>JABFTP020000165.1:4441476-6841476 GCA_013387265.2 Cryptolaemus montrouzieri
TTTGTCTACATCGCCTTGAACGAATTTTCATTTTTAATTGAAAACTGTAAAAGATACAGGGTGATCAACTGAAAGATAGGAAGACTATTTCTCTGAGACTATTCGAATGTCAACCCTGGAGCAGGGTGACAACCCTTGAAAATTTGGAAGAGGGTAGGTCGAGTGATAACTCGAAAGAACGGTATTATCTTTGTCTGCATTCCCGTGAAAGAATTTTCATTTTTGATTGAAAACTGTAGAAGATACAGAGTGAGCCACTGAAAAATAGAGAAGACTATCGCCCGAAAACTATTGAAGTATTAGTGCGAAAGACTGGAATAGATTCATTAGATCAAAGATGACAGCCTTTGATCTGGAATGAATCTGTTCCTTTTTTATGCACTAATACTTGAATAGCTCAGGGCGATAGATAGTCTCCTCTATTTTTCATTAGCTCACTCTGTATCTTCTACAGTTTTCAATAAAAAATGAACATTCGTTCTCGAGGATGCAGATAAAGATAATACCTATCTTTCGAGGTATCACTCGACCCATCTACCCTCTTCCAAATTTTCAAGGGTGGTCACCCCTGCTCTAGGGGTTGAAATTCGAGATGAGGATGGTACTTGATGATGACTGCCATTGATCAGCATGAATCTGTTCCATTTTACTTCACTGAAACTTGAATAGTCTCAGGGAAATAGTATTCCCTATCTTTCAGTTGCTCACCCTGTATCTTTAACAGTTTTCAATTAAGAATGGAAATTCGTTCAAGTCGAAGTAGACAAAGATACCACCTTTCTTTTGAGTCATCGCTCGACCTATCTTCCTATTCAAAATGTTCATGATTGCAACCCCACTTAGGGGTTGATATTTCAGGCAGTTTTGTACCCCAAAAGATGTCCTCCTTGAAACAAAAATTGACCTGGTCTTGCGTTTTGATCAGAAATGAATATCTTGGTAGATATAGCCTCTGTTTAGTTTTCGTTGAAGCATTCTGTATATATATATATATATATATATATATATATATATATATATATATATATATATATATATATATATATATATATATATATATATGTGTAGACACATTGGAGAATTTTATTCAAGGAACAATATTCAACCTTCCGTAGAATGTTAAATATCCCTAACGGAAGGATCTGGTTTTCTGATCCACGCTTCATAATCATCGTCAGCAAGGTTCACCAAGCAGTGGTATAGTTCGATCAGATGTCATGAATAGGAGCAATAGCCTGCAGTTTCAGTCTCATTAGACCTCGTCAGTGTTACATAACCAGCAGGACAGACTGCCACTTACTCATCCCAATTCGTGGGTGCGCCACAAAACATGTAAATAATATTGCGCCATGTAACGAACTGATACAGAGGTCATTCACCATCGTCTCTGCAAAACCATTGAAACAAAGGGTAGATATCAAACACACTAGTGCCACTGTTGACCGCAACGCTACACACTGTGTCTGCAAGAAAGCGATCTGTCGAAAGACTAACGCTCCTCAACCACTAACTAAACATGGAATAACAATCGAATTATTAATTGAAAAAATTTTCCCAAGTTTGCATTTTGTTTTTTTTTTAAGCCATCATTCAGGAAAATTGAAGTAACCTCGTACGCATAAAGCGTCAAGAGGTCACCCTGAACCAACGAGGAATCCTCGGACAATCCGCACGGTACCCAGCAGCAGCTCTTTCTGTGCGCTGAAGATCATTCTTTCATCAAGGTCAAGGGATAGGGTATTATCTATCAGTCGCTTATGAACTAGGCCATTAACTATTATAAATGGTGAAACCACAAAAGAGTTGAGGCAATACATCTCCTTCAGCTGGACAGCAAAATTCTGGTACTTCATCACCTCCTCTGCGTACGCTTTTCAAGGTTCTCATCGAGTGGAACGGTCACATCCATCAACACGGCTTGTTTTTCCCGTAATAGAAAGAGCAATGTCGGGCCTGTTATGCGCTACGCATCTATCCGTTATGAGAGTGATATCCCAGTAAAGTTTCAAATCGTTATTTCCAGGACATCTACAGGTGAGTATTTGTGATTCTCAACGCTCAACGCCATATCGTTGTGTCTTTGCAGAAGCCAGGATTGGACATCCAGAGGTCACATGCTGTATGGTCTCCAGGTATTTCCCGCACCTCTTCAAATATTGCCGCGAATTTTTTTTGTTGACGTATTTTGTGTTAAGACTATATGGTAGTATTACGACTGAATAAATCATTCCATTTCATGTTAGTAGCACAAAAGAACACTTGATCACAATGCCTATATAGTTACTGATTGCCATCAAAATCGGGAAACGAAGTTACATCGCAGTGAATGCTTCAAAAGTTAAACCAGTGTTGGTAAAATCCATTTAACTCATTGTTCTGTTCAATTCGTGTCAATTGAATTTGAAAAGGTTATACCAGATAACATATTTGATCGTTTTAAAATTTAAAATTTAACTCTTTCGCATTGAATAAACAACCCTGTAAAGACATCGTGGTAAAACTTCTAACGAACTTCTCACGAAAGTTCCAAATAATAATTTAGTCCAGTCAAAGTTGAAAACGAAGAAAATAGTGGAATTGTTTAAAAAAATATGTGTGATACCCAATATCTAGAAAATGTGCTGAAAACGATTATATTCAATTATGTTACTAAAGCTTTTGACTCACCTGTATGCGTTCTTTGATGCGCTTTCAAATGCGAACTCTTCGTGTAGACCTTCTTACAGCCCAAAATTGGCATTTGTGTATCCGTCGTTTACTGTCCGGCGAATGATCGAGTCGGCTGTGTTTCGTCGTGACACTCGCTGTTTGACTGGCGATAGGACTTGCCGTAGCTCTGGGAACCACCGAAATATACCGAGCCAACCCTGTCGCCCGCACCCGTACGATGGCGTTCCGCGAGACGCTGTTCACCCTCAACCCGCACACGTCCAATTCACTGGCACTGGAACTGCCGTTACTGTGTCCAGGACCGGACTCAGGACTTGAGGGAGGCGTGAGGGTAGCGGTAGAGTTCCTGTGTGGCACAAGGCGTAGTTGTAGCGCGTCATCGGCATCTGAATGTACTTCCTCTTCTTCGTCATCGATCGGTTCTTGTTTGACGAGAACAGCGCAACTGAGCGCTCCGTCCCACGAACATGGCGAACTGGCTGAACTTAGGGCGTCTAAATGTCGATCGGAATAGTCTTCTAAACATTTGACTTCGAACCATGTTCTGTCCATATCAGCTGGTAACTTTTTCAACGTTTGAATCTTGGGTTCGTCTTTGAGGTATCTCTCCATTTCATAACAAGTCTGAAAAGAAAGGAATGATCTTATTATTTGAACATATATAATCTTTCGACAGATCAACGATGCACAATATTAATTTCAAACTTCTTTTTTGGTAGGAACTGATTATAATCACATGTTCTTTTGTCCGATATGTTCGGACATATGTTACGCTTATGTTCCTCCCAGGAGAAATAGAATGAAATAAATATACTGAGTGATAACAGCAGCTAATTAATTATTAGCGAGTAACATTTTTGACTGAGAGCTAGCGCCTGCTAGGCCTACGTTATGGTATGGTAGCTATTTTTTTGGGTATTTTCTTTTGTATAAAGTACAATTCTAGGGGGTTACAGACCTTTACAAGTGGTGCCTTCAGGTAATAATGTCCGCAGTGAATCAACTCTCTCACGTTAAAGTATCAAAACTGCGATTTAAACATCATCTTCAAATGACTATTTAACGATATTATTTAAGAAGCCAGACCCTTCTTGAGGGTCTAACTCCCCCCCAGACTAGGTATAGAATCAAATCTTTAGAGAACTTATTGCCCACGCATATGAATCAATGTAAAAGACGTTTAATTAAAAATGTTTTGATGGACTGAAAATTTTTTCGAATAATATTACAAAATGAATGTTATTGAAAAAAATGTCTCCCTGCCAAGGTCAACTTTCTGATTCTAAATGCATTTTCCGAGTACTTAGTTGAACAGATGCTAGTATAATTTCAATTTCTAACGTTAGACGTTGTATTTGACGATAAATTCTCAATAATGGAAAGAAGTTAAATTGTGTATTTTGTCATAAGATATGTGGCAACTAGCGAGGTCTCTCATTGTAATTCTTTTTTTTGTATTTCTCTTGGCTCTAACTGTTCTTCAGGAGCAAAATAGAGAAGTTAAATCTCAAGCTAACCAGTAATCTATTCAAAAAGTAACATATTAAAATTTAAAATTTGAAAATAACTCCTCAAAAAGAATAAACTATCTAGGGTTTCATCTGCCAGCCGACTCCGAATGCTGCATGCCAGATAACCAGCTGAGGAAAAGGCCCGTTCTGCCTCGACACTTGTTGGTACTACAGATAAAAGACATTGGTGGGCGAATTGTAAATGTTGTCCTTTTTATCCTCCTGACTCGTACAAATTGATCTTTCTTCAAAATCATATCATGTGACGATGACAGAGGTGTCACACGTATTTGCGAACGCTCTTTCAATGCCATTTCCGAGTCCTCATCAAGACTATGAGAAGCGTTCGCCATTTCAGGCTTTAAATTTCTTTTCAGCAACTAATTAAATTGAATCGTCATCATCACTTTTATTCATGGCTTTATCTGCAACTGAAGATGTAGATGATTTGTTTTGTATATTGACTGCAATATTGCATCTTTGGTACTGTTCTTGTGTAATCTTCCGATTAACTTTATTATGTCTTTTTTGATTGAAGATTTTGGAGGTAGTTTGAAAGTTTGATCACCAGCAGATTGATTGAAATATACGTCGTATTGGACAGGGTCTGTCGAATAATACAATGCTGCGGTTATAAATGTTCGGCGTTCATTAATCCCGCCCTCATGGATTTAGCAAGTATTTGAGCTACTGGTGTTCCGAGTTCTTCTAACTTTTTCACCATGAATTTCATAGTAGTTTTGGCAGTTAACAAATCTGAATTGCGAAGACATAGTACTTCCACTGCCAGTTTTATAGGCTGAAATACGAGCTCTAAATATGATAAAGCACGATATTCTTCGTCTGAGAAACTATGATTTGTATTCGATCCGAGATTGTAATAAATCAAGGCTTTGCTTACACATTGCTTCACCTTATTGAATGTGGAAATCATATCTGCTAGACCAGCGTGTTTTGAAGTGCAGAACGAGTTGCACATTTTTGCTGAATTCGTCCTTCATATATTTCTGAAGAATGTAATTCTTCGTTCGTGATTTTTTGGAGAGTTTGACTACTTGTCTTACTAGATGATCAAATTCTGGCACTAAGTCAACTCCATCTACAGTGGGTAATCTGCAGTCAAATCCTTCAATATCAATAATGTCATCAAATTCTTCATCGTCAGACTCCTCCACATCTGACTGAACTATTGTGTCTTTTGTACTGTCTTTTGCGTTTCGGTTACACGTTTTTATTTGTAAATCACATCTATAACTCCCAATTGAATGCCGTGAGCGTAGCATAGCTGGTGAAGAGGATTCATGAGTCGCCCAGCCTTCACCTTTACACTGGCCCCATCTGTAGTAACACCTATTATATCTTCACCTAATGGCAAGCCATATTCTGATATTTTATTCTTCAAAATAGTTATGCAACTCCCTGCAGGCATGCTCCCTACTATGCGCACAAGACCCAAATTCCAGAACATATTTTTATTCTCTGAAAATGTATGAAAATTCTCATCCATGAAGCGCTTGTTTTTGCGTGAAGTCCATTCATCGAAAGTAAGGCTGAATCTATGGTTATTCTTTCTTAGATTCATAGATCCTGCGAAACTTTCATTCTCAAACACATGCCATAATCCATAACAATCTGTTTTATGGAGTTGGGCGATGCAGGTAATTTGTAATTACTAGTGGCAAATAATTCTCTCAAGTCTTTTGACGCGCAAAAAGATCTAAAAGCCATGCCATTTTTAGAAGTCATCCTTGAAATTCTTTCCTCCAAAGAAACTTTTTGTGGGGACGAAAAGTAATCAGATATTTTCTGCCTCTTCGTACCGGTTGGAGGAGGTAGCCTTACTGACGCGGAAGCATTGATCAGCATCGAAGAATTAGATGGAACCAAAGTCATGTTTTTTGTCACTTTTTTATGAGAAGTATCAATTTTGTGCTTGGACAGTAAATGTACATGTAAACCTTTTGGAGATCGTGCCGTTGTTTTCAAAGTAGACTTACACAATTTGGGCAGTTTGTCCATCATCTGCCTTCAAAAAGTATTTCCTCACCTCTGATCCACATTGAAACTCTTTATAAACTACCTTCGTTGTCATTTTAACACAAAACGAATAAACCGAGAGAACTTAAACACACAAGGAACTATTCTCAACTGTTATTAAAATAGTTTATAAATCTGCAGATTGCCATGCACTCTAACACGTAAAGGCTTGCAAGAAATGACAAATTTACAACCGGAAAACGTCTCTTCTTACTCATCCCTTTCGCTGTGTGGCCCTAGCGCCACGTGTTGCCATCGGGAATAGATACATTGTTTACATAAGTCAACAAAAACATGTGAAAGCACTTAAAGCTTACCAAAATTGATATAATACCAATTCAGCAAATCTTGCGAGATCGCGCATGATTTTAGATGCGAGATTGATCTTGCAGAATAGGTGCGAGATCTCGGTATAGCAACATCTTGCAATACCGAGATCTCGCACCCATTGTATTCCCTAGTGGCAACATCATTATGTTTTTAGACGACACATTGAAAAAGCATAAATATCCTGAAATTACGAAAAACACAATCTTAAATATAAAGATGTGATTTTACCATGTGAAAAGGCACAATATGGTTACCATCGGGAGTGCTACAAGAACAAAATCTTCTTCAGGTACCTTTTTATAATTAAATAATTCGTTCTTCATTGAAAAGAAGATTGAGTTATCATAAGGGGTTGCAGCAATGAAAGTGATGAATGACATGATTGGAAAAATGATGGTTATAATGGATATGACGATATCAATAATACAAATCGACCAATAATAAAAACTTTCAATCATCACAGTTTGTGAACACAACGGAGCATTTTAGCACTGCCTTTCTGCATCCGCAAGCTTTTTGACAACCTTTCTTGCATTTGCAAGAAGTAAGTTTTAGCAAGCTTTCCGAAGTAGGGGCTCGACTGTAGTAAGAAGAATGAGCCCGTTCTGGTATTTTTCCATCCCCATTATTCAGCTTTTCGTTCGTTCCCATACCACTGCTGAGCCTGGTGATAAGTTTGAAACGAATGTTTTTGTGTTTTCAGCTTATATCTGTCATCAATTTTATTTAATTCTATCTCTAAAAGCTAACTGTTGTTTGATTCACCAATCGATGAAAAGTGCTGGCCAAACAATTTATTAAGTAGTAAGCTGCATTGGTCTTTCGTATTAACTTGAGCTCACTATTTCGAAACGTTATTGTAATATTATAATTTAAAGGAACGTTGAATTTTGATCCATCCGTCACACTTCCCCACCAACAAGAAAAAGGAATTTTTCCTACAAGAAAAACTTGTTTTATTCATAAAATAATTTTACCCAAATTATTGGGTTCATAATGATTCTAGAACATCTATAGATCATAATCGGCATCATTTAGAAGACCGAACCTAGCCATCGGGGCTTTCTCGGTGAAACAGAGAGGGAATTGTTTTGTTTGTTTGCAAGCAAGAACCATGGAAATGATTGTGTTTCAGGCGACGGAAGAACATCTCCACGAAAGAGGAAATATCACAGGTTATGTACTTTTAGATTATCTCCTTAGTCCTTTTTATTACCTTGCTTGCTATGTAAAATCTTTTGTACAATTCAAGTGTGTTAAGACATATAATAGTCAGGTATGATTGTTGAAATATTTTTCTGCTGGTTTTCTTTTTCCATTGTTACAGATTTCTGTCCCAAACCCAATTCCTTTCACCCTTGTCTTGGTCGGGAAATCATGGAGTGCAAGATGAGAATTGAAGCTGCTAAGCAGAAAAATCTTTGGTATTCTTTTTGTACACACGACACTAACACAACATAAACAGACAAGCTATTGCTAGTGCAATTGCGACAGGGAAACGAGTTTTCTTCCACAGGTTTTTTGCACTCGTTTATTGAATCATACGCAAAATAGTATGGTTCCCCTGTTACATTTTCCTGAGCTCACACTATATCTATAAGTATATTAGGATTATCATGTCCAACAACAGTATAAGAAACTTTATAAATGGCCTCTGTTTTATTTCCGGCTGTGTTTTACACTGAAACTTTTCCTCCTATTGTAATCAACTTGCTTAGTATTTTTGTCGACTTTGGCGTTTCTTCTAATTCTTGCTGATTCTAAATTTTTCTTGCATCATTGCATGTTACTTGCAACTGGTACTGCAATTCCAAAGGATAGTTATCGAAATAATAAAAAGGTTCGGGAGAGCGATCAATGTTGCATGGAATATGATATTTTCTGCCAAAATCAATAGATATGGGGTGTAGTGGTGTTCAGTGTGAACAGTATTATTGAATGAAAACACCAAAATGGTAGATATGAGCTCCAAGTTTCTGGATGCTCCGTTGCGTAAATTCTTCAGTAAGCCCTAACTGTTTATGCGTGTTTTCAAGAGCCCTTTCGACTCGTGGTGGTATGCTGCAGAGTTCAATTTAGTTATGCCTAAACGTTTGCAAGTTTCTTTTCATCGTCATCAAGTATGCTATCATAAAGTTCAATTGAATCAATTAATTGCTTGGTGGTATCCTCAGTACCATCCATTGCAGGTAGCATGGACGATGCAGTCTTAAAATCAAATTGTTCACCCATATTTACTAAATTAACTGAATTTTCTACCATATTTTGTATACTTCTTATTCTATCTCCTAAAATGATTTTACTTTCATTAAGTTTACTAGTTAAAGCTTCGTTATATTTATTCGCTCAAATCAGGTTATCTCTATGTCATCAATTTAATTTAATTCTATTTCTGAAAACTAACTGTTGTTCGATTCACCAATCGATGAAAAGTGCTGGCCAAATACTTTATTAAGTAGGAAAGTGCACTCGACTTTCGTATTAACTTGAGCTCATTATCACGAAACTCTATTGCAATATTATAACTTAGGGAATGTTGAATTTGGATCCATCCATCACAACTATTGATTTTAAGAAAAATTAGAATATGACATAAATTGTAAGGAATTTTCTCTACTATTATTTTGTACATTTATGTCTTTCTTGTAAAATGCGTCGGATAGGAGTTATTATCAAAAAACTGTTTTTAGACGCCATTTTTTCAATATGGCGGCGCGAGCAGCAAATATACGAGGTAGCAAAGTTGAAATTCGGTGAGACAACGTCAAAATCTACGAAATTGCTAATTTTCAAAAGTCTCGGAAATCTTTTCAGGTAACCTTAATCTTTTCGAACAAGTGACTGTACTAAAAAACAAGTACTGTGTTTTAAGGAATTTTACTTAATAATTGCGATTCGTAACGCGTTTCACTACACCGAAGCTTCTTCAGACGAATGAATATGCAGAAAAATATAAATGAGAATATAACTATAAATGTTCCTGAGTAATTAAAAGCTTATTGAGTTGCTTCTCCTTAAGTGGTTATTTATGACAGGTATATCCAATAAAATTAAGGAATAGATTGCTCCCCGAAAAGATTCAATAGAGGTGAAGGGCTTAAATCGACTTGTTCATTGATTTATTGATTTCTAAAATTTACCAAAGATCTACCTTCCAATATTTATTATCTGTATGCAAAATTTCAAACTGTGGGTCGAAGGAATGATTATTTTCTAAGAGATGATTCGCGTAATTTGAATCTGATTTTTATTTGAAAAACTGCGTTTATGTTCCGATATTCTAATATTAAAATTTCTATGTGTTCTACCAATCTAAAATTATGACAGTCATTGCAATTCAATCGATAAACACCTGATTTATTGTTTTATTTTTTTTTTGAATTTGGGAGGCTTTTACTTGGTAAAATTCCATTATCAATAATAAAAAACAAGTACTGTGTTTTAAGGAATTTTACTTCTTAATAATTGCGATTCGTAACGCGTTTCACTACACCGTAGCTTCTTCAGACGAATGAATATATATATATATATATATATATATATATATATATATATATATATATATATATATATATATATATATATATAATATTGAAGGTAGATCTTTGGGAAATTTTAGAAATCAATAAATACAAACACTCAGGTAGACTCATCAAAGAACAACTCGATTTAAGCCCTTCACCTCTATTGAATCTTTTCGGGGAGCAATCTATTCCTTAATTTTATTGGATATGCCTGTCATAAATAACCACTTAAGAAGATTTAACCCAATAAGCTTTTAAATACTCAAGAACATTTGTATTTATATTCTCATTCTTATTTTCTGTACGTTCATTCGTATGAAGAAGCTACGGTGTAGTGAAACGCGTTACGAATCGCAATTATTAAGTAAAATTCCTTAAAACACAGTACTTTTTTTTTTATTATTGATAATGGAATTTTACCAAGTAAAACCCTCCGAAATTCAAAAGTGACTGTACTATCAGTTCTACCCGCAAATTCTCTTTCATCTTTTCTATCGATTCAAAACGGGTACTGCGAACTGGTAATTTAAATTTTAGAAAATTAAAACAAACGCTCAGATAATATTCTCTATTTACTGTCTGACCTTTTGGAAAGAATTGTGTACAATACCGCGATAACAAAAAAAAACAGTCAACGTATCCTTGACTCTTGATCAACTTTGAAAAGTATTTTTTGATTTATGTTTAGTTGGTAGGCACCATTCCGAAGCTTCTTGACTGGTTTGCATGTCAAATTCATAAACTCATGTCTCATCACCAGTTACAATGCGTTTTATGAATGGGTCAGAGTTGACTCGTGAGACACAGAAACTTCATGGCTTATCCCTCTCAAACTCAAACGACATTTTCAATTACCATTTCCTTCACTTTATCGATGTCAACTTCAGTTAGAGATGTTGATGGCCAACCAGAGCGAGGCACCACATTTCGGCCACTGTTGAACGCACTGTACCACTCATATGCATGTATTTCTGATGAAGTAACCGGCAAAATCGAGCACTGAAACTCCCGGTACTATTGACAGAATGTAAAATAACTTCAGGAACGAACACTTAAAAAATTGTATGATTATAATGCATTCCGCTCAAAATAATCATTAATTCTTGATGAATATGCCGCAATGAAATTGCCAACGTAACTACTTCTCTATTGTTGCATCTCTAAGCGAAGCCAATTATCGTGCGAATTTTATTATCTTGAACGAATTTGATTACCTCCTAGATGGAATAATATAAGGATGCTTTTCACAGTCGCGATGAAACATTCATTAGCTGTCGTCTGTTCGTTGAATCGAATTGTAGAACGGAGTGCTGGCGAAAGACGACTGTCTTCGAATAGCAAATCTGGCAACCTACTAACAAGGCAATTCATGCAAGTCCTCAGATAACGTCTTAATTAATTGTACAAATATTACTTGTATTTCAGTTCCGCCACTGCATTAAATTTGGCCATTAACTCAACAGCTTCTAATTAACTACACATAACACGTACCTGGTCTTAAACTTTGGTCCTTACCTCAACTTTGCTCGTCACACTTTACTTCAGAACAGTCTACGAGTGATACTAATCAAATATGCTATTCGCATAATCATTCACTATTTGATTGTAAATTTCGAAAGTCTGTTCATTCAACCAAGAACGTGATTTCTAGGCAAGTGTAGACTAATTTAAGTTATAGTAGGTAATAATTGTTATTCCAACCGCAGTCGGTAGTATTGAACCCTTCATTTTAAAAATAACCGAACTTATTGAAAATAAGAACAACCAGTTCATTGATCAATATCTTCGCCTTCTGCATTGATACACAAATTTTCACGCGCCAACAGGTTGCCAAACGGCTTCTCTATCTCCTTTGGAATGGCCTTCAGCGTGTGGCTCACTGCACTTTCAATAGCATTTTTTCTTAATCTATTATAATTGACTTTCTGCTGTGCTTCTCCCATAAGGAATTCAATTCATGTACAACTTACCACAATTTGTCTTTTGATATTGAAGGCAAGTCCTGATATCTTACGAGCACAGCGTGTATTTTTTTCTTAGTGGGAATTTCTATCCTAATTGAAAATATGCATTGTTTTCCGTATAGTCATCGTAAAGTCTCCGATTGAAGGTTAATGACGTTAATGCCTTAAAGCATTGTATACATTCAATATGATTAATTTTCCACTTTGGGAAAGTTGTGTATTTTGAGCAATTTTAACAGGGATCGAATGAGAAAACTTTTGCATTATTTATGAACAAAACACTTTCACCAACTACTAACTGATGCATACAAATGATGAAACTAATTCAAGAACTATTCATGATATATATATATATATATATATATATATATATATATATATATATATATATATATATATATATATATATATATATATATATATATATATATATATATATATATATATATATATATATATATATATATATATATATATATATATCATGATATAGTTCTATAATTAGTTTCATATATATGCATATAAATATATATATATATATATATATATATATATATATATATATATATATATATATATATATATATATATATATATATATATATATATATATATATATATATATATATATATATATATATATATATATATATATATATATATATATATATATATATATATATATATATATATATATATATATATTTATGTAATAATTACCTCTCTTGGTTTCAATTTCGGAAAATATAATGTTTAATGCCCTTCAACCTTTCTCCGAGGAGACATTTGTCTCAACATACCTGGTGGGCGGTGGTACCTGTGTACCATTGAGTTATCAAACTGTTTTGTTCATTGTAAATCATTATTGATAGAAATTACTCATCAGGTATACATCTATAATGATCTCATATACAGGTCATTGTGTTAGTTGAAAACAATTTACATATCAGTTGATGGGTATTCAACTAAGTGTTTGAAAAAATAGATATGAAACCCACCTGAATTACTAATGTTATACCCAAGTACCTAGGATTATTATATGTAAGAAGAATATAATTAATGGCACACCTATAACCATCCTGTCATCTAAAGATTTATTACTCAACGGTTTTACCAAACCGACTAAAAAGTTGTCATTTTCTCGCTGTTTTTTTCCTTCAAAGCTGTTACGATTTTTCCGAATATAAAAGCGTCTAACAATTTGAATTAAATTGCGTTCTAAAGATTCTGAGTAGCGATTCTTCAAGTCATTTTTTAACGAGAAATTCCTTCAAACATCTGCGAAAGTTTCGTTATCGATATATCAATATTTTTAGATTTTTCCGTCTGACTACCACAGCTTTTGAAACATTTGGTTCAAATTAGGAATATAGATGTCGTTTTGGTTCCAAATTGTTAGACCGTAGAAGTGGTCTTGACAATCTAGAGGGCGTTTCGTTTTCTTCCTGCCTTTTTCAGTACAAGAATATACATAAATATACGAGACAAGTAGAAAGTAGAAATCGATGATAGACTACATATTGGTAGAGAAAAGCAACCTGAAAAAAATAAAACACCTTAGAGTGAGAAGAGGAGCTGAAATAGGGAGCGACCATTTTTTACTAGTAGCTTATATCAAAAAGGAACTGAAAGACGTCGGTAAAGAGATATCAGTTAAAGAAAAGATCGAATATGAATCGATGAATGCTTGCAAACTTGCCTATCCAGAATACGCCAAAATTTTCGAGCAAACCATATCAAGGAAACTAGAAAATATAGAAGATGCAACAGACAATATGAGCGCAGAAGGCTTATGGAAGTATTTCAAGAGCACTCTTCTCGATTCTGCTAAGAAAGTATGTGGAAGCTACAGAAAGAGAAACAACGCAAAACAAACGGCATGGTGGACAGATGCAATTAGAAAGGAAGTGAGAATTAAGAAGAGAGCATGGGCAAATTATCTCAACTGTAAAACTATATAGAGATATGAGTTATACAAACAAGCAAGAAAATGAGTGAAAGATCTAGTCTTGGCATCTAAAAGAAGAAAATGGGTCGAATTCGGGGAAAAAATAGAAGCCGAGAGCAAAGCAAACCAAAAGCTATTCTATAGAATAGTTAAATAATGTAGAAAGAAAAAGAACATTTATAACATCAAGGACAAAAATGGAGAAATACTTATAGATGACAGGAAAGTAATGGAAAGATGGGAGCAATAGTTTCAAGACCTTCTTGGGAGCGAAGGAAACGGATTAGAAGACAGTGAAGTTTGAA
Source organism: Cryptolaemus montrouzieri (assembly GCA_013387265.2). Taxonomy (NCBI): domain Eukaryota; kingdom Metazoa; phylum Arthropoda; class Insecta; order Coleoptera; family Coccinellidae; genus Cryptolaemus; species Cryptolaemus montrouzieri. Next base: position 4,455,766 of record JABFTP020000165.1, read on the forward strand.
TAGAAGAAGATAGAGACCAAGAAAAGATAAGAATATAGGAAGCTATAAAACGCTCGTAAAAGGGAAAAGCCCCAGGCTTTGACAAAATTACGACCGAAATGATCAAGAATATGAGACAATATGGAGAAGACGTGCTTTTGAAAATATATAATAGGGTATGAAGAAGAACAAATCCCGGAAAACTGGCAGATTTCAATGATAATCTCAATATACAAATCAGGTAACAAACATGAATGTAGCAGTTACAGAGGAATCACGTTATTATGCACGACTATGATAATATATGAACAAATATGATATGATATGATGCTGAGGCCAATTATTGAAAGAACATTGCGAGAGATACAAAGTGGATTTCGAAAAGGAAGAAGTCTTCAAGATCATGTATTCAGCATAAAGATATTGATGGAAAAATGTAACAGGATGAAAAAGAGAATATACCTAGCGTTCATGGACTTGGAAGAAGCTTTTGATAAGGTGCCTAGACGAAGATTATGGGAAATACTACGTAGAAGATGAATCAAAGCAAAAATTATAAGAATGAAAATAAATATATATATGAAAGTAAGTGGAAACAGGAGACAACGGAGGGACTTAGACAGGGGGGTGGGTTTAGTCCTCTGTTGTTTATAATCTTTATGGATGAAATAATAAAAAATTGCTCGACAGAAGTGAGGAAAATCCACATTGGATATAGAAACTTACAGCAAGTAGAAGTATCAGAAGGGGCATAAGCGGATGATATAATGATAATGGCCAGCAATCAAAAAGATCTTCAGAAAAACTTGAATATATGGAACAGAGAATTAGAGAAGAATGGTATGAAAATGAACAAAGGAAAAAGAAGGCATTAATATACAGATAGAGAGGTCAAAAATAGAACAAGTGGAAAAATATAAGTACTCAGGAGTTGAACTCGTGGAATTAGGAAAGCAAGATAAATAATATCATAAATAAGCAAGAAGTGTCAAGAGGCACAAAAATGAAAGTATTGACTTCTATCTATAGACCAATACTGTCATTCGAATGAGTCATGGGTTCTAGACAAAAACCAAAAAAGTAAAATTCAGGATGTCGAAATGAAATATCTTAGGTTAGATGGTGAACCTCGAAGGTTACAAGTTTTGAAAATTCGTTTTCGATGTTCTATTCCTCATTCATTTTAAATGGGAAAACAAGGAAATGAGGAAGGGAAAGAGTTCATTCATTGAGAATTATGTGTATACTGGATGATTCATCAGTGGCGCGGTGTCCTGCAGCTCGTACACTCTTGAAGATATCATTTTTGTTCGAACGGTATTGTATTAAGAAAGAATCTACTTCAGCAATTTATTTTGCTATAAGCAGGGTGTCCCAATTTTCTATAAAAAAATCTTTGATGTTTTTTTCAGATTTTTTTGTTCAAGGTTCCGGAGCGACCTGAAGTCTGCTATAAGTAATAAGTTTTTATGGTGAGTATTTTCGTCACAATATTTTTTTTTCGCAAAAATTTATAAGAATAGGCTCTCACATCATCGCATGTTCCTTCGGCCAGAGAGGATGAATACTTTTTTCTCGTTTTTTTATTGCCCGAGGATAGTTTCATTGATGAATTGAAAAAGATTATCCTCATTTCACACAGGAGTTACTCAGAAAAATTATTGAATATTTTAATTTTAAAAATATCATATCTTGATTTTTCAAATGGAACATCCTGTATTTTATTATTCATGTTAACGCATAAAATAGTGTGCTATATTTTTGCGGAAGTAACCTTATCTTTATCTTCGATCATTTTCGAAATATTCGATCATTTGTAAAAATTTTGATGAAATTCTACAAACCGTATCAAACTCATCAACATGCATCATTATTCGAACAGAAGTTTTTATTTCTGTAATGATTCAAGTAGTTAAAATGACACCTAAACAAGATAATTCTTTCAAGGAATGATGAAATCAAGATGATTAAAACGTAAATCGAGTTATTTGCTGACATTTTTTTTATTTGTGCCTTCTGTCAGGTGTCCGGACATATCATATTCTGCATTTTACATGGTGAACTTATCAGTGTTTCGTTATTAAACATTGTTAAAGTGAGGTTTGAACCCAATTTTCCCAATTGACTGCCATGAACTTCTCCAATGAAGAAATGGTTGATATGTTTTCTATTCTGGGTGAGTGTGATAGAAATTCTTTGTTGGCAAGTAGAGTTTATGCACAAAGGTTTCCTGATAAGAGGCATCCTGATGTAATATGCTTTGAATAACTTCTAATTAGATTCATCCAAACGGGTAATATTGTTTACAAAAACATGAAAAACCTAAAACTGCTACAGCTGAAGACTACCATTTATTAGTTGTGTTGACAGTGACAGAGGACCCATATAAAAGCCAAAGAGAGATTTCTCAGTTAACAGATATAAGTCAAACTTCCGTCTAGAGAATCTTGAAAGTGAATAAATTTCATATTCATCATGTACTGCTGCACCAGGAACTGAACATTCAAAACTATGAAAATCGAATCGATTTCTGCAATTGGGCAAGTGACAAAGTAGTAGAAAATCCAAATATGTTCAGCAGAGTTCTTTTCTCGGACGAGGCAACTTTCCACAAGAATGGGCTTGTTAACAGGCACAACTTTCATTATTATGCCACGGAAAATCCACACCTCATGAGACGAATAGATCACCAGCATCGTTGGTCCTTGAATGTATGGGCCGCTATAGTAGATGGATATCTAATTGGGCCGCACATTTTCGACGGGCACCTCAATAGTGAAATGTATTCAGATTTTCTGCAAAATCATCTACCAATGTTACTTGCCGATGTACCAGAGCATACAAGACAAGATTTGTGGTTTCAACAGGATGGAGCACCGGCACATTAGTCACATCAGGTTAGGGAGCATTTGAATCATGTATTTCCAAACAAATGGATAGCACATGGTTGTCCTGTTAGATGGCCAGCTAGGTCTCCGGACCTTACAATCTAGATTTTTTCTTGTGGGGTTATATTAAGAGCATCGTTTATCAGATTCCTTTTACAACACAGTAGGATATGAGACACAGAATAGTCGACGCCTTTCAGTCAGTTAATCGAGAGTTCCACGGTCTTTGCTCACAAGGATTGAGTTGATCAACATTTTTCGAATTCTCTCGAGAGTGTATCGCAATGCGTCGTTCCGCCGGGCAGTGACAGGGTCGGCTTCAGGGACGATTGGATATCGTTACACTATACTAATTTTCGAGAGTGAAAAATTATTCATATTGACAGTATACGATGCTTTAAGGCACCAAGGTCATTTACCTTCAATCGATGAAAATGATAAAATGTATTCTGAGATGACGGGAATTGGACGATCTACAATAATTAAGCTTTTCAAAGAAAGAAAATGAAAATGAATGAAAATGGATATATAGTGAAACCTCCGAAAACTTCTCCTGGAAGGCCCCGAATTGTTGAAGACTTTGGGAATTTCATTCGAAAAACTGTGCATTCTCTTTTTTTCCGGAAAAAATTCTCACTGTGGAAAATATACAAGCTGTTCTCGTACGAAATCCGGACTTACCTTTGATATCAGAAAACAAATTGAGGCAAGTTTTGTATGCACCGAATTTTTTATGGGAAAAGTACTGCAGGAAGTCAGTTAATAGATAAAGAAGAAATCGTTTGCTGGAGAAGAAATAATTTATGCAAAATTGAAAAATACCATGCTCGAAATAAGAGAATTTTTTTCTGTGAAAAACTTTGGTTAATTAAGGGCATCCTGTTCAGAAAACTTGGAATGATAAAAACATTAAAGATTGTTGATAAGTCTTCCTCCAAGGATCGTCTACAGGATTTCAGGCTTCGTCAGGAAGTGGACGACGTATATTAATAACACATTAAGGTAGTGTTAACGGTTTTTTTGATGGGAGATTATTATCATATTATTATCATTTCTAAGTAAAAGTACTGGAGATTATCATGCGGATGTTTTCGAAGAATATTTTGTTGGATTTAATTTCACTAGAATCTGTTATAGTAATGGATAGTTCAAGGAACCATTCGGGACGAATTGAATTAACGCCAATATCTTCACGGTGTAAAGCAGACATCATAAGATGGCTGACAGATGAAAATATTTCTTTTGAAGAAAATATGGTAAAAAAGAATTATTATTAATTGTAAATTGATATGAAAAATCATACAGAAAATGTAAGATTGACGGGACGATAGTATACTCTTCTTTCCACCTTACCACTGCGAACTGAATCCGATTTAACTAATAATACGGATACAGGTAAAGGGTGGCAAGAGAACAGAAACAAAAAAGAAAGGAGATTGTAGTCAGGTAGTTAAGTTCATCCTGAAGATATGTACGAGGATTTCTATCAAAGATTCGGCAATAAATTGGACCTGTTCCAAGACAAAATCAGAGAAACTACATTCATTTTTGAATTTGGCCAATTACCACATTTCGAAGTAATTTGCATACTCAATGAGCTTTTATCACTGTACGTCTTCACCAAATAATCTATACTTTAGTTCATCCTTCTATAACAGAAATAAATGAAAACCCGACGGTGGTAGGTCCAGTGTTATTCATGAACGCTCGGGCCAGATGTAGCCACAACAAGAGAAAATAATTAATTTCGCAAGGATACCATGGTTTTCCTGAAAATTAGATTGATGTTATTTCACCTGTGTTCTATCCCTGGAGTGGATCTGTTAACTTTTCAGATATGCTATCATTCGTTACTCCGCTATCCCTTTCCATGCTCGAGTTAGGAACACTTCTGACCGGTGCGTTTCGAAAAAGGCTTTGTAGATTTCTCTTTCAGTAATATATCCATCAAGAGAAATTCAGGGTTGGACTTGAATAATTTCGCGATGTTATAATTAGGCAGTTAGAGAAACTAACTATAGTACAGGGTGTTTCCGAATAAGATGTCATAAATGAAGGATGCGAATCCCTGAATGATTTGAGCAAGAAACCAATGGTCAAAAAATGCTTCGTTGCCGAGATACAGGGTGTTAAAGTTGAGAAAATTTTTCGATTTTCTCTCGATAAAACCTAGACTTCTCAAGATTTCGGGCTTCAATTTTCCACATAAGCTATCAAACACAATCTGAATCACCAGGTGAGGCCAAATTTTGAAACGGTATACAGGGTGATACTTTTTCATGGGCCATGTTCCATTTTTACCCTCGGAACTTTTTTTTGGTACGCCACTGGCACTAACAAAAAATAAAATCGAATAAATCATTCAATTTGAATTTTTTTGACTCTTGCATTTTGATCGTAACTATCACCGTTTCTGAGATATTAATTATTGAAAATAATCCAATAGTTTTCCCATATCGAAGCCATGGAGATATTATCTTAATAACTGATGCAATTTTTCAGGAATTGAGCTAAAATTTACATCAGATATCTCCTTATTGTATGTTTATAACAAAATGAGGCAAAAATTCCTGACAGTATACAGGGTGTTCTTTTTCACGTGCATTTTCCTCTTTTGCCCCTGAACTTTTTGTGGTGCGCTACTGGTATATTCTGAAAACAGAATCAAACAGATTATTCAATGCGAAAACTTTTCTGTTCCTTGTATTTTTCCGTATCTGCCACCATTTTCGAAAATTTAATCAACAACGCCCGAACAGGCTACCCTTTGCCTCCGTATATTTGTTCGGTGCATAACTGACGTTTTCGTAATCAGAAACGGATTTTTCATTCAATTCGGATAATTTTGTGCTCATCTTGATCCTCATGTCTTTCACCGTTTTGAATTGAAAATCATCAGAATTTATCGTGTCTTCCTCATATCAGAACACGTTGGTGATTTCAAAAGGCTTAGTAGGCTCTGATACAATTTCGCAAATGAAATCATAGAAAAAAAACTTGACACTTCAATGATTGTAAGTTTTGTCATTCAGTTTGTTGTGCCTACATTTGAAACAGCTGTAAGTAGTAACCAATAATCTTTGAAATGGTTTTCACTAATGCAGAAATGGCCGATATACATTTCATGTACGGTGTGGCTGAAGGAAACGCAGTGCACGCAAGGCGTTTGTATCAAGAACGCTTCCTAATCGAATCATTCCTGATAGGCGTACGTTTTCTGACATCCACAGAAGATTGAGAGAACGGGGTACATTCAAACCGAATCATGACTTGAAAGGGCAAATCGGACAATAAGGACCCCGGAAATCGAAGAGGCAATCCTAAATTGTATAGATGAGGATCCTCAGCTGAGTACAAGAAAAATTGGAAGAGAGTTGAATATCTCATTTGTATTGGTCTGGAAAATTCTCCATGATTTCTTGCTTTACCCATACCATATTCAACGCGTCCAAGCTCTATTACCCGCGATTTTCCTCTGCGACTCAATTTCTGCCGATGGTTCCTTCATAACATTGCACATAATCCCTTTTCGATAGCGAAATCATCTTCACAGATGAGGCGTCCTTCTCGAGAAATGCAATCAGGAACTTTCATAACAATCACTATTGGACTGAAGAAAATCCCCATATGATTGAGGAATGTCACCATCAAGAACAATTTTCGGTTAATGTCTGGGTTGGAATAATTGGGGATTTCCTGATCGGGCCATTTTTTTTGCCAGACAGGCTGAATGGAGCCTTATATCGCCACTTTCTAGAAGAGATTTTACCTGTGTTGCTAGAAGATGTGCCGCTGCAAACTAGAAATAGAATGTGGTTTATGCATGACGGAGCACCACCGCACTTCAGCATGGAAGCTAGAGAATATCTGAATATGACATTCAATAACCGCTGGATAGGGCGTGGTGGACCAGAAGCTTGGCCTCCAAGGTCGCCAGATTTAAACAGTTTGGATTTTTTTCTTTGGGGACATCTGAAAACTTTGGTTTATAGCTCTCCCGTGAATACACTCGAAGAATTGAGGAATAGAATTACAGCATCATGTGACGTCATCAGAAATACCCCAGGAATATTTCAGAGGGAGCGCACTAATATGCGGAGACGAGCAGAAGCCTGTATTCTTTCAGGTGGAGGACATTTTAACATCTTCTTTGATTTGTTCTGTTTGTTCAATTTTGTTTTCATCATTATGAGTTTTTGTTATTGAAATCATTCGCGATTATTTATGTTGTTTATTCATTTACTTCCGATTTATACACTCAATAAAACACATTTTTGAATTCGAATTCAATGATCAGGGAAATGATATCACCCTTTATACTTTCTCATAAATCCTACCAATCTAGTGGTGCAGATCTTAAAATGTGAACTTCGTTTGAAATTCGAGCTCAAGGTCTTCACAAATTGCCGAAATAACATGAAAAATATCTTCAAGCTTTCAATACGGAAGGGACTATACGATTACTTTTCTTGATTAATATCTCGAAAATGGTGGCAGATACGGAAAAATACAAGGAACAGAAAAGTTTTCACTTTGAATAATCTGTTTGATTCTGTTTTCAGAATATACCAGTAGCGCACCACAAAAAAGTTCAGGGGGCAAAAAGAGGAAAATGCACGTGAAAAAATAACACCCTGTATACTGTCAGGAATTTTTGCCTCATTTTATTATAAACATACAATAAGGAGATATCTGATGTAAATTTCAGCTCAATTCCTGAAAAATTGCATCAGTTATTAAGATAATATCTCCATGGCTTCGATATGGGAAAACTATTGGATTATTTTCAATAATTAATATCTCAGAAACGGTGATAGTTACGATCAAAATGCAGGAGTCAAAAAAATATTCAAATTGAATGATCCATTCGATTTTATTTTTTGTTAGTGCCAGTGGCGTACCATCCTTCATTTATGACATCTTATTCGGAAACACCCTGTATATTTGGTAAAGATGTAGAGTAATGAAAGCTCAATAAGGATGCCAATGACCTAGAAATGTATTACGATGGCAAATTCAAAAATAAATGTAGTTTATATGATTTTGTCTCGGAGCAGGCACCAATTTATTGCCAGATCTTTAATAGAAACCCTCGTACAAATCTCCAGGAAGAACTCAACTACCTGCAACGATCTTCTCTGTATTTTTTATTGCTTGCGAATTTCGCTGTCCTCGTTTTAAATAAATTGTTTACTTTGTACGTGTAAAATTTGTGGTCAGTAACGTAGACGAATATGTGTTTTAGGGTTCTCTTTGAAAATGAAATCGAACAATTGTAGGAGTCTACAAATGTAAACTTGAGACAAGAAGAATTATTCTTATTCGTATATTTCTCCAAGTCCGGTAGCGGGTTTACCGTCTCGGTCCATAGAGGGCGACTCTCGTACTTATGTACGAGGTGTGTCCTTTTTGGAATCGATAGGGTACCCCGATGTAGCTTGACAGGATGCTGAGAAGCGATATGCGACACTGATGAGCTCCTAATAATTTCGAAACTGAGGTCTATCGCTTTTTTTCTCGGCTTTTTGCTTAGTTGCACTATTGTGGCTCTTGGGGGCTGCGTGCATGGCAGGCAGATTTGGGAACTAGCTCTTGTCAGAAAAGATTATTCATTGATCTACGGATTTTTGAATAATTCTTCTTGTCTCAAGTTTACTATTAAACAATGCTTATGATATTTCAGATAACTCAATAATTTTAGTACATTATGATAATGAACATTCATCTCATATTATAGTAAACTTGAGCTAAATTTTCGACATGAGTTTTAACATTACCTAACAGAATGTTGAACAATGTTTATGAATAACTCAATAACTTTATGAAACACCTAGTTCTAAGTTTTTTCTATACCTTGAAATTATGAATATTAAAATAATGGTTGTCAAAATTCTCATATATATTTTAAGCTGCAATATTTCCATAAAATATTGACAGTTCATGTTCTGATGATGTACACAAAACCAAATTTATATGAAATCAGTTGGTATTTCACAATATTGATTGTTTTTACCAAGGATCTTTGACTACTTGTGAAGAATAAAGTTTTTTTGTTTTGAGAAACTGTATAGTATGATAAGAAATATAGAATTATCACCACAAGTTCGGGATATTTTACTCAGTCCTCACTTAGAATTGAAACTATGAATTTCAAAATTTTAAAAAGCCTATAATCATAATTGAAAATGCTTCCCACTGAATTGTCCGATGTGTAGAGGAGAAGAAGAAGGAATGAGATGGGGTCGTGGAAGACAAGCCAGTCTCAGAACAGCAAGACAAATTCCGAAATACCAAGGGGGCAGTGTGATGTTTTTGGGTGGCATTATGCTAGGAGGCATAATAGATTTGATTTCGTTTCCTGCGAGCGTAACGGCTAGAAATTACGTGGGCCTAGTGCTGGAGCCCATAGTGAGACTTTGGCGAGGTGCTCACGGTGAGAATTTCACTTTTATGCAAGATAATGCTCCTCCCCGAGGGACAAGAAAACTCTTCAGACGGCGGAGTTGACTTCCCTATCCACAAAAGACACTCTCAAAACATTGTACAAGTGGACAGTATCAGAGAAAGAGTCATTTATTCGATACTTAGACTAAACAAAAGATATTGCCTTAAAATTATATAAGCCTACGCCCCAACAACGGCCCATACTGACGAAGAGCTTGAAACCTTCTATGAAGATCTCTCTATAGCTATGCATCAGAAAGCAGCAACACAGTATACGATTGTGATGGGAGATTTCAATGCAAAAGTCGGACGCAGTGAAGACCTTTCAGAGACACCGATTGGAAACCATGGGATCGGCAGAAGAAATGAAAGGGGCAATGTTCTCCTAAATTTCTTGCAGCAGCATCAACTTTATGCGACGAACACCTTTTTCCAAAAGAAATTCCAACGCAAATGGACTTGGCAAAGCCCCGATGGTAGGACCAAAACGAAAAAGATTTCATAATAGCCAACAAAAAGAAATAGTCCATGATGTTACCGTTTTGAATAGTTGCTCTATAGGAAGCGACCATAGATTGGTCAGAGCAAAAGTAAAGATAAATACTATGACAGCAAGATCAAGAATGATAAATAAGACAAACCACATGAAATGGACATCTCCTAACGACATCAACAAATTCCAAAAGCTGATAGAAACAAACCTGGAAAACCTAGAAAACGAAACATATAAAACTGTTGACGAACAAAACCAACAACTAACTGAGATCATTAAAAGTGCCGAAAAAGGTTGTAGTTCCAAAACATCGAGAGACAAGGGAAAATAAAGTCAGACAACAAAGACACTTATGGAAAGGAGAAGACAACTTAAAAATAAACAAACAACAAATACAGGCGAATTAAAACAACTGAACAAAGATGTTTCGAAAGCTATCAGAAGAGACACACGAAACTACAATACAGAGATAATTACGAGAGTGATTGAGGAGAACAGGAGTTTGAAAGTACTAAGACGAAGGTTGGGTCCAGGAAAGAAAAATATTTGGCAGTTGGCGGACAAGGAAGGGAACGTAACAACGAATAAAGATGAAATCCTTGAAATTACCAAAGGTTTCTACCAAGAGCTCTATCGACTAAGAGAAAACCAAACAGAAGAAAACCCTTTACCTAAAATACTAAACGTTGGGTCAGAAGATATACCAGATATAACAATAGATGAGATATCAATGGCATAAGCAGAGATGAAAAATAATAAAGCACCTGGTGATGATGAGGTTGTGGTAGAATCTCTGAAAGCAGGAGGAGGGACCAGAGATCCAAAAGTTGTTCAATGCATGCCTAACGGAGGGTGTAACTCCAACCCAATGGAACAACGCCGTGGTGGTGATAATGCACAAAAAGAGAAACATCACTGACCTTAACAACTATAGACCCATCAGCCTTTTATCGCACATATACAAACTCTATATGAGAATTATTACAAAAAGGTTGACAATCAAGCTTGACTTCCACTAGCCCTACGAGCAGGCTGGTTTCCGGAGCGAATTTGGTACGAATGATCATCTACAAACTATTAAAACCTTAATAGAAAAATGCCTCGAATACAATAAACCCTGGTTCTCATCTTTGTAGATTATGAAAAGGCATTCGATACCATAAACCAACGTAAAATGTTAGAGGCTCTAGCTGAGTGTCGCATAGACCATCGATACATGGCACAGATAAAGTACATATATGATCATGCCACAGCTTGTGTGAAACTTCAAGCAAAACAGAAACATTCGAAATACAGAGGACGTGTGACAGGAGATCCGATTTCGCCAAAACTCTTTATAACCCTACTCAGTATATGTGCAAAAGGATAGACTGGGATAATATGGGTATAAATATTAATGGGGAATACTTGAACCACCTTAGGTTTGCCGACGACATCGTCCTCATATCCGACAACATAGGAGATGCAAAAGAAATGCTTGAAAGGCTCAAACAAGCTTCTGAAAGGGTTGGACTAAAGCTGAACGCGTTCAAAATACAATATATGATCAATCTCGTTACAAGTGGAAATATTCAGATAGGTGCTGCTGAAATTGAACAAGTTCAAGCCTACAAATATCTTGAACATGAAATCAAAATAAGTCGAGACAACCAAACCTGTGAAATCTTTAGAAGAATTGGCCTTAATTGGGCAGCGTTTGGTAAACTGAGCAATATCTTAAAATCAGATATCCCAATTGGTTTGAAACGAAAAGTTTACAACCAGTGTGTGTTGCCTGTCATGACTTACGGCGCGGAAACTTTAACTCTGACCAGAAAATCGGCCAATAAAGTTCGAGTGGCCCAGCGTGCCATGGAGAGATGCATGCTCGGATTATACCTTAGAGACCGAATATCAAATGACATAATCAGGCAAAGAAGTGGGGTTGAGGATGCTATTAGTAGGATCGCCACACTTAAGTGGAAATGGGCCGGACATCTGGCAAGAACCACCGACGGAAGATGGACCAAGAAAATTCTAGAATGGCGACCAAGACACGAAGCAAAAAGAAGTATAGGACGTCCCCCAACAAGGTGGTCTGACGATATAAAACGCATCCAGACGAATTGGATACAGACGGCACAGAACAAAAGGATGTGGCATAATTCACGGGAGGCTTATGTCCAGCAGTGGATAGAACGAGCTGCTTGATGAATGCTCCTCCCCATACCAGCAACCTCGCGCGACATTATCTTGAAACAGAGGGAATCGTTATTTTGGACTGGCCAGCTTGCTCTTCAGACATAAATCCTATCGAACATTTATGGGATAATCTCAGAAGGAAAATTAGATCGCGCCAGAATAATCCAAGAACCCCACAACAGCTCATCCAAGCCGCCACAGAAGAGTGTCAGAAGTTCACCCCAGATAAGGTCAAAAACCTAATCCAAAGCATACCTAGACGGATTCAGGCTTGTATCAGGGCAAGAGGAGATAATACAAGCTACTGAGGGCAAGAAAAACACACCTACTTCATGAAAAAACAATTTTCAATTTTTTTACCACATGCGGAAAGAATCTTATTTTCTTTTATTTGTTCCTTTCTTAATGAACCTTGATTTATTTCTTTTTCAAAATATCTCAAAAAGGAACAATTCTAACAATCCTTCGAAATTTCCAAAATCCCGGAGGTAATATTCAAAATATCTGGTGATTCCATATAAATTTGGTTGTGTGTATGAGCTCCCATTGTTTTTAATCGGTCTGAAAACACGGCATCGTTTGCTCCAAATATTTATGTAGGGTTGTTTAGAAGAAAATGAAAACTTAATATCATCGTTCCTGAGAACGTGGTACATTGAAAATATTATAGTGAAGCACGAGAAAGTACTTCCAGTAAATTCACTTTATTTTATACATCACATCAATCTTTCTGCAGCTTCTGAACAAGTCAAACTTCCATTGCTGTACGTCTCATTTTTAATAGGGACTATATTAAAAGTTTCCTTGATATTGTATTTTGCGACAGATAAATTGTTCGTTAGTAAATTTAAGGTTCCACCGTAATGAGATATACGCTTTTAGCCGAGTTGCTAGTCGGGCCCAATCTCCGCATTCGTTTTTCTTTCTAGAGAGCAATCTACGCTCTGAGAGTGAATATATGTAGCGCTATGCAAGTATATAACTTTACGCTTCCCGGAAACATTTCCTCGAGCAATGGTTGTGTTATTAAAGAGGAACTTAAAGAATTGTTTCTCTGACGTCGATGGAATTATGTGAAGGAGATGTTCGGAAAACAGGATGGTTTCTGTCCAAACTGACATGGTTTAAACGGATATACAGGGAAGTTCGGGAATGAATGCAAAGATTTTAATCGTAGAAAGAATACACCCAGTGGAGGTAGTCATGCGACTCGAAACATTAGCTTAGATTATTCTTTTCGAAGATACAGGCTGTTTCGTGAATCTGAGCAGATGTTTCGTTTACTATAACTGTTGAATCTTGTGAACAAATTTGGTACAAGTGTTATCACATTAAGAATTCACCCGAAGATTAACGGAATATTCCAGAGAGGGACTGAGGAACTGTTGTTTTTCATGAAATATTGAATTGAACTTTCTGTACATGATTTCCCGGATTTTTCAAACCAAAATCCATCAGTCAATAGTATTTGCTGAACTATCGCACTCGATTGAAGAAAGTAATGGCGAATTGTAATACTATCTCACGTATCTTGTTTCCTTTTTGCTCTGTCCATGGAAGATGTAATGTCAAGACCCAGATATTCTCAAACATTTTCTTGTAGATTCGATAATCACAACCTTATATCTGCTACTGCAACCATTGCGCTTAGCTGCGTGAACTCTTTTCTTCCCATTCAGTGATGATGTGAACTGTAGGTAAGGACGAAGAAAACTGTTGTTGCTTTCTGCTAACTGAAAGCTAAGTTATGAGGCAATTGAAATATTACTTGACATCGCTTGAAGTAACCCGATTATAACGTAAAGTTTCAGAGTTAGAAATACAGTATTTCTGACTTTGAAGCTACCCGATTCTGTGTGTCAGACCACATAATAGTGCAGTAACTTTCCTTTGTTTGCAAATCATCTGCTGAGAGAAAATGAGGTAGGTGTTGAAAGAACGAATGAAAACCTATTGTTATGTTCTCTACTGTGAAAATCAATACCATGTTACGTTTATAAAAGTACATGAACTCTTTCAATTTCACGATGCAAAAGCTTTTTATTGTTAAATGTTATCGTATCGAATATACTTCCATCATGTTCGAAATGTACCGGATAACTGATATTCAAATGATTCCTCGAAATTTAGAATTCGGAATAGCAAAAGAGGAAAAATAGCTTCTGTTAAAAAAACAATCGTCCATACCGAAACAAAATTATGAAAAATTCTGTTAGTAATCTGATTAAGGGGGTTGTTATTTTTTTATTATCGAATAAAACAATGATTTTCTAATTATCACTATATTCAGCTATTTGGACAACGCATATATAAAGGCCGCAATACCGACGTTAGGATTATTCGGCTTTTGAAGATAAGTTCTCCATCCAATGAACAATCTACTGGGGCGACCCAGTTTGTTCATTTACTAAAACTACCCATATATTTCTTGATTTTAAATCTAATTGAATTTTATTATCAATTGTGATAATCATAATCATTTCTGATCAAAACGCAAAAACAGGTCAATTTTTGTTTCAAGGGGGACATTTTTTGGGGTACAATACTTGCCTGAAATATCAACCCCCTAAGCGGGAGGTTGCAATCATTGAGCATTTTGAATAGAGAAGATGGGTCGAGTGATGACTCAAAAGAAAAGTGGTATATTTGTCTACATCGCCTTGAAAGAATTTCCATTTTTAATTGAAAACTAAAAGATACAGGGTGAGCAACTGAAAGATAGGGAAGATTATTTCCCTGAGACTTTTCAAGTTTCAGTGAAGTAAAATGGAACAGATCCATGCTGATCAATAGCAATCATAAATGAGATAAAAAACACAAGGTTTAACTTTAATCTACACTTGATTTGAAAAAATTCGACGACGTTTCGCTGACACAGCAGCTTCATCAAGAATGAAAAACAGAATGAAGAGTATGGTATTATAAACAATTCGTAGAACAAGTTGGATGAATAACAGGAAAAACCATACCGTGCCATTGTACAGTTAGTATGAAAATATAGGAGTTTTGGCATAAGAACATCTGAACATAAACGTAGCTTCGATAAAAATAAATCTGATTCAAATTATTCAAACCACCTAATAAAAGAAAACCATTCATTCAATAAAAACTTTGACATATTACATATAAAATCAAAAAGTTCAAAATTAGATCTCCTAGAAGCATTAGAAATAAATAGATACAAACATTCGGACAAGCTTTTGAATGAACAGGTAGATGTGAATTACTCACCCCTACTTAACTTGTTCAATTAGTTTTTATTACCTTTCATACTAACTGTACAATGGCTCGGTGTGGATTTTCCTGTTATTCATCCAACTTGTTCTACGATTTGTTTATAATACCATACAAGTGTAGATTAAAGTTAAACCTTGTGTTTTTTATCTCATTTATATCATGGATCTACATCAAGTAACGGCCTCCACAATTCAAACAAAAATAGCAATCATCATCAAGTACTATCCTTATCTCAAATTTTAACCCCTAGAGCAGGGGAAACCATCCTTGAAAATTTGGAAGAGGGTAGATGGGTCGAGTGATATCTCGAAAGAAAGGTATTATCTTTTTCTGCATTCCCTTGAACGAATTTTCATTTTTGATTGAAAACTGTAGAAGGTACAGAGTGAGCCACTGAAAAATAGAGAAGACTATCGCCTCGAGAATATTGGAGTTTAAGTGTGAAAAACTGGAATCGATTCATTCAGATCAAAAATGACAGCCTTTGATCTGGAATGAATCTGTTCCATTTTTTTGCACTAATATTTGAATAGCTCAGGGCGATAGATAGTCTCCGCTATTTTTCAGTAGCTCACTATGTATCTTCTACATTTTCCAATCAAAAATGAAAATGAAAATTCGTTCACGGGGATGCAGACAAAGATAATACCTTTCTTTCGAGGTATTACTCGACCCATCCACGCTCCTCCAAATTTTCAAGGGTGGTCACCCCTGCTCATGGGGTTGAAATTCGAGATGAGGATGGTACTTGATGATGACTGCCATTGATCAGCATGGATCTGTTCCTTTTTACTTCACTGAAACTTGAATAGTCCCTATCTTTCAGTTGCTCAACCTGTATCTTTAAGTTTTTAATTAAAAATAAAAATTCGTTCAAGGCGATGTAGACAAAGATACCACCTTTCTTTTGAGTCAACATTCGGCCCACCTTTCCTATTCAAAATCTTCAAGGATTGCAACCCCCGCTTAGGAGGTTGATATTTCATGCAAGTTTTGTACCCCAAAAGATGTCCCTCTTGAAACAAAAATTGACCTGATTTTGCGTTTTGGTCAGAAGTGAATATTTTGGTAGATATAGCCTCTGTTTAGTTAGACGGTCATTTGCCAGAATAGTCCAATAATTTCATTTTAAATTCTCAATGTCGTGAAATATTTCGTAGTTTTAATCAACTTAAAATCACCCCGAAAGTGTAGAAATCGTGGCGAAAGAATTAATCCCAACTTAGTTTTCCAGCGTAGACGATATTCGACGTTATCACCGAAAGTTATCAAACACCCTTTCGTATTCAAGAACGCAGACACCATCTGGTATTTCCTCAAACAGCAATCCCCACGTCGCGACGAAGGAACGCGTTTCTAAATGACTCTCGTTACAGGTACTCGAGTACCAAGGGAAGAGGGAGTACACGTGTAAGGACATCTGGGCCACTCATATATATGTGCCGCGATCGCAGTTATTTTTTCTTCAAATAGGATTGTTCAGTTATCCATTTTCAAAGATCAGTGAATTCACTCATTCGCGTGAATTAGAATTGAAAGTAAAGTTATTTAATCATACGTAACGTGAGTCCACTAAGATGGAAGACGCATATTGTTCCTCTCCGAGAAGCCCGACAGGATAAGAAGAATTACAGTTCCCGTTGTGACCCACAGGTGATAACTTTCTGAATTTTCTTCATTATTTCTGTTCACTTTTCAATTTTCACGAATTTGCTTGAAATATGTGCTTCGTAATTTCTTAATGCATTGAGGGCGATTTGAAATAATCACTTCTCAAATTCCAAATTATTTTCGCTCGGCAAATGATCTAATTCAACTGCACTGAAATTATCCAATACTTATTTTGAATTTTCATAGACTAATTTGATACATTTGATTTCATAAATTGACAAAATTTGGAATGTACTGAAATTATTTTATATTGATTTTCACAGTTGTTGTCCTAACTTGACAAATTATCTGAAATGTACTCAAATTCTTTAATATTGATTTCACATTTGTTTACCTAACTTGCAATATCATTGAAACGCAATGATACGATTGTATACTGATTCCAATAACTTGGTAACTATCTGAATTTGAAACGTTATGAAGTTCTTATTGAAATGTTATCAAACTATTCAGTCAATCCAAAACTTTCGCTTCATAGTCTGATGAATGATATATTTGGGTGTGGAAAACATTTAATATTGATTCTTATTTTTGCTTCTATAAATGGGTCATTATCTGTTTGAAATATCATAGTAGTCAGATGTGGACGTGATCCTTGGAATTTCAAAATCTAATTTCGGATTTTGCAGCATCAGTTCAATGACCTATTCATAAAGCATGATACCATATTACCAAAACCCTTAGTGAGGGTCAGTTACCAGTCATAATATGGGTGAGGGCCGGTTAGGTCTGTCTATAATGGTAGAGCACGATTGGAGAAGAGCGGTATTTCCGAAAGAGTGGCAGAAGGCCAGACTCATACTAATACCGAAGCCGGGCAAAGATCCCCCGAAAACCCGTCTCGCTTGCGACCTATATGTCTGGCAAGCACAGTAGAGAAAGTGTATGGAAGAGTTATCTCAAACTGTGGAACTGGATGAAAACGGCGTTATCTCTCCCGGCTTCAGAAAGGGGTACTCGGTAATGGCAGCCGCAAAAATGGTAATCGCCGGGGTCAAAAAGTCGGGAAAGTCATTGGCGTACCTGGCCCTATTTGATATCAAGAACACCTTCAATACTGCCAAATGGAGCGTTATTTTACAGGAAATGGAGATGGCAAGGGTGTCTGCACGCATTAGGAAAATTACAAAGTCATATTTTTTGGACAGAAGAGTGAACATAGGAGGAAAGGAATACGAATACTTCATGAGAGTTCCACAGGGTTCGGTCTTGGGGCCAACTCTGTGGAATATAATGGATAACGAGATCCTGAGGCTGGGATACCCAGAAGGCGTTACACCGGTCGCCTATGCCGACGATCTGGCCATGCTGATTGAAGGCGTGAGTATCGAGGAAATCCAAGAGAAACTAGCAAGAATATGCGAATTACTAACAGCTTTTATGAGGAACAGAGGGCTCGAGCTGGCTCACCACAGAACAGAGTTAGGAATACTGAAAGGACCTAGGTCATGGAAAACACATTCATTAAGGGCTTGAAATCAACAGATCGAGGTAAAGAAGCCGGTGAAATATCTGGGAATAATTTTGGACAAGGGTCTGAGCATGACACCGCACATAGAATATAAGACAACTAACATGGGAAGAAAGACAAAAATCATGCCCAACAGCGGCGGCCTCAGCTGTGGGGGCAGGAGAATGTACAGTGCCGTAGCACACAGCATTGGACTCTATGCGGCGCCATTATAGGCGAAAGTAGCCGCGAAGAAAAGGAACTGGGACAAGGTACACGGTGCCCAGAGAAAGATCCTGGTGGGGGCCTGTGCTGCATATAGGACGGTGTCCACCACAGAAGCACAGGTTCTCTCTGGAACTCCTCCTATGGACCTTCTCGCGGAAGAAAAACGTAGGCTGATGGAACATAGGTATGGCCACCAACCAGGGGTGCAAAGGCAGACTAGGAAAAGAATAGTTGTAATTAGGCAGGAAAGGTGGACGAGGAGCAACAACGCCCATTGGACCCAGAGACTAGTACCAGACATCGAAGGGTGGATAGAATGTAAACACAGACCTCTCAATTATTTTCCGACACAGTGGTTGACAGGACACGGCTCTTTTGAGGCTTTTGGTAAAAAAGATAGGAAAAACACAAGACTCCTCCTGCAGAACATGCGGGGAGGGGAGTGCGCGAGATGGAGAGGCAGAATAAATGAGTTGTCAGGCAAAAAGGAGCAAGGGTAATATCCGATATCATGAAGGCAAAAGAGAGAGAAGACAGAGAAAACCAAAGGGAAGACCGAAACGAGGAGGAAGACTGACAAACATAGGAGGGAAAAGCATGATGGAAAGGAATTACGTATTCTGTACCATACTGAGCCTCAAAGATGCAAGGCAAACCGGTGAAGGGTTTTTTGGTGGGTAGGACAGTTATACGACTGGACCTAACCCTAAACTTGTTGGCAGAATAGCCTTCGCTCGAAGAACGAGTTTTTCTCTCATTGGTTAAAAAAAAATTAATGAATGTCGCAAAGATCAAATAGACATTGTTACCAAATCTGGTTTTGAATTTTCAATTTCTTCACCTATGGTATAAGCGACAAAGAATTGGTCGTATCACATCAAACCTCACATAAAAGAACTTGTTGAATAGGTTACTACATATACACAACACAACAAAGAAAAGGGTCCTATTTAAATAAAAGAACTTCAAGCCAAGTTCAGGTAGTAGACGATCATATGGCTTTTCATTTGACCGATCTCATTCGATCTCAAGTATAATTGATGTGGGGAAGCTAATAAGATAATTCAGGTATTGCAATTTACATCAAAGCAATGTATTTTGCATCGTCTTTTATAGACCGGGATATGGGTTGTTTCACTACAGATCCTATATCAAGCAAATAAAGATATAAAACTCAATTATCTTGAATCCTTAGAAATATTCAAAGCCAAATACAATACAGACAATAATCAAATATTACTTAACGACCTGACTGATTTATGTGATTCGCTACTATGAGAGATTTTAAGTAGTTTACAATTATAACTTAGTGCCCAATGTTAGTCTCTGATATGTATTTTACCTGTTCTGTTATTCTGTTAACCAATTTCACTGTACCTTTACATAAGAAAATAGCTGACTTCGTATTTCAGTTTCAAACTCATAAACTTATACTTGTCTGATGATGATCGAAAGCTCGAAATAGCTATAACGTTGAATAAACTTTTCCATCTTAACCGGTGATATTTCTATATATTTCGATCGCCTATTTTCTTGGGGTCTAACCATTCATTTTCACCGAGTGCTTGGTCTTCCATAGTTTTCTGTATCCCTTGTAACCATGTTGTTGTTGGTCTTCCTCGTTTTCTTCTACTGTTTGGTACATATACCAAGGCTCTTTTGGGCCATCTCTTATTCCCCATTCTCTTGATGTGTCCGTACCTACCATATCAACTTTCTGGCTTCAATTCAATTCTATCTGTACTGCTGTAGACTCAGTGTGTCTTGCGCCTTGTTTCTTCACTTCTAATGTGCTGCAACCTGCAGATCCGACATGTTCTTCTCATAAAATCCATTTCTACAGTGTCGATGAATTGAAATCAAAGAAAATGGACATATGCATATTAACGTGAACGAAACCGAAAGAAAGCGGCAATGAAGAGATTGGAAATTACATTCATTTCTATAGTGGAGTTAGAAAGGATCTGAGAGCAAAGAGAGGGGTTTCTATAGCTATACACAGAATTTGAAAAAGTATTCTTCTTAATTTTCTTAGGCCATCTTCACCTCGGGTAACTTTCTAACCTCCCCCCTCTCGATCTCCAACTGCCCCACCCTTGCCCGAAGTCTGGCTACACCCATGAGCATAACCCATATAATCTCCCAATTGTTTTCACTCCTTTTCATTCATTCGAATGAATAAATAAGTTATACAACGTAGGATACCTCTTAGTCATAGTTCTCGAATGTAGTTCAGGAGAAATATTTCCGAAATATTCATTTTTACCTCAAGCGTGATACTTTTAATTATCAAATTGCCAAAAATGAACTTTCCGCCATTTTAATACGACCTTCCACCCGGACATGCAAATTCCCTGTGCTCAAAGCACTTAAAACATCCTTCTTTCCACAATGTTTATAAATGCCGGTAGCTGCATGTGTCCCGACTGACATCGCATATAAATAGGGGACAGAGAAGTTTAATAAATAAGGATAATGTTACAGAGGTTATGCATTGCGGATAACTTGTCCCTACGTGGACAGAATGATTAAACCTCGTGAATATCTTAAAATGATGGCGCAAGATTAAGTGCTATTTCAGTTTATATAGAATAGGGGGCACAAGGATCGTCGTTCCTGTATAGAGAATTTATGGGATATCCTATATCGGTGTATATCTCATATTGATTTTAATAAATTTTTAATGCTTTAACTTTTTATTTTTTTGTGGTAAATACACTCTTCACAAAAATTGTCGCATCACCCTACTTTTACGACAATACTATATAAACTTTTAGGTTGGTCATTCAAGAGTCGCTTGGTAACTTTCAGAAGTGTAAAATAAGAAGATATTATTCAAAAGACATGAGTTTATGATGGAAAATATCAACAATTTTCGAGTTATTGAGAAACTAAAAAACTCTACCATCTTCAAACATTCGCGAAGAGACCAATTATCTAGCATCAAATGGTTACTAATCATTTTCAAAATCGAGTTTTTCCTCCCCGGGCCCTAATTACTGCCAGTATACGTCTCGGAAGCCCTCAAGCAAATTTTGGATGTACTCTTGAGTCACTGAGTTCCAAATTTCAGGAAGCAGATTTTCTAGTTGTTGGAGTGTTCTACAAGGCATCATACGTTGCTGAATTTGCCACCCCATGTTGTCCCAAACATGTTCTATGTGATCCAAGTCGGGACTTCTGGCTGGCCATCTTAAAATATCAATTTTGGCATTTTGCAGAAATTCTGTTACTATTCTAGCTGCATGAGGCCGAGCATTATCATGCATATGAATGAAGTTTTCGCCATTAAATGGACCAAAGGCTACAACATGGGGTTCAAGGATATCTGCGATGTAGATAAATCAGATGGCCGCTGTCATTCTTCGCTTATTCACCAGGACTAACTCAGTTCGACCATGGAAAGAAATGCCTCCCCACACCATTATTGAGCCCGCTTCAAAGTTTTCGGTTTGCCGGATATTGCTTGCTGATACCGTTCCCCAGGTCGTCTGTATTCAGGCATGCGTCTATCATTTGATACTAGACAGAACATAGACTCGTCGGAAAAGAGAACATTCGACCATTCTGGAATACCCCAATTCGCATGTTCCTTCGCAAACTGAAGTCTTGCAACTCGATGCTCTCTGGTGAGACGCGGGCCGGTAGAAGCCACCCTTGGTCTGATATCGTCTTCTCTGGACCTGTTCCTAACAGTTTGCAATGAAATATGCAGATTTCTAGAAAGTGCAAGTTCATTTTGTAGCATTCTAGCCGTACGAAACCACTAACTTGAAGTGGTTTCCCAAGGGCAAACACTTTTAGTTGGTGGTGTGAAGTTCGAGGAATCATATTTTTACATGGCCAACTTTATGTTGCCAGTTCCAGAGTCGGTACCACCAGTCGTTTGTTTAATCATGCTCAAAATGGATTACGTTTTAAAATAGCTAGCAGTTAATAAAATATTTTTTGTTTGAACAAATGAATTTGATGTTTCAATTAAATTTTTTTATTATTTCACTTCATACGTAGCGGTGCACGTACCGGGCCGCTAGTCTAAATATAAGAGACAGTTGTACTTATTCCTTGGTACATTGGTTGAAGCAAAGATGTCGCCTATTAGCTTCAACCTATGGGTCAGTATATTATTAAATATTACATAATTCAATCATTTCAAATCCAATCAAAGATGATTCTCAAGTAGAACTCATTAGTTTGAAGGTTGGCAGAAGAGAAAAGGAAAGTGAAGATTCTAAAGCCGATGGAATATAACATCTGATAGTCGACTATGCGTATTAGACTTTTAGCCAGTGGAGTAACGGTTGAATATAGATGGAGGGTTGATTGGAATAAGGTGTTTTGAATTCAAATAACTGTGACGTGATTTTAGCATTTCACAAGACGAATCTTTAAAATCATATTGGATAATATGAAATGAGATCTTGATATAAATCTTGTGGAATGCTGGAAGAAATTTGACATAGCAAAATGTATCATAAACGTGAAGGTGGAAAAAACCAACCCATAAACATTGAAATCATGCTATTTTAAACAGTGTATTTTAATTCTGCACTGTATAAAGCAAATTAATTAGTTAAGAATCACATTTGCCTCCTTAGTTCATAACATAAATTCATCACCACACATCAATTCCAACATCGTTGAAACCGCGTACAATGCTAAAGCATCCAACGAAAAAATTCATGAAGATCATCTCAAATTCCCATCAGTTGCAACACAAAACCTTTGTATTGCTAAGAGGCAACACACACAGCGAATTCACATTTTGCGCGCCATCTGTCAAGTTTCTTGAGGCCATAATTCAGCTATTTTTCATTAGATCCCGTCTGTTCATTTCGTATGCATTGCATATTTTCGACCGCCTGGGTCGCTTACGAAGCTTTATTAGAAAATAGAAAGATGAATTAATAATCGATAGTAGACTGAGAAGATGCTGGTTATATTGGAAAATGGAGACCAAGATTCATATTTCTTCAATTAAATCTGACAGTGAAGAAGCGCTCCAATAAATTTGATAAATATGTACAATATCGCGGTTAGGCGTGAACCTAGCCAAAGTAAAACGTGATGCGGTGAGTCCAAAGGTTCTAAATCGGAATAAATGATATAGTTCTGTTCTATTGATTTCAGGAATTGTTATTTGAATACTAACGGAATTTTTGTATTTATTACAAACTAATAAATTAATGCGATTTCTTACTCTCTTATTATCGGACACGATGAAACTATATAAGTCCATGGTATTCATACACTGCAAATACAAAACCTGACGTCAAAACAAATTCGTTTGGCCCAAATACTCCGTACGTTTCGATACGGGTGAAGGCTGTTGATTTTTGGAAAACTGAATGGCAGGAAGTTGATGTTTTAATGAAGTTCTCATAGAGGATCCTTCCAAAAGGGTTGTAGGTTTCGATATAAGTAGGAGCGATTTGTCATTCAGTTTATTTACAGTGCACGATTTTGTCAGTTAAATCCTAGTAGCATAAAATTAGTTTTTGATCCCAGCGCATTCGCCAAAATGCATAAAACTTATGAACAACAACTACTAACAAAGTAATAAAGATCAGAGTAATCGCGATTTCAAATTGTATTAAATATATCTATTATGATCGTGGACTTATGCACTATCTCAGCTAGTAGCTGGATATAATTTACCTTTCCCAGATTTAGCAATCAAAGGGAATAGGCTCGATTACAATATACTTGACATAGATTTCCTAACTATCCTACATGTATTAAGAATTACAGCTTTTTGCATTTCTATATAGGTATTCTTACGCAAATTTCTTAAGGCTTGCAAAGTTTTGATGAAATATTTTTCTGCTGTTTTTCTTTTCCATTGTGACAGATTTTTCCTGTCCCAATCCCCTTACTTTTCACCCTCGTTAAATCATGGCTATCATGCAAAGTTTTGGGTATTAAACCAGTCGAAGATACGATGACAAGAACAATATCTATTTAATCGAGGTGCCACATCTGCTTGATCTCAATAGCAATGCGAGTTTAGATGCCTCTGTATTTGGACTTTTTCTCCTGGAACTTGTTCAGCACGTTGTTATTATTCGGTATGGCGACATCCACCAGCATTGCTGTTCTGGCTCTCTTATCATACACCACTATGTCGTCACCATTCTGTCAGTGATAACAGGCCTATCGTAGAATAATCTGATATTTTCATTTTCCAATACGGGCGCCGGTTGGTACTTGTAATACGGCTGGAAGGTGTTCAGAAGTCCGTACTTGTGTGCAAGTTTCTGGTGGATAATGTTGCACACTTGATTATGCCTGTGAAGATACTCCGTATTGGCCAGTTGTTCGCATCCGGACGTAATATGCTGGATAGTCTCCGATCTTATATTGGCATTTTCTGCACTTATCTGTTTGTAATGTTCCGTCCTTCATAATAAATTTTTGTAATTGTTTGTAGCGATCACTTGGTCTCCATATTGTGAAAATGGCCTTCTTTTTCCACACATGGATCAACTTAAAATCAATCACAGATTAGATTTCTTTGAATCCATCAAAATTTTCAAACTGCAACAAACCCCCATAAAGATGATCTTCTGAAAGCCATAAGGAATCCTTCTGTTTCTGCGAATAATTCTCCTTTCATCAACCATTTGTTGGAGGCTTCTTTGTCGATGTGTGGTTGATTAATCTCATGGTGATGTCGTCCATGCAATTCCTTTCTTGACCATTGCTCTTGTTTTTAAGTATCTGATAGGAATGGTAGATTCAGAATATCTATTATTATTATTATTATTATTACTTCCCAACGATCCTGTGAATCGCCTAACTTTCTGCCGATTTATTCAGGAGAAGAGAACTCAGGATCTCAACTTCAGTAGGAGTATTTTATTCACTGATGAATGCACTTTTACTAGTTCTGGCATCACTAACCTTCACAATGAACACGTGTACAGTGTCAAAAATCCATATACTTTCACAAGTACACATCACCAGAATCAATTCAAAATTAACGTATGGATTTCAGTTATTGACAATTTCATTATTGGTCCAGTAGTGATTCCAGATCGATTAAATGGAGAGGCATATTTTAATATTCTGCAAGAAACTTTGCCGGATTTGTTGGACGATATTCCAGTATTACTGCATGCAGGAATGTGGTTTATGCACGACGGTCCACCTCCTCACTTCACTCTAGCGGTTCACGAGTTCTTACATGCACAGTATGCGAATCGTTGAATCGGAAGGGGAGCTGATGCTCCTGCAAGTTGGCCAGCACGATCTCCCGACTTGACACCGTTCGACTTCTTTCTTTAGGGTGCTTTAAAATGTAGAGTTAACTCTTCTCCAATTGACACTCGAGAAGAGTTATATATGAGAATTTTTAAGGCGGCCAACTCTTTCAAAAAGACCCTGAAATAATGCCAAGGATCCAATTTAATTTCTTGAAGAAGATTGACTCTTGTATTTAGCAAAAAGGTGAAAGTTTTGAACACTCACTTTAGTTGAATGAAATTTTGGGTGTGAACTAAGTAATTCTTATTCTGAAGTGATTTGTTTTTTTTCTTATTAAGTTTCCAACTGACCAACCTGTTTTGATATTTTTAAATAGTCTTTGTGAAAAACTTATTAAATTTTTTCTTCAAATTTTTCGATTTCTGTTCTACTGAACAATGAGTTTCCTATTTCCTTGATCCGATTTAGAAACCTAGAAAACATCATTTTGTCTACAAGAGGTTGTTAAGCATAATAAAATGACAATCTGCCAGACTACAGAAACAAATCCAAAGCCAACTTGGTCTATATGTGATATTTTTGACTTGCTAGGTGGTTGAAGAAATGGAATCATGAAATTAAAAAACTGTTTTTTGTGATTGAACCGCTGATCATATCAAAATTTCTCAAAAGACCAAAAAGTTTGATAATTAGCCTAGCTACGCAATGTCTGAAACAGTTTAGCTTGAACTGTTGAAAGATTATGGTTGATTAAAAACACTTGTACACTTGTCAAACGCCAAGGTCATTGAGTGGATCACTAAAAAACGTGAATAAAGCACCCATTTACGCATACCAAATACGGTTTCTATCGATCGAGTCGAATTATTTGAAAAATGAGAAAAAATTTCTTTGGATTTGGCGATCTCTAGTGGCCAAACGAAGAAACTTTTCATACAGGTCGGTTGACATAAATCGACTTATTTCAAGCTGAAAAATCTGTGGTATAAAGTTGTACACGCAATTCATGGACACCCTGTGTATGTATGTATTTTCAACTTTAGATAAATACTTGTTGTCAGCTGAAGATGGTCGACAAACTGAAATTGCAACCTTGATTTACAATAAATCTCTTGTGAAAGTATAACACATAGTTTGAATTCTCATTATCATCATATTAGTAAGGTATCGATTAACTTTCGATGAGGAATAGAAATATTGAAAATAGTAGGATTAAAAATTTTACATCGGCTCAAATGTTCATTGAAGTTAATCTTTTTGACACTATATAAGATTTTGGCAAACGAAAAATATTATTCAATAACATCTCATCAGTATATTTGACAGACCTACACATAAAGAAGATTCCAACGGAGTAATCATGCCATACCTTCAGTTGAAATATGTGTTCCACCTCATCTGCCACGCAATAGTTCTTTTCTTTCTTTCTTGTGTTCAAGAAGGGAGACGACAAGAACATTACTGCCACCCTATATACTCAGGAGCACTAAACTTTCTCCCCCGTTATTTTTTACGATACAATTTGTCTTTTATAACCCATTTGTATGGGCTATTTTATAATGCCCCTGGTGCGGGGTTACTGTCTTTTCAGCATCGGGGTAAGAACGCATTTCGACAAAAACTTGGGCCGAAAATACTGCAAACTCTATGAAAACCCCTATTGAGCCGACCTTTCACAATGAATCAGGGGGAAGAAGCTATACCTGTTTTTGTTCAAAGAAACATTCTGGCTAAAGAAAATGAACATGAAATTCGTACACATTTCAGTATCTAGTATCTCATTGGCTCGGATAAATTGTAGAATTGTTCGCTGGACGATCTTAACAGTGGATAATCTAGCCGGCTCGGTGGCGTATGGGATATGATGCTCGTCTCCTACGCGAAGTTACCTGGGTTCAATCCCCACAAAGTCGGTGCGATTTTTCGAATTCTGGGAATCGCTTGAGTGTCCATCTTGCGGAGGAGATGTAAAGCTGTCGGTCCTGTCTAACAGAGATGTGTTGGACATTAAAGATCCCTTCCCTCGACACGAGAGGGGTTCGGCAAAATTCCCGGGTTAGTGAGGTGACAGAATTCCCCGGCGTGTCATTAGCCGAAAGGCAGAAATAGAGCACGTTAAAGGAAAAACAAACAAACAGTGGATAATCTAAAAGCGTTTAAAACACAGCCGTGATAAATCTTGAATTCATTCATACCAGCATAAATTATTTTAAAGAAGCAAAATCAGTAACGAATTATGTTATAGTCTGTTGGGTAGAGACGTAGAGTGATAAGAGCTCATTAAGAATGCAAAACCCTTAGAAATAAGCTACTTTGGCAAATTCAAAAAGCATTGAAGAAATTTATTCAAGGAACAATATTCAACCTTGAAGGAGCTGGTTTTCTGATCCACTCTTCATAATCATCATCAACCAAGGGTAATGCAATACTGAAGAGGTCAAATGAGACCGTAACTGCAGCCTATTGCTCCTATCATGACATTCGACTGAGCTGATTTTGCTTGATTAACAATGATTATGAGGGGTGAATAAGAAAACCTGTTCCTTCTGGGAAGGATATTTAAAATTCTACGGAAGGTTAAATATTGTTCCTTGAATGAAAATCTTTAATGTATCTACACATACAGCAATAACTTCGTTGGTTATCATTGATGAGATGGGATGTATATCTGGTTGATAACCAGACATGAATAAGGAGCGTTAGTCTTCTGACAGATAGCTTTCTTGTAGCGTTGCAGTAAATAGTTGAACTAGTGTGACTTTTCCAGGTTTTCAGTTTATCTACCGGTAATCATTATGGTTTTACTTGTTGTTGTACCACTGCTATGGACCTGATTGGGATGACTATGCAGAGTGGATTAGAAAACCAGCTTCTTCAGGGAAGGATATTTAACATTCTACGGAAGGTTCAATATTGTTCCTTGAATAAAATTCTCAAATGTGTCTACACATTTAGCGATAATTTCGCAAGATATCATTGATGAGATTAAAAACGAATGTAGTTTCTATGATTTCGTCTTGAAACAGACATAAATTTATTGCCGGATTTTGGATAGAAACCCTCGTACAAATCTCCAGGAAAACTTAACTACATGGCTACAATCTTCTCTACCTTTTATATTGCTTGCGGATAAAGCTGTCCTGTATCAAATAAATTGTTTACTTTAGACGTTTCAAATTTGTAGTCAGTAAGGTAGACGCATATGTGTTTAAGTGTTCGCTTCGAAAATTCGATTGAATCAATTGAACACTAATGTATTTAAAAACAATAATAATTTAATGTGAATATCTACAGGGGGTTACATAATAGTATGTAACAACTTGAGGGGGTAAATCTACGTGCAATTTTAAGAAAAAAAGGTTATTTAAACATGGGCCTGCAAAAGCTTCTTTACGGAGCTACAGGGTGTTGAAATTTCCGGAAAAAATTGGTTTTTTCCTCAGAACTCCTGCAGTTTATGAAATATTCAGCCCAAATTTGGAATACAAGCTATTTTTTACAGCCTTCATCATCACGTACTAGATTTCAACTGAAATTCACAAGGTGTTTTCTTTTCCGAGGCCATGTCTCCTTTTGCGCTTTCACACTTTTTTGAAGTACGCCACTGATCAGCGTACAATCAATTTCCATCATCTTCGTTCAATTTAGAAACTTTTTTGACGATTGTAATCTTTTCGTATGTCCAACCGTGTTCGAGTGAAAAATTATTGAGTTTGAATTGTATGCTTTTCGCTAAAAATAATAGAAATATTCGATACGTATTCCCAAAAGTTGCTTTCATTTTGATAGCTTGTCTTCTGAGACTCAATTTATACTTATTCAATATCAAACTAAAAAAAAGAACAATTAAAAACTAAATCATTTGCTGAAAGTTTCCTCCCCCTGCAAGAATACAGGACTCAGTCCCTCTTCGCATATTATCACGTACTCGTTGAAATATTTCTGGGGAATTTCTTATCGTATCACGAGAGGCTATTATTCGATTTCTCAATTTTTCTACAGTGTTAACTAGAGAAGCATGTACTAAACTTTTGAGATATCCCCATAGGAAAAAGTCTTAAGTATTTGAGTTTGGGGAACTAGGAGGCCATGGTTCTGGCCCACCCCGACCTATCCATCGGTTGTTGAATATATTATTCAAGAATTACCTAGCTTCTCCACTAAAATGTGCTGGTGCCTCGTCATGCATGAACCACATTATGTTTCTCACCAAAAGTGGCACATCCTCGAGCAATAAAGGTAACACCTCCTCAAGAAATTGCCGATAAGCGGGACCGTTTAGTCTGTTATGCAAAAAAAATGGCCCAATCAAATGATTTTTAATTATTCCGATCAAGACATTTAGTGAGAATTGTCCTTGATTATGAGATTCCTCAATCAAATGGGGGTTTTCCTCAGCCCAATAATGATTATTGTGAAAATTTGTGATATCAGTTCTCTTAAACTTAGCATCGTCTGAACATTATTTCACTATCAAAATGAGCATATTCTCTAATTTTATCAAAGATCCATCTGCAGAAATTCAGTCTTGAAGGAAAATCTCGAGGAAGTAGAGTATGGAAGCGTTGAATATGAAACGGGTACAACGAAAAGTCGTGGAGAATCATGTGAAATATTCAACTGATTTCCAATTTTTCTTGTACTCACATGAGGATTCAAATCAATAGAATTCAAAACTGCTTCCTCAATATCTGGAGTTCTCAAAGTTTGAGTTGCACTTTTTAAATGATCATTTGCAGTAAAAGTACCAGTTTCCCTCAACCTTCTGTGGATATTTGAAAATGTTTTCGCCTGTCTGGTATTACTCGATTTGGAATGCGCAGCTGATATAATCGCCTAGCTTCTGTTGTGTTTCCGTCAGCCAGACCGTACATGTAATGGATATCAGACAATTCGGCGTTAGTAAAATTAGCCATTTTTTCTTAGCAATAACTTCAAAAGTCTTAAAACTAATCGTTAGTTTAATAAACAATTCGAGCAGACACTGTTTCAACTTTAGCAACTGTCAAAATAAATAAATAAATGAGATGTAAATCAAAGCCTACTAGTCATTTTTTAATTATAAGTGTTTTCAATTCAGCGAATGCATACAATCGTTCAATATTTTGTTGCTCGAGAACGGTACAATACAATAAAAAAAAATTAAAAGGGTCAAAAAAAATTCTTAATCAAACGAAAATAACGAAAATTGATTTTACGCTGATCAGTGGCGTACTGTAAAAAGGTTGAAAGGGCAAAAGAAGACATGGCTCCGGAGAAGAAAACACCTTGTAGATTCTAGTTAAAATTTAGAACGTGCCATGATGAAGGATGTGAAAAATAGCTTGCATTTCGAATTTGATCTGAATATCTCAAAAACTGCAGGAGTTTTGAAGAAAAAACCATTTTTATCCAGAAATTTCAACACCCTGTAGCTCAGTAACAAAGCTTTTGCGGACCTATGTTTTTCTCAACTTTTTTCTCAAAACTGCACGTACATATACTCCCTAAAGTTATGATATACACACCGATTGAAGGTGCATGGCCTTGATGCCTTAAAGCATGGTATACATTCAATATAATTAATTTTTCACTTTGGGAAATTAGTATAGTGTAACGATATTCAATCGTCCCTGAAGCCGACCCTGTCACTGCCTGGCGGAATGACGAATTGCGATACACTTTCGAGAGAATTCGAGAAAGATCTAATAATTTACGCGCATCGTATACATTTAATATAATTGATTTTTCACTCAGGGAAAGCGGTATATTTTAAGCACATTTAACAAGGGTAAAATAAGAAAACTTTTCCATTATTTGTGAAATGAACAAAACACTTTCACCAACTACTAACTGATGCATACAAATGATAAAACTATTTCAAGAACACTTCTTAATTAATATCTATGTAACGATCACCTTTCTTTGGGTTAAATTACGAGAATATATTTAAGAATACTCTTAATCTAACTTAACCCTTATCCGAGTGGCACGCCTTTGATCATCTTGACACCTAAATATTTATTACTCTTACGGCTTCACCAAATCGTCTACAGTCCTGGTTCATTTAAAGAGGTCAAAACATATTAGTAAAACTCATATTTATAATTGCTTAGAATTCAATCGTTTTCTTCAAATCCGTAGAGAGAGAACCTGTAATCGTTTCATTGTGCACGACTTGGTTTTTCCGAGATGTATTTTCATCGGAGAACGAATATTATATGTTACACGTCATACATTTTCATTTTGGAAAGTATATATTCAAGCCGGCGGCCACGCTAAATTGAACCTTTTCTTCGCAAACTTTTCCAGGCAATATTTCGTCGGAACTCCATCAATTGGACGCACGTTTCCAATCAGGATTTCCCAATGGTTTACATCGGCCGAGGGATGTTCGAATTTAAAAGCACCTTCTTCGGAAGAATGAAAGGGATGTTCTATTGAGCACCGGGGCTGCGGGCGCAAGCTTCATTACTTCCAACCATATTGTTAGCTTCTTTCGCCCCCATGTTACTTTGAATATGCACCGTTCAAGTGGAATTTGCGACACTCGACTACATATACAAAAAGGGGACCTCTCATCTTTTCATACACGCGCGAAATTTCACGCCTGTGAACGAAAGAGTGTGTGGAGTTCCGGTGTGGGATTGGACTCCTAATTGTGGCATAGAATTCAATATGACGGGGTGAACGCGAACAGAATTAACGACAATAAACAAACGTTTATTATTAGATAATAGCGTTGTAAAATATACAGGGTGTGAATCAATTTTCGAAATCTTTCGCACAGCAAAATTCAGTCTCAATTTGTACGATAGCACTCAAAATTGAATGGAAGATCTTATTGACAAGGATCAATTTGCGAGATTCGATATGACAGTATCGTACATAAGCTTCATTCTCTCTACAGTACAACTTGAAACGAACCGTATCTACTATTATTACTGTGAGGTCGATAAACCAAATGTTTTTTGAAACTGCATCGTAGGACATCATTATAAAAATATATAGAAGATTAGAAAAGTGTTTGTTCCTTTAGAAGCTGGAATCTTTATTTTGTCAGTTTGATTTGAAACAGTCTTTCTGTTGTATTTGAGAGCTCCTATAGGCTATGAAACCCGACAACAAATAGTGAATAATCTGGCCATATTGTAACATCATATCCATCTAGTATGAGTACAGGACTGAATTCGTTGTCTACTTTTCCAGTTTTCGCAAGTATGTAAAATATTGTAGATAGTCAAAATTAACCTTACTGACTACAAATTTGAAACGTCTAAAGTAAACAATTTATTTGATACAGGACAGCTTTATCCGCAAGCAATATAAAACTGGTAGAAATTTCTGGATAAAATGATTGTAGCCATGTAGTTAAGTTTTTCTGGAGATTTGTACGAGGGTTTCTATCACAAATCCGGCCATAAATTGATGTCTGTTTCAATCTAAAGTAAACAATTTATTTGATACAGGACAGCTTTATCCGCAAGCACTATATATAGCCATGTATATATATATATATATATATATATATATATATATATATATATATATATATATATATATATATATATATATATATATATATATAATATATTATTAATATATATATTAATGGTTAGTTCATCAAAGCTCTCGCTTAGTGAACATCGTGAAATACATTCTGTGCAACAATTATTTTGTATGAGATATTCGAAAATGGAAATGCAGCAAGAGGCAAGAAATGATGGACCATTAATAAAAATTGAGGGGTGAGTTTGAGTTCAATAAAAAAGATTTCTGCAGAAATGTGATCATTTGAAGAAGGAGTGTCGTCCTCATTCTCCACACTGAACAAGAAACGAGAAAGAAATGCTCCGATTATATGATTTCAATAAGGAGTTTCTTTTTCTTATGAAAATAAACTATATTATATCGGAATAGGCAATTCCGCATCTAAGATATATTCATAAGAAATTTGTTGATGACAACGGGTATTCTGGATCATACGAATCTCTAAGGAAAGTGAAGAGGAGATGGGATTCCACTGGAAAAATCTAGAATAATAGGAACCTACTTATGGAAAAACAAGAAATCTAAGTGCTCAGAATAAACTTCCTTAGGGATATGAAAAACTTTAGAGAAGATCAGCCTGTAATTTATATGGGCGAAACATATATCCACTCATCGCACACACAAATAAAAGCATGGAGCGACAATTGAAATGAAGGTCTTTCAATTTCCAAACGCCAGCCGGCGGTGAAAACGGTTTTGTGCAAAATTCTTATCTGAAGTTTAAATCCTCCAGGAAGTAAGTTGACTATCACAGTGAGATGAAGAAATGGCTGCAGGAAATTCTGTCTTATCTACCAGCCATAAGTGTTCTAGTTATAGACAATACTCCACACCATAACGTTCAACTGAACAAATGTCTAAATATGGCTTCAATGAAAGACATGCAAGAATGGCTCCGACAGCGTGGAATACCTTTCACCCAAGACATGTTGAAAATTGAAGTCTACGACATCTTACAGAGTAACAACCACGATTCAAAAAATACAAAACAGATAAAATAATTGGAGATAGTGGCCACAGAATAAAACACATAAGAGAAATTTAACGTTGAAACCCCAAAAGAGAGTAGACCCTGAAGTCCTTATCAATAGAAAAGAACAGTACCAATTAAAAATAGACGAAAATATTGATAAGGCACCCCCAACTCTAAGACATACCGACTTAAATACACATGCAAATGAATTGAGCAACATCATTAAATAAAGCGCAAGTGAGGTAACAACAGTGACGAAAAATAAGTGACGAAACAGCGAAATTATTTGAAGAAAGAAGGAAACTAAAACCAGACAAAGATAGGAACTTAATCGAATGGGCTGAACTGAACAAATTAATAAGAAGAGAAATTAGAAAAGATATTAGGAAATTTAATACCAAGATCATAAAAGAAACTATTGAGAATAACAAAGGCCCAAAAATTTTTAATAGACATGTTAGTATAGGAAGAAGAGAAATGACATCACTTAAAGGCAAAGCTGGGAAGGTCATTACAAATAGAGATCAAATGCTCAAATTAATAGAAAGCTTTTATAAAGAATTATATGATTCCAAATTACAACCAAACGCACAGCAAAAGGAAGATGGAAAGAGAAAAATATGTAATGTCGGTTCTGAGGATATACCCGAAATTACTGTTAATGAATTAAACTCAGCCCTGAATAATCTTGAAAATTCCAAGGCGGCTGGACCAGATGGCATAATTCCAGAAATGCTCAAATGTGGAAGTCCTCGCCTAAAACAAGAACTGGTAATATTGTTCAACAAATGCTTGGATCAAAGTCAAGTCCCCCAAGCATGGCTTGAGGCTGAAGTAATTCTTCTCCACAAAAAAGGCGACATAAGAAACCTTGGTAATTATAGACCAATAAGCCTTGTATCCCAGCTATATAAATTATTCACCAAAATAATTACCAAAAGATTAACGGGAAAAATAGATTTCCAGCAACCCCGTGAACAAGCTGGATTTAGATCTGGGTTCAGTACGCTGCATCATATTCATGCAATTAAACACCTAATAGAAAAGTGCAATGAGTATAATTTAGATCTTTATATAGCCTTTATAGACTACCAAAAGGCCTTTGACAGTATAGAAATTTGGGCAGTCCTTAATTCTCTTAATGCATGTAGAGTGGACAGCAAATACACGAACCTGATAAAAAACATCTATTCTTCCGCCATAATGCATGTCCAGTTATGGAATAAAACCAACGACATTCCAATAAAACGAGGTGTTCGACAAGGAGATACAGTGTCATCGGGGCTATTTATTGCAGCTTTGAACGAAATCTTTAGAGAAATGGATTGGCATAAGAAAGGAATCAACATTGATGGCGAACTTCTACATCATCTACGCTTTGCCGACGATATTGTACTAATAAGTAGTAACGTCCAAGAATTACAAGATATGATCCTAGACTTGAACAACCATTCAAAAATGTTGGCCTAGAAATGAACATCAGCAAGACGAAGATAATGACTAACACAAACAATAACCCCGTAATCCACGTAGAAGGTCAACAACTAGAGAATGTCGAAAACTACATATACCTGGGACAAAAACTAACTACTAAAAAGACAACATGACTGACGAGATTACACGAAGAGTGTCCCTATCGTGGGCGGCATTTGGCAAATTAAAACATGTCCTGACATCAGACATACCCCACAACCTCAAGAAAAACCTCTACAACCAATGCATTCTTCCTGTGCTTACATATGGAGCCGAAACATGGTGTCTTACTAAGAATTGACGAAAACCCAAAGAGCCCACGAGAGAATAA
Organism: Cryptolaemus montrouzieri; assembly: GCA_013387265.2. NCBI lineage: Eukaryota > Metazoa > Arthropoda > Insecta > Coleoptera > Coccinellidae > Cryptolaemus > Cryptolaemus montrouzieri. The sequence continues at coordinate 4,491,850 of JABFTP020000165.1, forward strand.
TATTAAATATTAAACTATCAGATCGCATAAGAAATGCTTGGATAAGAGAACAAACCAAGCTGACAGATGTCATGGAGAGGGCAGCTCAACTAAAGTGGTCATGGGCAGGTCACGTAGCTCGAAGAAATGACAATCGGTGGACCAAGAGGCTCATGGAATGGAGGCCAATAGTGGGGCATAGGAGTATCGGCAGGCCAAACACGAGTGAGACGATATTAAAAAATCAGCGGGTCTTCTTTGGATGAGAGAAGCTATTAGCAGAAAGAATGGTTCAATATGGGAAAAGCCTACATCCAGCAGTGGATTGAAATAGGCAGATCGTGATCGTGATAGTGAGTGGCCACACTGTTCTTTCACTTCCCTCTTATCACCCAGAACTGAATCCAATAGAGTTGGTATGGGCAACTATCAAGCAATATGTGGAATGTAAAATTTGACTTGAAAACTGTAGAAACTCTTCGTGATGACTTTTTCAATTCATTTCCGATAGAGGAATGAAAAAGTCGTTGTGGACACGCCAAGAAATTTGAGGAATATTTTGAAGACAGAGCCAGCAATCGATATTGCTGTTGATGACATGATTATACATTCCCAGGCTGAGAGTGATACAGATAGTGGTATTTTCTCAGATACCGATGACGACTTTTCTGGAATTGAACCTCTTTAATTCTTTATTTATGTTAATCAATCATTTCTTTGTACGTACTTTATATTTCGTTTGGGTCTTTGTTGGGTTCAACATTCTTTCGATGTTATCATAGTATGATGACTACGCCACTTGAATTACATCAGTTGTTAAACATATTTGAGAAATATTTCTGAAAAGTTGTTTCATTTTATGTACCGAAAACGATTCTACTAACTACCTTTAGTATGATCTTTCAGGCACTTTTCGTTAATTATATATCTATAAGTAAGGGTTATTTGTGCGATAGAGGTCAGGTAAGTGCTATTAACTCCCATTTAATCAGAAAATCGCAACTACGCAGAAATTCTTTATTTCAATGCGTGTCCATCGTTATCCGTTCAATCTTGATGCGGATTGCACTTTGGCGTTCTTCGGGCCATGCGTCCTTTCTATCTGCCTTACTCCGAATACTTTCTCTGTTTGTTTCATACTCCCACCGAAAACGAAAAATTTAATCGAATTGAGGATAGCAAAGACATAATTAAAAGTACTCGGAAGGACCCAAACTTCTTGAAAATGGTTGTGACTGGTGACGAGTCATGGTTTTTTCAGTATGAGACCAAACCAGAGTGGAAAAGTGCTTGGACGAAGGAAACCCAAAAAAGGTGCTTGGAGTAGTGAAAAGTGAAGGTAATGCTAATTTATTTTTACGATGGTGAAGAAATTATTCACAGAAAATTGTTCCATGCGGCCAGACAGTCACAAGAAGACATCTATTCAGGCGTCATGAAGCGATTGCTGGTTAGAACTTGTATTTCGCCAGAATATCGAGAAAACGGCAGTTGGACTCTTCAGTATGATAATGCCTCATTACATTGTTCAAGAGTTGTAACTGAATTTTTGATCAAAACTCACATTATTGTCTTGCAACATTCACCTTATTCACCTGATCTGGTTCCGTGCGACACTCTATTCCTTAAGCTGGATTTGACGATAACAGGAGAGCGGCACGAATCGATTGAAGCCATTGAAAGTGCAGTGATCAATGCTCTAAAGACTACTCCAAAATAGGAGATAAAGAAGTTATTCGACAACTTGCCAAAAATAGTATATGAATGCAGAATGTGAATGATTAATGAAATAGATTTGTATCAAAATTAAAACTGCTGTTTCTATTTCAAACAGTTCAGTTATGTTTAGAATGACGGGTATATTGACGGAACATATATCCCGCGAATGAAAAGTTCATACTGTAGTAAATTTGGATATAAACCCGTCTCGGATCACTCCGAGACAAATCAAGGCAGTTCCAACCAAGCCCTGGTTATCTGAATACATTATCTCGATGATGGATTGCTAAAAAAGACTCTGGCAGCGATAACTACGTCAAAAATCAACACTCAACTGCGAGAATCATTGTCAGTACTCCAATCAGCTCTCTGCAACTATAGCGAATGCGAGGAATAGATTCGAGGAAAACCTGGCTACTTCTAAGAATAACAAAACATTCTATGAATATGGCCGAGGGTCTTTGAATTCTAGAGTGTCTGTACCGCTTGTTAGGAATAGCTTGGTCACTCTTTCTGCTGATAACACAGAGTGTGCTACTGTTTTCGCTAACTCTTTTGCGGATTCATATTCAGAGGAGCCTGCTGGGCCTGTCCCGGGGGTTCAAGTTCCCCGCGTGAATCTTTCTCTTGAGCACGTCGAATTCTCAGTGGTCGAAGTTCACAGTCTACTCTTCTCTTTTGATTTCTCCACTTCCCCAGGTATCGATGGTATCCCAGCTAGGGTACTGAAGAGCTGTGCTGACACGCTATGTTCACCTCTCCCAAAGCTACTAAAACTTTCTTTTCGTACTGGTAGGCTTCCACCTGATTTGAAATCCGCCAAAATAACACCAATTTTCAAGAAGAACTATTAGTTTTCTACCGACTGTCTCAAAGATTGCAGAAAAATTGTTTGCTAGCACATGCTGAACTTCCTCAACACCAATAAAATCATACCAGATGAACAGCCACGGTTACCCACTGGTAAATCTGTCATCACTTGTCTCCTCAGTTACCTCGATAAGTGGACAAGATCAATCGATTCTAACATATCTCTCGACATCATTTACCTTGATTTCGCACGGGCGTTCGACCTTGTTCCTCACCGTCGATTGCTCCATAAATTGGAGCATTTTGGTATTAGAGGGGATCTCCTTCGTTGGATAGCAGCATTCTTGAGTAATCGACAATTTATGGTCAGAGTTGGAGAGTACTCTTCTTCTCTTGGGCGGGTGTTGAGCGGTGTCCCTCAGGGCTCCGTGTTGGGACCCGTCTTGTTCCTGGTATACGTGGCTGACCTTCCTTCGGTGATTTCCTCTTCTTTTTCATCATATGCTGACGACCTTGAGATCTTCGCGGACGCTTCCACTCCTCCGAATCAGTTACAGGAGTGAACGAGTATTTGGCTTCACAATGATCTTGGCGTCACCATTTCCGATGATCTATCCTGGCCGGCTCATGTGCGAAGGATTGGGTCAAGTGCTAATAGTGCGTCTCATAGGATATGAAAAGCTTTCCCTAAGTGCTCCATAACTACATGTAAATTTTTATACACCCCTTATGTACGGCCCATTCTCGATCATGCGGGTCCTGTTTGGTTTCGAACCCTGGCAAGACACAAGCACCTCTTGGAATCCGTCCAGAGCCGATTCACTAGAATTCCTTTCGGTTCTGTTAGACCTTTCACGAGGATATACACTTCATCTGTTCGGTTTGGAAAAAATCGTTGATCGCCGCGAACGATGTGACTTTATAGTGACGTACCGAGCGTTGCACGGATTTTTCGGATGCTACCTCTCTGGCCTGCTCTCGTTGAAACACTAATAACCTGCGTGGTCACCCATTTATATCGCGTCAGCTACAGCGAGAGATTGCTTTTTGAGTAACAGGGTCTTCTAAAAATGGAATTACCTCACGGACGATGTTGTGTGCGCGATCTCAGTCAATATATTCAAAAACAGGTTTGACCACTCTCGTCTGGTAGTGTTCGTGGGTGGACTGAATTACCTGGTTGAATTACTTTCTTTTTTTTTGCGTTCTTTCACTTGCCAGTGCTCTTCAATCTATGCTTATAGCTATCACATACAAATTTTACTACACTTAAACTCATTTTTTTAATGTAATGTGAGATTATAGGATTTGGCCTCATCTCTACTTTCAAATAAATAATAATAATAATAATAAATCGAAGCCACGGAAACGAATATCAACATGGAACGCCCTCCTGAGCCGAATCAACAGAACGAATATATGTATTTAGCAAGTTCAGAACTCAACAGAGCAATAATTGAATTCTGTGGTAGTAACCCAACTAAAAGACCTTAACTGCCCAAACTCAAGACGAACAAGAACACCAATATCATCCTAGCAAGCGTAAACTCAGTGTTTGAAGAATATACCGACCAGAACACCTTGGAGAAGATTCACACTTTGATTTACTGTGGAGCAGTAGCGGTTCTTCGACTTCACAAACAACAAATCTCCACAACTCTGATTCAAGCTGAGCCAAAAAGCGTCAGAAAACCACCATGCCAAAAACGACTGGAAAAGGATATTGATAATATTAGAGCAGAAATCAGTCGCCTCACAGAATTCCTGAGAAACAGAAAACCTTTAAGGCACTTGAAATCACATATACGCAAAATTTATAAGGAAATTGGTACGAACACAAAACACCCTGATCACAAACAACACATCGACGTGTATATGGACACTTTGAAACAGAAACTCCAAGGAAAAGCAAAGAGGCTTTCAAGATACGTCAAGTGTACTGAAAGGAAACACCAAAACCAAAGGTTCCTCCAAAACGCGGCTAATTTTCATAAGGGAAATAACAAAACTGCGACCTACAATAACAGAGAAGTACCTGACGCACAGTGCTTGACCGATTATTGGTCATCACTATGGTCGAACCTCAAAGAACACAATAGAGATGCGGAATGGATCACGAATGAAAAACAACGCCTTGATATCAAAAATATGGACTTCGAAGGAATAACTGAGGAAGAAATCACAACAGTAGTTACAGCGACCAATAATTGAAAGGCCACAGGTATATATAATATCCACAACTACTGGTACAAGAAGTTTGATAAGCTCCATGGAGCCCTAGCGAAACAGCTCACGTATGTTCTTCAACATCCCAAGAGAACACCGACTTTCCTAACACAAGGCTTAACATATATGCTACATAAGATCGATAGAACACAGGATCCGTCTCAATATAGGCCAATCACTTGCCTGCCAACACTCTACAAATGCTCATCTCATGCATATCCAATCGAATATACCAACACCTTCACGACAACAATATATTAGCAGAGGAGCAGGAAGGATGCAGAAAGAAACACCACAAGTGCAAGGAACTACTCACTATCGATTCTATGATAATGAAACAGGCACACGTAGGGCATCGGAATGTTCATTCAGCTTTTCTCGATTATCTGAAGGCATTCGATAGTACCGCCCATTCTTGGCTTGTTGAAGTATTGCAGATATACAAAATTCAACCAGCCCTGGTAGAATTCTTGAAGATAACAATGACACACTGGCGCACGTCTCTGCAGGTCAATATGAACAATAAATCAATTAAAACCGACGAGATACCCATACGTCGTGGAATTCTTCAAGGAGACTCTTTGAGTCCACTATGGTTCTGTTTAGCTATGAACCCATTGTCCTCAATGCTCAATAGAACAGGATACGGATTTAGGATAAAAACAGATAGGAATTATTATACAGTCTCCCACCTGCTGTATATGGATGACATCAAATTATATGCTTCGAACAAGAAGCAATTGGATGATTTACTGAAAACTGTCAGTGAGTTCTCGGCAGATGTTCATATGAAATTCGGGATTGAAAAATGCAAGACCCTGAACATTCAAAGGGGAAAGTCATAGATGGTGAAACACAACTTCCGAACGGTGATATTGTACAGTGCATGAAGGATGGCGAAACATACAAATATCTAGGATACCAACAAGCCAGATTGCTAGACCAAAAGCAATCAAAGGAGAAGATTCGTTCAGAATACAGTCAGCGCCTGAAGACTGTGCTGAAATGAATGTTGAACTCGGGGAATCTAGTCAAGGCAATTAACACCTACGCCATTCCAGTGTTGCTTTACTCATTTGGGATAATCAGATGGACTGAGACAGAACTGGATGATATTCAAAGGCAAACCCGAACGATGCTAACAAAGTACAATAACCATCATCCAAAATCGTATGTGATACGAATAACTTTGAAGCGGAAAGAAGGAGGACGCGGATTAACAGATGTTGTCAATTTACACACCGAACAGATGAAAAATCTCAGAGAATTCTTCTCAGCAAAAGCTATCACTTCTGACCTCCATAGAGTGGTATCGTTGGCTGATAAGGGATATACACCTCTAAATCTTGCTGCCAGAGATGACCTGCTGAATCTACCATTCCTATCAGTTACTGAAAAACAAGAGCAATGGTTAAGAAAGGAATTACATGGACGACATCACCATGAGATTGATCAACCACACATCGACAAAGAAGCCTCCAACAAATGGTCGATGAAAGGAGAATTATTCGCGGAAACAGAAGGGTTTCTTATGACCATTCAAGACCAAGTGATCGCTACGAACAACTACAAAAAATTTATCATGAAGCACGGAACATTACAAACAGATAAGTGTAGAAAATGCCAGAACAGCAATGCTGGTGGATGTCGCCATACCGAATAATAACGTGCTGAATAAGTTTCAGGAGAAAAAGTCCAAATACATAGACCTTATATTGAGATCAAGCAGATGTGGCACCTAGACAAAATAGATATTGTTCCTGTCATCGTAACCTCGACTGGGTTAATACCCAAAACTTTGCATGATAGCCTTAAGAAATTAGAATTGCATAAGAATATCAATATAGAAATACAAAAAACTGTAATTCTTAATATATGTAGGATAGTTAGGAAATTTATGTCAAGTATATTGTAATCGAGCCTATTACCTTCGATTGCTGGATCTGGGAAAGGTAAATTATATCCAGCTAACAGCTGAGATAGTGCATAAGTCCAAGATAATAAATAATAATTATAAACATCCCGACTAGGACCTTGGAAATTTTTACGATGCATCAGATGCATATTGTTATATATCTATATATGAAATAATTGTAATAATCGGCAAAAATACAAACAGAAGAGCAGAGGGATAGCGACAACAGAATCTAATTTGTCGAAATCAGTAGTGACAGATGAGTCAAATTCAAATGCTCCGGGTATATTATGTAAGCGATGATGTGTACCATTAGGATTGAGCCTGAAAGCGTCAGTTGCAGAAGTTGCAACGCTCAATTTTAAGGGAGCAATTTCGGTGAGCAGATTGTCGGAATTGCCCGCTAGGCATCCTTACTACCCAGCAAAGTCATCTAGCCAAGAATGTAAGGAAATCTTGTGGTATCATGAAGCTATTTTATATTGCATCGGCTTTAGTGAGAGTAATTTCGCACTATATTGTACCTGAATTTAGCAGGAAAATAAAATGAATTCAAAAAGTAATTCAATTACCAAATAATAAGTATGGATTTCAAGTTGTGCCAAATTGATTTTGTTAATTTTGCAATACAAATTGCGTGAACGAGTTTAAAAATTGAATATAAGTGAAATACGAGGGCGGTTCCAGAAATACCTGAACAGAGATGGTGGTACTTGTTCGAAATATATCTAATACATAAAATTCTCTCACGGTGTTTGTGATTAAACTCCTCCGAAATATCTGGAGGAAGTAGAGTTTGGACGCGTTGAATATGTAACGGGTACATTAAAGAGTCGTGGAGAATCCTCAAAACTAGAACATGTGAAATATTCAACTGATTTCAATTATTTTGGATGATTCAAATCATTACAATTCAAAACTGCTTCCTCAATATCTGAAGTTCTCATAGTTTGAGTTGCACATTTTGAATGATTATTTGCAGTAAAAGTACCAGTTTCCCTCAACCTTCTGTGGATATTTGAAAATGTTCGCCTGTCTGGTGCTACTCGATTTGGAAAGCGCACTTGATATAATCGCCTAGCTTCTGTTGTGTTTGCGTCAGCCATACCGTACATGTAATGGATATCGGCCAATTCGGCGATAGTGAAATTAGCAATTTTTTCTTACAGCAATAACTTCAAAAGTCTTAAAACTAATAGTTAACTTAATGAACAATTCGAGCAGACACTGGTTCAAATTTAGCAAAAATGTCAAAATAAATGAATAAATGAAAAATTCAAAGCCTACTAGTCATTTTTTTAATCAGAAGGGCTTCCAATTCAGCGAAAGCATGCAATCGGTTGATGATTTTTTGCTCGAAAACGGTCGGAGATACGAAAAAATTACAAGTGTCGAAAAAGTTTCTAATTTGAACGAAGATGACGAAAATTGATTGTACGCTGTTCAGTGGCGTACTGCAAAAAAGTTTGAAAGGGCAAAAGAAGACATGGCTTCGGAAAAGAAAACACCATGTAGATTCTAGTTAAAATTTAGGACGTGTTATGATGGAGGCTGCTAGCTTGCATTCGAAATTTGGGGGTACCTCCTTCTCAAGATATTGCCAATAAGCGGGACCGTTTTGTCTGTTAGGCAAAAAAAATGGCCCAATCAGATAATTTCCTATCATTCCTAACCTAAGTGAGAATGGTTCTTGATGGTGAGATTCTTCAATCAAACGGTGGTTTTCCTCAGCCCAATAATGATTATTGTGAAAATTTGTGATAGTAGTTCTCGAAAAGTAAGCTTAGTCTGTGAACATCATTTCAATATCAAAATGAGCATTTTCTCTAATTTTATCTAAGTACCATCGGCAGAAATTCAGTCTTTAAGTAAAATCTCGAGGAAGTAGAGTTTGGACGCGTTGAATATGTAACGGGTACAATAAAAAGTCGTGGAGAATCCTCAAAACTAGGACATGTTCGCCTGTCTGGTGTTACTCGATTAAGAAAGCGCACCTGATATAATCGCCTAGCTTCTGTTGTGTTTGCGTCAGCCAGACTTTACATGTAATGGATATCAGCCAATTCGGCGTTAGTGAAATTAGCCATTTTTTCTTACAGTAATAACTTCAAAAGTCTTAAAACTAAAAAATGCATACAATCGTTTAAAAATTTTTACTCTGAAACCGTTGGAGATACGAAAAAATTACAGGTGTCAAAAAAGTTTCTAAATTGAACGAAGATGACGAAAATTGATTGTATGCTTATCAGTGGCGTACTGCAAAAAAGTTTGAAAGGACAAAAGAATACATGGCTCAGGAAAAGGAAACACCTTGTAGATTTTAGTTAAAATTAAGGACGTGTAAAGATAGAGGCTGTACAAAATAGCTTGCATTTCAAATTTGGGCGGAATATCTCGAGAAGTGCAAGAGTTTCGAAGAAAATACCAATTTATTCCGGAAATTGAAACACCCAGTAACTCCGTAACAAAGCTTTTGCGGACCTATGTTTATATGAACTTTTTTCTTAAAATTGCACATATATTCACCCCCTTAAGTTGTGACATACTATTAGGTAACAACTTCTATGTGTTCAAAGTGGCGAATATGGACTTCGAATCGAGTTGAGGGCAATTTTCACCATCTCACCCAGCTACAACCTTCAAACATTCGATTTTTCGTGGCAAATATTTAAGAAAAAGCTTTTTTGCTATAAATTTAGACAATTAGTTCTCTTTCAAGAATAATTGCACAATTCCCCACTCTCGTCATCACCATTCTATAGTTTCTGTACGTAAAAATAAAGAAATATCTCGTTAACAATGAATTTATATCTCCCCCAATCCTCCATAACAATTGCGACATTCGAATATCTCAGTTTCTTCGATATTTTCCGTGTAATTTCAATTCGACGAATAGTTATTCTCGCAAAAGCCACATTTCACCGTATAAAGCTGCACTTTTTTCGTCGAGCGCCCCTCGAAAAGATCCATAAAACCCATCGGGGGCTCCATTTTGAAACAATCTAAAATCTGAAAATGTCTGGTTCTCGTGTAATCGCGCTATCTTAAGGCGTTACACGGACCATTTAGTCGAGATCTTTCTCGAGCATTTTAAGGTTTCAGCTGAGAGAAAAAATTTATGCGCGTCGCGAGCAACCGAAACTTGCGATAGGTGAACGGAAAACGCAGAGGGCGCTGGCAAAGCACCCATTGAGTGTTTCCGGCGCGGAGCCTGCCACTTTGGCCAGGAAAATCGCAACTGCATTAAAGAGCAGGAATGAAGATGAATTTATATGTGATATGGTTGATATTTTTATTATAAGAACGGATGCGAATACACAGTGTGTCTTAGAAGAGTACGCATTGTTTTGTTTAATTATTATAAAATTATAATTTTCGTGTGTGTGAGTAAAATAAAAAAGTTGACAATTACAAAACATCAAATCGCATTTACTTGTAATTTCAGAAAAATCTATATACCGGGTGAGTCAATAAAGCGAGGAATTCTATGTCTCGGAAACTATTCGAGATAGAAGCGAAATTTTTTCTGATTATTGTTTTATAAGTATGTGTGCATTCCATAAAATAATTTTCGTACATACAGGGTGTTCCATTTTTGCTCCAGGGACAAACATAGACTTTTTTAAATGGCACGCCCTGTATTTTTTATCATATTCTGATTACAATTTGGATGCTCTGTTTTGTGCCCAAACAACTATCGGTAGATTATAAATTAATTAAAATATCGATAATTTCGAAAATTTGGAGTGTTTAAAAAATTCTCAAATGCCTTATTTCGCATAATTTAAGAATATTTTTTTTCTTCAGGTAAAAGTGTTATACCAACTTCGCCTAGGTTGTCGACAATGGGTGGATTGAGTAGCCCAAAGTCGGCTTCACTGCCGGTCCCAAGACCGGATAAAGGAAGAGGGTTGAAGGGCAAGGTTAGCACCCTACCATTCTATAAAAAACTAAAATTGCTCCAAGAACTGTTACAACAACCTCCGATGACGGACGGATTAACGATAACAACATGGCAAGAAAACGGTATACACGATTATCAAAAAAGAAAAACGTCATGCGACTAGCATGCTGGAACACTACATCGTGGAACACAAAAGACCAGGAAGTAATATTAGAAATAGAGAAACACAAAATAGACGTATGTACAATTGCAGAGACAAAGAAAAAGGGCAAAGGCAGCATGAGATACCAAATCTACACACTATTCTACAGTGGAGTAGACAAGGACCTAAGAGCCCAAGCGGGTGTTGGTATACTAATGCATAGGAAATTTGAAAACGCAGTCAAAGAGGTAAACTACATCAATCAAAATATACTTCACCTATCCATGAAGCTAGCGGAAAAAAAACATATGTTATCAGCATTTACACGCCAGATATAAGTAAACCAAAGAATGAAAGGGAAGAATTTTTCGAAACACTTCAAGACACACTAGACAGAATACCACAAACAGAAAAAATATTTATAATGGGAGATTTTAACTCGAGAATAGGGAATACTCCCCTCCCGGGAATTATGCAGAAGTTTAATGAAGCGGCGACAAACGAAAATGGAGACATACTTCTCGAGATATGTGCACATAATGAACACCGAATAAATAACACGTACTTTGACCACAAAGAACAACACAAATACACATTCACCAACACAAGAGAACAAAATCTATGATTGACTTTGTGATCACCAATAGGAAATTCACCCACGAGAAATACTTGACGTACGGACACTGACATCAGCGAATGTTGGAACACAGCACGGAATGGTTATCTGCAAGTACCGCCTGTCATATAGAATAGAGAAAAAAACCGCCGAACTACATCACTAAATTCAACATTGAATCTTTACAAAACGAAAGTACTAAGAATCTATACCAAACACGACTCGAGGAAAAGATCAACCTTAACCCTATAGTAGACACAGACAACATAAACGCCGCATGGAATAAAGTGAAAACAACATAATAAACAGCGTAAAAGAAGCCATTGGGCAACGAAGAATCAAAATAAACAGTCATAGAAAAGATAAACCATGGTTCACACAGGAAATCAAAGATTTAGCAAAAGAAAAGAAGAACGCATATATCAGATATGTCAATCACAGAACACCAGAAGAGTACCAAAGATATAAAACAGAAAGAAATAGAACAACGAACAAAATTAAAAAATTAAAAAGATTATATTGGGAAAGATTTACAAATGACATGTAACACGACTTACGAGGAGCACAGAAAAAGGTATGGAACATGTTGAGAAACAGGAAAAAACCAATCACCGAAGAACTGCAGATCAATGTAATAAAACCAGAAGAGTGGGTGAAATATTTCTAGAACTTATACCTGGGAGATAATGATAACGGTAACAATGAGGAACGAGTAATCGAACAACAAAACACACTCTACGAAGAAACAGAAAATGACATTATCAGCCTAGAAGAAGTACAACAAGTAATCCATAAATTAAAAATAGAAAATCACCCGGTCCGGACAACATAAATAACGAACTAATTAAATATGAGGGAGCAGAAATAACAAAAGAAATAACAAAACTATTTCAAAAATTGAAAACAACAAGGAGATACCAGAAGAATGGAGAGAGCATAACAATACCCATATACAAAAAAGGCGTGAAGACAAACCCAGCAAATTATAGAGGCATCACACTCCTAAACTCTGCATCGAAACTACTCACTAAGATTCTATCGCAAAAGATATATGACAAATTAGGTGTGTCTAAAGAACAACAGGGATTCCGACCAAATAGATCAACAACGGATGCAATTTTTATGTTGCGGCAACTGGTGGAGAAGTCCATATAGTTTGACAAACCGATGTTTATATGTTTTATAGATTTGGAAAAGGCATTCGACAGAATTCGAATGAACGATGTGATCACTATCCTTAGAAATAAAAACTTAAGCAATAAATACATAAACATAATCAAAGAACTAAATAACTCTAATAAGACGAAAGTAAAAATACACAGGGACTTACAAGCGAGATCAAAATTAACGCAGACATTAGACAAGGTGACAGCCTCAGCCCATGTCTATTTAATTCAATCATGAATGAAATAATAGCAGGTGTTAACCAAATGAACCAAGGCTATAGGATGGGTAATAAAACTATGAGAATACTGTGCTACGCAGATGATGCTTTACTAATAGCCGAGAATGAGGACGACCTACAACGCCTACTACAAAAGTTCAAAGTAACAGCAGAAAAATATAACATGGTAATATCAACACAGAAAACCCAATCGATGGTAATAGCGAAAGATCCAATTAGATGCAAATTAGTAGTGAATGACCATATAATAGAGCAAGTTTCACACTTTAAATACCTAGGAGTAGAAGTATCGAGCGATAGGCAACTATTAGAAGAAGCAAAACAGCAGACAATGAAAGCATCGAGAATATCTGGCTTCCTGAGAGATGTAATCTGGCGGAATAAGTACATTAGCACAGAAAGCAAAGTCCGAATCTATAAAACCTGTGTGAGACCCGTGATGACATATGCGGTTGAGACAAGAGCTGAGACAACAAAAACAAAACAACTAATGAGGACAACAGAGATGAGAACACTAAGAGCTATAAGAGGTATTACACGCAGAGATAGAATAAGGAATGAGGATACGCTAAGGGAGCTAGGTGTCCAGGATGTGGTGAGGTGGACAAGAGCACGTCGACGCCTATGGAGAGATCACGTAGACAGAATGGGCCCCGAACGTATGGCGAAGTGGGCAAAAACACAAAAACCCAACACTAGAAGACCCATAGGAAGGCCGAAAAAGCGATGGCATGAGTGCTGGAGGTCCGGTTCGCAGCAGGGGCTGTAACAGAAAAACAGGACATCGTCCTATTTAAAGAAGAAGAAGGAAAGTGTTGTACCTTATTATCAAATGAAGAAAAAAAATTTTTATACCGAATGTTCCTAGCAACCCGGCGAAAATGAAACTTTTCAAACATGAAAAACTTTTTTTTCAAATGTAACACCCTGTATCTTTTTCACGTGTTTTATTCCCACTCGAATGAGCTTTACAACGATACCTTCTTTTCAAAAATCCGATGGAGATTTCCGAGAAAATTTCGAAATAAGTGTGAGGTTTAGGTATTTTTTGCTGTTCAATGAAACTTAAACATCAAAACTCTCAAGATGTATCGAAATTTCTTCACAAGAAAGGATTTATTTGCGATTTTATCAGTTGAGCTCAGAGCTAAGTCTTCACTCAATCAAAATTACTCAGTTCGAAATCGAAAATAGATGTTCAAAAAGTCTACTGCGCTCAAAACAACCTGCATGCTATTCTCTTCATTGAGTACACGCTTAGCTCTTTCATTCTCCTCATATCCAACTTTTTTTTACAAGAATAGTTGAACGGCGAACGTTATTTAAATTTTTTGCAGCATGATCTGGAGCCTTTGCTTAATAATGTTCCCCAAAACATAAAAAACAATATGTGGTTCCACACGATGGGGCAGCAGCACACTACAGCGTCAATGTCCGCGATTTTTCAAATGATAGGTTTGATGGCAATTGGATAGGCCGTAGAGGTCCTGTAGGATGGCCTCCTAGGTCTCCGGACTTGAATAAATTGGATTTTTTGTGGGGTATGTTAAAGAGAGGGAATATCGAGCCCTCCAACAACCAGTACTTGATTTCGTAAAGTGCTTTCCATTTCGAATTATGAACCCATATAATTTCGAGGCGGATGTAAATGAATAGTTGATATGGGGAACAAAAGTGAATTTTTGAACGAATTGACCAGTACATTAATTTTAGGCACCTATCAGGTGAGCGTAGCCAGTTCAGCTACTTGATTCAAATATTTCAAAGCATTCTCTGTTAGTTCTTGCAAAATCATCAAAATTCAATATATTCCCAAATTATTTCGGAACTATAAGAGATGGATATAGTACATGCTTATACAATTCCATCTGAAACTTGACGCTTCATCTGATGGCGATATAAAAATTGGCACGTACAATTTGAAAAAATTGAGTTATTGCTGTTTGAAAAAGGCCAAAATTGAAAAATCATACAAAACAACGCAATAAACATTTGACATGTGTAGTTTGCTTAAAAAATTCCTTGATCCTTCTTCTATCCACCCAAGCAAAAATTGTATCTGTAGTGCAAAAGATCTACGAGCTACAATTTTTTAAATGTTCCTCAAAAATCCAGTTCATAACAAAAAAAGATTAGTGCCAACAACTAAGGTATTTGAAGCCTTGCTCAAATGTCGGTTCTAGATGTATAATAAAAAAGGTAGATTACCATTTGAAATAACAAAGTGATGACCCACTTCCGGTATAACCGGAAATGGTATCACTTCGAAAATATTTCACTCCAATTGAAAATCGCTAGTTATGGCCGCGTATAAAATTTCAGTTTGATATTATAATTGGAACTTATAAAGTTTTTAACGGACGGTCCTGGTGGATATCCCTGTATGGTAATGAAACATACTTATAACTTGGTTTCTCACAAACTGGAAAATTTTCATTCATTAATTTTTGTTGTAGTTTTTTACACAACATTCTGTCAATTAGGTCTACATTATCTTCCGCAATTTGTTTGATTATATTGAGTTCAGTATCATATTTATTTTTGTTCATCGGAATATTTATAAATCTATAGATCAAGCTTTGAAAAACTGCTGTTTTATGGGACCAGTGGTGTTGTGAAGTTACATCTATTATATTTTTTGTGTGGAAAGATTTCTATGATCTTGAAAGAACGTGATCTCTATTGTTAAGTCTAAGAAATTTACTGAGTTATCATCATCTGACTCTAGTTTGAATATATTTTACTGACACATATATTCGAATATTCAATAAATCTCTTAAATTTTTCATTTATATTCTTACACATTATAAGAACATCATCAACATATCTATGATAATAGACAATGTACTCACAATAAATATTCTTGTTATTAAAAATTAAATTTTCCTCAAACCAGTCCATGTACCTATCAGCAAGAAGTAGTGAAGTTGTAGAACCTATTGCCTAACTATTTGTCTGTTCATATATAATGATGTCAAATTTGAAAAAATTCTGTTTCATGAATAGTTCAGACTAGGCAAAGCTAGCTTCCACTTCATCATCTGTTAAATCAGAGTCTATAAGGTCAATCTTTATAAGTTCTGTTAAGTCCTCGGGTTGGTATATTTGTAAATAGGTTTTCAGTGTCCATTATTTTCAGTTTGTAACCTTCATTTAGATAACTAGCTAGATAACTAACGAGGCTCTGACGACCGAATGATCGCCGGAATAAGCGATCCACCTCCAGCTTGTCAACGGCTACGGGCGGATGAACAAGTGGAGGAAAGGGCACTCTTTTGTCCTGAGGTTGAGAAATCGGCCTCGAAGGCGGAGGAATTACCAATAAGTAATCAACGGCATAAGAATACAGAAGGCAACGGGAAACCACTGTATTAAAGATCATAAGATATCCCCAGGAAAATTACATATGCTCATGGAACAAAAAACAATGGCCCTCAGTCCCGGGCACCTCTTAAATGAGGAGAGGGTGCGAAGAATCCCCCGGTTAAAAACTAAAAGAATTGGAACATGGAATGTGAGAAGCATGTACGAAGCAGGTAAGGCTGCAAATTTGATCAGGGAGATGGAGAGGCTCAAAATAGATGTTCTTGGTTGCAGCGAGGTGAGGTGGCCACATGCAGGTACTTTTACGATAGGTAACACAAAACAAGAATGGTGTTGCTATACTTACATCCTGCGAGGTCAGTTACTGGGTTTCTTCCAGTGTCAGATAGAATAATGCTGATAAAGATAGACAGCAGACCATTCAATATGAATATTATACAGATATATGCCCCAACAAGTCAAAGTACAGAGGAGGAAGTAGAACAATTCTACGAAGACTTAAGTAAAACTTTACTCCAAACAAAGAAACATGAAACCAACATAATTCTCGGAGACTTTAACGCCAAGATTGGAAAGGGAAGAGAAGATGACACGATGGGTGAGTTTGGCCTCGGTATAAGAGATGACAGGGGAGACAGATTAATACAATTTTGTAAAGAAAACCAATATAGTATAATGAAGAGTTTTTTCAAGTTACCACCACGAAGACTATATACATGGAAGTCACCAGCAGATGGAGTAGACGGACGCATCACAAGAAACCAAATTGATTACATAATTGTTAACAGAAGGTACAAAAATGCAGTAAAATCATGCAAGACATACCCCGGAGCTGACATTCCCACCGATCACAATCTTCTTCTAGCAAGGATAAAGGTAGAATTTAAACGAACCAAAGGAAATAAGAAAGCAACTATTATTAACACCGATAAATTGAAAGAGGAATCTACGTACAATAAAATAAAGGAAGAAATACATAGATATATAAACGAAAAACCATTAAAGCCGACGCAAACTTCTGAAGAAGACTGGCAAAAGATTAAAGCAACACTAAAAATAATACAGAGAAGTACCTTAAGCAGGAGACCAGGAAAAAGAATCAATCTTGGATGACAGAAGAAGTCTTGGACATGATGAGGAAGAGAGAAGAAAATTCAGAAATGAAAACGAAACAAGATATAAACAAATACATAAAAATATCAAAATAAAAATCAAAGAAGCTAAGGTTACCTGGCTAAACGAAAGATGTGAAGAAATTGAGAAACTAGAACAAAAACATGATACTTTCAACTTACACAAAAAAATAAAAGGAACTGGAATGTGGAAGCGATCCTCTTCATCTTTCGTCGAAGATAAGTGTGGGAAATCTATACTGAATATAAAAGATCAAATAAACAGGTGGAAAGAATACATAGAAGACATGTTTCAAGACCAGGAGAGACAGAGCATCGATGTACAGAAAGTAGCGTCTGGACCCTACATCACAAAGGAGGAAATTATCAAAGCAACAAAACAACTAAAAAACAAAAAAGCTGTTGGAGAAGATAATATCCCAATTGAAATTATAAGTATGATTTCAGACGAACACATCGATGTTATGGAGAACTTATTTAATAAAATATACGAAACTTGAATAATACCAAAAGACTGGCTGACATCGGTGTTTATACCACTACCAAAGAAGGAGAACTCCAGGAAATGTGAAGAATATAGGATCATTAGTCTAATGAATCATATACTGAAATTGTTCCTCCGAATAATACACAATGGAATTTATAACAAATTGGACGAACACACGGGACGAACACAATTTGGCTTCAAGAATGGCTTTCGAACAAGAGAGGCACTTTTTTCAATACGTGTGCTTGTTGAAAGATGTAGGGATGTAGACTCTGATGTATATCTGTGTTTCATAGACTTTCAAAAGGCTTTCGACCTGGTGAAACACAATAAACTAATAGAAATTCTCAAGTCTTATAACAAAGACGACAAAGACAAAGAGAATCATATCGAACCTTTACCAAGACCAAAAAGATAAAATTAGAATAAATGGAGAGACATCTGAAGACATTAACATCTAGAAAGGAGTAAGGCAAGGATGTGTTCTTTCCCCATTTTTGTTTAACGTTTTTTCGGAAGAGTTATTTAGGAAGGCACTACAGGATACCTCGGATGGCATAATAATAAATGAACAATGCATTAACAACTTGCGATACGCAGATGACACGGTTATTCTAGCAGATAGCGCTGAAGCACTACAACGCCTAATGAACCGAGTGATGATAACATGTAAAGAATTTGGAATGAAACTAAATACAAAGAAAACAAAAACGATGGCTATCAGCAAACACCAAAACAGAAAGGTCAGAATTAGGGTCAACGGAACAGAATTAGAACAAGTAACAAAAATAACAAACCTAGGAAGTAGCCTTGATGAAACTTGGGATCACTCACTAGAGATAAAAAGACGCCTGGAAAAAGCTCGAGCTATATTTTATAAAATGCAAAAAATACTATGCAACTGCCAACTAAATATCTCATTAAGAGATCGAATACTGAAATGCTACGTTTTCTCCACCGTGCTATATGGCGTTGAAGCATGGACAATGACGGAAACAACACAAAAAATTATAGAATCGTTCGAACTTTGGTGCTACCGTAGAATGCTCAGAATATCTTACATGAGTCATACGACAAACGTAGAAGTTATGCAGAGGATGAGAAAGGATCGAGAATTTGTGCAGATAATAAAAGAAAGAAAGACGCAATATTTCGGTCACATTATGAGAAACCAAAAGTACGAACTGCTTCAACTTATCATCGAAGGAAAAATCAATGGCAAAAGGGGACCGGGAAGAAGACGCAACTCCTGGCTTAGAACTTACGTCAATGGACTAATATGAGCTCTATAGAATTGTTCAGAGCTGCAACAAATAAAATAAGATGGGCAAATGTAATCGCCAACGTCCTTAAGGATAAGGCACCGTAAGAAGAAGAAGAACCTTCATTTACTTGTGTATTCTTCATGTTGTCTACTAGATCTTTTGAGTTGTCGATAAAAATTCCATTAATTCGAAATATTGAAAAGAATGATAAAGATTAAAAAGAGACATTCAACTCTCACTACTTCCACTTCTTCCGAACGTAATGATAAATCCCCTCTTTTCTGGCGAAGGAAAGAATAATATTACGTACACATTCGCAGATAACCCTGATATAATGCCACTATCCGTTTGACACATTTATAAAATTAAACAAATCCTTCTTCGGGTCTCAACTCTCTCTAAATCCTGTTCTTTCCTCGTACCACGATTTCCTTTTTCCTACCCTCGCAGGCAGGATATAAATTTCAATAGTGCCAGGGTAAAAGAAGCGGCTGAATTAAATCCGACTTCTGGGACCCCACGGAATAATCAGCATCAACGTCTCCGAAATGATGCGGTTATTTCAACCTCTGACACTGGAGAATTGGCTTGAGCATCTACAGATTTCGGGAGGGAAAGGACGTATACAAAAGTATATTTTGGCTTCCTAGAGTTATAAAATGAAATTTATGTTCCCCTTTGACCAAATATTTGAAAAAATGTTCCGATATGTAAATTTTATGTTAAGCCTCATAAAATTCATAGCCGGAATGAAAATTTGGGTGGATTTTTTTGTATAAATTCATGCTTTTTATATTCTATGAAAAAGTACCGGGAATTGATTATTCAAAAAATCTGCTTGAAACGATTGTTAAAATATTTGTTGTTTCTAAGTTGACACAACTGTTTTCTATACTGACACGGAGTTTGAACGCGATCTCTCATTTAATTTGTCTACAGTGTTCGACTTTAGCAGCTCTCACATGTTTAGTAATTTTTACAATGGATGAAAATAATAGAATAAAAAATGAGATAAAAACACAAGGTTTAACTTTAATCTACACTTTATTTTTGAAAAAATTCGACGACGTTTCGCTGACACAGCAGCTTTATCAAGAATGAAAAATAGAATGAAGAGTATGGTATTATAAACAAATCGTAGAACAAGTTGGATGAATAACAGGAAAATCCACACCGAGCCATTGTACAGTTAGTATGAAAGGTAATAAAAACTAATTAAACAAGTAAAGTAGGGGTGAATAATTCACATCTACCTGCTCATTCAAAAGCTTGTCCGAATGTTTGAATCTATTCATTTCTAATGCTTCTAGGAGATCTAATTTTGAACTTTTTGATTTTATATGTAATATGTCAAAGTTTTTATTGAATGAATGGTTTTCTTTTATTAGGTGGTTTGAATAATTTGAATCAGATTTATTTTTATTGAAGCTACGTTTATGTTCAGATGTTCTTATGCCAAAACTCCTATAGGTCCTACCGATATAAATTTTATCACAAGAACCGCAATTGAGTTTATAGATTCCTGATTTACTTGATTTTTCAACACGAGATTTATTATTTTAATATGTTTACCTAAGTTATTAGAAGTTTTGAAAGCTATATTAAGATTTTGTTTGACGAGAAAGGATTTAATATTTGTACTTGCAGAACCGCAGAATGTTAAACTGTTGAATATTTTATAGTCTTTATGAATAGGATATACTTCATTTATTGCTTCCTGATAGAGTTTTTACGAATGATTAGATCTATCATATCCGGATTATATGAATTATTAATGGCTATCTGTTTGATGATGTTTAACTCTTTATTATAATCTTCTACTGATAAAGGTAAATTGAGTAACCGATGTACCATGCTGTTTAAAGCTGCAACTTTGTGTTGAATTGGATGTAATGAGTAGTTATGTATAATTGTATCAGTATGTGTTGGTTTACGAAAGACCGAAAAACATGATTATTATTTTGTTTAGTGATTTTAAGTCCAAAAATTTATGGAATCGTTCTGTTCAATTTCTATCGTGAATTTAATGTTCAAATGGATGGAATTAATGTAATTAACAAATAAGTCTAATTGACGAGTAGTTCCAATGAAACATACTAAGATGTCGTCAACATATCTATACCAATAAAGAAATTTGGAAATGAGTGGATGTGTATGAATTTTCTGTTCAATATTATTCATAAAATCTCTGCTAAAAGTGGACTCAAAGGATTTCCATGATCAAACCATTTTCACTACTGTAATAGATGTTGTTGAAAGAAAAATAATTTTGTTCAATGCAAACGTCCAACAGATTCGATATTTCTGATTTGATTATGTGGTTAACATGATTCGAATTCAACATGTTTTCGATTAATATTTTGACATCACCTGGAGGAACACTTGGGTATAAATTCTCAACATCAAACGAAATAAGTTTTGCGTTAGGTGGTAGGTTAACGTTTTTTATGTTATTTATCAATTCGAAAGAATTTTTTATAGAAAATTTTGATTTGAATGAACAATAATTTTAATGATATCTATAAGGTACTGCGACAATTTCACGGCTGGGGCTGTAACGTAAGATACGACTGGTCTAACGGGGTTATTTACTTTATGCAATTTAATGAGTGAATACAGTTGAGGTGGTTGAGGATTTGGTAAAATTAATTTGTATTTATCTATTGCTTTAATTAAAGATTTTGCGTCATTTATTGCAATTTTAATATTTTTCTGGAATTTAATAGTTGGATCTTTGTTTAAAATTGTATAGTTTCGGACGAAATGAAATTTAGAGTTTTAAATAGGTAGTCATTTTTATTTAACGCAATAACAGTATTACCCTTATCTGCTTTTGTAAAAATAACTTCATTTAGTTGAGATTTTTGTTTGATGGCCTTTAAAATATTTTGTTCTTTACTCGGTTTAAAGTCAGCTAATGATTCATTTTTATAATGTTAGATGCTAAATATTTAAGGTGAGTGTTATTAGGAATATTTTTCAGAGAAATTTCAGTATCTATGCCAAGTTCCTCTAAATCAGATTTTATCTTGTTTGATTTAATATTGTGTTTGAAACCTTTCTCCAAGAGATTTGTTTCATCAGTTGTGAAATCAGTATCAGAAAGGTTAACGAATCTATCAAAAAATTGATGGTCAGAAAATTTAGTTTTACGTGGAGTAGGTTTCGGTTTTAGTGACACGAGAAACTTTAATTTGCGGTATTGGATGGTATATTTATTATGTATTATTGATCTAATTTTGAATCTATTATTGTAATCTAGTGAATCGAATTCAAGTGGATGAAGTCTGTACAATAACTCGGTATGAATTACCTTGAGATAAATATTGTAGATGTCTCGCTTGTGGAACAAAATCTTGCATTCTGATTTGATCCATATCTTCTGTCCAGAGATAACTGCTCTTCGAGCTGCAGGTAAACATATTAAAAATAATAAATCTCGTGTTGAAAAATCAAGTAAATCAGGAATCTATAAACTCAATTGCGGTTCTTGTGATAAAATTTATATCGGTAGGACCTATAGGAGTTTTGGCATAAGAACATCTGAACATAAACGTAGCTTCGATAAAAATAAATCTGATTCAAATTATTCAAACCACCTAATAAAAGAAAACCATTCATTCAATAAAAACTTTGACATATTACATATAAAATCAAAAGTTCAAAATTAGATCTCCTAGAAGCATTAGAAATGAATAGATTCAAACATTCGGACAAGCTTTTGAATGAGCAGGTAGATGTGAATTATTCACCCCTACTTTACTTGTTTAATTAGTTTTATTACCTTTCATACTAACTGTACAATGGCTCGGTGTGGATTTTCCTGTTATTCATCCAACTTGTTCTACGATTTGTTTATAATACCATACTCTTCATTCTATTTTTCATTCTTGATAAAGCTGCTGTGTCAGCGAAACGTCGTCGAATTTTTTCAAAAATAAAGTGTAGATTAAAGTTAAACCTTGTGTTTTTATCTCATTTATATCATGGATCTACATCAAGTAACGGCCTCCACAATTCAAATGAATAAAAAATGATACGGTAAATCGACTTTACCAAAAACACGTGCATATGAGTGGTACAGTGCATTCTACAGGGGCCAAGAGGAGATGCCTGGTTGATCGTCAACATCTTCAACTGAAGTTAACATCGATAAAAAAGCAGGAAATGGTAATTGAAAATCGTCATTCAATGTATTATACAAACAAGAAGCAATTATATATTTCAAATAATTGTTCTATGAAGCCTGAACTACGTGATAGTTGATAGTCATAATAAATAATGAAATAAAACAAGTTTTAAATTGTTTTAACTATCACTAATTTATTCATGTAAAGAATAAAAATTACATTGGTTGGTCCGGTTTCGGACATACGTCCGTTATTAATAACAAGCTAATGAAAACTGAATATAATTTCAATGAAATAAAAATATGGTATTTAGATTTTCACTATATTAACAAAACGTTGACCGGATTCACCACACTGTGGCTTCATCAGATAGATACAAACTAATGAAGAGAGTTATTCCTTATATATTAGTCTTTATTCCTACTTAATATTACATTAGGTACAAGTACAAGGGGTATGTTGAAAGACCCATTGTAATTGCTTACTTTATGAATTGAAAAGATTGAGTAAAGGGAAGGATTCGGATCTAATTGACTATTAAGTAACCTACCTAAATTCTTTTCTTTGTTGATCTCTAAAATTTCCAATAGATTGTTTTTGTCTATTATTTTCATTGTGTAGAATTTTGAAATTATCAGTGTGATTAGAATAATGAGAATCTGATTTATGATAATTGAAACTATGTTTGTGCTCGGATAATCTAACTTTGAAATTTTTGAAAGTTCTACTGATATAAATTTTATTACAATTCCCCAAGACAGTTTATAAACACCGGATTTATTACCTTTATCAATTTTAGATTTGCAGTTTTTGATATGTCGGCCTAAAAAATTATCAGTTCGGTATGCTATATTGAAATTATAAAGCGGGAGGAATGATTTTAATTTTAGACTGGGATTACCAATATAAGTTTAGCTGTTGTATTTGGTGTTAGAACTTCTTATACTTGGAAATACTTCAGGATGGCTTTTTGAAATTTTTTTGCGTGAAATCATGTTCTCAATCATACTAGGACTGTAACTGTTATTGACCTGCTATTTGTTTAATTATATTTTGCTCTTTCATAGAATTATTTCGTGAAATTGGGATATTAATGAGTCTATTTACCATACTATTGTAAGCAGCTAATTTATGTGAATAAGGATGTGTAGATGAGCTGTGAATAGTAATACCTATATGCAATGGCTTATGAAAAATAGAAAAATCATGTTTGCCGTTAATTTTAGTAAAAGTTAAATCCAGAAAGTTAATGGACTTTTTCTTTGTATCTTTAACGTGTATTTAATATTATCGTGAATTTTGTTAATGAATGTTTTGAATGACTCTAATTGTCTGTTTGTGCCAGTGAAACAACAAATGATATCGTCGACATATCTAAACCAATATATAAAGTGTTTGAATAACGGATGTTCTTGTATAGTTTCTTCAATATTATCCATAAGAATTTCAGTGAGTAGAGAGCACAGAGGATTATCCATGATTAAACCTTTTTACTATTATATAATACTGCATTTAAGTTAAAATAATTTTGATTTAAACAATTTTCCAAAAGATGTAGGATTTCTGATTGAATTACCGTATGACTTTATTAATTTGAAGAGCGTTGTTGATGAGTTTCACTAGGTGGAACACTAGGGAAGAGATTTACTACCTACCTAGTGTTAAATTAATAAAGCCAATTCGGTAATTCAATCAGAAATCTTACACCTTTTGGAAATTTGTTTAGAACAAAATAATTTTAACTTAAATGGAGTTTTATATAATAGTAAAATAGGTTTAATCAGGGGTACTCCTCTGAGCCCTCTACTCGCTGAAATTTTCATAAATATTATTGAAAAAATTATCCAAGAACATCCGTTATTCAAACACTTCATCCATCAACTTTATGGACGGCAAACGTGATTTTTCTATTTTTCATAAGTCATCGCATACAGATATTACTATTTACAGCTCATCTACACATCCTTATCCATATAAATTAGCTGCTCACAATAGTATGGTACATAGACTCATTAATATCCGAATGTCACAAAATGATTTTATGAAAGAGCAAAATATAATTAAGCAAATAGCAGTCAATAACGGTTACAGTCCTAGTATGATTGAGAACATGATTTCACGCAAAAAAATTTAAAAAGCAATCCAGGAAGTATTTCCAAGTATAAAAAGTTCTTACACATAATACAACAGCTTAACTTATATTGGTAATACTAGTCTCAGATTAAAATCATTCCTCTCGCATTATTATTGCAACGAAGCATTCCGAACTGATAATTCTTTAGGCCGACATATCAAAAACTACAAATCTAAAATTGATAAAGCTAATAAACCCGGTGTCTGTCTTGCGGGGATTGTTATTAAATTTATATGGGTAGAACTTTCAGAAATATCAATGTTAGATTATCCGAGCACAAACGTAGTTTTAATTATCATAAATCAGATTCACATTATTCTAATCACTTATTCCAAGAAATCCATAACTTTAATGATAATTTCAAAATTTTACATAATGAAAATAATAAACAAAAACTCAATCTATGGGAAATTTCAAAGATTAACAAGGAAAAGAATTCAGGTAGGTTACTTTAATAGTCAATTAGATCGAAATCCTTCTCCTTTACTCAATCTTTTCAATTCATAAAGTAGGCAACTCCGATGGGTCCTCCAACATACCACTTGTACTAGTACATATTGTAATAGGAAGTAGAAAATAAGTTTGTATCTATCTGATGAAGCCACAATGTGGTGAAACCGGTCACAGTTTGGTTAATATAGTGAAAATCTAAATATCATAGCTTTATTTCATTGCATTGAAAATATATTCAGTTTTCATTAGTTTGTTATTAATAACGGACGTATCTCCGAAACCGGTCCAACCATGTATATATATATATATATATATATATATATATATATATATATATATATATATATATATATATATATATATATATATATATATATATATATATATATATAAATAAAATATTAAAAGTTCATAATACAAAAGACTTAGAATTATCATCAAAAGTCATTTAACTAGTAAAAACCTTTTCAGAGCTATCAACTCCTATGCAGTTCCTATTCTTACATCTTCTTTTGGAATTATTAAATGGTCTAAAACTGATCTAAATGAATTACAATGTCAAACGAGGAAAATGCTCTGTAAATATCATAAGCACCACACAAAGTCAGCTGTTCAGAGAGTTACACTACCTAGACATCTTGGAGTTCGTGGATTAACTGATTTGAATAATCTTCATTATACACAATATTGTTGTTGCTTCAGATTCTAATCTTACACCTCTGAACTTGACAATGCAGAAGGTAGATTTTGATATATTTGATGAAAATTCTAAAAGAGAAAGTTGGATGCAGAAGGAATTACACGGAAAGCACCCTAAAAAATTGAAAAATGATTATATTGATGAAATCGCATCGAATAAATGGTTAGTTTCTGGAGAATTGTTTGCTGAAACAGAAGGCTTGGCAATTGCGATCCAGGATCAGGTTGTTTTCACGAGGAATTATAGAAAACACATCATCAAACAAAATATAGATGATTCTTGGCGTAGATGTTTCTGTTCTTCAGAAACAGTTTCTCATATATTATCATCTTGCTCAGTCCTTGCTTCAACAGATTATTTAGAAAGACATAATGCCGTCGCTAATATTATTCATTTTAATCTAGGAATTAAACATGACCTAATTCCCAAAAGAAAAAAATTTCACAAATATGAACCTGAGATTATTTGTGAAAATGACAAATATAAACTTTATTTTGATAAAACAATTCTTTGCAACAGAGCTGTAAAACACAATAGACCAGATATCATTCTTAATGATAAACAGAATCAAATAACATATATAATTGATATTGCTATACCCAACACACATAATATACAAAATAAATACAATGAAAAATTTCTAAATATATGATGCTTGGCGACGAGATTAAAAAATGTGGAAAATGAAGAAAATATTTATTCTACCGATTATTATTTCTACATCAGGCGTTATTCCTAGAAATCTTCACAAAAGTATTGAGATTTTGGGCCTGAAGAAAAATTTGTTTGAACAGTTACAAAAGATAACAGTCATCAAATCTTGTAATATTCTTCGTAGGTTTCTTTCCGAAAATAATAATGAGGTAGAGTCATAGGTTTTCTCTTTAGTTTATACTGCTCAGAATCTCATTTCATATTTTATTTATTTGTTTATATAAATGTAATATAATTAACTGACAATTTTGTCATATTTATATTCAGAGCAGTATTCTATTCGATCGTTCACCACTTCACACAAAGGAAACTATTAATGAGTAACATTCAGTATTACTTGACTAAGGTCCGTACACTGGATTTTTCCGGGGAGAAAGCCTCTGACACTACTCGTTGGTACATTGATATCATTGTCTGATGATGCTATAGTATGTATATATTCTGGTAAATTGATATATTCTCATAACATTTAACGTTATCCTAATATATAATTATTCCAGGATATGTTTTGATTATAATCATCGCCTGGCAATGGTATTAAATACCGGGTGGTGGATTTATATTTTTTTTCATGAAATCAGTTTGATTGCATGAACAGATATATAGGCAACTCGTCAGGGTAAACCCCTAATATATATATATATATATATATATATATATATATATATATATATATATATATATATATATATATATATATATATTATATATACAAATTGGTCATACAAATAATGTCAGTAGTGAATTTTTCTTGAAAATTAAATTTTTTTTCAAAATATCGGTGTTGTCTTTGAGAATAACCAGAGTTGTGCCATACGCATGCCACTGATGAGTCCAAAATATTGTTTCGTATTGATAATTATGCGTCTTTGAAAGTTTTCGAGACCTTCGAGATTCTACCTCAAATTTCACGGAAATTTCAAATTTAACTGCAACTTTAACACCATGTAAATCCTAACGAAGTATTTGCGGACCTATATTCATGTGAACCTTTTTCAAGAAATAACTTCAGCAATCACCTCCTCAATTGTTGCCGTGTCTTTTTAAAACTCCCTGTATAGTAGAAAATAACTAGGGTATGCAGCAAAAATGCTTCCTATTTTTTACTCTTCAATATATTCAACAGAAATGAATATGATACCTTAATGAAGGAATCTCACATGAAATACTTCAACAGATTAATCACCATTTCACCGATCTACGGAGTATAGATTCCTAATATTCTTATACTCAACTAATGAAGCACTTCGTATCGGCAATAGACCAAACAATATTCCGTAATCAAATTTCATGCAGAGGTTAATGGAAAATTGATCCCGTCTAAAGGGCCACCTCTAAACTCTTCAGAGAAAAAGCAAAATTTCCTGGTATTAGGCAACGTTCGAACAAAAGCGTCGAAAACGGTCGACCGCTCAAACAATTATGCCCCAATGAAAGCCTTCTTTTCAACATGGACCGACTTGTCGTTTCCGTTTATTTCCCGGACCTTTTGATCGATCGAAAACGAAGGGAGAATGATTGTCTCGTAGCTCTATTTTCTCGAAAAGCCATTAATAAACATTTGTCGGCCAGTAGCGACTCGTTGGGAGAAGTAGAATGTGAATCTTTGATGAACATGTATTGAATGAATTTTAGGCTGATGGTACTGAAAATTTAGGTACACTACTTCAAAATTTATCGCAACTCTTACGAGGATGGTCCATAAAGTTTACGAGCAAACAATGCTGAGTAACTGAGTTGGCCACGGAAAATATTGTTAAACTACTTGAGGATTCACTGATAACCACAAGACTGAAAAAAGAAGAAAGATCATTACGAACCTGCACCTACATCTAGAAATACCAACAACTATTGGTAGTGCCGTTTCTTTGCTGCATATTTCTTCCAGGAGAGGACATATTATTATTATTATTATTAGAAAATGAATTCAAATTAGATATGCAAGAAAGCTAAATAACACGCAGATTCGTATATAAACTCTATCCCATTTATGACAACCATATTTCGAATGCTGGAATTGGTGTCTAAATTAAAGAGAATTTGAAATAATACGATGATACCATGATGAAATGATTCATTTAGACTCCTATTGAACAAATTTTTCTCCTCTGTGGGTATCATATTCTAAATAATTACTTTAGCATGAGTAAAATAGATTAATCAACCGATTGTAATGGTCGCTTATCATAATCTACACATCAAAAACGCATATATATATATATATATATATATATATATATATATATATATATATATATATATATATATATATATAGTTAACGAGAAGTAGAGTGTTTGTTATTGTTTTTTTTATGGTTAATATATTCAAAACAGATGATAAGAAAGAAGACAAACTTATTCATCCATATTCCGGCGGATTAGAACAAGTATAAAGAATTATGGTTCATTCAAGAATCCTCGTTCAAAATTCTACAGAAAAGAAAATAAAGAATATAATGAAATAAATGTATTAGCCTTCGGCGCAGCTATACCTTCAAATTCATGCAGAAAAATCGAAGAGAAAGTTGGCGTGAGCAAATCCTCAGTGCAGAGATTATTGAAAAAATATAAATTCAAGCCATACAAATGGATAATCGCTCAAAACCTTCCTTCAGGTGATACTGAACGTTGATTGCAATTCTGCAATTGGTACATGGAAAAAATTGACACCGATTTGAATGTCGGCAGTAATGTTCGGGGATTTGTTATAGACAAAATGAAAAATTTTGGTCGCAGGACAACTCCTACATAATTTTCGGAAGAAAGAATCGAATTGAACGTGACATGCTTCATTTTGGGTGGTATAATAGTTTATCGAACCTACGAAATAGGTCTCTCGGCAAACAAGTACGTTCGTATATCAGAAAGCATCATACCAGGATTGATGTATTATGTTCCTGTGGCACAATATAATAATATACATTTCGAGCAGGATGGCACACCTGCTCACAATTCACTACTCGTGCACCCATTTGAGAACACAATTTTCCTAGACGATGGATCGGTACAAATGGGTTCATAAGGTGACCCGCCCGATCACCAGACTTATCTGTGCTGGATATCTTCTTGTGGGGATTTCTTGAAAACCAAGAATACGGCTCGAGACATCCAACTAAAGAAGAACTACATTACTCAGTGAATTCGACTTTTCTCAACTCACTCAAGACATCTAGTAGTAATTTTGAACGCAATTAGAAAAATCGCAGAATGATGTCGAATGTGTGTCAGAGAAAATGGCAATCATTTTCAAAACTTAATTTAGGAAATATTGAAAATCTACAAGGGTTCCAAGAAGAACCTCTTTACGATGCAAAAGTCACTGTTCGGTATGGCTTCTGTGCTAAAACGGTCTTTGGGCCGTTCTTTTCGAAGATGATAACGGCCACACGATTACTGTTAATCAGCAGCGTTACTACAATTTGATAACCAATTTTTCATGCCAATTATTTGTCAAAAGCGTATGGAGCACTTCTGGTTTCAACAAGACGGCGCGCCACCACACACAAGCCGCACTATGATCGATTTTTTGGAGCAGTTGACAGTTTGATGTCAAAAAATGGTGATTTCGATTGGCCACCAAGATCACCAGATTTAACGTCTCAACTTCTTTTTGTGGGGTTACTTGAAATCGAAGAGTTGAAAACCAACATCCGTCAAGAAATAGCCGCCATTTCGGTCGAAATGTTGAAAAAACATGGAAAATACTGCAGAATGGGTACAATATGCCGTAGAGGCCAAAGACGACCATTTACGAGATATCATTCTCAAGAAATGATATAAACAATTCTATTTGAACCCAATTAAATTATTTCCAAAATTGTGTGTCCTTTGATTTATTTGAAAATAAAATGGACGTTTCGACTATGAGTAACCTGTATGTCACTCGAAAGACTTTCCCTATAATTAATTTCGACTTAGGTACTGCTAAGGATAGGGGAATGATTTTACATTCTCTGAACTAATTCAGAAATTGATCCCACTCCAATCAAAAATGGGTGAGTCTCAGCTTTTTCGGCTACAATGTTTTGAAACAACTTTTTTACAAATCGAGAACAATTCAATAACAAAAATATTTTAATACGTATTTGTATTATACTTAAAAAGGTACGTGTAGAATATCAAAACAGTTGTTACCTAACTTTGATAGTAACCGAGATATTGTCATATGCGAAAATCCCGGAAAATCTAGAAATCCGAAATAACCCGGAAACGAAAGCTGCAATCAATTTTCACCAATGAACGTCTTTTTTTTCTACTTGCAAGAATTACCATAGTTGCGTTACTGAAACATCGAAAAATGTAATGCTATACACTCTTTATCTCGTTAAATTTTCCTCATCAGCTGAGTTTGTTTTCTATAAGTTATTCAGTTCGTTTCATTTAATTCACAAATTTGAACGAATATTTCACCCTCCCAATATAGATGCATGAATTGAAGTTGTCTATCATGCTGAAATTTAATATAGCACTTCGAAATTCCGCGGTCACTCCGATTTTAATTAAACTACATACTGGAATAATTTTAAATAACGTGGAATTTGATATGACACTCTCATTAAAGCCATGGTTTGCAGATATTGTACGGATAATTCTCATTAATAAATGAAGGGATTAATTGCTGATAAACTGTATTTGCAGATTAGAAGAATGCATAAATTCAAGGTTTCTCGTATGGGCTTTCTACATTCACGTTTGCACGTTTGACTCGAATGGGCTCAAATTAGAAAAAAAGAGAGTTTGCAATAAGAAAAATTAGAACAAGTATTTCATCAAAATTGAGTGTTACATAAAGTTTCGCGGATTGTGAAAGAAGGAATTTGCTGTGACGCTGCTTTTCATTTCTTATGCTGATACCGATAGATTCGTTGTTGTTTTTTGAAATCAAAAATTCGAAAATAGATAATTAAGGAAAGCCTGCACCGAAATGGGCTTAAAATACGAAAGAAGAGTTTGTATAAAGAAAAATTATCACTTTCAGAAAAATGACTTGATGTGTGAAAACTCTAAAAATATTTCGGAAGAAGCTTAAATATTCCATTTATATTTTCTTCAGAAGAAGTCATGAC
Source organism: Cryptolaemus montrouzieri (assembly GCA_013387265.2). Classification (NCBI taxonomy): domain Eukaryota; kingdom Metazoa; phylum Arthropoda; class Insecta; order Coleoptera; family Coccinellidae; genus Cryptolaemus; species Cryptolaemus montrouzieri. Next base: position 4,523,972 of record JABFTP020000165.1, read on the forward strand.
CAAACGAATATTATGAAGAAAGAATGTTTCGATTTTGGGCATTCTTGAAATAATTAAAAAGAGAAATCCAATAAGAGAACGATATCTTGGAAAGAGTTACTAGAAATATCCCAGAATTCACCGAAAAGATTCCCTTGATGAGTACTAAAATCTATAACATTCACAAGAAAATCAAAATAAAACTGATAACCATCCGATTTGACGTGAAACGCTACAAATACGTAGTATATTATTGTTCATATTCATAAACGTTTGCACCATTTTCGGATAAAAAGCGACCTAATTCCTATATTCGCGATCAAAGATTTCTTCCATCGCGGATCAAATCGGTACATCGGTACAGGCATATGTATTAATAAAGAGCATTCGGTATCCTCTGTAAATGTGTTGCCAAATGGAGAGATCTTATTACCACAACGCCTAAACCATGTTGTTAAATGATATCGCTGCTGCATTGGTACAGCCTTCGACATAAGCCACCTTTGCCGAAGTCGGTATTGTTGAGAATGTAAAAAGCCAAATATTAAAACGACCTAATTACTCAATGCATACAGTATATTGTTAGATGCTTATCAGATGTTATAAATGTTATGGAATGCTAGAAGAAATTTGATATAGCAAAATATATCTTAAACATAAGAGAAACAGTGGAAGAACTGAACCCACAAACGTTGAAATCAAGCATCTTTTATTCAAACGTTGATATGATATATAATAATGATACAGTCTGTATCATGCTGTGTTTGGTGGAAGAGAATAAATGCACTGTTCGTTCGTTTTTTTATTATTAATGGTGACTCATAAAACCAACTTGTTATAGCCTTGAATAAGATTTTAAATGAATCGAAACGTCGGCGATTAACTGATCTGGTTTTAGTCATTCGAAATGATATCCACTCATTTAACTGAAGTTGGAATTAATCCTCATCAAAAAAAAAATGACTTCATATTCAAGTATGCTTCAATACCATTATATAGCATTTTGAATTATCAAATTGAAGATTTCATTCGAAAGGTATCACCAGTTTGAAAAATTATTTGAAAAGTGTCGTAAAGTTGCCGCCCAGATCGCTCGGTTAGACGGTTAGATTATTAATAATAAGCGATGTAGGCGTCACTGGGGTACACGGTAGGGGAGTCAATATCAATCACACGGAAGTTCTGACAAATTGATTTTCAGGAGCAGAGAAAGTAAAGTATATGGTGAAGGCCCATTTATAAACATTGAAATGAGAATATTAAAAACGGAAAATAAGAAAATAATACAAAAAGATATTACAAGAAAAACTAATACAAAAAATAAAATTAAATCAATAATATTTGATATTCGAGTTTTCTTCATTTTACTTTTTTTCAATAACCCCTCGCAAAACAAGAAATTATTTATGGGAGAGTGTGTATGTGTTTCATTTAAATGAAAAAAATTTGAATTTATACAAAAAAATTCGACATCCTATGTAGTTGTATTTACACAATTATTCCAGCAGATGCAGTATATGTTCGAAAAGAAAAATTGATGGGGCACTAGTATGAAAAAACTCTCCTCATTTCGGTATGGACGGTATGGTATAATACAGTAAAGAGAAAAAACCGTCCGGTTGGAATGTCTCAATAGTAACTTGCCGCAAGGTTCAGAAATTTACTGTTAATAATCGACGAACCAACAAATGAGCAAACGGCAAACAAATCAATATTGTTTCTACTCGTTTTCATCATTTTCATCACGACCGACTAAGCAAGAAACTCAGCCACTCTTATCCCGCAGAAAAGAATAGAACATTCGTTCCGATTGATAGGGGGCGAAATTGGGAGTTCAAAGGCAGAACGAAATCAGGAGATGCCAATGTTATTTTTGAGGAATCCTTTGAAGTTACCATGATGCTCCTTTGGAGACGTTCAACTAATGATGATGAGTTCGAGTTCCAGTTGTCGAATTCAAACACAGCCAATTCGTATTCGACATCGGAGAATCTCTGTTTGACGGACGGCTTGATGAAATTCATAGAACAGGAGCGGTTCGTTACTAGGAAACGATTAGTTCGTTGGAGAGATAGAATTTCTTGCCATTTGAATAATATAAGATATCATGAGAAAGTTCTAGCTTGGACCATACAAGAAGTTTGATAATAGATATTCAAGATTTCAGAATATTGCTGAGAAGAACTGCGAGCTATAATTGTTATTGAGCAACCAAACTGAATTAGTTTATACTCGAATTATAATCCGAGTAGGAGTAATCGCAAACTCTCTACGAAACTATTTTCAGGAATATGTTAAGAAGCAATATGAGGCTAAGCAACCCATCGTTGATTTGTGAGTCAGAAATCGTAGAAGTATATATATATATATATATATATATATATATATATATATATATATATATATATATATATATATATATATATATATATATATATATATATATATATACCAAGACCATGCCAGTCGTAGTTTCAATCATGACTTTCTCGAAAGAACCAAGGAAAATATTCAAGCTATTATTTAAACCTCTAAACGTATTTGAGCCTATTCTGGTCATGACCTCTCTATAATTACAATTTTTCTCTCAGATTTCAAAGGTGAACTAATTTTTCTTTTGTTTTAAATCACAATAAATGTCAATTTTAGGTACTACCTAGTATGTTCTTGATTATTTATTTCGTACGCGTTGAGTTCACTTATAAATAATGTCAAGGATCAAATCTTTAATTTATTGACCTTTATTTTTTCGAAAACAGTATTGATTTTATATCTTTGGTAGCATAATTTCATTTAAATTAGAGACTTGATGAATATTGATTTATAGATGAAATATCGTTCATTGTGAGGAAAAAATTTCTCGAGCGGTGGCACTAATGACCATCGTTCATAAGGATACGGACAGTTATATTGTTTTCCTTTCAATTTGAAAATTCGAAAATAAAGAAAATTGGAGTGCTTCCATACAGAATAGGCTCAAAATTTTGAAAAAAAAAGAATTTTCATTCAAAAATTGAAAAGTATTTCTTCATTTGAACGATACGTATGTTAATAAAAATTTATTTATACATAATGATTCGTGCATTGTGAAAATATAAGATTATACTGATACAGACAGTTCCGTTGTTGTTTTATCAATTTTCAATATTTGAGAGACAAATAATTTTGAAGAGCCTGCGACCTGAATGGGCGCAAAATTGAAAAAAATGAGAGTTTGCAATAAAAAAATTGAAACACGTATTTCATCAAAATTGAGTTATACATAGTTTCGCGGATTGTGGAGTAACATTTTGCTGCGGCGCTGCTTTTCTTTCTTATGCTGATACCGATAGATTCGTTGTTGTTTTTCGAAATAAAAAATTCGAAAACAGATAATTAAGAAAAGCATGCACCGGAATGGGCTTGAAATACGAAAAAAGAGTTTGTATAAAGAAAAAAAACACAAATGATCACTTTCAGAAACATGACTTGATGTGTGAAAACTCTAAAAATATTTCGGAAGAAGCTTAAATATTCCATTCGAACTTTCTTTAGAAAAGGTCATGACCAAACGAATATTATGAAGAAACAGTGGTTCGATTGAGGATATTATTGAAAGAATTAAAAATAGAAATCCAATAAAAAAACGTTATCTTGGATAGAGTTATCAGAAATATCTCAGAATTTACCGGAAAGATTCCCTTGATGGGTATTGAAATCCATAAAATTAATAAGAAAATCAAAATAAAAGTGATAACCATCCGATTTGACGTGAAACGCCACAAATACGTCATATATTTTTGTTCATATTCATAAACGTAGCATATTCCATACCCTCTTGCACATCAGTGTATAACAAGGATATGAATTGCCTCAGCTCGTGTATATTTTCCTGAATACGGTAGTATGTATAGCGATCTCATGCACTTTATAGTTATTGTAGGATAATGATATACATCAGTTGTTATCTGAACAAGTACAGAAGGTACATCGTGGAATTATTCCAGCTGCCTTAGAAAAATATAACTCAAGCAGAAAAAAAACGAACATGTGAACATTTAAGCATGTAGAAATAATATACGTTTCGTGAATGACTCTCATATTTTCCAATACAAATAAAACGTTTGTGATAGTATTTATCTTCAAAATTCGTATGGAAAATGAAGAAATTTATTTATCCTAATTTTTCCACGCTCTACAAATAAGAAATTTCAAAGTTATGTGAATCAGTTGAGGATGCCAATTTAGAGTCTCAGTAAGATCGGTGAGGTATACTCGTATTTATTACATTTCAAAATATTCCTTTCCTTTTTTCTTTGCAAACAAATATCGCACGCTATAACCTAGTAAGCACGAGAGATATGTTGTTGGAAAAGATTGGGTTTTATTGTTTCCGCAGTCAACATGAATTTTCCTGATTAGATTTCACTTTTCCCGAGAGAAAGAGTGCCGTGCTTCACAGGGAGAAAAATTATTCTGTTTCCGTTTCATAATTATCGTGAATTTATTGGAAGAAAACTTTTTATATGCTTGAATCATCAAAAATTCATATTTCAAAACCTGTAGCATTCACATGAGAAAAATGGGATTGAACCGAAAAAAGAGAGTAAAGTGTAATTTGACATTATTTGGTTCCGGTACCAAAAATTCACATGCATCGACGATTTGGCTCTAGATTTGATTTATTAATTTATCTTGTATACCGGATGTCCAAGCGAGATGAGACTTCGAAAGTATATGGAGAAAAGAATGACCAATTGGAGAAAGTTTTTTGTCTCAAATGTAATCCGAACTTGGTTCCGAAAATATTTTCAATGCATTTCCGGTTATAGCTGAAGTTGACACCATCTTTATTATTTCAAATAGCATAATGTTTGGTTTATATTTTTGTTATTGTAGGAAATTAAATTTTGAACAAATTTTTCGTTTATTATTGGCACCTGAAATCAACCGAATAGAAGATATAAATTTTTCAATCGGAATTTTGCGATTCTTAGTTGTCTCTAAGAAGGCATAACAAAAATACTAAAGATCATTCAATATCGAGTATTTTTAGCTCGTTGTGAGTGAAAGCGTTCAATTATCAGAATTCAGTACATTTGGAGGATACAGGGTGTTTCTAAATGTGTCCAATCGTAGTACATTAAAACGTACAAAAGTCCGTTTTATCAAATTGGACTGCCTATTTTTGCACACATCATTTAATTTGTAATATTTATAGGCATCGATCTGTATTGGGTCTAAATATTTCGTGTTTCATTGACCAATACCAATGCCAAAATGTATTACAAATGAAGTGAATAGGTGAGAATGTAGATTTTCTTTCATTTATCATTTAAAAACTTTTATACCTCAGAATGAAAGCAGAACGAATTCGATTTCCATCTGTAAATCCAAAATCTGCTTCATAATATTGGATACAATAATATTTAGCGTAAAACATGTTTCCTACAGCCAATTTAGATTTCATACTTTTTGAACAGTGTTTTCCACTTTGTCCTTTCCACAATACGTGAACCGTTACAATTATTGCAATACTGACACCTCTAATGAACATTGCAGTCAAAGAACGCATATAAAAGCTTATTGTACGCTTCCAGGACATCAAACGGAAATGAAAAAGAGACACAAGCTCTCAAAAACACCGCTTTGTTGTGTTTGTTTCGACATTATCCTCTCACAGTCTAGGATGCCTCGAAGGTAATAAGGAAGATCATTTTCAGCATTAACAAACTTTGCCACGACGAAGCATAAGGGTGTTTCTATTGTAATTTTCATAAAGTCTATGGAAGGAATGAGATTGGGGAAATCATATTCGACATCATTTCGAATATAGCTGCGATGAGTATTGGGAGAAGTTGAAATTCGTGTACTCACCGAAAATCAGTTCGAGATATTTGACTCAATTACCCACCTGAAAAAATAAATATATTATTAGATTGAATCAATACTGATAAAAATACAGGGTGGTTTAGTAGAAAAGGGTGTTTTTGCTTCGTTGTTTAAAATGATAAGAACGAAAAGTAGCGTTTGTCTTGTAGATAATGCAGATTTAATTTCAATTAATGACGTGAATTGCTTCATTTTATGGAAATTAATTTCAATTTTTCGAAAGAATATAATGAAACACTTTCGTATGATTTCCATAGCTTTATTCCAAGTTACACACGACCAGTTTTGACTTCCAGGTTATTTTCAAGTAGCCAAGTACAGGCAATTAAATTACTGATCTAAATACTAGTCTAATTTGATATTTATGACGAATGATGGTATTATCTAATGTAACTGACTGTTTTGTGGTTTGCATATGTTCAAATATTGGTGAATGATTGTCAGAGAATATGAGTTCTTTGGATCTGGTTTCGAAATTCCTACCTATTTGCCCAACATAAGGTCCCGTACACTCATTGCAAGTAATTTTGTAAACTCCTGATTCTTTTACTGTGTCTGTTTTTTGTTTTGCAGTGAATAATAAGTTGCTTAAGTTCAGACCAATTGAAAAAGAGGTGGTTATTTTGAATTTAGAAAAATAGTTACTCAAGTTATTGGAGAGAAGAACAGTGTTTCTTTTTCAAGGAAGTATCTTTTATGGAATACAATATGTGTTATTTGATGTTTTATTTAATGCAATTTTTTTCGATAGTAATTATTTCAATTTAGAAGTCATTCGGCGACAGTAAAATGCAAATGCCCTATGGATGATTGAATTATAAGCTGGTAGTTTGTGATATAAGTGGAATGAGTCCATGGGATTAGTTGAGTCTGGAAGGTTTCTTAACTGTAGATGTAATGTTAGTCGTTTTTCTTATTCTTATGTCTAAGAAATTTTTTTTTGAGTTATTAATTTCTTTTTCTGCTGTAATCTTAGTGTTGGTATGAAGTTAATTTAGAAATCGCAGAAATTTATCAGTTTACTTTTCCTTCTTAGTTTTTCATGAATGTATCGGCTGAAAGGGTACTAAGTGATGATCCTATGGGTAGTCCTGATGAATGTAATTCTAATAAATGTCGATAAAATTTTGATCGAAATTGAGAATAATTCTGAGATTTTCAGAAGGTCACAGAACTCATCAGCAATGTGTGGCAGCGTCTTTTTTTCTGACTATCGGAGGGCATGCATTTGTTGGAATATTTGGATACATGTTCTTTATGTCTAAAGAAACTAATTTAAGATTTTGTGTTTTCAAGCCCAGAAAATTTCCTACAAAGTCAATAGAGTTCAAATGGCGTGTTTGGGAACGAATTCTGCGAGATCAATAAATTTCTGATTTAATATGTTTACTAATTTATCTGAAGGTTTATTTATATATGATAATAGTGGTCTAGCGGATTCTAATTCTCTGTGCACTTTTATTAGTCCGTATAACTTTGGAGATTGAGCGTTCATTGGAATCAATTTTTCTTTGCCATTCTGCATGTGCTGGGTGATCTGTATGTTTCAATCCTTGCTTTATGTCGTTTATCAAGAATTTGGTCAGAGCCTTAGATATTTCCATTTCATTCGGTATTTTCAATATATCTTGCATTTTTTCTTTATATTGGTCTTTCTTAGGCTTACGATGCTGTTGCCTTTATAAGCTTCAGTTCAAATGATTTTGATGATATGGATTTCATTGCAATTTTATGTTTATGGAGAATGGTATTGGTTATGATGTCTTTGTGCTTCTGAATATTTAGTTCGGCTTGGACTTCAATTATTTCTTTAGTTTATTTTTAGTTTCTCATTTAAATTACTGTTTTATATGTTAACGGATGTTGGGAAAAAATTTGTATTCATTGTTTCGGACAGTGCTGAATCGATGACTGGTTGTTGGGTATTTTGGTTGGAGTATTTCTTATTTTCTAAGGTAGAAAGTTTTTCTTTCAAATTGTCGTATTTCAACTAACAAACTTGAGCAACTATTGTTTTAAATTTGAAATAACCACCTCTTACTCAAGTGGTCGTAACTTAAGCGAATTATTATGAAAGAATTTCAAAACCACATTCAAAGGACATCAATCCTTTGACAATAATTCTGCAATATTCGAACGTATTAAAACCGCAAAACATTCAATAACATCAGAAATTACCAAAATTTTCCATAATAGCAACAAGGGAATAAAAATGAAACTGCTGTAATGTTTTAAAATCAATAAACTCTGTAACAACCCAAGTGAAGTCACACTTAGTAGCCAACTAGATATTAATACCTCTCCATTACTTAATATCAAATAAGGCGAATATGTATGTAAGTTAATATCCTGTAGTTGATCACTTGAAAATGACCTGACGGTCTAAACCGGTCGTGATCATGAAAATGAAATTGTGGAAAGTATAAGATATTCTCATAAAATCCATAAATCATCAATATTACTCATAATAATAATTATTATTGTTTCTGCGTTACTGCAAACTACTTTGAAAACTTAATTCCGTGACAATATCAATGAATATGAATTCACTCAACCTATTTCAACATCAACTTGATAAATTTTCCTGTTCAAGTTCTGATACAAAAAACTTTTCAACGAAAACGTCCGAGCTTGCCGTTCCTATGTCACGTCCCAGACCTGTCCTGCGGGAAGACCTGCTCTCCCACGGGTTAGTCCGGAAAAAGTTATTATTTTTTGATAGGTTCATCTCTCTTCGCGTCTCCACGTTCCTCATTCTGAATTAGTTGTGGGTCAGAAATGTTATCAGGGTCGATGCAGTTCTACACATCTAGGAAGAAATTCCTGGAATAGCTTGATTAATGATTTATTTGTTTGTTTACTGGCTGAAAAGTTCGTAGGCTGATATACAGATGGCGTTATTAGGGTGAAATCAACGTGATTTTCAGTTAGTACTAACTGTAACTAGACACGAGTAAAAAGTTTTCCGACCGTTTGTTCGAGAGATATAGTATTGAGAATGATTCAACTTCTGTTATTGTTAAAAAAGGATAAGAGAGAATTCCGTTTGTTGATTAAACAATCCTTTTTGTTAAAAAAATACAGTTGAAGCCAAATAATGGTTTGGTAAACATTATTCGCACTCTGCGACTGAAAAATCAACGGTGAAAAAATGTATATATATATATATATATATATATATATATATATATATATATATATATATATATATATATATATATATATATATCATACATCATATATCATCTTGCTCAGTCCTTGCTTCAACAGATTATTTAGAAAGACATAATGCCGTCGCTAATATTATTCACTTCAATCTAGGAATTAAACATGACCTAATTCCAAAAAGAAAAAAATTTCAAAAATATGAACCTGAGATTATTTGTGAAAATGACAAATATAAACTTTATTTTGATAAAACAATTCTGTGCAACAGAGCTGTAAAACACAATAGACCAGATATCGTTCTTAATGATAAACAGAATCAAATAACATATATAATTGATATTGCTATACCCGACACACATAATATACAAAATAAATACAATGAAAAAATTTCTAAATATATGATGCTTGGCGACGAGATTAAAAAATGTGGAAAATGAAGAAAATATTTATTCTACCGATTATTATTTCTACAACAGGAGTTATTCCTAGAAATCTTCACAAAAGTATTGAGATTTTGGGTCTGAAGAAAATTTGTTTGAACAGTTACAAAAGATAACAGTCATCAAATCTTGTAATATTCTTCGTAGGTTTCTTTCCGAAAATAATAATGAGGTAGAGTCATAGGTTTTCTCTTTAGTTTATACTGCTCAGAATCTCATTTCATATTTTATTTATTTGTTTATATAAATGTAATATAAATAACTGACAATTTTGTCATATTTATATTCAGAGCAGTATTCTATTCGATCGTTCACCACTTCACACAAAGGAAACTATTAATGAGTAACATTCAGTGTTACTTGACTAAGGTCCGTACACTGGATTTTTCCGGGGAGAAAGCCTCTGACACTACTCGTTGGTACATTGATATCATTGTCTGATGATGCTATAGTATGTATATATTCTGGTAGATTGATATATTCTCATAACATTTAACGTTATCCTAATATATAATTACTCCAGGATATGTTTTGATTATAATCATTGCCTGGCAATGGTATTAATTACCAGGTGGTGGATTTATATTTTTCATGAAAACAGTTTGATTGCATGAACAGATATATAGGCAACTCGTCGGGGTAAAACCCCTATATATATATATATATATATATATATATATATATATATATATATATATATATATATATATATATATATATATATATATATATATATATATATATATATATATATATATATATATATATATATATATATATATATATATATATATATATATATATATATATATATATATATAATCGGTCGTTCAACATGCCTAATCCAGTCGCAAATGTGAATCATCCGATAGAAGGCAGATCATTCTTATCTGAAAAAGCCACAGTGCAGTGATATGCGTCATAAGTTTGTCATTAAATTGAAAATTTGAACATCATTGTTTTATTCAATCAAGAAAATATAATAATTTTCATCAAGTTCCATCAAATTTTGAGTATTTCACAGTTAAATATCTTATACATCAATTTATCAAACGTGAATCAATTAGTTCAATATTTGCTACGGTGTAGTGAAACGCATTACGAATCGCAATTATTAAGTAAAATTCTTTAAAACATAGTACTTTTATTTTATTATTACTGCCATAACGTAATCATTTATCTTCCCTGTTGTAAGTCGAAGTCAAATTCAACAACTAAAGTTCCGAATAGCAATTCATTTACTTATATACTTAGTTCTGTTTTATAACTGGTGTGACTTAACTCGCGATCAGGTTTTAGGTGTATAATGCCTGTTGAGGCATTTTTGTTGCTATTATTAAGGTATTCGTGAAATGAATTGAGTGCTTAACGCTATTACCTATAATTTGACAGTTTATAACTATACATTGCCTGCATTCATCTATCCCTTCATAGTCATTTTTTTGTTATCATAGCCCCAACACCTGTATACATTTTGTAGAGAATTAAAGACAACATTTTGGTTAAAGTAGTGTATCATTTCACATTCTTGTGTATTCGACCCTGTTTTTTTTTAAAGAAAAGAATTCAACTAGATCCACCCACTTACCATTGCAAGCTCGTTTTAGTTAGTCTTCGTTCACCGGTGCAATTTTCTAGTTCAAATTGGCTTACAGATAAACTAGTGGCGCAATTTTCTTTCTTCCCATCCAAAAAGTACACTCACCGCTTGAACTAGCTGGGGCATTGTTCTTACTTGCAAGTGACAACTAACGAGGGTGGTCGTCTCGGGGTAACCACTTTTCCAAAGTCAATTCCGAAAAAAGCGTTCGAAAAATGTTTTGGTGATTAGATTATTCGCTGGCGTAAATGAAGGCGAAACAATAAATTTGTTTTTTTTCTGATGTTTCACTGACCAATTCCGGGTACTTTTCTGACAGAACGCGTTGTTTCATCCCAACCAAATATCAATGAAAGGAGAACTATTAGCATAACATGCCAAACCATACACAGGACTAAGCACATTATCAAATAATACATAACCTTCGATAGTCTTCCTTTTCTTCGATCACACTGTATGTTTATCATGAGACAAATAATTCAGTCCCTTGAGTTAATGTTATTTTGAAGAAAACACAATATCATATTTCTTCTACCGGCAAGATCTTAATGGCTAAATATAGTTTTCAAAGTGACGTAAGTATGTTAAACGACAAGGTCACCATAATAAGGGTTACCATCTCCTTTGTTTAGTTAATGAATAATGAGAAACTTTGAAAGAAAATATTCGAAATTCTTCCAACAGAAAACTTGTTATGTTCTCAGTTGCGTTTGTTTTTCGAATTCTACAAATAAAACAAAGAATTCTTCAGATAAAACAAAGAAATATGACGTAAACCCACTACTAGATTCGAAATTGCAAGAATATTGTTTCTTCCTTTCCAATCCGAAATAACGAATAGACATAAAAGTTCATAAAACATTCAAATATATCTACGTCCTGTGTCCCGTCTTGTTCTAAAAGATGTCTCCGTCCGAAAATAAACGTATTACCTCATCTCATTCCGTGTTTTCGGTCGACGAAAAGACGAAATTATCTGTCGTCTTTCCGTGGTCATGCTATCAAATCAAGCACCGGTTGAAAATGGAATCCCGCCTTGACCGCCTTCGGAAAAATACGAAATAACTAACCTTCGACCGACACATACCCCTGGGGCGCCCATCATAATTGAAATGTTTTTTGAACATCTCGACGTCCTCTACGTGCGGTCGCCTTTCGGGATAGGAAAACTGAAAGGAAAATCATCTCGTTTCACGCCGTCGCTACGCTGGGCGTGAAAAAATCTCGGATGTGTCAGTCAACGGTGTCAGGCTCAGGTCCGGCGCAGTTGGCAGTAGAGAAAGCCACGTCATCGCTTCTCAAATATTGAACTAATTGATTCACGTTTGATAAATTGATGTATAAGATATTTAACTGTGAAATTTCAAAATTTGATGGAACTTGATGAAAATTATTATATTTTCTTGATTGAATAAAACAATGATGTACAAATTTTCAATTCAATGACAAACTTATGACGCATATCACTGCACTGTGGCTTTTTCAGATAAGAATGATCTGCCTTCTATCTGATGATTCACATTTGCGACTGGATTAGGCATGTTGAACGACCGATTCTTGAAATTTCATTTTGCGTATATATATATATATATATATATATATATATATATATATATATATATATATATATATATATATATATATATATATATATATATATATATATATATATATATATATATATATATATATATATATATATATATATATATATATATATATATATATATATATATATGTATATATATATAAAAGAAAAAACAGGGTCGAGCTAACAAGAATGTGAAATGATACACTACTTTAACCAAAATGTTGTCTTTAATTCTCTACAAAATGTATACAGGTGTTAGGGCTATGATAACAAAAAATACTATGAAGGGATAGATGAATGCAGGCAATGTAAGTTATAAACTGTCAAATTATAGGTAATAGCGTTAAGCAATTAATATATTTCACGAATATATATATATATATATATATATATATATAATAAATATGCCATATGCCTCAACAGGCCTTATACCCCTAAAACGTGATCACGAGTTAAGTCACACCAGTTATAAAATAGAAACAAGTATATAAGAAAATGAGTTGCTATTCAGAACTTTAGTTGTTGAATTTGACTTCGACTTACAACAGGGAAGATAAATGATTACGTTATGGCAGTAATAATAAAAAACAAGTACTATGTTTCAAGGAATTTTACTTAATAATTGCGATTCGTAACGCTTTTCACTACACCGTAGCTTCTTCAGACGAATGAATGTACAGAAAATAAGAATGAGAATATAAATATAAATGTTCTTAAGTAATTACAAGCTTATTGGGTTGCTCTTCTTAAGTGGTTATTTATGACAGGTATATCCAATAAAATTAAGGAATAGATTGCTCCCCGAGGAGATTCAATAGAGGTGAAGGGCTTAAATCGACTTGTTCATTGATGAGTTTACCTGAGTGTTTGTATTTATTGATTTCTAAAGTTTCCCAAAGATTTACCTTCCAATATTCATTATCTGTATGCAAAATTTCAAACTGTGGGTCGAAAGAATGATATTTTTCAATTTGAATCTGATTTTTTTAATTGAAAAACTGCGTTTATATTCCGATATTCTAATATTAAAATTTCTATGTCGTCTACCAATGTAGAAATTATCACAGTCATTGCAATTCAATCTATAAACACCTGATTTATTGTTTTTACCTGATTTTGTTTTATTATTTTTTATATATTCGCCTAAATTATTATTAGTTTGGAAAGCTATGTTGAAATTATTGCTACTCGAGAACGATTTCAGTTTCTCACTTGTAATGCCAACGTAGGTTAAAGTGTTGAATTTTCTTTCAATTTATCGACAGGGTAAACTTCATTCAATGCGCTTCTACTTTGTTTTTTATTTAAAATATTATTTATTAGTTTGGGATTGTAACCATTATTTTTGGCTATTTGTTTAATCAAATCTAATTCTTTATTGAAATTTTCTAGTGATAACGGAATGTTAATCAATCTATGAATAAAACTAATGAATGCTGACATTTTATGTTGATACGGATGACACGACGAGTTATGTATTATAATATCTGTATGTGACGGCTTATGGTAAATTGCGAAAACATGTTTTCCATTTTCATTCGAAATTGTTACGTCTAAGAAATTTATCGAATTATTGCTTTCTATTTCGGTTGTGAATCAAATTTTTGGATGTAATGAATTTATATGATTTTAACTGTCTATCTGTTCCTGTGGAGCAAATAATGATATCGTCTACATAGCGATACCAGTATAAACAATATTTACTGAGTGGATGATTATAAATTAATTTCTCTAAATTATTCATGAATATTTCTGCTAACAAAGGACTTAACGGATTGCCCATAATCAAGCCGTCATCAATAGTATAATATTTGTTATTGGAATGGAAATAATTTTGATCTAAACAAATTTGTAATAATGAAAGAATATCTGATTTAATGATAGTATTGACATGATTATCTTCTAATAATTCTTCAACTAAGTAATACGTATCTTTCGGAGGAAAGTTGTAAAATAGATTCTCTACATCGAAAGAAATGAGTTTGGAATTAGGTGGTATAATGGTATCTTTGATATTGGCAATTAGTTCGTATGAATTTTTGACCGAAAATTTAGATTTAAAATTGCAATGTTTTATTAGCGAGTCGTTGAGGAATTTTGAAAGTTTGAAAGAAGGTGCCGTTACATAAGAAACAACAGTTCTAATAGATCTATTAGAATTGAAGAATTATTAGAAAAGAATCATGTCAATACTATCATTAAATCAGATATTCTTTTACAGTACTTGTTTTTATTATTGATAATGGAATTTCACCAAGTAAAAGCCTCCCAAATTCAAATGTTATGGCAGTAATTTTATGAACCGAGCTAAGAAGGAAAAAAAACTAAAACCAGGAATAAGAATGGAAATCAATAAGCAATTACTTAAAAACGATTTGAAGTCAAGTGCTCGAATGTTAACGAACGACTAATATTAAACATGTTGGCAATGAATTAATAGAAAAAAAAATAATGGAGAGAGAAGGTTTCTGCTTATCTGTGTCAAATTGATGTTCTGCGGCGACAAGTGACGTTGAAGGTTGTATTCCAAAAAGGATGATGCAGGATGCACAGGTACAGGTATTGGTTTCACAAAACATAGGTGCTGGTTTCACAAGGGCGTAGATGGTGACTAGATGAATTCCAGATCCAAGTATGAACTGTTACAGGCTCCAGAGGACGAAATGAATGTGTCCGCCCTCGACAATTCCTACGTATACCTTCAGTCCTCAATGTACTTGAGAAATACAAAGATGAAAGAAAGAATGGAAAAAGAGGCCCTGTGCGGAAAGAGAGACCCATTAATGCTATAATGTTCTGGGTATAAGCACTCTTGAGTAGGTTCAGAGCGACAACCCTGAACATAAGAAGAGGCTTTCTTGCCTTAAAATTTTCGTTTAACCTCCTGAATAATCGTTCGGATTGTCCCTCTATTTTAGCTCAACTGAAAATTTCAGTTCCAAGACTGACCTTAAGAAATGGATGTCTGTTTTTCCTGAGCACGCCCAGAGCAAACTCACTCACACAATCTCCAATATTATTTACGTGTGAAAATTATAATTCCATCTCGAGATTGTGAGATATTAATTTCGATTCGTTTACCACTGTTAGTAGTGTATATCTGGACAATGTTCTCTGAAGCGCATCTGAGTTAATGCATACTTTTTCATTTCTCTACTTTTCAAATTTTCAGTTTTACTCACGCCATGAGTGTTTTCTTTCTATTTTATTTTATGCCATAGTATTTTTTTCAATGTTTTTTTTCTTGATTTGTTCATTTTATTTTTGTCATGTTCTGTACCGAGTAAGTCTCGAATAGCTGCATGGTTTTTACTAATATCAACTCATTATTTATGATTACCCTTTAAGTTGTTGATTTGTTAATTAAATATTTGAATTTTTCCTGTAATTGGGTTCTACCTGTAGGACATAAAGAACTTATTATTATTATTTATCATCGTGGACTTTTTACCTTTCCCAGATTCAACAATCAAAGGAAATTGGCTCGATTACAATATACTTGACATAAATTTCCTAATTATCCTATATGTATTAAGAATTACAGCTTTTTGCATTTTTATATAGGTATTCTTATGCAATTCTAATTTATCAAGGCTATTATGCAAAGTTTTGAGTATTAACCCAGTCGAGAACACGATGACAGGAACAATATCTATTTTCTCGAGGTGCCACATCTGCTTGATCTCAATAGCAAGGTCTGTATATTTGGACTTTTTATCCTTGAACTTATTCAGCACGTTGTTATTATTC
Source organism: Cryptolaemus montrouzieri (assembly GCA_013387265.2). Taxonomy (NCBI): domain Eukaryota; kingdom Metazoa; phylum Arthropoda; class Insecta; order Coleoptera; family Coccinellidae; genus Cryptolaemus; species Cryptolaemus montrouzieri. The sequence goes on from JABFTP020000165.1 coordinate 4,540,371, forward strand.
GGTATGGCGACATCCACCAGCATTGCTGTTCTGGCTCTCTTATCATACACCACTACGTCCGGCCTATTATTGGTCACCATTCTGTCAGTGATAACAGGCCTATCGTAGTATAATCTGATAGAGACATTTTCCAGTACGGGCGCCGGTTGACACTTGTAACATGGCTGGAAGGTATTCAGAAGTCCGTACTTGTGTGCAAATTTCTGATGGATAATATTGCACACTTGATTATGCCTGTGAAGATACTCCGTATTGGCCAGTTGTTCGCATCCGGACGTAATATGCTGTATAGTCTCCGATCTTATATGCCATTTTCTACACTTATCTGTTTGTATATGTTCCGTGCTTCATAATAAATTTTTTGTAGTTGTTTGTAGCGATCACTTGGTCTTGGATGGCCATGTGGAATCCTTCTGTTCCCCCAATAATTCTCCTTTCATCAACCATTTGTTGGAGGCTTCTTTGTCGATGTGTGGTTGATTAATCTCATGGTGATGTCGTTCATGCAATTCCTTTCTTGACCATTGCTCTTGTTTTTCAGTACCTGATAGGATCGGTAGATTCAGCAGGTCATCTCTGGTAGCAAGATTTAGTGGTGTATATCCCCTATCAGCCAACGATACCACTCTATGGAGGTCAGAAGTAAGAGCTTTTGCAGAAAAGAATTCTCTGAGATTTTTAATCTGTTTGGTGTGTAAATTGACAACATCTATGAATCCGCGTCCTCCTCCTTTCCGCTTCAAAGTTGTTCGAATCACAAACGATTTTGGATGATAATTGTTGTACTTTGTCACCATCGTACGGGTCTGCCTTTGAATATCATCCAGTTCTGTCTTAGTCCATCTGATTATTCCAAATGAGTAAAGCAACACTGGAATGGCATAGGTGTTAATTGCTTTGACTAAATTCCCCGAGTTCAACATCGATTTCAGCACAGACTTCAGACGCTGACTGTATTCTGAACGAATCTTTTCCTTGGATTGTTTTTGGTCTAGCAATCTGGCTTGTTGGTATCCCAGATATTTGTATATTTCGCCATCTCTCATGCACTGTATAATATCACCGTTTGGAAGTTGTGTTTCACCATCTATGACTTTCCCTATTTGAATGTTCAGGGTCTTACATTTTTCAATCCCAAATTTGATATGAACATCTGCCGAGAACTCACTGACAGTTTTCAGCAAATCATCCAATTGCTTCTTGTTCGAAGCATATAATTTGATGTCATCCATATACAGCAGGTGGGAGACTGTATGATAATTCCTTTCTGCTTTTATCCTAAATCCGTATCCTGTTCTATTGAGTATTGAGGACAATGGGTTCATAGCTAAAAAGAACCATAGTGGACTCAAGAGGTCTCCTTGAAAAATTCCACGACGTATGGGTATCTCGTCGGTTTTAATTGATGTATTGTTCATGTTGACATGAAGAGACGTGCGCCAGTGTGTCATTGTTGTCTTCAAGAACTCTACCAGGGCTGGGTGAATTTTGTATATCTGCAATACTTCAACAAGCCAAGAATGGGCGGTACTATCGAATGCCTTCAGATAATCGAGAAAAGCTGAATGAACATTCCGATGCCCTTCGTGTGCCTGTTTCATTATCACAGAATCGATGATGAGTTGTTCCTTGCACCCGTGGTGTTTCTTTCTGCATCCTTTCTGCTCCTCTGCTAATATATTGTTGTCGTCAAGGTGTTGGTATATTCGATTGGATATGCATGGGGTGAGTACTTTTTTGTAGAGTGTTGGCAGGCAAGTGATTGGCCTATATTGATACTGATCTTGTGTTCTATCGCTCTTAGGTAGCATATATGTTAAGCCTTGTGTTAGGAAAGTGGGTGTTTTCTTGGGATGTTGAAGAACGTACGTGAGCTGTTTCGCTAGGGCTCCATGGAGCTTATCAAACTTCTTGTACCAGTAGTTGTGGATATTATCTATACCTGTTGCCTTCCAATTGTTGGTCGCTCTAACTACTGTTGTGATTTCTTCCTCCGTTATTCCTTCGAAGTCCATATGTTTGATATCAAGGCGTTCTTTTTCATACGTGATCCATTCCGCATCTCTATTGTGTTATTTGGGGTTCGACCATAGTGATGACCAATAATCGGTCAAGAGCTATTATTATTATTATAAGATGGCGAAAAACGACTTACTCGAGATGGAAGATGGCCTCGTGGTATTTCCTTGAAAATTCTTTGTATTCTTAATTAATTTCACTCCAAAGTACATTGACGAAAACGAGTAGGAATGATTTGAACACTATGAAAATTTATTCCCAAAAACGGCAAGTTCAAACTCAGAAACTGAAATTTTTCACAAGTGCTCCCTAGGAATTTCAAAATGGAAAAAAGAGAGCCGTTTTCTTCTGACAGGAATTCGAAAAAAACGAATTAGTTTTCACTCCCCACTCGGAGAGGTTCGGTCTGTCAACGAGTTGTCGAATACTCTATGGTTTTCTCAAAAGCGTTTTTCGGCGACCACACTTCGAATAGTTCTCCAAACTACCTTATAAAAGTGTTCTTTCATACTCTGAACATTGCATAGCATTTCTCAAAGTCACTCTAACCCTTTTGAAGTCGACAACGAACACAAAACGTTCGTATAAAGATATCACTAATTCGCAACCATGGTTGTACTGGTAGCTAAGTCTGTACCGTATGACCGAGGCCATCGCTACACATCGAAAAATACTTGTGAACCTGTGGCTGTGCTCCCACAATTGAGTAGCAGAGAAGAAGTAAACAGATAACCTATATCTTGTTGACTACATTTACAATGGTATTTCTATACGTAATTGGGTTAGAAATGAATATCTAATGGATAGAAATTTTATGAAGAGAGAACGCAGAGGGTTGTCTAGCAACAAGGGTATTTCAATGTTACTATGCCGTTATTATTTATTAACGTATTGCTGGAGTCTTGAAGTACTGATTTGGAATGGATGTTACAAGTTATTATCGAATATAGCGCAGAATAAGATGACATTCAATGAATAGATAGAAGACTCAATGTCCTAGTACCCAAAACCAACGGTTATATGGTACGCATTAGGGCTTCTGCTTTGTGTTACGAAAATCGTGTCGACCACTGTAATTAGAAGTGACCAAAAAGTTCCCAAAGCTTCTAACATTTTTAATGATACCTTACGTTATTCAATTTGAAGAAAATTTGGCGAGAGCGTGGCATAATATGTTGATCCGTGTTCTACTCATACATAAAGCGGGGAGTACAGAAGCGATGAAACCGATATTTGAATTTTATTAGAGAGCGTTGGAAAAGCTCCGAATAAAGGTGTTTTTCCCGATTCCCGGCGCATATAAAGAACACATTACGACAGGGTACGCGGCTCCGTCATCCTATCCCACGTAGGGTCGAACGTTCGACCATACGCGCCGTAGAGACTCTACGGAAAATGGCACAAGAATCTGCAGAAATACGAGCCAAGTGGGAATATCCGCACGTGTTTGCATTATGTACTGGCGGGCGATCCCGAACCATACGCGTTCCCTGTGTTGTATATCAAATTAGAAGGGTTTATACGCTTTTTCCTACAAAGTATTGCTTTTCTTAGTTTCTCACTTCGTCTTGCCGGCTGTTGGAGATGCTACCAAGAACTTGTACGGTTTATGAAGTCGAATATATTTCACATTATGTGACGTTCCTCATACTGAAGTTTTGTTCAATATCAGTCGACTTTTTCTTTTCTACAAACTTCGCAATGTTCGGTCCTGTTGATATTTATGGAAATTGAGATTTTTAGATATAATTGACAATCCGTATGCCTTTAAGATTGAGAATGGCAATTTAGGAGGCTTTTTGAAACTTTTCCAAATTTATTCAATAATCACAACCGGTACTGTGTTTTAATACATGAGAGGCAAGTTTTACTTAATAATTGCGATTCGTAACGCGTTTCACTACAACCGTAGCTTCTTCAGACGAATGAATATACTAGAAAATTTGATATAAATGAGAATATTGTTCTATAAATGTTCTTGAGTAATTAAATCTAAAAGCTTATTGGGTTGCTTCTTCTTGAAGTGGTTACTTATGACAGGTATATTCAATAAAATTAAGGAATAATGTTATTGCTTTCCTGAATAAGATTCAATAGAGGTGAAGGGCTTAATCATCGACTTAATTGAAAATGTTGTGGTATAATGTTATTTGAGGCAATTTTTCTGATGCGTAGTTAGTTTGTGACTTGAATCACTGAACGAGTCCATTGGAATCGATGCGTCTGTAATGTTGCCTTTCTGGTGAGTTGATTATTTGAATTTGTAATTTATCGACAGGAGTAAACTTCATTCAGATGCGATTCTACTTTGTTTACCCTGTCGATAAATTGAAACAAAATTTCAACCACGAAACCAACTAAAATATCATCTACATATCTGTACCAGAAAGAAATGTGAGAAACTGAAATCATTCTTAAGTAGCAATAATTTCAACATAGCTTTTCAAACTAATAATAATTTGGGCAAATATATAAAAGATAATACATTCGAAACCAGGTAAAAACAATGAATCAGGTGTTTATCGATTGAATTGCAATGACTGTGATAATTTCTACATTGGTAGAACACACTGAAATTTCAATATTAGAATATCGGAACATAAACGCAGTTTTTCAAATAAAAAGATCAGATTCAAATTACGCGAATCATCTCTTAGAAAATTATCATTCTTTCGACCCACAGTTTGAAATTTTGCATACAGATGCCCCTAAATATTGTTTTGAAGGTAGATCTTTGGTAGAAACTTCAGAAATCAATAAATACAAACAGGTCTCAGGTAGACTCATCAATGAACAAGTCGATTTAAGCCCTTCACTTAAAGCGATCTTATTGAATCTTTTCGGGCCAGCAATCTATTCCTTAATTTTATTGGATATACCTGTCATAAATAACCATTTACCTTAAGAAGAATCAATTGAAAACATAAAGGGAATTCGCGACGAATAAGCTTTCAAAAATTACTCAAGAACATTTATAGTTATATTCTCATTTATATTTTTCTGTATATTCAAACAGAATTCGTCTGAAGAAGCTACGGTGTAGTGAAACGCTCATTCAAAAGTTACGAATCGCAATTATTAAATAAAATTCCAGATTAAAACACAGTACTTGTTTTCCTACCGATATAAATTTTATTGTAAATGTATTATTTCGAAGGGCCTTTAATATTTGTACTTGCTGAAGGAAATAGAATAAATTTGGATGATGAATAAATATTTTGTGTTTCATTGATCAATTCCAACTATACGTTTTGGATATATTTTGTATATGCGAATATCAAATTTTCCTATACGTTTTGGATTGCATAGAATCCGGTCTCTAATCATTAGGTTTACTTCTTTTCATAAGGTTTCTTGAATGCTATATTATAGCAAGAGCAACGAATGAAAAATGGAGACCTCTCAAACCCTTTTTAAGTATTGAAATGTTGAAATTGAACCTACAAAAACTCCGAAACAAACGTAAATGCAACCAGATACATCTGAAGATTTAATGAGAAACCCTTTGAAGATTTCTATGTAGGTCAGGATGAATACCATCGAATGAAATATGCCAAAAGGTACAAGTAAATGTGCTTCTAAATTAAACCAGGCAAATATAACTTTCTCGCCGCAGAAAAGGAAAATAGATAATTATCTATTCCCAACGTTTCATCTGAAAATACTCTTCACTCTATGAAAGGCGAAGGCTTCTCGAGTGTCCTGAATTCATTTCGAGTTGTGCCTACACAAAGTGCGAAGTTCTGTTTCTCGCTACGGATGCAGGTTCCACAATGCTCCCTCTTCAAAGGAATATTCCAAGGGCCACTGCCCGGAAATACAAGAAACGAACTGGATCTGACGCCAATTCTCGCATCCGATTGTCCTCGCAGCTACGGCATCCGTACATTAGAATATAAATTAGCTGCATCCATTGGGACAATGCATATTTATGCAAACACTTCTCAACTTTTCCAATGCAGACGTCCGAAATGAACGATGTCAAATTTTCATTATAGTGTGACTCGAAGGGACCTCTAGCGTAGTCTAAAGAACTATTATCCCACTTTTCTTGAATTTGATTACATTCCTAATTGAATTACTAATTTTTAACAAGATTCTAGATGGCAGTGAAGCGAAATTTCATTTCTATGGAGATTTGTTAATGTTTAAGTAGTGGGTGCTGTACTCTATTAGGGTTTCAATTAATTTAGACAATTGAATCTTGCAGCACGTGCATTCAAGATTTTGAACCAATCGAAATCTCATTGATATTTTACATTTCATCAGCTATTGTCTTGAAAAGATTTTTGAATCAGTTTTTGTTATATTTTCTACCTCCTTCATTTCTGAAGTAACCGAACTGTTTTGTAAAAATAGTACTACTAGTACCATCTGTTGTAATATTGTACGCGTCGATAACTTGGTACTTCATTCATTGACAACAACAAAAAATGGAAAATAATATTTGTACGTTAACAACTTGGGTTTGTTAGTGCGTTTAGTACTTCTTCTTCTTCTTTAGCCATTTGTCATCCAACTCTGGACATAGGCCTCCCCCCAGTTCTCTCCAACGGTCTCTGTTCTGTTCTACCTGACACCAGTTGAGTCCTTCAGTGCGTTTCAGGTCATCTCCCCATCCCATTCTTCCTCTCTTGCCCAAATATGGTCTCCGTTTTTGTATTTCGGCATTCCATCTGCCATCTCCTTGTCTTGCATTATGACCCGCGAAGCCCCATTTGAGTCTGGCAATTTCTTCTCTGACATCGCAAACTTGAATGACTTTCCTTATCCATGTGTTTGCTTTCTTGTCTGTTAGTCTTATTTCAAGCATCCTGCGTTCCATTGCTCTTTGTGTTTTGCACATTTCGGCCATAATGGCTCTAGTTTGGCATGTTTGTCAGCCGTAAGTGATTACAGGCAAAATACACTGATTGTAGACTAGTTCTAAGGTAATGTGGTATCTTACGACTTTGAAGGACCCATTTTAATTTTTCAAATCCAGCCCAAGCAAGCCGAACTCTTCTCGCAATTTCTGCAGTTTGATTCTCTCTATTAAGTTTGAGTATTTGACCAAGGTAAACATATTCATCCACCATGTCCAGAGAGTGTACGCCAAATATAATTCTTCTGGTATCTTCTGTGTTAGTCATGGTTTTCGTCTAAATAATAATAAAATAAATCAGATTCCCATTATTCTAATCACTTACTCGAAGAAAACCATAACGTTAATGATAATTTCAAAATTTTACACAATGAAAATAACAGACAAAACTCAATCTATTGGAAATTTTAGAGATCAACAAAGAAAGGAATTCAGGTATGTTACTTAATAGTCAATTAGATCTAAATCCTTCTCCTTTACTCAATCTTTTCAATTCATAAAGTAAGCAACTCCGATGGGTTTTCCAACATACCTCTTGTACCTATTGTAATATTAAGTAGGAAATAAGACTATATATATATGTTCATTAGTTTGTATCTATCTGATGAAGCCACAGTGTGGTGAAACCGGTCATAGTTTTATTAATATAGTGAAAATCTAAATACTTTAGTTTTATTTCATTGAAAAAAATCAGTGTTTTTCCGTTCATGTTTATCCTCTTTCCTTCCCAACTCAATGATTTGAATACATCTTCTTATGCTAAGGTGAATAACTTTGGCGATATTACGTCTCCCTGTTTTACACCTCTGGATTTCTATAGGTTTGGTCTCGTGTTTTAGTCTTACTATCATTGAGGATTGTTGATAGATGTTGTGGATCAGTTGTCTAAACCTGGAATCAATTCTGCTGTATTTCATAGCTTGTTCTGTGGCCCATAACTCAGTCATATCGAACGCCTTCTCATAGTCCACGAACGACATGTATAGAGTCAGATGGTATTCGTTTGCTTTCTCTATCAAAGTTGTCATAGTAAAGAGGTGATCAGCTGTACTATACCCCTTTCGAAAGCCAGTCTGTTCAACGGGTTGGTAGGAATATTTTCATGATTTGCTTTTCTGTGACAGTAGTGATATAGGGCGATAGTTTTTTAAGGTCACTATTTTCGCCTTTCTTGAATATCAAACAGCACGTTCAGTCCAGTCTTCTGGAATCCTACCGCTATGCAAGCATTCTTTTTTCCTTCTTGTAGCATCTCCGACAGAGATGCGTTTAGTACATTCATCGGAAAGAGATGACACTTGGTAAATATATTACTGAAACGCATCAAATGCTACAAACTGCATATGTAGAGATTTAGATCTTTCAACTCATGAACTCATGAATTTTTAACTCCTATCACACCTGAAGAAATGAATGAAGAAATGAGTAAATTATGATATGAATAGTAGAATCGTTAAATCTATCAGCACAAGCATCTCGTATTCACTTTGTACGCTCTTAATGAGATGCCTGGTTGACGGGTTATTCCCGGACATCTTCAAAAAGCTTATGTTATATCCATCTTGAAAAAAGGGGGCCCTACAGAACTGTGTAATTATCGCCCCGTTTCTATGATTTTGATCTTAGCTAAATTATTTGAGGGTCTTTCGAAGGATCGGTTTGTTTCCTTCCCAGAAAAAAGAGTTCTTAGCCCAGTTCAGTATGGATTCAGAGCTTCTTTCTCTACAATGGACGCTGTCTTGAGGGTTGTTGAGTTTGATGTGGCTCCCCTCAAAAATCACGAAGTCACAGAGTTGAAGCTCTGTGATTTAACTAAGGCTTTCGATGTAATTATTCATTCTGGACTTCTGATGAAATCTAAGATGTTTGGATTTAGAAGCCTTGCTCTGAGGTTGCTGACAACCGACAACCGCTTACAATGCGTTGAGCTGGATAGATTTTGCCTGTCAAGTGTGGGGTGCTTCAGGGGTCTGTTTTGGGACCCCTGTTGTTTCTCATGTATACTTTCAGATGTATGCTCTTTGCAGATGACACGACTATTTTCTGCTCAGCTGCTGACAGGCTTACTGTGTTAAATTTGGGAAATGTGGCCTTGGCCAAGGCTTTGAAACTGAATCGAGATAAAACACAAATCATGATCCTTCCCTCCAACACTTGGTCTTCCTAGTTTGTTTTCTGGGCATCAAATTGGATGCCTCTTTAAATTGGAATCCCCACAGTCAGACTTTGACTGGTCGACTGTCATCTTTTATCCTTTTATTAAGGATTCCAACTACGCTTTTAAGGTTAACATATTTCTTCCTCTTCCATTTCATTTTGTCTTAGGTGTGGTGCTTGGGGCAATTCTCGTGGCGCGAATAGAATTATTCGGCCTCAGAAAAGGGAAGTTAGAGTAATAGCAGGAGCTGTATATCTGAATCATTGCAGGTCACTTTTCATACACTCTGAAATCATGTCAATGCCTTCTCTCTATATCTATTCGCAGATCATGTACGTTCATTCCAATTTGGAAAGGTATTCTCCTCACGTAGATGTGCATTCATAACCTTCCAGGAATGCAACAAAGGCAGCAAATAACTCTATTAACTTGAAGCTTTTTAATAGACTGCTATCAGAGTGGAGGAAATATTCTCTTATCAGGTTTAAATCTTGTGTTAAAAACTTCTTGTTGTGTAGTTGTTTGTATTTGCTGAAAGAATACTTGCGCAATGACAATTTTGATTGTACCTGAATGTATTATCTTTTATATTTTTCTGACATGTCATTCAAACTTATGTTTTTACATGACGAATAAAGTATATATAATAAGGGGTCAAATAAATCGACTTGTAATATCGTTCCCCAGTTGTCGCTGCCACTTTGTGCAATTGAATGGTAAATGATCTTCCAGACCGATAATTTCAGGTGTGCCGCAAGGCTCGGTCCTCGGTCCTCTGCTATTTCTAATTTTTATTAATGATTTTCTATTAGTGTTAAAATTCCTTTCGTTAGTGTTCGCCGATGTCACTACCCTTATTTGTAGGAGAAAGACTGAACATGAAATCATCAAAACGGTCAATCAGAGTTAGAGTAAGTGCTTCTACTGATTTTATATAAATGGCCTTTCACTGAATGTGGACAAACTATGTTTTTGAACTCTTTATAAAAGAACAAGCAAAAAAAAATAAAAGTCATTTGATCAAAATTAAAGAGCCTGCGCATTTTCATTCCAGGATCTTGTTTGGGATTATATTCTGGGGACCTCTCTAGATAATGTAGGAGTTCTTAGAATGCAAAAAAAAGCTTTTAGAAGTAAATCCATATCGTTCCTTCTCTGCTTATGAGAGGTGCCTCAGGCGTATGGGTATAAGGGTCTTTAATAAGATGCCAGAATACCTTAAAGCCTATGTCAATAATTGAACTATTGTTGATCCAGGCCTATTATGATCTAGATGAATTTCTAATCGATGTTATCGATTAGTATACATACCTTGTGATAACAGCATCTGTTTTGGTATTTTAATATATATATTGATGTTTGTGTATGTTAATTTAATTGTATTAACGTACCTAATGTAAATTTATGATTTTCGTTTTGTAATTTTGAATATTGTGTAGACAAATCTGATACCATTTGCTATGTATGGTGAGTGGATGAATATATTTATTATCGTGGACTTATGCACTATCTCAACTGTTAGCTGGATATAATTTACCTTTCCCAGATTAAGCAATCAAAGGAATAGGCTCGATTACAAAATACTTGACATAAATTTCCTAACTATCCTACATGTATTAAGAATTACTGCTTTCTGCATTTCTATATAGGTATTATTATGCAATTCTAATTTCTTAAGGCTATCATGCAAGTTTTGGGTATTAAACCAGTCGAGGATACGATGACAGGAACAATATCTATTTTATCGAGGTGACACATCTGCTTGATCTCAATAGCAAGGTCTGTGTATTTGGACTTTTTCTCCTGGAACTTGTTCAGCACGTTGTTATTATTCGGTATGGCGACATCCACCAGCATTGCTGTTCTGGCTCTCTTATCATACACCACTATGTCCGGCCTATTATTCGTCACCATTCTGTCAGTGATAACAGGCCTATCGTAGTATAATCTGATAGAGTCATTTTCCAATACGGGCGCCGGCTGATACTTGTAATATGGCTGGAAGTTGTTCAGAAGTCCGTACTTGTGTGCAAGTTTCTGGTGGATAATGTTGCAGACTTGATTATGCCTGTGAAGATACTCCGTATTGGCCAGTTGTTCGCATCCGGACGTAATATGCTGTATAGTCTCCGATCTTATATGGCATTTTCTGCACTTATCTGTTTGTAATGCTCCGTCCTTCATTATACATTTTTTGACATTGTTTGTAACGATCACTTGGTCTTGGATGGCCATAAGGAATCCTTCTGTTTCTGCGAATAATTCTCCCTTCATCAACCATTTGTTGGAGGCTTCTTTGTCGATGTGTGGTTGATTAATCTCATGGTGATGTCGTCCATGCAATTCCTTTCTCGACCATTGCTCTTGTTTTTCAGTATCTGATAGGAACGGTAGATTCAGCAGGTCATCTCGGGTAGCAAGATTTAGTGGTGTATATCCCCTATCAGCCAACGATACCACTCTATGGAGGTCAGAAGTGAAAGCTTTTGCAGAGAAGAATTCTCTGAGATTTTTTATCTGTTCGGTGTGTAAATTGACAACATCTATCAATCCGCGTCCTCCTTCTTTCCGCTTCAAAGTTGTTCGTATCACAGACGATTTTGGATGATGATTGTTGTACTTTGTCAGCATCGTTCGGGTCTGTCTTTGAATATCATCCAGCTCTGTCTTAGTCCATCTGATTATTCCAAATGAGCAAAGCAACACTGGAATGGCGTAGGTGTTAATTGCCTTGACTAGATTCCCCGAGTTCAACATCGATTTCAGCACAGACTTCAAACGCTGACTGTATTCTGAACGAATCTTCTCCTTAGATTGTTTTTGGTCTAGCAATCTGGCTTGTTGGTATCCCAGATATTTGTATGATTCGCCATCTCTCATGCACTGTATAATATCATTATATATTATTATTATTAGTGTGACTGGATACGTGACCTCTTCAATGCTAATGCTTTGGACATTTACCTGACTATCTTTCGAAAGGACCAACTTATTAAAGTCCGATGTGATCCCAAGCTAAAGAATGGATATTTGACTATTGGTTACTATATTGTAAGATTTCTGGATCGGTATTGAGGAGGAATACAAAGTAGTCTAGAGCACTGCTGTCAAATTTATTGTTAGGTTTTCCACCACTTATTTATGTGAAAAGGGTTTCTCAAGTTCAACCTATTTGAAAGGATAATCTAGAAACATATTTAATATTGAAAATGATTCAAAATTGTATTTAACTAAGTTAGAACCCAATATGAATAAAATGTGCAATGGGAAATACGCTTTTTCACTTATCTCTTAGATGCGTAGTTGCGTTTCAAAGGTTGAGGCTTTAAGATTTGTCTAATGTTTTAGTAATAGAGTACTCATTACTGGTAACTGAAAAGGGATACCCAAAATGTTTTGTGGGTAAAAAGGGGATACAGTGTCTAAATTAGTTTGAGAACCACTGGTGTACGGAAAACATATTGTTGAATTAAAAATTCGTGAATGTTTTCATTGTTGTCAGGGACAAAGCCTCCGAATTGATAAGTACAAAAGAAGAACATATATTCCTATGACAACGGATCAATGTTGTAAACACAACGTCATGAAATGCAAATTCGTTTTCCGTGTACATACGACCGAAGCACGTGCCTTTTTTACCCGTTCCGAATCAAATTATCAAATTGCACATCTCCATTCGTGAACATAAATCGTGGAAGACCCATAAATATCGGAAAATACATGTCATAATTTTGCGAGCCCGATGCAATCTACAATATTTACGATTTTCGTCGGAAAATACAATGTTAAATTGATTTTCTGGGTTCATTTTATTAATAGTCACGTTCGTTTGCTTTGCACTGTTTTACGTATGTTTGAACAGACGAAAACAAGTTTATCGATTTATCGACAGGCTCTGCCACTTTGTTGGAAATGCGAATCAAGTTGTGTACAGAATTATGCATTTCAGATTGTTTGATTTAGGTCTATGAACTATATTAAACTCATTTGGAAACTGACGTTTCAATCCATAGTTGGTTCTAATTAAATTGTCGTCTTAGACGACATTTCATCAATGAAATATTTAACGTTGCGTGACTTGACGGCAAAAGCGAAGCGATAAGCTAGGTAAAAACAAAGAAAGTTGTGATACAAGTACACAACATTAATTAGTATTCATTTGACAGACAGTCGAACTGAACTGGATGCACTTTCTGTGATAAAATGTAAAAGCATCGTACACCACTTCGCTAACGAAGTTGGCATCATCAGGAGATGATAGTACACTTTATCTAATTGTACATGGCTCTATCATTTATACGTAATCTATCCCTTATACTCGACGCTTTCGAATAAACATCATCCTTGGCGCTCATAGTCGAAGCTATAAATCTAACGAACTGTAGAATACACTGAGCGGAATCAGAGCCTAGTATTTGTTAAGTGAATGTTTGCATTTCCATAAATGCGTACTTTCTAAAGCTTAACGCGTTTTCAATATTTTTATCAATTTTACATACCGCGGCCGCAGCTATGCAGTCAGCGTTCTGCCCATGCACACTGGGTACCTACATCTTTTGACTACGCACTGGCGCCATTGCAGTCTGATTCTTCCTTGTTTATGTTATTTAATGAGTGTTTAAGATTCCTCCCATAAACGGGAGTCCTGCCGATTCTGAAGTACGGGCTGTTATAAGATTTCTTAGTGTTTAAAGCTAATCTAACCGATCGATATTCATCGTAACATCTGTGAAGTTTATGGGCAAAACATTAATAATGATGGAATGATTAAAAAGCGGGTGGGAGCATTCAAAGAGAAGTTAGGCGACCTTTTATGAGGTAAGCATTCAAATACTGGTATAAAGTTATGACAAGTACCTCAGTGTTGAAGGAAATTATGTGGAAAAGTAGATTGAGGTACAGGTTTTCAAGTGAAAATAAAATTTATGAGATATCTCTGCACGCGTTTTTTCAATTTCAAAACGCTGCTCACTTGAAAACGAGCCAATTTGGTGTTTTGGGTTTTCGAGTAAGCTTTTCAAAATTGAATCTAATTTGTAGACCAATTTGATGATAGTTGTGAATATTTCTTGTCTAATCCTTCGGAGTGTCGCGGGCTGAGTATTGAAAATTTCATTCTTCATTCGTCAGGTTCAAGATAAATTTTTCTTATATCAATTCTTATGTCCATTCACAAACTCTCTTCATAACCATTCAAAGTAACTACAGTCCTTATGAGAGCATTTTATTTCTGAAACTTTTCTTGTTTTAGAGGAAAACTAATAAATCTAGGAACTAGGGAATATGAAACTAGCCATTTCTATTGGCAATGAAATGATACGAAAGTAATTCACTTACTTGTGGCAGTGCAGTTTCTGTAAACGTCAAATTTAAATTATAATGAAACACACAAGTACCATATGTCCTAAACGATTTTCGAATCTGGCTAAACCTTGCATGGAGCCAAATTATTTCGAATACAAAAATCAATTTTATAAACAATACGAAGGCACAGTGATGGAGAATTGTATTTGATCTTCTAATTTCAACATATTCATGACCGAATCGGAAACAACTATATTTACTTAATAAATGTGATTATAATATAAATAATATGTAATAACCGCCCAATCTGTTTTTTGAGTAGAAACGCCCAGTTTTTATTACGGATTTGAAAAGAACGTGAAATTTTACGTTCAAATAACACCTTGTCAATGTTCCCAACCCCAAGCTTCAAGGAGGTTTCAAGGTCAAACATTGATAGTAAAACTGTTTTGCAACAGAAAGTACACCTTAAATAATAAATTTCGCTAGTTATCCTGTGAAAGACTATTAGGAAGGCCACAAAAGCAAGTGTTTTACTATTATCCACAATAGTATGCTAGTCACAGACAAGATATTGAGAATACATTGAATTTTAGGCGCCAAATTTGGAAATTGGTTATTGAATTGCCTGCAAGTTCTATCAACCACTTTTTGACATTCGCCATGAATTAAAAAGGGATTAAACATATCCTCGTTTGAATAATCAGCCATTTTATTATCAATCTGGTGTTTTTCAAAAATTTTCACTTCAAATTACCAACAATTCTTGTTGAAATATCAAATTCGAATGAACGAAGTGACAAGTACATTAATTTTAGGCACCTGTCAGGTGAGCGTAGCCAGTTCAGCTACTTGATTCAAATATTTCAAAGCATTCTCTGTTAGTTCTTGCAAAATCATCAAATTTCAATATATTCCCAAATTATTTCGGAACTATAAGAGATGGGTATAG
Organism: Cryptolaemus montrouzieri; assembly: GCA_013387265.2. NCBI lineage: Eukaryota > Metazoa > Arthropoda > Insecta > Coleoptera > Coccinellidae > Cryptolaemus > Cryptolaemus montrouzieri. Next base: position 4,555,668 of record JABFTP020000165.1, read on the forward strand.
TACATGCTTATACAATTCCATCTGAAATTTGACGCTTCATCTGATGGCGATATAAAAATTGGCACGTGCAATTTGAAAAAATTGAGTTATTGCTGTTTGAAAAAGGCCAAATTGAAAAAATCATACAAAACAACGCAATAAACATTTGACATGTGTAGATTGCTTAAAAAATTCCTTGATCCTTCTTCTAACCACCCAAGCAAAAATTGTGTCTGTAGTGCAAAAGATCTATGAGCTACAATTTTTTTAAATGTTCCTCATAAATCGAGTTTATAACATAAATAATTAAATCTGTCAAGTTTTGACAGATAAGTGCCAACAACTTAGGTATTTTATGCCTTGCTCAAATGTCGGTTCTAGATGTATAATAAAAAAGGTAGATTACCATTTGAAATAACAAAGTGATGACCCACTTTCGGTATAACCGCAATTGGTATCACTTCGAAAATATTTCACTCCAATTGGAAATCGCTAGTTATGGCCGCGTATAAAATTTCAGCTTGATATTGTAATTGGAACTCAAAAAGTTTTTAACGGACGGTCCCGGTGGATATCCCTGTATATTAATGCATAGAAAATCTATCAACATCCCATAATCAACTCTACATTATTGCATTTTTATATTTTTTTCCTAATCAATACTTGACTCTGCCAATCCTTTTCCCACTAAGATCACCAAGCTAGAAAGTTTTCTTCACTACAACAATAAATCTCATAAAAACAACGAAAATATCTGATAAAACACTCGATAACGCATCCGTTTGGCCGTGAAAACGAGACAAAAGTGACAAACTGGATCGGACGATACGGATCGGTTACTTCTCCAGCAATCAAAGGTGAAATTTGTCCGCTTCGCTTAGCCCCAGAGATGATCATTTCGAATTCGGATTTAGTTCTGCGGGATCGAAATGCGAAATGGCCATCTATCTGACAACCTGTTTTCGCAGGAACGGTCGATGTTCGCCTGAAAGGGAATGTTTGATGACCGAATTCAAAAGAAGATTTCAGACTTGTTTCTCCTGAAGTAGGAGGATTGAAGTAAACAGAATTATAAAGTTGTAAGAGATGGGGATTTTTTTTGCGCTACTAGATAAGTGTAATCTGTTTGTACAAGGATTGTTTGATGAGTCTGAAGCAAGTTAAACAGATATTTCTTGAAAATAATCGCATTTTTTCTCAAGTTAGTCCCCACGACAGAAATTAGTTACTTTATACTAGGTTTCTATCATATATTATATTGAATATACATGGTGGATAAATTTTGACTTTGAGTGTGGTAGTTAAGTGATTATTATAGCTACACCCTCTATTCCAAAGCAAAGTGAAAATAGAAACAACCAGTATTAACTCTGATACAAATATTTTTTATTAATCAATGTATTGGCCTTCTGCATTGATACACAAATTTACGTGCGCCAACAGGTTTTTTAAACGACTTCTCTGTTTCCATTTCTGGAATAGTCTTTTGCACGTCGGTCACCGCACTTTCAATGGCCCCAATCGAATTGTGCATCGTCGAATGCAATTAAGGAAACACAGAGTAGTCGCACGGAGCCAGATCAGGTAAATAGAGTGAATGTTGCAACACGACATTGTGATTTTCGATCAAAAATGGCCGAATACGATGAATTTTTGCCAGCAATCGCTTTATGACGACCAAATAAAAGTCTGTAACGTGCATAACTGCACTTTACATATTGCTTCTATCGTTCTTCAATTCCTACCTTTTGCCTTATTTGCTTCGATCGAACTATACCAGGATCTCATATTCGACTCTGTTGTCTTTTCCCTGTACATAATTTTCCTAGTATTCTACATTCCTGTATCCCTTCCAATTTCCGATGATTCTGTTAATTCAATTGATTCCATTTTGATTCCGATATTACCTGGAGGCAGTAGTTGACGATTTTTGTGTAATTTAAGAAATTGAAGGGGTTTTAAGAAATATCTCCAGTAAATTAATCGAAAAGTGGATTGTTAGTTCACACATGAATAATTCGGGGTGAGTAAATTTATCTTTCAAGTCCATGTTGTTTCTCTATTTTTCGATTTCTCCAGAATATGTCAACATTATCGTTATTTCATTTTTTCATTATTCTCTTGATTTTTCATTCCTTTTCACTTGAGATACGTTCTGTGCATTTTATTGTTATTCAAAATATTGTATTTCTTTTCAAATAGTTTGTAATTAGACAGAACGGATGCGTTGAGGGGATGAGTATATCTTTTACTCCTCGAATTGATAGTTCTAGGTTTAGACCTTGAACCAAGACTCCTGAAAGTAGTAACAACCTATTCAACAACCAAAAGGGGATACTCGTTATCTTATTAAAGGGTTGCCATGGTTTCAACCCCTTCAGCGGCTTAGATAACTTATATTCTTATAAATGTTAATTTAAAAATATCTTGTCAATATATCTCATTTAAATATAGTTGTAATTCGAATTGAAACTATTTGAATTGTGACTGAGGACACAGAGGTAGTTGCTTCGCAAAATTGAAGGGTACTCGTGACTCTAACGACCAGCCGGACCATTCTTTTATCACAAAAATTTATATTTTGTTACAAGCTGACCAGGAAAGACGTCGTACTGTCTCAGTCGATAAATAAAAGACCTAAACTTTTGTATAAAATATTATTTATTATCGTGGACTTATGCACTATCTCAGCTGTTAGCTGGATATAACTTACCTTTCCCAGATTAAGCAATCAAAGGGAATAGGCTCGATTAAAATATACTTGACATAAATTTCCTAACTACCCTACATGTATTAAGAATTACAGCTTTTTGCATTTCTATATAGGTATTCTTATGCAATTCTAATTTCTTAAGGCTATCGTGCAAAGTTTTGGGTATTAAATCAGTCGAGGATACGATGACAGGAACAATATCTATTTTATCGAGGTGCCACATCTGCTTGATCTCAATAGCAAGGTCTGTGTATTTGGACTTTTTCTCCTGGAACTTGTTCAGCACGTTGTTATTATTCGGTATGGCGACATCCACCAGCATTGCTGTTCTGGCTCTCTTATCATACACCACTATGTCCGGCCTATATTATTCGTCACTATTCTGTCAGTGATAGAGTCATTCTCCAATACGGGCGCCGGCTGATACTTGTAATATGGCTGGAAGGTGCTCAGAAGTCCGTACTTGTGTGCAAGTTTCTGGTGGATAATGTTGCACACTTGATTATGCCTGTGAAGATACTCCGTATTGGCCAGTTGTTCGCATCCGGACGTAATATGCTGTATAGTCTCCGATCTTATATGGCATTTTCTGCACTTATCTGTTTGTAATGTTCCGTCCTTCATTATAAATTTTTTGTAATTGTTTGTAGCGATCACTTGGTCTTGGATGGCCATAAGAAATCCTTCTGTTTCTGCGAATAATTCTCCTTTCATTAACCATTTGTTGGAGGCTTCTTTGTCGATGTGTGGTTGCTTAATCTCATGGTGATGTCGTCCATGCAATTCCTTTCTTGAAATATTTATTATTAATATTATTATTTTCGATCAATCACACATGATTTTGCTAACTTACAAAACAGAGTTTTCCTGGAACACTGACTATTTATAAGGTTTCAATTTGATATTGACAGACACACACACAATCTATTTGAAGATTTTTGATAAACTACAGGGTGTTACATAAAAGTATGTCACAACTTGAGGAGGTAAATCTTTGTGCAATTTTGAGAAAAAAAGTTTATATAAGCAGAGGTCTGTTACGGAGCTATAGGGTGTTGAAATTTCCAGGAAAAATTAGTTTTTTCTTCAAAACTCCTGCAGTTTTTGAGATATTCAGCCCAAACTTCAAAAGGAAGCTATTTTTACAGCCTCCATCATTACAATTTTAACTAGAATCCACAAGTTTCAAGACTTTTTAGGTGATTGCTGTAAGAAAAAATGGCTAATTTTATTAACGACTAATTGGCTGATATAGATTACATGTACGGACTGGCTGACGGTAACACAACAGAAACCAGGCGATTACATCAGGTGTGCTTTCCAAATCGAATAACATCTACCAGGCGAACATTTTTCAAATATCCACAGAAGTTTGAGGGAAACTGGTACTTTTACTGCAAATAATCATTTAATAGGTGCAACTTAAACTATGAGAACTCCAGATATTAAGGAAGCAATTTTGAATTGTATTGATTTGAATCCTCATGTGAGTACAAGAAAAATTGGAAATCGGTTGAATATTCCACATGTTTGGAGGATTCTCCACGACTTTTTGTTGTACCCGTTTCATATTCAACGCTTCCAAACTCTACTTTCTCGAGATTTTCCTTCAAGACTGAATTTCTGCCGATGGTTCTTACATAAAATTAGAGAAAATGCCCATTTTGATGATGAAATGATGTTCACAGACGAAGCTAACTTTTCCAAAACTGTTATCACAAATTCTCACAATAATCATTATTGAACTGAGGAAAATCCCCCATTTGATTGAAGAAACTCATCATCAAGAACAATTCTCACTAAATATCTGGTCGGAATGATTGGAAATTATTTGATTGGGTCATTTTTTTTTTGCCTAACAGACTAAACGGTCCCGCTTATCGGCAATTTCTTGAGGAGGAGTCACCTTTATTGCTCGAGGATGTGCCATTTTTGGTGCGAAACATTCAACAACCGATGGATAGGTAGGGGTGGACCAGAGCCATAGTCTCCTAGGTTCCTAGACCTAAATAGTACAAACTTTTTCTTATGGGGATATCTCAGAAGTTTAGTTTATACCACTCCAGTGAACACTGTAGAAGAATTGAGAAATTGAATAATAACCTCTCAGAAACATTCACGTAGATTTACCCCCTCAAATTGTAACATACCATTATGTACCACCCTGTATATTCTTTGTTTTGTTTTGTGGTGCGCAAATAAACAAAGTATAACAGTCACTGCTACGATTGATATCGAAATAAAACTAAAAAGAAAAATGTAAAGTGAGTAAGACAGGAGACCGGCTTCATCCTCACGCCTACTCCATGATGTTTGCTGGATGAGTGGTGACAACGGTTGACACCTGGCGGGGATAACTGATCGATCGATATTTGATCAGTTATCGACCAGCGAGTGCGGGAGATCAAATTGAATTGGGCAAAAAATCATAATTAAAGGAAATTGTGTAGCATGTAAAATGTCACTATCGATTCAACACGCTACGCCTTCACCATTTCGCATTTGATCAATGCCATTCACCGTGTAAAACTTGTATTACATTCCGTGTACTAACAGTAGTTCTTATGGTCTTGTGCTCCGTGCCCCTCCTGCGCATGCTATAGATTCTTTGATTTCGGAACGACTGAACAGCGATTCATATCTGGTTGCTGCATTTCAACTACAACTTGCTTTTCTGTGAAGTTTTGCATCTTTGGGATTATAGGTTTGGATTTCAGACCTTTGTGAAACTAAGACTCTAATTCGGAACATAAATCGCACTTTTAATTTTTTCCTCAAAATCGGATTTCGACAAGAATGCAAGAGACAAAAACGTTTTTGAATTGAATGATTAATTTGAAAAATATTAGAAAATGTGGTCAGAGGCGTGCAGCAAAAAAGTTCTGGGGGAAAAAGACGACATGACACTAAAAAATATATCACCCTGTAGAGCAACTGACAAATTCTCAAAATATTGAGCGAGTTATTCAAAACGAATTTTTTTTCTCCGAAAATTTGACACCTTGTATTTCGAAAACGACAGGTCAGAGAGGGTATGTTCTTGAGGCACCAAGTGTCAATATTTCAAGATTTTCTATCATTCTGAGCATTTTGGCATATTAAAACGTGAAAATACCCTCTTTTAGAAACGGTACATCAAATATATTGAATTGACAATGAAAATATGTGAAGAACATATTTAAATTTTCTGCATGGTGAGCTTCTTTATTAACATTCTCAACAACAACCGCATATCAATTAATTCACTGGAAGAAGCATTTTCCTGATACTGCAATTGAGAACTCAAAACTTCTTTCTGCTAGAAATAATATCATTTCCTTCATTCGACAAAAGAATTAGTTAGATAAGCGCCATTCACCAATACATAAACCCATAATAGAGTCTGGGTTGTTCGCCAGACATGTCCATTTAATATAATCACGTTTCATTCGACAACAGTTTTCTCTGGAGAAATATCGGTAGCCATGTTAAGGTCACATTCGACCGAAATCAGATTACGAAATTGGAAAGACGCAGCACCCCCTTGTGCATGATTCTATTAAAAATAGATGGCAACTTTCGACAGATCGATGCTGGAGAAAATAGAACGTGAGCCAAAATGACTGCACTCCATTTGGAACTGTATATAACCTCATAATATAATTAGAATATTAACTTTGATAGTGTATGGAATTTGAGCTACAAAGGGAATTCGAATCCGATAAGGAAGAGTATGCTCGAGTTCTGTCGGTATTCTATCATCCCCCATGGCGCCCAGACGGACACCCTGTGAGTAGCTGTTACAAGGCGCTACAATAGCATCATATACTGATGAGGGTCATGTTCATAAAATTGAACAAGCGGACCGTATCGCACTGGCAGAAACTGGAAAGGCTATTACGATAGATCAAGGTCACTGCGTCTGGCATTATCCATATATCAGTCGTCGACCAGCCACCCCCAAGCCCCCAACAGAGAGTTTATCGCCGCGAGGCACTACCCCCTTTTATTTACTATGTGTGACGATTCCAAAACTAAAAGGATTACTTCCCAAATAGAGTGTTTTAATGGAGGGTAATGGCCTTTCGTACGGGTGTCTGGTTGAATCAGCCTGTTAGGCACGTTTCAAATAGGATTCTGTGGTATTTTTTAATAACATTAATTAAAATGATTGTATATTTTGATCGTGTATCGTTTCGACACGATAAAAATATAAATTGGATTTCTAGTTTAAATGGGAAAGTTGATAGTATACTACGGGGGAGATTTGGTAAGTCAGATAAATATAAAACAAAAATAATTCAAACAATTTTGAAGTCTACTGTTTCTATTCAGGGAATTAGTCGATGTATCTCAAAATATTCATTTCTCATCCAAACTTATTGCATTACCTTCAAAGTAGGCCCCTTCCGTAATAATACATTTACGCCAATGGATAATCCAAATGTCAAAGCATTTTTCAAACGCATTTTCCAGAACCAACCTCAGTTCTCACCGCGAATTATCTCTTATGTCTTCTATCGATTCAAAACGGGTACCTCGAAGCGATAATTCGAATTTTGGAAAGTGAAAAAAGTAGGTTGTCTCTCCCTTGTGAGGTGGAGCAATCTATGAATTTTCTTTCCTCAAATCAGGTCTTTTTCAACATTGACTCCAAATACCTCATAACGCTCAGGTAATATTTTTAAATTTATCGTCTAACCTTCGGTTCAGTTCCAAGGCGCCATTTCAAATTCGTGACAGGTTTACATGTCAAACTCATGAACCCATGTCTCATCAACAGTTACAATGCGTTTCATGAATTGACTCGATCTATAGTCGATAATCAATTATATTGTTCTTACATATTATAATCTGGGGTACCTGGGTATAAAATTGGCAATTCAGATGGGTTTCATCTCTATTTTTCTCAAAAACTTAGTTAAATAACATTAACTGATATGAAAACCGTTTTCATCTCACACAATAACCAGTACATGAGATCCTTATAGATGTTAATTTGATGAATAATACCTATCGTGAATGATTTACAATGAAGTTTAGATTACTCAGTGGTACACAGGTACCAACGCCCGCCAGGTATGTTAAAGATTATGATTAAGTATATTCTCCGAACTTAACCCCAAGAAAGGTAATTATTACAAAGATATATACACAGTATGTCGGAAAAGTTCCAGAACTTAATTCATAGCGCTCATACAAGTGGCGCGATCTGTTGAACAACATCGGCACCATGTTGCTACATTCTTCAGGAGTGTTTGAGAATTTTTTCCCCAGTATCGGTTCATTAGTTCTCGAGATAGACGTGTTTTTGTGAACGTGTGTTTGGTACCCCGGTACAAGCTTCGCGATGGATGAGAAATTTGAACAACGTGCGGCGATTAAAGTTTATTATAAACTTAAAAAGTTGACGGAAACGAAAAAATTATCGATTTGGCTTACGGTGAAGGTGAAGTGTCGCGTACAACGTGGCTCTATGTGTTAAAGAAAGGTAGAGAGTCCTTAGAAGACGACGAGAGAAGCGGCCGGCCGACAACAGCTGTTACCGATGAAAGCGACGCTCGTGTGCACGCGCTACTGAACCAGGATTGTCACATGTGTCTCAGAATGTTAGCAGACGAACTGAACATGAGTAGGTAGAGCGTAGATTTGATTTTGAAAGGAAAAATAAACCTGAGGAAAGTCTGTTCTCGATTCTTCCTCACACACGAGCAGAAGCAGACTCGCGTCGAATGTTGTCAAGATTTCATCGATATTTGCGAGACCACTCCCGACTTTCTAACCTCAATTGTGACTGGTGACGTGACTTGGTGTTTTCAATACGATCCTTCCACGAAGCGGCAGTCGTGCGCCAACAAAAATCACGGGTGAAGACGATGCTCATCGCTTTCTTCGACTCCAAAGGTCTGATCCCCAAGAATTGCTGGATGCTAATGCGCCTGCGTCGAACAATGTGAACCGTTTTCTAGCCGAAAATCAGATTCCACGTATCTACTACGCCCCATACTCGCCAGATCTGACTCCAGCAGACTTTTTCCTATTTCCCAAGCTAAAAATGCACCTGAAAGGACTGTTTTGAAGATGTACCGAACATTCAAGCGGCTTGCAGCCAGCGTCTCACAGCGATAACTTCAGAGGAGTTCCAGAGAGCCTTCGAAATACTCGTGGAGTGCTAGAAGGAGTCTATATGTAGGGGAGGGGACTATGTTGAAAGTTAATTGTAATAAATTTCGTTAGAAGTAACTTTCCGACATACTTTGTAGTTAGAGGAGTTCTTGAAGTAGTTTCATCATTTGTATGCTTCAATTAGTAGTTGCTGAAGGCGTTTTGTTCATTTCACAAAAAATGGAAAAGTGTTCTAATATTACCACTATTAAATGTGCTTGAAATATACCACTTTCCCAAAGTGAAAAATTACTTGTATGAAAGGTGAACGCAGCTTTAAGGCATCAAGATCATTTACCTTCATTGGATGAAAATGTTGAAATGTATTCTGAGATGACGGGAATTGGACAGTCCACAAGATACAAGCTTCTCAAGGAAAAAGCTCACTACGGGCAGTGTCCAGGGTTCTGAGAAGTAGCCCAAGTGTCATAAACCATTTATGGTCACGTTTCAATGAAACAGGTAGCGTAGAATAACGCCATACAGGTCGTTTCAGGATTACTACAGTCGCCCAAAACCAATTTTTGGTTTTACAAGCCAGAAGAGATCGTACTACCAAAGCATGTCAATTAGCTCGAGAGCTATCACGAGTTAATAATGTACAACTTTCCGACCAAACTATGAAAAATCGACTGCACGAGGGTCAACTCCACTGCAGACGTCCTTCAAGAGTTCCACAACTGACCCATGGAAATCGCGCTGCTCGTTTAGCTTGGTGCCAAGATCACGTAAACTGGGATCAAGAGAAATGGGCCACAGTTCCCTTCAGTGATGAATCTAGATTTAGTTATTATCCCGATTCGGGAAGAATTCGAATATGGAGGAACCTGGAAAGCAAAACCGTCTCCATACTCGAGAAGTTGTTAGACAGGGAGGCGGATCAGTGATGTTTTGGGGAGGTATACGCCTTGGTGGAAGAACTGACCTCGTGTTCATACAGAACAACCTCACGAGAAATTCTTATGCAAATGAGATAGTTTTACCTGTAGTGGTACCGTATCTCCAAACAATCGTCAAAATCCACTCTTCCAACAAGATAATGCCCCTTCTCATCGTGCAAGAGTTGTCTTGAACGTTCTTAGAGAATAATATCGATTTTTTTTATAATAGGTGCTTTGTAGGAGTCAAATATTATTTTGTTTTCTTGAAGATACATTATATACAATACATCCTAACAAGAACCGAAAGATTTCTATAAATTCGAATCATCATATTCATATTTTAAAAATATGGGTAAGTGTTCCCTAGACTTTTTTGAGGTGTTTAGTAAGGAGGCAAAAAATTTCCTATCACTTCTGGACAGTTACAACATTAAACATTCAATATGTGGGCCTACTCGTATAGGTGATAGATCTGCAACTTGTTTGGATAATATACTCACTAACATAGAGCATTTTGTGTCTGAGGTTTTGAGGCACACCTCTCTGATCACCTAGCACAAAAAATTGTTTTTGAAACATTACCTAATTTTCACAAGTCTAGAACCTTCAAAATGAGAAAATTTGATGAATATAGTTATGATGGGTCTTACGCTTAATAGATAAGACTCCCGGTACAAACTTTCAGTTGAATATAATCTAGATCGATGGAAAATAACTCTGGTTGTGGTATTCTGGGCAACTCTCAACGAAACCAGAGCATTTTCGCGACATCCCCCCCAGACAACAATATAATATCTCAATAAAGACTCCACCAGTGCATTTTATAATAAAACAAGCAGCGAACTATTTAAAATTTCTCTTAATTTGTAGAATTTACACACCAGAATTCTGAGCGGCTTGGCCAGTTTGTGAGTATGGCTTTTCCATCTCATATATTGGTCCACCTCTACACCTAAGCAAGATTTTTATCCGAAGAGAGTCCTAAATCACATATTCGTCTACGTTACTGACTTTAAATTTTAGACCTATAGTGTAAACTATTTAAAACTAAGACATCAATATTCCCAAGCAACAAAAAAGATAGAGAAAATCGTAGTTTGATAGTTGGGTTCTTCCTGGAGATTTGTACGACATTCTCTATCAAAAATCTGGCAATAAATTAGTGCTGCAAGAAGAAACATAGAAACTACACTTATTTGTACATTTGCACACGTATCACATTTCTAAGAGATTTGTATACTTAATTCATTACACTACGTTTTTACCAAATAGACTATAGCCAAATGGATCTTTACACGATTCTATTTCTGAAAATATCAGGTCAAGCGGCAACGCGTTTCATGCCCAACCAATCGTTTAAAATGGTACAAATTGATTCCTGAAACACAGAAAGTCCATTGAGTATATCTCTCGAACTTCAATGTTGATTTTCAATTGCCATTTTCTTTACTTCAACTTCAGTTGAAGATGTTGATGGACGACCACAGCGAGGTAAATCTTTCACCACATCTCGCTCGCTGTTTAATGCACTGTACCACTTGTTTGTGATGAAGTAAGTAAGTTCACCGTAAGTCTTTTGTAACATCTTCGGCGATTTGGCACAAGAAATTTCATTTGAAATACAAAATTTCAGACAAATTCTTTGTACTATATTGTTATCCATTTGAATTGTGGAGGCCGTTACTTGATGTAGATCCATGATATAAATGAGATAAAAAACACAAGGCTTAACTTTAATCTACACTTTATTTGAAAAAATTCGACGACGTTTCGCTGACACAGCAGCTTTATCAAGAATGACAAACAGAATGAAGAGTATGGTATTATAAACAAATCGTAGAACAAGTTGGATGAATAACAGGAAAAACCCACACCGAGTCATTGTACAGTTAGTATGAAAGTGACGCGAAATCTTTAATTACAGCAATAGATAAATACAAATTAATTTTACCAAACCCTCAACCACCTCAACTGAATTCACTCATTGAATTGCATAAAGTAAAAAACCCCGTTAGACCAGTCGTATCTTACGTTACAGCCCCAGCCGTGAAATTGTCGCACTGGATTATAGATATCATTAAAAATTATTGTTCATTCAAATCAAAATTTTCTATAAAAAATTCTTTCGAATTGATAAATAACATTGAAAACGTTAATCTACCACCTAACGCAAAACTTATTTCGTTTGATGTTGAGAATTTATACCCAAGTGTTCCTCCAGGTGATGTCAAAATATTAATCGAAAACATGTTGAATTCGAATCATGTTAACCACATAATTAAATCAGAAATATTGAATCTGTTGGACGTTTGCATTGAACAAAATTATTTTTTTCAACAACATCTATTACAGTAGTGAAAATGGTTTGATCATGGGAAATCCTTTGAGTCCACTTTTAGCAGAGATTTTTATGAATAATATTGAACAGAAAATTCATACACATCCACTCATTTCCAAATTTCTTTATTGGTATAGATATGTTGACGACATCTTAGTATGTTTCATTGGAACTACTCGTCAATTAGACTTATTTCTTAATTTCATTAATTCCATCCATTTGAACATTAAATTCACGATAGAAATTGAACAGAACGATTCCATTAATTTTTGGACTTGAAAATCACTAAACGAAATAATAATCATGTTTTTCAGTCTTTCGTAAACCAACACATACTGATACAATTATACATAACTACTCATTTCATCCAATTCAACACAAAGTTGCAGCTTTAAACAGCATGGTACATCGGTTACTCAATTTACCTTTATCAGTAGAAGATTATAATAAAGAGTTAAACATCATCAAACAGATATCCATTAATAATTCATATAATCCGGATATGATAGATCTAATCATTCGTAAAAACTGTATCAGAAAGCAATAAATGAAGTATATCCTATTCATAAAGACTATAAAATATTCAACAGTTTAACATTTTGCGGTTCTGCAAGTACAAATATTAAATCCTTTCTCGTCAAACAAAATCTTAATATAACTTTCAAAACTTCTAATAACTTAGGTAAACATAATAAAAATAATAAATCTCGTGTTGAAAATCAAGTAAATCAGGAATCTATAAAATCAATTGCGGTTCTTGTGATAAAATTTATATCGGTAGGACCTATAGGAGTTTTGGCATGAGAACATCTGAACATAAACGTAGCTTCGATAAAAATAAATCTGATTCAAATTATTCAAACCACTTGATAAAAGAAAACCATTCATTCAATAAAAACTTTGACATATTACATATAAAATCAAAAAGTTTAAAATTAGATCTCCTAGAAGCATTAGAAATAAATAGATACAAACATTCGGACAAGCTTTTGAATGAGCAGGTAGATGTGAATTATTCACCCTTACTTAACTTGTTTAATTAGTTTTTAATTACCTTTCATACTAACTGTACAATGGCTCGGTGTGGGTTTTTCCTGTTATTCATCCAACTTGTTCTACGATTTGTTAATACCACACTCTTCATTCTGTTTGTCATTCTTGATAAAGCTGCTGTGTCTGCGAAACGTCGTCGAATTTTTTCAAATAAAGTGTAGATTAAAGTTGAACCTTGTGTTTTCTATCTCATTTGTTATCCATTGTAAAAATAGCAAAACAAGTTGTGAGAACTGACAAAATCGTCACTGTGAACTGTATAGCAGATCGCGTTCAAACTCTACTATCCCAACTCAAAATATCACCCCTCCAGGTAAATCACCCTGTACACATATTGTCTCGAAATCTGGAACATAACATCGAAAATCATGTGCGCCGGACATGTACATTTCAATCAAACACAACGTGGCTGCTTGATCCCGATCGTATTTGAGGCCAATTACATTACGTGCAATGGTACCCGCGCTTACTCTGTTGCCTCCTTCGAGTTGTAAACCCGAATTAAACGGTAGTTCGTCCGTCTTTACTGCGCCGTTTAATGGGAATCCAAACTGCCACATGCCTCTATTTCGGCCTGTAATGGCGGCCGTGAACATTTTTGGAATTACACCATATGGAACGTCTTTACGACGGAATATTCCTAATTTTCGCAACGTAGGGCGAATGTCGCTTTGTTAATGGGACAGTGCTTTTTTCGCTATGAGGAAACGATCAAGTAATAGTGCAATTCAGAGAGGGAAATCATTGTATTGAATTGAGTCACGTTGCGAAAGTGAGTTAATAAATGGAGTAAAAATGAAACAAGAACTCAATCTTCTCTGCTGGGTTTAATTTATTTTGCAACAAAATCTCTTTTTGCGGCTATATACTTGTTGAAGGCATTTGATGCCGTCATCCCTAGGATCCTTGAAATATACACTCGGAGGCAAAATTAGCAGGACACTCGAAAATTTAAGCAAATTCGAAGTCCGATATTTTTCCTAATTCTCAACCGATTTAGATGATTTTTTCGGCAAGTTATAGATCAACTCTTCTGCTTTGTAGAAATTATAAGAGAAAACAAAAAATTTTTTTTTTTGTCAAAAATTCGTAGCACCCTGTAGAATTTCGTGGTCCGAGTTTAAACGTACAATATCATGGTCTGTCAAGACACATCTTCCTACAGTAACGCCCTTCTTGTTTTATGCATTTATCTCTATTTTTACGAGAGATATCCAATTTGAAGCGAAAAGTCACAAATTTCAAGAATTTATTTTTAATCTTGCGTAGGTGCATAACATCGGAGGTTAGCCAAAAATAAAATCAAAATTAGAGAGGCGGAAATCTGACGAAATGAAAATTTTTGAAATTCACTGGCCAATTTTGCGCTCCGGGAGAACTCGAAATACACTGGAAAAATCGTTGATTTTGCACATTTATTTTTGAATTTTTTTGTGTGACCCTCTTTAATAATTATCATTCCTGTCCAAAATTGAGAGCAGGTGTGTATCCTGGCGATACACTCGTAAAATGAAATTAATATGTTGAGAAAAATGAATTTTCTGTGTCACACGAATCAACTCGTACTATTTCAAATGATAGGTTGGGCATGAAACGCGTTGCAGCTCGACTAGTACCAAATTACCTGATTTTTTTGAAAAAATGCATCCCGTAATGATCCCTGAAGACATTCTAGAACGAGTGGATTTCGACACCACATTCATAAAACACTGTAACTACTGATGAAACATGGGTTCATGAGTTTGACATCCAAACCCGTCAATAAGCTTCGGAATGGCGCCTTCTAATTGAGCCGAAATCGAAAAACCACGTCAAAGTCGATCAAAAGTCCAGGTAATGTTGACTGTTTTCTTTGATTATCGCTAGATTTTCTTGCCAGAAGTGAAGAATTTTACTTTAAAACTTATGGATTCGATACCATAATAATGTAGCATCTCACAAGGCTATCGTTGCAAATGAGCTTCTGAACAGAAACTCAACAAATACCATCGAGCAACCACCGCACTCACCTGATACTGCCCCGGGCGACTTTTTTCTTTCCCAAAACTAAAATTACCACTTCGAAGTGCCCGTTTTGATTCTATAGAAGACCTAAATAGAATTCGCGGTGAGAATTGAAGTCGATTCCGCAAAAAACGTTAGAAAAATGTATTGATGATTGAATTTGGGAGGCTTTTACTTGGTAAAATTCCATTATCAATAATAAAAAACAAGTACTGTGTTTTGAGGAATTTTACTTAATAATTGCGATTCGTAACGCGTTTCACTACACCGTAGCTTCTTCAGACGAATGAATATACAGAAAAAATATAAATGAGAATATAACTATAAATGTTCTTGAGTAATTAAAAGTTTATTGGGTTGCTTCTTCTTAAGTGGTTATTTATGACAGGTATATCCAATAAAATTAAGGAATAGATTGCTCCCCGAAGAGATTCAATAGAGGTGAAGGGCTTAAATCGACTTGTTCATTGATGAGTCTACCTGAGTGTTTGTATTTATTGATTTCTAAAGTTTCCCAAAGATCTACCTTCCAATATTTATTATCTGTATGTCAAATTTCAAACTGTGGGTCGAAAGAATGATTATTTTCTAAGAGATGATTCGCGTAATTTGAATCTGATTTTTTATTTGAAAAACTGCGTTTATGTTCCGATATTCTAATATTAAAATTTCTGTGTTCTACCAATGTAGAAATTATCAAAGTCATTGCAATTCAATCTATAAACACCTGATTTATTGTTTTACCTGGTTTGGTTTTATTATTTTTATATATTTGCCTAAATTATTATTAGTTTGGAAGCTATGTTGAAATTATTGCTACTTAAGAATGATTTCAGTTTCTCACTTGTAATGCCAACGTAGGTTAAGGTGTTGAATTTTTGTTTCAATTTATCGACAGGGTAAACTTCATTCAATGCGATTCTACTTTGTTTTTATTTGAAAAATTATTTATTAGTTTGGGATTGTAACCATTATTTTTGGCTATTTGTTCAATCAAATTTAGTTCTTTGTTGAAATTTTCTGGTGATAACGGGATGTTGATCAATCTATGAATAAAACTATTGAATGCTGACATTTTATGTTGATATGGATGACAGAAGCGGAAATATTCATGAATAACTTAGAGAAATTAATTCATAATCATCCACTCAGTAAATATTGATTATACTGGTATCGCTATGTAGACGATATCATTATTTGCTTCACAGGAACAGATAGACAGTTGAAAATTTTCGAAAATCATATAAATTCATTACATCCAAAAATTGGATTCACAACCGAAATAGAAAGCAATAATTCGATAAATTTCTTAGACGTTACAATTTGGAATGAAAATGGAAAACATGTTTTCGCAATTTACTATAAGCCGTCACATACAGATATTATAATACATAACTCGTCGTGTCATCCATATCAACATTAAATGTCAGCATTCAATAGTTTTATTCATGGATTGATCAACTTACCGTTATCACCAGAAAATCTCAACAAAGAACTAAATTTGATTAAACAAATAGCCAAAAATAATGGTTACAATCCCAAACTAATAAATAATATTTTAAATAAAAACAAAGTAGAATCGCATTGAATGAAGTTTACCCTGTCGATAAATTGAAACAAAATTCAACACCTTAACCTACGTTGGCATTACAAGTGAGAAACTGAAATCATTCTTAAGTAGCAATAATTTCAACATAGCCTTCCAAACTAATAATAATTAAGGCAATATATAAAAATAATAAAACCAAACCAGGAAAACAATAAATCAGGTGTTTATCGATTGAATTGCAATGACTGTGATAATTTCTACATTGGTAGAACACATAGAAATTTTAATATTAGAATATCGGAACATAAACGCAGTTTTTCAAATAAAAATCAGATTCAAATTACGCGAATCATCTCTTAGAAAATAATCATTCTTTCGATCCGCAGTTTGGAATTTTGCATACAGATAATAAATATTGGAAGGTAGATCTTTGGGAAACTTTAGAAATCAATAAATACAAACATTCAGGTAGACTCATCAATGAACAAGTCGATTTAAGCCCTTCACCTCTATTGAATCTCTTCGGGGAGCAATCTATTCCTTAATTCTATTGGATATACCTGTCATAAATAACCACTTAAGAAGAAGCAACCCAATAAACTTTTAATTACTCAAGAACATTTATAGTTATATCCTCATTTATATTTTTTCTGTATATTCATTCGTCTGAAGAAGCTACGGTGTAGTGAAACGCGTTACGAATCGCAATTATTAAGTAAAATTCCTTAAAACACAGTACTTGTTTTTTATTATTTATTGATGATTGGATTATGAGTTGGTGTGAATGTATTATTTCGGAAGGGGCCTACTAGGCGATACAATGAAGTTGAATCAAAAATAAAATAATTTCTGTTTCATTGACCAATTTCCGGTACTTTTTCGACAGAATTTACATGTTGAAACAATCAAATAAGCACGCTTTCTGCTGATGTCACCACATAATTATGAATCGAACAGATATGCTATTTGAAATAGTAAAGTTGTAGTCGATTTCGGAAATAACAGGGGGTGGTACGCTCTGAATACTGAGGGTCTACTTTCTCTTATACCATAATCTCAAATTGTTGATAAACCCGTTCCATAGATATTTCTAATGAGTTCTTTAGTGCAGACAGTCAGTAATGCCAGATGAAAATACCTTCAATGGATGCCATGACCCAGAAAGAATATTTTTTATACCAGTCAACCAATCCCAAAATATAACGCAATAATAATATTTCGCAACTACATTGATTACGTCATTGCGTTAGAAACCTGTCAATACATGGATTAGTTATTAATTCAAATTGAACACGACCGGGTAATTCATATGTCGTCGCGTGTCGGTCGTTTCACCAAAGTCATCGAGTTGAAATATTATACGGCGAAGCTGCGGGAGACATGCCTATTGAATAAACCACTTACAACTTGTCACTTTCAACGAATCCAGCGCGTAATTGGCTTATACGCTCTCTTCAATTTAACGGTCTTGTCGTTGTCGAGACACGGATCTACGTACCTGCAACAGATAACAAACTGCATTAGTTTCAAAATGTCGACTTGAATGCTGAAATAAATCTCATTAATCCGAGTACAATAGACAAAAATTAGCACAACGGGTACAGGATCGTCCACATTTAGAGTTATTTTAGTCAATGAAATTATTTCAATTGTTGTCACGGTTTTTTTGCATTATTTAAATTTAGTCCAGTCAAGATGAGTAGGTTGTCAATTTTATGGTAACAAAATTAACACGACACGAGTCAAGATACTCTAAAGAAAAATTATCTACCGGACGCATTTGTTGGAAATACAAAATGAATGTTCTGATCTAATTCATACAAAGATGGCTTGTTTTCGAAAACGGATAATTTATTTAGCGATACGTAATCCTCAATTCTTGAAATTTTGTACCAGTGTACTATACATCAGCGTCGGAAGCATCGTAATCAACTCATATCTACACACAACCAAATTTATATGGAATCACCTCAGGGATTTTGGAAATGTCGGAGGATTGTTAGAATTGATCCTTTTCAGAGATGTTTCAATCGAAAAAAGAAATGAATTAACGTTCATTTTATGAAAGAAACAAATAAAAGAAAATGACGGACTCTTTCCGCATGTAGAGAAAAAATTGAAAATTGTTTTCTCACGGAGTAGAAGTAGCTTGTATTACCTCCTCTTGCCCTTATACAAGCCTGAATCCGTCTAGGCATGCATCGGATTTGACCTCCTCTGGGGTGATTTGACCTCCTGTGGGGCTTGATATTCCCCACTCTTCTGTGGCGGCTTGAGTTGTGGGGTTCTTGGATTATCCTAACGCGATCTAATTCTTTTGAAATTATCCCATCTCTGGAGAGTCTGGAGAGCAAACTGGCCAGTCCAAAATAGCAATTCCCTCTGTTTCAAAATGAGCATCATCTTGCATAAAAGTGAAATTCTTACCGTGGGCACCTCGCCAGAGCCTCACTTTGGGCTCCAGGATTAGGCGTTAGACTCGCAGGAAAGGAAATCAAATCTATTTTGCCTCCCAGCATAATGCCACCCCAAAACATCACACTGCCCCCTTGGTTTTTCGGAATTTGTTCTGCTGCTCGGAGTCTAGTATGTCTTTGACGACCCCTTAGAACCGAATCCGGCGGTCATGTGATCGAACATTAATTCTGGTCTCATCCGAAAGAAGAACTTTTCACCAATTCTCAATACTCCAATTTTGGTGCTCAATACACCAGTTAGGTCTGTTAATAATTTGTTGTCTGGTTAGCTCTGGAACTCTTAAGGAATTCTGCTATTCAAACACCCTGAACGAAGTCTTTGAGGTATCATTTCGACTGATACACTGATGACTGTTGCTTCCATAAATCGCCTGTGGAATATGGGGTGCGACATAATAGGGTCTCTTCTTGCAATTTGGCACAAAAAGCGGTCTTGTTCTTCAGATGTTATCTTCTAACGACCTCTTCTAGGCAGAAATTGTAGCTCCACGTATCGGACGTTGAAATCACCCCCTGTGATACCCCCCTGTGTCACCCCTTCTTCAACGAAAGCAATTTTTCGACCCCTCTGCACATCGGACAATCCAACGAAAGGCATTTATAATTATGATCAATATCAATATATCAATGTACCAACGAGTAGTGTCAGAGGATTTCTCCCCGAAAAATCCAGTGTACGGACCTTAGTCAAGTAACACTGAATGTTACTCATTAATAGTTTCCTTTGTGTGAAGTGGTGAATAGAATACTGCTCTGAATATAAATATGACAAAATTGTCAATTAATTATATTACATTTATTTAAACAAATAAATAAAATATGAAATGAGATTCTGAGCAGTATAAACTAAAGAAAACCTATGACTCTACCTCATTATTTTTTCGGAAAGAAACCTACGAAGAATATTACAAGATTTGATGACTGTTATCTTTTGTAACTGTTCAAACAAATTCCCAAACCCAAAATCTCAATACTTTTGTGAAGATTTCTAGGAATAACACCTGTTGTGGAAATAATAATCGGTAGAATAAATATTTTCTTCATTTTCCACATTTTTTAATCTCGTCGCCAAGCATCATATATTTAGAAATTTTTCATTTATTCATTTTGTATATTATGTGTGTCGGGTATAGCAATATCAATTATATATGTTATTTGATTCTGTTTATCATTAAGAATGATATCTGGTCTATTGTGTTTTACAGCTCTGTTGCAAATAATTGTTTTATCAAAATAAAGTTTATATTTGTCATTTTCACAAATAATCTCAGGTTCATATTTGTGAAATTTTTTTCTTTTGGGAATTAGGTCATGTTTAATTCCTAGATTAAAATGAATAATATTAGCGACGGCATTATGTCTTTCTAAATAATCTGTTGAAGCAAGGACTGAGCAAGATGATAATATATGAAAAACTGTTTCTGAAGAACAGAAACATCTACGGCAAGAATCATCTAAATTTTGTTTGATGATGTGTTTTCTATAATTCCTCGTGAAAACAACCTGATCCTGGATCGCAATTGCCAAACCTTCTGTTTCAGCAAATAATTCTCCAGATACTAACCATTTATTCGATGCGATTTCATCAATATAATCATTTTTCAATTCTTTAGGGTGCTTTCCGTGTAATTCCTTCTGCATCCAACTTTCTCTTTTAGAATTATCATCAAATATATCAAAATCTACCTTTTGCATTGTCAAGTTCAGAGGTGTAAGATTATAATCTGAAGCAACAACAATATCATGTAATTTAGACGTTCTCTGTTTATCATGAAAATGGGAACGTAAATGAAAAATCTGTTTACTATGAAGATTATTCAAATCGGTTAATCCACGACCTCCAAGATGTCTAGGTAGTGTAACTCTCTGAACAGCTGACTTTGGGTGGTGCTTATGATATTTACAGAGCATTTTCCTATATATATATATATATATATATATATATATATATATATATATATATATATATATATATATATATATATATATATATATATATAGAATAAGTCAACAGATTATTTAGAAAGACATAATGCCGTCGCTAATATTATTCATTTCAATCTAGGAATTAAACATGACAATGAAATGAAACAATTCTATGCAACAGAGCTGTAAAACACAATAGGCCAGATATCATTCTTACTGATAAACAGAATGGAAAAACATATGTCATTGTTATTGCTATACCCGACACACATGATGTACAAAATAAATACAATGAAAAATATATAATGCTTGGCGACGAGATTAAAAAATGTCGAAAATGAAAAATATTTATTCTACCGATCATTATTTCTACAACAGGTGATATTCCTAGGAATCTTCATAAAAATATTGAGATTTTGGGTATGAAGAAAATTCATTTGAACAGTTACAGAAGAGAACAGTCATCAAATCTTGTAATATTCTTCGTAGGTTTCTTTCCGAAAAAATAATGAGGTATAGTCATAGGTTTTCACTTTAGTTTATACAACTCAGAATCTCATTTCATATTTTATTTATTTGTATTTATAAATGTGATATAATTAGCTGACAATTTTATCATATTTATATTCAGAGCAGTATTCTATTCGATCGTTCATCACTTCACACAAAGAAAACTATGAATGAGAAACATTCAGTGTTACTTGTCTCACGCCGCTACACTGGATTTTTCCGGGGTGAAAGCCTCTGACACTACTCGTTGGTACATTGATGTCATTGCCTGATGATGCTATGGTTTGTATATATTCTGGTAGAATGATATATTCTCATAACATTTAACGTTATCCTAATATATTTTCAATGAAATAAAACTAAAGTATTTAGATTTTCACTATATTAACAAAACTATGACCGGTTTCACCACACTGTGGCTTCATCAGATAGATAACCTGTCATTGTTTTGTTAATATAGTAAAAATCTAAAAACTTTAGATTTATTTCATTGAAAATATGTATATCGATTTTCATCAAGTAATGACCTCCTCAATCAAGTTATCCTAATATATAATGATTCCAGGCTATGTTTTGATCATAATCATTGCCTGGCAATGAATTTAATATCATCGTGAGTTTTGTTAATGAATGTTTTGAATGACTCTAATTGCCTGTTTGTGCCAGTGAAACAACAAATGATATCGTCGACATATCTAAACCAATAATTAAAGTATTTGAATAACGGATGTTCTTGGATAGTTTTTTCAATATTATCCATGAAAATTTCAGCGAGTAGAGGGCTCAGAGAAGTACCCATGTTTAAACCTTCTTTAATAATTAAATAGTACTCCATTGAAGTTGAAATAATTTTGTTCTAACTTCATTGGAGTGTTATATAATAGCAAATAAGGTTTAATCATGGGTAATCCTCTGAGCTCTCTACTCGCTGAAATTTTCATGGATAATATTGAAAAAAACTATCCAAGAACATCCGTTATTCAAATACTTTATTTATTGGTTTAGATATATCGCCAGTGTCGGTTCACTGGCACAAACAGACAATTAGAGTCATTCAAAATATTCATTAACAAAATTCACGATGATATTAAATTCACGTTAGAGATAGAAACAGAAAACTCCAATAACTTTCTGGATTTAACTATTACTAAAATTGACGGCAAACATGATTTTTCTATTTTTCATAAGCCATCGCATACAGATATTACTATTCACAGCTCATCTACACATCCTTATCCACATAAATTAGCAGCTTACAATAGTATGGTACACCGACTCATTAATATCCGAATGTCACAAAATAATTTTATGAAAGAGCAAAATATAAATAAACAAAAAGCAGTCAATAACGGTTACAGTCCTAGTATGATTGAGAACATGATTTCAAGCCAAAAAAATTCAAAAAGCAATCCAAGAAGTATTTCCAAGTATAAAAGTTATAACACAAATTACAATAGCTTAATTCATATTGGTACCTAGTCTAAAATTAAAATCATTCCTCTCGCATCATAAATTCAAAATAGTATTCCGAACTGATAATTCTTTAGGCCGACATATCAAAAACTGCAAATCTAAAAGTGATAAAAGTAATAAATCCGGTATTTATACACTGTCTTGCAGGGATTGCAATAAAATTTATATTGGTGGAACTTTTAGAAATTTCAAAGTTAGATCATCGGAGCACAAACGTAGTTTTAATTACCATAAATCAGATTTCGATTATTCTAATCACTTACTCGAAGAAAACCATAAGTTTAATGATAATTTCAACATTTTACACAATGAAAATAATAGACAAAAACTCAGTCTATGGGAAATTTGAGAGATTAACAAAGAAAATAATTCAGGTAGGTTAATTAATAATCATGTAGATCTAAATCCTTCCCTTTACTCAATCTTTTCAATTCATAAAGTAAGCAACTCCGATGGGTTTTCCAACATACCTCTTGTACCTATTGTAATAGTAGGAAATAAGACTAATATATAAGGAATAACTCTGTTCATTAGTTTGTATCTATCTGATGAAGCGACAGTGTGGTGAAACCGGTCATAATTTTGTTAATATAGTGAAAATCTAAATACTTTAGTTTTATTTCATTGAAAATATGTATATCGATTTTCATCAAGTAACGACCTCCTCAATCAACAAATCTTCAAATTTTATTGTTTTTTTCTTAAACTATACCTTGAATAATTACTTTGGAGATGTATTCAGAATTTATTATCTTCAACGTAAAATAAACGGAAGAATATATACGTGACTCCGACAGGAAGTTAAACCGCTTTATTACAACGTCAAATCCCCAGCTATCCGAAAATTAGTACTTTCCGCAAAGATTCCATTCTGTCGGCTCGGAATACCTTTGGAAATTCCAACAGGGAACAGGGGCGATTAATATGCGGAAAGAAACCCTGGAGGAACCCTAGGTATTCTCCAATAAGTAAGTATGGGATTAGATATACATATTTAATTTATATAGACTCCGGCTGACCTGGGGGAAATACCCAGCCATGAGGAGAAAGCCTGGATACCGATCCGTCGTCACCGCTATGCCATCAAATTTAATTTGGGGACATTTTCAGGGCGTGCTATGGGCAGTACAGGGAATCCTTTCAAAGTCGTTTGATGAATTAGGTTATTTGCTTTTTGGAATTAGTGTGCACAACTGATTCATTGAATCATTCACAGGGGGAATTTTTGTATTCGTGTAAATGGAGAGCTGATTAAACTAAATATGCGACTGAGACAGAATTTATTTTCATACAATTAATTATATTACTTAATGCTGTTATGTTTTAACCTGAATATCATTCGTTCCTTCATTTGTTTTGCTATATACTTTGAAAACTAGGTTGTAGTTTATCATCTTCAAGAACGAATTTTTGACTTTATTCTTTCTTACTTTTCACAATTATAACAAGTAAATTTCTGTTAACTTTGAATCTACGCGCCAATTGAAATGGGTACTTGTAATATCCTTCAAAATTGATGGGAAAGTTTTATAATTTTAAAATTATGTAATGATAAGTGAAAGCACATTAAGTTCACACTGATCTAGTGTTTTGTAACGTGTTTTGATGGTACGTCACTTTTATCAGGTAGATACAAAATGAAAACTAATAATATACACACAACTAAATTTGAATGGAATCACTCGGTATTTCACATTATTGATTGTTTTCAACCATGGATCTTTGACTACTTGTGAACAATGAAGTTTTTTGTTGTAAAGAAATTGGATATAATCATAAGAAATGTTGAATTATCACCACATGTTCGGGATATTGTACTCAGTCGTGACTGAGGTTTGAAACTGTGAATTTTAAAATTTAAAAAAGCCTTAAATCAAAATTGAAAATGCCTTACGTTGGATTGTCTGATGTGCAGAGGGTCGAATAATTGCTCTCGTTGAAGAAGGGGTGACACATACAGCGGCCACAGTGGGGGTATCACAGGGGGTGATTTCGAAAACCTACGCTCGATACATGAAGCTACAATCTCTGCAAAATTGGCCTAGAAGAAGTCGTACCAAGATCACCTCTGAAGAACAAGACTGTTTTTTGTGGCAAATTGCAAGAATAGACCCTAGTGTCTTCGTTCAAAGGGTTTTTACAGCATTGGGCCCTAAAAAGTTCCAGACTTAACCAGACAACAGGAAATTAACAGACTTAATTGGTGTATCGAGCATCAAAATTGGAAAATCGAGAATTGGCGAGCTGTTCTCTTTTCGGATGAGACCAGAATTGGTGTTCGATCAGATGACCGCCAGATTCGGGTTTTAAGGGGTCGTGGAAGGCAAGCTAGACTCAAAGCAGCAAGATAAATTCCGGAATACCAAGGGAACAGTGTGATGTTTTGGGGTGGCATTATACTAGGAGCCAAAACAGATTTGATTTCGTTTCCTGAGAGTGTAACGGCTAGAAATTACGTGGACCTCGTTCTGGAGCTCATAGTGAGACTTTGTCGAGGTGCCCACGGTGAGAATTTCACTTTTATGCAAGATAATGCTCCTTCGCATACCAGCAAACTCGCGCGACATCTTCTTGAAACAGAGGGAATCGCTATTTTGGACTCTTTTGTATTCTAATTTCTATTCTTATATGTTTTCCGTTTATGTACAACGGTAAAAGTGCCAGAGGCGCAACCTACGTACTATAGTTTTCCTAAAAATAATGCATAATAGACCTAACGTCATCATATGGTTCAACTCAACTTATTAAAGTTCAACTAGAGATATTCTAATATTGGAATTTATCACCGTAACTCATTTCGCAACTGAATCAGTGAACTAAATCGAATAACTGTAAGTGACAAGTGAGCACAACAAAATGGCGAATGCGCCGGTATCAACTCATCTAATAAGAAAGTAGTTCACGCGAATGATTAAATAATCTTTTACTCTCTCGTAAACTATGAAAATAACATTAACACTCTAGAAGAGAGGATAATAACCATTACAGAATCTACATGCGTGGTGATAGAGATGATATCAAATTTGATTTGAGAGAATTCACGTAGCGGAACAACGACACATAGGAGAGAACGACCGTTGCGTCGCCTGCAGACCCATATTGAATTACGGAATAAATTGGGTTAGCCGCCTCCGTACTTCTGTCTATTAGGTATACGACCGTGTCATTAATAATACGGATTTTAATCGGATACCCTCTTTTTGTCCATCTGCGTAGCGTTCCTACGTTCTTCAGAAGCGTTCTGATAAAAAAAAACGTCGCTGAAAAGTTATTGAATATGATGGTTTGAGGGTATATGATGGTAAAATACTACTACAGATATTTTCTGCAAATAATTACTGTATTAAATAAATGAAACAAAGAATTTAGATTAAAATAATTCTAGTTTTTATTGTATTAGAAAGAATGAAGTTAGGCATTGTGAATGAAAATAGATAAAGACAAACCACGACCATGCTTTCAAATATCGATTTTTCCATGAGAAAAATCAATCTAGGTAGAATGGCGGCTATATATCGTTAATGACGTGAGAGATTTCGGGTTCCCAATTAATCCGGATCATTTCAATTAATCAATCAAGAAGTTTATTAGTTCAAAAATTTGAATTTGTGCCTTTCGGCGTAGTTAAATATCATAACTATAAATATAAACACAAATATAAATATAACAGCGAAATGTTCATTCACGAACTTATACAAAGAAAAAAAGAGTGAATCGAGGGGTTTATGATTAAAAATAAACTAGTATGGACTGCTGTTTATAAACACCTCAAAAAGTCTAGGAACACTTACCAATATCTTTAAAATATGAATTTGATGATTCGAATTTATAGAAATCTTTCGGTTTTTGTTAGGATGTATTGTATATAATGTATTCTCAAGAAAACAAAATAATATTTGACTTCTCCAAAGCACCTATTGTAAAAAAATTGGAAATTTGAAAATGACGAAATTTGGTAAAACACAAAAAAATCCTGAACTAATATTTTCGAAACGATATGGAAGCACTTATATTTTTCAGTACCCAGAAGGTCCTCCTATGTTATTAATGACATTTTGGCATCGTTGCTCAATATTAAATTGTCTATTACATTTTGGCCTAAGTCATTCCAAGCCCCTGAACTGATAATCGAAGCTCCTGTTCATGATGGAAGACGTTTTGACGCAGGAGATTTCTTTTTAGGGTGTCCCACACATGCTCGATGGGATTCAGATCTGGGGAGCAGGATGGCCACGGTAGAAGATCGATATCATTCTCTTCAAGAACGTTCAAGACAACTCTTGCACGATGAGGAGGGGCATTATCTTGTTGGAAGAGTGGATTTTGACCCAATGTTTGGAGATACGGTACCACTACAGGTAAAACTATCTCATTTGCGTAAGAATTTCCCTTAAAGTTGTTCTGTATGAAAACGAGGTCAGTTCTTCCACCAAGGAAGAGAGAACCTCTCTTGATCCCAGTTCACACGTTCTTGGCACCAAGCTAAACGAGCAGCGCGATTTCCATGAGTCAGTTGTGGAACTCTTAAAGGACGTCTGGAGTAGAGTTGACCTTCGTGCAGTCGATTTCTCACAGTTTGGTCGGATATTTGTACATTATGAACTCGTGATAGCTCTTGAGCTAATTGAGATGCTGTGGTAGTACGATCTCTTCTGGCTTGTAAAACGAAAAATCGGTCTTGGGCGACTGTAGTAATCCTGAAACGACCTGTATGGCGTTCTTCTACGCTACTTGTTTCATTGAAACGCGATCATAAACGGTTTATGACACTTGCGTTACTTTCCGGAACCCTGGATACTTTCCGTTGTGAGCTTCTAGCTTGGAGCATGCCAACGGCTCGTAACATCTCTTCTCTAGTCAAATATCGTCCCTCCATGGTCGAATCATAAAACTTGAATCTTTTATTTGTGCTTACAACAGAAACAAAGTGCCAACTAACTGATTTCAAACACTGAATACATGAAATGATTATAAAGCAGCGTCGCATCTGCTGCATTTTTAGTTTTTTATAAAAAAAACTGAAATCTGTTGCGGCACTCTACATAATTTGGTGAGAAATTGATGCCGGTGTTCATTTCTTAAAAAAAATCATCCATATTGACCGTTCTGAATACGATATATCGATAGTCAGAAGTGTTCCCTAGACTTTTTTGAGGTGTGTACATGTAGAATTATTGAAAGCTGCAGATGAACGGAACGGACTTTGCGTCGGCCGTTCGTGTATTGATGGAATCTTCGTCTTAAAAGATTCGATTGAGAAGAAACTTGGTCAAGGTAGAGCAGTGTACCTCATCTTTATTGACTTGCAGAAGGCCTATAACACTATCCTGCTAAGTAAGTTGTGGGATTGCATGCTGAAAAATGATGTTGGTCAAACTTATGTCAACGCAGTCAAAAAACTTTATTGTGGATGCACAAGCAAGATAAAGATGGGGCGTGAGATCTCTCGAGAGTTTATAGTGACGAAGGGCTTGAGACAAGGTTTCTTCCTGGCACCAACACTGTTCAAGATCTTTCTTCAAAAAGTCTTATCCTCATGGACGAGGAAATGTCATCTGATGGGCATCCCGATCGGCGACATCAGACTATACTCACTCCTATTTGCCGACGATCAAGTGATAGTAGCAGGAGATCGAGATGATACAGTCTATATGTTTCGCAAGTTGGAAGAGTACAATAAATGGGGTCTGACAATCAATATAAAAAAGACTGAATTCATGGTTGTGAGCGATAAAGATGGGGTTGACTTGGACGTCGGAAAATATAAACTGAGAAATGTTGAACCTTTCAAATATTTAGGAGTTACATTCAGTAAAAATGGGAGAAGTGATTTAGATATTTCAAACAAAATAGGACAGGGAAGAAATACTATTCGTCAACTGAACTCCATACTTTGAAGCCCTAACATCTACGGCAAGACTAAATCAAATATATACAAAGCAATCATAGAAAGTATATGTACCTACGGAGTGGAGATATGGGAGGTATCCAAAAAGAATATTCAGCGACTACTAGCCCTTGAAATGGACTTCCAGAGAAGAATCTGTGGAATCTCGAAATCAGAGCTTGTAAGGAACGAAAGGATAATACAGATTATGAAGGTAGATGGAAATATAATAGACACCATAGAAAACAAAAAACTATCTTGGTACGGACACCTACAACGTTCAGAAGAATACAGATTGCCTAAGAACATTTTCAAACGGATGCCACCAGAATGCCGTAAACGTGGCAGGCCGCCATTAAATTGGAAGAAAAATAATGAAAATGTGCCATGAGGGCAAGAGGCCTGGAAGAGGGAGACTGGGCTGACAGAAGGAAGTGGCGCTTGGAAAGCAAAAAACGACTAGGATCGTAAAAACTCGCATTTATATACTGGGTGATTCACTACTTCAGCAATTTATTTTGAAGTAAACAGGGTGTCCCAATTTTCTATGAAAAAATCTTGGGAGGTTGTTCAGATTGGAAGACCACTTTTTTGTTGAAGATTCAAGAGCGTCCTGAACTCTGCTATAATGTCTTTAAGTAATAAGTTTTTTCAGTGAGTAGTTTCGTCAAAATATTTTTGTTTCCGTAAAAATTCATTGAAATAGGCTCTCCCATCATCGCATGCTTCTTTGGCCAAAGGGGATTAATACTTTTGTCCTTTCGTTTTCTTATTGCCCAAGGATAGCTTCATTGATGAATTGAAATAGATTATCCTCATATCATATTATACAGGAGTGACATCCTGTAATTTATTATTCATGTCAACGCATAAAATATTGTGCCATATTTTTGCAGAAGTAACCTTATTTTTATCTTCGAACATTTTCGAAATGCAAAAAATAAACTAAACTAATAAAGTCAGAGGTTGCGAAAGAAGAGTTAATTAATACATATCATTATACTTGATCAGAGAAATGGAGATATTTTAAGGTATTAGTGTATGAAATATGTAATAGATTGGTTTTTTGTGAGACGATCTACAAGGTGTTGAACTATTTCAATAAATGTTCGAAATGTTGCCCGTTTCTTTGTAGACACAACTCAATCCTTCAGGGGAAACACCGTTAAACTCTAGACAACATCAGCGGATTAACTGACTGAAAGGCGTCGACTATTCTTGTCCTTCTGTGTTGTAATATAACCCCACTAGAAATAATCTAGACTTGTAAGGTCCGGAGACCTAGCTAGCCATCTAACAGGACTACCACGTCCTATTCATTTGTTTGGAAATACACTAACCAAACCTAACCTGATGTGAGTAACGTGCCGGTGCTCCATCCTGTTGAAACCACAAATCTTGTCTTATATGCTCTGTTACATCGGCAAGTAACATCGGTAGATGATTCTGGAGATAATCTAAATACATTTCACTATTGAGGTGCTCGTCGAAAAAGTGCGGCCCAATTAGATATCCATCTACTATAGCGGCCTATACATTCAAGGACCAACGATGCTGGTGATCTATTTGTCTCTTGCGGTGTGGATTTTCCGTGGCGTAATAATGAAAGTTGTGCCTGTTAACAACCCCATTCTTGTGATAAATTGCCTCGTCCGAGAAAAGAACTCTGCAGAACATATTTGGATTTTCCGCTACTTTGTCACTTGCCCAATTGCAAAAATTGATTCGATTTTCATAGTGTTGATTGTTCAGTTCCTAGTGCAGCTGCACATGATATGCATGAAATTTATTCACTTTCAAGATTCTCAGGACGGAAGTTTGACTTATACCTGTTAACTGAGAAGTCTCTCTTTGGCTTTTACATGGATCCTCTGACACTGTCAACAAAACTGATAACTGATTGTCTTCAGCTGTAGCAGTTTTTGGTTTTTCATGTTTTTTGTAAGCGACATTACCCGTTTCGATAAATCTAATTATAAGTTTTTCAAAGCATCTTGCATCAGGATGTCTCTTATCAGGAAACCTTTGTGCATAAACTCTACTTACCAACAAAGAATTTCTATCACACTCACCCAGAATGAAAAAAACATATCAACGATTTCTTCTTTGGAGAACTTCATGGCAGTCAATTGAAAAAATTAGGTTCAAACCTCACTTTAACAATGTTAAATAACGAAATACTGATAAGTTCACTATGTAAAATGCAGAATATGATATGTCCGGACACATGACAGAAGGCTCGATTTACGTATTAATCATCTTGATTTAATCATTCGTTAAAAGAATTATCTTGTTCAGGTTTCATTTTTACTACTTGAATCATTACAGAAAAAAAACTTCTGTGCGATGAGTTTGATACGGTTTGTAGAATATTCATCAAAAGTTTTACAAAGAATCGAATAATTCGAAAATCATCGAACATAAAGATAAGGTTACTTTTGCAAATATATAGCACAATATTTGATGCGTTGACATGAATAATAAAATACAGGGTGTACCATTTGAAAAAATCAAGATATGATATTTTTAAAATTAGAATATTCAATATTTTTTTGAGTCACTCCTGTATAATATGAGGATAATCTATTTCGATTCATCAATAAAGCTATCCTTGCGCAATAAGAAAACGAAAGGAGGAAAGTATTCATCCTCTCTGGCCGAAGGAGCATGCGATGATGTGAGAGCCTAGTGTCATGAATTTTTACGGAAAAAAAAATATTGTGAAGAAACTAGTCACCAAAAAAACTTCTTACTTAAAGACATTATAGCAGAGTTTATGCCGCTCCTGAATTTTGAACAAAAAGTATTTTTTATAGAAAATTGGGACACCCTGTTTACTGCAAAATAAATTGCCTTACTTTCTAAATACAAAACCGTTCGAACAAAATTAAAATCTTCAAGAGTGTACGAGCTATAGAGCACCGCGCCACTGGTGAATCACCCAGTATATAAATATACAGGGTGCTTCAACGAAAAGTAAACAGAGGCTATATCTACCAAGTTATTCATTTCTGATCAAAACGCAAAAACAGGTCAATTTTTGTTACAAGGGGCTATCTTTTGGGGTACAATACTCGCCTGAAATATCAACCCCCTAAGCGGGGGTTGCAATCCTTGGAACATTTTGAATCTGGAAGATGGGTCTAGTGATGACATAAAAGAAAGGTGGTATCTTTGTCTACATTGCCTTGAACGAATTTCCAATTTTAATTGAAAACTGTAAAAGATACAGAGTGAGCAACTGAAAGATAGGGAAGACTATTTCCCTGAGACTATTCAAGTTTCAGTGAGGTGAAATGGAACAGATCCATGTTGATCAATGGCAGTCATCATAAAGTATCATCCTCATCTCGAATTGTAACTCCTGGAGCAGGGGTGACAACGCTTGAAAATTTGGAAGAGGGTAGATGAGTCAAGTGATAACTCGAAAGAAAGGTATTATTTTTCTCTGCATTCCCGTGAAATAATTTTCATTTTTGAATGAAAACTAAAGAAGATACAGAGTGAGCCAATGAAAAATAGAGAAGACTATCGCCCCAAGACTATTGGAGTATTAGTGCGAAAAACTGGAATAGATTCATTTTAGATCAAAAGCTGTCATCTTCCGAAATCACCCTCATCTCGATTTTCGCACAAATACTCCAATAGTCTAGGGGCGATAGTCTTCTCTATTTTTCAGTAGCTCACTCTGCATCTTCTACAGTTTTCAATCAAAAATAAAAATGCGTTCACGGGGATGCAGACGAAGATAATACCTTTCTTTCGAGGTATCACTCGACCCATCTACCCTCTTCCAAATTTTCAAGGGTGGTCACCCCTGCTCTAGGGGTTGAAATTCGAGATTAGGATGGTACTTGATGGTGACTGCCATTGATCAGTATGAATCTGTTCCATTTTACTTCATTGTAAACTTGGATAGTCTCAGGGAAATAGTCTCCCTATCTTTCAGTTGCTCACCCTGTACCTTTCACATTTTTCAATTAAAAATGGAAATTCGTTCACGGCGATGTAGACAAAGATACCACCTTTCTTTGAGTTATCACTAGACCCATCTTCCCTATTCAAAATCTTCATGGATTGCAACCCCTGCTTAGGGGGTTGATATTTCAGGCAAGTATTGTATCCCAAAAGATATCCCACTTGAAACAAAAATTGACCTGTTTTTGCGCTTCGATCAGAAATGAATACCTTGGTAGATATAGCCTCTGTTTAATTTTCGTTGCAGCATCCTGTATTTTACATACGACATGAAAGCTCGTTTGGTCGGTTCTTTCTGTGAAAGATTCAAAAGAGATGCCTGAATTTTTCGAACTGGTTCATTCAATTTGGTGGTCTTTATGTCCACTTTATTAATGGGAATTTTTCTGGATTTCAATTCTTCAATTCCCTACTTTATTGTTGATTTAAATTTGTTTCACCAGTAAGTGAAAGAATACTTCATTTATTCCAACTAAACTTGTGATAATTGAAAAGTTTTCAAGAAGGAAGTACGAAATATGTAACCACTGGATATATCTCTCGCGACAACAATACCTAACCTCAAACTTTCCACTATATCCTTATCCTGTATCCCATCTCTTTATACGATTCCAACCCATTCACTGCAACTTACAATCCATACAAATTCATACGTAGATTGCAAGATCATGGCCAGATTCGTACTTCGCTTAAATCTCGGAAATGCTGTTTTCCATGTTAGAACTTGTTGTTTGCGGTAAGACGATAAGTTTCGCCGTCCCGCCGGTAGTACGTGTGCTTAGTAGATCGTTTAACTGCGAGTGAATTAATTTGTGTAATTCAATTTGTACCATTGTTGGCTTTCGTGATGATTTAATGGAATTTCTTGTTGAAGGAAGCGCTTATCGTTCCGGTCTATTTTTGGCTTGTGTCTTCGGGAGTTATTTTCACCTGCAATTGCAATCGCTGAGCGATTCATGCAGATATCGGAGAGATGTAGAAATGAAAGATTATTCTGGCGAAGTAATTGGATTACAGGAGCTTATATACTCCATAATTTTAATTGTAGTAGAAGATTCGAATTGAAAACTACTTTAATTCGTCTGTTTAATGAGTTAAAAGTATTTCATTTAACTATACTAAAACCGTTAGGAATGGGCGTAGACAAATGATAGAATTAGGCGGGGAAAGCAGGAGATACAGGGAGGCGATTTTTTCGGCGGATAATTTTTTTTTCGATTAGCTGACAATTTTTTAGGATAGACCAACTTCATTTAATCATCTTCTGACTTTCCTCACACTGACGTTAATGTTATCCACTGCTTGTAAAAGGTTACGTGCCTGAACAACAGTAAGACGAGGATTTCTTATGGTTTGATTGACGATGAAACGGTCATGTATAGCGCGGGTTGCCCGATTTCTTCCTTGTCCTCGCCTCCTCACGTACAATCCAGTTTCCTTGTAACGTCGGTAGATT
Organism: Cryptolaemus montrouzieri; assembly: GCA_013387265.2. NCBI lineage: Eukaryota > Metazoa > Arthropoda > Insecta > Coleoptera > Coccinellidae > Cryptolaemus > Cryptolaemus montrouzieri. The sequence goes on from JABFTP020000165.1 coordinate 4,590,036, forward strand.
CTATGGATAACCGACGTCGAGACACCCAACATGGTACCGACTGAGCGGTAGGTGCGCCCTTCCTCGATCAATGTAACTGCCCTTGCTACTGAGGTTGGTGGTAAATCTCTCATTCTGAATGAAAAATACCGTTTCGAATCGTGAACAGTAAAAGAATCACAAAACACCGCAACCGATCGAATTTGTATCAAATCAAAGAATGGAAAACTCTCATTCTTTAAACAAGTGCAAATGTAGACATATACAAAAAAACGTATGTTGTATTTCATATTTGATAAAAAAAGGTGTGCACATGTGTAAATGAAAAGTTCTATCAATGGTCCCAGAATTCGGTTGTGTATTTTAATACCTACCGACTGTTATCTCCTATGAATTCCTAATTTTCACCAAATTAACCAAAATGTCATCAATAACTAAGGCAATTCGAACATAAAAATCGCAAACGACAATTTCGACACGCCTGAGTGATAATAAGGAAATTCCAAATTGATAGACGAATTTTAATGACAATTCCTTGATTCAATGGAATTTCTCCAAAATGGTGATTTTCCACTTGAAATTAAATATATTTTACGAAAATAGAGATAAACGCATGAAACAAGAAGGGCGTTACTGTAGGAAGATGTGTCTTGACAGACCATGATATTGTACGTTTCAACTCGGACCACGAAATGTCACAGGGTGTTACGAATTTTTGACAAAAGAAACACTTTTAGTTTTGCCCCCGTATAATTTTTTTTTGTTTTCTCTTACAATTTCTACAAAGCAGAAGAGTTGATCTATAATTTGCCGAAAAAATCATCTAAATCGGTTGAGAATTAGGAAAAATATCGGAAATTGGTTGAATTTTCGAGTGTTCCGCTAATTTTGCCTCCGAGTGTAGAAGGGAATTAAATAGATTTGAATTTTAGTAGATTGGATATTTAGTATACTAGGCGTTCAGTTTATTTGGCGATTTTAACATATGAACTTGTCTTACCTGAAATCATATCAGGGACATTTCATAAGATCTTACTTCTTTTTGTAAGATCCAATTCTGAAACGAATGGTTTGTTTTCCCTTTAACAGTTTTTTCTACATAAAGAGTATCTTTTTATTTTTGAAAATATGTAAATGAAATCATGGAATTTATTCCATAAAATAAAGGAGTCCACTCTCCTGTTCAGAAAATGCTTTTATCTACCCAATTTTGACTGCTGAGAAATTCAAGAGAAATGTCAATTAATTTCAATACATCCACGTTACTTGCGTTATATTTCTACAGGCACCAAGATTGATATCCGATTTTACCTTAGGCGGTAAAAATCGATCCTAATGCTTTTTTCTCGTACCATCAGCTGAAATAACGCAAAACCTAATAACTTTATGGAGCCTGGCTATTGTATTTAACTCAGTGACGGCGGAAAACACTGCTACTATCAATTTGGGAAATGGTTGCCTGCTGTGAACGCTTCCCGAAAGGCATGTTTTTGATGGCTATTGTAATCTATTTCGACGGTAATGACACTATATGCGTGGGAGCGCGATATGTGGCCACCATTCCCTAAATTTTATCTGGAATTGGAGACACAGCCATAACGATACACCGTACGCAGAAAGATTATGCTGTTAGCTGTTTCGACAGAATTAATTTGAAGAATTGATTTCATGAATGATTTATTTTCACTGAATTTCTATTGAATAACTTTTGACAAACAATATAGTGCCTTCCGAACGAAGATGAGGTAAAATATATTTTAAAAAACAAGTACTGTGTTTTGAGGAATTTTACTTAATAATTGCGATTCGTAACGCGTTTCACTACACCGTAGCTTCTTCAGACGAATGAATGTACAGAAATTATAAATGAGAATATAACTATAAATGTTCTTGAGTAACTAAAAGCTTATTGGGTTGCTTCTTCTTAAGTGGTTATTTATGACAGGTACAGTAAAACCTCCGAATAACGGACACCCACGGGGATCAAAAAGTTGTCCGCTATTGGGGGGTGTCCGTTATTTGGAGGTTCGTGATAGGGACAGATGAATAAAAAATACTGAGACCAACAAATTTATACTATATTTTATTGTTTGAAATAATCTTGGATAGTGGTTTGTTTTGCTGTCTTCAATTTTTTCTTGAAAATTTCAGACTCACAGTCTAAAAGAGTTGAGGAAATATTTTTGGTTAGATGTGGATGGTTTATAATAAAAAGTTTTCTATATCTCTCAATTTTCACATACCTCAGGCAAACTAGAGATAGTGGTCACTAATGATTCTTCATCTTCACTATCTAAATCAATGTTCTCATTAGTCACTTCGAGACAACAGCTCTCAATAGAAACGTCATTGTTTTCTGTCAACACATTGTCATCAATTGAAGAATACACTTCCAAGTCGGCAAAAGTCTCTCCGATATTTGGGAACAGAAGCGATAGTGGGATGTTATCTTCATGATCTATGTCGGAATCGCGTACCGCACTGTCACTTTTATGGAAGCCGGCTTTGGCAAAACAGTTTTCACTACTTCCGGTGATAGTTTTCTCCACGCAGCAGCAATCCATATGAGTGCATTCGTTAGAGTTATGCTTTTCTCCACTTTTCTAATGACTCTTCTGTATCCATAATCGATAGAAGTCTTTTTAGCAGGCTCCTATAAATTACTTTGAAATTTTGAATTATTCCTTGGTCCATTGGCTGGCAATATGACGTTGTATTCGGCGGTAGAAAATTATTTTCACATTGTCTAGTGGAATACTTGAGTGCGATGTTGCGTTATCTAAAAGAGAACGACTTTCCGCTTTTCCTTTTCATTTTATCATCGAATTTCCTTAACCAAAAGGACATGATCTCCATTGTCATCCACGCTTTTTTATTAGAGACCCATTCTAGAGGCAATTTATCGACATGGGCCCCCTTAAAACATCTTGGATTCTTACTTTTACCAATAACTAATGGCTCTTCTTTTTGACCTTCCATATTCGAACATAAAAGAACAGTCAGTCTCTCCTTGGCTGCCTTTCCTCCAGAGCACTTATCATTTTTAATGCAAAAGTTTTTGCAGGTAGAGCGCGGAAAAAAGACCTGTCTCATCAGCATTGTAAATATCCTTAGGTGAATAGTCCTGAAGTATCAACTTCAACTTCTGCTTCCATTCAGAAACATCCTGCAAGTTAACATGCAGATTCCCCACATATAGCTTTGAAAGTAATTTTATGTCTCTGACAAAATTTTTCTAACCAGCCGTTAGAAGCTTTGAAGTCATTCAGCTGCAAATTTTTGGCGGCTTCCAGTGCTTTCTCCTGGATTAAGGGACCAGAAATAGGAATATTTTTGTTGCGAACCTTACAGAACCAGTTAAATACGACTTGATCAATTGCAAGGCCATCAGTTTTTGGGAACGCCCTCTTCTGTTGAAGATTTCCACTTGTCTGGAACAACTTTTTATTTCACTAGCATTCTTCACTATATCCCCTATCTGCGTTTTCCGACGCCAAATTTTTCACTCAGCTTCCGAACACTCAATCCACTTTTTTCACTCTCATCAATAATATCTATCTTCTCTTTAATAGACAAACGTTTTCTCTTTTGTGAAGCCATGATATTGCAAGAACCTACAATTTTAAACTGAATGGAAATCAAGGTCCTCCAGGTGGTTAGGATCTTAATTTTGGTGATAAAGGGAAAAACCGAGCATTTCTTGTTTCCAAATATTCTCGTTTTATTTCTATAGGTACCTATAAAAATATAAAAGGTACCTACCTACACAGAACTAAAATGACCATTTTATTATCCCTCAGTTCCACTAACCATCGTAAATCCGTTATCCCTAGTGTTGACAATTATTTCAATATGAATAGCGTTGAGAAGGTCGTATGTCCGATAGAGAGAGGTGAATTTACTGGTTTATGAGCAAATTTGAATCTATCAGATGTCCGGGTCCGTTTTAGGGAGGTGTCCGCTTTTGAGAGGTATGAATGGCATGAAATATTCGTTTTGACATGTTGGGATTCTAAAACTGTCCGATATTCAGAGGTGTCCGCATTTCGGAGGTGTCCGTAAGCAGAGGTTTTACTGTATATCGAATAGAATTAAGGAATAGATTGCTCCCGAAGAGATTCAATAGAGGTGAAGGGCTTAAATCGACTTGTTCATTGATGAGTCTACCTGGGTGTTTGTATTTATTGATTTCTAAAGTTTCCCAAAGATCTATCTTCCAACATTTATTATCTGTATGCAAAATTTCAAACTGTGGGTCGAAAGAGTGATTATTTTCTAGAGATGATTCGCGTAGTTTGAATCTGATTTTTTATTTGAAAAACTGCGTTTATGTTCCGATATTCTAATATTAAAATTTCTCTGTGTTCTATCAATGTAGAAATTATCACAGTCATTGCAATTCAATCTATAAACACCTGATTTATTGTTTTTACCTGGTTTAGTTTTATTATTTTTTATATATTTGCCTAAGTTATTATTAGTTTGGAAAGCTATGTTGAAATTATTGCTACTCAAGAATGATTTCAGTTCCTCTTTTGTAATGCTAACGTAGGTTAAGGTGTTGAATTTTTGTTTCAATTTATCGACAGGGTAAACTTCATTCAATGCGATTCTACTTTGTTTTTATTTAAAATATTATTTATTAGTTTGGGATTGTAACCATTATTTTTGGTTATTTGTTTAATCAAATTTAATTCTTTGTTGTTGATTAAACAAATAGCCAATAATATTTAAATAAAAACAAAGTAGAATCGCATTGAATGAAGTTTACCCTGTCGATAAATTGAAACAAAAATTCAACACCTTAACCTACGTTGGCATTACAAGTGAGAAACTGGAATCATTCTTGAGTAGCAATAATTTCAACATAGCTTTATAAACTAATAATAATTTAGGCAAATATATAAAAATAATAAATCCAAACCAGGTAAAGACAATAAATCAGGTGTTTATAGATTGAATTGCATGACTGTGATAATTTCTACATTGGTAGAACTCATAGAAATTTTAATATTAGAATATCGGAACATAAACGTAGTTTTTCAAATAAAAAATCAGATTCAAATTACGCGAATCATCTCTAAGAAAATAATCACTTTTTGACCCACAGTTTGAAATTTTGCATACAGATAATAAATATTGAAGATAGATCTTTGGGAAACTTTAGAAATCAATAAATACAAACACTCAGGTAGACTCATCAATGAACAAGTCGATTTAAGCCATTCACCTCTATTGAATCTATTCCTTAATTTTATTGGATATACCTGTCATAAATAACCACTTAAGAAGAAGCAGCCCAATTGGCTTTTAATTACTCAGGAACATTTATATTTATATTCTCATTCTTATTTTCTGTACATTCATTCGTCTGAAGAAGCTACGGTGTAGTGAAACGCGTTACGAATAGCAATTATTAAGTAAAATTCCTTAAAACACAGTACTTGTTTTTATTATTGATAATGGAATTTTACCAAGTAAAAGCCTCCCAAATTCGAAAGAATTAATTTGAAGAATTGATTTCATGAATGATTCATTTTCACTGAATTTCTATTGAATAATTTTTGACAAACAATATAGTGCCTTCCAAACGAAGATGAGGTAAAATATACTTTATGTTTACTACAATTTTATTTCCACAAACACGAACACTTTCGATCGTCAGGTAATTTTCAAGTGGAAATGAACTTATTTTTATTGATATTAAACTAATTTAACATTATTATTATTGAGTAGTGGAGAGGTATTAACGTCTAGCTGGCTATTAAGGGTGAATTCACTTGGGCTCTCACAAATTTCATTGATATCCAAACATTCCAACAGATTTTCTCTTTTGTCGCAATTATGAAGAGTTTTGATATGTTCTTATGTTATTGAATGTTTTGTGGTTTTTATATGTTCACATATTGGAGAATTATTATCACAGGATAATGTTCTCTATATCCGATTTCGAAATTCCTACCAGTCTTTCCAACATAAGCTACCGTACACTAATTGCGAACAATTTTGTATACTCCTGATGTTTTATTCTGTCTGTTTTTTGTCAAGCATTGAATAAAAATTTTCTGAAGTTCAGATCATTGGAAAAATAGTTGCTCAAGTTATTGGAGAGAGGACCAGCGTAGTTGAGACTAGCGCATTTTTTCAAACAAGTATCTTTTATTAATTTATTATTAAAATTGACATACGTGGAGAACGGCGTGAGCTACCAAGATAATGAAAGATGTTCTGTAAACACGAAACCATGCGGCACATAACTCATATCCGAATGAATCTCAGTCAGTATACAGAGTGCTCTTTTTTCTGCCTTACATATTGGAACGAAGAAACATCGAAAACTAGGTTTTCCAAATTGTAACCCATATTTTTTTAAATTCATTAGATTTGACGTAAAAACCTAAGTGAACTTTCCCATCCATACCCTGTACTTGAGATTTCAAGTTTTCAACTTATGGCGAAAAAACGAATTTTACGTAACTACCTGAAGTGGTAAAGGAGGCTTAGATTTCTGCAAAACATAATAATAATAATAACTCAGGGGCTCAGGAACATTGTTTCTGAGTACGAGCTTAGCGAACCGAAGGTACCCAAGCTGAACCTGGCAGTAGGTATAAAATGCAACTTATCCAATGATCTACAATCTAAGGAATAAACGGGTGAATCGACATCGAACCACCATAACCTCTCTTCGCGTTCAAGATTTACGAAGAGGGTCTTGTTCGGAAAGAGAGTCACAGTCTCCCTCGGTTAGCGACGGAAGCAGCGTGATATCGAGTAGGGATACTGCAACACAAAATCAAGTGGGAAATAACATCAACACCTCCCAACCGACTTTTGATGTTTCAACGGTGGCGCAAGCCATTATGCCTACGACCACGAGAGCCGGACTCCCTAGGAAACGCATGAAGTGGACCCCAGAAATGAATTCCTTCATTACGCGTTCCTATTACAAGATTACAAACTTGGAATCGGAAATGACAGCATACAGATACGCGTTTCATCTTGCGTTCGTAGAAAAATATCCAGAATTACAATCGTTAAAAACAGGCTTCTTCCTTCAGAAACGCTGCAAACCATACGAGAAGAGAAATAAGCTAGACTTATGTGTTAGGCGTTTTTTCAATTGGAATAACAAGTGTTATCGAACCAGCTATCAATATATAGGGTGTTCTATATTAAATAATGTTGTTGATGTGCATTTCCGGTATAATCGGAACTGCCATTGAGGTGAAAATATTTTAGAAGTAGAGTTTCGAACCAGCTGAATCAACTGTTAAAATTTCAACGATAGCATTATTAGTTCTCCATAAACGTCTAATAGGACACTCAACTTGTGATAACCTGTATAAGTAGATTCATTTCCTGCAGTTGAGCACTTGATAATGACTTGACAATCGAAACCGGTCGTATTTGTGAAAATAAAATTGTGGAAACCATAAAATATATTTCAGTTCATCTTCGTTGAACATGAATTTCCATGAAATGAATAAACCATCAGTATTACTCAGTTATATTTACTGAAATCTGATTCAATTTTCTTGGGAAAATAAGATGACACTATTAGGTGCGCAACAAAGTTCTCGCTGTTTTTTTCATGAAGATACAACTTTATTGTGAAAAATCAATCGAACCATCTTTCTGACAGAGCTCGAATACCGTGACGGTAGAATTATTCGTCTTCTGAGGTTATCCACGAATCAGACCATTTTTCGACCTCTTCATGTGAACGGAACCGCTGATCAGCCAGACCATGTGCCATCGGACGGGACAAGTAATAATCGGATGATGCAATATCTGGGGAATATTGTGGGTGGGTAGGATTCGAGCGTTTTCAAGTAGGTTTCAACGAGTTTCAACGAGCGTTGTCATGCTGTAGAATTACTTTTTCATGTCTCTGCTCGTATTGTGGCCATTTTTCGCGCAGTGTTTACTCAATCGCATCAATTGAGTGATGTTTTCGTTCGGTGTCAACAATTCATAATAAATAACACCGACTTGGTCCCACCAAATACACATCATAACTTTCGCAGCGTGAATATTCGGCCGAGGCTATGACGCAGAAGCATGACCGGACAGTCCCCAAGATTTTGTTTTCGTTGAATTGCTGTAATGAATCCATTTTTCATCACCCGTTACGATCCTATGAAGAAAACACTTTCTCTTTTGCCGCTGGAGCAATTGTTCACAGGCGAAAAACGACGCTCAACGTCTCTTGGCTTCAAATCATGAGGAACCAAAGTTCCTTGCTTTTGAGTCATTCCCAACGCATGCAACCGCTTGGAAATGGCCTGGCGGGTAACTCCTAAGGCTGAAGCAAACTCTTCCTGCGTTAGGCACGGATCCTCATCGAGCAATGCCTTCAATTCAGAGTCTTCGAAGATTTTTGACCATCCTTCACGATCGTCCACATCGCAATCACCGTTTTTGATGTGATGGAACCAATACCGGCAAGTTGTTTCACTTAAAGCAGCAACTCCGTAAACTTTTTGGAGCTCTCTATGAGCGTCAGCCGCCGTTTCCTTAGAACGAAAGAAGAAAATCGACACTTACCGCAAATAACGATTTGGCACAAAGTGGACATTTCCTCAAACTAAAAGTATAAGACGCAAAACAAAATCACTAATGTGGCACAGTGATTTGTTTACTGTATGCCTAAGTTTTGTTCAAGACGTTCTTGATATGTAAAAATTGACCAGCACTTGCTGCTGGAGCCATCTATTGACGTACAGCGAAAACTTAGTTACGCACCTAATGTAATTCCAAAAATTTTCATGGAAAACTTCGAAGGCGTTAATTTTAGTTAAAGTATATCTTAATAGCCTTAAAATTCTTGATAAAGGATGAACTATTGAAAAAACCAAAATACCCAATACCAAAGTTTGAAATTGATCGATGAACCCGTTCCCCAGATATCTTTACCGGGCCACCTATTGCAGACACCCTGTATATTTGCAATTTATACTTTTGATGCGTAAATCTTCATGAAGAAAGATTGAATATTTCACACATTAAAAATCATTTAATTTTACCAAGTATTATTAGAAGAGCAATAATACTCAGAGTCGTTATCCCCCTACACCATATTCGAATCTTTATTATTTCCACACAAGCCGTGTGTTTACTGTTAGCGTCGTTTATATTTCCAAGGCTGCCAAGCAGAATTTATACGTCATAGCTCTCCTAACCGAGTCCCGCAGAGATCGTACGAAAATTTTATGAGCTTACTCGTTTTGAAAATGATCTAATGCATTTGCCTTGTAGGGGTGTTTATACTATGCGCCCATTCGAATGAATTAATAAAAATTTATTCATTGCTGTAGTTATGCAATGCGGTTTTACTTAAATGGGATATTATTCTATTTTTTGAAATCCGGTCTTTGAACACAGAATGCATATTAATAATTAGCATTTAGTTATGGTGCATTTTCCTATTTAAATTTGAATCTGAATGAAAGCTTTAAACAATACAAAAATTCAATGCTTTCCGAAAGGTTATTGAGTTTTCTTTGTATCAACTTCCATAACAATGAACATTCCTTATTTTCCATCAACTTTTCGCTATTATGTAGATTTGCACAGCTCTGCATTTGTGACAGTTACTCGTCGAGAAAAGTTATCGCACGAACAAAACGGAATTATATTCGAGAGAATCGAATTAAAACGTTCTATACGCTCAAACCTACGACGCTTAGTTTCGGACAATCCTGCATAACTTCATCCAACAAAAAGTTCGTAATTAATTCATGGAAGTGTGAAAAGTGCCATCTCCCCACGAAGGCATCATTAAAACTTTCCAGACTTGAACAGAAGAACTTGAAACGCAGAATCATTTCCTGGAGGTATCTGCGGATCCTCCTGGATGAAATACACTCGACTGGGTCATCCTTATTGGCCGTATGGTTATCGAAAATGTCCGCTGCAGATTTCCCGTTACCCGACACCCTTCGATTTCCTCTTGAGTGCTCTTTCGTCTAGAAAACTGTTAATTTACTATCTCGATGTGGCCTGTCTCTAATCGCCTGCGAGCTCAAAAATTATGCCTCCAATCATAAACTATTATTTCTCGCATGAAGACGTAATTCTTAGCTCTTGGCTGATCTATCGACGTTTCTTAGAGTTCATTTCGTCAGACCTCCTAAATCGCCGATTTATGTTTTCTGGATTGGCTCTCTACTTTCTGCTTTCGATGACTAAAGTTATTGGAACTTCAATATTGATCTGGGAAAAAATATTATATGTAATGGGGTCGGCACTTTGCAAATATTCGCTGAGTTATTCCATACAAGCTTTTTTGATATAATTAATTCAACAGGTATGTGCTCGTACTTTCTTTGGGCCTCTACACATTTTCCAGCGACACGACCATGACCAGTAATTGCCCTAGAAGGCGTCTACAAAGACTTATTGGAAGGCATTCGTAATAGCTTCTTCTATGTCCTCTTCTTCACAGGACTGCCTCATACTGAAGAAAGTCTGATGGGTTTACGTCAGGACTATACTCGGCGTGGGACTGCGTTGGTACCTTATGTTGGGTCAGGTTTGTTTTTATAACTTGGTAACTATTTGAAATTAACTGAAAATGTTTAATACTGATTTTCATAACTTGGTAAACAGGGAGAAACGTAATTAAAACTTGGTAACTATTCGAATAGTAAAACACATTTGATATTAATTCTGACTGTACTGTACTGTAACTCAGAAAATGATCAATTGTATCATAACTTGACACATTATACATTCGAATGTAAGATACATTTAATAATGATTTTTAACTATACTTCTTTAAGTATCTATCTGTTCCAGATGTACAGGCAATTTATTCAGTATTTGTATTCATCCTACTTTCAAACTAGGCAAAATATTTAGATATATAGATGAGTAAGGGCTTCATCCTTCTCGTAAAGGATAGGAGCTTTATGGGAGAGAGCTTAATGAGCTCAGTCAGCTTCAGTTTGTTAGATCTGAGTTCTTCTATCCTGACTCTGTCCCCAACTGGGCGCTCGCACATAACATGTTCCATTGATTATGTCTCTTCTTGACATAGTGTACATGAAGAATCCTCAATAAATCCTAACTTGTTTAGGTGATTTCTGAAGCGACAGTGCCCCGTTAGTATAGCAGTTAGAACTGTCAAGTTCAGAGAGTTTAAGCTAAGCCTCGGCTCTGGTAGTGGAAGCCCCTTGATTCTTTCAGGAAGAGAGTTTTCAGTTGACGTTGGTGGTGAAAGATCTTTTTTCGCTTTTGTAGAAAGTGGGGTCCCCCAAGGCTCAGTGCTGGGCCCCCTACTGTTTCTGGTCTACATTTCTGAATTGCCTTCTTCTTTGAAATCTGCCTGCTTCTCATAGGCTGATGATACAAAACTTTTCAATTGTGCTATCTTGCATCACATCACCCTACAGAATGACTTGAACATTATTACTCGTTGGTGCGAAGACTGGCTCCTGCCACCAAATACCGAAAAGTGTAAGGGGAAAAACAATTCTCATTTGGTATATTTCGTTAATGGTCACTGAATGGAAAGTGTACAAATGCACATCGATCTTAGAGTAATTGTATCGGCAGATGTATCCTGGAGCCATCATGTTATTCACTGTTCTATTAAGGCCACAAAACTTTACTTACTTCTAAGATATTTTCATGGATGTGATCCCTCAACTGCTGCAGAACGATACAAGACCTACGTCCGCTCAATTTTGCAGTTCTCTGATTCAGTATGGCATCTTTGGCTGACTAAAGACATGAAGCTTTTAGAATACATTCAGAGAATGGCTACAAGGATGTTGTATGGTGTCGTAAGCCCAAGCTATGAGGAGCGCTTGTAGATTTCCACTTTCGTTCACAGGCGACTAAGAAGAGATCTGATAGTCGTCTACAAAATTATGCATGGCCTATTCGACAGTGACTTAAGTGACCTTTTCGAACCTAATATGAATAACTTACGTGGACATCAGTTTAAGTTAGTACGTGAACGGGCCCGAACGGCATCTCACGAGCACGTCATTTCGAATAGGATCGTCTGTGTTTGGAACCGCCTATCGGATAATGTAGTTAGTTTCACATCACTAAGAATTCACTAATAATAGAGTGGCTTAATATTTCAAATCGGCCAATAACTATTTCAGATTATTTCCTTTAGCTTTTAGTTTTCAGTTATCTTTAATTATTGATTCTCATTTTGTCATTTCACTTTCATTGTCGTCACTGACTATTTAGTGTACTATTTGAGCTTATGAATTCCGAAATCTCAACTCTTCATGAAACTTAATAATAATAATAATAATAATACGGACTATCTTCACAGGGGCATAATCAAGTGTGCAACATTATCCATCAGAAACTTGCACACAATTACGGACTTCTGAATACCTTCCAGCCATATTAAAAGTATCAACCGGCGCCCGTATTGGAAAATGACTCTATCAGATTATACTACGATAGGCCTGTTATCACTGACAGAATGGTGACGAATAATAGGCCGGACATAGTGGTGTATAATAAGAGAGTCAGAACAGCAATGCTGGTGGATGTCGCCATACTCAATAATAACCACTTGCTGAACAAGTTTCAGGAGAAAAAGTCCAAATACACTGACCTTGCTATTGAGATCAAGCAGATGTGACACCTCGATAAAATAGATATTGTTCCTGTCATCGTATCCTCGACTGGGTTAATACCCAAAACTTTGCATGATAGCCTTAAGAAATTAGAATTGCATAAAAATACCAATATAGAAATGCAAAAAGCTGTAATTCTTAATACATGTAGGATAGTTAGGAAATTTATGTCAAGTTTATTGTAATCGAGCCTATTCCCTTTGATTGCTGAATCTGGGAAAGGTAAATTATATCCAGCTAACAGTTGAGAGAGTGAATAAGTCCACGATAATAATAATAATAATAATAACTTGCCTGCCAACACTCTACAAAATACTCACCTCATGCATATCCAATCGAATATACCAACACCTTGACGACAACAATATATTAGCAGAGGAGCAGAAAGGATGCAGAAAGAAACACCACGGGTGCAAGGAACAACTCATCATAGATTCTGTGATGATGAAACAGGCACACGTAGGGCATCGCAATGTTCATTCAGCTTTTCTCGATTATCGGAAGGCATTCGATAGTACCGCCCATTCTTGGCTTGTTGAAGTATTGCAGATATACAAAATTCACCCAGCCCTAGTAGAGTTCTTAAAGACAACAATGACACACTGGCGCACGTCTCTGCAGGTCAACATGAACAATAAATCTATTAAAACCGACGAGATACCCATACGTCGTGGAATTTTTCAAGGAGACTCTTTGAGTCCACTATGGTTCTGTTTAGCAATGAACCCATTGTCCTCAATGCTCAATAGAACAGGATACGGATTTAGGATAAAAGCAGAAAGGAATTATCATACAATCTCTCACCTGCTCTATATGGATGACATCAAATTATATGCTTCGAACAAGAAACAATTGGATGATTTGCTGAAAACTGTCAGTGAGTTCTCGGCAGATGTTCATATGAAATTCGGGATTAAAAAATGTAAGACCCTGAACATTCAAAGAGGGAAAGTCATAGATGGTGAAACACAACTTTCAAACGGTAATATTATACAGTGTATGAGAGATGGCGAAACATACAAATATCTGGGATACCAACAAGCCAGATTGTTAGACCAAAAACAATCAAAGGAGAAGATTCGTTCAGAATACAGTCAGCGTCTGAAGTCTGTGCTGAAATCGATGTTGAACTCGGGAAATCTAGTCAAGGCAATTAACACCTACGCCATTTCAGTGTTGCTTTACTCATTTGGAATAATCAGATGGACTAAGACAGAGCTGGATGATATTCAAAGGCAGACTCGAACGATGCTGACAAAGTACAACAACCATCATCCAAAATCGTCTGTGATACGAACAACTTTGAAGCGGAAAGAATGAGGACGCGGATTAATAGATATTGTCAATTTACACACCGAACAGATAAAAAATCTCAGAGAATTATTCTCAGCAAAAGCTCTCACTTCTGACCTCCATAAAGTGGTATCGTTAGCTGATAAGGGATATACACCTTTAAATCTTGCTACCAGAAATGACCTTCTGAATCTACCACTCCTATCAGATACTGAAAAACAAGAGCAATGGTCAAGAAAGGAATTGCATGGACGACATCACCATGAGGTTAACCAACCACACATCGACAAATAAGCCTTCAACAAATGATTGATGAAAGGAGAATTATTCGCAGAAACAGAAGGATTCCTTATGGCCATTCAAGACCAAGTGATCGCTACAAACAATTACAAAAAATTTATAATGAAGGACGGAACATTCCAAACAGATAAGTGCAGAAAATGCCATATAAGATCGGAGACTATACAGCATATTACGTCCGGATGCGAACAACTGGCCAATACGGAGTATCTTCACAGGCATAATCAAGTGTGCAACATTATCCACCAGAAACTTGCACACAAGTACGGACTTCTGAACACCTTCCAGCCATATTACAAGTATCAGCCGGCGCCCGTATTGGAAAATGACTCTATCAGATTATACTACGATAGGCCTGTTATCACTGACAGAATGGTGACGAATAATAGGCCGGACATAGTGGTGTATGATAAGAGAGCCAGAACAGCAATGCTAGTGGATGTCGCCATACCGAATAATAACAACGTGCTGAACAAGTTCCAGGAGAAAAAGTCGAAATACACAGACCTTGCTATTGAGATCAAGCAGATGTAGCACCTGGATAAAATAGATATTGTTCCTGTCATCGTATCCTCGACTGGATTAATACCCAAAACTTTGCATGATAGCCTTAAGAAATTAGAATTGCATAAGAATACCTATATAGAAATGCAAAAGCTGTAATTCTTAATACATGTAGGATAGTTAGAAAATTTATGTCAAGTATATTGTAATCGAGCCTATTCCTTTGATTGCTAAATCTGGGAAAGGTAAATTATATCCAGCTAACAGCTGAGATAGTGCATAAATCCTCTTGATTCATCTGTTAACATTAGACAATAAAAATTCAACTGAATTTGTAATTTTTCTTTACATTCAGTGTACTGACTTCATTCGATAAAACTCGTTCAATTACAATATATAATTCCGAAGTAGGACTTAAATTTACTTTGAAAAATATTGTTCAACCTTCAGAACTCGTAAATTCATTCATATGAATTTCTTTTCATAAGAATATTTCCAATTTTTCCGCACCGTCGAACATTACAACTTCATCAGAATTTCTGTTTTATCGAACGCTCGTTCCCCAATATATACCAAAAATAATAAAACACAAAATCTTCCAACTCGAACTGGAAGAAATTCTCTTTACGGCTACTTGCCCCAAAACTCCGACGAACTTCCGCAGTCTGCGAAGTTTTTGAAGCGTCTGTTTCACAATCGCGGATAGATATCATATTGTGCCATTTTCTTCAAGTTGGAGATGCATCCCTGCCCTGCTGCATCACGCGATCGGTTCGTTTGGGGTGGCCTGGAGGGCCGGGGCACCATCTCCGATGCAGCAAAACGAAACCGAGAGATTGGTAAGCATTTTCGAGTAAATCTCTTGCAGGTGCACGTCTGGGCATTCGAATTCGCTGATCCGGACACGAATTTAATTTTCTACGAATCTACGGACTGAGAGCTAGTCTGCTATTCTAGGCGAGTTGGAGGATGCATGCCAGACGGATTTTTTGCAGTAATCAATTTAGAGTATATTGTGAGGGACTGGTCTCGTCCCACTCATGAATAATTGCCGACGAAGAAGACCTCATTATTTTCACGACGGAAAAAGAAAAAGAATATGTTTCGGAAAAGTTCAGCACGACGTTCGGTTCAACTGTGAGCGTAGTTGATGCAAAATGATATGAAAAGATCCTAACCAGAGAGAAAAATGTCGATAGAATACACAGTCTGTCTTAAAGTAAATAGGATTTTTCAAAAATGGGGAAATGAATGTTTTTTTTAGCAAAATTCTCTTCGTTATTCAAAATAGTCTGTTTTCACTTCGATTCATTGTTTTGGACAATTTTGAATAAGTGTTTGAGGTCCTCGGCCGGCATAGCTCGGGGAATGTTGGTACACGCCTTCTAGATGGCTGGAATGTCACCAAAACGCATTCCTTTCATTGGATAATGAACAAATAAAACTCGGACGGAGTTAGGTCTGGCGAATATGGGAGTGGTTGTCCGTAAAATTTGATTTTTGGTCAAAAAATCGGTAATTAGCGTCGAACAGTGAGATGGGGCACACCAATATAATAAACTGTAGTAATCATTAAGCCTAGTGGAACGAAATCGATCTTGGCAACTCGGGTTGTTTGAATATTTATGATCTCATTACAAGTCCGCTAACGAAATTGTTCAATTTCTACATTAGGGATGGTATACAGTGTGTTCCAACGAAAATTTGACCCCCCCTCTAACTCCGAAATGAGTAACATTAGCGAAAAACACCAAGACACGTCGATTTTTGTTTCGAGGGGGAGCATTTTTCGAAATAATTCGAAACTTCTCAGATCAACCCCCTACCCCCAGCAACCCTAACTTTGAAATTCATCATAGGGAATAAGGGTCGAGTGGCACCTTACTGAAAAGGTCTGTCAATTCTCCACCTTGATTTGTCATTTTTAGAATTTTAAATTAACATACAGGGTGTCCCAACCAAGGGTGAAGTTGAATTCCTGGAAATCCCAAATACTAAATGAAATAGATTTATTTTGGCATAATGCAAGCGCAAGTTTATGCTCGGTCTAGAAAAACGACCTACACTTGTGAATTTGGAGTTGGTGCAATCAACCCCCTATTTCCAGCATCCCCAACTCAAAAATCATTCGATCGAAAATAGGTCAAGTGGCACCTCGTTGGAAAGGTACTGCAATTTTCTCTTCGAATTTGGTATTTTCGAAATTCAGAATCATCATACAGGGTGTCCCGAAGCAGGAACATTGAAAATCCAAATAACTTTTTGAAACTGGTTCATTTCGGTATACGAGAACATGTTTGATCCGAGAATAGGACTTTCTTGTGTGGTTATAGAATTTTTGCAATCAACCCCTTCCATTCAGCATCCCCAACTTGAAAATCATACAAATAATTCAAGTGGCATATCTTCAGAAAGGTTTTTTGAATTCCAGAATGATTAAAGCATTTCATTCAGTTCGGCTCTCCATACAGGATGTCGCTTTCGAAAAATTCAATATCGTCATTTGAAATTATCAACTAAAATTAATTCGAAACTGTTGAAAGTATTGGGGTACGATGTGTTGAGCATCAATTACGAAGAAATAAAGCTGATTTCTGCATTGAAAATGTTCACATTTTTTCATTTCCATCTGGCGTGCAGTCATCTGTTATTTCTCATTTTGCAATGAAATATTATTATTATTCAGATCAGTTCCTCATTATTGTTGTTGTTCGTCAGTTGAAATTAATCTGAAAATGGTTTATTCCACTGAGGAAAGGGTCGAAATTGTATCGACGTATTTTCGAAATAACAGTTGTGCCAAAGAAACGGCAAGGATATTCGATAGGAACCATCCTGAAAGAGAAAGGGAGTCAGTCACCAGTACGTTAAATATTTGGTTGACAAATTCCTAGCTACGGGTTCGGTGGCAAACAAAAACATGAAGTGGCATGTCCTGTCAGAAATGAGGCAACGGAAGTGGCAGTAGTGGGTCATCTACAAATGGAGAATACTACTTCGATCAGAAAACTATCTCGTCTGACTGGTGTATCAGCTACAACTGTCCATAGAATCGTGAAACATCACAAATTTCACCCCTACAAGGTAAAATTAGTGCATGAAATAAACGAAGATGATCCAGATCGTCGTTTACAGTTTTGTGAAAATCTAAGTGAAAACCTAAACGCTAATCCAAATTTTCTGAATAACATCTGTTTTTCTGATGAAAGCACCTTTATGCTCAGTGGTGAAGTGAATAGACATAATTGTCGATATTGGGACACACAGAATCCTCATTGGTTTAGAGAGTCCCACACGCAAAGGCCTCAGAAGTTGAACGTTTGGGCAGGAATTTTGGCAATCATCTAGTTGGGCCTTTCTTTATTGAGGGTAATCTGAATGGAAATGGCTACCTACAGTTGTTAGAGGAACACATACATCCTAGATTGACAGAAATTTTACAGAACGATCCAACTCTTTCTGAGGACGAAATGCGTTTTCAACAAGACGGTGCTCCTCCGCATTATGATGCTCGGGTGCGCCAATATTTAGACGAAAATTTCCCAGGAAGGTGGATTGGTAGAAGAGGACCTGTTGAGTGGCCAGCCAGGTCACCAGATTTAAATCCCTAGATTTTTTTTTGTGGGGCCATCTAAAATCTAAAGTTTATGCCACAAGACCAGAAAACCTGGAGGAGCTGCGGATGAGGATTATCACAGAATGCCGACTTTTGACTCCTGAAGTTTTCGCTAATGTGAGAAGAGAGTTCGAAAATCGTCTGTATAACTGTATGGAGGTGGGCGGAGGTCATTTTGAACAATTGTTGTAATAATCAAGTTAGTTTTTGTTTTCAATTGAATACAAGTTCAATAAATCTCGTTTTCCTGTTTAGATGAGCATCCAATCAGTTTCTCCATCATCCCTCATCCTGATCCTCACGCCAGAAAACCTCGATTGCCAAACTGAAACCAATGCCTCAGTGATTCAGAAAATAGAAAAATCTTTCTGGAACTTTGCCACTCAACCTGTAATCACTTGTATGATTTTTGAGTTGGGGATGCTGAATGGAAGAGATTGATTGCAAAAATTCCATATTCACGCAAGAGAGTCTTATTCTCGAATCAAACATAAACATGTTCTCGTATTATACCGAAATGAACCAGTTTCAAAAGTTATTTGGGTTTTCAGTGTTCCTGCTCCGGGACACCCTGTATGCTAATTCTGAATTTCGAAAATACCAAATTCGAAGAGAAAATTGAAATACCTTTCCAACGAGGTGCCACTTGACCTATTTTCGATCGAATGATTTTTGAGTTGGGGATGCTGGAAATAGGGGTTGATTGCACCAACTCCAAATTCACAAGTGTAGGTCGTTTTTCTAGACCGAGCATAAACCTGCGCTTGCATTATGCCGAAAATAAATCGATTTCATTTAGTATTTGGGATTTGCAGGAATTCAACTTACCCTCGGTTGGGACACCCTGTATGTTAATTTAAAATTCTAAAATTACAAATCAGAATGGAGAATTGACAGACCTTTACAGTAAGGTGCCACTCGACCCTTATTCCCTATGATGAATTTCGAAATTAGGGTTGCTGGGGGTAGGGGGTTGATCTGACAAGTTTCGAATTATTTCGAAAAATGCTCCCCCTCGAAACAAAAATCGACGTGTCTTGGTGTTTTTCGCTAATGTTACTCATTTCGGAGTGATAGGGGGGGTCAAATTTTCGTTGGAACACACTGTATAACCTGGCTGCCTTAAAAAAATAAAAAACCTGTCCTTCACACAAGAAAGGTTGCACAGATTCACCAAATAATTATAGGCCTCTTGCATTCACCCCGGTGATTAGCAAACTTCTTCAAAAAGCTCTGAAGCTGCAGATATTGGAACATTTTGATTCGTATAATCTTTTGAACTCTTCAAAGTTCGGATTTCGTGAGGGCAAATCAACAAAAATGGCTGTAAATTCTCTGGTTGAGTACGCAGGTGCACTTTTCTATGGCATATCTAAAGCCTCTGATTGTGCCACTCTCACATCATTAAATATAATTTCTCTGATTCTGTGTTGTCTTTTCTGTGCTCATACTTGAGTGATCGACAAAAAATTGTTTTTTCGACGGTTATATTTCGGAGCTGATGTCACTTAACATAGGTGTCCCCCAAGAACCAGTATTAGGTCCGTTATTATTCCTTATTTATATAAACGACCTTCCACATTGTTAATCTGAAGTGGATTTAATAATAAAAAACAAGTATTGTGTTTTAAGGAATTTTACTTAATAATTGCGATTCGTAACGCGTTTCACTACACCGTAGCTTCTTCAGACGAATGATTATGCAGAAAAATGTAAATGAGAATATAACTATAAATGTTCTTGAGTAATTAAAAGCTTACTGGTCGGCTCCTCCTAAGTGGTTATTTATGGCAGGTATATCCAATAAAATTAAGGAATAGATTGCTCCCCGAAAAGATTCAATAGAGGTGAAGGGCTTAAATCGACTTGTTCATTGATGAGTCTACCTGAGTGTTTGTATTTATTTATTTCTAAAGTTTCCCAAAGATCTACCTTCCAATATTTATTATCTGTATGCAAAATTTCAAACTATGGATCGAAAGAATGATTATTTTCTAAGAGATGATTCGCGTAATTTGAATCTGATTTTTATTTGAAAACTGCGTTTATGTTCCGATATTCTAATATTAAAATTTCTATGTGTTCTACCAATGTAGAAATTATCACAGTCATTGCAATTCAATCTATAAACACCTGATTTATTGTTTAAATTATTGTTTAAAAACGCGTTACGAATCGCAATTATTAAGTAAAATTCCTTAAACACAGTACTTGTTTTTATTATTGATAATGGAATTTTACCAAGTAAAAGCCTCCCAAATTCAAATGAAGTGGATTTTGTAATTTTTACCGACGACAGCACGACACTAAACACTGGTCCTGACCTCAAGACCTTGAGTGACTCTGTTGAAGAAAAAAAACTTGATGATTCGTTGCTAGCCAACAATTTATCTCTGAACCATGCAAGAACTGTGATCAAATTTTTTTCTCTTAGATCTCTTGAAGATGTCGAATCTAGTGAGACTAATTTTCTCGGTGTACCATTGGATGCTTCACTGCTTTGGCAAGCCCACGCAGATCAGGTGGTTTCTTCAGCATCGAGTAATTTGTAAAACTCAGTTTCCGAATCGACTCTCTCCTAAATGTATATATTTGAGTGATTATTGAATGTTAAGTCTAATATGGAAGTTTTGAATTAAGAAGCGGTTTACACTCATTTAATACTAGATTGAGTCATAACTTTCACGGTCCTTTCCATCGTCTCAGTAAAACGAGGAATGGATTGAGTTACTGGGGTCCTACTGTTTTCTTTAAAGCTTCCCAAAGAGGTCAGAAGGCTTCCTTATAAATCAGTCAACCCCATTTCGAAAAAATATCTAATAACTAAATGTTTCTATTCGGTTGGTGATTATATGGAAAATGATAACATTCAATCACAGAATGACAGTAAGGCAACCAAAAATTTGAATTTAACTAGAAATCACTGCAATAAATCTCAGAGAAAAAACGAAATTTTCGAGATCTTGGCAGTTGATTGTTATAGTTGTGTAACCATAAAAACAAAAGATAGATCTCAAACAGAAATCCTCAAGAAGTCTCACTAGTTCGACTATTTACCGCAACGCTACACACTGTGTCTGCTAGGAAGTGATCTATCCATAAACTATCTACCCGTTTTATTCATGGTTTGCCGGTGGCAATGGTGAGTGGTCTCTGTGCCAGTTCATTAGGGGGCCCAATAACATTTACATGTTTTGTTGCGCTCTAACGGATTGAAAGGAGTAGATGGCAGTCTGGCCTGATGTTGTGAATGGGTATGCAATACTGACGAGTTCAAATGAGACCGAAACTGCAGACTATTGCTCCTATTCATGGCATCAGACTGAGCTGTACCACTGCAAGGTGGATCTGGTTGACGGTGATTATAAAGATTGTATCAGAAAACCTTCAGAGAAGAATATTGAACATTCTACGGGAGGTTGAATATTATTCCTTGAACAAAATCCTTAAATGATTCTGAATTACCTATCACTGAAATCACTCGAAATAAGAACGATAGTTTGTTTATTCTGAACACGATCCGTCATTTAGTTGATTCGCAGTGCTCGATTTTATCAGTTCTCATAAGTATGTTTAGCGATTTTTACAATGCATAAAAATATCGAACTGAGAATTTGTCTCAAATTTTGTATTACAAATGAATTTCGTGAACAGAATCTCTAAAAATATTACAGTAGCCTTATGGTGAATCGACTTCATCAAAAATACGGGCATATGAGTGGTGCAATGCACTAAAAAGAGAGCGAGATGTGGTGGAATATTTGCTTCGCTCTGGTCGAGCATAAACAATTTCAACTCAAGTTTACATCGATAAACAGAAGGAAATCCTGAAAATCGTCATTTAAGTTTGAGAGAAATAAGAAATAATAAAAAAAGAGTAATGTGTTTTTGAAATTTTACTTGATAACTATGATTCTTAACGCGTTTTACTACACCGTAGCTTCTTCAGACGAATGAATGTACAGAAAATAAGAATGAAAATATAAATATAATGGTTCTTAAGTAATTAAAAGCTTATTGGGTTGATTCTTCTTAAGTGGTTATTTATGACAGGTATATCCAATAAAATTAAGGAATAGATTGCTCCCCGAAAAGATTCAATAGAGGTGAAGGGCTTAAATCGACTTGTTCATTGATGAGTCTACCTGGGTGTTTGTATCTGTTGATTTCTAAAGTTTCTCAAAGATCTACCTTCCAATATTTATTATCTGTATGCAACATTTCAAACTGTTGATCGAAAGAGTGATTATTTTCTAAGAGATGATTCGCGTAATTTGAATCTGATTTTTATTTGAGAAACTGCGTTTATGTTCCGATATTCTAATATTAAAATTTCCATGTGTTCTACCACTGTAGAAATTATCACAGTTATTGCAATTCAATCTATAAACACCTGATTTATTGTTTTTACCGTATTTGGTTTTATTATTTTTATATATTTGCCAAAATTATTATTAGTTTGAAAGCTATGTTGAAATTATTGCTACTCGAGAATGCTTTCAGTTTCTCACTTGTAATGCCAACGTAGGTTAAGGTGTTGAATTTTTGTTTCAATTTATCGATAGGGTAAACTCCATTCAATGCGATTCTACTCTGTTTTTATATAAAATATTATTTATTAGTTTGGGATTGTAACCATTATTTTTGGCTATTTATTAATCAAATTTAATTCTTTGTTGAAATTTTCTGGTGATAACGGGATGTTAATCAATCTATGAATAAAACTGTTGAATGCTGACATTTTATGTTGATAGGGATGACACCACGAGTTATGTATTATAATATCTGTATGTAACGGCTTCCGAAATTGTTACGTCTAAGAAATTTTCAAAATTGCTTAACGACTTGCTAATAACACATTGCAATTTTAAATCTAAATTTTCGGTCAAAAATTCATACGAACTAATTGCCAATATCAAAGATACCTTTATACCACTTAATTCCAAACTCATTTCTTTCGATGTTAGGAATCTATTTTCCAACATTCCTCCGAAAGATACGTACTACTTAGTGGAAGAATTATTAGAAAAGAATCATGTCAATACGATCATTAAATCAGAAATCATTATTACAAATTTGTTAAGATCGAAATTATTTCCATTTCAATAACAAATATTATACTATTGAAGAGTGCTTGATTTTGGGCAATCCGTTAAGTCCTTTGTTAGCCGAAATATTCATGAATAATTAAAAGAAATTAATTCATAATCATCCACTCAGTAAATATTGTTTATACTGGTATCGCTATGTAGACGATATCATTATTCGCTTCACAGGAACAGATAGACAGTTGAAAATTTTCGAAAATCATATAAATTCATTACATCCAAAAATTGGATTCACAACCGAAATAGAAAGCAATAATTCGATAAATTTCTTAGACGTAACAATTTCGAATGAAAATGGAAAACATGTTTTCGCAATTTAACATAAGCCGTCACATACAGATATTATAATACATAACTCGTCGTGTCATCCGTATTAACATAAAATGTCAGGATTCAACAGTTATATTCATAGATTGATTAACATCCCGTTATCACCAGAAAATTTCAACAAATAATTAAATTTGATTAAAAATATAGCCAAAAATAATGGTTACAAACCCAAACTAATAAATAATACTTTAAATAAAAAACAATGTAGAATCACATTGAATGAAGTTTACCCTGTCGATTAATTGAAACAAAAATTCAAAACTTTAACCTACGTTGGCATTACAAGTGAGAAACTGAAATCATTCTTGAGTAGCAATAAATTCAACATAGCTTTCACACTAATAATAATTTAGGCAAATGTATAGAAATTAATGAAACCAAATCAGATAAAAATAATAAATCAGGTGTTTACAGATTGAATTGCAATGACTGTGATAGTTTCTACATTGGTAGAACACATAGAAATTTTAGTATTAGAATATCGGAACATAAACGCAGTTTTCCAAATAAAAAATCAGATTCAAATTACGCGAATCATCTCCTAGAAAATAGTCACACTTTCGACCCACAGTTTGAAATTTTGCATACAGATAACGAATATTGAAAGGTAGATCTTTGGGAAACTTTATAAATCAACAAATACAAACACCCAGGTAGACTCATCAATGAACAAGTCGATTTAAGCCCATACCTCTATTGAATCTCTTCGGGGAGCAATCAATTCCTCAATTTTATTGGATATACCTGTCATAAATAACCACTTAAGAAGAATCAACCCAATAAGCTTTTAAATACTTAAGGACATTCATATTTATACTCTCATTCTTATTTTTTGTACATTTATTCGTCTGAAGAAGCTACGGTGTAGTGAAACGCGTTACGAATCGTAATTACTAAGTAAAATTTTAAAAAACACATTAATTGTTTTTATTATTGATAATGGAATTTCATCAAGTAAAAGCCTCCCAAATTCAAATGAGAAATACACATTTTAACGATTGTTTAGGCATGAAACGCGGTGTCGCTCGACTAGTTCAAAAAGACATGAATTTCTGTATGAATTGAACTTCGTTAGGGTAACAGAAAGTTTACAAGTTTGACATGGAAACCAGTCAAGAAGCTTAGGAATGGCGCCTTTCAACAGAACCAGGTACCCGTTCTGAGTCGATAGAAGACATAAAGGAGAATTCGCGGCGAAAACTCAAGTCGATTCCAGAAAAAGCGTTTGAAAAATGTTCTGATGATTGGATTATTCGTTGGCGTAATATATTATTTCGGAAGAGGCCTACTTTGAAAGGATACAATAGATTTGCGTTTCCTAACCGTCCTTTTCTTTGACAGTTTATTGAAATTAAGGTCGTATTTAACCTCGAAAATTATATCCCTTTAAGTTATTTATTAACAGCGTTACAGAGACAAGTCTGGACCTTAACTATTTCTTCATGATGACTAGGAGAAATCACAAAGGGTATTGGTTTCCTCTATAAACTCTCAGACACTATATAGTTTTTCGTTTGTATGATCTCGAATGACTAGTAAGCGTCGTAACTATTATAATTATAGGTAACTTTCGGAAGGAATAGAAACGATTTATAATGGACCTCATGATCAATTTGGTATATACGAAGTTGAAATATTTCAAACTTAATAATTCACCATATAAAAAATAAGAGAGATTTAAAATGCAATTCAATAAGAGCTAAATCAATACAATATTCGAACACAATGAACACTTTATTTGGTTTTCTTTTCAACGTAAAAATATTCCCCACAAATCCACGAACTAATAAATCAAAATGCCGCAGCTCGTAACAATATTGCATTAATAATTCAAATCCATATCAAAGTCGGACGTCGAGACTTCAAAGTCTACTAAATCATTGCCTTACATCTGATTCAAGTCTCGTATGATGAAAAACCAGCGCCTGACAAAGGATCGCTCTATATGGATTTTCACCTCATTTTCCGACCGCAATTGAACCGGCGAGAACACGTTCAGCGGGCATCATAAATCAGGTCGACCTTGATAGAGTTGCAATTAGGTTTGTTGATTGTTGCGTTCGTTTTTTGGAGTTTCATCAGCGAAAATGAACAAACAGGAGTAATTAAGAAGAGTTACGTGAGCTGTATCCCACCTCTGATATTTAACGAAATTACTGGCGGATTGGACAGAGGTATCGGACTTCCGATCACGATTTCGTTGTAGCAAAAAGTTTGGACTTGGAGTTTGTGTTATTGTACTCGTTCAAGACACGCATCAGAGATAATATTTTTTATGAAATTCACAATTGCAACCAGAATATCATGAATCGTCGATATGAAGGTTCAAAATGTGACGATGATGAATACACAAAACGAAGCATAATTTTTTGAAGTACTTTGGTTTGTTTTTTAATCAGATCGCTAATAATTTATACTACTTACCTGAGTTTCAAAAGTGTAGGCAGTAAATTCCGTGAACTGCCTGGCTCTTTCCTAGTAACTGAATAAATCTGAATGCACATTCCATGGGCGTCCGTTCTTGATATGATAATTCATAAAACCAGGGTTTCAACGATTAAGGAGGCAGTTGAAATTTGGAAAATAGTTAATCTCGTGTCAGAAAATTGGAGAGGCAACTAACACAATAGCTGGGCGACTAATATAATAGCTGGGCGACTAATATAATAGCTGGGCGACTAATATAATAGCTGGGCGACTAATATAATAGCTGGGCGACTAATATAATAGCTGGGCGACTAATATAATAGCTGGGCGACTAATATAATAGCTGGGCGACTAATATAATAGCTGGGCGACTAAAATAATAGTTTGAAAGCTGAAATTCACCGAACGTTTGATTAGAAAGATTAGCATTTTGCAGTATACTACAAATTAAAAACTTATTTGAATCGATGACGAATGAATCTGAATACGATATTTCGAAATAATAAGAATGGATACCAAAACTAAAAGTTGTGGCGACTTATTTTAAAAACATAACCACATTCTGGAAAAATGAAACCAACTTAGTGATGTCAAGAAACCAAAGCTAAATTTTGAATTACGCTATCGGCCTTTATGATATCAATGTCATTCACCCTTATTCTTGTTCTCACTCATCACAAAAAGACTCATTGTCTGATTTACAGCTACATCAGGGTTGATAATGATGATTATCGGTTCGATTGAGATGTCCATAATTGCATCAGCAGTCCACATCGTACCCTCTTCCTTTATCGCGTGTTCAATGCATTTTTGTCAGTTATGATATGTCACATTTTCAATTGCTTCATTCAAAAGGGTTGCGACGTGATCAAACTTGAAAGTTGAATTTTTTTCTTGTCACGTCAGTTTTTATTTGAGCCCAAATTAATTCCATCGGGTTGAGCTCACAACGATATGGGGTAGCCGGTGAATAATGACTTCCTCATCTACAGCGTATTTTATATGTTGCGCCCTTGTCATATCCAATAACTAAATTTTTAGCAACCCTTCTACACGAGGAATCTGTTTTTCGTATAACCACGCAATAAATCGGAATAATAACAATAATTAACATTACTCAATGACGACAAATATTCTGACGCCCTCCCTGATATCCCATAGTCTCCATCCTGACGACGCCAGGATCTATTCTATCGGAATTTAGGAAATATTTCCACGAGGTCTTGTTAACGTGGAATTAGAGAAAAGGAACGTCAAATTAAAATTCCATTATCACTTTGACACTTCGGAATTTGTTTCGTCAAGAAACTAATCAGTCGACGTTCAATTTTTTATCCGTTTCAAATCGATTGGCGATCCTCCCGGGACTTGTCAATGTGTCTTTTACTTTCGGTTTTATTAAAATACTTTTGACGAAGGTTGCTCCGATATTTGATTCTTCTTATTTAATTAAATCCCTGTTGATTGAAGATGTCAAATACCGAAATGTGTAATAGACAGGGAGGTTAATATTATGAATTTATCTCGGTGCTAGGAATCCAACATCGAAAACTTTTCGTTCGGCGAAATGATGAATTCGCGAACAAAAGTTTATTTCGATGTCGTGAGTTTGTTAACCTGGAATTCATAATTAGTTATCGTCATTTCAGCTTGAAAAACGTGAAAATTTATCAATGTCAAAGCGTTACAAGAAGACTTTCCAAATCCATTTACTCGATTGGCCTTAAAGCGGAGTCCTTAAGGGAATACAGATAATGAACGACCCCAAAATGACTTCCTCGTGTTCATTTATAAACGAAACAAGTACTAACGAACCTACAAACAATTCTAGCAGATAAATCATGAGATAAAGATTACAAAAGTCTAGAATCTTCAACGTACAATTCCCCAATGAGAAAGTAATCTTTCCTCACGTAACCCGGAACATATGTTCGATAAGTCCGAATCGACAAAACTAGAATAGAGCAAAAGAAAAAGCAAATAAGGAGAATGAAGAAGAAATGCAATTCCGTAACTTTTTTTGGTGAGCAATAGTTTTTAGTCGATCCCCAGACACCATTTGAACTGGGCAACATTGTCCATGATTGGCCAAGATAACATTCACTATAAATCACATCGTTTCTACCTTTTTGTTGGCTGTTCACGGATAATTAAAATTTTGTATCAGC
The DNA here is from genome assembly GCA_013387265.2 of Cryptolaemus montrouzieri. Taxonomy (NCBI): domain Eukaryota; kingdom Metazoa; phylum Arthropoda; class Insecta; order Coleoptera; family Coccinellidae; genus Cryptolaemus; species Cryptolaemus montrouzieri. Next base: position 4,618,375 of record JABFTP020000165.1, read on the forward strand.
AGGCCTTTTTAGTAGCAAAAACAGAATTAAGGAATGACTGAATCAATCTGAAAGTGACAGTTTTGGTAAATTATCTGAATTGATTACTTCGTCAAATATTATACATTAAGGAATCCGTATCAGTGTACAATGAATTTTTAGAATCTGATGTTCGATTACGAGTGAAATACAGAAGGGTCGAAAGGGCACCTCAGAAACCTTAGAGATCAGCTAGTTTTAAATAAGATTCTTCGAACATTATGGTCAAATTAAACCTTCATTATATGCAAAGTTTTGGAGCTGCCAATTTAGTTAAAATGAACCGCGAATCGAAATTATGATTAATATGAAGAAGTGGAAAACTAATGAAATCTCAAATTTAAACCATTTGAACTGGAAAACATTGTCCATCATTGGTTACGGTAACATTCCCTATAAATCACAACGTTTCTACCTTTTGGTAGTTGTTCACGGAGTTTCTGATAATTGAAATTTTGTGAGATGCGAAAGCGGAAATAAATAAAGACTGAATCAACCTAGAAGTGACAGTATTGGTGTAATGTCTGAATTGATAACTTCCTCAAATACCATACACAAAGGAAGCCGTATCGGTGTACAATGAATTTTCAGAATCCTTTGATTACGTGTTAAATATCAGAAGGTCGAATGGTTGCCTCAAAAGTCACCTAGTTTCAAATTGAATTCTTCAAACATAATAGTCGAAGTGAAGCTTCATTATATCCAATGCTTCGGAGCTGTCAATTAAGTTGAAATGAACGGGGAAAGAAAATATTACGATTAGAGTTTATCGATTGATTCAACTCATTAGGGTGATATACTGAAGTAAATTTAGAAATTAATAAACATAGGTGGAGGTATGAAGAATACTAATGAAATTTCAAATTTCTTAATTTTTATTTTAGCATTGCAAATGAGACTGGAAACGTAAAATGAACTTATTCTCTGTATGAGTCGTTTTAAACGCTATTTATAGAGCGTATTTCAGATCTTGCTTGCATAAAACTAACGAGATTTCCCGAGATTTTCGTATTTTAAATAAATGTCCAGTACACCAGTTGAACATTTAACTCGAAAATCGAAAAGGACCGAGTGTGTCTAGTAACACTTCTATTACTTTTAGTTAATATACAATGTGAAATTGTGTGTTTTATAGTTAAAAATGATTAAGTTCTTACTATATTTTACCACAAACAAAGAGATTAACAGATTATTATTACCACAATTTCGTACGGTCGTTCATCATCTGACAGTATACCGGGTGGCTCATCACTTTTGCGAAGGAAGATTAGGCATATTTCAGTGTCAATTTTGATTTTTCTTGCGCAGAAATATGTAGTGATGTAATGACTATAAACTCTGAATATACAGGGCAATCCATAATGAAGTTAAATACCAAAGTTATGAGTTTTGAATAGGAATAGTATGATGAAATGGCTAAATATTATACTCTCTCCTGGAAATAAAACAATATAACTGTGAAGCTATAAATTGGGGTGAAAAGTTGAAATATTTCTCGAAATTCGACAAAATTTGGCTAAACTTTCGAATATCTTTGAAACCGTTGGAAATAGGTACCATTCGAGAGGTATTGAAATGAAACACTGATTCGACCCTTTGGATATAGGGTATGCCATTTGAAATAAAATAGTGAGATGAGATTTGAATGACTTCAAAAAAACGTTTTCGAACATCTCGTATAACATAGATCAACAAATTGTTCAAGCAACTACAATTACTATCATGATAGTTGTATATCTGAAGCTTTGAAATCAATATTGAGGGCACAACATTTCTATTTCCTCAAATTTCAGAAAAGATCAAGTATTTCGGAAACTATTGAAGATAGGTTCAAGGAATTTCAAACAAACTCACCTTTATTTCTCCTCACAAAGTCGAAAATGAAACAAAAAATAGGATATCCCATGAAGAAGAGCATAACTTTTGTATGTTGCTTCATTATGGAACACCTGTATAGTCTAAAAGAAGCTGATGAACACACACATCAGATCATCCCCACCTGCTGTATGACCTCCTCCCATGAGTTTAGAATAAAAAAAACAGACGTCTGTTCTGCGAATCACCTTGCTTAATCGGGAGTGAGTTTTCTCTCAATGTTTTCCAAGAATTTTCTTTCTTCGCGGAAAGTAAAGCGTTATGAGTGATACTTTTCAACAGAATGCACTCGAAATTGCATGATCAATCGAACAAAAAAATAAAAATTGGGAAGCACCATTCAAAGAAGTCTAAGTGTAAAATAACTTTCAATATTTTCGGAATCGACAGAACTATGGAAATGTTCCAAGTTGTTAAAAATCATTTGTGATGCAATTCGGTTTTGGTTTCATCGAAATCCATCTACAGTTGTAGAACTAGCTTGGTGCTTTTTTCACTAAACACCCGATATACAAGAAATGATTAAAATGTATTGCTGTGGAAAACTTGGTCGTGAGACCACGTATAACATACGGCTGCATTGCTTGGTGGGATTGCAGTCTTAAGAATCAATCACAACTCACTCTCACGAAATTGCAGAGAACGATTTGCATAATGATTACTGGAGCTTTTCGCTCTACACCAGCTGCGGTCATGGAACTGATATTGGGCCTTACCCTTTTCATCTGGTGCAAAGCGGAGTGGCTAGAATCGCTACAGACTCCATAACCCGAAATGAAAAGGGTTTGTTCGGTTTCGTGCCTGGGCTTTACAGTCTGAAATCGAGGACAACGAGTTGCTGAGTATGAGGTCTGACATAGCAATACCTAAAAACAACATCGAACAACATTCAAGATCATCATTCCTGGTAGACAGGAATGGACCAGCTCGAAGGATCGTCTACCTGAGAGTCCCTGCTGGTACACTGACGGCTCAAAAATTTTAAAAGCTGTTGAGCTGGCGTCTACGGTCGCCATTGACCACTGTGCTGAGTACTTCTTACTTCCAGAAGGTTTGAAAAGTAGGTCGATTAAAATCATCACCGATAGTCAAGCTGCACCTGAAGGCATTGGCATCCAATACCTGTACAGCATGTCCCATTTTGGGGGTGCCACCAGGAGCATCTCTGTTATTATTTAGGATAAAGAGATGAGGTTTTCACGACCCTTGGCTACTTTTTCGAGACAAATTCATGGAGCTTATCAGAATTATTTTAACTTCACTGGTTTTTGAGTTATTCGCGAATCTTGAAAATTTCCAGATTTCTTTTTTCTCGATATCTCGGTTCTTATAGAAGATAATTGAAATCTGTTTTTACGTTTCTAAAACGGTTTTCTGAGTAGATTCCAGTGACGTACTCGAAGTTTTTTTTTTCATTAATTATGACAGATATGACATAAAGCTGCATTTTTTTAAATACGAACATACTTTTTTTTTGGCATATTCCGATTGCCGTTTTTTTCCTTTTCAAAATATATAACATGATGACAAAATTTCCACCCAATTTGAAGAAAATAACGGAATAATAATTTACCCTAATGGCTGGGCGAAGGAACACACGTGAGCGGACGAACCATAGAACATTTGTAGTTATTCGATGAAAACGATCAAAACAATGCAAAATCCTCTTGACCGAAATAATGGAGCTAGGCTGCTCCTAAGATTCCATCGTTATTTATGACATCCGCAATTCCCGATTTTTATTTTATTTTTGAGATTGTCGTTTAGTTTCTAGAGTTCTCTGAGAAATACCTACATGAGAATAATAATAGGCACCTAATAATTTACTCAAATTTACTTCTCATAATGATTTACATATATTGCTCGAACTGATTTCCATCATGTTGTAAACATAAAATGCATCTTTGGATTATATCTTCTATGTCTGAATGCTCTCTGTGAACACAGAAGTCTTCATCTATGCACGTTCATTAGAAACTATAGAACGACCAATAATTATTATTATTCATTATCTGTGGATATATTGGCTTCGTGTCTATTTGAATTCGTAAAATTAGTGTTCGTTGTTGAATTTGGATTGTTTAGTTAATTTCTGCAATTCACACCATGGAACAAAATAGAAGATACGAAAATTTCGAAAAGTTGATATGCTGAAGGTCTACTTTCAGTGTCACTGTAACGCAGTCCGTGCATCAGAAGAATATTTGAATAGGTAAGTTCGACAATGGAAATGGAAGTAGTAATTCTAATCAATATTAAATACCTGACTGACACTCTCCAATAGATTTCCTCAAAGAATTTAACCAAACAGGAAGTTCTTCGCCAAAATGGAAGCAAATCTTTCCAATTATGGTTCGTTCGAGAAACCAAGAAGTAAAACTACAATAAACGGAATAGAGGTGATAATGAACTTGACGTGTTAGCAGCTGTTGAGGCTAACCATTCTACATCGTGTCGGCAAATTGAGAGCGAAGTGGGTGTGTCAAAAGCAGAGCCCAAAGAATTTTGAGAAAGTATAAATATCATCCCTATAAACATAAAATAATTCATCATCTCAATGCCGGGGATGCAGAGAGGAGAACGGCGTTCTGCAATTGGTATTTAGGGAGAATCAGAGGTGAAGCACGTTTTGGGCGACATATCATTTGGTCTGATGAGTCAAGAATCAGCAGTGCCGGAATCTTTAATCGCCATACGAATAGATTATGGGCAAACGAAAACCAACACGAAGCAGTAGCAGCAGGGGAGGTTCGGTTTCAATGTGTCGTGTTTCGTAATGGGCAACAAATTAGCCTACTATATCTTTGATGGCAACTTGAATGCACAGAGATATCTCGAAATTTTAAATATTTGTCTGCCACAACTGCAAGATGACATTCCTTTTGCTCAATTCAACACATATTACTTCCAACAAGACGGTGCTCCTTGCCATAATTCGGCCGTGGTGAGGAACTACTTGGATTTAAATTTTGAAAATAAATGGATCGGTACCAATGGCCCAATTCAATGGCCACCTAGGTCTCCTGACCTATCCGTTTTAGATTTTTTCTTTGGGGTTATTCAAAAATAAGATATATAGAAGGCAATACGCCAATTACGATCAATTGAAGAATGTAACAAATGAAGCATTCGAAGATCTGAGGATATCGTCGCTACATTTGACTAGGGCCATAGAAGATATAATCCGAAGATGCACTTTATGTTTACAAAATGATGGAAATCAGTTCGAGCAATATATGTAAATCATTATGAGAAGTAAATTTGAGTAAATTATTAGGTGCCTATTATTATTCTCATGTAGGTATTTCTCAGAGAACTCTAGAAACTAAACGACAATCTCAAAAATAAAATAAAAAGCGGAAATTGCGGATGTCATAAATAACGATGGAATCTTAGGAGCAGCCTAGCTCCATTATTTCGGTCAAGAAGATTTTGCATTGTTTTGATCGTTTTCATCGAATAACTACAAATGTTCTATGGTTCGTCCGCTCACGTGTGTTCCTTCGCCCAGCCATTAGGGGTAAATCATTATTCCGTTATTTTCTTCAAATTGGGTGGAAATTTTGTCATCATTTTATATATTTTTGAAAAGGAAAAAAAACGGCAATCGGAATATGCCAAAAAAAACTATGTTCGTATTTAAAAAAATGCAACTTTATGTCATATCTGTCATAATTAATGAAAAAAAAAACTTCGAGTACGTCACTGGAATCTACTCAAGAAACCGTTTCAGAAACGTAAAAACAGATTTCAATTATCTTCTATAAGAACCGAGATATCGAGAAAAAAGAAATCTGGAAATTTTCAAGATTCGAGAATAACTCAAAAACCACTGAAGTTAAAATAATTCTGATTAACTCTATGAATTTGTCTCGAAAAAGTAGCCAAGGGTCGTGAAAACCCCATCTCTCTATCTTAAATAATAACAGAGATGCTCCTGGTGGCACCCCCAAAATGGGACATACTGTACATCACTTATGGTGCAAGCATGTAGCTCCACCCTTGTCAAACTAAGAGAACGGAGCAGGCTTTGTCTAATATGGGTACATGTACCCAAACTTAGGCCTTGAAGGCTATGAGAAGGCGGACTCATTGGCCGCTCGTGGAACAGGCTTGGGATTTATGAGACCGGAGCCTAGGCTAGGAATTTTCCTGGGGATTGCAAAGATGGAAAATAACCGATGGTTGGATCTGAGGGTACGTGTGCACTGGAGGAGTCTCTCAGGCCTCAGCAACGCTCGACTTGCCATCAGTGGATCTTCTACTGAGAGAGCCAATGCTTGGCTTATACTCTCTAGGTTGGAGTTGAGAATTCTGACCGTCATACTAACGGGGCACTGTAGCCTCAGAAATCACTCAAACAAGTTTGGATTGATTGAGGATCCTCGATATAGGCTATGTGAAGAAGATATAAAATAAATGGAAGATGTTATGTGCGAGTGCTCAGCTGGGGACAGAGTTGTGATGGAAGAACTTGGATATAACAAACTGAAGCTCATTGAGCTCTCTCCGACAAAGCTCATATCCTTTACAAGAGCTCGTGGATGAAATTTAGGACAGAGTGTGCCACAATAGACCAGTGGGTCACAGTGGCTGGTCTGCTAGGCATCCCTCACTCATATGACGTATATCTACTGTCGAAAACTACAGACACATTCTCTTCATAAATTGTAAAAGTTTTCACTCCCAAGTTTTGATTTGAAGGAGCGTATCTCTCTTATTTATCTACAAAAGGACATAAGATGTTTTTGTCATTAGTTACCTACGGGGGAATCATTACCTGAATATTCGCCGCACGTCTAGGAAATACTCTGTATGCTTATAATAGATAGAACAAGTAGATGAAAAGGAAATCTTTTAATAACTTCCGATAGTGTATAGCCGAACATATTTAACAACTCCAGCTTACTGACATAAAGCCGATACGTATATGGCGCAACATAAAATGTTTTCAATTATAGCAGGGTCTGCTTTGAGGTCCTATATTATCAATAATAAAAGTTTATAGCCAACAAACTATTCCACGTTCTTTTACGTGAACATTTTTGCCAGAAAAGCGAATGCGCAAATGTTGAACATAAAATCCTTCGGTTTTGATAGCACGAAAGGGAAAGAAGTAGAAATAGGCATTCATGGTTTAAACCAATTTTACTGGAGAATAGTAATATATGTTTCCGTCAGTTTATGTACAAAGCAAGAAAATGATTATAGAAAATGGCTCATATCATCGACTAAACAGAACTTTAACAGTTAATGAAATATTTAAACGCAATGGATAGAAATCTATTCCGCTATTCTAACAAATAAGATGTCATAAATGAAGGATGCGAATCCCTGAATGAAAGATTCGAAGAACCAATAAAATGAGAAATAGAAAATTTTTCGATTTTCTCATTTCAGAAAATAATATTTACTCGTCAAGAAGAGTATAATGAAAGATGTAAAATGAAAATAATACTTTATGCAATGGATTGACTCATTTTGGTAATTTTCTCAACTTTCTGAAATATCCCTTAGTTCCTGTAGAATTCATTATTATTATTATTGCAAATTTATTATAAATTTGTTTTCCCCAACTAATAAAACACTCGAAATATATCAGCATTCAGAAATACTTGATATGAGTTCAAGTTTTAATTCAATTTGGCAGTACACTGACGTCTTGTGTTTGACATAAGCAACTTCCGAATCGGGAAGGAGGGGCAGAATATTTGGAAACATTCATATTGTTAATTGAATCCGCCGTTATTACGTAATAGTTAATCACGATGGGAATTAGAAATAACTCTATGTATTATACTTTCACAATAGATTTATTGAACAATCAGGAAACAATGTGAAGCGAATGTAGATTCTTCGGTTCTCTACTCATTAAAATCTGATTGACGCTCTTTGTATCTAATTTTGAATTAAAACATTCTGAATCCCGCATACGTGAGATTTTTCACTAGTAGAGTTATAAACTATTCAGATGTTGGTTGATCAATTTCTGTATGCAGTTTGTTAGAAAAAGTTTCTTCAAAATCCAATCCACGAAAATTTCAACAAAGAACTAAATTTGATTAAACAAATAGCCAAAAATAATGGTTACAATCCCAAACTAATAAATAATATTTTAAAATAAAAGACAAAGTAGAATCGCATTGAATGAAGTTTACCCTGTCGATAAATTGAAACAAAATATTCAACACCTTAACCTACAGTTGGCATTACAAGTGAGAAACTGAAATCATTCTTAAGTAGCCCAGTATATAAATCGGCGAAAGAATCAAATCTTGTTTCCAAAAATTCATGAATGGATTGTCAAGGCATCTATATAGGTCAGACTGTTCGCTCATTTAAAATTAGATACAAAGAGCATCAGTCAGATTACAATAAACAAAGCACCGAAGAATCTAATTGCGCTTCACATCGTATCGAATATGGTCATCATTTTCCACCAATAGATCAACTTCAAATTATTCACAGAATAATAAGGAACGAAAGTTAGGTTTCTAGGAATCCATTGAAATTTTTAAACTTCAACAAACCCCCCTTAGAGATAATCTTCTGAACGACCAGTATGGCCCGACTTACTCGTCCTTATTTGATATATTTAAATTATACCTGCTTATATCATACTTAGATTATTACCTCTTGTTTGCACCCTTATAAATATTGTATCTTCCTTGTTTATATATGAATGTATTTTCAACTTTAGGTCAATACTTGTCTGCTGAAGATGGTCGAAAGACCGAAATTGCAAACCTGATTGTTCAATAAATGTCTTGTGATAGTATAATATATAGTTTAATTTCTTATTCATTTGAATTTGGGAGGCTTTTACTTGGTAAATTTCCATTATCAATAATAAAAACAAGTACTGTGTTTTAAGGAATTTTACTTAATAATTGCGATTCGTAACGCGTTTCAACATAGCTTCTTCAAACTAATAATAATTTAGGCAAATATATGAAATATAATAAAACCAAACCAGGTAAAAACAATAAATCAGGTGTTTATAGATTGAATTGCAATGACTGTGATAATTTCTACATTGGTAGAACACAGAAATTTTAATATTAGAATATCGGAACATAAACGCAGTTTTTCGAATTAAAAAACTCAGATTCAAATTACGCGAATCATCTCTTAGAAAATAATCATTCTTTCGATCCACAGTTTGAAATTTTGCATACAGATAATAAATATTGGAAGGTAGATCTTTGGGAAACTTTAGAAATAAATAAATACAAACACTCAGGTAGACTCATCAATGAACAAGTCGATTTAAGCCCTTCACCTCTATTGAATCTTTTCGGGGAGCAATCTATTCCTTAATTTTATTGGATATACCTGCCATAAATAACCACTTAGGAGGAGCCGACCAATAAGCTTTTAATTACTCAAGAACATTTATAGTTATATTCTCATTTACATTTTTCTGCATAATCATTCGTCTGAAGAAGCTACGGTGTAGTGAAACGCGTTACGAATCGCAATTATTAAGTAAAATTCCTTAAAACACAGTACTTGTTTTTTATTATTAATTTCTTATTATCATCAAATACCTATATCTCTGGTAATCACCAAAATGCACTATGATCATTTCATATAATCATTAAGAATATCATTAAAAAAAAACATTTTGTAAGTTTTCTTTTCTTGTTCTCTAGACCACAAGAGTTTTAATTTACAAAAGAATGTATAGTTTTGTTGAGCTGAATCCACTGGCTGGAAAAGAAAATCTACTTCTACCTGTAGACTCTGCCGAAAGTTATTTTTTGGTTGATATATAGAGTGCGCCAGAGAAAACGGACGTTTTTTCCCGTTATAACTTTCGCAATTTTAGAGCTAGATCATTCGTTCTTGCTTCACTGGAAAGCCGAAAGACTAGGTTTTCCAGAAATCGTATCGAAATTTCACTTCCGGTGAAATTCGATATGGCTGACTCATTCGAAAATGAGCAATATTTCAAGATCTCTAACATTTTTCTTCACTCAAAAATTCGAATGGGGCATTCATGGCACTCCTGAAGTTGTTGTGATTTTCATGGATGTTCAAGGAAGACAAAGAACCATGCTTTACTAAAACCAACCAGAAATTTCCGTTCAACTGTGTAATTCAATCACTAGATCGAACCTTTCCCATCATTTTGAAGGGTTGAACTCGAATATTGTTTCAGAGTTGTGCCAATTGTCGTCAATAATTTTTCTCTTTTCCACCATCATATGCACCTTCCGTTGTGAAACCTCTGAACATAGACTGCATTCATCAATTCTCTTATAAACTAAAATTAATGAAATTTCATCGAGTTTTGAACTACATCTGGTTTGAACTCGAATTTTATCTTGGTGTTGCTTGTTTTTGACGTTTGAAATTGTTAACAATGGTTTTAACGAATGAGAATAAGCGTTTCATTGAATGTTTATTGGTGCGTGGCTATACTGTTAGGTAAATATTACGCCAATTTCCAGTCCCTAATTACAAAAGAAGTACGATCTATGATCTTGAGGACAAATTTAGGACAACAGGGCAATTAGGAAGAAGATCAGGTACTGGCGCAGCTAGAACTGTTAGAACACAGGTATTCGCCTTTTTCATATCAACTCTACATTTTTGTATTACAAACTCAATTGACAATCTCAGGATAATATTGAGCGAATTTCTGCATTAGCAGTCAGCCCTATCAGAACTCTAGGAACCAGCTTGACTATTTTCCAAATGTCTCAGAGATGCCATACCACAAAAGCCTCTGAGCAAAGAACTGGCAAAATTCTGAATCAATATTCGAGTTCGACCCCTCAAAGTTATGGGAAAGGTTTAATCTAGTGATTGAATTAAGCAGTTGATTCATTACGACCACGAAAAATTATTTAATGAGCGGGGAAAATCGTTAATATTTGAGGAAGTCGGCCATTTTGAATTCAAACGGAAATAAAATTTAGGTTAGTTTCAGTAAAATATGGTTCTTTGTCTTCTTAGCACATCCATGAAAAACACAACAACTTCAGGAGTGCCAACGCCACGAAGTGAAAAAAATATTTCGATTTCAACTGAAAATCAGAATGAAAAAAATTCTCAACGCTACTTTTTAACCAATTCTTGGAATATTTTCAAGATCAATATGTGAAATTGTTCAGAAAAGACTGAGTTATGAATGTCCCATATGAATTTTTTGGTGAAAGAATAACAATCCAGCGATCTTGAAATATTGCTCATTTTCGAATGCGTCAGGCATATTGAATTCCACAGGATGTGAAATTTTGATACAATTTCTGAAAAACCTAGTCCTTTGGCTTTCCAATGAAGCAAGAATGAATGATATAGTTCTAAAATTGCGAAAGTTATAACGAAAAAAAGTCCGGTTTTCTCTGGCGCACCCTATATAATTCTCCTTTTCATCAGAAAAAATGAATGAAGAACATCGATTCGTGTACGCGTGTCCGAAAATGCACAGAACGTAAGTTTGATTAGATACTCGAATATTTCAATTGATTTATTGCTAAGATATAGTATTCAATATTAACTGATATCAAATATTTAATTTCGAATAATCGTTGATATTAAATAGGTACTTATTATTACACTTGTCAATTGTAGACTCACGTTTTCACAGTTTCCTTATGTTTTGTCCAAGGAGCTTACCTGAAAAAAAAACCTTAGGATTAGACTAGATAATATAACTTAGGGAAGTCATACAATATAGAACAACCTCAAACATACGTGAAAACCTTGAAAATTTAAGTGTACAGGAGGACCAAATTCGGTATTTAGTCAGGCTTAATAACCATAACAATGAAAAAAAGAAAAAAGATGATACGTTTTCGAAGTACTTTTCTGGGAAAATGAGATTGTTTAAAACCGCAACTTATCTGCCACAGATTTTGAATTACACTAGCCGATAAACAAAATTATTGTGGATGTAACATGAAGCTGAATAGAACAATGGGGTAGCGTCTTTTCAACAGATCAAGCTGCGTCAGCTTTCACTGATTGTTTGTGATATGTTCGCATTATTTCAACTTGCATTTTCCGATGAAATAATATAAATATATATATATATATATATATATATATATATATATATATATATATATATATATATATATATATATATATATATATATATATATATAAGACAAAATAGTGTGTAGGTTGATGATAGGGTTGGGACAGTCTGGTAGGAATCTGAGAGATATTTGCATTCTATCCAAAACTTGGCCGTATTTGAAGGATTTTTATCGTGAAAGTAAGCACAATCATTTGCTGTTCGTTGAAAATAAGAAAACGTTCCTTTTATCAGAACAAAATCAGGAAGGCTAAAAATCAAGTGAAATGCGTCTGGAATGTCATTGATCAATGAAGTAATGAAATCCGTTTCCCGAATTATGATCACAAAATCAAAAATCAAAAAGATCTAATCATTGACGACCCAAAACTTCTAGCAGACGAGTTTGATAACTTCTTCCTCAATAATTTAACCATAAAAGTAATGATAGCACAATGTATCTATTCCCATATATTGAGGAGGAGCTCTTTTCATTGTTGAATAGGAAATTGAGATCCAAAATTTCTTCTGGTTATAATAAAACTCCAGGTTTTCTCTTGAAGAAATGTCTAAGACAGATTTTGATGCCACTGACTCATTTGATCAACCTTTCTTTTTCTAATGGCATTTTTCCATCAGAATTGAAAATAAGTAAAACCATTCCAATGATCGACCGATAGCATTATCTATCTTTCAAAGAAAGCAGCAATACTTTGCAAATACTACCTGAAGTCCCACTGAAATTTCTATAATATTTTTGCATGGTGTTCGATCAGATGGCCGCCGGATTCGGGTTTTAAGTTGGTGGAAGATAAGCTAGACTTCCAGCAGCAAAACAACTTCCGAAATAGGAGCCCATAGTGAGAATCTGGCGAGGTGCCCACGGTGAGAATTTCACTTTTATGCTCCTCCGCATACCACCAACCTCGCGCGGAATTATCTTGAAACGAAGGGAATCGTTATTTTGGAATGACCAGCTTGCTCTCCAGACCTAAATCCTATTGAACATTCATGAGATAATCTCAAGAGGAAAATATGATCACGCCAGGATAATCCAAGAACCCCACAACAGCTCATCAAAGCCGCTACAGAACAGTGGCAAATTATCACCCCAGAGGAGATCGAAAACCTAATCCAAAGCAAACCTAAACGGATTCAGGCTTGAATCAGCGCAAGATGAGGTAATACAAGCTTCTGAGGTCGAGAAAAAAGCACCTACTCTGTGAGAAAACAATTTTCAATTTTGTTACTACATGCGAAAAGAGCCTATTATTTCTTTGCATTTGTTTCTTTTTTAAAATGAACCTTAATTTATTTCTTTTTTAATCGTTCAATTCTAACAATTCTTCGAAATTTCCAAAATCCCTGAGGTAATTTTCAAAATATCGGATGATTCCATATGAATTGGATTGTGCGTATATGTGAATTACACATTTTTACCTAATTTGAACAAAGCTGTATATTTCAAGTTATTGTTACATATTTTCGTCATATACCTAGATTCCATAGATTATGTTCCTTCCAAGGGTTGTGAATCAAATAATTGAAAGCCAGGTAGGAAAGACTGTTAAACTATAATTCCGTTACCTACAATACCCTTTTTTTCAATTCAAATGACTTGATAGGTGGTAATAGATTAGTAGCATAATTAAGCTTCATCTAATTTCTATTCCGTCCGCACATAACATGCTATTTAACTAATAACCTATACACTCAACTAAATTCATATGGAATCACCCAATATTTTGAAGATTACCTCAGGGGTTGTATGAAATTCGAAGGATTGTTAGAATTGATCCCTCTTGAGATATTTCAATTGAAAAAAGAAATAATTTAAGATTTATTTTGATGAAGAAACAAATGAAAAAAATAAGAAAATCTTTCAGCATGTAGTAGAAAAATTTTAAATTGTTTTCTCACGGAGTAGGTATTTTTTTCTCGACCTTAGTAGCTTGTATTACCTCCTCTTGCTCTGATACAAGCCTGAATCCGTCTAGGCATGCTTTGGATTAGGTTTTCGACCTCCTCTGGGGTGATATTCTGCCACTAATCTGTGGCGGCTTGAAGGAGCTGTTGCGGTGTTCTTGGATTATCTTGGCGTGATCATATTTTCTTTTGAGGTTATCCCATGATTTTCAATATGATTTAAGCCTGGAGAGTATGCTGGCCAGTCCAAAATAGCGATTCCCTCTGATTCAAGATAATGTCGCGCAAGATTGCTGGTATGCGGAGGATCTTTATCTTGCATAAAAGTGAAATTCTCACCGTGAGCACCTCGCCAGACTCCCACTATGGGCTCCAGCACTAGGTCCACGTAATTTCTAGCCGTTACACTTGCAGGAAACGAAATCAAATTTGTTTTGCTCCCCAGCATAACGCCACCCCAAAACATCACACTGTCCTCTCGGTATTTCGGAAGGAAGTCCTGCTGCTCGGAGTCTAGCTTGTCTTGCACTACCCCTTAAAACCTGAATCCGACGGTCATCTGATTGAACATCAATTCTGGTCTCATCCGACAAAAGAACATTTCGCCAATTCTCAATATTCCAATTCTGGTGCTCGATACACCAATTGAGTCTGCTAATTTTTTGTTGTCTGGTTAGCTCTGGAACTGTTAAGGAATTCTGCTATTTAAACACCTTGAAGAAGTCTTTGAGGTATCATTTCGACTGATACACTGATGCCTGTTGTTTCCAGAAATCGCCTGTGGAATATGGGGTGCGACATACTAGGGTATCTTCTTGCAATTTTGAACAAAAAGCGGTCTTGTTCTTCAGAAATGAACTTCTTAAGACTTCTTCTGAGCCTATTTTGCAGAGATTATACCTCCATGTATCGGGAGTAGGTTTTTGAAATCACCCCCTGTGATACCCCTATCATCACTTCTAAAACTATAGAAGATTTATCACATAAAAGAGAAAATGCTTTACAGGAGGTCGACTCATGTTTCTTGAAAAACTCAACAAAACTAAATACAAACAAAACCGATACACTTGAAATCAATAAAGAATCTGGACTTCGGAGTGTCAAATTCTTATTACATGACAACAAGCATAACTGGATACCACACATAGATAAAACATGCAAGAAGCTCTCGAAGATCTTGTTCATGCTGAGAAGATTAAAACAGAATGGCACTTTCCAAATAATCCGGACTGCATATTTTGCTCATTTTCAGAGCATCCATCCATATGGGGTTCTTTTTTGGGGCATCTGAATCATCAAAGGTGTTTATACTACAAAAGAAGGCAATCAGAATCATGTTTGGGCTTGGCAATAGGAACTCCTGCAGACCGTTTCTCACAGAGCAAAAACTACTTATCTTTGTATTATTATATATAAGTGAGTGTCTCATAAATATGCACCAAAACAAGAACACCTTCCCTAGAAACGGCGACAGTCATCCTTTCAACACCAGATATAGAAACCATTAGATATAGAAAACTAACCTAACCTAACTACTATATATGAGAAACAATACGCAGAATTCTTGGCAATATAGGAGAGTACGACTATATAATGAGCTTACTGGAAAGCTGAAGGACTTGCCTGATGGACAGTTCAGGAAGAGAATTCATGAGCTTTTGCTGGAGGAAGCTG
The DNA here is from genome assembly GCA_013387265.2 of Cryptolaemus montrouzieri. Classification (NCBI taxonomy): domain Eukaryota; kingdom Metazoa; phylum Arthropoda; class Insecta; order Coleoptera; family Coccinellidae; genus Cryptolaemus; species Cryptolaemus montrouzieri. The sequence continues at coordinate 4,633,898 of JABFTP020000165.1, forward strand.
CTTATTCAATTGAAGAGTGTTTTGAATTTTTGGGATGAGCAATGATTGTGTGATGTTCCAACCATGATAAATTTCTTGAACTTATTTTTAGATTGTGAGAGTTCATGCCTTTATGTTTTTTCAAATGTTTGTTGTTGCTTTCATCTTTAAATATTTTGACATGCCATGTACTTTATTTTTTTATGGCAATAAATCTATCTATCTATCTATCTATTGGGGCCGTTATATCCCCCTGTGTCACCCCTTCTTCAACGAGAGCAATTAGTCGACCCCTCTGCACTTTTTTAAATTTTCAAATTTATCTAACTTAACTTATCATACTATCCAGTCCTTTCATAACAAAAAACTCAATTTTTCACAAGTAGTCAAAGATCCATGGTTAAGAACAATCAATTATGTGAAATACCGGGTGATTCCATATAAATTTAGTGTGTGTTTTATCTTTAATTTTTGAAATATTTTACTTGCTAACATAAGCTTCTGGCACATCTTACTAGGCATCATTTCGAATCCAATAATAAATAGATATAAATATTTAAAGAGGAAATATTTAAGCAAGAATTCAGAATTCATATGTTGGCGTTTGGTATTTCGTGTAATATTGAAGTTTGAGTTAAGAACATTATCGCTAAACTAGTTAAAAGTTATATAGTTAATAAAACTTATAAAACAACGCTAATTGATCGTTATAACCTGCACCAAATGCAGCGTATACTGCATCGTCGTATCTAATTATGAATTCCACGAGGAACTCTTGTACAGTCGTGTTTAATAAGTCAAGAGCATCATAAACGATAAATCAACCACCTCGAGGGCTCAAAGCGCACTCTGGTGGCTGGTAATGGCGGCCGAGGACGTCGTTAGAGTTACGAAACGCTGTAAAAACAAATATATCATCATCGCATTCTCTCTACAGTTTGCGAACTCAGTGCATTGAGGGCGTTTAACTTGGCGCAGCCTTCTGAATTTGGTGATGTATCTTTGAAGAACGGCTACGATGTTGATTTATGGAACTTCGGGACGCTTACTACTGTTTCTGTCTCAGACAAGTAGATCTTGAGGTGAGACCGATGATTGTTCTGCCAATTTACATACGTCATGTGCAATAGTTTAAATATCACGGAGAAAACGAAAATCTAACTTTTGTTTCGATAAACTCAAGAAAGAAATCTCGAGAGGTGTTTAGAGCAAATTGTGATGGAGAGGGATAATATTTTTGAATCAAGAATGTTAACGAAGTCTTCAATCACCTCAACTTTTGAGTGCAATAGATAGACAGATAGATCTATTCCTTCTAATTTGTAACCTACAATACCGGATGTTTCCCTCGAGATGGGATATTGAAAGTATATGGAAAAAGGAATGACCGATTGGAGAAATGTTTTTTTCATTCCTTTTTTCATATACTTTTGATGTCTCATCTCGCGTTGACACCCGGTATAAAACAAATTATGCCAAAGGCATAGTAAATGTCGAAGGAAATAGAACAATTATGTTACAAATGCTTTGAACTTAAATTCATACGAAGACGAAACTCAATTTACAGAAATTAAATTAAATCAATAAATGTATGAATAATACAGGAACAATAACGACGTGGACTGCTTATTATATATTTTTTTAAGGTTTTCAGTATTACTCAAATTTGGCATTTATGAAATCATGTGTGCTGCAGGCAGCTGTTTGTACTAGTAATCGAATATGTTTTCGGAAGCTCCGTTTGCTTATTAAATGGTAATTTGTTCATTTGTTTTGATGTAGTGTACTTTTTCTGTAATGAATGAATCGTCAGAGGTGGATTCCCAAATTGGCCTGCAAGATTGCCTGATCTAACATACCTTGACTTTTTCTTATAGAGGTATGTGAAGAAAATTGTATTTCGAACTCGGCCAACGACGGCTGACGATATGAAAGAGAAGCATTTCGATCGATAACACTAGACACATTAAGTAACTTTAAAAGACCATTTAAAGACAGGTTGACATTACGTATCGTTCAAAATGGATGACATTTTGAACATTCTATGTAAAAAATGATATTGAGTGTCTTTCTTTCTTTATTTTGTTCCGTTTTTTTATTATGTTTGAAGTATAAATGAATGTGATGTTATGAAATCGAATTTTTGTCAATTTTTCTAATCAATAGTAAAAATATAGTTGTTGGATGTTTGCGATTTATGGATAGGTTGCAGTATTCCACATTTTCTCGATAACAGTTGTAGCGTTGTAGAAATCACAAGTAAATTCACAAGGAATTTAAAGTGAAATATTTCTTGGAATCATTCATATCTTCCGTTTAGATAATTTCAGGTGGCAATTACACACCACAAAAATTGTCGCATCACCTGGTATTCTGAATTCCACAATCGATTAAGCAGCTCGATCGCAGTTTCTTTGTCAACATATGTTCTTGGACATATGAGGGAAGAAAAATCTTATCTATGTAGTAACATTTGTTTCTATATGATCTCAAACACGTCTGAAACAAGAATGAGTTTATTTGACTATCAGTATTCATTCAATTTCTTTTCAGTTTTCAATCTAAATTAATGCAAGTTTTCGGTGTTTCTTGTTGATTTCAGAATCTTCTAATTCATTGTAATGGCTGCTGAACGCCCTGGACGCTATTTGAGTGATCATGAAGTGGTAAGAAGTGTAACACTTCTAGAGGAGGGGCGAAGCCAACGTTACGTGGCTAACTTGTTGAATGTTAATCAAAGCACTATTTCAAGAGCAAGTTATCGGTACCACGAAACAGGGAAATATGGAAGAAGGGCCGGACAGGGAAGAAATCGGATAACAACACCAGTTGATGATCATTGGCTTCGTTCAACTGCACTAAGCTCGGCACTGTACGGCTAGAATGCTACAAAATGAACTTGCACTTTCCACAAATGTGCATATTTCATTACAAACTGTTAGGAACAGACTCAGAGAAGACGATATCAGACCAAGGGTGGCTTCTACCGGCCCGCGTCTCACCAGAGAGCATCGAGTTGCAAGACTTCAGTTTGCGAGGAAACATGCAAATTGTATATTTCAGAATGGTCGAATGTTCTCTTTTCCGACGAGTCCAGGTTCTGTCTAGTATCAGCAATAGACGCATGCCTGTATATCCGACCTGGGGAACCGTATCAAATGTATCTGGCCGCTCTCATTCTTCCATTGAGACTCAGTAATGGTGTGGAAAGGCATTTCCATGGTAGACTTGAGTAAGTCCTCCGAAGTAATGGAAGAATGAGCCGGATATTTCATTGCTGATACCGTTCCCCAGGTCGTCTATATACAGGCATGCGTTATCATTTGATACAGACAGAACCTGAAGTCGTTGCAACTCGATGCTCTCTGGTGAGATGGGGCCAATTTGGTTCAAGCCACCCTTGGTCTTGATCTGATATCGTCTTTCTGAGTCTGTTCCTAACAGTTTGTAATGAAATATGCACATTTGTGGAAAGTGCAAGTTCATTTTGTAGCATTCTAGCCCTACAGTGCGCAACTCTTAGTGCAGTTGAACGAAGCCAACGATCATCAACTAGTGTTGTTTTCCGATTTCTTCCCTGTTCGACCCTTCTTCCATATTCTCCTGTTTCGTGATACCGATTGATTGCTCTTGAAATAGTGCATTGAATAACATTGAACAAGTTAGCCACGTAACGTTGGCTTCGCCCCTCCTCTAGAAGTGTAACAATTCTTACCACTCAATGATCACTCAAATAGCGTCCAGGACGTTCAACAGCCATTACAATAAATTCAAAGATTCGAAAATCAACAAGAAACACAGAAAACTTGCATTAATTTAGCGTGAAAACTGAAGAGAAATTGAATGAATACATATACTCAAATAAACACATTCTTGTTTCAGACGTGTTTGAGATCATATGGAAACAAATGTTACCACATAGATAAGATTTTTTCCCTTCATATGAGCAAAAACATATGTTGACAAAGAAACTGTGATCGAGCAGCTTTATCGATTGTGGAATTCAGAATACCAGGTGTTGCGACAATTTTTGTGGTGTGTAATTGCCACCTGAAATTATCCAAACGGAAGATATGAATTTTTCAATCGGAATTTTGCGATTCTTGGTCGTTTCTTAGAAGGCATCATAAAATTACTGAAGATCATTCAATATCGATTTTGTCTATCTCGTTATTAGTAGAGAGGGCAGAATTCAATACATTTAGAGGCTTCACGGTATACAGGGTGTTTCCAAAACATATGGCAAATCGTAGTATATTCAAAGGTACTAAAATCCATTTTTTCAAGTGCGAAACGAATTACTATTGAATTGGATTGAATCTGCCTTCTCGTTCTTCTTCTATTCTAGTACGTATTCTCGATTACATCAGTTATTTGTCGGGAAAATCATCTTCGAATTACCAGAAATACCTCGCATAATGAATCAAGTCGATTTTTTTTATGGTTAGATGTTTCCTTTGATTTTGATTTATTGGCGAAAACTTTATTTATATGCATGATAATTCTAAGCCTCATGTATCTTGAGTAGTTACAGAATTTCTGCAAAATGCCAAATTGATATTTCAAGATGACCAACCAGAAGTCCCGACTTGAATCCCATAGAACATGTTTGGGACAACATGAGGTGGCAAATTCAGCATCGTAGGGTGCCTTGTAGAACATTCCAACAACTAAAAAATCTGCTTCCTGAAATTTGGATCTCAGTGACTCAAGAGAACATCCAAAATTTGTTTGAGGGCTTCGAGACGTATACTGGCAGTAATTAGGGCCCGGGGAGGAAATACTTGATTTTGAAAATGATTAGTAACCATTCGATGCTAGTTGATTGGTCTCTTCGCGAATGTTTGAAGATGGTAGAATTTTTTAATTTTTCATTAACTCGAAAATTGTTGATATTTTCCATCATAAACTCATCTCTTTTGAATGATATGTTCTTATTTTACACTTCTGAAAGTTACCAAGCGACTCTTGAATGACCAACCTAAAAGTTTATATAGTATTGTCATAAAAGTAGGGTCATGCGAAAATTTTTGTGGGGGTGTATATCAGAAAACATTGTTCAGAATTTAATTTTCTATATTGAAAAATTAGAAACCTGCATCTCGCTGTTTGAAATATCAAAGAAATCTTTGGAACTTCGTTCGATTAACATTCAAGACATCAAAAATAAATTTCTCCAATCGGTCATTTCTTTCTCCACATACTTTTAATGTTCTTTCTCGCGTGGACATCCGGTATAGTGCAGTCGATTTTTCACTCATAACCTTAAATAACTTTTGCGAAGATAATTATCTGACACTGACGCTTTCAGAGAGGAAGAAGAGAATATCCATAACATTCTTACCTTTTTCCATGTGAATCTCTTATGTAGTTAAGTTCATCAGTAATTTTGATGCCTAGGTTATTTTAAAGCACCACTGTGGTGCAAAGAATTCTGCTATCAAAATAATGTTTATCTTTCTCATTAACACAAATCACAGCTGATTCATATTTGTAATATCGTTTTATGAGTTACAAATATTTGTGTTGTTTGGAGTGCAACATATTTGTAGCATGCAAATTTTCGAATTCTCCTTCACACGAACAAGCTGAAACCTAATCAAATTTGCTCATCGTAATTAAGCTGGGGTCACATAATCCACACGAAACTCATTTCCGCCATAGCCAATTGTTGTCGAATTAGCTTTGACATTAACAATAAACGTAAATTGGTATGAAAATTATTGAACAAGATTAACTGATTTGGCTTGGGTCAACTTTGGCGATAATTTGCTTGTCAAAGGGTTGTTGTTTCCATTAAATGCATTCGGATGGTAAGCATGATCTCCGAACGAAAATTTGATGAATTTGAATTATGAAAAAAAAAAGATATCGGTTGGTACATTTCAACGAAACAAAAATCGAATTTCAAAATTAATGCCATTTTAATAGCCTGAAACGTTTTCACTGGTGTCACTTTCATAAACTCCATAAGTTGACCTTCACTTGTACTTTTACCTCATATTTCCATTTCTTGAATATAGATAGATAGATATATTTGTGATGAAAATTTTAAGACAATAATAAATATAGGAAATCTCCAAAAATAGTGAATATATATATATCAAACACAATTTGATCAAAAACGAGTAAATAGACAAATAGACAATTATAGTAAATAGACAAAATTACAATTCGGTAAAAACCAAATAATAAAACCAAATCAGATAAAAACAATAAATCAGGTGTTTACAGATTGAATTGCAATGACTGTGATAACTTCTACATTGGTAGAACACGTAGAAATTTTAATATTAGAATATCGGAACATAAACGCAGTTTTCCAAATAAAAATCAGATTCAAATTACGCGAATCATCTCCTAGAAAATAGTCACACTTTCGACCCACAGTTTGAAATTTAGCATACAAATAATGAATATTGGAAGGTAGATCTTTGGGAAACTTTAGAAATCAACAAACACAAACACTCAGACTCATCGATGAACGAGTCGATTTAAGCCCTTCACCTCTATTGAATCTCTTCAGGGGGCAATCTATTCCCTCAATTTTATTGGATATACCTGTCATCAATAACCACTTAAGAAGGAGCAACCCAATAAGCTTTTAATTACTTAAGAACATTTGTATTTATATTCTCATTTTTATTTTCTGTACAATCATTCGTCTGAAGAAGCTACGGTGTAGTGAAACGCGTTATGAATCACAATTATTAAGTAAAATTCACATTACTTGTTTTTTATTATTGAATTGTCAGGTCATTTACAATTGGTGGGCAGGTAGGGCTCACTTGGTCCAAAACAACATTCTTTTTACCTATAGAGATCAGACTTGTGTTACAGCCTTCGTCGGGGATCTCAGAAAAACTTTGTGACCAAGGCCCCTTTGGACCGATGTTCAGAATTTTTTGCCGTCTCCAGATTTTCCTCGTTGATTATCAATTTGAAAGAGGAATATTTTTCGGGGAACTTTGAAGTTACAATACTGCAGTTTAGCTTCAATATTAGTATTTGGTTCAATACGTGAGACGTACAAGAATGCCTTCTTGTATGTAGCTTTCACAGAATTGAACTTTTTTGAAGCCCTTGTGATTGACCAAGTGTTTCTCCGCTTATTACTCGGTTTTCAACTGATTAGTTTTGCTTCCATTCATACCATTTGGTGAGAACTTAGGATCGTGTTTATTTTCACTGGGAATACTAGATTTCACATTTCTTTTTCTAGATATAGGTTTAACAGTTTGCCACTTTTCATCATTTTCGACTGTCGATGGTTTGTTTACATTCTCGATTGAATCAGAGTCGTCTACGGCGGCGACGTGCTGTTCAGGACTAGGAAAGAGATAGTTGTGGTGACGTCAATGACGTAGGAGGTGTACGTTCAACACTGTTATTGTCATTGTTTACCGATCGCAAGATAAGATCTTTTTTTGACCTTTTTAGCGTTCAAGAGTTCATTTCGTGATATTAGCAGCCCTATAATTTCTTCTTTATCGGAAATAATTCGGCACTTATCCCTTAAAATAACATTTTTGTCCACCAGCGCGTTAGTTAGGAATTCAACTTGGAGTTTCAACAGGCTGACATCGTCAGCTGTATGGTCAAATTGGCCGATGTTGCCGCAGCACACGAAATCTTCACTATTAGTTGACATTTCGATGTCACGTTTTTCACAACAATTATGATGAAAAATACTGGAGCAAATAGAGAATTTTATTATGTTTGTTAATGCGTTTCTGCTACAAATGTTACAAATTTTCTGATTAGAAACAGTCCCTTTTGTTTCGTATTCTCTGACATCTTGATACGAGATGTGCACTCGACGACGGACAGAAATGCACCATCTCACAAGGCTATCATTATGTATGAATTTCTGAACAAAAACTCAACAAATGCCATCGAACAAGCACCGTAGTCACCTGATATAGCTCCGGCAGACTTTTTTCCATAACTCAAATTACCATTTCGAGGAACCCGATTTTTTGATGATTGGATTATTCATTGGCGTTAATGTACTATTTCGGTTCGGACCTACTTTGAAAGCGACGTAAACAATTCGGATTAAAATCGAAAACCTACTCTGTGTTTCACTGACCAATTCACGGTACTTTTTCGACAGAATGTAATACAATGAAATCGTTCGGCGATTTCATGAAAACCTGCAGTTTCACTTTTTACATATTTAGATTCAATAAATTCGCACAATTGATGATAAAATATAAAGCGGCAATCCAATAGAACCGAAACGGTTAATAAATTCGTTTCGTGAATGAATATTTTCACTAGAACATTGTGTACATTAAATTTTTGATTAAATCCCTCCCCCATTGTCGTTTATTGGGGGTTAATTTTTTAATATCGAGGCATCAAAGCCCGAATGGGGCAAATAATAAAAATATTGCGCGGTTAACCCCGCAGCTATTCAAATATTCATGTTCGGAGGTAATAGAGCCTCCGGGTTATTAACTATTAACTGATGTTAGTAATTATGGAGAGCCCGTAAATTTCGCTAAACCGATTATTCCGAATTTATATTAGCTCTCGTTTGTTTTAAATTTATTCTCGTCTAGTTCTTTAGTAGTCGAAGTCGGGGTATAAAGTTTACGCTGTTTTCAGCGCAAGCAACCCTTCTTTAACAAGTTTTATTCATTTTTTAAGATTGAGGTTAGATTAAAGAAATAATAACAGAACAATTATATGAATAAAAAAGCAGAAAAATTCAAGTTAACGTGAACAGTCAGTTATCCTCGGAAAGAACTCAAGAAAACGGGGTTCCGCAAGGAAGTGTCCTGAGTCCAACTTTTTTCTTAATAGCAATAAATGAAATATTATACAATTTTCAGGTACCAGTGAAAGCCAAACTTTTTGCAGATGCCTTGCAATTATTTGTGAAAGGAGTAGATATCGACACAATGCGCAGTCTACTCCAGAAAACGATAAATCTCCTATAAGAGGGGCCACATCATTGGATTTCAATGGTCAACAGAAAAAACTAAATGCGTTCTATTTTCAACAAGAAACAAAACATATCCTATCATTTCTTCAAATGGCAAAAATCTAGAATTTGTAAATAATGTGGAACTGCTAGGTGTTTGGTTCGATGGAAAAATTAATTGGAGGAAACATATTGAGCCAACCAAGATTGATTGCAATGAAATCCTCAATTTACTGCGGGTTCTAGGGAGTCAAAATTGGGAAGCCGACTTGAAAAGTCTTTTAGACAAATATAGGACTAAAATTGTTTATGAAATTAATGCTCATTCGACAGCTATAAAAAGCTATCATAAGAAATTAGAAACTATTCTAAACCAGGGACTGCGTATTATACCTGGAGCTTTTAGAACGATCCCTATTCAAAGCCTTCATTGTTTAGTAGGCGAAATGCTACTGATTTATCGCACACAAATCAATGCATATGCCTCCAAATAAGTCAAAATGATAGAAACACAAATTCGAACCAAATTTGTCCCTTTCATAAAAGATTATATAAAACACTTCGAGAACTGCAGATTCCGGAACCTTCCCACTTACCCCTACCTTCCTCCTCCATACCCCTTGGTGCATAAACAAAATGGAAAAAATGACTAACCTAGCGAAAAACAAAAGAGCGGAGATTAGCCCAGTGCTGCTGAGAAAATTATTTGAAGAAGAACTGTCACACCGGATGGAACTCGAACTTATTCTCTTGCAAATGGTACAATCTTCACTGGAGAAATGCTAGCCATTCACCAGGCTTTAATATATATTCTCAATAACCCGAAATCTTCATTCATCATCTGCGCAGATTCAATCAACTCGATTCAAAAGTTAACAGAAATGTATTCAAATTTAAGCTTGGTACAACAGATAAGCCAACTGAGATATCAAATTCACCAGCTCAATGTGTCATTAGTGTTCATGTTCACTCCCTGTCATGTCGGAATTTCTGGAAATGAAAGAGCTGCTATCGCAGCTAAAAATGCCTCAAAAGAAACCCAAAATCTCAAGCTGCTGGAACCAAGTGATTTCAAGTGTATGGTCATGAAAAAGAATATAAGAATACCGAAGAAGATGAAAGATCAGGTTAAGATATCAAGACTCCGTTTAGGTCACACGCGACTAACCCACCAACATCTTATGACGAAGGAGACTCCTCCCAACTGTGAACTATGCACTGTGCGACTAGATATTAAGCATATAATTGTGGAATGTCTAAAATATGATAAAGGAGACTTGCTTCCAAAATAAAGCTCACACTACTAGATGCACTTGGAAATAACTCTGACAATGTAAATCTGTGAAACAGGTAAATCACATGTACGGATAGTGCTGATGATCTTTGAAATCGATGCACATAAATTTAGATATAATAAAAAAATGTTCAGAAGGGACAAAATTCTGGCAATTTTTGTGGAAACTTAATGCATAACAATAAACTCTGCCCAATTAATATTCACTTCATAAAATTCTCCAAGCATATTATTATCATTTTGATGTATTTTCGTGTGTTCATTAACAATTTCATTGCAAAACGAAATATATACTATGTGATACGTAATTGACATTATGAGGATTGCGTATATTACTACGTAAAAAATATCACTAAGAGAAAAGTCCATTCTAAGTTATAGCTAATTCGAGATTTCGCTCATCATCAGACATATGAGATTTAAGTCAAATAAAATGTACAGTTCTCTTATATACAGGGTGTTACATAATGGTATGTCGCAACTTGAGGGGTTTAATCTACGTGCAATTTCAAGAAAAGAGATTTATATAAACATAGGTCCGCAGAAGCTTCGTTACGGAGCTACAGGGTGTTGAAATCTTCCGGGAAAAATTGTATTTTTCTTCAAAACTCCTGCAGTTTTCGAGATATTCAGAATGGTAGCTATTTTATACAGCCTGAATCATTACACACCCTAAATTTTATCGAGCATCTACGAGGTGTTTTCTTCTCCGGAGCCATGTCTAATTTTGCCTTTCAAACTTTTCTGCAGTACGCTACTGCAGAGAAAAAAATTATTAAACGATTGTATGCATTCGCTGAAGTGAACACTTCTAATTGAAAAAATTGACGAGTAGGCTTTGATTTTTTTCATTTATCTATTCATTTTGACAGTTGCTAAAGTTGAACCAGTGTCTGCTCGAATTGTTTATTAAATTAACGATTAGTTTTAAGACTTTTGAAATTATTGCTATAACATAACATGTACGGTCTGGCTGACGGAAACACAACAGAAGCTAGGCCATTATATCAGGTGCGCTTTCCAAACAGAGTAACACACCAGACAGGCGAACATTTTCAAATATCCACAAAATAACGAGGGAAACTAGTACTTTTACTACAAATAATCATTTAAAAGGTGCAACTGAAACTATGAGAACTCCAGATATTGAGGAAGCGGTTTTGAATTGTTTTGATTTGAATCCTCATGTGAGTACAAGAAAGATTGAAAATCATTTGAATATGTCACATGTTTTAGTTTGGAGGATTCTCCACGACATTTTATTGTACCCGTTTCATATTCAACGAGTCCAAACTCTACATCCTCGAGATTTTCCTTCAAGACTGAATTTTTGCCGATGGTTCTTAGATAAAATTAGAGAAAATGATCCTTTTGATAGTGAAATAATGTCCACAGACGAAGCTAACTTTTCGAGAACTGCTATCACAAATTTTCACAATAATCATTATTGGGCTGAGGAAAACCCCCATTTGATTGAAGAATCTCATCATCAAGAACAATTCTCACTAAGTGTCTGGGTAGGAATAATTTGGAAATTATTTGATTGAGCCATTTTTATTGCCTTACTGACTTAACGGTCCCGCTTATCGGCAAGTTCTTGAAGAGAAGTTACCTTTATTGCTCGAGGATGTGCCACTTTTGGTGAGATGCATAAGGTGGTTCACGCATGACTGGGCATTAGCACATTTTAGTGAAGAAGCTAAGGAATTCTTGAATAATACATTTAACAACCGATAGATAGTTCGGAGTAGACCAGAACCATGGCCTCCTAGGTCCCCAGACTTAAATGGTTTAGATTTTTTCTTATGAGAATATCTCCCAAGTTTAGTTTATACCATTGCAGTGAACGCTGTAGAAGAATTGAGAAATAAATAATAACCTCGTGTGACACAATAAGAAATACCCCAGGAATATTTCAAGAGTGCGTGATAATATGCGAAGAAGGACAGAGGCCTATATTCTTGCAGGTGGAGGACACTTCCAGCAATTTATTTAGTTTTAATTGTTCTTTTTTATTTTGATATTGAATAAGTATAAGTTGAGTCCCAGAAGACGAGCTATCAAAATAAAAGCAAATTTTGGGCATACCTATCGAGTGTTTCTATTATTTTCTTTTATTTAGCGAATAACATAAAATTCAAATAATTCAAATTCAATAATTTTTCACTCGAAAACGATTGTAGATGCGAAAAAATTGCAGGTGTCAAAAAGTTTCTACATTGCATGAAGATGACAAAAATTGATTGCACGCTGATCAGTGGCGTACTGCAAAAAAAGTTCGAAAGGCATGGCCTCGGAAAAGAAAACACCTTGTGAATTTCAGTTGAAATTTAGGACGTTTAATGATGGAGGCTGTAAAAAATAGCTTGCATTCCAAATTTGGGCTGAAAATCTCGAAAACCGCAAATAGTTTTGATGAAAAAATCAATTTTTTCCGAACATTTCAACACCCTGTATCTCCGTTACGAAGCTTTTGCGGAGCTATGTTTATATAAACTTTTTTTCTTAAAATTGCACGTAGATTTACCCCCTCAATTTGTGACATACTATTATGTAACACCCTGTATAGGTACAGAAAAAAGGGTTATCAGAAAACGTAAAATACATTTTAGAAATTAACAGTGGGTACTAATACATAATTGAGAACTACTTAGAAATCCCAAATATTGGGGAAAAACATTATTCAGTCATGTCATTAAGTTATATTCGATTATTGCCTTTATTCTGTCTGCTTTGAATATTTTTCAAGATTCAAGATGATAGAGTTTTATACATTTTTGTGCTTGGTATACGATCTGTAGATTGTTTATTGATACAAAAATATGGTTTTCTATGCAATAATGTGTCTCAGTGGAATCTGTTTTGTTTTTACAAAATAGTGAATGATGTTCCTTAAATCTAATTCTAAGCCACCTGCCTGTTTGACTAATATACCGGGTATTCCAAGTTGAATGGCCTATTACACGTTTATGGAGAACTAAAAATGCTATCGTTCTGAAATTTTGGTAGTTGATTTAGCTGGTCCCATACTCTATTTATAAAATATTTTCACCTCAATGGCACTTATGGTTAATATAGAACACTCTGGTTATTGATGACTGGTTCGATAACACCTGTTATTCCAATTATAAAACACCTTTTTTTTTAAAGGAAGGAGGGACGCGGGCAAATTGGCACACGTCCATCCTTCCTTGACCTTATAGGCCATGGACTTGTCTTTTAAGACGTTTATACAACAACAGTATAATTTTTGTGTAAATTAAATCAGGGACAAACACAACATCCAGGCCTTTTGATGTAAACTACCACATACAAAGTTCGAGTCGTTCATGAACTCTTTGTGACCGTTCTCGATGGGCTCCAACGTGATATGCATGAAAACCATGATTTTTCAATAATCTTCCCACGCTTTGTCTACTCAAACCTATTTCTTGAGCAATGTTCCGTTGACTTGTAGTTGATTGTTTTATCATAGACGCTAGAATAGTAGGTTTTTTCATTTCCAACAATTGGTATTTGTCGGTGGTGTTTCCCATCGGACACACTTCCAGTGGCTCGGAATTGTCGTAGCCATATTTCGAATGTTACTGAGAAATGGAGTATTAGTAACATGGTTTTTGCAAAATGACAATCGGAAAGTCACAACGAGAAAAGAAAAAAAAATTTCAAAAATGTCATCAAATTACAAAAATTCTCAAATATTTCGAAAACCATTGAACTTAAGTATATGGAATATTGAACGACGTCACCTTCATTCGATCTCACAAAGTCAAAATTATTAAACTATATGGGGTGTACTATTTAAAAATAAAACTTTGAATACCACCGTATTCACTTGATATAGCTTATAGTTTAAAGCCATTTTTATAATAATTTTCGAATATTGCGGGAAAACAGCTTGCCGTGTCATGGCGTCGTGTGTGACGTCATACTTACGTAAACGTCAATTTTGTTGACGCGCAGCTAGATAGCAAAGTGAACAAACGTTGCGTATTTCTTGTGTTAAAATGAATCCTAAAGTTTATAAGTAGTGTGCAGTACCTCAGTGCAAAAATACATCAATAACGATACCCAATAAGGTGTTTGTAGATGTCTCAAACAAGAAAATAATAAGAGATAAATGGTTACGGCTTTCACGGCGAAACCCGAACGATGTGAAGACAAATTCGCCACTCTATTTCTGTGAAGATCACTTTGATGTGCGTATTTTATCATGTATTGATAGATTTTTTTTCTTAATGTTTGTTTGACGAGCAATAATTGAGATGCAGAGGCTATGGAATAACTAGTCATTTATTGAGGTTTGTGTTAGTTTTGGTTATCAATTTTATTATGAATTTTAATTGTTACATTTTCAGTTTTCAGTTGCCAAATGCTTTGGAAAATTATATGGAATACCATGTAATGGGGTCGGTATCACAAGTACGTATGAAACCAGGATGTATGCCATCAAAATTTACTTGCCAAACAGACAGGAAAACACAAACATCCAACACAACACAGCGACCCCATATGCACTCGGAGGCAAAATTAGCGGAACACTCGAAAATTTAACCAAATTCGAACTCCGATATTTTTCCTAATTCTCAACCGATTTAGATGATTTTTTCGGCAAGTTATAGACCAACTCTTCTGCTTTGTAGAAATTATGAGAGAAAACGAAAAATATTTGAAAAAACTTTTATACGGGGGCAAAACTAAATGTGTTTTTTTTTGTCAAAAATTCGTAACACCCTGTGGAATTTCGTGGTCCGAGTTGAAACGTACAATATCATGGTCTGTCAAGACACATCTTCCTACAGTAACCCCCTTTTTGTTTTATGCATTTATCTCTATTTTTACAAGAGATATCCAATTTGAAGCTAAAAGTCACAAATTTCAAGAATTTATTTTTAATCTTGCGTAGGTGCATAACATCGGAGGTTAGCCAAAAAATAAAATCAAAATCAGAGAAGCGGAAATCTAACTGGCCAATTTCACGCTCCGGAAAACTCAAAGTACACTGGAAAAATCGTTGATTTTGCACATTTATTTTTGAATTTTTTTGTGTGACACTCTATAATAATTATCATTCCTATCCAAAATTGAGAGCAGGTGTGAATCCTGGCCATACACTCGTGAAATGAAATGAACATGTTGAGAAAAATGTTCATGATGACCCACAAAAAAACATTTGATTTTAGTAGCGAGTATGACCCCCGAGCTCTTATTACAGCGCGCATACGATTTCGCATACTCCCAATGATGTTGTCTATCATCTGTTGAGGTATGTTGTCCCACTCTTCCACCAAAGCCAATGTCAGCTCTTCAACGTTGCCTGGATTCCGTTGTCGAACCCTTCTTCCAAGAATGTCCCAAACGTGTTCGATCGGGTTCAAATCCAGTGACCGCGACGGCCAGTCCATTCGTGTGATCCCAACTTCATTGAGATATTCTATCACTATGCGCGCAGTATGAGGGCGCGCGTTATCGTGCATAAAAAGGAAATTTCCCCTATGTAAGGAGCAAAAGGCACAACATGGGGCTCCAAGATTTCAGTTATATACCGATGGGCATTAAGTGATCCATTGCCAATAATCTCCAGTTCTGTTCGTACTACCAAGCATATGCCACCCCATATCATAACTGACCCTCCACCGTATTGCTCAGTTCCTGCGAAGTTCGCTTGATTGTACCGTTTCCCTCGATGCCTCCATATTCTATCTCTACCATCCACGAAATTCACACAATATCGGCTCTCCTCACTAAATAAAACTCGTCTCCGCTGATTGATTCTCCATGCTACATCACCCTAGCAAACGCCAATCTTGCTACCCGATGGGCTCTATCGAGTCTTGGTGCTCTTGCTTGTGCGTATGATCTCAGACCAACTTCATTTAATCGTCTTCTGACTCTCCTCACACTGACGTTAATGTTATCCACTGCTTGTAAAAGGTTACGTGTCTGAACAGCAGTAAGACGAGGATTTCTTATGGTTTGATTGACGATGAAACGGTCATGTATAGCGCGGGTTGCCCGATTTCTTCCTTGTCCTCGCTTCCTCACGTACAATCCAGTTTCCCTGTAACGTCGGTAGATTCGATGGATAACCGACGTCGAGACACCAAACATGGTACCGACTGAGCGGTAGGTGCGCCCTTCCTCGATCAATGTAACTGCCCTTGCTACTGAGGTTGGTGGTGAATCTCTCATTCTGAATGAAAAATACCGTTTCGAATCGTAAACAGTAAAAGAATCACAAAACACCGCAACCGATCGAATTTGTATCAAATCAAAGAATGGAAAACTCTCATTCTTTAAACAAGTGCAAATGTGGTCATATACAAAAAAACGTGTGTTGTATTTCATATTTGATAAAAAAAGGTGTGCACATGTGTAAATGAAAAGTTTTATCAATGGTCCCAGAATTCGGTTGTGTATTTTAATACCTACCGACTGTTATCTCCTATGAATTCCTAATTTTCACCAAATTAACCAAATTGTCATCAATAACTAATGCAATTCGAACATAAAAATCGCAAACGACAATTTCGACACGCCTGAGTGATAATAAGAAAATTCGAAATTGATAGACGAATTTTAATGACAATTTCTTGATTCAATGAAATTTCCCCAAAATGGTGATTTTCTACTTTTCCACTTGAAATTAAATATATTTTGCATAAATAGAGATGAACGCATGAAACAAGAAGAGCGTTACTTAAGAAAGATGTGTCTTGACAGACCATGATATTGTAAGTTTCAACTCGGACCACGAAATTCCACAGGGTGTTACGAATTTTTGACAAAAAAAACACCTTTAGTTTTGTCCCCGTATAAAATGTATTTCAATTTTTTTTTGTTTTCTCTTGTAATTTCTACAAAGCAGAAGTGTTGATCTATAACTTGCCGAACAAATCATCTAAATCGGTTGAGAATTAGGAAAAATATCGAACTTCGAATTTGGTTAAATTTTCGAGTGTTCCGCTAATTTTGCCTCCGAGTGTAGTTAAGAAACGAAGAATGATGATTCTTGAAGAGTGTGAAGAGCAATTTGAAGAAAGTGCTATAGTTTAAGAGCCATCAAATTCAAAAGAAATTGCATCTTGTAGTTCAAGTATAGTTTACTAACTTATTTATTAGAATATTAGTTCAGTATTATTGCATACATTGTTGGTATACTTAGGTCCGTATTACAGATCATCCTATATAGCGGCATTCCTTTGTACAAATCTCAAGAAATGATCTACGTTTGAGATTCATTCTGTGACACTGGCTATAAAACTACATAGATTTTTTTGTAACCTAGTAATTTTCTATTTGTGTTCATAATTATAACATTGCACTTAAATAACAAAATATTTGTTTTACAGTTCAGCAGATTGTTAAAGAAGTTCTCCAATTACCACCAAGAATGTTGGATAAAGCAATTCAAGTACACATATGTAAAACATTTAGAAGTAAAACTAACCGAACAAATGTTAATTTGGTAAATCAGATGACATCACCATTAAAGCCGTGTCTACATTCTGAAATAGCAAACATATACCTATACAGCAAGGGAGCTTACCTCAAAAATAATGACAAGTTTATTGTAAAAATAACCATGAAAGTAAAACAAAATGAACTTCGCGAGTTCAAAACGAGTCTGATTACTACTTGGTTATATTTGAATCTAGTTTTGAAGATGAATACAACTAAAATATACTTACAAATACGTTTTCACGTTTCAAAATTCGGACGAGCAAAAATGTCTATTTGTTGCGAGGAACTCGCCCTACATCAATAAATCCATCCTGGGCTGTTTGCCTTAACAAAGCTTGGTTCCATTGTTACAGATAAATCACAAAAACAAATATAAAGTCAATCGTAACGCGCAATCAGCAGTAGGTTAGATTTCTCTTAACACAGTGAAGCTTACATAAGTATGACGTCATGCGCTGTGATTGGCGTTTCAGTCAAAATGGCCGATTGCAGTATTTTACTCTTTCATTTTATTGGAAATCTTATTCATCTCAATTTTTTATATAAAACTCAATCAGTTTCTTAAATCCTTTGAATGTGTATTTTTTCTAGGTCTTTAAATCTTTGATTATGTCATACTAACGTCACCCCTTTCGTTTTGATGATTGGATTATTCATTGGCGTAAATGGCCCATTTTGTAGGCGATACAATAAATTTAGATGAGGAGTAAATAATTTGAGTTTCATCGACCAATTCCTGATACAATTTACTATGAGCGAAACAATTTTTTCAATTGTGAGAATTCAAGAGATGCACATGAATGGTGCAGTAATTAACGATATGGGAGTTTATAAATTGGTATTTATTTCATTACGTATATTGGACCGATGTTTAAGAATCTATTTACGAGTGGAAATTGCCGATTTCATCTGGAAACCAATGAAAATCGAGTTAACAACAACGTCATCGTAAATATTTGACGTGTTGATGTGGGCTTAACAATTTGAGGGCTGGTGTCGGTCGGTAGACAAACGGTAAACATTTTAATTGCTTTCCGTACTACTCTGGAATCCATAGACCCTGTAAACATTGCCACAGAAATAAATTTTAACAGGATAAAGCGCCTTCTTTATTTCCGGCAGTCAGCCTACTTTCACTTGCTCTCAGCTACACTCTTCGGCTGTTTACTCGCTGCGGGCTAGGGAAGAAGCACTTGTTCGAAGCTAAAATTGAATTTTTTGCAGTTGGATAAATTTTCAATATGATTTCATTAAAAACGCACCACGAGCTTAAAAAGTAATTGGAAAATGAGGAGACGCTCGAGTGGGTGTATTGCATAAACCTCATCAACGTTTGAGAGTTTAAGATGTTTCTATTGTATTTCAGTAAGTGTTGAGCGAACGAAATTGAAAGATGGGGGTGCGTTTAGTATTGATGAGAATTTTCAGCATCACTAAAAATTAAGGTCTCAATAAATCGGAGAAGATATAAAATAAATTGATGGTAATAAGAAATTGAACTATGTATTATACTATCACAAGAGTTTATTGGAATTCAAGATTACAATTTCGGTCTCCGAATCATCTTCAGTTGACAACAACTACTGAACTTAAAGGGCTAAATTTACGTGCAATTTTTAGAAAAAAAATTTATATAAACATAGGTCCGCAAAAGCTTCGTTACGAAGCTACAGTGTGTTGAAATATTCAGCCCAAATTTGGAATGCAAGCTATTTTTTACAGCTTCCATCATTACATTTCTTAAATTTCAACTGGAATCTACAAAGTGTTTCCTTTTCCGGAGCCACGTCTTCTTTTGCCCTTTCAAACTTTTTTGCAGTACGCCACTGATCAACGTGCAATCAATTTTCGTCATCTTCGTTCAATTTAGAAACTTTTTTACCATCGTAATTTTTTCGTATCTCCAACCATTTTCGAATGAAAAATTATTGGATTTGAATTATTTGAATTGTATGTTACTCACTAAATATGAAAAAAATAATGGAAATACTCGATAGGTATGCCCAAAGTTTACTTTTAATTCGATAACTTTTCTTCTGAGACTCAACTTATACTTATTCAATATCAAACTAAAAGAAAGAACAATTAAAAACTGAATAAATTGCAGGAAGTATCCTCCACCTGCAAGAATACAGGCCTATGTCCTGCTTCGCATATTATCACGCTCTCTTTGAAATATTCCTGGGCTATTTCTTATAGTGTCACAAGAGATTACTATTCGATTTCTCAATTTCTACAGTGTTCAATGGAGTGGTATAAACTAAACTTTTGAGATATCCCCATAAGAAAAAGTCTCAACTATTTAAGTCTGGGGACCTAGGAGGCCATGGTTCTGGCCCACCCCGATCTACCCACCGATTGTTGAATGTATTATTCAAGAATTCCCTAGCTTCTCCACTAAAGCATGCTAATGCCCCGTCATGCATGAACCACATTATGTTTCTCACCAACAGTGGCACATCCCCGAGGTATAAAGGTAATTCCTCTTCAAGAAATTACCGATAAGCGGGAACGTTTAGTCTTTTAGGCAAAAAAATGGCACAATCTAATAACTTTCAATTATTCCGACCCAGACATTTAGTGGGAATTGTTCTTAATGATAAGATTCTTGAATCAGATGTGGGTTTTCATCAGCCCAATAGTGATTATTGTGAAATTTTGTGATAGCAGTTCTCAAAAAGTTAGTTTCGTCTGTGAACATTATTTCACTATCGAAATGAGCATTTTCCCTAATTTTATCTAAGAACTATCGGCAGAAATCTAGTTTCGAAGTAAAATCTCGAGGAAGTAGAGTTTGGACGCGTTGAATATGAAACGGGTACAATAAAAAGTCGTGAAGAATCCTTCAAACTAGAACAAGTAAAATATTCAACTGATTTCCAATTTTTATTGTACTCACATGAGCGGTCTTGTTCCTGATAAGTGATCATCCTACGTCTTCTTCTGACCTATTTTGCAGAGATTGTAGCTCCACGTATGAGGCTTAGGTTTTTGATACCCCCATTGTTGCAGCTATATCACTCTGTGTCACCCTTTCTTCAACGAGAGCAATTGTTCGACCCCTCCGCACATCGGAACATCCAACGTTAGGCTAGGTTAGATTATAGGTTTTCTTGAATTTTGAAATTCACAGTTTCAAATCTCAGAGAAAACTAAGTACAATGTTTCGAACATGTGGTGATAATCAACTTTTCTTATCATACAATCCAGTTTTTTTACAACAAAAAACTTCATTCCTCGCAAGTAGTCAAAGATGGTTGAAAATAATCAATAATGTGAAATACCGAGTAATTCCATATAAATTTGGTTGTGTCTACATACACGAGAAATGCAGTACGAAGTGAAAATCATTTAATTTTATATACGAATTTAGGATAAATCCCTGGACTCCCCGACTCTCGATATTCTGGGAATCACCGTTCAATCTCGAATCTCGGGGATTCACTCATCCTCCGAAAGGGTTGTGCTGAATTTCGCCAAATGTAGTAAACTTTTATCGATAGATTATCATACTTACACTTCTATCCACTAGGTGGCAACACTACATATATTTCATTCTCTATGAGTCTCCTATATATTTTCACAAGTTTTTAACGAAATAACTACTGAAAGAATCATTTCATTTGAAATAAACTGATCTATTATCTGAATTTTCGAAAACCACTAAGGACCTATTTATAAATACCACGGCACTTTATACTTAATTTCATACTGTCCGAAGATAAAGTAGAGTTCGAAACTGCGTTAACAGTGATCTAATTAATTTGTTGATAGTGAAACCAAAATAATATTACATGAATTCAACACAGTTCTCTAGATATCAATCGTTAGGTTTGAATCCGAAACTGAACAGTAATCCCTGCCAAAGTAGAACCGAAATGATGAAGTTCGCGAGATAAGAAGAATCTGAGAAATTTTCCATTTAAATGAGCAACTTAATGCCGGCAATCGGTTTCAAACACAGGATTAACATTTAACCGTTTGTTTTCCAACAATTTCCTTGCTTCTTTCAAGGTATTCTGTACCGAGTTGAAGAAAGAAGTACCGTGAATCTTTCGTTTCTTCGAATAGTCGAGAAAGAGTAACTTTGTTATCTACATAATGTGGTGAATTCATTTACATATAATTAATTCGAGGATAACCGAGGAATGAGTAGACGAACTTTCGTATATTTCATTGTCTTAAATGAAATGTAATGTTTATGTACCCTGAGAGAAGTTGGATTTGAGAGATGCTCGAATTGACTCGAAAATATTAGTTAACTTTACGAACTGAAGAAATTAAAAGTGGAACTATTCGAATCATAGTTTCAACATTCTCACGCAAGCATGCACCTGAAGAAAAAAATTTGATATATCCATGCTTATACTGAAAACAATGTTTTGACCCTCGCGCATCCGCCAAAATGAATAAATTATCAAGACAAGAATCGCATGTTCACAATTTTTCTGAAAACTGAAGTACAGGTTGTCTGATTTTCGTTGTTTAAATGCAACAAACATGTGAAACATTACGGGGAAAATTCTTCGATGAAAACAGATCGCAGCTACTGTTTGTTTTCGATTAATCCGAATTTCTCGATTTTTCGGAATATCGGCCAATATCTCGGCTGATTTTATGATTGAAAACATTTATGTAAACTTTCATGAGTGAAAAGCAGGGACGTTTTCATTTCTGTTGACCAAAAGAATAGTTTTCGAATTATTATGTGAACTTTTGTTTCTTTAATGAAAATCATGGGTGTGAAGGAAGATTAGTTTTTTGAATATATATACCATAGGGAGAAAGTTTCCAGGAATGTGCATATTTTGTGTTCGCTGTGCGAATTTATACGAAACATCCCAATGTCCAATGTTTTCAATTTATTTCTCACAACAATGAACATTATATAAAAAGAACTAAAGTTTTTTGAATTACCATTACAGTCATTCAAAATCTCAAGAGCTCATACAGTTATTACGATAAAAAACAGAATATTAGGAATTTGTGACGATAGACTTGTAAGTGGAAATTTAAAGGCATTAGGTAACATATATCATAAAAATGTTTATTCAAAACTAACGCGGAGTTCGAACGCGATTTGTCATTTAGTTTACAGTGCACGATTTTGTCAGTTAAATCCTAGTAGCATAAAATTAGTTTTTGATCCAAGCGCATTCGCCAAAATGAAAAAACTTCTGAACAAGGCAATTTTTACTACTAACAAAGTAATAAAGATCACAGTAATCGCGATTTCAAACTGTAGTTCATCATCGGACAGTAATGAACTATTCTGATCTGGAGAAATCAGATAGTAAATACGTACAGTTCAGACAATAGAACTGAGAAAAGGAAGTTATTATTTGAATATATCAGTTCAACTGCTACCCCATGGCTTTCGGTTATTTGTAATATAGTTCCTTCTCATATACGCAGGAAATTAGCTCTTAAATCGTCTTGGGATAAGTATCACTCATTTCCAGAAGTTTTTCCGATAATACACGATCTTCAAAATCCACCTAACCTGAGATTGAAATCTAGGAAACCTATTTGGTCGATTGACTTTTTGCGTACACGGGTGAAGGCTGTTGATCTTTGGAAAACTGAATGGCAGGAAGTTGATGTTTTCAATAAAGTTTAAAGTTATCATAGAGGATCCTTCCCAAAGGGTTTCAGGTTTCGATATAAGTAGGAAAAATTGGTGTACATAAAATCGTCTCAGGACAGGACATGGTTGTAGTAATAGTATGTAGTTCAAATGGAATACTGTAGAAAATCCGGCATGTGAGTGTGGCGCAGCTGAAGAAATAATCAGACGTTTAGTCCTCGATTGTCCTATTTACCATTTTACAGGTGGTTTTCAAGAAATTCATTCCGTTTCAGATAATTTCATTAACTGGGTAGAGAACTTTGAGTCTATTTAGGAGATTAGTTTTTGAATCTTGGGGTGATTATGGGCTACATCCCCGAATGGTGTATTTGATGGTTCCTGTTGAAAAACAGCGGAGCATTAGTTAACTTCTTAGATAAGGCTAGGGCTGCTTCCCCTAAGGGTTTTATTTCCATGGTGTATGTTGATAAGGCAAGGGCTACACCCACGTAGGGCTTCATTCCCAAAAGGTGTATGAGATGTTTTCTGTTAAAAAACAGAGGAGCATTAGTTAAGTTTGTTAGATTCAAGTGAGTTTAGACATATAAGAGTTGGGTATGTTTCATGAAATATTTTTCTGCTGGTTTTTCTTTTTCCATTGTTACAGATTTTTGTTGTCCCAATCTCCCCTTCCCTTTCACTCTTGTCTTCGTGAAGAAGTCCTGGAAATCATGGAGTGCAAGATGACATTGAGAGAATGAAGCTGCTAAGCAGAAAAATTTTCGGTACTCTTTTTATACACATAAAACTAACACAACATAAACAGACAAGCTATTGCTAGTGCAATAGCGACAAGGAAACGAGTTTTTTCCACAGGTTTTTTCATCGAATCATACGCAAGATAGTGTGGTTTCCCTGTTACATTTCCTGTGTTACATTTTAGGGGCAATCGTGGGAGGCATGATGCGAGTTTAGATGCCTGATTAAGGAACGGGCTTGGTCTGTTTTTTCCGCTGGAATTCTATTTAGTCGCTTGTTTTTTTCGATTGTGTTTTTCTGACACACATCAAAATTATAGATATAAGCATTTATTGTAAATACAATTATTCGAATTTTTGTATGTCCTCTCTTTCGAAAGAATATTTTAATTGAAAACTGTAAAAGATACAGGGTGAGCAACTGAAAGATAGGGAAGACTATTTCCCTGAGACTATTCAAGTTTCAGTGAAGTAAAATGGAACAGATCTATACTGATCACTGGCAGTCATCATCAAGTACCATCCTCATCTCGAATTTCAACCCCTAGAGCAGGGGTGACCACCCTTGAAAATTGGGAAGAGGGTAGATGGGTTTCATCGTTTTCTTTCAAGATTCATAATCCTTCATAATCATTCCAATATTTCAGCTACTCACCCAGTAATTTTGATGGAGAACGAAAACTTGCACACCAATTCGGCACGCGAAATTACATTTGCAATACAAATTCCGAGAAAAGTTCTTTGTTGAATATCCATTGAAGAAAGTTCAATACATATATTGTAAGAACAGACAGTCATAATGACAGATCGCGTTTGAACTCCGTATCAGTATAACAAAAATGTCGACAATCATTTTAAGCAGATTTTCTACATAATCAATTTATCGTACTTTTTGATATGATAAGCACCTCAAAAAGTCTAGGGAACACTTCTGAATATCGATACATCGTATCCAGAACGATCAATATGGATGATTTTTTGTAAGAAATGAACACTTGCATCAATTTCTCACCAAATTATGTAGAGTGCCGCAACAGATTTCAGTTTTTTTTATGAAAAACTAAAAATGCAGCAGATGCGACGCTGCTTTATAATCATTTCATGTATTCAGTATTTGAAATCAGTTAGTTTGCACTTTGTTTCTGTTGTAAGCACAAATGAAGGATTCAAGTTTTGTGATTCGACCATGAAAAGACGACATTTGACTAGAGAAGAGATGTTACGAGCCGTTGGCATGCTCCAAGCTGGGAGCTCACAACGGGAAGTATCCAGGGTTCTGGGAAGTAGCCCATGTGTCATAAACTGTTTATGGACGCGTTTCAATGAAACAGGTAGCGTAGAAGAACGCCATACAGGTCGTTTCAGGACTACTACAGGTCGCCCAAGACCGATTTTTGGTTTTACAAGGCAGAAGAGATCGTACTACCACAGCATCTCAATTAGCTCAAGAGCTATCACGAGTTCATAATGTACAAATTTCCGACCAAACTGTGAGAAATCGACTGCACGAAGGTCAAGTCCACTCCAGACGTTCTTTAGGAGTTCCACAACGGACCCATGGAAATCGCGTTGCTCGTTTAGCTTGGTGCCAAGAACACGTAAACTGGGATCAAGAGAGGTATGCCACAGTTCTCTTCGGTGATGAATCTAGATTTAGTTATTATCCCGATTCGGGAAGAATTCGAATATGGAGGGAACCTGGAAAGCAAAACCGTCTCCAGCATGCTCGAAAAGTTGTTAGACAGGGAGGCGGATCAGTGATGTTTTGGGGAGGTATACGCCTTGGTGGAAGAACTGACCTCGTTTTCATACAGAACAACCTCACGGGAAATTTACCTGTAGTGGTACCGTATCTCCAAACAATGGGTCAAAATCCACTCTTCCGACAAGATAATGCCCCTCCTCATCAAGAGTTGTCTTGAACGTTCTTGAAGAAAATGATATCAATCTTCTACCGTTGCCATCCTGCTCCCCAGATCTGAATCCCATCGAGTATGTGTGGGGCACCCTAAAAGAAATCTCCTGCGTCAAAACGTCTTCCATCATGAACAGGAGCTTCGATTAGCAGTTCAGGGGGCTTAGAATGACTCAGGCCAAAATGTAATAGACAATTCAATATTGAGCATGCCGCGACGATGCCAAAGTGTCATTAATAACAGAGGTGGACCTTCTGGGTACTGAAAAATACAGTGCTTCCATATCGTTTCAAAAATATTTGTTCAGGATTTTTTTTTTGTGTTTTACCAAATTTCGTCATTTTCAAATTTCAAATTTTTCTTATAATAGGTGCTTTAGAGAAGTCAAATATTATTTTGTTTTCTTGAGAATACATTATAAGTACATCCTAACAAAAACCGAAAGATTTCTATAAATTCGAATCATCAAATTCATATTTTGAAGATATTGGTAAGTGTTCCCTAGACTTTTTTGAAGTGTTTATATCTGGTGAATTGATGGGTAAAAAAAAATAATTTCTGCAAATTAGCAATATCTTGCATCTTGAGAACGAAGGACTTTCGGACAAATGTTTATGAGCATTTTCTTCATATTTTTCGATCTGGAATCTCTTGTAGAAAACAATGATTGTATACCTGAAACAACGTGAATATCAATTCTGGCCCCATCGATGTTTATTTCTACTTGATATAAGACTATTTCACTTCAACAATAATTATCATACAAAAAGTCCTTTCATAATACTATTCCTCTTTACCTTTAATCTTGAGCTTTCGCTTCTTCCTACTCACGAGAATCCGACAGAATTCTATTAGAATTCATTTAACTGAAATACCTGAATGGTAACCTACCATTTATAATCAGAAACCCCATGCGTGTCTTAAGAATACACCTTTCGCATCACAAACGAGAAAGATCTCCATTACACTTGGCATGAGATATTAATGATGTGGTCGTAATCCCGAATAATGGTGACGTACAGATAAAGAACCTGTCTTTAATATGGCAGGATTTGAACGGCAACCGCCGCCCTACCGTGCTAAGTAGGAGTGATAATAATGCCAGCATTTTTCACAACAGCTTTAAAAGTATACTCGCGATGGCGTTCCATAAATTTAACAGATAACCCGACAGCCAGAGCTAGTGTGCTCCCACAACACCATTAAATGGAAAGATCTCGGGATATTAGAAATATGTGGATGATCATTTCGTAGATTATATGAGTATGGACTTTCTAGATTTAACGTGATATGGATGGTAATGGAAGAAAATGGAAGTTTCACAAGTTCTCTTTATAATACTGGTGAATTCTCTCTTTTTGTGGAAGAATGAACTGTTATTATCTATATATGAAGAACCATAATCCTGTGAACCAATGTGTATGAGTATGTGTGTGAACTGAAGAATTGATAATTAGACGTATTGTCATAAAAATTCTACGATTTTCAAGAGGTTTTAGTTCAGGACAACATATATTTTACGCAGACGTTAACAAACTAGAATTTCAAAGAATAGAGTATAAAATAGCGAATTATATTGGATGTTTTAGGTTAGGGCATTACTATTTGATATTGAATGTACAGATCATCCTATCCATAATGCATGGAAACATGGTTAGAACCATCCAGTAGCATCTACATCGAATAGTCAAACTTGGAAAATAGTTTACATAAAAAGTTGGATAAGAATGCAATATTTTATTTCTGAAAACAAGAATTTCTCCCTGAATTACTTTCTGTTTTCGCGAGGAGTCCACATATATACTACGAGAAAGCAACTACCAATACAAACAGATGTGAAAACATCAACGGTTCAAAACGAGCAAAATAATCCCGTTGGATTTGGTGCTCTAGGCCTTTTTCTCCAAGATAAAACCTCCTGTCGGTAAATATTCGATGAGACAAATATTTTCTGCGATATTCTTCGCGAGGAGTCTGCATATGTGAACTTGAGACAAGAAGAATTATTAAAAATCCGTAGATTCCGTAGAAATCTCGAAGTCTGGTACCAGATTCATCGTCTCGGTCCATAGAGGGCGACTCTCGTACGTATGTACGAGATGCGTCTTTTCTGGAGTCGTTAAA
The DNA here is from genome assembly GCA_013387265.2 of Cryptolaemus montrouzieri. Lineage (NCBI taxonomy): Eukaryota > Metazoa > Arthropoda > Insecta > Coleoptera > Coccinellidae > Cryptolaemus > Cryptolaemus montrouzieri. The sequence continues at coordinate 4,661,934 of JABFTP020000165.1, forward strand.
GTACCCCGATGTAGCTCGTCCGGATGCTGAGAAGTGATATGCGACACTGATGAGCTCCTGATAAGGACGAAACTACAGTCTGCAGCTTCGTTTGTCGGCATTCTGCTTAGTTTCATTGTTATGGCTCTTGGAGGCTGCATGCATGGTGGGCAGATTTGAGAACTAATATATGGGCGATGTCAACCCAGATTATTGGGTCCATGGTGATTCTAAAACATCTATAGATCATAATCGGCATCACTTAGAATACTAACCTGGCCATCGGGGTTCTCTCGATAAAACAGAGATGGAATTTAAGGAAATATCGCAGGTTATGTATTTTTTTTATTATCTCCTTAGTCCTTTTCATGACCTTGCTTCCTATGTAATATCTTTTCTTAGATTTGTTTATACATATGAGAAGTATGATTGTTGAAATATTTTCCTGCTGGTTTTCTTTTTCCATTGTTACAGATTCCTGTCCCAAACCCCCTTCCTTTCACCCTTGTCTTCGTTTGGAAATCATGGAATGCAAGACAGAATGAAGCGGCTAAGCAGAAAAATCTTTGGTACTCGTTATGTACACACGACACTAACACAACATAAACAGACAAGCTATTGCTAGTGCAATAGCGACAGCGAAACGAGTTTTTTCCTCAGGTTTTTTCACTCGTTTATTGAATCATATACAAGATAGTATGGTTTCCCTGTTACATTTTCTGAGCTCACACTTGTGTTTTTTCTGACACACATCAAAATTATAGATATAAGCATTTATTGTAAATTCAATTATTCAAATTTTTGTAAATCCTCTCTTTTCAAAGGAATATATATATATATATATATATATATATATATATATATATATATATATATATATATATATATATATATATATATATATATTGATTCGATGGTTACATATATTATATATATATTATATATATATATATATATATATATATATATATATATATATATATATATATATATATATATATATATATATATATTTTATTTCGGTTGAGTTTACTTTTTGGGTTTATAAGAATATCTAAACACTATCTAAAATTGACGTTTCGGGATATTTTTCTTCCTTTCTTCAGTATTGAATCCACTAATCTTTGGATGATTGTTTTATTTTTATTTGTAAGAATTCTAGATTCCACTTTGTGTTTTGGAGATGTCAGTTTTCGGAGGTTATTATAAAATACAGGTGTAAGCAAGTCCCGTATTTAAATATTTTTTCAATTGACCGTAATCTCAAAAAATGGATTCTATTCTCGTTTGGTGATCCCTGATTGACTATTGAACCCAACAACCCAAAAATAGATTACATTAAATCTTTCTTGTTTCAGACGTGTTTTGAGATCATATGGAAACAAATGTTACTACATAGATATGAGATTTTTCCCCTCATATGTCCAATAACATATGTTGACAAAGGAACTGCGATCGAGCTGCTTCATCGATTGTGGAATTGAGTATACCAGGTGATACAGACCACAAAAATTATAGCATCACCTGGTATTCTTCTGAATTCCACAATCGATTAAGCAGCTCGATCATCTGAAACAAGAATGAGTTTATTTGACTATTAGTATTCATTGAATTTCTCTTCAGTTTTCACGCTAAATTAATGCAAGTTTTCTGTGTTTCTTGTTGATTTTCGAACCTTTAAATTAATTGTAATGGTCGCTGAACGTCCTAGATGCTATTTGAGTGGTCATGAAATGGTAAGAATTGTAACACTTCTAGATTAGGGTCGAAGCCAACGTTACGTGGCTAACTTGTTGAATGTTAACCAAAACACTATTTCAAGAGCAATTAATCGGTACCACGAAACAGCGGAATATGAAAGAAGGGCCGGACAGGGAAGAAAATGGATAACAACACCAGTTGATGATCGTTGGCTTCGTTTAACTGCACTGAGAGTTCGGCACTATACGGCTAGAATGCTACTATGAACTTGCACTTTCCAGAAATGTGCATATTTCATTTCAAACTGTTCGGAACAGGCTCAGAGAGGAAGATATCAGACTAAGGGTGGTTTCAACCGGCCAGCGTCTCACCAGAGAGCATCGAGTTGCAAGACTTCAGTTTGCGAGGGAAAATGCAGATTTGGCCAGAATGGTCGAATGATCTCTTTTCCGACGAGTCTAGGTTCTGTCTAGTATCAAATGATAGACGCATGCCTATATACAGACGAACTGGGGAATGGTAGCAGCAATGAAATATCCGGCAAACCGAAAACTTCGGAGGGGCTCAGTAATGGTGTGGGGAGGCATTTCTTTCCATGATCGAACTGAGTTAGTCCTAGTGAATAATGGAAGAATGACAGCGGCCAGATACATCGCAGATATCCTTGAACCCCATGTTGTACCCTTTGGCCCATTGATTGGCAAAAACTTCATTTATATGCATGCTAATGCTCGACCTCATGCAGCTAGAGTAGTTACAGAATTTCTGCAAAATGCCGAAATTGATATTTTAAGATTCCCAACCAGAAGTCCCGACTTGAATCCCAAAGAACGAACATGTTTGGGACAACATGGTATGGCAAATTCAGCAACGTAGGATGCATTGTAGAACACTCCAACAACCAGAAAATCTGCTTCCTGAAATTTGGAACTCAGTGACTCAAGAATACATCCAAAATTTGTTTGAGGGGCTTTCGAAACGTATACTGGCAGTAATTAGGGCCCGGGAAGGAAACACTCGGTTTTGAAAACGATTAGTAACCATTCGATGCTCGCTGATTGGTCTCTTCGCGAATGTTTGAAGATGGTAGGATTTTTTAATTTTTCATTAACACGAAATTGTTGATATTTTCCATCATAAACTCATCTCTTTTGAATGATATCTTCTTCTTTTACACTTCTGAAAGTTACCAAGCGACTCTTGGATGAACAACCTAAAAGTTTATATAGTATTGTCGTAAAAGTAGGGTGATGCGACAATTTTTATGGGGATTGTCTACAGTGTGTTCCAACGAAAATTTGACCCCCTCTAACTCCGAAATGAGTAACAGAAATTCATCATAGGGAATGTCCACCTTGTTTTAGAATTTTAAATTAACATACAGGTGTCCCAACCAAGGGTGAAGTTGAATTCTGGAAATCCCAAATACTAAATGAAATAGATTTATTTTGGCATAATGCAAGCGCAGGTTTATGCTCGGTCCAACGAAAATTTGACCCCTCTAACTCCGAAATGAGTAACATTAGCGAAAAACACCAAGACACGTCGATTTTTGTTTCTTGTTTTGAGGGGAGCATTTTCTATTGTTGTTGGTTTTTCTGATCATTCCGTTTATTATATTTAAGAGATAACGATTGTTCTCAAATAATTCGAAACTTTAGTAGTCTCAGATCAACCCCTCCTGTAGAAATTTATGTCCCCAGATATCCTGTAACCCTAACTTTGAAATTCATCATAGGGAATAAGGGTCGAGTGGCACCTTACTGAAAAGGTCTGTCAATTCTCCACCTTGATTTGTCATTTTAGAATTTTAAATTAACATACAGGGTGTCCCAACCAAGGGTGAAGTTGAATTCTGGAAATCCCAAATACTAAATGAAATAGATTTATTTTGGCATAATGCAAGCGCAGGTTTATGCTCGGTCTAGAAAAACGACCTACACTTGTGAATTTGGAGTTGGTGCAATCAACCCCTATTTCCAGCATCCCCAACTCAAAAATCATTCGATCGATAATAGGTCAAGTGGCACCTCGTTGGAAAGGTACTGCAATTTTCTCTTCGAATTTGGTATTTTCGAAATTCAGAATCATCATACAGGGTGTCCTGAAGCAGGAACATTGAAAATCCAAATAACTTTTGAAACTGGTTCATTTCGGTATACGAGAACATGTTTGATCCGAGAATAGGACTTTCTTGTGTGGTTATAGAATTTTTGCAATCAACCCCTTCCATTCAGCATCCCCAACTTGAAAATCATACAAATAATTCAAGTGGCATATCTTCAGAAAGGTTTTTGAATTCCAGAATGATTAAAGCATTTCATTCAGTTCGGCTCTCCATACAGGATGTCGCTTTCGAAAAATTCAATATCGTCATTTGAAATTATCAACTAAAATTAATTCGAAACTGTTAAAAGTATTGGGGTACGATGTGTTGAGCATCAATTACGAAGAAATAAAGCTGATTTCTGCATTGAAAATGTTCACATTTTTTCATTTCCATCTGGCGTGCAGTCATCTGTTATTTCTCATTTTTGCAATGAAATATTATTATTATTCAGATCAGTTCCTCATTATTGTTGTTGTTCGTCAGTTGAAATTAATCTGAAAATGGTTTATTCCACTGAGGAAAGGGTCGAAATTGTATCGACGTATTTTCGAAATAACAGTTGTGCCAAAGAAACGGCAAGGATATTCGATAGGAACCATCCTGAAAGAGAAAGGGAGTCAGTCACCAGTACGTTAAATATTTGGTTGACAAATTCCTAGCTACGGGTTCGGTGGCAAACAAAAACATGAAGTGGCATGTCCTGTCAGAAATGAGGCAACGGAAGTGGCAGTAGTGGGTCATCTACAAATGGAGAATACTACTTCGATCAGAAAACTATCTCGTCTGACTGGTGTATCAGCTACAACTGTCCATAGAATCGTGAAACATCACAAATTTCACCCCTACAAGGTAAAATTAGTGCATGAAATAAACGAAGATGATCCAGATCGTCGTTTACAGTTTTGTGAAAATCTAAGTGAAAACCTAAACGCTAATCCAAATTTTCTGAATAACATCTGTTTTTCTGATGAAAGCACCTTTATGCTCAGTGGTGAAGTGAATAGACATAATTGTCGATATTGGGACACACAGAATCCTCATTGTTTTAGAGAGGCCCACACGCAAAGGCCTAAGAAGTTGAACGTTTGGGCAGGAATTTTTGGCAATCATCTAGTTGGGCCTTTCTTTATTGAGGGTAATCTGAATGGAAATGGCTACCTATAGTTGTTAGAGGAACACATACATCCTAGATTGACAGAAATTTTACAGAACGATCTAACTCTTTCTGAGGACGAAATGCGTTTTCAACAAGACGGTGCTCCTCCGCATTATGATGCTCGGGTGCGCTAATATTTAGACGAAAATTTCCCAGGAAGGTGGATTGGTAGAAGAGGACCTGTTGAGTGGCCAGCCAGGTCACCAGATTTAAATCCCTAGATTTTTTTTGTGGGGCCATCTAAAATCTAAAGTTTATGCCACAAGACCAGAAAACCTGGAGGAGCTGCGGATGAGGATTATCACAGAATGCCGACTTTTGACTCCTGAAGTTTTCGCTAATGTGAGAAGAGAGTTCGAAAATCGTCTGTATAACTGTATGGAGGTGGGCGGAGGTCATTTTGAACAATTGTTGTAATAATCAAGTTAGTTTTTGTTTTCAATTGAATACAAGTTCAATAAATCTCGTTTTCCTGTTTAGATGAGCATCCAATCAGTTTCTCCATCATCCCTCATCCTGATCCTCACGCCAGAAAACCTCGATTGCCAAACTGAAACCAATGCCTCAGTGATTCAGAAAATAGAAAAATCTTTCTGGAACTTTGCCACTCAACCTGTAATCACTTGTATGATTTTTTGAGTTGGGGATGCTGAATGGAAGAGATTGATTGCAAAAATTCCATATTCACGCAAGAGAGTCTTATTCTCGAATCAAACATAAACATGTTCTCGTATTATACCGAAATGAACCAGTTTCAAAAGTTATTTGGGTTTTCAGTGTTCCTGCTCCGGGACACCCTGTATGCTGATTCTGAATTTCGAAAATACCAAATTCGAAGAGAAAATTGAAATACCTTTCCAACGAGGTGCCACTTGACCTATTTTCGATCGAATGATTTTTGAGTTGGGGATGCTGGAAATAGGGGTTGATTGCACCAACTCCAAATTCACAAGTGTAGGTCGTTTTTCTAGACCGAGCATAAACCTGCGCTTGCATTATGCCAAAATAAATCGATTTCATTTAGTATTTGGGATTTGCAGGAATTCAACTTTACCCTCGGTTGGGACACCCTGTATGTTAATTTAAAATTCTAAAAATGACAAATCAGAATGGAGAATTGACAGACCTTTACAGTAAGGTGCCACTCGACCCTTATTCCCTATGATGAATTTCGAAATTAGGGTTGCTGGGGGTAGGGGGTTGATCTGAGAAGTTTCGAATTATTTCGAAAAATGCTCCCCCTCGAAACAAAAATTGACGTGTCTTGGTGTTTTTCGCTAATGTTACTCATTTCGGAGATATAGGGGGGGTCAAATTTTCTTTGGAACACACTGTATTATTATACACAAGATAAATTGTTTCTATATTCAGAAAACTTTTTTCTTGGTTATTCCGGCGTAAATACCCCAAACTAATAATTTGTAAGTTTCTATAATTATTGTTCATCTAATAGCAATAAAAATAACTGAATTTCTACCAAACGCACCCCTCCTAATCACCGGCCTCTTATCTCCGCTCAAACCCTGCAATTCTCATTTTCATTACCTACAAACAAATTAATACGCCTTGATTCTTGTTTCAGTCGGCAGATTTCGCTCCTTTGTCTTAGCCAGAAACTTAATTTGTAAGCTTTTACGCTTTGACTTTTGAAAACGATTCCGAGGATGATAAAACAGGCCAGAATTTTTCATTTCGAATCTTTGAGTATTCGTACATTCTTTGTGCAACCCCACTTCGGCACACTTAATTGGATGAACTTCATAAGGATATCAGAAGATTGCTTTTTCAATCATAACATTTTTTTGTCGGGTTCGGGGACGTATATCTTGTACGAGGATTGCTTGAATTACTTTCCATTTGAAAACAAAATACAAGGGACCGCTAAAAATGGGATTAATCCTAGATGAAATATCCGTCAAATTATATAAATCTTGTATCAGTTTGCTGATAGGTCCATTATCTCAGATATGGTCAACATCGCTTAAAACGCATTCACTTCCAAATTGTTGGACGAAGGCATCTGTAACTCCTGTGTTTAAAAAAGGCGACAAATGCTCCTCAGACAATTATAGACCAATTTCAATAACTTCTGTTGCTGTCAAAATTATGGAAAGGATAGTTGTCAACACTCTCCTGCCGTTTCTCATGAGTAATAATATCATCCCCAAGGAGCAGCATGGCTTCATTCCAGGAAAGTCCGTCATGACGTGTCTGCTTCAATGTATTATCCAGTGGACGAGGTCTCTGGATAGAGGTGATCTAGAGCCTTTGATCGTGTTTCTCTAGGAAGATTTCTCCACAAACTTCAGCATGTTGGTATTCGAGGAGATTTGCTACTGTGGATCAAAGGATTTCTCTCAGGAAGAGAGTTTTCAGTTAAGGTTGGTGGTAAAAGATCTTTTTTCGCTTCTGTAAAACGCGGAGTCCCCCAAGGCTCAGTGCTGGGCCCCCTACTATTTCTGGTCTACATTTCTATTTGCCTTCTTCTTTGAAATCTGTCTGCTTCTCATATGCTGATGATACAAAACTCTTCAATTGTCCCATCTTGCATCACATTACCCTACAAAATGACTTGAACATTATTACGCGTTGGAGAGAAGACTGGCTCCTGCCACTAAATACCGAAAAGTGTAAGGTTCTCCACTTGGGGAAAAATAATCCTCATTTGGTATATTTCGTTAATGGTCAATAAATAGAAAGTGTAAAAATGCACAACGATCTTGGAGTAATTGTATCGGCAGATTTATCCTGGAGCCATCATGTTATGCTCTGTTCTAATAAGGCCGAAAGTACACTTTACTTTTCTTGGATGTGATCCCTCTACTGTTGCAGAACAACACAAGACCTACGTTCGCCCAATTTTGGAGTGCTCTGGTTCAGTATGGCATCCTTGGCTAACTAAAGACGTGAAGCTTTTAGAATCCATCCAGAGAAGGGCTACTAGGATTTCGTATGGTGTCGTACGCCCAAGCTATGAGGAGCGCTTGTCGATTATGAAGATTCCCACTTTCGTTCATAGGCTACTAAGAGGAGATCTGATAGTCGTCTACAAAATTATGCATGGCTGATTCAACAGTGACTTAAGTAACCTTTTCGAACTTAATATGAATAACTTACGTGGACATCAGTTTAAGTTAGTACGTGAACGGTTTCGTACGGCATCTCGTGAGCACTTCATTCCGAATAGGACCTTCAGTGTTTGGAACCGTCTAACGGATAGTATAGTTAGTTCTGCATCAGTGAATGCCTTTAAGAATTCTTTGGACAATTGGTTCACTAATAATAGAGTTGCTAAGTTTATTTCAAATCGGTCAATAATCATTTCAGATTATTTTCTTTAGCTTTTAATTTTTAGCTATCTTTAGGTTAGTATATGATTCTCATTTTGTCATTTCACTTTTATTCTTTCCACTGAATATTTAGTGTACTATTTGAGTTTATAGATTCCAAAATCTCAACTCTTCATGAAACTTAATAATAATAATAAGAAATAATAATAATCGTACTTAGGATTATCTCAAAACTTTGTATTCAGAGCTTCCAACAATTGAAATTTCTCAGGTATAGAAAATAATCTCAACTACTGGATTTTAGATTAAATAGTATATTTCTGAATCCTCTTATTGTAACATCATGGAGCCCTAGCGAAACAACTAGCGATAAAACACAGGATCCGTCTCAATATAGGCCAATCACTTGCCTGCCAACACTCTACAAAATACTCACCTCATGCATATCCAATCCAATATATACCAACACCTTGACGACAGCAATATATTGGCAGAGGAGCAGAAAGGATGCAGAAAGATACACCACGGGTGCAAGGAACAACTCATCATCGATACTGTGATAATGAAACAGGCACACGTAGAGCATCGGAATGTTCATTCAGCTTTTCTCGATTATCTGAAGGCATTCAATAGTACAGCCCATTCTTGGCTTGTTGAAGTATTGCAGATATACAAAATTCACCCAGCCCTGGTAGAGTTCTTGAAGACAACAATGACACACTGGTGCACGTCTCTGCAGGTCAACATGAACAATACATCAATTAAATCCGACGAGATACCCATACGGCGTGGAATTTTTCAAGGAGACTCTTTGAGTCCACTATGGTTCTGTTTAGCAATGAACCCATTGTCCTCAATGCTCAATAGAACAGGATACGGATTTAGGATAAAAGCAGAAAGGAATTATCATACAATCTCCCACCTGCAGTATATGGATGACATCAAATTATATGCTTCGAACAAGAAGCAATTGGATGATTTGCTGAAAACTGTCAGTGAGTTCTCGGCAGATGTTCATATGAATTTCGGGATTGAAAAATGTAAGACCCTAAACATTCATAGAGGGAAAGTCATAGATGGTGAAACACAACTTCCAAACGGTGATATTATACAGTGCATGAAAGATGGAGAAACATACAAATATCTGGGATACCAACAAGCTAGATTGCTAGACCAAAAACAATCGAAGGAGAAGATTCGTTCAGAATACAGTCAACGTTTGAAGTCTGTGCTGAAATCGATGTTGAACTCGGGGAATCTAGTCAAAGCAATTAACACCTACGCCATTCAAGTGTTGCTTTACTCATTTGAAATAATCAGATGGACTAAGACAGAACTGGATGATATTCAAAGGCAGACCCGAACGATGCTGACAAAGTACAACAATCATCATCCAAAATCGTCTGTGATACGAACAACTTTGAAGCGGAAAGAAGGAGGACGCGGATTAATAGATGTTGTCAATTTACACACCGAACAGAAAAAAAATCTCAGAAAATTCTACTCTGCAAATGCTCTCACTTCTGACCTACATAGAGTGGTATCGTTGGCTGATAGGGGATATACACCACTAAATCTTGCTACCAGAGATGACCTGCTGAATCTACCGTTCGTATCAGATACTGAAAAACAAGAGCAATGGTCAAGAAAAGAATTAGCATGGACGAATTCACCATGAGATTAATCAACCACACATCGACAAAGAAGCCTCCAACAAATGGTTGATGAAAGGAGAATTATTCGCAGAAACAGAGGGATTCTTTATGGCCATCCAAGATCAAGTGATCGCTACAAACAATTACGAAAAATTTATAATAAAGGACGGAACATTACAAACAGATAAGTGCAGAAAATGCCATATAAGATCGGAGACTATACAGCATATTACGTCCGGATGCGAACAACTGGCCAATACGGAGTATCTTCACAGGCATAATCAAGTGTGCAACATTATCCACCAGAAACTTGCACACAAGTACGGACTTCTGAACACCTTCCAGCCATATTACAAGTATCAACCGGCGCCCGTATTGGAAAATGACTCTATCAGATTATACTACGATAGGCCTGTTATCACTGACAGAATGGTGACGAATAATAGGCCGGACATAGTGGTGTATGATAAGAGAGCCAGAACAGCAATGCTGGTGGATGTCGCCATACCGAATAATAACAACGTGCTGAATAAGTTCTAGGAGAAAAAGTCCAAATACACTGACCTTGCTATTGAGATCAAGCAGATGTGGCACCTCGATAAAATAGATATTGTTCCTGTCATCGTATCCTCGACTGGTTTAATACCCAAAACTTCGCATTGCATGATAGTCTTACGAAATTAGAATTGCATAAGAATACCTATATAGAAATGCTAACAGAAAAGCTGTAATTCTTAATACATGTAGGATAGTTAGGAAATTTATGTCAAGTATATTGTAATCGAGCCTATTCCCTTTGATTGCTGAATCTGGGAAAAGTAAATTATATCCAGCTAACAGCTGAGATAGTGCATAAGTCCACGATAATAAATAATAAGAAATATACAGGAATTGTACCTATTGATTACCTCAAAACTTTGTATTCACAGCTTCAGGAACGGAATTACTCGTTGAAATAATCTCAGCTTCTGGTTTTTAGATCATATGGTATATTTCAGAATCTTTTTATTGTAGAAAATCATTTCTCAAACAAATTTGTCTATATTTCCTAGGCTATATGTCTAATCTAACCTATCATTGTGATTAAAATGGAATGTAATAACAATAATAAGTTGATAATAATAGCTACATAAAACCAAATGGGAAACAACATAAATACAACCCAACTGACTCTTGATGTTTCAACGGCGGCGCAAGCCATTATCCCTACGACCATGACAGCCTGACTCCATAGGAAACGCATGAAGTGGACCCCAGAAATGAATTCCCTCATTATGCGTTATTATTACAAGATTACAAACTTGGAATCGGAAATGACAGCATACAGATACAAATAATCGTAATAGACTACTTCCTTCAGAAACGCTGCAAATCATACGAGACGGGGTCATAATGGAACTCAGAAGCGAAAATGATACTCATAACGGTATACCTGCCGGAGTGAATGAAAGTGTTACAGATAACATCGAAGCCACGGAAACGAATATTAACATAGAACGTCCTCCTCAGCCAAATCAACAGAATGAATTTATGTAATTAGCAAGATCAGAATTCAACAAATAACTTAATTCAGTGGTAGTAACCCAACTAAGCAACCTAAACTGCCCAGACTTAAGATGAATAAGGACACCAATATCATCCTAGCAAGCATAAACTCAGTGTTGGAAGAATACACTGACCAGAACACCTTGGAGAAGGTTCACACTTCGATTTACTGTGGAGCGGTAGCGGTTCTTCGACTACACAAACAACAAGTCTCCACAACTTTGATTCGAGCTGAGCCAAAAACGTCAGAAAACCACCCTGACAATAACGATTGGAGAAAGAAATTGATGATATTTGAGCTGAAATTTGGTCGCCTCATACAATTCCTGAGAAGCGAAAAACCGTCAAGGCGCAAATCACATATACGCAAAATTTATAGGAAAATTGGTACGAACACAAAACACCTTAATCACAAACAATAGATCGAGGTGTATATGGACACTTTGAAGCAGAAACTCCAAGCAAAAGCAGAGGGGCTCTCAAGATACATCAAGTGTACTGAAAGAAATACCAAAACCAAAGGTTCCTCCAAAGCGCGCACAATTTTCAAAAGGGAAATAACAAAACTGCGACCAACAAGAACAGAGAAGTACCTGACGCACAGTGCTTGACCGATTATTGGTCATCACTATGGTCGAACCCAAAGAACATAATAAAGATGGATGGAATGAAAAACAACGCCTTGATATCAAACATATAGACTTCGAAGGAATAACGAAGGAAGAAATCGCAACAGTAGTTAGAGCGACCAACAATTGGCAGGCCATAGGTATTAATAACATCCACAACTTTTGGTATGAGGAGTTTACTAAGCTCCATGAAGTCTTACCGAAACAGCTCACGTAGGTTCCTCAACATCCCAGGAAAACACCCTCTTTCCTAACACAAGCCTTAACATATATGCTACCTAAGAGGGATAGAATACAAGATCCGTCTCAGTATAGGCCAATTACTTGTCTGCCAACGCTCTACAAAATACTCACCTCATTCATATCCAATCGAATATACCAACATCTAGACGACAACAAAATATTAGCAGAGGAGCAGAAGGGATGCAGAAGGAAACACCATGGGTGCAAAGAACAACTCATCATCTATTCTGTGATAATGAAACAGGCACACGGGGGGCATCGGAATGTTCATTCAGCATTTCTCGATTTTCTGAAGGCATTCAATAGAACCGTTCATTCTGGGCTTGTCCAAGTATTACAGATACAAGAAATTCATCCAGTCCTCGTAGAATTCTTGAAGACAACAATGACACTGGAGCACGTCTTTGCAGATCAACATGAACAATAAGTCAATTAAAACCGACGAGATACTATGTCGTGGAATTTTACAAGGAGACCCTTTGAGTCCACTATGGTTCTGTGAACCCATTGCCTTCAATGCTCAATGTAACAGGATACGGATTTAGGATAAAAACAGATAGAAACTATCATACAATCTCCCACCAGCTGTATATGGATGTCATCAAATTATATGTTTCGAACAAGAAGCAATAGGATGAAATTAGGGATTGAAAAATGTGAGACCCTGAACATTCAAGGAGGAAAGTCACAGATGGTGAAACACAACTTCCAAACGGTTATATTTTACAGCGTATGAGGGATGGCGAAACGTACAAATATCTGGGATACCAACAAGCCAGATTGCTAGACCAAAAACAATCAACAATCACCATCCAAAATCGTATGTGTGTGTCTTTGAAGCGGAAAGAAGGAGGAATTGGATTGGTGGATGATGCCCACTTACATACCGAACAAATAAAAAACCTCAGAGAATTCTTCTCTGCAAAAGCTCGCACTTCTGACCTCCACAGAGTGGTATCGTTGGCTGATAAGGGATATACACCTCTAAATCTTGCTACCAGTGAAGATCTGCTGAATCTACCGTTCCTATCAGACACGGAAAAACAAGATCAATGGTCAAGAAAGAATTAGCATGGACGAATTCACCATGAGATTAATCAACCACACATCGACAAAGAAGCCTCCAACAAATGGTTGATGAAAGGAGAATTATTCGCAGAAACAGAAGAATTCCTTATGGCCATCCAAGACCAAGTGATCGCTACAAACAATTACAAAAAATTTATAATGAAGGACGGAACATTACAAACAGATAAGCGCATAAAATGACATATAAGATCGGAGACTATACAGCATATTACGTCCGGCTGCGAACAACTGGCCAATACAGAGTTTACAGGCATATTCAATAAGATAAATATCATAAAACAAATAACGATCAAAAAAATTATAAGAATTTCAGAAAGATTGACAGCATGCTTTCTCGTAAACGAATTCAACATACAATCCACGAGGTTTTATTCTAGTACTAATGCGACCTATTCAAAATAAAATAATAACTTATATTGGTAGACCACGCCTTACTTAAAGTCTTTTCTTTCATCTTATGATTTGAATATAACTTCAGGAATGGACGGTATACAAAGTACAGCAAATCTAAAATTCACGAAAGAAGCAAATCAAGTACAACACTTGTGAATGATGTGACAAAATTCATATCGTTACAACTTTTGAAAACTTCAATGACAGGTTATCATAGCACAAACCCATACGTACATAATGAAAATAATGAATTGAAACTGAACCTATGAAAAGCATTAAAATAAATAAATAAAAGTCTAGAAACCTACTTAATACTCAATTACAACTAAATTCGACACCGTTACTAAATCTCATCGGGTAAAATGATATATATGTAGTGGTAAACAAAACTCAAATGAATAACTTTTAACCGAATATATCTTCCATGTTCATTCGGAACTAATATAATTACGAAATGTTATCAGAAACTCTCAAATTGAAGTAGCTTTCAAATAACCTACAAAACTTTTGCTTTTTTAAAGAACAAGATAAAAGCCATAAATTTGATAATAAGGATTTCATAAAGCAGTTTGTTCTGTACGTCGACGAGTTTAAATAAATCATCATAAATTTTCAAGAAATATAAAAGTATATATAAGTTGTAATTCATCAAAATGAACTTTTGTTATCTCATTATCAATATTATCAATGAACATATATTAATATTAAAAAATATATATATATATATATATATATATTTTTTTCTATTTAATATTTCCGTTTGTGTTATCAATCCATTATCTATTTCTGTCGCGATAATGAAGAAGTATATACAGTCTGTTCACGCAAAGTAAATAAACACATACATTTTATTTTTCTTTCTATGATCCAGCTGTGAAATATGTTGTTATCTCTCTCTGCACCCGACAAGGAAATACGTTTTCCTTATTTTTCAATTTGTTATTTCAAGTCAGTCGAATGACATACGCATCTGTATGCACACTGTTATATCTGCTTCCTGATTATTCATTCATAATTTCGAAAAGTCGAAATTTTCGTTCATTCATTGAACTTCATTTCGTTCAAAACGAAAGTGCTTCCATAAAGAACATTAAATATTCCTTGAATATTGACTTCAAAGACTTTGGTTCGTGTCGAGCTTTTTTTTCTTCACGTTCACCAGTGGCGTTTTGTGCCAATTTTTAAGGATAAGTGGATTCTGATTGACACCTTGCAGCTTTTTCACAACAAGGATCGTCCACCTCGGGTACGGTTGTTGAGCTCAATCAATTTGTCCCTGGAGGGTGAGTACTACTACAAGATCCATTTCCATCTATTTTCTGCTTATCAGGTAAGAAAATATTGTTACTTTCTTGAGTTCATTTATCCTTTCTTTACTGTGTTGGGATTCGGCCTATTTTAATTAATTCTTACAGTCCATCAGTTCATAATCAAATATTTTTTGTTTTTATATATTTTTTTTTCTCATTCAAGTTCAATCGTAAAGACAGGTGAACCGTTTCAGTATCAAACTGAATTTTCCCCAACAAGTCTGTTTCAACGAAAATTTTTCATCCCCTCTATTTCAAGGTGGACTGATTTTGTCAGGAAAAGCTGTCACACAGAAAGTCCAAACACAACGAAAAAGCAACTCCTAAGTTGACAGTCATTATTGGGAAAGTGGATCTAACCTAGCATGTGGTATCCACTAAAGAGTGTGTGCAATAACTCGAAACAAATGATTGTTTTTGAGTTGCATATAATTGTGATTGCTTTGCTCTTAAAATATCTTGATCCATCAGTTTCTCAAAGATTTTTATCGAAGTTTTCGATATAATTGTGGTTTCAGAATAACTAGACGGTTAATATAACAATGCGTTTCATTCTTACTAAGGTCAACTGCCTCCTCAGTCCAGCTCGATTGGACTTTTGGAGTTATTTCTTTTAAGATGGATTGAATTGGGAATTTTCGTTTTGGTTTACCCATTCTGAGAAGGGTATCTTGTCTTCATCGTCGTGCATTCCTTTTCATCTATATTCTATTCATCATAGTTCGTCTACTACAGGAGGTACTATAACAATATCTACGTGATAATTGTGATCACTAATATCTTCAAGTGCTGTGTCAAGCCTTTTGAAAAGCTCTCCATGAAAAAATAATAATAATAATAAGTTCTTTATTTCCTACAGGTAGAACCCAATTTCAGGAAAAATTTAAATATTTATATAACAAATCAACAACTTAGCGTAATCATATATAATGAGTTAATATTAGTAAAAACCATGCAACTATTCAAAACTTACTCGGTACAGAAAATGAACAAATCAAGAAAAAAAATTGAAAAAATGCTATGGCATAAAGTGAAATGGAAAGAAAACACTCATGGCGTGAGTAAAACTGAAAATTTGAAGTAGAGAAATAAAAAGTATGTAATAACTCAGATGCGCTTCAGAGGATATTGTCCAGATATACACTAACAGTGGTAAACGAATCGAAATTAATATCACACAATCTCGAGATGGAATTAGAAGTTGTACACATAAATAATATTGGAGATTGTGTGAGTGAGTTTGTTCTGGGCGTGCTCAGGAAAAACAGACGCCCATCTTTTGAGGTCAGTCTCGGAACTGAAATTTTCAGTTGAGCTAAAATAGGTGGACAATCCGAACGATTATTCAGGAGGTTAAACAAAAATTTTAAGGCAAGAAAGCCTCTTCTTATGTTCGGGGTTGTCGCTCTACTACTCAAGAGTGCACCGTGATCATACCCTCTTACAGGTTAGGCATCATCTTCTCGCCATACAAGGTATTTGAAAAATCTTCTCTGAATTGCCTCCAAATGATAATCATGACAATAATAGATGGGATGCCAAATAATCGACGCATACTCCAGCTTACTCCTAACAATAGTCTCAAAAAGACGAATTAAAGTATTTCGTAAAGTGCCTTCCATTTCGAATTATGAACCCATATAATTTCGAGGCAGATGTAAATATATAGTTGATTTGGGGAACAAAAGTGAATTTTGGTCGAATATAAGAAAGATCTTTTATATCAGTGGAACGTTTCAATACACCATTGTTTATAATATAATCGAAAAAATTATGTTTTTCCAAACGATTAATATTCAAGTCAAACGATTAATCAGTTTGACACGGAACTTATGACCTCCTGCAAGACCTCACAGTCGCGTTCTGACGTTATCTTCAGATATATTTTCAGACCATCCGCATACATCAATTCGGGTATATTAATTATGTCCATGAGATCATCAATGAATATTATAAACAACAATGGACCGAGATTGGACCCCTGCGGGACACTTGAAGTAGCAACAAATTCGCGGGAGCGAAAACTTTCGAGCTGTACGAACTGTCGGCGGCCGACCAAGTAAGACTCCAGAAGAGCAGCTAAGGCTTCCGAGAAACCAAAAGATGCAGTACTAAGAGTACCAAAAGATCAAGTTCCACTATATTAGTTCTCGCTGTTTTTTTTATGAAAAACAATTTTATTTTGAAAAATGATTACAAATGAACCACCCAAAATATTGCCCATCTCTAGCTACAACTTTTCCCATCTTTCTGGTAGAGCTCGAATACCGTGACGGTAGAAGTGTTCGTCTTTTGAGGTTATCCACGAATCAAGTTATTTTTCGAGCTCTTCATACGAGCGGAAGTGCTGATCAGCTAGACAATGTGCCATCGAACGGAACAAGTAATAATCGGATGGTGCAATATCTAGGAAATATTGCGGGCTGAAGCAAACTTTTCTTGCGTTTGGCACGGATCCTTATAGTCTCCAGCGTCTTCGAAGATTTTTTGTCTTCCTTCACGGGGACGGTAGTCCACATCGAAATCACCGTTTTGGAGCGACGGAAAATGAAAGAAGAAAATCAACACTTCCCGCAATTGGCGATTATTCGGCACAAAATCAGACATTTTCTCACAACTATAAGTATATGACGCAAAAACCGAATTACTAATGTGTCACAGTGATTTGTTTACCATATGTCCAAGCTTTGTTCGAGACGTTCTTCAAAAATCTTGTTAAAATCGACCAGCACTTTCTGCTGGAGCCATCTATTGAAAAACAGCGAAAACTTAGTTGCGCGCCTAATAAACAGAGTTTACAATGAATTGAATTCGAAAAACAATTTGACCCCACCAAAACACATTGTCCTCAAACAAGGACAGCAGCAAAATACAAGTGAAACATTATAAAAAAATTAAAGTTATTTCTCATTATTTACATAAAGTATTGTACTACATACCTGAAAAAATGTTTACAACAACAGAACCTAAAATAATATACATAAAATCTAAGCACAGTCAACCCCAACCCACACAATAAAATTTAACAGTTGGGAATTCCAGATTTTCCTGTTTTTTCAGAATTTAAATGAAGTCATCTATTGTATAAACGACGCACAAGTTATCTAAGTATGTATCCTAAAAGTCCTTTATATTGACTCGGTATCAAATATCTCAACTAGATGTCTACTAATTTTATGTATAACTAATATACACTCAACCAAATTTATATCGAATCATTCGATATTTCACATTATTGATTGTTTTTAGCCATGGATCTTTGTTTGTTTGTTCGTGTTTCCTTTAACGTGCTCTGTTTCTGCCTTTCGGCTAATGACACGCCGGGGAATTCTGTCACCTCACTAACCCGGGAATTTTGCCGAACCCCTCTCGTGTCGAGGGAAGGGATCTTCAATGTCCAACACATCTCTGTTAGACAGGACCGACAGCTTTACATCTCCTCCCAAAGATGGACACTCAAGCGATTCCCAGAATCCGAAAAATCGCACCGACTTTGTGGGGATTGAACCCAGGTAACTCTGCGTAGGAGACGAGCATCATATCCCATACGCCACCGAGCCGGCTTTACCATGGATCTTTGACTACTAGTGAAGAATGAAGTTGTTTGTTGTAAAAAACTGGATAGTATGATAAGAAATGTCGAATTATCACCACATGTTCGGGATATTGCACTCAGTGTTCACTGAGATTTGAAACTGTGAATCTCAAAATTTAAAAAAGCCTATAATCATAATTGAAAATGCCTTACGTTAGATTGTCCGATGTGCAGAGGGGTCGAATAATTGCTCTCGTTGAAGAAGAATAAAGCGGCCACAATGGGGGTATCACAGGGGGTGATTTTAAAAACCTACGCCCGATTCGCGGAGCTACAATCTCTACAAAATAGGTAGAACAAGATCGCTTTTTATGCCAAATTACAAGAAGAGACCCTAGTGCGTCGTACCCCATACTCCAAAGGCAATTTCTGGAAGCATCAGGCATCATTGTATCAGTCGAAACAATACGTCGTTCAAGGGATTCATACAGCAAAAGGCCCTTAAGAGTTCCAGAGCTAACCAGACAACAACAAGTTAACAGATTCAATTGGTGTTTCGAGCACCAACATTGGAATATTGAGAATTTGCGAAATGTTCTTTTTTTCGGATGAGACTAGAATTGGTGATCGATCAGATGACCCGCGGATTCGGATTTTAAGGGGTCGTAGAAGACAAGCTAGATCTCCAGTAGCAAGACAAATTCCAAAATACCAAGGGGGCAGTATGATGTTTTGGGATGGCATTATGATGGGAGGCAAAACAGATTTCAATGCGCTTTTTGCGAGTGTAACGGCTATAAATTACGTGGACCCAGTGCTGGAGCCCATAGTGACACTCTGCCGAGGTGCCTACAGTGAGAATTTCACTTTTATGCAAGATGATGTTCCTCTGCATATCAGCGCTATTTTGCATTAGCCAGCTTGCTCTCCAGACCTAAATCCTATTGAACATTTATGGGATAACCCCAAAACAACTCATCGAAGCCACCACAGAAGAGTGGCAGAATATTACCCCAGAGGAGGTCGAAAACAATCCAAAGCATGCCTAAACGGATTCAGGCTTGCATCAGGGTGTGAGGAGGTGATACAAGCTACTGAGGTCGAGAAAAAACTCCTAGCCCATGAGAAAACAATTTTCAATTTTTTTAATACATGCAGAAAGAGTCTCTTATTTTCTTTTATGGTTTCTTCCTTGAAATAAACCTTAATTTATTTCTTTTTTCAATTGAAATATCTCAAAAAGGATCAATTCTAACTATCCTTCGGAATTATCAAAATCTCAGAGGTAAGATTCAAAATATCGGGTTATTCCATATAAATGTGGTTGTGTGTATAGAATAAGTCTAGGCCCTTAGTAAACACCGCGTATAAGTGAACTTTTATGGTGTATGAAAAGCTTCGAAAAAAAATGAATTTGATTTCGTGAAATGAATTAAACTCGACTCGCTTTTTTCTCCGAAAAAAATTAATTTAAAAATCTTCGGCAAAACCAAAGCCCATTAAATGTTTCCTCTTTCATACTATTATCATCCCACAGTAGCCAGTAACGTCGGCTGATATTCTTTGATCTAATTTTTCATTGACGGCAAACACGCCTTACCGGAAGAAAGCCCTCTAATCCGCAATATCTTACCCGGATGAAGCAATGAAAATTCGGCATCGGAATGAAAACACTTCCATAATGGATGTTCCTAATGTTCCGCTATCTGGAATAAACTGCAAAAACGGCGGCCGTTTCAAAGAAATTCGCATACCATATTGCCGACGAAGTGGGTCTTTTTAATACGGGCTTGGCCGAAGGAATTTCGACATTCTTAATCCTATCAGACGAAATGAAAGAATGTAGATCGTGAGCTCCTCGCTTTGTGGACTGTTCTGCTCTGCAACTTCGGAAGAATTACCGGATTATAGTAGTTCTTGCGGCAATGCCAACGGCGAAAAACATACACTTTTTAAGTAGATTATCATTTCTTCCTCATTTAAAATTTCAATTTGACTAAGTGGTTTGCAAAACGAGTGCAACATATTGAAATAAGTTATTTGAAACGAAAGGAATAATATAAAACCATTCTTCAAATACGAATGAAAGAATATCAGAGATTAACTGGAAAAAAAGATTTACATTCTGTCAAAAAATAACCGGGGAATGATTATTTGAAAAATCTGCTTGGAAACGATTGGCAACATTATTGTTGCTGCTAAAGTTGGCACAACTGTTGTCTATACTGACGCAGAGTTTGAAACGAATCCATCATTCAGTTTGTTCACAGTCCTTTGGTTTTTGCCTGACTCATTTTCTGCAAAAAATTATGAGAACGTGAATTATATCGTAAATTTTCCGATATAACAATAAATACAGTAAAAGCTCTTTAGTCACGCTTCCTACATTTGCGTTTTCACTATTCGCGGATGAAAAATCTGTTTTGTATATTTTAACTTCACAATCTTGAATTTAAAAATCAAAATTGACCTTTTTAATAAACATCTAATTTTCAATATTCTTCATAGGTATTCACCTATGAGGGTTTGTTCCCCTTTCAATTTAAATAATCAAATTTATATTGACTGAATCAATTTCTTATGCCCCAAGTGTCATTAGCACCGTGACGATTTTTCAACGTTTGTGTCGAAGTCCAACATGGTGATGCAAAAAAAATAAATGAGTTAGTATTTCCCACACCTTCTCCACATGAGTTTAGCTTGTGGCACATAAAGTTTCATTAGACGCTTGAAAAGATTGATCATAGTTAATTCATCTTGTTTACTTTACGTTCCGCCCTTTGGTATTGCGTTCTTATTGCTTCATTATTCCATTTATAATTTCGCCTAAAAAGAAATTTTGAATGATTTTCGATACGAAAATTATCAGTGTTACCGCTTAACCCTAGATCACTAACCTTATTTTAGAATGCTTATTACTAACCTTCGTCGTTTCGACTTCGCCCTATAAAAGGGAGGATCCTAAAGGTTCATGGAATAAAATATTTATATGAGTTTTATTTATTCATTACAATAATCATTTGTTGACATGTTTATGAGTTTATTTCCTAAAATCACATTTTAATCTTATCGTCTATTTTCCGATATAACAATAAAAACAGTGAAAGCTCTTTAGTCACGCTTCCTACATGTCTGCGAACCAAATTCTTCATTTGCACCTAGAGATTTCCTTATTCTTTTTTTCGAACTTTTCAATGTTTGTATTGGCATTTTAATTTCACAATCTTGGTAATTTAAAATGCACCGCTTGTGATCATAAATTGACCTTTTTACGGGCTATAAACATCTAATTTTTTAATATTCTTCATAGGTATTCACCTATGAGGGTTTGTTCCCCTTTCAATTTAAATAATCAAATTTATATTGACTGAATCAATTTTTTATGCCCCAAGTGTCATTAGCACCGTGACGAATTTTCAACGTTTGTGTCGAAGTCCAACATGGTGATGCAAAAAAACAATGAATGAGTTAGTATTTCCCACACCTTCTCCACATGAGTTTAGCTTGTGGCACATAAAGTTTCATTAGACGCTTGAAAAGATTGATCATAGTTAATTCATCTTGTTTACTTTACGTTCCGCCCTTTGGTATTGCGTTCTTATTGCTTCATTATTCCATTTATAATGTCGCCTAAAAAAAATTTTGAATGATTTTCGATACGAAAATTATCAGTGTTACCGCTTAACCCTAGATCACTAACCTTATTTTAGAATGCTTATTACTAACCTTCGTCGTTTCGACTTCGCCCTATAAAAGGAGGATCCTAAAGGTTCATGGAATAAAATATTTATATGAGTTTTATTTATTCATTACAATAATCATTTGTTGACATGTTTATGAGTTTATTTCCTAAAATCACATTTTAATCTTATCGTCTATTTTCCGATATAACAATAAAAACAGTGAAAGCTCTTTAGTCACGCTTCCTACATGTCTGAACCAAATTCTTCATTTGCACCTAGAGATTTCCTTATTCATTTTTCGAACTTTTCAATGTTTGTATTGGCATTTTTTTCACAATCTTGGTAATTTAAAATGCACCGCTTGTGATCATAAATTGACCTTTTACGGGCTATAAACATCTAAAGAATATTCTTCATAGGTATTCACCTATAAGTAATTTGTTCCCTTTAATTTAAATAATCAAATTTATATTGACTGAATCAATTTTTATGCCCCAAGTGTCATTAGCACCGTGACGATTTTTCAACAAATGTCGAAGTCCAACATGGTGATGCAAAAAAAATGAATGAGTTAGTATTTCCCACGGCGCTCCACATGAGTTTAGCTTGTGGCACATAAAGTTTCATTAGACGCTTGAAAAGATTGATCATAGTTAATTCATCTTGTTTACTTTACGTTCCGCCTTTTGGTATTGCGTTCTTATTGCTTCATTATTCCATTTATAATGTCGCCTAAAAAGAAATTTTGAATGATTTTCGATACGAAAATTATCAATGTTACCGCTTAACCCTAGATCACTAACCTTATTTTAGAATGCTTATTACTAACCTTCGTCGTTTCGACTTCGCCCTATAAAAGGGAGGATCTAGGGTTCATGGAATAAAATATTTATATGAGTTTTATTTATTCATTACAATAATCATTTGTTGACATGTTTATGAGTTTATTTATAAAATCATATTTTAATCTTATCGTCTATTTTCCGATATAACAATAAAACAGTGAAAGTCTTTAGTCACGCTTCACATGTCTGCGAACCAAATTCTTCATTTGCACCTAGAGATTTCATAGTTTTAGTTTCGAACTTTTCAATGTTTGTATTGGCATTTTAATTTCACAATCTTGGTAATTTAAAATGCACCGCTTGTTTCATAAATTGACCTTTTACGGGCTATAAACATATTTTTTAAATTCTTCATAGGTATTCACCTATCTGGTTTGTTCCTCGTTTTGGAAATCAAATTTATATTGACTGAATCAATTCTGTTTATGCCCCAAGTGTCATTAGCACCGTGACGATTTTCAACGTTTTCGTCGAAGTCCAACATGGTGATGCAAAAAACAATGAATGAGTTAGTATTTCCCACACCTTCTCCACATGAGTTTAGCTTGTGGCACATAAAGTTTCATTAGACGCTTGAAAAGATTGATCATAGTAAATTCATCTTATTTACTTTACGTTCCGCCCTTTGGTAGAAACCGTTTTGCGTTCTTATTGCTTCATTATTCCATTTATAATGTCGCCTTAAAAAAAATTCAAAATGAGGTTCGATACGAAAAATATCAGTGTTACCGCTTAACCCTAGATCACTAACCTTATTTTACAATGCTTATTACTAACCTTCGTCGTTTCGACTTCGCCCTATAAAAGGGAGGATCCTAAAGATTCATGGAATAAAATATTTATGAGTTTTACTTATTCATTACAATAATCATTTGTTGACATGTTTATGAGTTTATTTACTAAAATCACATTTTATTCACCTTGACAGTCTCTCAACTGTGATCAGACTTTTTACTCATTCGAAAATTTTTGGTTTTTTAATGCTTGAATCTTATGAACCAGCTAAAACGACAAAACAAAGAAAAATATTAAAATAAGTAATGGAATCAACATTTTAGAAAAAACAATCAATAAATACATTTGTGACAAATGTCACAACTCATGGTGGTTGGAACGGCGCACGCTGGGCCTCTACCCTAAAAACACACACGGGCGCTGCGCGAGCTGCAGGTCGACTGAGATTGGCCGGAATCTGAAAGTCGTGTGACGACGCACTCAAAATGAATTTATACTACTTTTTTTGAGACCGCGTCGTTCTTTCGACGAAGGTTAGTGATCTAGGGTTAAAGTGGATATAGAAATGTTTCATAATTCACGCCTTCGAGGGTCGTTTGCATCCATATAATAATAATAATAATAAAGGGTCTTTATTTGTGAGCAATTTGAAACTGCTTCCTCAATATCTAGAGTTCTCATAGTTTGAGTTGCACCTTTTAAATGATTATTTGCAGTAAGAGTACCTGTTTCCCTCAACTTTCTGTAGATATTTGAAAATGTTCACCTGTCTGGTGTTACTCGATTTGGAAAGCGCACCTGATACAATCGCCTAGCTTCTGTTTCCGTCAGCCAGACCGTACATGTAATGAATATCAGCCCATTCGGCGTTAGTAAAATTAGCCATTATTTCTTACAGCAAGAACTTAAAAAGTCTCAAAATTAATCGTTAATTTGATAAACAATTCGAGGAGACACTGGTTCCACTTAAGCAACGGTCAAAATAAATAAATGAATGAAAAAAGTCAAAGCCTACTAGTCATTTTCTTAATTAGCAGTGCTTTCAATTCAGCGAATGCATACAATCGTTTAATAATTTTCTTCTCGAGAACGGTTGGAGATACGAAAAAATTGAACGAAGATGACGAAAATTGATTGAACGCTGATCAGTGACGTACTGCTAAAAAGTTTGAAAGCGCAAAAGGAGACATGGCTCCGGAAAAGAAAACACCTTGTAGATTCTCATTAAAATTTAAAACGTATAATGATGGAGGCTGTGAAAAATAGCTTATATTCCAAATTAAGGCTGAATATCCCAAAAACTGCAGGAGTTTTGAAGAAAAAAACAATTTTTTCCGGAAATTTCAACACCCTGTAGCTCCGTAACGAAGCTTTTGCGGGCCTATGTTTATATAAACTTTTTTTCTTAAAATTCCACGTAGATTTACCCCTTAAGTTGTGACATACTATTATGTAACACCCTGTATATCGCTAATATTGATACCCTATAATGGGATGGTAATACTTCTCGAATAGAGAGCTTATACTGCAGTTAAAAACTCTTCAGTTATATTTGGAAATCTCCCCCCAGACTGGATCTTATACAATTCGAAGCACCTGGAAGCTATTTCAAACAATTACCAGCGTCTTGTCCTAACACAGCCGCAACAAAACATGATTGTACCGTTGAAGGATCCTGTTAGCCATATTCACAAGGATTCCAGGTGTCCTTCTCGACTCCCACCTAACCTGGTGCTCAGCAGCGACAAACGCGGCCACGTGTAGGTTTGCAAGGCACTCCCATTAACGCTCAGTAATGAGAGACCCCAACGGATCCAATTTCCAGGCCATATTTCATTAAATTTCCCATTTTCGCAGATACCAAAGGAACACCTCACACGGCTCCTGTTGTGGAAAATTCAATTTCAACGAACAAACAACGAAGACGACGGGTGTTCCGCTTCGGGACGATTTTCCCTCAGGTGTTTTCCATATTTTCCACCGCGAAAGATTTTGATTTGCCCCTGAAAGGAAACTATAAAATAATTTACGTCCCTTCTGAAATGAGTAAATTTCCCAGGCATTTCACTTTGTTCCTAAGTTCGTTTATGGCGAAAAATACATTCAATCTGTTTCAGCATGCTCTGCTCTGGCGAAACGAATTTTCTGTTTAATGCAAAACCATCCAGCTCGATGCGAGAAAGCAGCTGCTGTACAAAATGAAGTCTGGAATATCACTCTCATTCGAATAGCCAGAAAGTACGGAAGAAATTAGGAAAAATCTAATTGTTTCTTACAAGTAACATCGTAAATTTTTACATCAATATTTTCAAATTTTATCAGGTCTTGGAGAAAGTTAAGATCTTGGTTTCGAGCTCTAATAGCACTTGGACAACTAAACCAATCTTTTATATAAATTTTAACTATAAATAAACATATTCTATAAATTTTTCATATTCCATCTGCTCGCATACGAAATTGACTCTTAAACATATATATTTTTAAGCAGATCGCATGGTGGCAGCCCTAGTTAATTTTTTACCCCATTAGAAGGAATACCTCCTAAAAGATACGGCATAAATCTATAATCTTTCTAATCATTGCGGGGATGATGCATATGAAAATAATTGAGAAAAAGCTTGATATAACCCAACGTTTAATTAGAAATTGCATTTAAGAAAAAGTCCGATTTCATTAAAATATCACTCACATTAGTTTGTTCGGAAATAAATTATAGAATAATTTTTTCTATAATCTCTAACATGAGTGTGAATGAAAACATCTTGTACTCCGGTTTCAAAACGTTTTCGATCAATTTCTGCCCAATTATTTTCAAAGCGAGTGAAAATGGGAACATTTGCACCATTCGTCAAGGGCCTACAATTTTCTGCAGGTGTAACTGAAACTAGGGACACCCCTGTAACTTTTTTCTTTTTGGAATATTTCGATGAAATTTGGGATTCGGATGAAAGGCAACAATTTGAATTCGAAAACATTAATATGTTTGACATTTCGTTTTCGGTTATGCTGGAAACGATACCAATTTTCTATTTTCAAAAGGGACACCCTGTATTTTTTTCCTTATTGTAATTGCTCATCTCATCCTACGACCTATTGACAACTTTTTGAAAGAAAGACAAAACACCATCTTTGTTCTGCAAATTTCATCTTATGTTCTAGAAGGCCATGAACAGTGACAATTGGCTCAGCTTAACATCTCCTATCACGAGAATACAATATTGTATCTTAAAATTCAATTGTTAATTTTTTAGGGGGTATCAAAGTTATCAACAAAAAAGCGAACAGTGAAATCGAAATAATTATAATAAATGTTCAAAAATACCAACATTCTCAAGAACACAGCATCGCACACGATTGGTGCTACCCCCTCACAATATTTTTCAACTGTAAGGCTGTAATGCCAGCAACACCCTGTCTCGAATGCTTATACGGTCGTGGAGAAAATATAGTCAGTTACTCGGTAAAAATGACAAAATTCTCTTTCTACCTCTAGGCTAAGTACTTCTGAGACCACCCTCGTAGATATTCAAAAATATTTATTCACTTGAAGTGTTGTTTGCCATAGAATTTCAGTTACTCTTTACGAGGCACGTTTATAAAACGACGAAATAATCATTCTTCCACGTTTTCGGATATACGCAGACTGAAGTATCCATCAAAACGTAATGTACGTGTAATGGTACTCGGCAATATGTCGCCATAGTGGATAGGCAATTTGCAAGGAAGTTTTCCATCGAACACATGTCATCGATGAGAGTGAACTTTTGTTCGGGAAACTTTCACTTGCAAATGAGTTTTTCCACAAGATGTTACCCCAACTTTTTGGAAGTTTTATTTTCGTGTAGAGTAGGTGTTCAGATTGGATCTATATAGGGGTCCAGGCTTCGAACTGAAAGTAATCATGCAAATATTTGCTGAATCACAACGCAATTTGAGTATGTATTTCTATTTGATACTCACTATTTTGTTAATACTGACCAATATAGTTGAATATAAGGTTTCAAAACAATAACTATCTACCGCAAAAGATATTTTTACATTTATCTATCAAGAATAAGTGAACATTTTGGATATTAATTTTAATATGGTTACGAATGACACCTTCAGTACAACAAGATGTGCATCTCATTCCATCTATGATATCAGCACACAATCGCTCTTGTATATTCTGCCAAAAAAATTTCTGAGTATCGAATATTTAAAAAAATTACTCGAATCGATTGTCAAAGTTTTTGTTGTTGCTAAGTTGGCACTACTGGTTCTATACTGCCGCGGAACTT
This sequence comes from Cryptolaemus montrouzieri, assembly GCA_013387265.2. Classification (NCBI taxonomy): domain Eukaryota; kingdom Metazoa; phylum Arthropoda; class Insecta; order Coleoptera; family Coccinellidae; genus Cryptolaemus; species Cryptolaemus montrouzieri. Next base: position 4,690,112 of record JABFTP020000165.1, read on the forward strand.
GAACGCGATCTGTAATTGAATTTATTCACAGTACTCGATTTTATCAGTTATCAGAAGTGTGTTTTGCCATTTTGACAATGGATAGAAATATCGAACAAAGAATCTGTCTCAAACTTTGTATTGCAGAGAAAATTTCGTGTGAAGAATCGCTGAAAATGTTACAGAAGAAATAAAAAAAACAAGTACTGTGTTTTAAGGAATTTTACTTAATAATTGCGATTCGTAACGCGTTTCACTACACCGTAGCTTCTTCAGACGAATGAATATACAGAAAAATATAAATGAGAATATAACTATAAATGTTCTTGAGTAATTAAAAGCTTATTGGGTTGCTTCTTCTTAAGTGGTTATTTATGACAGGTATATCCAATAAAATTAAAGAATAGATTGCTCCCCGAAAAGATTCAATAGAGGTGAAGGGCTTAAATCGACTTGTTCATTGATGAGTCTACCTGAGTGTTTGTATTTATTGATTTCTAAAGTTTCCCAAAGATCTACCTTCCAAGATTTATTATCTGTATGCAAAATTTTAAACTGTGGGTCGAAAGAATGATTATTTTCTAAGAGATGATTCGCGTAATTTGAATCTGATTTTTATTTGAAAACTGCGTTTATGTTCCGATATTCTAATATTAAAATTTCTATGTGTTCTACCAATGTAATTCATAATCATCCACTCAGTAAATATTGTTTATACTGGTATCGCTATGTAGACGATATCATTATTTGCTTCACAGGAACAGATAGACAGTTGAAAATTTTCGAAAATCATATAAATTCATTACATCCAAAAATTGCATTCACAACCGAAATAGAAAGCAATAATTCGATAAATTTCTTAGACGTAACAATTTCGAATGAAAATGGAAAACATGTTTTCGCAATTTACCATAAGCCGACACATACAGATATTATAATACATAACTCGTCGTGTCATCCATATCAACATAAAATGTCAGCATTCAATAGTTTTGTTCATAGATTGATTAATATTCTGTTATCACCAGAAAATTTCAACAAAGAACTAAATTTGATTAAACAAATAGCCAAAAATAATGGTTACATTCCCAAACTAATAAATAATATTTTAAATAAAAAACAAAGTAGAATCGCATTGAATGAAGTTTACCCTGTCGATAAATTGAAACAAAATTCAACACCTTAACCTACGTTGGCATTACAAGTGAGAAACTGAAATCATTCTTAAGTAGCAATAATTTCAACATAGCTTTCCAAACTAATAATAATTTAGGCAAATATATAAAAATAATAAAACCAAACTAGGTAAAAACAATAAATCAGGTGTTTGTAGATTGAATTGCAATTACTGTGATAATTTCTACATTTGTAGAACACATAGAAATTTTAATATTAGAATATCGGAACATAAACGCAGTTTTTCAAATAAAAATCAGATTCAAATTACGCGAATCATCTCTTAGAAAATAATCATTCTTTCGACCCACAGTTTGAAATTTTGCATACAGATAATAAATCTTGGAAGGTAGATCTTTGATAAACTTTAGAAATCAATTAATACAAACACTCAGGTAGACTCATCAATGAACAAGTCGATTTAAGCCCTTCAACTCTATTGAATCTTTTCGGGGAGCAATCTATTCCTTAATTTTATTGGATATACCTGTCATAAATAACCACTTAAGAAGAAGCAACCCAATAAGCTTTTAATTACTCAAGAACATTTATAGTTATATTCTCATTTATATTTTTCTGTATATTCATTCGTCTGAAGAAGCTACGGTGTAGTGAAACGCGTTACGAATCGCAATTATTAAGTAAAATTCCTTAAAACACAGAACTTGTTTTTTTTATTATTGATAATGGAATTTTACCAAGTAAAAGCCTCCCAAATTCAAATGTTACAGAAGGCTTACGGTGAATCAAATATACGTTCGTACGAGGTCAGACAATTAAGTTATCCGACCGGTTTTTTTTTCTCGACCTGTGGTAACACTGCGGAGCCTCTAACTCCGCCACTGTAATAGCAGATCTCTACTCTCTCGATTGAGACCTTGCCGACCTTCGTGCAATTATTTCTTCACCAGCTGTTCAGTGTTTTGTAACCAAGAACCTAAACCACCCAGACGCATTTGGCACTATAACTGTGCTAACTGGGAGAAGCTGCGTGAATTATTTTCGTACTTTTCATTCAGTGATCTTTGCCTTGAAAATCCTGGCATCAATGTGTGCACTGAATTTGTGGCAGAAATCATTCATACTGGAAAGGATCTTCACATCCCTCCTTCCATGAAAAGAACAGCACAAAAGCCATGGTTCAACAAAAACTGCGAAAGAGCCTCTGCATTCAAGAACAGAGCTTACAAGTCTTGGAAGACAAATCCAACACAGGAAACCAGAACAATCTTGGTACGAATACGGAACGTATGCAACCTAACAACCGCAAGAGCAGTGGCCAATTTCAACTAATAAACAACAGTTCTGATCTATGACGAAGACTGTTAGTGCTAATTTCTGCAAATTTGCGTTTCCGCCTCTTGTTAGAGAAGACGGAAGTATAGCATCATCTCCGAAAGAGTAAGCCGATCTCTTTGCTCTCTTGTTCTCGAAGAATTCTCTGCTAGGTTCATCCAACGCAATACCACCGAACATTCCACCTCCATATTCTTCCATGGCTGAAATGAAGTTCAGAGTTCGCACGTAAGACGAGCTCTCGAGCAGCTGAACTGTAATAAGGTCTAGACGAAATACCACTTTTCGTCCTGAGAAAGTGAGCTCCCGAACTGGCATCCATTCTTAACCGTCTGTTCTTATGGAAGCCAGAACTTTCCGATCCTTCCAATATATCTTCAGTGATGGAGAGAGTCATGAACGATGAACTTATCAAATATATTGAATTGCAGGGAATTATCACCGACCGTCAGTACGGTTTTCGCAGGCAAAGATCGACAGGATATCTGCTTCGATAGGGTTTGGCATGCAGCCCCTTGTTGGATAAACTGGAGAATCTCCTCTAACGATGCAAGGCCAACAAATTGCATCCAAATATTCAATGCACCTTCTCGGAATAACGATCAACTCCGGGTTTTGCTGGCATGAACATGCATCAGCAATAGCTATGTCGGCATCAGCTAAACTTAGTTTTCTTTTCGGAGCCAAGCGATACTTCATGTCATCTCAGCTGTTGCTCTTGTAAAAGGCGCAAATTCGGCCTACTGTTAGGATACCACCCTTGATTTATATATTAATTGTACAATAGAATGTATCACCCTTATTCATCATCCCAGGAATTACGTAAAGATTTTTGTTTGCTCCTAATACGAAATTTCATAAGACAAATATGATAAAATAATACATTACTTCTAACCTCTTTGCACTATTTTAACGCTTGAATAAAAATTAATCACTTTATTTTCGTGGCTGCGACACATTAGACTCAACTTTTGACCTCTCTAGATAGTTTTATCATATTTCTTTGGAAACTTAATTACGCAATTAACCACGCGTCTATTTTTCTAGAACAAACAAGACACGTGATTCCTTGCTTATAAAAGCATATCCTCCAGCCCAGAGCATTCATTCAGCATTCAGCATTCGGCATTCAGCGTTCATTATTCATTATTAATTCATTATCATATATCAAGTCTAATTCTAAATCTTATTCGAATTCCTAAATCTACTAAATCTTTGTATCTACTTAAACTAAATCTCGAAATCATCTAAAAGTCAAATAAATACAAGTTAAAGTATTCAACAAGTGTTCTTTCTATTCATCATCACCACAACACAACAGACGACGAAGAGAAACCCAACACTACTTTGGAATATTGTTCCCATGTAAGGGTATCTGCGCCCAAACATTCGTTGCAGATGTTGGATAGTGTGCAGAAACGGGCTATGCGCCTCATCGACCTCCCGAAGATCACCTGCGATTTCCAACCGCTGGCTCTCAGAAGAAAAGTTGCTGATCTTTCTCTGTTTTACAGATACTTCCACAGAAGATGCTCCAAGGAGCTGAAAGACCTCGTTTCGGGAAAACTCATGTTCTGTTGCAAAACTAGGCTGGCAAGGAATTCTCATCATATGGCGGTACATTTAGTGACCCGTCGAACTTCTCTTTATAAGAATTCTTTTGTTTATAGGGCCGGTGAGCTGTGAAACTAGCTTCCCTCCAACATTTTCCCAACATCCTACAATTTGGCCTTCTTCAAGAAGCAAGTAAAGAGACATCTCAACTCTTTCCAGGCGCCCACTCATAAGGTGTATCAGGTTCGCCTATTCCTGGAAAGCGCACATAAAAAAATATTGAAAACACGCACGAGTAGTGCATGTCACGAAAATGGAATAAAGAAATTTGGAGCAACGGTGCTCAAGATTGTCTCGAACAGGTTGAATGTGATCCTACTCTTCTCGATCGAGTTATTGCTGGTGATGAAAGTTGGTTCTTTCAATATGACCCTGAAACTAAACAAAAAAGCCAAGAGTGGTTATCTCCTAGAGCGCCAAGGCCAAAGAAGGCGAGAATGAGCAAGTCCAAAGTGAAAACTATGTTCATTTGCTTCTTTGACAGCAAAAGTGTGGTTCACAAAGAAATCATGATACCTGGAAAGAGTGTAAGACAAGTATTTTACCGCAATGTGCTCGAAAGGTTAGGTTAGATTCCAGTGCAGGCTTGAGAGGGCTTTGTCTAGGTTACCGTCGCAGCCATTCTATGCGTCTGCCAGTGCACCATCGTTAACGGCGGCTGAATGAAGAGGACCACACACCGTCGATTGAGGAAATTTGTACTTTTCAATAATACAATTGAGAATTAGATGCGTTCCTGGACGGCATCGGGCTTACGCCCAGCTTCTCTCCGAGCTCCACGAGTTCCGGAACATCGGGCATTATCGCCCAGCCTTCCCTTAGACATTCCATCTGAGTTATCCTGCTTCTTCCGCCAATTTATTTTCTCTTTACATGGGGACTATAACCTTAGCGCTGGAACCCCAAGATGAGGGTCTTAGTCGGTAGAAATCCGACATTGGTCCCGTTCCCGGGAAGATTTTCCTCATCTTTGTCTGAAAAATGAGATTCGCTCTGTCACTCTATTTCTTCACTGACCTTATCGAGTTCACATCGTCTCCGTAGATCGTCTGCAGGTTCACAATCTATTATCAAATTGCGAACCCTTTCTTGACGCGTTGTCACGAGTCGACTCTACGGACCCACGCCATTGGCCACATTGCCAAGCTGCCGTTGTCTACCAGCGAACCAAGTGTTTCATTTAATCTTACATTACATTTAAAGTGAGTGTTTGTGTTAACCATAGACATGTTTCACACATCTTCGTGTGTGTGACCCCATTTCGGTAGAATATCATTGTGAATGTATTTCTAACTAAAACTTGACAAATACCATCAAATAACCACCAATTTCGCCTGATATGACTCCGGCCGACTTTAATCTTTTTCCAAAACTCAAACTACCACTTCGAGGTATCCGTTTTGAATCGACAGAAGACATAGAAGGGAATTCGTAGCGAGAACTGATGCCAATTCTGGGAAAAGCATTTGAAAAATGTTTCAATGATAGTATTATTCGTTAGCGTACATTTATTAATTGATAATTGAGTTTATTGAACAATTCATGAGGAGGAAGGAAGAAAACAAATTACTATTCATTTCATTATCAGAGGGCGGAGTTCAGAGAGTTGCCATGAGCACACTCTGATCTTCCACTCAAACCCTGATGTAAAAAAAAGTTATAATATTACCTATTACTAAGCAAACCCTTTTCGGGAAACCAACTACAAAATTATGCCGGAACTGCAATTAGTTAAGACGCCCTCACTGTTTTTCGAATAAGATAGTCCAAGCACGAGACTTGGCAACAGATGAAGACCTGTAGTATTCAGCTATGAATTCATTATAGAGTTTATAGATGCCGAACGAGAAAGATCTTTCGAAAATGACAAGTCCTTGCATAGGAGGAGAAATGACGCCTTTACTTCTGCTGTTTAGACTATGAGCATCAGATCTAAAAGTGATTTTCCGGTGCAAATAGGACATGAAATCAACGCTGCTAAGTGGAATCTATTGGTCATATTGAGCCACTTTGCTTCCACCAACTTGTGACTAATTCGGTCAAATTTCGGCAACACATAAATAAAACGCAAACAGGATTTTCAATCTTCTGAATAGTGTACATTGTTTGTTGATCAAGGCAAGAATAATAAACTTGCGAGCCATAATTGAAACTGGATAGCACAAGGGTATTGCGTAAGGATATTTTCAATTTTAGAGGCAGTGATTGTCTATGTGGATACAGAAGACGTAGAATACTCACAGATTTACGAATACAACTGGCAATTTGTGCGCGATATCTAAATGAATTATCTATAATGAGACCCAGGTTACGAACTGACTTTACAATTGAGATGTACTCCCCACCGATAGATAGCCTCATGATATCTCCCAAATGATTACACTTCACTTCGTTGCCGAATAGAATAGCTTTAGTCTTGTTAGGGTTAATATTTAATCTATGAACCTCGGATACTCTAACAATACTATCAAGATCTTCTTGTACCTTACTAACAGCGTCTTCAAAATTCTGAGGGCTGAAACTATGATAAAGTTATGTGTCATCAGCATAAAAATGAACTTGACAATGTTTCAAGAAGCGTTGGAAGCTGTGAGTATAAAGCACAAAGAGCAGAGGACCTAAAATGCTACCTTGGGGAACACCAGCAGTAGCAGGCAAAGTACTAGATAGATTGTATCAGATCTTTGTTTGATGGTTGCTGTTGGGCAGATAATTCTTGATGAGATTTGTTGCACCTCCAGAAAAGCCAACGAAGGACACAATCGCTACAAGTATATTATGATAGATGGTATCAAATGCTTTGGAATAGTATAATAAGACCATTATAGTTATACAGCCGAGACCAGTAGCTGTCAGAATATCATCGGTGATCTTTAGTAAACTAGTTGTGCAACTATGACCTGCCCTGAAACCTGATTGAACCTCGGAAATTACGCCCAAACTGTTTCAAACGATCCGTCATCTGGTAAAACAGAATTTAAAAGAATTGGTCCATGATTTTCTCACTAAATTGTCTCAGAATTTCTACAGGGACCACCTCTTCATTCTGAATTTTGATATGAAAATGCACTCGGAGTTTCCATTAGTGTTGAAATGAATAGAACAGGTCGCAATACGAAAAATAAGTAAACCATAAAAGTTTGTTTTATGATCGATACATCGGTACGAACATAAAACAGACGTACACGTCGCAATCAATCATATTTATCCGTTGCCTTTGTAAAACTCCGACGAAATGAAGAAATTTCCGCTAGTTTTTCCAACGGGATCCCCGTAATCAATAAATCGGAGCTTTATGCAAATTCGTCGAATTCAACCGTATCGGAAGCAGAGGATCGGGAGGTTTATAGCATTTAAAATATTAAAATTCAATTGGGAACCGAACTGGGGGACCAAAAATGGCCGTAAAATATTAACGGTCGGCTCATGTTTAATTGATGAGTGCCATTGCTCCAATTGTAAACTGTGCACTGGAAATATAATGCTTTCTTCAATGTCAGGGCGAGCATAAAATGCGAGAGATCGTTAATTTTTCTAATGAGGAATTAAGGGAATAATAAAACTCGGGAGAGATTCTGCGCGCACTAAATGCGCTGTTCATTCTAGCAGCCGTTTCGTTATACAGGATGTTTTATCAAAAACGCCGATCGCAATAACTCATGTTTTACATCAGATCGGAAAAATTTAAATATATAGTTAAATGGTTTTTAACCCTTAAATGCATACAGTTGACAATCGGCAACAAATGATGTTTTGATTAAAAAAACGTTTTGACAGCTTCACGATTTTGAAAGCATCATAATATGTGGGCATAGATCATAGACAATCTTGACATTTGTCGGTAGTTTATCTGTCATACGTCATTACAATTGAGTAAGTGTAAAAGTTTCTGCATTGGAGGGTACAAGTGTTTTGTTTTTCGTTTCATATCAAGTTTCGAAAAATATTTGTCTAGTTGAAAATAAGGAAAATTATTGATATAACATTTACTCGTCTTCGAATTTCTTTGTAATTTCATGTATTGTTTGTTTTAGTAATGTTGCTACATTATGGCTTTAGAAAATGGTGAAGTCTCTGAGGATGAAGAGATGAAGATATAGGTGATGAAAATGATATCGAATATTAATGAGATAAAAACACATGTTTAACTTTAATCTACAATTTATTTGGCAACACGACGACGTTTACATAATTTATTTGATTGTATACACGAGATTTATTATATTCAATATGTATATATGTATACATATTAAAATACATATTAAATCTCGTGTTGAAAAATCAAGTAAATCAGAATCTATAAACTCAATTGCGGTTCTTGTGATAAAATTTATATCGGTAGGACCTATAGGAGTTTTGGTATAAGAACATCTGAACATAAACGTAGCTTCGATAAAAATAAATCTGATTCAAATTATTCAAACCACCTAATAAAAGAAAACCATTCATTCAATAAAAACTTTGACATATTACATATAAAATCAAAAAGTTCAAAATTAGATCTCCTAGAAGCATTAGAAATAAATAGATACAAACATTCGGACAAGCTTTTGAATGAACAGGTAGATGTGAATTACTCACCCTACTTAACTTGTTTAATTAGTTTTTATTACCTTTCATACTAACTGTACAATGGCTCGGTGTGGATTTTTCTGTTATTCATCCAACTTGTTCTACGATTTGTTTATAATACCATACTCTTCATTCTGTTTGTCATTCTTGATGAAGCTGCTGTGTCAGCGAAACGTCGTCAAATTTTGTCAAATAAAGTGTAGATTAAAGTTAAACCTTGTGTTTTTATCTCATTTATATCATGGATCTACATCAAGTAACGGCCTCCACAATTCAAATATCGAATATTATCCAAATCTACAAGATATTTCAGCGGATTTGGATAAAGATCCTCCCGAAATTGAAGAAGTCGACGAAGATCCTCATCTTGTATCTGACGAAGCTGCTGCGACCTCAAGGATCTTCGCCCACTCCATCAGTTCTGTATATTCTTGGAGTAGCAGCTTGGCAATCACGTAGAAGAGAACTAATTTGAAAAAAACGTAATAAGCCATGGAATGAAGATTGCATTGCCTTCTCAGAAAGTACTGAGCTACCCACACAACTAGCGGACCTAGAAAGTCCATACCAATTTTTTCAAGATTCATAAAAGACACAATTATCACGAAAATTGTAGGAAACCCAATTTATATATTATCCAACAAGGTATTAACAATGCTCCTGTAACTGCTACAGACTTACGGTAATATTTAGGTATTATCATATTCATGTCGGTGTTAGATCATATTAGCTTTACTCAAATTATGCAAACCATGACGATGAACAGATTTGAAAAAATAAGATCTGTAATCCAACATCAAAAGAAATCACTGTGAAAAGAGGCATACGACAGGGAGACACGATCTCTCCAAAATTATTTACATTCGTTCTGGAGGACGTGTTCAAGGGTTTGAAGTGGGTAACGAGAGGTGTACGTCTGAACCATCTTCGATTTGCGGACGACATAGTTCTTATAAGTAATGATGCCGAAGATTTTTGCACAATGCTGGTAAAACTATATGAAGCTGCCTTGACCTATGGACTCGATATGAACCTGGATAAAACGAAAGTTATGAGTCCTAAAATTTAAGAATCAGTATCGGTAACCACGAGATCGAAAATGTTACATAATACATTTACCTAGGACATAAAATCGTACAAGGCAGGGAAAATTAAACCTCTGAAATATCGGGAAGAAGGTTAGGCTGCATTTGGAAGACTGGGTCATGTGTTGAAATCTCGAGAAATCCCAATAAATCTCAAAAGGAAAACGTTTGAGACATGTATTATGCCAGTCCTCAAATACGGTTTTGAGACAATGACTCTCACCCGCGCATACGCCAACAAACTCCAGGTGACACAACGAGAAATGGAGAGATCGATGCTTGGCGTTAGTTTGCGAGATGAGATCAAAAATGAGGAAATAAACCGAAGAACACGCGTAACGGACATTTTAAGAAGAATTGCGGAACTCAAATGGCGCTGGGCTGGACACGTAGCCCGCCAAGAACCAAACAGATGGTCTCATAGAATAATGATATGGCGCCCAAGACAAACCAAGAGGAGTGTTGGTAGACCTCCGAAACGATGATGGGATGATATCCAGAAAACAATAGGAAAAAATTTGGTTCTGATTGCCTTGAATAGACAGAGATAGAGAGAGAGAATCCAATTTGACAACTCAGAGCATAAACCTATTGCTATTGGTGGACCATATAAACCCATCGTTTAGTATGCTCCATTTGTCACAGGCTCTCGTTAGATGAACAAATTGGTGCTTCCAAAGTGGCTCATTTTATGAAGAAATATTTTTCAAATACGCCACACAAGTGCAGCTTCAAGTTATTCGTGCAATGCTCTCTGTCTGGGTATGCATACAACTTTGGAACCTACTCTGGCAAACAAGATTCTGCTCGAGCTCCAAGTGAACCAGATCTTGGAGTGGTAGGAAATACCGTCATAGGATTGCGCCGTTTAGTCCTTCGGCGTGTAAACTACATAGTATACTTTGATAACTTTCACACCCCAATTTTTTTGCTGTACTACCTTGATAGTCAAGAAATTTATGCTTTTGGTACTATCGAAAGTAATCGCGGGTCGGTAAGAATTGTGAACTGCCAGTTCAGAAGGATTTCATGAAAGATTCTGCACCTCTGGGATCATATGAAGAGCAAATGGCAGATTATGAAGGTGTCGAAATATCTGTAACGACCTGAAAAGACAACAAACTAGTAACATTGGCATCTACATACGTGGGAACGAAACCAGCCAAGACAGTCAATAGGTATGACTAGAAACAGCAAAAAGTAATTACTATACCTTGCCCCAAAATCATCAAGGACTATAACGCCCGTATGGGGGGCGTCGACTTGAAAGACAGCTTTTTGGGAAGATATAGGATAAGAATAAAAAGCAGATGGTACTTCAGAATTTTCTATCATTTGATTGATATGGCGGTCATAAACTCATGGGTTTTATATAAAAAGGTCATTTCAGGATTACTACAGTCGCCCAAGACCGATTTTTGGTTTTACAAGCCAGAAGAGATCGTACTACCACAGCATCTCAATTAGCTCAGGAGCTATCACGAGTTCATATTGTACAAATTTCCGGCCAATCTGTGAGAAATCGACTGCACGAAGGTCAACTGCACTCCAGACGTCCTTTGAGAGTTCCACAACTGACCCATGCAAATCGCGCTGCTCGTTTAGCTTGGTGCCAATAACACGTAAACTGGGATCAAGAGAGGTGGGCCACAGTTGTCTTCAGTGATGAATCTAGATTTAGTTATTATCCTGACTCGGGAAGAATTCGAATATGGAGGGAACCTGGAAAACAAAATCGTCTCCAGCATGCTCTAGAAGTTGTTAGACAGGAAGGCGGATCAATGATGTTTTGGAGAGGTATACGCCTTGGTGGAAGAACTGACCTCGTTTTCATACAGAACAACCTCACAGAAAATTCTTACGCAAATGAGATAGTTTAACCTGTAGTGGTACCGTATCTTCAAACAATGGGTCAAAATTCACTCTTCCAATAAGATAATGCCCCTCCTCGTCTTGCAAGAGTTGTCTTGAACGTTCTTGAAGAGAATGATATTGATCTTCTACCGTGGCCATCCTGCTTTCCAGATCTGAATCCCATCGAGCATGTGTGGGACACCCTAAAAAGAATTCTCCTGCGTCAAAACGTCTTCGATCATGAACAGGAGCCTCGATTAGCAGTTCAGGGGGCTTGGAATGACTAAGGCCAAAATGTATTAGACAATTTAATATTGAGCATGCCGCGACGATGCCAAAGTTTCATTAATAACAGAGGTGGACCTTCTGGGCACTGAAAAATATAAGTGCTTCCATATCGTTTCGAAAATATTAGTTCAGGATTTTTTTGTGTTTTACCAAATTTTGTCATTTTCAAATTTCAAATTTTTTTATAATAGGTGCTTTGGAGAAGTCAAATATTATTTTGTTTTCTTGAGAATACGAATAATAGAATTATATACAATACATCCTAACAAAAACCGAAAGATTGCTATAAATTCCAATCATCAAATTCATATTTTAAAGATATTGGTAAGTGTTCCCTAGACTTTTTTGAGGTGTTTATCATACCATTTAGAGAGATTGGAGGTTGTTGCCATCCTTTTTATGACCCAAAAATAACAAGATTACATGCGAAACATAACTGACTGAAGAAAAAAATCGAGTGTTCAAAAAACATTCGGCCTTAAGTTTAACTGAATTCATTGTATTTAAAATCCACACTCTGTATATCAGAAATTAATCTCAACCAACACAATGTAAATAAAACGTCAAGCGTTCGAAATATTCATCGAATTTAGCACATCGCAACATCCTTAACCTACATACGTATTCCTTATGTCGTGTTTCTCTGCCACAAGATCGAAGTTTCGCCAGTATCGCAACCATTGCAATATATTTTGCGTTTTTCGGCGGCTCCCAAATGGCAAACGTCCAACGTTGCAGGGGTCATCAAACTTCCCGCTCCACATTTTCCCCGGGAACTGGGAAAGAGTTGGGGAATCCGGGACTCGAAACGGAAATTCGTTATACTTTTGCTTTTTTCCATGTACAACATGACTTATTGACGGAATTTATAGGGTTCGATCGACGTTACGAGAGCGGAGATTGGAGAGCCAAAGCACTTTTCGAGAAAGGAGAAGGTTTCCGACGACCCGAGAACCTCTTTGTGCCGGTTTCCTTCTCTTGATTGCATTTGGATGGACTGGTGTTTGCATGTTTTTTTTGGTTTGTAAAGTTCAGTTTCTTTTCCTGATGGCGGAAGTGATTTTCGATACGTATATCTCGAACGCCGATTGAGTTGAGAACGGATAAGAAAATAATCCGATCAAATGACATTGTGAATGAGAAAAAAAAGTATTTACAAATAACAACTCGGTTATTAATAGGATTTGAGGAGATGCATATGACCGTCTAAACCTCTTATCAAATTTAATTCTATTAGAATCCATTTAACTGAACAAATTTTTTTGCTATTTCAACAATGTTCAATTATTCTAATTATGAAATTTCTATTGGTCCTACCAGAGAAAAATCTATTGCAATCGCTGCAATTCTATTTGCAAATACCGAGCTTATTATTTTGACAGATTTACTTTTATTACTTTTGGTGTATTTGCTCAATTTATTCTTAGCTTTTATGCAAACAATCATTGAACGGGACATAAAAAATCTGTGGTTTCGTCATCGAACATCAGAAGAGAGTCAAACTCATTTTTATGTAACATTTCTAATCATACGGTGATTTTGGTGTACTTTGCAGAGAATATGAAAAATTAGATGGAAAATATTCAATTAACAAACGTGATAGATATTTCGATATTTATAACATCATGAGGCGTTTACAAATTGTGAGTTAAAAATAAGATACAATTGTGTTACGGATAGAAAAACAGAAAGAGAGAGAGACAAGTTTTCCACTATTCGAATATTGATTGATATTCAAAGGAACATTCATAATTACTTGAAAATTCTAAATATTGGGCAATAACATTGGTCTGTGTTGTCGTTGAGAAGGGTCAGATTGTTTCTATTGTGTGTATTTTCAGAGATCCCAGGTAACTGAGTTTATTGTTTATCAGGGCACGATGAATAATATTGAGATTGATGTTCTTTGTATCTACTGCAAAAAGATCTTCCTGTGTGGCTTACGTATACACCGTTACAGTAAGGCAACACAGTCCGTCTACTGAAAAATAATTGTGATAATTTACATCTAGATTTGAAGACAATTTTTATGTTTTCACTCGACATTTGATTTGCAACTCGCTGTAAAATTGGATCATTTGAATATCGGTATTTGGTATTCCATGGGTGTATATACCATTGCAAGCTAACAGTGTTTGTTTTTTAAAAACTATTTTGTCTAGTATGGTAGGGTGTTAACCCTTCTTACTGGCGATAGTTTTTAGAACAATTAAAATCTAAATAAATTGCTGGAAGTGTCCTCCACCTGCAAGAATACAGGCTCTGTCCTTCTTCGCATATTATCATGCACTCTTTGAAATATTCCTGGGGTATTTCTTATCGTATCACAAGAGGTAACTATTCGATTTCTCAATTCTTCCACAGTGTTCACTGGAATGGTATAAACTAAACTTTTGCGATATCGCCATAAGAAAAAGTTTGAACTATTTGCGTCTGGAGACCTAGGAGGCCATGGTTCTGGCCCACCCCGACATATCCATCGATTGTTGAATTTATTATTCAAAAATTCTCTAGCTTCTCCACTAAAATGTACAGGTGCCCCGTCATGCATGAACCACACTATGTTTCTCACCAAAAGTGGCACATCCTCGAGTAATGAAGGCAACTCCTCCTCAAGAAATTGCCGATAAGCGGGACCGTTTAGTCTGTCAGGCAAAAAAATGGCCCAATCAAATAATTTCCAAATATTCTGGCCCAGATATTCAGTAAGAATTGTTCTTGATGATGAGATTCTTCAATCAAATGGGGGTTTTCCTCAGCCCAATAATGTGTGTGAAAAATATTTCGCTATCAAAATGAGAATTTTCCCTAATTTTATCTAAGAACAATCGGCAGAAATTCAGTCTTGCAGGAAAATCTCGAGGAAGTGGAGTTTGAACGCGTTGAATATGAAACGGGTACAATAAAAAGTCAAGGAAAATCCTACAAACTAGAACATGTAAAATATTCAACTGATTTCCAATTTTTCTATTACTCACATGAGGATTCAAATCAATACAATTCAAAACTGATTCCTCAATATCTGGAGTTCTCATAGGTTGAGTTGCATATTTGCAGTAAAACTACCAGTTTCTCTCAATCTTCTGTGGATATTTGAAAATGTTCACCTGTCTGGTGTTACTCGATTTGGAAAGCGCACCTGATATAATCGCCTAGCTTCTGTTGTGTTTCCGTCAGCCAGACCGTACATGTAATGGATATCAGCCAATTCGGCGTTAGTAAAATTAGCCATTTTTTTTTACAGCAATAACTTCAAAAATCTTAAAACTAATCGTTAATTTAATAAATAATTCGAACAGACACTGGTCCAACTTTAGCAACTGTCAAAATAAATAAGTGAATGAAAAAATCAAAGCCTACTAGTCATTTTCTAAACTAGAGGTGCTTTCAATTCAGCGAATGCATACAACGGTCGGACATACGAAAAATTTACAGTTTTCAAAAAAGTTTTTAAATTGAACGAAGATGACGAAAATTGATTGAACGTTGATCAGTGGCGTACTGCAAAAATTTTGAAGGGGCAAAAGAAGACATGGCTCGGGAAAAGAAAACACTTTGTATATTCTAGTTAAAATTTAGGACGTATAATGATGAAGGCTGTAAAAAAATAGCTCGCATTCCAAATTTGGGCTGAATATCTCAAAAACTGCGTTTTAAAGCAAAAACCAATTTTATCGAAAATTTCAACACCCTGTAGCTCCGTGCCGAAGCTTTCGCGGACCTATGTTTATATGAACTTTTTTCTTAAAATTGTACGTACGTACCTCCTCAAGTTGTAACATACTATTATGTAACTCCCTGTATTTCTAACTTGAAATTGGTTTCTGGGTGGATATTGTTGAGGGAATTCAGAAGAAGATTAAGTTGTTTTGGTGTACCAGTGAAGCACGCTAGTACGTTATCAACTTAACGATACCAAAAAACTATTTGTGGAGCTCAGGTGTTCTGATATATTTTTCTTCTTTATGACTCATGAATGTTTCAGGCCTCCAGACTGTTCAAGAAATTTGTTACTAAATTGAAAATAGTTTTCTTGAAGACAAAGTTTGAGAAAAGGGATAAAATCATTGTGAATAATAGAATTGAATGGTCGATGTGAATGGTCGAAATGCTCCGGAATATCAGAGTACATATCGTCGACGTCTAGGGAAAGTAGAAAATCATTTGTAGGTACTGTAACATTTTGTAGTTTTTCCGAAAGTTCTAGGGAGTTTTTATGTTAAATTTGGGGATAATATTTGTAAGATTTTTGAAAATGTAATTCAGCTCTTTTGAAATTTTTGTACGTTGGAGAACTCGTGAAAGAGACAACTGGACGGATAGGGGCATTTTCTTTGTTCGTTTTAATGAGTCCATGAAATTTGGGAGTACAAGGTTTCACGTTTATGAGGGACCATTTTGGTTTATTGAATAAAGTGAGTGAAATTTCTGGGAGAAAACACTTAAGGGATATATATTAAAAGAGAAAAACGACCTGCCTTTCCCGGTGATATTTTTGCTCTATGAATTCATTGCCACAAGCAGGTTCAAGCTAGCTTTTTTGTTTTCAAGTTAGTTGGAAACTTTGACAGTTTTTAGACTCAATCAAGTGCCAATTTCTTGGCTGCTTTTGAAGTTGTGGAAAAATGATTTTGACATTTTACAGGTGCTGTTTACGTATTTACGTCACTCATGTATGTACCATGATCAAAAATCATGGGAAATCTAGAGCAATAGCCCTCGACATCTCTAGAGTCTTCGATAGGGTTTGGAATGCAGCCTTGTTGAATGAACTTAATGTATATGGGCTTCCCGAAAAAGTAGTTTTCTTTCAAATAGATCTATACAAGTTGTGGTCGACGGTATAACATCTAAATATTTTCAGTTGCAAGCGGGAGTACCTCAGGGATCCACTATTTCGCCTTCTTTGTTTCTGTTGCAGATAAACGATCTTCTGCCATCTACAGAGAACAAGATCTTCGGTTTGCAGACGATTGTACCCTAATTTTATCTTTTAGTAGTCTGCGGCCGATTACAGCTGCGGAATCTCAGCGTCAGAGATGTCAACAAAGGAATAACTCTAACTTTGACTTACAGAAGATATCAGAGTGGTGTCAGTCGAACGTGGTGAGCTTCAACATGAGCAAGACGCAAGTAACAACGTTTTCTGGAAAGGTCCCTTCTGGAGAATCTCCTCTAACGATGCAAGGCCAACAAATTGCATCCAAAGATTCGATGCACCTTCTCGAAATAACGGTCAACTCCGAGTTCTACTGGCATGAACATGTATCTGCAATATCTAAGTCTACATCAGTCGAATTCAATTTTCTTTTCAGAGCCAAGCAATACTTCACGTCATCCCAGCTGTTGCTTCTATATAAGTCTCAGATTCGACCTGCTTTGGATTGTTCCCATGTATGAGGATCTGCGCCCAAATATTCGTTGCAGATGTTGGACAGTGTGCAAAAACGGGCTGTGCTCCTCATCTACCACCCGGAGATCACCCGTGGGATCTTCAACCGCTGGCTCTTAGAAGACAAGTTGCTGACTTTTTTCTGTTTTAAATATACTTCCACGAAAGATGCTCTAAGAAGCCGAAAGACCTCGTTCCGGGAAAACTCATATTTTGCCACAACACTAGGCTGGAAAGTATTTCTCCTCACTTGGCGGTACACTTATCGACCCCTCAAACCTCTTTGTGAAAGTATTCTTCTGTTTATAGGGTCGGTGAACTGTGCAACTCGCTTCCATCCAACATCTTCCCAACATCCTATAATTTGGCCCTCTTCAAGAAGCGTGTAAACCGACACCTCAATTCTTCCCAGGCGCCCACTCATGTGGTGCAACAGTTTCGCCTATTCCTGGAAAGCGCGCATTAAAAAATTTCATATATTTACATCGAGGTTCAACTCTTATGTATATATGGTGTCGTTTGTAAAACGAAGCTACCAAGCCGTACGAAAAGTTTGAAAAGCAATAATCGAGCATTCAATTATAATGAATGAAATTCAAATAAAATGATCCATAGGTATACAAAAGTATTTCCATTACAAGCATCATTCACAATACCTGAGCATACTCCAACATTGAAAATTTGGATATTGTAGCCGAAGAAAAACAATATCTGAATTTTAGCTTTAACTCTTCAATATTTCGATTAGATCTTTCTCAAAACAGATCCAGAAGAAAAAGTCCAGCACTACCAATCAAGGAAACAGGCTGGTCGTGATACTGTCACCCTACTTTCAATCCAATCAATGTCCAAATTCAAGTCAAGTATATAAGCAACGGCTTTACTTTGATGAGAAGAGTCCCATCATGTGGAAAATAGATATTTTCCCTTTCAGCAAGAGAGTTTCTCGAAATATCTATTGATAATGTTGTTGATTACAGTTTCATGATACAATTCATCGCGAAGATTTTCATCAAAAATCACGCTAATACGCAATGATCTCTCGATGATAATACATTGAATCCATATCGGCCTTGTGGTTGAATATTAATATGGTAATGTGGGTTCATATCTGATAACCAGTGTTCAGTCTGACCATTGAATATTCCATCACTGCTAATCTGAACTTTATCCGTTGAATTTTTCTTTTCGGAAAAAAATGAGGATTTTTTTTCAAATTTATATAGAAACCAAATGCAAATATCGGGTAGACGTTTGAAATCTCCTGGCTGTAGAAACTGAGGTACCTATTCCCATTTCCACGTTCGTATTTCAATCTGCTTGCTCGAAATCCATGGGTTGGCAGTTATGGTATCTATAACAACAATTGTTGAAACTTCTCCAGCAACTACTCTATATGTTTTATCATTGGGACATTATACCATGGTTCATGAGGTTTTCAGTTTATCGAATATATATAAAAAGCAGCTTCTGCAGCATAAGCTTCATAATTATATTGAATATAAGATTCAATCATATTGAACCCTTCAAAATTTCCGTACGACATGGTCGTTTCGTTATAGAAAACGAGACTATATTCACACAAGAGCTATAAAATGATAAAAAAACATCAATTGAATTGTCCTTGCAAGAATAAATTTTCGTAGTCATATTGAAAACCAAGAACATACTTAAGCTATTTCAATTCATTCAAAAAGCGCCTGCAGAATGTCAAAACCATTTAAACATTACTTTAAAAACAACCGAGCTAATGGTACTTGAACGATTTCGAAAATGTTCGAAATTTGCAAATAACTCTAGATTGAAAAGAGCTAACTCGAATCTGTTTGCGACTATGAAGACCTCATGCAAAAAGTGCACTGAGGGGCATCATTTTCTTCTATTCACAATATTTCTCATAGCTGCAATACGAACGTAGAAATCTGCCCATCTTATTTCTGGCACTAACAGTGCATCGTCAAGTATAAAATGGCATTCATTGTTACATATCTTTAATTCATATATTGAATTTTGTCAGGGAGAAAGCCTCTGCCATAAATTATAAGAAATGAAACCTTTCATAAATTACTCTTCCAATAAAGGTGTACAGTCCGTGCCTGGAGTTCGTTTAGTCCATCTGGACAATATATTGCCCGAACAGATTCTCCTTCATCAATTCGTCATAAGCCGTCCGAACATATATCACGTGGCGAGGACGGTCCAGCCAGCCTCCCACCTGCCACCTACATTCGCCGCCAGCCGAAGGAAACATTCGTCTACGACTAACCAGTTTCAAGCAACCCAGAAAATTTATATAAAACGATATTTTTTATGGAATTGGACACAGAAATCGTATCTTGATAAACGGCGCTCAAATATTTTTGGAACTGTATATTTTGTCGCATTACATTACGACTAGCTGTTTTGAATTACGGAGTCCTGTATTACCGCCAATCAACAATGGCGCGTATTGTTCTGGCGTTTGGCGTTTCAAGTACCTATTTTGAGTGCTGGTGTCACAATCTGCTACAACTGCAATAATGGTCGAGTAAAGGAATTGCTTTATTGAGAAGTTTGAAGTAAGACTTGTTAGGGGTGAAATTTTCGAGGTTTCATCAGTGAAGATTGACTTGTAACCTGGGATTCTGGTAGACCAATGATTGAAGAGAACAGACCTATATAACAATCGCGAAATAATGTTTTAACGAAAGTAAATCGTTTATGCAACTTCCGTTTACGTTGCTCTATAAGAGCAAGAGCACGTAATAGCCAGACTTTCGTTATTTTATAGAGGCTCAAAGTTTCTCTACCACTACCTCAAATTTTTATACTTTAAAGCCCAGTTTTCATTATTTCATCCCAAAAAACATTTGAAATCATGTAATCATTGCCAGACTCTTATTACGATTCCAATTTTCTGCCAGACATCCTTACTATTATGAATTTCAATTTTACTAACATACAAAGAGAAAAAACTGAATTTATATGAGTTAATTGAAAACCATTGGAAGATGTTTCCTTAGTAGCCAGAAAGTTCCGATGGTTTTTCAATTTTGCCAGACACATTACTCTTCCACCATAGCTCAAGGAATCTGTACGCTATCGGGTGCGAGTGAAATAGCGCGTTTGGTCTATTACGATCTTTACTGCCCACCAACTGCAGTTTATTCTCTTAATTTCTACATTTAATTCAATTAAAATTTCGATACTTTATGAAATAAGTCACTGTTTACTGTAAGAGTGAACAATCATTTTAGTAGAATGAATTCTAACGAAAAATTCCTGTAGTATGTTATACCAAAAACAGTATTTCGAACATATATGCATTGTAATATGGATAATTTTTATGATGTTCATCCTGGCCGTCGATATATTCATTATCTTCGATTGATAAAGTCCAGAAATTCATCGTTGTCAATACCAGTTTTCCGCCAGTTTTTGTAATACAAGGCGTGTTTTTGATTAAGTATCGTTTTACCACACCGCAGCTGCAGCGCTGCGGTCAGAGTTCTGCTCATGTACACTGGGTATCTACATCACTTGCCCACGCACTGACGCTATTGAATTCTGACTCTTCCTTGTTTACGTTGCTTACTGAGTGATTAAGATTGAGATGCTTATGATAATTGTAAGTCCCACCGACTGTGAAGTACGGGCTGTTAAAAGACATCTTAGTGCTAAAGGCCTAAAACCGATCGATATTCATCGTGACATTTGTGCAGAAAAGATTATGAGTGATGAAATGGTCAGAATGTGAGTAAGAGCAATCAAAAAAGGCCGCACAAATGTGCATGATGAACAACGAAGTGGGCGTCCTTCGGTCGTTAATGAAAATTAGGTGCCGGAAGTGGACACTTGGAGCTCAGTGACAACTATCTGTTCCTGCACTTCAAGAAACACCTGGACGGTCAGAGGCTTCAAGATGATAACGCAGTCAAAACAGTTGTGATTATGTGGTTAAGAAGTAGATTTTCAATGATAATGCAACTAGTCTTGATATTGAAGAAAATTATGTAGAAAAGTAGATTTAGGTACAGGCTTTCAAGTAAATATCAAAATTATTAATTTATCTTTGTCTTTTTTTTTAATTTCAGAACGGTAATAGCATCGTTATTTATTTGTACGATCCCCAGTGATAATCACTGTCTCTATATTCATCAGGCAAAGAATTATTTTTATATTTGAGGTTATGTTCCTCTCTGACTTTACAAATACATTGCCATTTTTTTCTTCTTCGCAGGTAACAATGTTATTTCTACATAACAAATTAGTGCGTCTTCCATGACTCTTTATTACCACCAGATCCCATTTACTTTATAAATTACACAAATAAAGAATAAAACGCTGCTTACGCCGTCAGCGTAGATATTTCTTGCATTCGCACCGACAGACTTTCGATATGTCTGGCAAGATGAAAAAATCATCGAAACTGTCTGGCTAGTCAGGAAATATCTTTTGATACTTTCCTAATAAACAAATTATTCAAGAGTCAGCTCTTCTATAATAACTTGAGTATATTAGAGTTCATTATAGTGCAAACATGTCTGGCAAGGGGTTGCAACCGTACGAAGTGTCTGGCAGTGAAAGACGCTAATTCTAATATCATTCCGAATAACATATATTAAAACTGAGCTCTATATTATAACGAATTTTAGGTTTAATTCATGTCTTCATTACCTGTTACAAAGACCATCACGGTAAAAGTTAACGCAGTTCTTGAGAACTGCTTCTCCATAGGAGCCGAACATTTTCAACTAAACGTGTATTTTACCTTCTCAGTTTTCTCCTTTAGTGCGATCACAAGTTCTCCGAAAGGGTTCTGCTGAATATCGCCAAACGTAAGAAACCCCAATCTATAGATTATTATACTTACACTTCTGGCCGCTAGGTAACGATACTCCATAAATTTCTTCAGTTTTCCATATATTTTTACAAGGAATACTTTTTTTAACGAATGATATGAAAATTCTCTGAAGAATCACCATTTGAATCTATTCTTATTATATCAAAATCTATTGTAGATTTTAGGCGACATCCAAATTTTGTTGAATGTTTTGTTTTGTTGAATGTTCTTCTGAAATGACTGCTGGTCGATTCTTCCTCATTTTCCTTCAAATCAACCAAATTATCTCGCAGAGCATTCTGTATCTACTTGTTGCGATGCGAATAGAATTGAATAAATCGAACGTACAACGCTTTGATATCCTAGTGTGTCCCAGCCAAATAAAAAATTCTGTATGACTAGCGATACTACTTCTTCTGCACCTGTACGACTACGGCAACAAGCGATCAGTAAGTGAACTTAACTTTATGCTTTTACAAGTACCAAGATTGATGTTAAGTCAAACTTTCGGGTTGCAAAATCAAGTCTTTTGATTCTTCAAATACTTGAATTCCAAGTCATAACAAGCTTTAAGAAAAAATTTCAAGCTGCTTGACTTGATGAAACCTTAGTACCTACAGGCATTTGAAAAACCAGGTTCAAATTGGTATTTGCTATTTCATATTGTCGTTATAACATTCGGGAGCAAAAAACTCAAACTCAACAAATCAAAAATCCGAAGAAAGAGCAAGTTGACTGCTGAAGTTGTCAGCTTTGTTGTCAACATCTCTCTCAAGACGCAACATAGTGATCCTACCGAAAATTGGAAGATTCTAATATTACCCTGACCATTGAACAATCGTTTACATCTGCCAACTTGCCGACAAACATTAAACTTTCACTTCAATGTGGCAACTCAAAAACAAAGTTGACAACCAAGTTGCACATCTACAGGACCTTTTACAGTTGATACTGATATCTATTGCGCAGCTTTGATGAACTTTTTGAGGCCTGCATTGATTTTTAACATTTGAGTTTATCGATTAGGAGATACACAATTTGTTTTCTTAGTATAGATTTCGAACATACATTCATTACAATTAGCATTGGAACACATGTAATGGGATTATTTTCTTTTCCAGCAACTTGTACATACCAGTATGTTGTTAGTACCAGAATTTTCTTCACTAGTTGCAGATTATCTTACCTGAAAAAAATATTTTAAATAAAACAAACATTATAAGCCATCTTGAACTTATTTCTAATAAACACTGCGCTTAGAAACTGACGCATAGTTTCAATATTGGAAATTTCTTTTTTTGATAGGCAACTGATCATTAACGCATGTTTTTTTCGAATATGTTTACACATATGCCAACAAAATTGGATATTTTAATCTCATAATAATTAAATTAATAGTTTAATATGGGTAGGTGGACCAGCGGTTATCAAGTGAGCTCAACTTTATGCCCTTACAAGTATCAAGCTTCAAGCAGCTTGAAAAAGCTTGATATCAAGTCAAGCTTTTAGGTTGCAAAATCAAATCAAGTCAAATTTTAGAATCTTCAGAAGCTCGAATTTCAAGTCAATTTTTTCGAGAAATGTTCAAGCTACTTGACTTGATGACTTGATGATATATCATCAATACTTTAATAATTTTGTTATGTTACTTTAGTACAAAAAAACAACAGGGTACCTTACTAGAGAAAAACGAACTGCTTTGCGTAGAAGTTCCGAAAAATCTGTTTTGGTTTTTTATATCAAACTGCTTTTGCGTTAAACCGATAATAGAAACGCACGTGCATCAGAGAGAATTTTCATAATATCGTCACTTTTTGACTAGTGTGAATATGTTATTAAGTGTAAGTTGAATTTTTTGTATTGATAATAAGCCCTTCATTCCAAAAGCAACCAAACATTTTGAAAAAAGTAATAACCAGTATTAATTGTGATACCCAATCTTTTCTATTAATCAATGTATTTGCCTTCTGCATCGATACACAAATTTGGACGCACAAACAGGTTGTCAAACGACTTCTTTATCTTCTTTTTTGGAATAGTCTTTTGCGCGTCGGTCACCGCACCTTAAATAGACTCAATCGCATCGCGGCGTTCTCCTTCATCATCAAATGCAGCTAGGGAAAGACAGTTGTCGCACGGAGCCAGATCAGGTGAATAGGGTGGATGTTGCAAGGCAATAATGTGAATTTTGATCAAGAAATTCAAAAACTCATGAACGATGTCGCGTAAAAGAGTCCAACTGCCGTTTTCTCAATTTTCTGGCCGAATCGGGCAAGGAAAGTTTTATTGCGTTTAATCCAATACTGGACCCTACAGCAGAAGGGATATATGCATTCGTGATAGAAAATTTGAAAAAATTGAATTTAGAATTAAAACACATTACGGGACAAGGTTATGATATTGGGACAAATATGAAGGGAAAACATGTTGGGCTTCAAAAACCATTCTTGATGCGAATCCGAAAGCCCTTTTTGAACCTTGTGCGGCTCCTACTTTGAACTTAACAATAAATGTCCATCAGAATTAACGCAATAAAGCCCCCTAAAGTTTATTTAATTAAGGTTTGCGAAAGTCTTCTAGAAGTGGCTGAAGATAATTCCTTTCACATTGATGCAAGACATAAAGCGAGTTCCCTATTAACGTCTGTACAAAATTTTCAATTTATTTGTGGAACTAATATTTGGCATGACGTTTTATTTCATATAGATATTGTCAGCAAACGAATGCAAATTTCTACAATTCATAGAAAAGTATTCCAAACCTTTGAATTTGGGAGGCTTTTACTTGGTAAAATTCCATTATCAATAATAAAAAACAAGTACTGTGTTTTAAGGAATTTTACTTAATAATTGCGATTCGTAACGCGTTTCACTACACCGTAGCTTCTTCAGACGAATGATTATGCAGAAAAATGTTAATGAGAATATAACTATAAATGTTCTTGAGTAATTAAAAGCTTATTGGTCACCTCCTCCTAAGTGGTTATTTATGACAGGTATATCCAATAAAATTAAGGAATAGATTGCTCCCGAAAAGATTCAATAGAGGTGGAAGGCTTAAATCGACTTGTTCATTGATGAGTCTACCTGAGTGTTTGTATTTATTTATTTCTAAAGTTTCCCAAAGATCTACCTTCCAATATTTATTATCTGTATGCAAAATTTCAAACTGTGGGTCGAAAGAATGATTATTTTCTAAGAGATGATTCGCGTAATTTGAATCTGATTTTTATTTGAAAAACTGCGTTTATGTTCCGATATTCTAATATTAAAATTTCTATGTGTTCTACCAATGTAGAAATTATCACAATCATTGCAATTCAATCTATAAACACCTGATTTATTGTTTTTACCTGGTTTGGTTTTATTATTTTTATATATTTGCCTAAATTATTATTAGTTTGAAAGCTATGTTGAAATTATTGCTACTTAAGAATGATTTCAGTTTCTCACTTGTAATGCCAAGGTTAAGGTGCTGAATTTTTGTTTCAATTTATCGACAGGGTAAACTTCATTCAATGCGATTCTACTTTGTTTTTTATTTAAAATATTATTTATTAGTTTGGGATTGTAACCATTATTTTTGGCTATTTGTTTAATCAAATTTAGTTCTTTGTTGAAATTTTCTGGTGATAGCGGGATGTTAATCAATCTATGAATAAAACTATTGAATGCTGACATTTTATGTTGATATGGATGACACGACGAGTTATGTATTATAATATCTGTATGTGACGGCTTATGGTAAATTGCGAAAACATGTTTTCCATTTTCATTCGAAATTGTTACGTCTAAGAAATTTATCGAATTATTGCTTTCTATTTCGGTTGTGAATGCAATTTTGGATGTAATGAATTTATATGATTTTCGAAAATTTTCAACTGTCTATCTGTTCCTGTGAAGCAAATAATGATATCGTCTACATAGCGATACCAGTATAAACAATATTTACTGAGTGGATGATTATGAATTACTTTCTATAAGTTATTCATGAAAATTTCTGCTAACAAAGGACTCAACGGATTGCCCATAATCAAGCCGTCTTCAATAGTATAATATTTGTAATTGAAATGGAAATAATTTTGATCTAAACAAATTTTTAATAATGAAAGAATATCTGATTTAATGATAGTATTGACATGATTCCTTTAAATAATTCTTCAACTAAGTAATACGTATCTTTTGGAGGAATGTTGGGAAATAGATTCTTAACATCGAAAGAAATAAGTTTGGAATTAGGTGGTATAGTGGTATCTTTGATATTGGCAATAAGTTCGTATGAATTTTTGACCGAAAATTCAGATTTAAAATTGCAATGTTTTATTAGCAAGTCGTTGAGGAATTTTGAAAGTTTGAACGAAGGTGCCGTTACATAAGAAACAACAGGTCTAATAGGGTAATTAGGTTTATGAAGTTTTATCAACGAATATAATTCGGGGGATTGTGGATTGAAGTTAATGAATTTATATTTTTCTTGGTCTGTAATTAATGATTTTGCTGTCGAAATTATGTTTTTCTGAAATTTTGCGGTAGGATCCTTAGTTGATGTTATATAGTTTCCGGCTGTTAAGAATTCTTCAGTTTTAGAAATATAATCGGTTTTACTAATCGCAATGACGGTGTTACCTTTATCTGCTTTAGTGAATACTAAATCGTTCTTGGTACTATTTTCACGAATTGTTCTTATTATCTTATAATCGGAATTGCAATGAGGTGATAATTTCGAAAAGTCTTCTTTGATGATTTTTGCTGTTTGATGTTTGGCTAAAATATTATCTTTGGATAAGAGAATAATTTCGGAGTCTATGCCTAACTGTTCAAAATTAGTTTTATTATGTTTTGAATGTAAATCCCAAACTAATAAATAATATTTTAAATAAAAAACAAAGTAGAATCGCATTGAATGAAGTTTACCCTGTCGATAAATTGAAACAAAATTCAACACCTTAACCTACGTTGGCATTACAAGTGAGAAACTGAAATCATTCTTAAGTAGCAATAATTTCAACATAGCTTTCCAAACTAATAATAATTTAGGCAACTATATAAAAATAATAAAACCAAACCAGGTAAAAACAATAAATCAGGTGTTTATAGATTGAATTGCAATGACTGTGATAATTTCTACATTGGTAGAACACATAGAAATTTTAATATTAGAATATCGGAACATAAACGCAGTTTTTCAAATAAAAATCAGATTCAAATTACGCGAATCATCTCTTAGAAAATAATCATTCTTTCGACCCACAGTTTGAAATTTTGCATACAGATAATAAATATTGGAAGGTAGATCTTTGGGAAACTTTAAAATAAATAAATACAAACACTCAGGTAGACTCATCAATGAACAAGTCGATTTAAGCCCTTCACCTCTATTGAATCTTTTCGGGGAGCAATATATTCCTTAATTTTATTGGATATACCTGTCATAAATAACCACTTAGGAGGAGGTGACCAATAAGCTTTTAATTACTCAAGAACATTTATAGTTTTATTCTCATTTACATTTTCTGCATAATCATTCGTCTGAAGAAGCTACGGTGTAGTGAAACGCGTTACGAATCGCAATTATTAAGTAAAATTCCTCAAAACACAGTACTTGTTTTTTATTATATTCCAAACCTACCTAAAAAATTTAGTTGATCACTTCCAACGATATAGATCTGGCCAATCATTTCAAGAAATTCTTGTGCAAGCGAAAGAAGTAGCATCCTCTCTCGAAATTGAAGTTGTTGTTGGACTATGAACATCGAGATGAGACCCCTCATGGTACAAAAACCGCCTTCAAAATTAGTTTTTCTTAAAAATTATAGATCAAACTATAAGCTCTCTAAAAAACCGATTTGACTTATTAAATGAGTATGATATCTTCGGATTTTTTAGCGACATATTCAAATTAAGTGACAGCGATCTTCTAAAACATTGTTCTATTCTTGAAGAGCGACTGACAGATCAGGATAATGAGGATATAGAGTCAATGATTTGTTTAACGAAATTAAAGCGTTAAAGTTGTTTTCATTAAGTGATGATACTGACCCCTTTAGTATTTTACAATATATATTTGAAAACAATTTAATCTCCACCTTTCCAAACGTAAGTATTTCACTAAGAATTCTTTTGACGTTGCCTGTATCTGTAGCTTCTGGCGAGCGATCTTTTTAAAGTTAAAAATCATTAAAAATTATTTAAGATCGACAATGATTCAAGAAAGATTGTCTGGGCTAACAATATTAACAATTGAACAAGAAATTTTGACTGTATAAATTTTAGCGATATAATTAATGAATTTGCAACAGCAAAATCTCGGAAAATATCGATACTACAATAGCTATCTTTCATTTTTTATTGCACCTATACCTAGCTATCATTTTTGATTTTAAAACGAGGTTCCCTAGGTATTTGTTATTAGAAATATCTGCATATTTTTAAAATATCTAAGTATACCGTAAAGTGGGGTGAGATTGATCTCGCGGGGTGAGATTGATCGCGCTGCCATTTTGTGTTCAATTCTAAATTTCCCCACCACCTTTGCTTTGATTCTCAGGCAGCTTTTTTCAGGCGATAGTAAACACATTAGGCTTTCGATCCAGCAGTACATATCGCGACAGTGTAAAGGAAGGTTCGTTCTACAGCGTTCTAAAGTTTCGTGTCAAAAAACGTGTAAATTTGAGTGTCGCAAACTTTTCTTGGCCGGGAAAAACTCATTAATCGTCGAGGATTGTGCACCATAAGATATTTACCTGTCATCGATTGTGAAGGCTGCGCTCAATTTGGAAGGTTAGTTGATATGTACTTTTCGCGCAAAAATGACCTGAACAAAACGGGGCGAGATTGATCAACAATAACAAGAAGTGATCAATCTCGCCCCATCGTTTTCAGATTTTAATGTCTACCTGTTTCTTTTACTTTTAGAATCAGAAAACTGAAAAATGGGCAGAACATATACGCGAAAGCTAGGCAGCAGAACTTACAACAATTTTTCTGATGAACAACTAGAAAATGCCCTTCGAGACGTTACAAATAATACACTTTCTATGCGCCAAGCAGCTCGCACTTACAATGTTTCTTATGGTACCCTTAACAACAGATTTCATGGGCGCAGATTCAAAAAAATCGGCGGGCAGACAATACTATCAAACATTGAAGAGAGAGCCATTTTGACGAATATACTGAAATGCGCAGACTGGGGATTTCCCTTGTCTTCACAAGATCTAAGAATGTTCGTGAAAAGTTATTTAGATAAAAGTGGTAGAAACATTTACAAATTCAACAATAACTTGCCTGGTAAAGACTGGGTCAACAGTTTCCTTAAGAGGCACCAACATGTCGCAGGAAAAAGATTATCGTCCAACATTAGTGCGAAACGGAGTCAGGTGACTCCTTCCATACTAAGAGACTATTTCAACAACTTGCGAGTCACCCTGGATGGTGTTCCCCCGGAGAATGTGTTTAACTACGATGAATCAAATGTTACAGATGATCCAGGGAAAAAGTTGCGCATTTATCGTAGAGGTACAAAATACCCAGAAAAAGTTTGCAACCATTCAAAATCATCAACGACCTTAATGATGTGTGGATCAGCATCAGGCACTCTACTGCCGCCCTATGTAATATACAAGGCCGAAAACTTGTGGAATACATGGACTGAGAATGCTCTTAAGGGCAAACCATGCTGTGATAAGATATGCTGCTCGCAAGGTACTCGATTCAACCGAACTTCGCACGGTTGGATAGATATGCCCACATTTCACGAATGGTTTTCCACAGTTTTTCTACCACACGCTAAAAGGTTAAATGGACGAAAAGTCCTTTTGGGAGATAATTTGGCCTCACACTTTAATCCAGAAGTACTGAGAACGTGTGAAGAAAATGACATTTCTTTTGTTTGTCTCCCTCCCAACTGCACCCATATCTGCCAGCCTTTGGATGTCGCTTTTTTTCGTCCATTCAAAGAAAGTTGGAGGAAAACACTATCAGCCTGGAAAGTTAGAAATTCCAAAACTTCTGGGATTCCTAAGAACGAATTTCCTCTTCTACTGAAACAGTGCATTATTAACATGGACGAAGTTCTGCCTAAGGACAACTCTAAAGAAAGAAGTGGTGTTACACGCAATCTCATTTCTGGATTTGCAGCTTGCGGTCTTGTGCCTTTCAATCCTGATCGAGTTCTTCAAAATTACCAGGTAACACTTCTGACAATGTAGAAGCTAATGTTGCGGATAGTCTCACCGATTTTCTAAAAACTCAAAGGTATAATGTCAATAGACCTCAGAGACAGCGAAAGAAGCTTTTACATGTTGAACCAGGAAAATCTGTTGCTGGTCCGAGTACTCAACTTTCGTCCAGCGAGGAGGAAAATGAGAATATACAATTAGATGATAATTCAGAAGACGATGAATCTATAGATGAACCGACGGCAGACCCTATAGAATATTTCGAGCCAACTTTAGACAATATTATCTTCGGAAAGTTCGTCTTAGTTAAATTTCTATCTGGTTCAAGAAAGAAAACAGAATTTCGCTATGTGTGCCTCATTCAGAAAGTTTTAAAAGATAACGTCTTTGAAGTTGTCGGTTTAAAGTCTGCTCATTCGCGAAGTGTATTTAAACTCGTCGAGAATGATGTTTCAACAGTGCAAATTGGTGATATTGTGGCACTTTTACCAGACCCTAAGTGTGTTATAATATCAGACAGAATAATAAGATATCATTTTTCAAATGACATTAATATCAAGGAATGCTAAATGCTCGGCTAAATATTTATTTTTCTATTTTATTAGGTACCCTGTTGGTTAAAATGTTAAACAGAATAAGATATGATTTTCTACATGATAAAAATATCAAGGAATGCTAAATGTTTATTTCCGTATTTTTTAAATAAATGATATCCTCTGAATCACTTTTTATTCCGTAGTAATTGAGCTGAACAATGTCACCCCGTCTGATCAATCTCACCCCTCATACAAATTATCCAATAACTTTTGTTCCACAACACCGATTTCGAAGAGGGCGACATTAATCATTTCTAACATATTCTCCAGCATTTCTATGCAATAAAGAGGCTTGATCAAAGTCACCCCACTTAGGGTATGACATTGATCACTCATGTTTTATTTTTTTCTAGATACTGATGAATGATTGGCATAAGTTGAGGCCTAAATTCGGTAGTACTGAAGGAATCTAAGGAGGTTTAAAAACAAAATAGAAATATAATAAAAATTGTTGAAAATATTAACAAAAGTTGTTCAAAATTGATCAATGTCACCACACTTTACGGTAAGTAGAAAGTAAAAAATGTGATTTTTAGTTTTAGGTTATGTTTCAGTATTCATAAACAACGAGTCAACGTGTCTGTATCCCATTACTTAAATAAATGTTTTGAAATGGGTATGAACAATAATTTAATTTGTTATGAATTAGTTTTGTTTATTTTATTTTGATATTTTAGTCTACAAATAAAAATGACTTCTAAAGTTCAGTTTTTTTGCTTTACTTCAAGCACCTACCTACCTCCTACCTTCTAAAAAAATGAAAAAACATGATCCAAAATGCCTTAAGGGGCACCAAAATCCTTTTTTGCACACAAGCGCCAGTAGCCCTCACGGGGGCTCTGATTTTTACAAAATGTTTTTGAAGGGTTTCAATTTACATAAACGCGATGTATTTTGCATCGTCTTTTATAGACCCGGGTTGGGGTTCTTTCAATACACAAACAGACACAGTCATTTATATTTAATTCATTCCCGCAATTCCCTTTGAAAAGTATCTGCCAATTAACAGAAATTGATAAATTTAATTTTCTAGGCACGATATTTATTAGCTTGTCGAAATACACGTAAAATACAATAAACAAATCAACCGCAACCAAATTTTCCAGTCTGAATAAGCGCTTTCGGCACTAAATCTCAATTTCAATCGATTCACCTCTTTCGGAGCATTCGGACCTTTACACATCGGTAATCAAGGGATATTATCGCTCGGGCACAAATAAATAATTCCTGTTTGCCGTTTCGATTTGTAACTAATCCATATATATGTTTTTTTGGTTGACTTGCCTCTTTGATATAATAGAGTCCGACCGTAAAAGGTCAAAACTTCCATACCATACTCGAGTTGAACAGCACATAAAGAACCTTTATTGGCCATTGAAATTCTTTGCGTACCTACACGACCGGGACGGGTCTAAAAAGCAATTCTTGGATCCTAATTCACGTGTGTCCCTTTTCTTTTGAGCCTTTATTTATATCATTTAAACTTATGTGTTGAATATTCGAATTGAAAATATGTGAGATATACACAATGAAGGAATTAACAAAGTTGAGATTCAACCTTTTTCATGAGTATACACACGTCGAAATAAACTGAGAGTTTTTTGAACTTGAGAGGCTTCGACTTCATGAAAAACCAAAATTATAATTGAATGAGTCTATTCGGTGAAGCCGTAGAATAATGAAAACTCATTAAGTATGTATATCCCTTAGAAATGTGGTACATGGGCAAACTAAAAAATAAATGTAGTTTCTATAATTTTTTCTTGGAGAAGGCATCAATTTATTGCAGGATCTTTGATTGAAACACTCGTACAAATGTCCAGGAAGAACCAAACTACCTGATTACGATCTTATCTGTCATTTTTGTTGTTCGCGAATGTTGCTGACCTCGTTTTTAAACAAAATGTTTACTCTATACAACTATAATTTGTTGTCAGTAACGTAGACGAATATGTATTTTAGGGTTCTCTTCGAAAACAAAATTGAACACTAATATATTTAAAACGATAATAATTTAATGTGAATATCTAGATAGATACGTTTACAAAAAAAATGATTTCATGAATTTCATGCATGCTCAACTCATTAATTTTAGTAAATCATGGAAGCAAACATTTATTTTATAAACATCTCGAAACAAAAGTTATTATATGCGAGATTTCGCAATGTGTAGAGACATCTAAGAAAATTATTCTTTAAGGGCGATATTCCACCTTCCGTAGAATGTTAAATATCCTCCCTTGAAGGAGCTAGTTTTGCGATCTACTCTTCATAATCTCCGTTAACCGGGGCCACAGGGAACTGGTACAGCACGGTCAGATGTCGCGAATAGGAACAATGGACTGCAGTTTCGGTCTCGTTTGACCCCGTTAGCATTGTCTACCCATTCGTAACACAAGGTAATGCCGTTACCTACTCATCTCAATTCGTTGATGCGAACGCAATAATGTAAATGTCACTGATCCCCTCAACGAACCGAAACAGAGGCTACCTCACCAACGCCCCGCGAAACGATGAAACCAAAGAGCAGATAAAACAAGAAAACGTTAAGTGGTCACACTAGTTCGATAACATACCGCCATGCAACCCTCACGTATCAAACAGAAGCGGCCGACGCTCCTCATCTCTATGTGGTTTACAACCAGGCATACACAAACATCTCAAAACAAAAAGTTACTATGTGCGTTAGGCGTTGGTGATGTAGCCTCTGTATCGGTTCGTTGGAGGCGCAGTGATATTTACATTATTGCGTTCGCTCCAACGAATTGAAATGAGAAGGTAACGGCATAGCCTTGTGTTACGAATGGGTAGACAATGCTGACGAGGTCAAACGAGACCGAAATTGAGTCCATTGATCCTATCCGTGACATCTGACCGTGCACTTCCCAGTGGCCCCGGTTAACGGTGATTATGAAAAGTAAATCGGAAAACTAGCTCCTTCAAGGAGGATATTTAACATTCTACGGAAGGTTGAATATTGTCCCTTGAAAAATAATTTTCTTCGATTTATTTTATATTATTTTAGATCCAAGCTAAATTTTCCAGATGAGTTTTAACTAGGGAATGCAATCTCGATATTCCAAGATCTTGCAATACCGAGATCTCGCACCTATTCTGCAAGGTCAATCTCGCACCCAAAATCATGCGCGATCTCGCAAGATTTGCAAGATTGGTATTATGACAATTTCGGTTAGCTTTCAGTGCTTTCACATGTTCTTTGTGACTTATGTAGGAAATGTACCTATTCCCGGCGGCAACACGTGGCGCTAGAGCTAAAGCGCGATAGGGATGAGTAAGGCGAGACGTTTTTCGGTTGTCGTAAATTTGTCATTGTTTTGCGAGCCTGGACGTGTCAGAGTGCATGGCAATCTGTAGATTTGTAAACTATTCCACTAACAGTTGAAAATAGTTTCTAGTGTGTTTAAGTTCTTTCGGTCCATTCGTTTTGTGTTAAAATAACAACAAAGGTAGTTTATGAAGAGTTTCAAAGTGGATCAGAGGTATGGAAATGAAGGATGAACAAACTGCCCAGTGCAAATTGTGTAAGTCTATTTTGAAAACAACGGCACGATTTCCCAAGGGCTTACATGTACATTTACTGTCCAAGCACGAAATTGATACTTCTCATAAAAGAGTGACAGAAAACATGATTCTGGTTCCATCAAATTCTTCAATGCTGATCAATGCCTCCGCGTCAGTAAGGTTACGTCCTTCAACAGGTACGAAGAGACGGAAAATATCAGATTACTTAAGTACCCCAAAAAAAGTTTCTGTGGAGGAAAGAATTTCAAGGATGATTTCTAAAGATGGCATGAGTTTTAGATCTTTTTGGACGTCGAAAGACTTGAGAGAATTATTTGCGACTAGTGACTACAAATTACCTGCATGGATTATGGCATGAGTTTGAAAATGAAAGTTTCGCAGGATCTTATGAATCTAAGAAAGAATTACCATAGATTCAGCCTTACTTTCGATGAATGGACTTCATGCAAAAACAGGTGCTTCATGAATGTGAATGTTCATTCATTTTCAGAGAATAAAAAAGGTTCTGGAATTTGGGTCTTGTGCGCATAGTAGGAAGCATGCCTGCAAAGAGTTGCATAACTATTTTGAAGAAGAAATTATCAGAATATGGCTTGTCTGATGATATAGTAGGTGTTACTACAGATGGGGCCAGTGTGATGGTGGAGGTTGGGTGACGCATGAATCCTCTTTGCCAGCTATGCTACGCCCACGGCATTCAATTGGGAGTTATATATGTGATCTACAAATCAAAATGTGGAACCGAAACGCAAAGAGAAAGTACAAAAGACACAGTCATAGCAGTCTGACGATGAAGAATTTGATGACATTATTGATAATGAAGGATTTGACTACAGATTCCCACTGTAGGTGAAGTTGACTTAGTGCCAGAATTTGTTCACCTTATCAAAAAAGTAAGGCAAGTAGTCAAACTTTTCAAAAAATCACCAACGAAGAATGACATCCTTCAGAAATATATGAAGAACGAATTCAGCAAAAATGAGCAACCGGTGCTGGACTGCAAAACACGCTGGTCTAGTCTTGCCGATGTGATTTCCACATTCAATAAGGGAAAGCAATCTGTAAGCAAAGCCTTGATTGATTGCAATCTTGGATCGAATACAAATCATAGTTTCTCAGACGAAGAATATCGTGCTTTATCAGATTTAGAACTCGTATTTCAGCCTATAAAACTGGCAGTGGAAGAAGTATGTCGTCGAAATTCAGATTTGTTAACTGCCGAATCTAACCTAATCTAACCTCCAAAATCTTCAATCAAAAAAGAAATAATAAAGTTAGTCGGAAGATTACACAAGAACAGTACCAAAGATTACAATATTGCAGTTGATATACAAAACAAACCCTCGACATCTTCAGTTGCAGATGAAGCCATGAATGAGTGATGATGACGATTCAATTCCATAAGCTGCAGTGACAAAAATTTAGAGCCTAAAATGGCGCGAACTCTTCTCTTAGTCTTGATGAATTGGAAATGGCATTGAAAGAGCGTTCGCAAAAACGTGTGGCACCTTTGTAATCGTCACTTGATATGATTTTGAAGAAAGAAATCAATTTGTACGAGTCAGGAAAGTCGAAAGGACAAAATCTACAGTTCGATTACCAATGTCTTTTATCTGTAGTACCAACAAGTGTTGAGGCAGAACGGGCGTTTTACTCAGGTGGTTATCTGGCATGCAGTATTCGGAGTCGGCTGGCAGATAAAACCCTAGATCATTTACGTTTTTTGAGTTGTTTTCAGGTTTCAGAATAATATGTTACTTTTTGAATAAATTACTGGTTAGCTTGAGATTTTATTTCTCTATTTTGCTTCTGAAGAATAATTAGACATCAAAAATATAAAAGATAGGAATTTTCGTACATTTTCGATGATCATTTCTTCGAGATCTCGCACAATACCGAGATTTCGTAAGATTAGAATTCCTGAATCTCGCGAATACCAAGATTGATATTTTGATGCGAGTTCGGATTCCCTAGTCTTAATATTACATGTTAAACAATGTTTATAAATATTCTCATGACTATAAAACGTCTAGGTCTAAATTCAATCTCTTTCTACACTTTAAATTTATAAAAATCAAAATAATGCTTGTCAAAATGCTCATATATCTTTTAAGCTGCATATTTCAAAACATGTTTACAGTTCATCTTCTGATGATGTATGTTTGTTACCTAAATTCTTCATAACATGATCATGGCATCCATAATATAATCCAATTCCCATATTTTATTTTCTTCTCAAATGACGTGGTCTAAACAATTTTTCCAGATTTGGAATGTAACATTGTTTATTGTACCATTGAAATGTATTTCATCTTAAAACGTGTGTTCTTTCTAGCCTCTTCACCCTTTATCTGTGCCCATATAAGTTCAATCGGATTCAATTCGCAGTGGTAAAGGAGAAGGCGGAGTACACTGACTTCCCGCTTTTTTGCGTCTACCTTATATTTCTCGTATGAGTTTTTATGTAAATTTACAATTGATATTAATTCTTTTTTCACCATATTTTCTTCAAAAAAAAACGAAATTTTAATCCGTCAGCCGTCTGATGATGTCAGTTTTACGCCATGAAGATTTTGGCGTTAATTCAATCTGTCGCGAATAGTATCTTACGTCATCCATTACTATAACCGATCCAAGTGGAATCAAATCCTAGCTAACCTTTTGCATCCAATTCCACACTGGATGTAGGAGATAAAGATCCTCCTATTGTTCCTAATATCGGATCTCATATACCTGATCTTTTTTCCAGGCAGAAGACAGTCAGGAAAATACTGCTTAAGCTTGACACTAATAAACGGAATACCTTCTATCGTGTTGAAATTGTGTGGTTGTGAATTGACACCTATTCTCTGTAGACTTTTTACTATGTCCTATAATAAAGGTATTTGCCCTTCAAACTGGAAAACTTCCAGAATCCAACCGATTCCTAAAAAATGGAAAAACCATCCCTACCCACTATAGGCCAATATTCCTTTTACCTATGATTTCCAAAGTGATGGAAAAAGACATCAATATCGAGCTTATCAAATATTTAGAATCTGTTGGTATCATTAATGATCGTCAAAACGGTTTCAGGCACCAGAGATCCACAGGAGATCTACTTGCCTATATCACTCACATGTGGAAGAGATATATAGAAAAATTTGGGGAGTCTTTGGCCGTGGCTCTCGATATTTCGAAATCTTTCGACCGAGTTTGGCATAAGAGTCTGCTTGATAGGCTGTCCTTATATGGCTTATCCCAACACCTACGCCTATGGATTTCAAGCTTTCTTTCAGATAGATCTCTCAGTGTGGTCTTGGATGGAGTTACATCTAACACACTTGCCATTAATGCTGGTGGTCCTCAGGGCTCGATTCTAGCACCAACCCTGTTTCTTCTTCATATAAACGACTTGCTTACTGTTACAGGTTGTAAAATCCACAGTTTTGCGGACGACAGTACACTCCACACATCCTTCTGGTCGAGAAAACCTCTACCATCCCAAGTTACAGACGAAATACAGTGTGCTAAAATCAATAGTGACTTGAAAGCAATTCTCGATTGGGGCTCTGCGAACCTGGTGGACTTTAATGCTAGCAAAACTCAAGCTTGTTTGTTTTCTAGGAAGGTTAACAGTACTGTACCAGATATAGTGATGAACAACGAGACTATCTCACTCACTTCCTCCATAACAATGCTTGGGATAACCATCGGAGACGGTCTGTCATTGCGCGACCATGTTGTGAGCATTGCTGAGTCAGCATCTCAAATACTGGGTTTTCTGTATCGTGCCAGAAGAAACTTCACTCCAACTCAACTCCTCACCTTCTATAAATCTCCGTTTTAGAGTATGGTTCCCAAGTGTGGGTTCTGCCCCTAAACACACCTTGAAACTCCTGGATTCCATACAGAATAGGGCGATTTGTTTGATCGGTGACTGTACTCTTACAGATTCCATCCCTCCACTGGAACATCGCAGGAAAGTGGGTGAGCTCTCTCTTTTTTACAGATTTTTTCATGGAATATGCTCTGAGGAGATTTCTACGCTTGTTTCTCCGCTCGTTTCTGTCTCTAGGCCAACTCGACAAACTAATGCCAACCATCCTTACGTGGTTGAAATTAAGACACCTAGAACTTTATACCAGAAGGCCTTTTCCCACAGAATAGCGCAACTTTTTCTCTTCCACGTAACGTATTTCCCCATGACTACAATTTGCTAGCCTTCAAGCGAAATATTAACCGTCTCTCCGTTTCAAGTACTCGCGGTGTCGTCGAGACATAATAGGATTCAGTTTCCTTATGCGAGTATCTCTAATATAAAAAAAAGAAAAAAAAATGCTTCGATTAATCTTTTCAGAATTATTTTTTCGAAATTTTTCCCTAGATTAGACTGTAGAGTAATTCGTCTGTAGTTATTCAGTTTTGAGTGGTCAAGGCCTTCCTCGGGCTGGGAAGTAGCGATTGGTCAAACATTATTCATACATTTTCATTATATAGGAGTGTGAATCATCGTCCAGGTTTTTGAGAATATTCTTTGTTATGGAGTCGAAGCAGGATGTCGTATTTTTGCCATTGTCCAGAATATTAATTACTATACAATTAATTGTTGATGAGAAACTTATATTTTCATATTTAATTGAATAATTTTCAGTGAATACCTTCGTTTTGTAATATTGGCATTTAGAGTCTTGTTTATAATTTATATTACATATGTATTGGATTATTTGGTCTTTTCAATTATCCAGCAGGGCTTCGGTTCCAAGATGCATGAATAATCGAGGTTTTACTGTAACCAAATTTAAATTTTTTTCGATCTCGTTTTCCTTGAAAATCTCTTTCGTTTTTGCTTTCTCGATTATGGCTGTTATGGAAATCAATTGCTTGAATGAAATATCAAATAAGGCATATAACATTTGACGTTTGGGAGTTGCTTACATTCAACATCTGACCTTTCAATTGAAGCACTCAACATATTCCGAAATCCATTTCGTTCAATACGAAATTTCAATCTTTCAATTTATATTTGCTGAAAAGAAATCAACCAACGAATTTTCGTTCTCAAAAGGATTCAGTAGAGAGGAATTCGTCCTTTGTCCTTGTTTATGTTGATCTGAAGCAAACCCTCAGAAATATGAGCAATTTAGTATTGTACGTTTCTGCCCAAGTCAAAGTTCCCAATATCTATAATGCGATCACAAAGAGGAAATTGCCGAGCTTTCCTGAAGTATCATGCCTGAAATATCGAATAATATCCCTTCCATCTCTTCAAATTTAGGCACACGACGTCGGAGAGTGAATAAGATACGCGCACAAATCTTCGGTGGAAAGCTCGAGACGGCAATCTAAATAAATCGCAAGGGGCTTTAGATGACCAAACATTAGGCAAATCTGAAATCGATAACTCGTTTGCTGATCCCTACAATCAGATTGGGACCAGGGAAGTACTAACGATGTGGCGAAGATTTTTATTTTATCAACGGAGGCGCAAGATGATATTAGGTTTCAGTTATAGAGCTTATGTTCACGACAAAATAGTTATTCATGAAAGGTGACCGTAAGAAATTATGATACAATGATATTATTTTTAGTTTATGAATTTCTTAACTATTTCGTTGATACACACAAATTTCTTGAAAACTCATCAAGATGATTTCTGAAAGCTGTATTCATAGTATGAATAAGGAGAACAAAAACTCTAAATTTAGAAAAATATAAAAATATAAGTTAATATATTATATTTTTGATTGTTTTCTTTAATACTAGGAAAGCCTCTCGGATTGTTTATCGAAATTGTTTACGAGGAAGCATACTGTCAACTATTCTATGCAACATTCAGTTATATATTATGTTGATGTGGATGAGCGGAAGAATTAAAATGGTAATATAAGTATGAGATGCTCTATGTCTGAGGTCAACTTTGGAAATGGATAGATCCTAGAAGTTACTGGAATTCTCAGTTTCCATTTCCAAACTGAACTTTATTTTGAAGCGAATTGCATTCATGAAGGTGCTGAAAGAATCTTATGAACAAAAGAATGGTATTTGTTATATATGTACCCAATGAAGATGATGTAGTAATAAGGATAAACTTATGACAGCTACAAAAGAAGAAAAGGGAAGAGAATGCATATTAAATGACTTCAATGGGAGGTTAGAAAGCAGGATGACAAATAAAAGTCAGTATTGGAAAATCACGGAGAAGAAATAATAATGAAACAAGATTACTAGTGTTTCCTGGGATGTACAACTTTATAATCAGTAAGACATATTATGGACATAGGAGCATACATAAATTCACAAGAGAAGTCAAAAGTAGAGACGAGAAGTCTAATTGATAGATAGACAGAAATCTACGGAACATGATTGAATATGTAAAAGAGCGATGGAAGGCGCAAACAGGAAGTGACCATTATTAACATAAAAAAAAGAACAGAAAAGTAAAAATGGCCAGATTATTCAGAAGGAAGATATTGAATATGAGTCGATAAGAACATATAAACTATCCGAATTAGAATATGCAAGTGACTTCAGAAAATGTGTAACCGAAACTCTAACCCATGAGTAAGGATTAATGGAAAACTGAAGCGCAGAGGGAATATGAGCTCATTTCAAGGACACAATCATCAACTCAGCCAGAAAGATATGCGAAAGCAGCAGAAAGTTGAATGATATCAAATAAACGGCATTGTGGAATAATGAAATACAGAACCAAACAGAAGTGAAGAAAAGGCATGGAAATTATATCTCAACGACAAAACAACTGAAAGCTATGAAGAAAGAAAGCGAACGAAAGATGTTCAAAAGGTGAAGAATTTGGGGTAAAGTGGAATCAAAGTGTAAAATCAACAGACGACACCAAAGTTATGAATACATGCAATTCGCAATTGTACAAGCATAAGAGAGTCCAACGCGGAAGACTGCACAGAGGAGGAGAAAGATGATAATAGAGAACCAATAACAACGACCCTCTATCCCGTCCAAAATCATGGAATCAACTATTGTGAAAACTATGACAGATTATTTAACTAAGTTTTCCATAATTCCAACTGAACAGCATGGCTTCGTGAAGGGCAAGTTCACCAAGACAAACCTTCTTACCTGCTCAAATGACTGGACTCTTGCACTTGACAAAAAAATTCCAACGGAAGTCATATACCTCGATTTTGCCAAGGCGTTTGAGAGGGTAACGTGTTGCTTCTGCTGCATAGCGTTGGTATTCGTGGTAGGCTCCTAATCTGGATTGAAGATTACATGTCAGGCAGAACCTTCAAAGTCAGGGTTGGTGGCTCTTATTCGCAAGAACGATACGCAACTAGCGGTGTTCTTCAAGGGTCGATTCTCGGACCTTTGTTGTTTCTTGTTTAAGCGAGTGGGCTATCACTACAAATAAAAAGCAGGAAATCATTTTATGCTGATGCACTAAGATAAACAGTAACCCACTAACGAACTGGCAGCTGTTACAGAACGACCTAAACTCGATAGACCAGTGGTGCACTGAAGGTTGTTGTCGTTGAACGTTGAAAAATGTGTTGTGCTACACATAGATTCTAATAATCGGTGCAATCGGTATAACATCGACAACTTCACCTTGCGTGATGTGTCAACGCATGTGGACCTGGTATATGCAAACGCGCTAATACTCTCTGGTATTTGATCAGTAGATCCTTCTTGCATCTCTCGTTTGACACCTCGTTGAACCTCTACAAGACTCCGTCCAATTTTGGAGTTCGCAGGTGCAGTGTGGTGTCCGGTACTTGTGCGTGACGACAACTTGCTGGAGAGCGTCCAACGTCGAGCCCGCAAGTGTCATTTGGAAGTGTTCGACCATCATACTTCGAGAGATTGGATAGAGATGAATTACAAACTTTTGAAAATCGTCGGCTTCGAAGTGACTTCACTGTCTTTCCATATGCGCAGACCTCAGCTGCATATTCAACCTGAATAGTGAACCCCGTCTACGCGGCCATCATCTCAAACTCAAAAAGGGGACATTCAACACAAGGTAACGGCAACATTTCCTGGTCAACCGCATTTTTTCTCCCTGGAACAACTTTCCTAGCGAAGTCGTCGAGTCTCTCTCTGTTAATGAGTTCAAGAACAAGATGGACTAATTTATGTTATATCAATCTTACTCACTTTTTTGTTTTTCTTCTCGCTCTTATCTCTCACCTATATTATATTCACTGTTGTTTTACCTTACGTTTCTTTCGAGTTAAGGCTTCATAGGATTCGTCTTTAGCCTCAAACAGTATTTAATAAGAATAATAATAATAAGAAAGTCACGACAGGTCAAGAAAGGAATTGCATGGACATCATCATGAGATTAGTCAACCACACATCGACAAAGAAGCCTCCAACAGATGGTTGATGAAAGGAGAATTATTCGCGGAAACAGAAGGATTCCTTATGACCATTCAAGACCAAGTGATCGCTACAAACAACTACAAAAAAATTGTAATTAAGGACGGAACATTACAAACAGATAAGTGCAGAAAATGCCATATAAGATCGGAGACTATAAAGCATATTACGTCCGGTTGCGAACAACTGGTCAATACGGACTATCTTCACAGGCATAATCAAGTGTGCAACATTATCCATCAGAAACTTGCACACAAGTACGGACTTCTGAATACCTTCCAGCCATATTACAAGTATCAACCGGCGCTTGTATTGGAGAATGACTCTATGAGATTATACTACGATAGGCCTGTTATCACTAACAGAATGGTGACGAATAACAGGCCGGACATAGTGGTGTATGATAAGAGAGCCAGAACAGCAATGCTGGTAGATGTCGCCATACCGAATAATAACAACGTACTGAACAAGTTCCAGAGAAAAAGTTCAAATACACAGACCTTGCTATTGAGATCAAGCAGATGTGATACCTTGATAAAATAGATATCGTT
This sequence comes from Cryptolaemus montrouzieri, assembly GCA_013387265.2. Lineage (NCBI taxonomy): Eukaryota > Metazoa > Arthropoda > Insecta > Coleoptera > Coccinellidae > Cryptolaemus > Cryptolaemus montrouzieri. Next base: position 4,733,399 of record JABFTP020000165.1, read on the forward strand.
CCTGTCATCATTTCTTCGACTGGGTTAATACCCAAAAGTTTGCGAAATAGCCTTATGAAATTAGAAATGCATAAGAATACTTATATGGAAATTCAAAAAGCTGTAATTCTCAATACATGTAGTATAGTAAGAAAATTTATGTCAAGTATACTGTAATCTATTCCTTTGATTCCTGAATCTGGGAAAGGTAAATTATATCCACCTAAAAACTGAGATAGTGCACGATAATGAATAAGAACAAGACAAAAATTGCAAGACAAAATACGGAAAAGCTCCAGGCTAAGACACGATCACGATAGAAATTATTAAGAATATGGGTGAGGAAGGAGAAGATCTACTATTGGAAATATATAACAAGGTCTGGATAGAAGAGCATATTCCTACAGATTGGCAAAAAGCAATGATAAAGCTAATACATAAAATAGGAACTAGCACGAATATAGCAACTATGGAGGTATCACATTATTATGAACAGCAATGAAATTATATGAACAAATTATAGACATGAAATTGTGATCGAAAAGGCAGAAGTTCAGAGTAGAACAATTAATTAAAAATCTATTCCGATGAAAAAGAACGTTTATATAAAACCTTCGATGAAGTGCCGAGGAAAATTTTAGTGAAAAAAAAAGGTAACAAGGGTGATTAGAAATATCTATGAGAGCAATTAAGAACTGCATAATCGGTGGAAACAGAAGATCAGACTACGTCGAGACAACAGAAGGCAAGGAGGTGGATTGAGCTCTCTTCTGTTCATAATTTTCATGGATGGAATAATAAAAGAATGCACAAATAAGACAAAGAAGTAATAATATATTTTTTACTCGAATAACTTTCTTATCATTCAAATAGAATATTATCAAAGCAACATGCATGAACTCATATGTTACGTAGATTCCTCGGGTTGGCAAGTTTCGAATTTAAAAAAAATTAAGGTACATCTGTAATTCGATTTATGAAGAGTAGAAGTGATTGTCGAACTCTAAGACTACAGTCAATTACTATGGTCTAAATCGAATTAAATCATAGGAATATCCATGATCTTTAAAAGGATCTTCGAAACCTGTGATTTTCAGTAATAGAATAGAAATGGAATTAAGAAAATTTCAGATTTTCTCTGAGAAAAGGTATTGAATCAAATAATTGTCTACAAGTGTATATACTTTTGAAAAGGAAAAAAAATTGCTGCATCCAATATAGCTAAGAAAATGTTCACAGCACTGTATTCCACTCAAAAAAATGCCTGTATATTTTCAAACTTTGATGATGATCGAGATATCCGCGAAAGACGATTTTCACAAAATTCGAGAAATTTTGAATAAGTCGGAAAGAGATATCAAAAAAATTTTGGCACCACTAAACTAGTGTCTGAAAATAAGATCGAAAGAAGAGGGTTCATTTTTCTCTATCTGCAATATTCACATAGCTGCCGTACAAATACATCGAAATTTGCCACCCTATACTTGGGTAGCCTTTTCAACTGAGATCTTATAAATTTGTACCGAAAGGAATATGTTATGAGACGTTTTCAACAATTTCCAGCCACTATCTGAATGAAATAGACTGTCTGAAATCCTAGATAAGAAATTGCTTCAAGCGAGGACGCATAAGGGCTACCCATCTCCAACACAGTAGGCAACAGTATCATAATTTTAAGCCTCGGAGACGTGTGGAATTGTTTCAATTTATTTAGCTTTAATTGAATTGCATTTCTACGTCTTTAGCTATGTCGGTCGATTGTTTGAGAACAATATTTGTTCGCTCTCTTATAACTTGAAGATTCACATGAATATTTCATATTGCATATTCCATGTTTACTGAGTCTTCAGTAGTATGTATAAAACGCAACGCTAGGAAAAGTTCCGTAAAATCGATCAAAGAATTAATTATGAAAAACGAAAAAGTAAAAATACTCAAGATGAGCGATAATTAAGTAAATAATGAAAAATTATTAGAGTGACGGATAGCTAACTTCGGAAATGAAAAATCATTATTTCAGAAAAGAATGAGGTTCTTTTTCCTTTACTGCCATTACATACAGGATGGTCTATTTGAATTGTCAAATACACCATACTCACGCCAACACCTATTCTTCTGCAGATTAATCATCTGCTTCACTCCACCAAAAACAGGTATTTGAATATATAGGGTGCGCCAGAGAAAACCGGACCATTTTTTTTCCGTTATAACTTTCGCAATTTTAGAGCTGAATCATTCGTTCTTGCTTCATTGGAAAGCCAAAGAACTAGGTTTTTCAGAAACTGTATCGAAATTTCACTTTCAGTGAAATCCAATATGGCTGACTCATTCCAAAATGAGCAATATTTCAAGATCGCTGAAACGTTTTTTTTCATTAAAAAATTCTAATGGGGCATTCAGTCGATAATTCAATCTTTTCTGAATAATTTGACATATTGATCTCAAAAATATTCCAAGAATTGCTGAAAAAGTAGCTAGAAGAATTTGTTTCATTCTGATTTTCAGCTGGAATCGAAATATATTTTTCACCTCATGGCGTTGGCACTCCTGAAGTTGTTGTGTTCTTCATGTATGTTCTAAGAAGACAAAGAACCATGTTTCACTAAAACCAACATAAAATTTGATTTCCGTTCGAATTCAAAATGGCCAACTTCCTCAAATATTAACAATTTTTTCCGGGTATTAAAAAATTTTTCGCGATCGTAATGAAACAACTGCGTAATTTAATCACTGGATTGAACCTTTCCCAACATTTTGAGGGGTCGAACTCGAATATTGATTCCGAATTGTGCCAATTGTTGTCATTAATGTTTCTCTTCTTCACCATCATATGCACCATCCTTTGTGAAACCTCTGAACATAGACTGCATGCATTAACTCTATGATAAATAAAAAATAATGAAATCTGAATTCATTATTCTTCTCACAGAGGTAAAATCAAATAATTTCTATAGCATTTGTACGTTTCTCGGATATTCTTCTAATCACATATGAGAATTTCAGTGCATGATTTCGAATGTTGTGAAAGTTTAACCATAAAATACAAAATCATTTCTAGCTCTGAATTTGTTGAAAATAGGAATAGGGACGTCTAATACATTTCAATAGGTATTGGAATTGTCTTCAATCTTTACTCATTGAACACAAGGTGTATTAATTCTTATAAGACCAATGTAGAGCCTTAATCCGAACAAATATTCGACATCCATTACAGAATACCCCAATACCCTATATGGTGGCAGCCATCGCTCTACAACAGTTGCACCGCTTGCTTGAAAAAAAAGCGCGCCAGAATCCCAGTATAACCTACAATTAATTGTGACATCAGCTGAATCAAAAGCAGGAAGAATTATTGCCAAACATAAAGTCATTCTACACAAAGATTTAGGCCACTCTAGAATTATTGAAAAATTGATTTCAATTTTTTTTCGAAATGTACATAGAGAAAAAATACACGGTTTGCGAAGTTTGAACAAGATCCTGATCTGCCTTTGTGAAAGCTCGAGAAAAAAGATTTTAGGGAATTGGAACAGGTTTAGGGCAGATTGTATTGAAATAATTTGTTTATTGACTAATCTACACAAATTCAGACAGATCGAATATCTTTTTCAGTCAGTTGGGCACAACCAAGCATTTTAGGATGGCGTAAGTCAGCACATGCATTTTATTATCGATACTTCTGTGAAATAAACGAGGTGTCCTTTTCAAGTATCGTTTTGAAAAATACGTGGGAAGATTTTTCAATTATTTTATTTTTACGTGAAAGCCTGTACCTAAATCTACCTCTCCACATAATTTCCTTTAACCTTGAGGCACTTGTCGTAACGTTGCACCAGTTTTTGAATACCCTCCAATTAGAATTCTCCCGTCTGACTTCTTAACCACTGCATCATAACTGTTTTGACTTCGACATCGTCTTGAAGATACTGACCGCTTCTCCAAGTGTAGGAAGATATGGAAGTCACTGGACGCCACCTTGTTGTCCACTTTCAGCACTAAATTTTCATTAACGACCGAAGGGTGCCTACTCCGTTGTTCATCATGCACATTTGTGCGGCCTTCTTCGAATGATCTCACCTACTGTATAACCATTCCATCACTCATAATGTTTTGTTCATAAATTACACAGATCTCACGATGAATATCTCTTGGTTTCAGGCCTTTAGCACTGAGAAATCTTATAATAGCTCGTAATTCACAGTCGGCTAGGCTCACCGTTTTCAAAAGCATCTTAAACACTCAGTAAACATCGTAAACAAGAAAGAATCATACTGAAATGAAGCCAGTGCGTAAGCAAGAGATGTAGACGCTGACCGCAGCGCTATGGCTTCGGTGTGGCAAAACGGTTCTTAATTAGAAAATATTATTCTTATAATGAATTATGAAAGTGGTGTATAATTGACAAGACATCGGGAGAAAAATTAAGCGTTTGGTTATCGCCTAATAAACTTCACTACAGTATTTTCGGGTACTCCGAACAATGTCGCTGTGAAGTCAAATCAACTAGAACAGTAATTCCGTTGAGAACATGAAAAGCAGTATATAGACTACACTGGATCATACATCATCTACTGATGACAAAAAGCTGCACGACCAGAGATGCTTCATGATTCTTCTGACGAGGACCTAAAGATACAAGTAGTTTTGAAGAGTAATAACTTAAACCAGCTCTTCTAGTTGAAGTCAACGAAGCTATCAAACCATTCTATGAAGAAATGACCAGTGAATATCCTCTAGTTCCGTATACACGACGTCCCTCCAGATCGAGGTAACTTTTGATTCAATACTCTATCAATTCAGCACCTCGACGATGAGTCGTCAATGACTCAATAAATGTATAGGATACAGGTGTTCCAGCAAAGCATGATGAAATGTACATTTTGCAGTTTCGTGTCGCACTAGTGTGTACGATGCTTTAGCATAAATGCAACTTGATATGCTAATTTATAAGCCCAATTTATGCTCTTTCGACTATTCAATATTATTTCTGTTTATCTAGTTTACGTTCAACAGTTATGACGAACATCATGAACTAGGAAGAAATGGCAAATATCTCAGCTATACTGCCAAATTGGGAATTTTTTGTGGGCCAAGACTTCACCTATCGACCTTTAGAATAATCCTAACCAATTCAGAAATATCCTGTAGAGTAGGAATACTTTATGCACAACCAAGACATAAATATGAAATCTAGATATGCATTATTTTATTGTGGGAAACAACAAGTGTAAATTACTCTGTATATTATATGGTAGCTAGTAGCTTTGCCCTAGGTCGATTCAGAGATAATATACAGCTCTAATAATCTACTTCGAAAGTCACGTTCGATACACAATAACATTAGTTGACATTTGAATATTTATGCGAGGCTTATCCTAACAAAACACATATTACGTATGCATATTCTCAGAAATAACTAACAGATAACCATAAAGCAACTCAAATATTTGCGTTGACTGATAAACCATCACAGTTGCATAATATAGCTGCTGACAAAGTATGACAATTCATTGTCTAAATTTCTACAATTAAAATCAAGTGCTATCGTTGGCCTGATTCGTAATCGGATTTGCTACACCTGTTATGTTATACAGTCGAATTATATCAGGTAGTTTCAGATGAATTCTCATTTTAATGAAAGAGGGACACGGTGTGCATAGGGGAACAGTGGCCACTTCAGAATTAATCATAGACTTCGCGGTGATTCACGCGCCACCTCTCTGAGAAGAGTGCTACTATGAGTACAAATGCTCGCGTGAAGTTTCGGCAGTGTCGATAAAACAGATCAAGTTGAGTTGGTGACGTTTTGGAGGCTCGGAAGTAAAAGGTTCATTTCACTGCTTATTTATCAAACTGAGGTAAGTATTGTTATTGCATAATTTTCTTGAACGTCTTAGGTGTGTTGTGAATATTCTTGAACTATAAATATTTTCAAGTTGATTTCGAAATATTCGTTTCCACATTGATGTTAACTTTGGGGCACAGTGGTGACATACTGTGCAGGCACAATGTTCACTGCTCATCTCACATTTGATGGGGTGACCACTCTACCCCGCACATATATTCCGAGTTGATCTACTTCCGCACTGAAGATATACTTTTCTTCCAGTGATAATCTTCCCAGCATGGTGCGGAACCGAGAAAAAAAACATATATAGGTTTGACAAACAAAGATGTTATGATGGAAGGTGTCAAGTCGGTTTCGGCATTCATTTTCAAATTCCACGAACAACTTTAATGAGGTACATAAAGAAATGTGAAGGCAAGGATATGAACTGGGACGAGGTGACTATAGTTGATGTTCTAAAGATGGTCTCAAACTACAATGTTTGTCAGATCTTCAGTCCTAACGAGGAAGAGATATTAGCTGGTTACCTCATCAAATGCGCCCGTTTACATTATGGTCTCCCACCAATGGCAGCAAGGAAATTAGCCTATGAATTTTCCAAAGAAAATCATTGAGCCATACCACAGACCTGGACTCATGAACAAACTGCTGAAAAAGACTGGCTAAATGCTCTTATGAAGAGAAATGATCAATTATCCTTGAGATCTTCCGAGACAACTTCTCTTGCGAAGGCAAATCTAGAGAAGATGGAAAAACATCGTTTGACTCCAGATAGGATTTATAATATGGACGAAACCGGACTGACCACTGTTCAGGGTAAAAGCAAAGTGATTGATCCATAAGGTGTGAAACAGATTGCACAGATAGCCTCTGCAAAACAAGGAGATTTAGTCACTATTTTTTTATGCAGTAAATGTTATAGGGTCAACTACAAGTCTCACATGATTGTTGGTGCTCCTTCTGGAACCGGTGGTTCTGCATGTTCTTCGGTATGGATCAATAATGAAAAATTCATGGAATGGATGGAGCATTATTCAATATGCAAGACCATCTATTGAATCGAAAGTGCTGTCGATAATAGATAATCACGAAGTATACATTTGCTTGGAAGTTGTTAGAATGGCTGAAGCCAATGGCGTGATTCTTTTAACGTTACCACCACACCATAAATTACAGCCTCTGGACCGCACCATATATGGACCACTCAAAAGGTGCTACAACGAGCATTGCAGGTAGATAATGTCATTCAAACTATTTCATTCAATTGATTAAATTATTTTTCGCAATTTCAGATCGTGGTTACTTTGCAAAAGTGGACACAGAATCACCATTTATGAGATTGCTTATCGATCTTAGTTCACTCAAGTGAACTTCTGGTTTCCAATCAACAGTAATATTCATTTTGAACAAACAGATATTTTCAGATGATGAATTTCTACCAGCAGAAGTCATTGACCAACCTGAACCTCTACCTTAACGTCAACCTGAACCAGAACATCAAGTCCGATGGACACAAATACCTCAATATTCCTGAAGATGTTACTCAGCGCAAAATTGTCCAGGACATCTTAATCCACAACCTCAAAACGTTACTCCTGAACATAGCTCAAGATATGTTTATGATCGAGATATGGTTGCAAGAGTAGGAATATTCATAATAACTGCCAGCCTGATCCAGCCATTTCCAAAATCATCATCAAACAACAGCACTGAAAAAGAAAGAAAGCGCAAATCTACTACAATTCTAACAAACACTCCAATTATGAAACTGATGGAAAAGAATATGATGAAAGGATGCTGAAGAAAATGAAAATATGAAGAAAATCTTCAGCCCAATAGTTTTGACTGAAAAGAAAGAGGGAAAAGTAGCAAAAAACACGAATAGGATAATGAAACATCGGCTATGCAACAGGTTGAGAAAGAAACACAGCTCTACAAAAAAAATTTTTTTATTGTTGCCCTGGATATCATCGCAAATTTTTATGTTTTCAAGTGCCCAGATTACGAATATATTCATGAAAGTTCTCAATGTGCTCGTATTTTCATGATTTTTGCATTTCTTATATTTTGAACAATTATAAGCTTGTTAGAAATAAAATTTAATTTTCCAGTCATGATTAGGCTTCTGCGCAACTTTTTCGTGCATACAAACATCACCTGATCCCCACTCTCAGACCCTTGCTCCACAGAACAGCTGAGATCTCAGTTATTTGACAATATTGAAGTACATATACACGTAAATCTGGATAAAGTGTCATGGATTAATATTTTGTTTCAATTACTGAATGTCCATTCTTATATATTTGTCTTCTAGTCTAAAATATGAGTTCGTCACGAAGAAAGTGTAAATATTGTAGTGATTTATTTTGTTATATTTGCGGTGTTTATATACCAAAAAACAAAAAGAAATATCACAGACTTTGTCAAGGAGACTTATCTTGAATATTTTGGTTTCAAAATGGACAAATTAGGTAAACCATGGGTTCCTAATAAAGTTTGTAAGTCCTGTGTTGAGTCTTTACGGTTGTGGAAAAAGGTGAACGTTCTGGATTAGACTTTGGTTTTCTATGATCTGAATGGAGCCTACGAATCATTTAGATGATTGTTACTTTTGCGTAGTAGATGTTGAAGGTTTTAATCGAAATAAAACGTGGAGATACCCAGACTTACAGTCTACGAAATGTCCGGTTCTACACAGTGAAAATCTCCCTCGGCCCATATACATTTCAAAAGTAATTCGCATGCCCTCAGAAACAATGATGTTACCAAATTCACAGAAATCGGGACCATCTACTAGTGGAAGTGAATGGGAAGGTGAAACATCTACGCCAAAGTTATTTTCTCAAAATGAACTCAGTGATTTAATACGTGATCTCAATTTATCAAAACAAGGATCAGAACTGTTAGCCTCAAGATTGAAAGAAAAAATTTATTGGCACCAACAGTAACAATTACAACATACAGAACGCGAGAAAAAGAGTTATTACAATTTTTTAGTGAAAATGAAGGATTAGTGTATTGTAATGATATCGCGAAGCTGCTTATAGACATGGGTTTAAAAGAGTACAAATCTACTGAATGGCGCCTTTTATTGATAGTTGCAAAAGAAGTTTAAAATGCGTCTTATTGCACAATGGAAATAAATTTGCATCAATTCCAATTGCCCATTCAACGAAACTCAAAGAAGAATATGAAAATGTAAAATTAGTTTTAGAGAAAATTAAATACTCTGAGCATCAATGGCCGATCTGTGTGGATTTAAAAATGGTTAATTTTTTACTTGGCCAACAAAGTGGATATACAAAATACCCTTGCTTTATTTGTATGTGGGATAGTAGAGCAAAGCAACTTCATTGGGAACAAGATGTTTGGCCTGTAAGAAATTCTTTAACTGTCGGTAAAGCCAACGTAATAAGGAGCCGCTGGTGAGCAGAGACAAAATCATACTTCCACCATTACATATTAAGTTAGGTATGATTAAGCAATTTGTAAAAGCGTTGAACAAAGACGGAAATTGTTTTAATTACATTTGCAGAAAATTTCCGAAGCTAAGTATGGAAAAATTGAAAGGTGGAATATTTGATGGTCCTCAAATACGGCAATTGATGAAAGACTCAGATTTTATCAAAGTTATGACTGTTCCGGAAAGTAAAGCTTGGAAAAGTTTTGTGTTGGTTGTCGAAAATTTCCTAGGTAACCATAAAGCAGCAAATTATGAAGAAATTGTGCAAAATATGCTGACAAACTTTCAGACTTTAGGAGCAAATATGAGTATTAAGTTACACTATCTCCGCAATCATCTAGATAAATTTCCGGATAATTTAGGAAATTATAGTGAGGAACAGGGAGAGCGGTTTCATCAAGATCTAAAAGTGATGGAAGAAAGGTATCAAGGTCGATGGGATTGTCACATGATGGCAGATTACTGCTGGTCTTTGAAAAGAGATTGTCCCCTGAAAAATTATAGAAGAAAAGCTTATAAAAGGCGTTTTATGGAAATATGAAATATATTTTCGACATTTTCCTCTTTATTTACTTCGATGTATCCGAATTTCTCAAAACATAACTGACATTATAAATATATCTGTTATTTTGTTTCTTGTTTTACGATTTTTGTTATGTAAAATGAAAATAAAGATTTAAAAAGAAATCAGAGCAAATCCTACAAAATCATTGATAGTTTCACGAATTGTGTGCATAAATAGACCCAAAATCATTTTCATATCTAGGGCAACAAAACCATTGTAGACCAGTGAAATCGATGAAGAGATGAAGAAAATGAAGAGTTTGAGAAAAATAACCGGAAAAAAAACTTTGGTTGAAAAGAGAAGAGAAAGGTAACAGAGGACACCAGTTCAAGTTCAGATGATGAAAGTCTGATTTATGAAAACTCATCAGATGATGATTATGTCTCAATTATACGTTCAGAGAAGAATTCCCAATCATCTGACCTTCAACAAGAAGATTTCGTTTTGGTTGAGTTCCTGGGAAGAAAATAAACAAATTTTTTGTTGGCCAAGTAACAGAAATTGATGAGACGGAACTTCTCAGCAATTTCATGAGATAGCAGAAGGGATATTTTGTTTTTATGGCCATTATAGACGAATCTTCAGTCGAATTCAATAGTATAGTATTACGTATTCCCAAACCCATTCAAACAGGCTGCACTGTAAGAGTAAAATCTTTATACAACTTTGACTTAAATCTAAATTCATACAATGTTGGTTAAAAACCCTTCTCCTGTAATAATTATTACATAATTATAATTATTTGTATCATATAAGTTCGTTTTTCAATCATGTCCATAGTACCCCTTCCTTATGATTATTGTGCCCCACCATGGGGCACAGTGGTCAGAATTTTAGGATTTTGATAAAATGTCAATTGTGAATTCAGTTTTCAAGTAATCATATTATGACTAAGACACAGTAAAATAGATGCAACTCTCTCAAAGAATTTGTATCGACAGCACCTCCTCAAATGAAAACATGTCCACTGTGCACTGCTCTCCACTACATTATTCACATGAATTACCGGATAAATGTTGGGTTAGAATTGCGTATATACATTCGAACTAAAAGACCGGGAATTTTTTAAAATCTGCTTAACACTATTGTCAGAAATTGGTAAGTAGGCACAACTGTTTTCTATAATGGCGCGGAGTTTGAATGCGATCTGTTATCAAGTTTGTTAAGTATTATTATTGATATGTTTTATTAGTTAATTAAAAATATGAATACATGTTTGTACATAGAAAGCATAGGTCACATAGGAATAAGTAGCTCACTGTCTATTCGAAAATTATCAAAGTTACACACTTTGAAATGGTTGGCGGCATTTCTACCATCATCTTTTCGAATTCCGAATAAAAAATATTACACTCGACTTAAGATACAATTCATAAACGAATCGTTCGGTGAAAAATAAATATACGGCACTAAATTCTGGGAAAAATTTCCGTCGACATTTCGGTATCAAACACAAGGGTCAATTCGTAATCAGCCAACGGAAAATTGAAACAAAACACACGTGCGGTCGAATTGAAACAAATTCAATGTTCAAAATTCTCCCGTAATATAAATAGAAAGTTGGGGATTCGATCAGTGTGCGGCCTTGGGGCAATGAAGTAATTAATTCAATCTTTGAGAGGGATATATGAGATTACTGAGATAGATGATGTATAGACGAATGAACGATTCAAACAAATAAGCTGTGACAAATAGTATCGCTTCGTAGCCTTTCAAAATATAACTGAATAACATGATTTTATAATAAACCAGTAATTATATTTTCAATGAAATAAAACTATAGTATTTAGATTTTCAAATATAATTAAACAAAGATTTCCACTGAAATATACAGGGTGCTTCAACGAAAACTGAACAGAGACTATATCTACCAAGATATTCATTTCTGATCAAAACGCAAAAACATGTCAATTTTTGTTTCAAGGAACACATCTTTTGAGGTACAATACTTTCCTGAAATATAAACCCCCTAAGCAGAGGTTGCAATCCTTGAACATTTTGAATAGGAAAGATGGGTCTAGTGATAACTCGAAAGAAAGGAGGTATCTTTGGCTATATCGCTTTGAACGAATTTCCATTTTTAATTGAAAACTGAAAAAGATACAGGGTGAGCAACTGAAAGATCGGGAAGACTATTTCCCTGAGACTATTCGAGTTTCAGTGAGGTAAAATGGAACAGATCCATGCTGATCAATGGCAGTCATCATCAAGGACCATCCTTATCTCGAACTCAACCCCTGGAGCAGGGGTGACAACCCTTGAAAATTTGGAAGAGGGTAGATGGGTCTAGTGATAACTCGAAAGAAAGGTATTATCTTTGTCTGCATTCCCGTGAAAGAATATTCATTTTTGATTGAAAACTATAGAAGATACAGAGTGAGCCACTGAATAATAAAGAAGACTATCGCCCCAAGACTATTGGAGTATTAGTACGAAAAACTGGAATAGATTCATTTTAGATCAAAAGCTGTCATCTTCCGAAATCACCCTCATCTCGAATTTCAACCCCTAGAGCAGGGGTAATATTTCGATCCAGTGATCATTGTAACATCTGCGTTCCTGATTCGTAGTGTTGATTCTTATCGTCAAATAAGAGTCATTTTACATGAGGACGATGATCATACAGTATCACCTGTGAAAACAAAAAAGTTTGCTTTCAGTCAACTGATAAAAACGCATGTACTTGTGAACCCAACTCTAGATGCATTAATCGCATATCGTACAACGAATGTTCAAAGATCAATGGAGTTACTATGACTGATAGTTTTATCGTTTTCTTTCAAGAATCATAATCCTTCATAATCATTCCAATGTTTCAGCTGCTCACCCAGTAATTTTGATGGAGAACGAAAACTTGCACATCATTATGGAGACAAACAAAAATCCTTTCTCAGAAGGTTATAACTGGACCTATCTTCTGCTTTAAAAATAACACAGGGTGGTCACCCCTGCTCTACGGGTTGAAATTTGAGATGTGAATGGTGTTTCGGAAGATGACAGCCTTTGATCTGGAATTAATCTGTTCCATTTTTTTGCACTAATACTTGAATAGCTCAGGGCGATAGATAGTCTCCTCTATTTTTCAGTAGCTCACTCTGTATCTTCTACAGTTTTCAATCAAAAATGAAAATTCGTTCATGGGGATGCAGACAAAGATAATACCTTTCTTTCGAGGTATCACTCGACCCATCTACCCTCTTCCAAATTTTCAAGGGTGGTCACCCCTGCTCCAGGGGTTGAAATTCGAGATGAGGATGGTACTTGATGATGACTGTCATTGATCAGCATGGATCTGTTCCATTTTACTTCACTGAAACTTGAATAGTCTCAGGGAAATAGTCTTCCCTATCTTTCAGTTGCTCACCCTGTATCTTTTACAGTTTTCAATTAAAAATGGAAATTCGTTCAAGGCGATGTAGACAAAGATACCACCTTTCTTTTGAGTCATCACTCGACCCATCTTCCTTATTCAAAATGTTCAAGGATTGCAAAGGGGTTGATATTTCAAAGTTTTGTACCTCAAAAGATGTCCCCTTGAAACAAAAATTGACATGTTTTTGCGTTTTGATCAGAAATGAATATCTTGGTAGATATAGCCTCTTTTAGTTTTCGTTGAAGCATCCTCTATTAATAAATGTTTATCGATTTCGATACACAGTATCTTTGTCAAGAGCGAATGAATACTACAAAATTATCTTAACAAACGTATACTTATGTAGACTAAAGAGGCAAGCTTACCTCTGAATAGATTGCCTCTTTAGTCCTTATAAGTATATGTTAGTAAGATATATTTGTAGTATTCATTCGCCCTTGACAAAGATACTGTGTATCGAAACACGTCGAGTATTTATTTATACAAAAAGCATTCTCTAACAGCGATTTGTACATACCAGTTTGTTGCATCTTATTCACAGAACTCTTATTGGTTGCAAATTATCTTACCTGAAACGAAGAAAATGAAATTAGTGCAATGTAATAGCTTTAATGATATAGATTCTGTCAAAGAAGTATCGGAAATTATTCAATAAAACACAAAATATTTATTTTTCATCCAAGCTTATTGTATCGCCTTCAACGTAGGCTCCTTCCAATATGATACATTCACTATTGCTCTACTATTGCACTAGCAATAGCTTGTCTGTTTATGGTGTGTTAGTGTTGTGTGTACAAAAAGAGTACCAAAAAATGTTTCTGCTTAGCAGCTTCATTCTCTCATTGTCATCTTGCACTCCATGATTTCCAGGACTTCTTCACGAAGACAAGGGTGAACACGAAGGCATTGGGACAGGAAAAATCTGTAACAATGGGAAAAGAAAAACAGCAGAACAATATTTCATCAGAACGTACCTAACTCTTATATGTCTAAATTCACTTGAATCTAAGAACTCAACTAAAGCTCCTCTAAATAGACTTAAAGTTCTCTACCCAATTGATGAAATTATGTGAAAAAAAAATGAATTTCTTGAAAACCATCCGTGAAATGGTAAATAGGACAATCGAGGATTAAATGTCTTATTGTTTCTTCAGCTGCGCCACATTCACATGCCGGACTTTCTACAGAATTACATTTGAACAACATACTATCATTACGACCATGTCCTGGCCTGAGAAAATTTAACGTACACCAATTTATCCTTTTTATATTGAAACCTGCAACCCTTTTGCAAGGATCCTCTATGAGAACTTTATTAAAAACATCAACTTCCTGCCATTCAGTTTTCCAAAGATCAACAGCCTTCACCCGTGTACGCAAAAAGTCAATCGACCAAATAGGTTTCCTAGATTTCAATCTCAAGTAAGGTGGATTTTGAATATCGTGTATTATCGGAACTTCTGGAAATGAGTGATACTTATTCCAAGATGATTTAAGAGCTAATTTCCTGCGAATATGGGAAGGAACTATATTACAAATAACAGAAATCCATGGCGTAGCAATTGAACTGATACATCCACTTATAACTCTCATAGAACAGTTCAACTGAGAATCAATCTTATTGACATGAGCACTATTCAACCACACCTGACAGCAATATTCTGCTGCTTAAAATACTAAAGCAAAGCAATTCGCAAAGTAGAGTCTCCGGCGCCCCAATTAGATCCAGCTAGTTTATGAAGTATATTGTTTCTTGTTTTCAACTTCTGACATAATTTATCAATATGAAATTTGAAAGTCAAAGAATGATCAAGCTTAACACCAAGATATATTGGAGTGAAATTATGAGTTAATAGTGATTGATTGAAGAATACTCTTAGTTGCCTATCCTTCTCATGATTATTCAGATGAAAACAAGAAACCTCAGTTTTCGAAGGATTTGGACATAAACGCCATTTTTGAAGAAAATGTTCAGAATTTCTGAATCAGAAGTCAGTGTTTGCTCAATTGTTTCGAAGTCATAGTGTCGAAAACCAAAGCAATAGCATCAGCATAAATAAACTTTGCCGACTGAAACAGTAGCATCAAATTTAGCAATCAGTTGCACAACGTAAGCAGCGGATACATTATTTTCAGGATGTCGTTCCTTAAATAAAGCCGCTGTTAATCGAGCAGAGTCGTTATTTCTAGAAAATAATTTTATCATTTCCACCCTTTCTTCTACGGAATACACCATTTTAATCCTTCTACAAATTCACAATCGCTTTGGCACAGTGTCAACGTTCCTGAAAATTCACGATAGACTGACGAGAGACTAAGGTAAATCAAACACAAGGTCCGTCTTCTTTAACAAATAAATGAAAATATTGCATACGTCGAGGTAAATTCAACATAAGCTAGCCATACACCAGCGTTATTTACTGCATGGATGTGAATGCAGCACTTAATAAACTAATCACAAAAGTAAGAAGCGTTCCACTTTTTTAGAGATGGAATTTCAGGAAATATCGCAGGTTATGTATTTTTTTTAATATCTCCTTAGTCCTTTTCATGACCTTGATTGCTATGTAAAATCTTTTCTCAGATTTGTTTAGACATATAAGAAGTATGATCGATGAAATATTTTTCTGCTGGTTTTTCTTTTTCCATCGTTACAGATTCCTGTCCCAAACCAACTTTCTTTCACCCTTGTCTTCGTTTGGAAATCATGGAAAGCAAGAGAGAATAAAGCGGCTGAACAGAAAAATCTTTAGTACTCTTTTTGTACACACGACACTAACACAACATAAACAGACAAGCTATTGCTAGTGCAATAGCGACAGGGAAACGAGTTTTTTCCTTAGGTTTTTTCACTCGTTTATTGAATCATATACAAGATAGTATGGTTCCCTGTTATATATATAATTATATATATATATATATATATATATATATATATATATATATATATATATATATATATATATATATATATATATATATATATATATATATATATATATATATATATATCTGCCATTTCGTTGACGATGAAAATTTTGAAGTGAAAATTTAGGGTCAGATAGTACTTGATAATATGTTCAAAATGAGGTATCGCAACACCTCTCATCTCTATTCAAAATCAGGGGGTTGTGTTCACCCCCGTTAAGGAATAAGTTACGGTGTTGAAAAATCGGAGAAATTGTTCCCCCTCGAATTAGAAATCGGAAAATCGAGGTGTTAAGTTTGTTGATTAACATCGTTTTAATTTGAACGATTATATCATTTACGAAAAATTTTAGGTACTGGATTTCAGTTGTTGCATCACAAGAATTACCATTCGTTCCAGGGAGTTGTTTCACAATATTCCTGTGTAATAAGAGGACGAATGGCTTGAGCTGGAATATTTTTCTTCATCGGAAGTTTTTCATCCTCTATTACATCCTGCTCTGTATCTGTGTCTTGGCTGGTCTCCTCATCAACATCTTGTTCTGCATTATCGTCTTCTTCATCATCGTTTTCATCAGATGTGTTTTCAAGATCACTAGCAAGTTCATTGAATCACTGTAAGCAAATTTCAGGATCTTTGCTGGACTGTACACGTCGTCTTTTAGGATCAGACATACTTCTTTTTTTCAAGGTAGGAAGAAATCGAATTTGAACTGAACTGACTCGAAACACAAAGTGAAACGTGAATGCTCGCGTGGTCTACAATCGTAGACCAGTCATATTCAGAAGCAAATATCTTCGAAAACCAATCGCTAACAGTGTCAAAAATATATTGATTCACTAAATAATCAAGTTTTCTACAGCTATTGAAGAGTAGATATGCGCAATAAAAATCGTCTACCGTCATTCAAAATGGCGTGGTCTACGATTATAGACCACGCAAGTAACGGAAGGTTAATACAGGAAATTTTGAATAAACTTCTTCAAAATATCAAATTACCTTCGACAGACCTAAAATCCGTATCAAACCATATAAAACGACACCTTTTTTTCCGGCTAAGAAACGGAAGGAACTCCGACCAATATTGCACGGATCGGAAACTCAGCGAAGTGCGATGGAGCAATTAATTTCATCGAAGGTGACCGTGGAAAACACAATGACTTCACGCAGCGCGGAGAAAGGAAGGGAAAAACAATTAAAAACTCCAATGAATTATCGTCCCTCAGCTAGACTTCGGTAAAAGTTTCGACACTATCTCTGCGCGATACGACCGTCGGATTTCTGCAAAACGTCAGACTGTGCAGACCGGAAAATTTAAGGCATTTAGGGCTATAGTTCCGGTCAGGATTTGCGAATATGTGGACAATGTCGAGTTCAGTACGTGACGATAATTTACATGACATCAGAAGACGGATCGATGATAAAAATTAATTTTTCTCGAAAAGTAGAATGAAATAGGTGCTATTGATCCTTTTCAAAAACCATTTTGTAGGGTGTCTTAAGGGCTATGGGATCAAATTAGTTTAATATATTTTTTGCCTTTATTTTTGAAAGGATTTAAGCTGAAAGGGCTCGAACAAATTTCTTCTTACTCAAATATGCTAACTTTAATGGGCCATACCTTACTTAATAATAATCTGCCCTATAAAGGGTTAAAAACTATTGGCTACTTAGTTAACTTTATAAGAATATTTCCTACCCTACCCACATGGTGCTCATTATTGTGGTTACTTTAGAAGTTAATTCCTAATTCCCATGAGTACTAATTATTTATTTGTTTTTTCAGGATAAAAGAAAGAGACCTTCAGGTGCGAAGTTTCGTGAGCAAAAGAAACTGAGACTACAAGAAAGGGGAAAAATGGTTGGATCTTTAAAGCATTTCTTGCAAAACAATCGAGATTCCACGGAGACTATCGATGTTGGTGCGACCGAATCGTCCGAATCTCAAGATTCTAAATACGTAATATCAATAACCGCGAGTGGACCATCTGAAATTTCAACAGTAACATCAGGTCTTGCTACAAGTGGCAGCGATAGTAGCAGCAAAACAGCTTCTACTGATGCAGAGCCCGATGAAGCGATGACACCATCCTCTTCTACAGCACTTGAGAAATCCACTTCAAGTAATTCAGCTTGTGTAAAAAGTTCGGAAATGTCAGCTACCGAAATACCTGCTGCAAGTTACACTTTCGATGAAGGCTGTAATCAGGCTAGTATCGATATAATTCCGTTCGACCCCGGTTTGTGGCCCGAAAGAGTCACCAATGAGAAGGCTAGAATATTGGTTAAACGTCGTCCGCCCTTGATAGACATCAGTCCCAGCTTTCCTAGTAATAAAGATAAGAGAAAGTTTTCGTGCAAATACTTTGAAAGAAATCTAGCAAATGGAGAAAAAGTCGAAAGGGCTTGGCTTATTTACTTTATTTCTAAAGATTCTGTATTTTGTTTTAGTTGTAAGTTGTTTTATAAATGTAAAACTCCTAACGCTTTTTGTGATACAAATGGAGTATCTGATTGGCAACACTTGTCTTTGCTAACTAAGAGACACGAAACGTCAATTTTACACAACAGTTATATAAACACTTGGGTAAATATAAAAAATTGTTGGAGACATCTATGACCGTTAATGCTCATCATCTGCGAATTTTAGAAACGGAAAAAAAATATTGACGAGACGTGTTGGAAAGAATTATTGCGATTGTTAAGTATTTATCTATACAATGCTTGGCATTTCAAGGTTCTTCTCAATTGCTTTTCGAACATGATGATGGAAATTTTCTAAAAGCTGTTGAGATGATTGCATCTTTTGATTCAGTGATGAGACTGCACGTTAACCGAGTGTATAACTCCCAAAACAAATCTATTAAAATGACTCATTCATTATTTAGGCATGCAAATACAGAATGAAATAATTGAATAATTGTCGTCCAAAGTAAGGAATAATAATTCGGAAATGGTTCGCAGTTCAAAATATTTTTCTATAACATTAGATTGTACTCCAGACACTAGTCATACTGAGCAAATTAGTCTTGTTCTGAGGTATATTATCCTCAACACTACTTCAAAAAAGGTTGAAGTTAAGGAAAGTTTTATTGCGTTTAATCCACTACTGGACTCTACAGGAGAAGGAATATATACATTTGTGATAGAAAATTTGAAACAATTAAATTTAGAATTAAAACAGATTAGGTGACAAGGTTATGATATTGGGACAAATATGAAGGGAAAACATGTTGGGCTTCAAAAACGAATTCTTGATGCGAATCCGAAAGCCCTTTTTGTACTTTGTGCGGCTCATACTTTGAACTTCACAGTATATGACGCCTCTAAGGTGTCAGGTGCTACAATAAACTTTTTTAATCTTGTGCAAGAGTTATATAATTTTTTTTCGTCATCCACAAAAAGGTGGTATGTTTTGAAAAATAATGTCCCCGGGTTAAATTTAAAGCCTCTAAGTGAGACAACATGGTCCAGCAGAATTGAAGCAATAAAGCCCCTTAAAGTTTATTTAATTAATGTTTGCCAAAGTCTTCTAGAAGTGGCTGAAGATAACTCCTTTCACAACGATGCAAGACATAAAGCGAGTTCCTTCTTAACGTCTGTACAAAATTTTCAATTTATTTGTGGAATTATTATTTGGCATGACGTTTTTATTCATATAAATATTGTCAGCAAACAAATGCAAAGTGCTACAATTAATATCAAAGTATGCCAAACTTACCTAAAAATTTAGTTGATCACTTCCAGCTATGTAGATCTGACCAATTATTTCAAGAAATTCTTGTGCAAGCGAAAGAAGTAGCATCCTCTCTCGAAATTGAAGAAGACATTCCACCATTACCAACGGTTAGGAGGAAATTTAAACCAGAGCTGTTTGACTATGAACACCGAGATGAGACCCCTCATAATCCAAAAACCGCCTTTAAAATTAGTTTTTTTAAATTATAGATCAAACTACAAGCTCTCTAAGTATGAGTATGATAATATTTCGTATTTTTTAGCGACATATTCAAATGAAGTGACGCGATCTCTTAAAACATTGTACTATTCTTGAAGAGGCACTGACAGATCCGTATAATAAGGATATAGACTCCAATGATCTGTTCAACGAAATTAAAGCGTTAAAGTTGTTTTCATTACCTGATGATACTGACCCCTTTAGTATTTTACAATATATATTTGAAAACAATTTAAGCTCCACCTTTCCAAACATAAGCATTTCACTGAGAATACTTTTGACATTGCCTGTATCTGTAGTTACCGGCGAGCGATCTTTTCCAAAGTTAAAAAGTATTAAAAATTATTTAAGATCGACGATGATTCAAGAAAGATTGTCTGGGCTAACAATATTAGCAATTGAACAAGAAATTTTTGAATGTATAAATTTAAGCGATGTAATTAATGAATTTGCAACAGCAAAATCTCGGAAAATAAAATATCGCTACTACAATAGCTATCTTTCATATTTCTATTGCACCTAGCTAGATCTAGCTATCATTTTTGATTTTGAAACGAAGTTCCTTAGTTTTTGTCATCAGAAATATCTGCATATTTTTTAAAATATCTAAGTATAAGTAGAAAGTAGTACTTATATATATAGGGGTTTCACCCCGACAAGTTGCCCATATATCTGTTCATGCAATCAAACTGATTTCATGAAAAAATATAAATCCACCACCCGGTAATTAATACCATTGCCAGGCAATGATTATAATCAAAACATATCCTGGAATAATTATATATTAAGATAACGTTAAATGTTATGAGAATATATCAATCTACCAGAATATATACAATTTATACATACTATAGCATCATCAGACAATAATATCAATGTACCAACGAGTAGTGTCAGAGGCTTTCTCCCGCTTTCTCCCCGGAAAAATCCAGTGTACGGATCTTAGTCAAGTAACACTGAATGTTACTCATTAATAGTTTCCTTTGTGTGAAGTGGTGAACGATCGAATAGAATACTGCTCTGAATATAAATATGACAAAATTGTCAGTTAATTATATTACATTTATATAAACAAATAAATAAAATATGAAATGAGATTCTGAGCAGTATAAACTAAAGAGAAAACCTATGACTCTAACTCATTATTTTTTTCGGAAAGAAACCTACGATTTGATGACTGTTATCTGTTGTAGCTGTTCAAACAAATTTTTATTCAGACCCAAAATCTCAATACTTTTGTGAAGATTTCTAGGAATAACACCTGTTGTGGAAATAATAATCGGTAGAATGAAAATTTTTCTCATTTTCCACATTTTTAAATCTCGTCGCCAAGCATCATATATTTAGAAATTTTTTCATTGTATTTATTTTGTATATTATGTGTGTCGGGTATAGCAATATCAATTATATATGTTATTTGATTCTGTTTATCAGTAAGAATGATATCTGGTCTATTGTGTTTTACAACTCTGTTGCAAAGAATTGTTTTATCAAAATAATGTTTATATTTGTCATTTTCACAAATAATCTCAGGTTCATATTTGTAAATTTTTTTCTTTTTAGGTCATGGGAATTAGGTCATGTTCAATTCCTAGATTAAAATGAATAATGTTAGCGACGGTCTTTCTAAATAATATATATAGTTTCAGGTTATTTTCTAGTATTTATAAATAACGAGTCAACGTGTCTGTATCCCATTACTTAAGTAAATGTTTTAAAACGGGTGGGAAAAAGAATTTATTTTGTTATGATTATGTTCTACTTGTTTCATTTTGATATTTTAGTCTACAAATAAATCTGACTGTTATAGTTCAGTTTTTTGATTTACTTCAAGCACTTACCTACCTACCTCCTACCTTCAAAAAAAAATAAAAAAACATGATCCAAAATGCCTTAAGGGGCGCCAAAAGCCGTTTTTCCACACAAGCGCCAATAACCCTCACGGGTGCCCTGCAGCCAATTGAATAATTATATAGAACTAAGGACAAAATCTATTTTTATGGCGCCTGTACGGCAACAAGGTATTAGCAAGTGACCTCAACTTTTTACTTTTACAAGTTCCAAGTTTTCAATCATCTTGAAGAAGCATGATGTCAAGACAAACTTTTAGGTTGCAAAATCAAGTTAAGTGAAAGCTTGGATTCTTAGAAAACTTGAAGTTCTAGTCTAGTCGAGCTTTTCAAAACATTTTCAAGCAGCTTGACTTGATGATACCCTTAATAAAGCAACTACACCAATCAAAAATTGTAAAAATCGGCACTCCAAGTGGACTCCGTTATTTTTTATGGAATATAATTCGTTGTTTTCAGCTTTTAACTTAGTTTATTGATATTATGTGATTTGAGGATTAACCGCCCTCGTCTAAGATGATTTTCTGAAGACACACGAAAACTGTCTCAGCACAAAACTCATGAATTATTAAATAGTTTCCCCACTTTCTCATCTACATCATGTCATCAAATACTTATCCCCAAGATCATATCTTACGTAGACTTCTATTCAATCACGGTGGTGGATTTACGTATGGGCGGCGTAACGGAAAGTTGCCAGATAAAAAGCGGGGTACGCCGCCATCCGGTTTTCATTTTGACGTGGGTCGAAATTGGCTCTGGTCGCTCTAATCGCCTTGCGGTTTGCATACGCACATTACACCCTCCTCGAATTTATTCACCACTTGTTGACGGATGGATGGGCTGCTCTACAACCGTCAGCGCCGCAGCGCTCTAATCCCGTTGAAACTAGTTTCGTGGAAAATGGTCTACGAGAGTGCATCATTGAACAAGAATAAAACTCCGGAGAAATTGATGGATTTTGTAATTGCACAATAGTTTGATTATTCATTTGCATCCAAGTGTAGTCTCGTGTGGAACTCTGGGTTGAGATGAAAAGGAAAATCCATAATAAAGGGGATGCTTTAATGAAGACTGATACTGTATAAATATATGATGTTTGTAATATTTTATTCCCTGAATAGCGTTCATTCTGTCAAAAAAATACCGGAAATTTATTATTCAAAAAATCCGCTTAGAACGATTGTCAGAATTTTTGTTGTTGATAAGTTGGCAAAACTGTTTGCTATACTGACGAAGGACTTTGACCGCGATCTGTCATTCAGTTTGTTCACAGTGCTCGATTTTATTAGTTCCTAAAAGTGTGTTTTGCGATTTTTACAATACATCAAAATACCAACCAAAGAATTTATCTCAAATTTTGTATTACAAATGGAATTTCGTGTGCCGAATCGCTGAAAATGTTACAGAAAGCATACGGTGAATTTACTTTATCGAAAACACGTGTATACAGGGTGTTACATAATAGTATGTCACAACTTAAGGTCGTAAAACTACGTGCAATTTTAAGGAAAAAAGTTTATACAGACATATGTTGAGGAGCTACAGGGTGTTGAGATTTCCGGAAAAAATTGGTTTTTTCTTCAAAACTCCTGCAGTTTTTGATAAATTCAGACCAAATTTGAAATGCAAGCTAGCTTTTACAGCCTCCATTATTACACGTCCTAAATTTTAACAAGATTTCACAAAGTGTTTTATTTTTCGGAACCATGTCTTCCTTTTCCCTTTCAAACATTTTTGCAGTACGCCACTGATCAGCGTACAATCAATTTTCGTCATCTTCGTTCAATTTAGAAACTCTTTTGACACTTGTAATTTTTTCGTATATCCGACCGTTCTCGAGCAAAAAATTATTGAACGATTGTTTGCATTCGCTGAATTGAAAGCACTTCTAATTAAAAAAATTACTAGTAGGCTTTGATATTTTTCATTTATTTATTTATTTTGACAGTTGCTGAGGTTGAACCAGTATCTGCTCGAATTGATTCTTAAATCAACGATTAGTTTTAATGCTTTTGAAGTTATTGCTGTAAGAAAAAACAGAAGGTAGGCGATTATGTCAGGTGCGCTTTCCAAATCGAGTAACACCAGACAGGCGAACATTTTCAAATATGCACAGAAGGTTGAGGGAAAATGGTACTTTTACTGCAAATAATCATTTAACAGGTACAACTCAAACTATGAGAACCCTAGATATTGAGGAAGCAGTTTTGAATTGTATTGATTTTATTGATTTGAATTCTCACAAGAAAAATTGGAAATCAGTTGAATATTTCACATGTTCAAGTTTAGAGGATTTTCCATGACTTTTCATTGTACCCGTTTCATATTCAACGCCTCCAAACTCTACTTCCTCGAGATTCACCTTCAAGACTGAATTTCTGCCGATGGTTCTTAGATAAAATTAGAGAAAATGCTCATTTTGACAGTGAAATAATGTTCACAGATCAAGCTAACTTTTCGAGAACTGCTATCACAAATTTTCACAATAATCATTATTGGGCTGAGAAAAACCCCAATTTGATTGAAGAATCTCATCAGCAAGAACAATTCTCACTGAATGTCTGGGTCGGAATAATTGGAAATCATTTGATTGGTCATTTTCTTGCCTAACAGAATAAACGGTCCCGCTGATCGGCAATTTCTTGAGAAGGAGTTACCTTTACTGCTCGAGGATGTGCCACTTTTGGTGACAAACATAAAGTGGTTCATGCATGACGGGGCACCAGCACATTTCAGTGGAGAAGCTAGTGAATTCTTGAATAACATATTCAACAATCGATTGATAGGTCGGGGTGGGCCAGAACCATGGTCTCCTAGGTCCCCAGACTTAAATAGTTTAGACTTTTTCCTATGGGGATATCTCAAAACTTCAGCTTATACCACTTCAGTGAACACTGTAGAAGAATTGAGAAATCGAATAATAACCTCTTGTGACACAATAAGAAATGTCCCAGGAATATTTCAAAGAACACGTGATAATATGCGAAGAAGGACAGAGGCCAGTAATTCATTTAGTTTTAATTGTTCTTTTTTTAGTTTGATATTGAATAAATATAAGTGGATTCTGAGAACCCGAGCTATCAAAATAAAAGCGAATTTTGGGCATACCTATCGAATATTTTTTTCTTTTATTAATTTTCTTTATTTAGCGAATAAAATACAATTCGAATAATTCAATTTCAATAATTTTTCTCTCGAAAACGGTTGGAGATACGAAAAAATTTCAAGTGTCAAAAAAGTTTCTAAGTTGAACGAAGATGACGAAAATTGATTGTACGCTGATCAGTGGCGTACTGCAAAAAAGTTTGAGAGGGAAAGAGGAGACATGGCCTCGGAAAAGAAACCACCTTGTGAATTTGAGTTAAAATCTAAGACGTGTAATGATTGAGGCTGTAAAAAATAGCTCGCATTCCAAATTTGGACTGAATGTCTTAAAACTGCAGGAGTTTTGAAGAAAACAGTTTTTTCCAGAAATTTCAACTCCCTGTAGCTCCATAACGAAGCTTTTGCGGACCTATGTATATATGAACTTTTTTTCTTAAAATTCCACGTCGATTTACCCCCTCAAATTGTGACATACTATTATGTAACACCTTGTATGAGTGGAACAGTACATCCAACAATGGCAGAAATGTGACAGAATATTTGCTTAGTTCTTCTCAGCTAAGTATATCTTCAACTGAAGTTATCATCCATAGAGTGACGGAAATGGAAACCATCATTTAAGTTTGAGAGAGATAGGTAATGAACTTCCCGTCTCTCACGAATTAATTCGTACCATTTCAAACGACCCTTGGTGCATGAATGGTGTTGCCCCTCGAATAGTTCTAAAAGATCTGAATTTTCTGCCAAAATTGAATCGCGACAAGGTTTCTGAAGACATAGAATGAGTTAATTCAGACCCCACATTCATGAAACGCATTGTAACTGGTGAGACATGAGACATAGATTTATGAGTTAGACATGCAAACCGTGCAATAAGCTTGGGGATGCCGCCTTTCAATCGAACCAAAACCAAAAGAACACGTCAAAGTCGATCAAAACTCAAGGAAATGTTGACTGTTGTCTTTGATTATCGTGATGTTGGGCAATCGGATTTCTGGGCAGAAGGTCAAACAGCAAATAAAAATATCACCTGAGCGTTATGAGAGAGTAAATTCCTCGAATAATGTACCATCTCAAAAGGCTATCATTGTGAATAAATTTCTGACCAATAGCTCAATAAATACCATCAAACAACCACCGTATTCAGTTGATATGGCTCCGGCCGACTTTTTTTACAAGGCTCAAATTAACACTTCGAGGTACCCGCTTTGAATTGAAGTCGATTGCGGAAAAAGCGTTTGAAAAATGTTTAGATGTTTGGATTATTTGTCGGCGTATATCTAGCTTGTTAACCATCCAAACTGTTCTAGATCATTTAGGTCAATGGCTTAATCTGTTGGTAGAAACTTCACTTCTAGCTCTCTTCTACCCATAACTAGGGAAGACGGTTCGTTAGCCATCACACCTAAAGACAAAGCCAACCTTCTTGCTAACCTTTTTGCATACAACTCCACTCTGGATGCTGGAGATAAAGATCCTCCTGTTATTCCTCATATCGGATCTCATATGCCTGATATAGTTTTCAGGCAGAAGACAGTCAGGAAATACTGCTTAAGCTTGACACGAATAAGGCACAACGGAATACCTTCTATCGTGTTGAATTGACACCTATTCTCTGTGGACTTATCATTATGTCCTATAATAAAGGCATTTGCCCTTCAAACTGGAAATTTTCCAGAATCCAACCAATTCCTAAAAATGGGAAGAAAACCATCCCTACCAACTATAGGCCAATATCCCTTTTACCTGTGATTTCCAAAGTCATGAAAAAACCCATCAATATCGAGCTTATCAAATATTTAGAATCTGTTGGTATTATTAATGATCGTCAATATGGCTTCAGGCACCAGAGGTCCTGGAGATCTACTTGCCTATGTGACGCACATGTGGAAGAGATCAATAGAGAAATTTGGGGAGTCATTGGCTGTGGCTCTCGATATTTCGAAAGCTTTCGACCGGGTTTGGCATAGGCTAGGCAAGCTGTCCTCATATGGCAACACCTACGCATATGGATTTCAAGCTTTCATTCAGATAGATCTCTCAGTGTGGTCTTGGATGGAGTTACATCTGACACACTTGCCATTAATGCTCGATTCTAGCACCAACCCTGTTTCCACTTCACATAAACGACTGGCTTACTGTTACAGGTTGTAAGATCCACAGTTTTGCGGACGACAGTACACTCCACGCATCCTTCTGGTCGAGAAAACCTCTATCATCCCAAGTTATAGACGAAATACGTCTGCAACAGTGTGCTGAAATCAATAGTGACTTGAAGGCAATTCTCGATTGGGGCTCTGCGAACCTGGTGGAGTTTAATGCTAGCAAAACTCAAGCTTGTTTGTTTTTTAGTGAGGTTAACAGTACTGTACCAGATATAGTAATGAACAACGAGACTAACTCACTCACTTCCTCCATAACAATGCTTGGGGTAACCATCGGAGACCATGGCACGACCATGTTGTGAACTCTGCTAAGTCAACATCTCAAAAACAAGGTTTTCTGCGTTGTGCCAGAAGATACTTCACTCCGACTCGCCTGCTAACTCTCTACAAATCTCAAATTCGTCCCGTTTTAGAGTATGGTTCCCACGTGTGGGGTTCTGCCCCTAAACACAACTTGAAACTACTGGATTCCATACAGAATAGGGCGATTCGTTTAATCGGTGACTGTGCTCTTACAGATTCCATCCCTCCACTGGAACATTGCAGGAAAGTGGGTGAGCTCTCCTTTTCTCACAGGTATTTTCATGGAAGATGCTCTGAGGGGATTTATACGCTCGTTCCTCCGCTAGTCTCTGTTTCAAGGTCAACTCGCCAAACTAATACCAACCATTCTCACGTGGTTGAAATTAAGACACCTAGAACGTCTTTATACGAGAAGGCCATTTTCCACAGAACAGCGCAACTTTGGAACTCTCTTCCACGTAACGTATTTCCCCATGACTACAATTTGAAAGCCTTCAAGCAAAATATTAACCGTCTCTCCTTTTCAGGTACTCGCGGTGTCTTCGAGACATAATAGGATTCAGTTTCCTTACGCGAGTATCTCTAATATAAAAAAAAATAAAAATATTATTTTCTGTAAATTGGTCGTAAATCATGGTACTTTTCGTAGAAAACGTAGAAAGTTGAAATTATTGTTTGGTGACATTAACCATGAGTTATAAATAAATTCATGTTTTAACGTGCACTAGTGAACTCATCTTTGACTCCATTGTCTTTTCCCTACATATAGTTTTCTGAGTACTATATACTTCTGCATCCCTTCCATTTTTCTATGATTCTTTCAATTCTATTGATTCATGTTCATGCAGATATAAACTTAAGGAGTTCTGAGATTTAATTTTGTAATTTCGCGAAAGTTGAGACTTTGAATGGGTTTTTGAGTGAGATATAGAAGATCTAAAGTGAACTGGCTCACGTTATAATGTCATTGCTATTTCCGAACATCAAACTGAGGTCGAATTTACAAAGAACATTGTGGAACATTGAAACTGGCATCAGAATTTAATCCACTCTATCTATTTCTATGTTCCACTGTCTAATGATTTAAGTTTCAAGAGGAACTACAGGATGTCGATAAAATCGCGATTAAAATAAAACGAGCCTTTATAGGTATAACGAAACTTGACACCAATCAAAACTAATTTAGAATACGTTTTTAATGAAGTAGAAAGAAATAGGTACTCATATTTAAAGAGAAAAACTTTTTTGAGATGACAAGCGGTTTCCGCACACCCTGTATATAAAATAGCATCGAGAGTACATTGCCCTAAAATATGATTTATTGATTATATGGATCAAGCAATATATCGCTCAAGAGCATTCTAGCATGAGTATTGTAGAACATTTGATCAGGATCTACCGTTATTGATAGATAGGTCACGGAGGTCAAGGAGGTCGAGGAGGTCACGGAGGTCACGGAGGACTATTCTCAGAGTTTCCAGAAAGGCAATGGTCATTCTCGAAACAAAATTGACCTGTTTTAGCGTTTTCCGGTCATAGTGCCTCATTCTGTGTTGAGGGAGGGTCAAATTTTTATTGCAACACCATGTACAAATGCAAACTTATGTTCTGAATCACGATTGACACATTGTATGTTTCTATAAAACTGATATTTTCATTGTGAGCTTAGTTTTCTTTACAACGCTGTGATTTCTATCAAGAAGAAATCTTTTTCGTCTTCAAGAGTAGACTGTGTTTCTGTATTTTATTTCATTAAGCAAAAATTAATTGCGTTCTCAAATAACGTAGTGTTTTTACGTATGTTCCATAAGACATCGTGTTTCGTTCAGGAATTCTGACGAAACCCTGCGATCTCCAAGGCAGACGCTAATTCTCCGGCAATTTAGTTGACGAAATCCCTGTCAGTAAAACGTAGCGAATTAAGGAATACGACATTGCAGGTTACGATATTTTAGAGAGCTTAACCAATGCTGAACCGAGCAAATGATAGCTGAGCGGCCCGTGTAATTCTTCTTTTATAGACCCATTTACCTGTTCAGACATTCGTGAATTTACTCTATAATTGGGCGTATTTCGACTTTTATCGACGCGTTTTCCGCCCCCGGTTTACGCCGCCGTCAGGTTGGGACGCGTAGATCTGAGAATTTTTAGGGAATAATAAGTCGCACGATTATCTTGGGATGATGGCCGACAATAACAGTTCATGGAAGTATCTCGAATGAAGCTATTCGGAGTCTGAGATGCCTTTTTTCACATAGCAAACAGCGTGTAGACATTTTCAGAATAACTGACAATCTTGTGTCTATACGGGAAGAGGGATCTAATTGTTGAAATGTGACGCCATTTTTTGTGACATCCAAATCAGATGCTTCTCACTGTTGATAATTGAATGAAGAAAGATTTAATTTTCAGAGGAATTCATGGGACATTTCTATGAAGTTAAGGTTCGGTTGACAAATTCGAGAGGTTTTCTTCATTTGCAAATCATTAGTTTGAAGAAAATTTGTTTCTTTTGAGGGTTGTCGTCAACAATCTTAATTTTTATTCTCGTTAAGGCCATCTTCAAACAACTTGTAGAACCACAGAGGTCGATGGATCACTAGAGACTCTCGATATATACTTACTGTAACGAAAGAACGATACTGAGCGATGTTCCCCTCACATACTGATAGAGGGAGCAGCTATGTTCATCTCTTCTTCTTAAGGTGCCATCTTTGACATCAAAGGTTAGAGATCATTTGCCGGAACTCTTCTCGTTTTTGGGCAAAGTGATAGAGTTGTTCGAATGTAAGGCTTGTCCATGCCTTAATGCTACGGCACTAGAATATCTTCCTTTTTCCGATACCTCATTTGCCTTCAATTTCCCCTTCAATTCTTAGTTGAAGAAGAAAGTGTCTTTCTCCGCGAAGAATATACCCCATATATTCAATTTTCCTCTTGATTCTCTAAGGGAATTGGCGGTCTATCTCTATCAGCTGCAGAACCTCTTCATTCGTTTCTCTGCTTGTTCAAAATATTTGAAGCATCCGTCTTGAGCACTACGTTTCAGAAGCCTCCAATCGATGCATGGTGTACATCTCCAAAATCCACGTGGAAAACACATAGCATTTCAGAAATCTGACTCTTGTTTCAATATTTAAATCTTCATCACGAAGGAGTGTTTGATATTTAATTAAAGCTGATCTTTCAGTGGCGGTTCTTGTTTTAATTTCAACATCTAGGTTTGTATCCGCTCTGATGAGGCTGCCCAGATATTTGAATCTGTGGACTCTCTGAATATTTTTCCCGTCAAGATTCAATGCTGTGTCTGGTTGTTCATTTCTGCCGATTATCATTGGCTCAGTTTTTTTCGGTATTCATCCATAATCCAAATCGGTTGCATACATTATTCACTCGATTTAGTAATATTCGAAGATCTTATAACATCCATGAGACAAGAGCCGTGTCATCCGCATATCTGCTATTGTTAATCAAATGACCATTAATTTTCATTCTTTCTCTGCTGCAACTCAGGGTATCTTCGTTAAAAACGTGATCAGAATATAAATTGAAGAGAATCGGGGAGAGGATACATTCTAACCTCACTACATTCCTTATTGAAATGGATTCCGATTATCGATTGTAAATCTTCATTTTGTCTCTTTGCTCATAGAGATAACTAATCGTATGCATGTCTCCTTCGTTTCAGTCGATAGTTTTCAACATTACTCGAAGCTGATTAATGCAGTTAAAAGCTCTTCTTGAGTCAATAAGGCATAACAGGTCCTGCCCCATGTCCCAGCATCGTTGGATCAAAACATGCATCGAAAATAGGACATCTCTGGTTTCCAGCCCGTTCCCAAATCCAAATTGATTTTTACGAATCCTTGATTCACATTTATTGTATACTCGGTTCTGAGAGAGGGCTCAAATAATTGCTCTCGTTGAAGAAGGGGTGACACAGAGAGATATAGCGGCCTCAATGGGGTTATCATAGGGGGTGATTTCAAAAACCTATGCCCGATACGTGGAGCTACAATCTCTGCAAAATAGGCCTAGAAGAAGTTGTAGTAAGATCACTTCTGAAGAACAAGACCACTTTTTGTGCCAAATTACAACAAGAGAGCCTAGTGCGTCGCACCCCATACTCCAAAGGCAATTTCTGGAAGCAACAGGCATCAGTGTATCAGTCGAAACGATACGTCAAAGACTTCGTTCAAGGGGTTAAGGCAGCAAAAGATCCTCAAGAGTTCCAGAGCTAACCAGACAACAAAAACCAACATTTTATTGATGTATCGAGCACCAAAATTGGTATATTGAGAATTAGCGAATTTCGGATGAGACCAGAATTTGTGTTAGATCCGATGACCGCCGGATTCGGGCTTCAAGGGGTCGTGTAAGATAAACTAGACTCCGAACAGCAAGACAAATTCCAAAATACTAAGGGGGCAGTGTGATGTTTTGGAGTGGCATTATGCTGGGAGGTAAAACAGATTTCATTTCATTTCCTGCGAGTGTAATAGCTAGGAAATATGTGGTCCTAGTGCTGGAGCTCATAGTGAGACTCTGGCGAGGTGCCCACGGTAAGAAGATAATGCTCCTCCGCATACCAACAACCTCGCGCGACATTATCTTGAAACAGACGGAATCGCTATTTTGGACGGCCAGCTTGCTTCACAGACCTAAATCCTATTGTACATTCATGGGATAATCTAAAAAGGATAATTAGATCGCGCCAGGATAATTCAAGAATTCCACAACAGCTCATCCAAGACCCAACAGAAGAGTGGCAGAATATCACCCCAGAGGAGGTCAAAATCCTGATCCAAAGCATGCCTAGACGGATTCAGGCTTGTATCAGGGTAAGAGGAGGTAATACAAGTTACTGAGATCGAGAAAAAAACACCTACTCCGTGAGAAAACAATTTTCAATTTTTTTACTAAATGCGGGAGTCGCTTATTTTTCTTTATTTGTTTCTCTCTAAAATAAACCTTATTTTATTTTTCTTTCAATTGAAATATCTCAAAAGGTCAATTTTAAAAATCCTTCAAAATTTCCAAAATCCTTAAGGTAATATTCAAAATATCGGATGATTCCATATTAATTTGGTTGTGGGTACTTCCAACGTTTTCAGAAAAGAGAATTGTTGACAAATGGTCAATTATGTGAGTTTTTAGTATTATTTGCATGTATTTATGAATGCTCCTAATTAATATGTGTTCTATCCAACCTTCTCTATGTTCCTGCAGCCTAGTAGGTTCATTAATCACAGACATAAATTTTTCTTCAGTCGATATAATTAAATAATTGGTAATAATAAGTTCGCTTTTAAGCAAAATATTCATATTGAAGTCCCCAACTATGAGTTGAAACTTATTATTTCTACATTCATTTCTTAAATAATTATGAAAATCTGACATAAAGTGTGGTGTTCCGCAGGGCTCCGTTTTGGGGCTTCTGTTATTTCTTTTATTTGTCAACGATATGCCTGATATTGTTGGTGGCCCTGGTAATTTGATTATGTTCGCTGACGACACTACATTGCTCGGTGCGGATCTTGATCTTGGCAGCACACTCAAAACCGTTCAAAATTACTCAATGAATTTCTATCTGGTTTGATGCCAACAAAGTACTTTTGAACATACCAAAAACTGTTTTATTAACTTTTCACTTAAAAATTTTAGTTTAAACAATGCCTGTAGTCATCTATTGAAAGTAAAAAATAAATCCATTCAACAAAATCAATCCACAAAGTTCCTTGGCATAACAATCGACAACAGACTAAACTTGCACGATCATATTGACCAGCTGTGTAGTGTCTTGTCTCCACTTTCTTTTGCATTGTTCAGATTGAGGCTAAAGACCAACAGAGAAATATCTTTATCTTTCTATCATGCATATTTTCGTTCTAGACTTAGTTACGGTATTATGTATTGGATCCTGGTTACTGTGACAGGGTTTTTTAAATCACAGTAGAGAGCCATAAGGAATATTGTGGGTATATCTAGGCGTACTTCATGTCGCAACTTTTTTTCGTGAATTACATATCTTGCCTCTCGCTAGTATGTATATACTTGAGATTGTAACTTACGTGAAAGTTAACTTAAATAGATTTCTACCCAATAATTTTCATCACAATTACCTAACCAGGGGATCAGATCTATTAGTCACTCCATCTCATACTCTATCAGGATATGAAAGACGTCCTGGATACATGGGAATTAAGCTCTTTAATGCTTTAATGTTTCCGCGAATAATTCTCCTTACATCAACCATTTGGTGGAGGCTTCTTTGTCCATATGTGGTTGATTAATCTCATGGGGATGTCGTCCATGCAATTCCTTTCTTGACCATTGCTCTTGTTTTTCAGTATCTGATAGGAATGGTAGATTCAGAAGGTCATCTCTGGTAGCAAGATTTAGAGGTGTATATCTCTTATCAGCCAACAATTGCAACTCTATGGAGGTCAGAAGTGAGAGCTTTTGCAGAGAAGAATTCTCTGAGATTTTTCATCTGTTCGGTGTGTAAATTGACAACATCTATTAATCCGCGTCCTCCTTCTTTCCGCTTCAAAGTTGTTCGTATCACAGACAATTTTGGATGATTATTGTTGTACTTTGTCTGCATCGCTCAGGTCTGCCTTTGAATATCATCAAGTTCTGTCTTAGTCCTTCTGATTATTCCAAATGAGTAAAGCAACACTGGAATGGCATAGGTGTTAATTGCCTTGACTAGATTCCCCGAGTTCAACATTGATTTCAGCACAGTCTTCAGACGCTGACTGTATTCTGAACGAATCTTCTCCTTCCATTGTTTTTGGTCTAGCAATCTGGCTTGTTGGTATCCTAGATATTTGTATGTTTCGCCATTCTTCATGCACTGTATAATATCAGTGCTTATCGGAGCTTATACTAAACTATTATTGTTATTATTGTTATTAAAATCATTAACTGAAATATTTCGTGCTTTATATATACCAGTTATCTGAATTTTTTATTACCATTACGAATAAATAAAATAAAATAATTTTAAGCCTTTGTTTCACCTATTTTTACTGTTTGGAATTGAATTTTTAATATATCATAATGAAATATATATATGAAAACAACGTTTGAAATATATCTGGAGGCAACAGTATACATAGACGAAATAATTAACATAATTCGCATATCAACCATATCAAAGATGGTGCAGACAAAGTCAGAATTCAGGGACAATTTTCCGCGAGCATATTTTCGAAAACACGTTGTACCTCCGCGTGCATTCCGCCCTAGACGAAACAAAGAGGTGACTGGGAAAAAGAGTAGCTAAGGATGGGAATGTTAGGGAAATATTTGCCGCCTGAAATAGTTCAGCCGACAAATTTCTGTTCACATGTTTTCTCTGATGCTGCTGCATGAAAATTCGGGCGAATTTTCGAGGAATCTTCCTAGATAAATTGTGTACTTTAACTTCGCGCTCTAACATCAAGGAAAATATAATCGGAGCTTATACTAAACTTTCTAATGAACGATTTAATCTTTCGTGTTAAAAATCTGTGTAAACTACTCATTCTAATTTGCAGATTTATTGAGTGCTGCGAAGGAGCTTTCCTTCTATGAGCGTACAACTTTGCTATATACAGGGTGGCCCTTCTAAGGAGGAGAATATAATAAAGGAAAGAAAACCTCAGATTTCAAAAAAATTAAACAATTGACCGCATTTCTTTCAAGGCAACAATTCAGACAACAGATAAAAATGTTTCATTTCATTTCTATCATGTAATATTTTGAAATCGACATTCTCCACAATTTGCTTACCTTCAACATCTCAGATTGTAATTTCGTTAACGATAATAATAATAATAATATACTCTTTATTCATTGGCAGTAAGCACTGAATGGAATATGTCATCACAGCAACATTGATACTTTATATCAACAATTTAAAAAAATCAGATCTGAACCTACATACTAAAAAATACATCCAACATACAAAAATATTCAAGGTGATCTGATATTAACATTATCATTATTTCAGAAGACTGAATAATTAAATTCCAAAAATTAATCTGCATTGTAAAATACATTTTCGAGTAAAATCTCCTCAACTCTACTCTTAAAAATTTGTCTGTTCTTCCCATTTTCTATTTCAGAAGGCAGTGAAAGGTGATTGAAGATCTTAATGCTCATGATGTAAGGCCCTCCTGAAGCAAGTGTCAGCCTGTGATAGGGCAGTCTCAGCGTATAAGGATACCTGATAGCTCTTTCTGAAATATCATTCTAACTCGAAAACTCTTCTCTATGATCAAAGACATACATAGGACAATTCAAAATATACACCAATACTACGGTCAGTAATAGATAAATAGAGATAACATTAACATTTAACTTCAGGGTAAATAATAATAACGAAGATATCTTATTATTCTGGATATCCATTCAATGAAGTTCCTCTCCGAATATATTTTAAATTATTATTCTGCAAACCCATTGCATTTCATTGTTTTGTTCATTTTATAATTTTAGAGGTTAATAAATTTGTCTACAAACTCTGTTATTGCAGCGACGTTGCCGGTGGAGTCAATCGTTTGTTGAATCGAGATCATGTGACGTAGACCTTCACGTCCTAGTCAGTTATCCATTAATCTTCATGGAATAGTTGATTTATTGCTTAAAATTGACTGATGATATGGGATTATGTTGGTTCCATCTTGGTTTGTTTCGATATTGTTGTTGACTCTGTTTAATGGTGTAAATATATAGGCCCACGGTATCAGTGGTGGAATTTTAGGTAGACTTGGCAATGGTAAGAAATTCGATGATTACCTGTTTCGTTTCGAATTCTGAAGAATTTTCTAATTCTTTACCGAATGTATTTGCAACCAGTTAACAGTTTCTGTAAAGTTTTGTAGAGTGGTTCCAAAGTATCCAAATTTGGGGATTAATAGAGAGAGTTTTGGTTTTGTGATAATCTCTATTCTGACGTTCAAGATTTGCTCTGAAGCGGATTACTTGACTGAATATTCTTCATTTAGGAACTCGAAGAATACGTCTGATTGTCCAAACCGTCGTGTAGGTACGC
This sequence comes from Cryptolaemus montrouzieri, assembly GCA_013387265.2. Classification (NCBI taxonomy): domain Eukaryota; kingdom Metazoa; phylum Arthropoda; class Insecta; order Coleoptera; family Coccinellidae; genus Cryptolaemus; species Cryptolaemus montrouzieri. The sequence goes on from JABFTP020000165.1 coordinate 4,769,983, forward strand.
AGTATAGATAGACATGTTCGTTTCAACAGACTTCCTTTCAAGAAACCATGTTGTTCAGGTATGATGAGATGTTTTACAAATGGAAATAAATAATTGTATACCAATTTTTCAAAGAATCTGGGAATAAATGATAATTTGGATATTGGTCAGTAATTTTGACGTGTGACTTTGAACCACCTTTAACGATCGGAACAACAGTTGCGTTCTTCCAACTACTAGGAAACTTACCACTCGCCAAGGACTGATTGAATAATAACCACAGAGATACAACAATAGTTTCAACAGACTCCCTCAAAAATACAGCGGGAATCAAGTGGGAGCCAGCGCCCTTTCTGAGATCAATGCCACGTAAGGTCTCACCGTTTTCATCTTCTGATAGATGAATCGAGTTTGACACATTACAGTTTTTTGAATCTTATATGTTGTCTATATTGAGGTGAAACTTTTAAGGTTCAAACACACTCTTGAAGTGTTTAGCGAACAATTCACAAATCTGTTCGCCATCTCCAAAGGAAAATTCTCTGAATTGTGTTGACATAAAATTCCAGATTTCGTATTGTCACGAAACCCGTCAGGTTATAGTCACTCTGCACCTTGAATCGTTTCCGTCTTTTGTGTAGCTCGTTTTTCACCATAATGACCCTTACCGTATTACGCGAATAATGTTGTGGAAGTTTTTTGTTTTTTCGGTAGCGCGCTACGTGCGTATTAATCATGTGTCGAATGATAGTACTGAATTTCCCTTAAAAGTGCTGATTCAGGCTATGACCGAAATCTCTCTATTTATAGCTCCCTTGAAATTTAGCGTATATGAGTCCCGTGTGCTATGTAACCCTCGGAAAGGGATAGATCAAATAAAAAGTCGACACAAGGATGTTTTCTATCTTCACTTACTGGTGGATTTTGACATTTTTGTAATGTGTAGATTTTAATTGTATTACACATCATCAAGTCCAATATTCTGTCATCCCCGTTAGTGATAGGCTTAAATTGTTTGACATTCAAGAACGAGCAAGTATCCAATAAACAAGAGTACTTATTTTCCACATTGAAGGGTTCGAGCCAGCAAGATTCATCGCCTGAACTTGTTCAAGATGTGCTGGAGCAATTAAAATCGCCACAAAGCAATGCAACGTTTTCCTACAGCAACTCAATTAACATAAGTTTTTTCGTTTGAACATCTTTTGAAATCTGATAAGAGTTAATGGTGATACTCAAAAGTCTATGTTTTGCCCTTGAACGAAACTTTCAATTATCAAACATAGGTTATTTAGTTATATATATATAGTTTCTTTTCTCATTCTTTTCGACATTTTTCCCTCAAAACTTGGCGTCGTACAAAAATGTGAAGAGATTTTTTCTTAAGAATTAACTGGAAAATTCAAAAATCTTTTTTAATTTTGAAAGAATCAATAGCGTTATTTGAGAATAACGTGCGTTGTGCCCCTGGTGGGTCCAAAAAAATGTTTCGTATTGAAAATTTTAATACACATTATCAAGTCCTATATTCTGTCATCCTTGTTGGTGATAGGATTAAATTGTTTGAGATTCAAGAACGAGCAAGTATCCAATAAACAAGAGTACTTGTTTTCCACATTGAAGGGTTCAAGCCAACAAGATTCATCGCCCGAACTTCTGCAAGATGTGCTGGAGCAATTAAAATCTCCACAAAGCTATGCAATGACTTACTGGTTATACTCAAAAGTCTTTGTTTTGACCTTGAATGAAACTTTTAATTATCAAACATAGGTTATTTAATGATAAAAAGAAACGCACTGCGATAGTTTCTTTTTTTATTCTTTTCGACATTTTTCCGCTCAAAAACTTGGCGTCGTACAAAAAATGTGAAGAGATTTTTTGTCGAGTGGAAAATTCAAAAATCTTATTTATTTTTGAAAGAATCAATAGCGTTATTGGAGAATAACGTACGTTGTGCCCATACGTGTTCCCCTGCTGAGTCCAGAAAATTGTGTCGTATTGTAAATTATGAGTCTTTTAACGTTTCCGACACACCCAAAATTTAACCTCAATATCTCAAGCGGTGTACGAATAATTAAAATTGAACTGTATCTTTCAACTGAACTTTAACACCATGCAAATCCGTAACAAAGTATTTGCGGACCTATGTTTATATGAACTTTTTTCATGAAATGCCTTCAGCAATCAACTCCTTAATAATTTCGCGCCTTTTTTAAACACTCTGTATATGCATGAAAAAGGGATCATGTCAAAGTAGTTTCAACAAAAGTCGAAGTAATCCTCAAGAAAATATCTTGCTTTATTTCATCCTGTATATACAAAACTCAAAATACAATTCCTTCAGTATATCGTCAACTTCCTAAACTTACAATCTCGTTCAATATCAAATTCGTAATACTCCAGGATCACTACTTTCTTGGATGGTTCATATTCCTAAATTTCATCTTCCAGAATTAATCGAAATGTTCTCGTATTGTTCACAATTTTTAATCAAGGTGGATTTCGCTTGTATTTAGGAGAATCGCGTAGATGGCCAGACTTGAGGTTGGTTTCAGCCCCTAATGCCTCATTCGTATGCGTCCAATGATAGCAACCTCGTGCAGCCATCATGAATATTTAATATCATCCTATCTGGAGCTACTTTTTCTTCTTTCCGCTTCGCCTTGATTGGGTTCGAGACCTCGAAATTTTCGAGTCCATTATCGAGTTATGCAACTTGAACAAACATAATTCGGAATTTTAGCGGTAAGGGTGAATCAGGGAATAGAGCAGACGAATTGCTATTCCCGCAAATATAATCGAGAAAAAAGCCGGCTCGGTGGCGTATGGGATATGATGCTCGTCTCCTACGCAGAGTTACCTGGGTTCAATCCCCACAAAGTCGGTGCGATTTTTCGGATTCTGGGAATCGCTTGAGTGTCCATCTTTCGGAGGAGATGTAAAGCCGTCGGTCCTGTCTAACAGAGATGTGTTGGCCATTAAAGATCCCTTCCCTCGATACGAGAGGGGTTCGGCAAAATTCCCGGGTTAGTGAGGTGACAGAATTCCCCGGCGTGTCATTAGCCGAAAGGCAGAAATAGACCACGTTAAAGGAAAAACAAACAAACAAACAATCGAGAAGAATGCGTTCTCGCAGGCAAAAATTGACTGGTGTAACTATCCGAGAATGAAAAAATTCATTTATTTGTATGGATGAAAGTTGAAAATTCTATGACTATACAGGGTATCCCAAGTTGAGTGACCTATCAGACGTTTATGTAGAACTAAGAATGCTATCATTCTGAAATTTTCTTAGTTGATTCAGCTGGTCGGAAACTCTATTTCTAAAATATTCTTACCCCAATGGCACTTCCGGTGATACCGGAAGCAATTTGTTATTTAATATAGAACACCATGTATATTGATAACTGGTTCGAAAACACTTGTTATTCCAATTACAAAAGCGCCTAACACATGGGTCTAACTTGTTTAGTTCATGAAATATCCTAGTTTTACTTGAAAATTTTCGATTTTTTGCTTTTTGAAAAAATTGATATTTCTCGAAAACGCTGTGAGCTACCAAAATAATGAATAGTTTTTGCAAACATGAAACCATGCAGAACATAACTTATATACGATTAGATCTCAGTCAGTATACAGAATGCTCTTTTTTCCGCCTCACATTTCGAAACGAACAAACATCGTTAACAACAATATTTTTCTTCGAATTGTAACCCATATTTTCATTCAATTTATTGGATTCACCGTAAAAAACTAAATGAAGTTCTTCATACATACCCTGTACCTGAGATTTCAAGTTTTAAAATTATGGCGAAAAAACGAATTTTACGTACCTACCTGAAGTTGGCAAAGGAGGCTTAGATTTCTGTACGTGCATAGACAAAACCAGAGCACAGAGAGGCTACTGAGCATAGATAAGAAACTATTATTGCTTTAACTGTCAGTCGAATTAATTCGAACAGAATGGCCAGCCACACAAATGAGCAAATACTTAATTTATTTTCTATTCATGGAGTTGAGAGACGGAATGTGAGTAGAACTTCTAGGAGATTTAACTAATTTTAACAGTCTGATTTATCGAAGTAATCATTTATATCTTTTAAACTCAGTTTTCATAATTTTATTAATAATTCAATCTCATTTCATCAAGTTAAATATTCAAACAGTTTGAAATTCGAATCAAGAATATACAGGTAATTATTCCCAATGAAAATTATAGTTATATCCGTAAGGTGTCGCTGGTATCGATCTAGGTTGTTCATCGGTTAATTGTGAAGTTAGTACTTGAAAGAAGATCGTTTTCTCGTTTCTGTGGGAGAACGGAAGCAGTACTCATTCTATGTTTCGTTTCCACTTTATTGTTGTGAAGAGAATAATTTCGCTCTTTATTAGTTTTTTTTGAAAATCAATAGTTTTTCATAGAACCGAGTCTATCTAAGTTCGGAATTCATAAGATTTGCTCTCTTTCCATTTATGAATAATTTGAATCGGTTTTTCCATTGATGAAACTGCGTTTATGTTCAGAGATTCTAACATTAAAATTTCTTCCTGTTTTACCTATATAAAAAAATTGCAATCTGCACAATCCAATTGATTTATTTTCTTTATTAATTGGAGATTTATAATTCCTGATAAATGAACCTAAATTTGTTGATGTTTTGAACGCTATATTTAAATTTGAATTTTCAAGAAGGAATTTCACATTATTGCTAATATTGCTTATATATGTTAGACTATTGAATTTCTTGTCTTGGTGTTCACCGATTGGATATATATGTTGTAAAGCTAATTTTTGTTTGTTCTTATATAATATGCTGTTAACTAAATTTGCATCATAACCATTATTAATTGCGATCTGTTTTATCAAATTCAATTATTTGAAATAATTATCATAAGACATCGGTGTGCTCAAGAGTCTATGTATATAACTATTAAATGCTGCAACTTTATGTTGGTAAGGATGTGCCGACGTAAAATGAATTGTGATATCTGTATGACATGGTTTATGATAAATTGAAAACTGGTGTTTATTATTTGATCTTTTCATTGTTAGGTCTAGGAAACTGATCGAATTGTTCTGTTCTATTTCAGAAGTGAATTTTATTTTTGGGTGCAGGCTGTTGATGAAATTTTCGAATACAATGAACTGTCTGTTTGTTCCTGTGAAACACACAATAATGTCATTGACATATCGATACCAATATAGGAAATGTTTACTAAGCGGGTGTTTATAAATAGTTTTTTCTATGTCCATCCATCCATCCATCCATGAAGATTTCTGCTAAAATAGGGCTTAAGGGGTTTCCCATTGTAAGTTCTTCATCACTTTCATAAAAACAATCATTAAATAAAAAATAATTTTGGGATATGCAAACATCCAATAAAGCCATAATGTCGTATTCAATTCGTGGATTCGTTATATTTTGTGTTAACAAATTATTCATTATATTATACGGATCTTTCGGTGGAATACTTGGAAACAAATTCTCGACATCGAAAGAGACTAACTTTGCATTACTTGGAATGACAATATTTTCTATTTTTCTTATCAAATCATTTGAATTACGAATAGAAAAAGACGGTTTAAAATTACAAAATTTTTCCAGAATATGTATTAAAAATTTGGAAATCTTGAATGCTGGGGCATGTGTGAATGATACCACTGCTCTTATTTGATAACCATTTTTGTGTGATTCAACTAAAGAATACAGTTGAGGTGGTAAAGGATTCGGTAAGATAAGTTTGAATTTTTCGCTATCTGTAATGATGGATTTTGAGTACTCAATGATTGTCTTCACTTCCTTATTCAATTTATTAGTCGGATCTCGAGATATAACTGAATAATTAGAATCATTAATGAAATCTAATGTTTTGGAAATATAATCTTGTTTAATTATCGCTATTACTGTATGGCCTCCAACTGCTTTTGTGAGAATAATGACATTCGATGTTGATTTAACCTTTATATTTTTGATTAATATGTGATCTCCAATTGGTCTATTAAGCTTTTTTAGGTATTCTTTCTTTGTCACGGACGCAGTTTGGTGTTTCAGGGAGCTATTGTTTTCAACTTTTCTGAGTCAAATTTCAATATCTATTGCTAATTGTTCAAAGTTCGATGTATGATGTTTACGATAAATGCTATGTTTGAACCCTTTCTCCAATAACGTCGTCTCATCAATGGTGAAATTTGTTTCGGTTAAATTTATGAATCTTTTGAAAAATTGATGCTTTGACAAGTTGGTGTTAAATTTCTTTAATTTTAGGTTTATTTTCAATGAGGTTATTAAGTTTCCTCAATTGAGTTTCATATTTACTCTGGATAATTTTATTGAGTTTTTCCGGTCTGCATATTGCAATTGTTTTTATATAGGTAGAACAGGAAGAAATTTTAATGTAAGAATCTCTGAACATAAACGCAGTTTCATCAATGGAAAAACCGATTCAAATTATTCAAAGTATCTTAGGGAAAATGATCACTGTTTCAATTCAAAATTTAAAATCCTACATTCTGAGAATAGAGGTATGAAACTCAACCTTCTGGAAGTACTTGAAATTAACAGATTTAGGTATTCACCGGAAATTCTTGATGATCAGGTAGACATAAATAACTCACCCTTATTAAATTTATTTCCTAAACACTAGTTCAAATACGGATAGCTCTGAGTGGATTGCCTCTCTAGTATATATAAAAATTTGTTAGTAAGATATATTTGTAGTATTCATTCACTCTTGACAAAGATCCTGTGTATCGAAACGCGTCGAGCATTTAATAATATATTTTAGTAGAAATCATCGTTTACTTGTATCTGTGAAAATGGATTTCTATCACGTAAAAGCTTCGTCAATTGAATAGTTTTTGTCTATTCGCATTACTTCAAATAGCTACCGTACATCTAAAATTAGACACCCTGTACCTCAAAGTACATTAGGAAAAATCCCCAGTTTTATCTCTAGAATAACACTGATCGATCTTTAGTTCGGTCAACAACCAACAACAAAATTCCTTCGAAAGAATTCATTTAATTGGAATAAGTATTTAACAATATGCATTCGTATCACTTATCTCACTTCACTAAATCAAATCGAAAGAAGAGAAATAAACCAGACTCACAAAATGGTATTTTGATTTGATTAATCAGAGCGCGTAGAAAATATTTTTCTTATCACAAACTATTAATAGTTGAAAACACCTTATATTTTGATATTCAGTCCACGAACCTGTAGCAATTAAGATCTGATTCCTTTTTCCGTAAATACATAATGAAAGTGCTTCTCATAGTCGTGTTGGTTTTCTTCATGTTTTTAATGGATACAGAAGGTATGTAATAGATTAATTTATTCTTCAATTACGTGTATGTCTTTTAATTTCAGATGAATGGGAATGGGTAACCAAAAAGGGATTACTCAAAACGTTCAATGGAAGAAGTGTAGAATAAGTGCAATATAGTTTTTATATAAATAAAAAGTAATGAAAAATATACTTCAATCAATTCTACAAAATGAATTATTCTTAATACGTATAAAATGTATATTTTAATGAACACTAATTATCTGTTAAACAGGGTGTGAATGAATAAGTGCGAAGGTTTTCACTGGGTGATTACTCAAGCCATTTTATGTCGAAAAGTTTCAATGAACATACACCAACCATTCCAAAAGTAACCGAACTGTTTTGAAAAAACCGTACTACTAGCGCCATCTGTTGTAATATTTAAAGCGTTTAGAACTTGGTACTTCATTGACAGGTATTAAAAGTTCATGACATTCGTATGTAAACAACTCTAGTTATTGCGTCATGTTTGTTCGGGAGTTCAGTACAACGGTGGGAAAATGAGTTTTAAACAAAGAACATCAATTGGGGTTGGTATTAAACTTGGTAAATCTTTCAACGAAACGCACCAACAGCTACATACTGCATATGGTAATGATTGTCTATCCCGTATGCAAGTAAACGAGTGGTTCAAACGATTCGAATCGGGTAGAAAGATCCTGAATGATGACGAAATATTAGAGCGTCCCAAAACTGTATTGTCGTAAGTAATAGCACAAGAGCTCAGATTTGGCCGGATATTTTTCTATGCTCGTATTCGAATACTTACGTGCAAGCAATTGAACGAGAACTGGGCGACAAAATCACTCGAGCTACGCTCTCGTGATTTTGTCGAGCTGGTCGAGTTGAATCACCAAAAAGTAAGCTTAGTAAAATATCCTGCCAAATCAGAGCTCGAGTGGTATTTGTAGAGAAAATTCCGCGAACGACATAACGTGCAGAATGAACTTTATCAAGAAATGCACACAAACTCAACGGAAAATAATAAAGCGTTCATCACAAACATATTTAGTAATTATTGGAATGAGCAGTTATTGAAAATGCAATTATTGTATATAATTTTTTCACTCCGGGTCGATTCTATATGTGACGATGCCTGAGGAATTATGGAAGATTCAGCATTCGCAGAAGTTTTTCGAAGATTTGAAACAAGATTCAAATGATGCTCATTGTTCAGTTGCAGGTAGGGCTTAATAGAGCTTGCCGTAGAATATCCGGTTAGTTTGATCAATTCTTGTTCACTGACACCTGCCTCAGATGGGTTCGAAACAACACTGGATCTATGAGAATGATTTGTGATCTTTTTATTTTTCGTATCCAGTCCAACTTTCTCTACTGAAATTTTTGTCCATTTGGATATTTCATTTATTCCCAAAGGCATATTTTCGTACCGACCGTTAAAAGTACTGTTTTTCCAAAATTGATTGGGAACCAGAAATAATTTATCACTTGTAATATGATCGGGTCTTTTCGACAATATCTTATGAAACAACCTCACATGACATAAATCTGTTTTCCTTATTTTTTACTAGCCATTTACTATCACGGTATTTTTTTGAGCCGCCTTGGCAAGTTTTCGAGAATACTGGGTTATATTCAATACGACCATCACTTTTCCGTTATTAAATTTTTCCTCTTTGAAACAATGTACCTTGCAAGTTGCTGCTTTACCGCCACGCCATGCTTATTCATAAGCCACAATATGGAAAAATTTTTTCAACAAAACTATCGGAGAATTTTCATCCCAGTACAAAGCCATGCTATCAATTTCAGTTCAAGTTAATGCAACGGAACTTTCTTTGCGCTTTTCCACATCCCCTTATAACATCTTCCTTTCAGAATTGCGAGCTTTAGGAGCCTTTTTGAATGCTGAATCGGTAAAGGGGTTGAAACTTTTGTTGAATTTTTCGAAATACATATTCTGCATCATTTTCGCAGTTGTGTTCCACATTGTTTCGACAACGTATTCTTTGTAATCTTGTCCATTCATTTGTTTCATATTGAAACCACAATCCGTAAAAATTTCTGCAATATCTTCAATAGAATGCTGTATATCCAAATCGAACATTCGTTCCTTGCAGAATATACTGAATTGATTCCAAATCGAGCTATGCGTTCTTCTTGTATTTTTGGAGATAGAATTCTGTATAGAAACATTTATTTCTGCTTCACTGGTGCTTCCAAAACGAGACATTTTGATTTATATCGGCAGAAATATTACAACAGGTATTGAGATTGCTGTTCTTGACAGTTTCAAAACCGTGCTATTTGTTGTGAATGTTGCGTTGCTACGGAAACGCAAGGATTCCTTATGGGCAAATTTATCCACTAATATCCTACCTTCCTTCCTATTTCTATGCAATTTATCCGATATCAAACTCGAATTTCTGTGTTCTTAAACGTGCATTTTGACACATGAGTGGAATTGTCCGAAGAAAACATCGAAAAAGTGCGTGAATTAAACAATAATAATAGAAAATCATGGATGAAATTTATTTAAATGGAATTAGGCATTCATAATTTATATTATAAATAAGTCTTTAAACCGAAGTGACTTTCCAAAGATATTCAAGATTGCGATTATCAAACCTATTTTCAAAGCAGGTAGCCGGGATACGTGTTCGAATCATAGACCGGTATCAGTTATTTCGGTTTTGGGTAAAATATTTGAAAAAAATTCTCAAGACAGGGATTTTTGACTTTCTGAACAAGTATCAATTATTATCGAGGATACAGTATGGGTTCCAGCAGAATAGGTCTACTGAGGATGCAATGACGCACTTAATAGGAAAAATATTTGAAGCTTTAGACGCTGGAATTCTGTTTCCTTGTATCTTGGTAGTCTTGTCTAAGGCGTTTGATTCAGTTTTTCACTCTTACTAGTCGTTACATCGTATGGGTTTTAGGTGTACTTCATTGAAGTGAAAGAAGAACTATTTGGGTGGAGGAGCACAAATTGTTGTTGTTGATGGTGTTAAGAACTTGAAAGAGAAAGTTGATTTCGGTACTCCACAAGGAACGGTATTGGGGCCGATTCTTTTTGTATTTATATAAGTGATATGTTTTGCTTACCCTCTTGTGCAGAGACAGTTTCATACGTCGACGATACGGCTGTTCTCTACACAGGAAACAGAAAGAAACAGACTTTCCTATTGTGCTGAACTTTTTTCGGGATAGGCTGCTCACTTCCAATCCTGAAAAAAAACCTTCTTCGTGCCATTTGCAAGCTACTCCAATCACTTGCCAGTTATCGGAAATTTGAAAGCTCGTTTGGGAAACGAACAAATCTCAATCAAAAGAGCGGAAAAGCTAAAATATTTGGGGATTATTATCGATTGCCATTTAAGGTGGGATCATCACATTGATTCGGCAATAAATAAATTAAGGGTCTTACTACCACTGTTCTGGGTTTGTAAAGGCTTCTGCGATATTGTTCAGTTGCACATATTGTATTTCTCCCTAGTCCAGTCGGCGCTCTGTTACGGCATAGTAGCGTTGGGGGGTGTTCAAAAGTCTCATTTGGATAGGCTTGCAACCATGCTGAAGCGATTCATTGAGGTTATATTTTCCACCCATCGGACCTGAACTGTTCTGCGGTCTAAGCAAGCCGCATATACGACAGGAACTGGAACGATGGGAAGAATCTAGCAAAAAAGAATACTGTAGGAAAACTCCAGGCCAAAGGCAAGCGGAAAAGTTCATTGACTATTCGCCAAAGAAGACAAAACAGCTTCTCGATCTCTGTAGGGATGAGTTGAAGATCATAGCAGGCCTCCTTACTGGACATTGCCCACTGAGATACCATCTCAGTAAAATGGGCAAATTGGAAACGGCAACATGCAGAATGTGTAAAGAGGGAGATGAAACTGCCGAACATATTCTTTGCAGTTGCATCGCAATTGTCCATCAAAGACATATAATACACTTCGGTAGCGATAAACTAGAGCCGCACGAAGTGAAAGCGAAAGCTCCCAAAAGGATTCTTAATTTTGTAAGGGATTTAGACCTACAGTGAAATGAATAAGAAGGGTTTTACGAACAAAAGACCAATTTGGTCGCAGTTCGGAAAGGCTTGCAAGCAAGATTGCAAAATTCACGAATCATTTTTATTTTTGAAAAAATCAGTAGCGTGCTAGTTTTTTCTTTGAGAATAAGTTGCATTTTACGAGCGCCACTAATGAATCTAAAATATTGTTTCCCATTGAAAATTATGCGACTATGCAAGTTTTCGACACCCCCAAAATTTTACCCCAATATCTCAAGCAGTTCACATAAAGTTCAAATTTAACTGCATCTTTCGATTAAACTTCAACATCCTGTAAACAGGTAACAAAGTACTTGTGGGTCTATGTTTATATGAATTTTTTCATGAAATTACTTCTGCAATCGCTTTCTCAAATATTGAGGTGTCTTTTTCAATTACTCGTTTATGAAAGCAGTACTACATCGACCCCAAATATTGGAATATCTAATAACATCATAAACAATTCCATTTGAAGATTTCTATTTAATGGAATCTATTTCAAGTCCATGAGTTAGCCTATCAATATTCGGAAAAAGAAAATTCAAACATGCATTCGATTACTAATCGTTTGACCATGTTTATTCAGCAAAAATACAGGGTGTTACATAATAGGATGTCACAACTCAAGGGGTTAATCGACATGAAATTTTAAGAAAAAAAGTTTTTATGAACATAAGTCCAAAAAAGCTTCGTTACGGATCTACAGGATGTTGAAATTTCCCGAAAAATTTGTTTTTTTCCTCAAAATCCTGCATTTTTCGAGATATTCAGCCAAAATTTGGAATGCAAGCTATTTTTACAGCCTCCATCATTACACGTTCTAGATTTCAACTGAATTTCAGGTGTTTTATTTTCCGAGGCCATGTCTCTTTTTGCCCTTTCAAACTTTTTGCAGTACACCACTGATCAGCGTGCGATAAATTTCCGTCATCTTCGTTCGATTTATAAACTTTTTTGACTGTTGTAATTTTTTCGTATCTCCGACCGTTCTCGAGAAAAAAATTATTGAACAATTGTATGCATTCGCTGAACTGAAAGTACTTCTAATTGAAACAATGACTAGTAAGTAGGCTTTGATTTTTTTCATTTATTTATTTATTTTGACAGTTGCTAAAGTTTAACCAGTGTCTGTTTTAAGACTATTGAAGTGTTGGAGTCTGATGGCTTAAAAATAATGATAGCTTGACCGAAAGAATCTAAGAGATGTAAAAGTTTTGGACTGTACGTTCTAAGGTCTAGTGTAAAATCGAGATAGAAGAAAAAATAACTCACCACCAATCCTCGTTCGGCTCTATTTATGTTGCATCAATCCTTCGTTAAAGGTGAAGAGGGAAGGTACAGAAGGAAACGAGAATCAAGAATGCGGCAATGATTTTTGTGAGCGTCGTATCTTCACTATCACAGATATGATGGTTTTTCTCTAAACCTTCCACTATATTGTTACGAATCTATCCTAATGCGGGTTCACTATATTGCGGATTTCACTATTTTATTTGCGATGAAAATACTACAATTCTATAATTAATTGCGGGGATAAACAGGAATAGCATTCACTATATATTTGCGGTCGAAACTATATTTTGAAGTCAATAACGAAATGTGCGTATTATCGATATAAACAATAATCGAATTCTTCTCTGATTGAAATGAGGAGAAAGAAACTATAAGAATGATGCGTGCAGGACACATTCGTGGCGCAAAGGTGTGTTATCGTATTTGTCCCTCTAATTATTCTAATCAAAAATAAATTAGATGAGAAAAACTTACTACAATGCTTAGACGAAAGCATGTCCTTTTAAGGCGCGAACATGAAGTTATTGCTGTAAGAAAAAATAGCTAATCTTACTAACGCCGAATTTGCTGATATTCATTACATGTACGGTCTGGCTGACGGAAACACAACAGAAGCTAGGCGATTATATCAGGTGAGCTTTCCAAATCGAGTAACACCAGACAGGCGAACATTTTCAAATATCCACTGAAGGTTGAGGGAAACTGGTACTTTTACTGCAAATAATCATTTAAAAGGTGCAACTCAAACTATGAGAACTCCAGATATTGAGGATGCAGTTTTGGATTGTATTGATTTGAATCATCATGTGAGTTCTTAGATATAATTAGAGAAAATGCTCAATTTGATAGTGAAATAATGAATAATTGGAAATTATTTGATTGGGTCATTTTTTTGCCTAACAGAATAAACGATCCCGCTTATCGGCAATTTCTTGAGGAGTTACGTTTACTGCTCGAGGATGTGCCACCTTGGTGAGAAACATAATGTGGTTCATGTATGACGTGATGAAGGTAGGGAATTCTTGAATGATACATTCAACAACCGATATATAGGTCGGACTGGGTCAAAACCATGGCCTCCTAGGTCCCCAGACTTAAATAGTTTGGACTTTTTTTATGGAGATATCCCAAAAGTTTAATTTATACCACTTCAGTAAACACTGTAAAAGAATTGAGAAATCGAATAATATAACGTCTCATGACACGATAAGAAATACCCCAGGAATATTTCAAAGAGTGCGTGATAATATGCGAAGAATTTATTTAGTTTTTTTAATTGTCTTCTTTTTAAGTTTGATATTGAATAAGTATAAGCCGAGTATACTTATTTTGAGATTCAATATTCATTTAATAATGTTTCATGTTTCAAATTTTCATGTGCGTGATTGACTTAAACTTATATGTCGTAGATGTCCTATATACAAATTTTCTTCTGAATTTTTACATATTTTATATTTTCGTGAATATTTTTAAACTGTAGTCAAACTTTTTATGTTGTAGATGTCTTATACTCAGGCATATTTGATGTAGAATTTTCTCAAATTTATATTAGCTAATTATCAGTAGACAAAACTTGTAAATATTTTTTGAAGGTTAAATAAATCAAATCAAATAAGTTGAGTCTCAGAAGACGAGCTATCAAAATAAAAGCAAACTTCAGGCATACCTATGGAGTATTTTTTTTTTTATTTAGCGAATAACATACAATTCAAATAATTCAAATTCAATAATTTTTACCCGAAAACAGTTGGAGATACGAAAAAATTACTAGTGTCAAAAAATTTTCTAAATTGAACGAAGATGACGAAAATTGATTGTTCGCTGATCAGTGGCGTACTGCAAAAAAGTTTGAGAGGGCAAAAGGAGAAATGGCCTCAGGAAAGAACACACCTTGTAAATTTCAGTTGAAAACTAAGACGTGTGATGATGGAGGCGGTAAAAAATAGCTTACATTCCAAATTTGGGCCGAATATCTCAAAAACTGCAGGAGTTTTGAAGAAAATACAATTTTTTTTAGGAAAATTTCAACACCCTGTAGCTCCGTAACGAAGCTTTGCGGACCTATGTTCATATGAACTTTTTTCTTGAAATTGCACGTAGATTTACTCCCCCAAGTTGTGACATATTATTATGTAACACCCTGTATTTGTAAAACCATGTTTCGGTAATGATTTATTGAAACCACCAAATTCTGGATAAATTTCAGACAGACTGGAATTTTTTGAAAAATTGATTATTAAAAGATTGAATCATTTATCCGGCGTTAATCTAGGATTATCCAGGAAATAATGAATTCCCGATACCTTTTTGACCGAATGTAAGTGATCTTATGTATTGGACGATGAATATTCACTACAAATTATGTAAAAACAAGTAGCCAGCTGTTTGTTCGTTTGGTTTTCCTTTAACGTGCTCTATTTCTGCCTTTCGGCCAATGACACGCCAGGGAATTCTGTCACCTCACTAACCCGGGAATTTTGCCGAACACCTCTCGTGTCGAGGGAAGGGATCTTTAATGTCCAACACATCTCTGTTGAATAGGACCGACAGCTTTACATCTCCTCCGAAATATGGACACTTAAGCGATTCCCAGAATCCGAAAAATCGCACCGACTTTGTGGGGATTCGACCCAGGTAACTCTGCGCAGGAGACGAGCATCATATCCCCCAGGCCACCAAGCCGGCTAGCCAGCTGTCGTTCTCAAGATTGAGAAGTCTGAGAATGAAATGGTCGTTTCGCGCTTCAATTTTTCCGATAAAACTTTCCTCCCAATCGTAAGAATATTCATAATTCGAAATATCAACATAAATATTATTTATGACTTACTTTCAAAACTTATTAATTATTCGCGAAACATAAAAGTTCCAATTTCATTAGGAGGTTATGTATTCAGTTTTTCAGCAAGTCCATTAATATCAGGGGTATAACGCGGCACCGCCTTCAAGGGAAATAATTCTCCAGTCCCATAAACTAGTCATTTTCTTGCGAAAACATAAACTTCGCGAAACTCAATTCATCCGTGATTCATTAGTAGATCCCAGTTCGTCGTTCGATATTTCTCATTTTGTTTGGTTATAATGGAGAGTACCGTGTAATAAGTGAAATCCTCTCTGCAAATTTTGCATCCGCATCTAGAGGAATCCCTCGATACCCGACCTAATTGAGTTCCTAGTTTATAACTACGATAAATGCCCAATTTAAAATTTCCCAACTTGTCTGGTGGAACATCAGTTGTGCATAAGGGAGATATTTGTATTTTATGCAACAAGCACTTGGAATGGAAAATACGGAGATATGCACTCTATGTAGAATTCTAAGACTATTACATTGCAACAGTGAGCAACGTCGTTTATTTCACCCCCAGGGTTTTTCATTAATATATTATATGAAACATGTTATGCGTTTTACCTAATAAACAATGAGTTTCTTTAGTCGAAAAAATACATAAAATACAATGTCTTTATGATAACTATCAGATATAACCGCAATGGAAATATTAACATGGTTTCTAATTTATTAATGATATTGATGACATATTGTGAAAATATGAAGAAGATAAAAAATATGTAATTCGATATTATTTCAACTTCGGTCATTCTCAAATGCTGAATACTAACTAAGTTACAAAGATGATAACAAAATATATTTTTCCTTAAATGTTAAGTAGTGGGGAATTCTTGATTTCATTTTGAGATATTCAGCCCAAATTTGGAATGGAAGCTTTTTTCACAGCCTCCATCATTACACGTACTAGATTTCAACTGAAATTCACAAGGTGTTTTCTTTTCCAAGGCCATGTCTCCTTTTGCTCTTTCAAACTTTTTAGCAGTACACCTCTGATCAGCGTACAATCGATTTTCGTCACCTTCGTTCAATTTAGAAACTCTCCAACCGTTTTCGAGTGGAAAATTATTGAATTTGAATTATTTGAATTGTATGTTATTCGCTAGATAAGAAAAATAATAGAAATACTCGATGGGTATGCACAAAATTTGCTTTTATTTAAATAGCTCGTCTTCTGGGACTCAACTTATACTTATTGATATTGAATAAGTATAAGTTGAGTTAAAATAAAAATAGGTAAAAAACTTTTTAAGTTAAACGGTTTTATGTTAAACATACATTGCACATTATTGGACCTCTGGGGGGGTCGACCGTTTAAATGTCCATTACTCGTGGGAACAAAATGGTAAAAAAAATATAAAAAATACAAACATAAATAAAACAGAAACTGCAACACAACGTAAAGGAAGGCTTCAAAAAGCGAAAGAAAAGTATCAAGCAAAACGAGCTAAAGAAAGTGAAGGTGATAGAAAAAGTCGATTACAGAAACGACGGGAACAATTAGCGTCAAAAACACCTGAGCAATATGAGGCCAGGTTGAAAAAGCAACGTCAGCGATATACACAAATGACGGCGTCAGAAACGCCTGAAGAATATGAAGCCAGGTTAACAAAACAACGCGAGCGATATACACAGATGGTAGCGTCAGAAACGCCTGAAGAATATGAAGCCAGGTTAACAAAACAACGGGAGCAATATACACAGATGGTAGCGTCAGAAACGCCTGAAGAATATGAAGTTAGATTAATACAAAGCCGTGAAAGACAAAGACAGCAGTTGGGTTCAGAAACGCCTAAACATCGCGATACGAGGTTAAGTAAACAACGAGAGCGTACCCAGCAATGCAGAGCTAATAATCTGCAGGCATTCGATAATGCTATTAACACAATTTGTATACATGTTTGTGATATTTGTACCAAACGTTGTTATCCTAATCAAGCACTAAATGAATTAAAAAGAATGCGAAATAAAACTAAAACTAGAAAATAAAAATAGGTAAAAAACTTTTAAGTTAAACGGTTTTATGTTAAACATACATTGCACTGTTTAAGATAAATGTACTAAAACCAAAAATAATAAAATAGATACAGTCGTGGGAATTATAAACATATGCATAGACTAGACTAAAATAAAACCGTGGGGCACGTCAATTGTCTACAATCGTTGATTAAAATGTTTGTTTTGTAATGTTACACTATAATTATTAGGCAGTTGTGCAACCGACAACGATGGACGTGTGATAAGTAGGGCTAGAATGTGGAAACAAGCTAGCAAGCTCGATTATAAGCGAGTTTTAGGGTTTCATAGTGGTGAGCGAGTAGTACTTTTGTCATATGTTTTGTCGATTAAAGACAAACAACAAGCAGTGAAACGATTCCTCGCCAGCCAGCAGCGTGAATGTCCAACGATAAACTAGTTAAAACATCTCTTTTATTTACATGGAGTGTATAACTATTAGAATTTCCATGAGCAAGAAAATAGTGAATAGTTTCCTCACCGTCTGCGGGCCAACTGCCTAACGACGAATTAAACGATTCTTCTATCGCACATTAAGTCGATAATTTGTAGACAATTGACGTGCCCCACGGTTTTATTTTAGTCTAGTCTATGCATATGTTTATAATTCCCACGACTGTATCTATTTTATTATTTTTGGTTTTAGTACATTTATCTTAAACAGTGCAATGTATGTTTAACATAAAACCGTTTAACTTAAAAAGTTTTTTACCTATTTTTATTTTCTAGTTTTTAGTTTCTGTTTCGCATTCTTTTTAATTCATTTAGTGCTTCATTATTGCAAGGTGTCTTGCCCGTTAGTTTATTGCAATCCAACTCCTCTATACGTAGTCCCTGCAAAGATCTTACTCTACTAAGAGCCACGTAGGCTTGACCTTCTTCAAACAGTTTCGCACCTAAGTATACGACTGCGTGATCCACAGTGCTGCCCTGCATTTTATGTATTGTAGAAGCCCATGATAGTATTAAAGGCAACATTCTTCTTTCAGCTGTCCCATAATTGTACTTAGCTGGAAACTGTATGGCTTTCGGGTGTATAAGATGTACTCCGTCTCTTGCGAAATCAATTCGGACGGAAGGTACATCTGTTGCATACATCTGAGTTCGACGAAATTGAGGCCAAACGATTTCGGTGATGTAGCCTATAGCGCCATTTACTAATCCCTTTGAAACGTCAATATTGGACCGTAGCATGACTTTTGCCCCCACAAATATTTCCAGTTCCGCTGGTAAACCCCCAGTTTTGTTGATATCAGCTGGTATTATTGTAGCTATATCCACATTGTCTGCATTTCGTGTGGCGTGTACTAGCTGATCCTGCGCTTTTATTTTGTAAATGCGAGCACCATTATTTCTGTACAAATTCAATACAGCAGAGTTGTGGTCGTTAACTTGCTGATTTGTGGGGTATACCCTTAACGCTTTGTCTATTGCAAGCTCATCACTCGTGTCTTGAAGAAATCTTCCCATTAAAATACTAACGACATATCATTTTTATCCACCCTAATGCCATACAGTTCTCGGCGCGTTTTAACCTTTCACCTTAACTTGGGTGGTGTACCGCTAACGACGTATCATTTTTAGCCTCCCTAACACCACACAGTCCTCAACACGATACAAAATCTTGACTTGGGTGGTGAATTCAGGCTGGATACATTGTATTCTACTGGTTGAGCACTTTCATTTGATACCCATATTGATAGGATTGATAAAACCTACGTTATCCGCCATTTTGTAGCGGCCGCCATCTTGGATTTCAATTTTTTATAGTATATTGTATTCTGATTGTTGAGCCCTTTCATTTGATACCCATATTGATGGGATTGATAAAAGCTATGTTATCCGCAATTTTGTAGCGGCCGCCATCTTGGATTTCAATTTTTTATAGTATATTGTATTCTGCTTGTTGAGCCCTTTCATTTGATACCCATATTGATGGGATTAATAAAACATAAATTATCCGCCATTTTGTAGCGGCGGCCATCTTGTATTTATAATGATAATGAATAAATATAATTGTATTGTCACCAAAATCCAAAGTGTATACAAAATTTCAGATCAATCGGTTGACAGGAAGAGGGTGAAATTTGAATTACTAAATTTCACCCAAGAATAAATAAAACAAACGTGGTGAGCTAAATAAAACCGTTTAAAAATGAACACCAGCAAGAATAGAGGCCTCTGTTTTCTTCGCATATTATCACGCACTCTTTGATTGAAATAGTCCTGTGGTATTTCTCAATTCTTCTACAGTGTTCACTAGAGTGGTATAAACTAAACTTTTGAGGAATCCCCAAAAGAAAGTCTAAGCTATTTAAGTCTGGGAACCTTGAAGGCCATGTTTCCGGCCTACCCCGACCTATCGATCGGTTGTTGAATGTATTATTCAAGAATTCCTTAGCTTCTCTACTAAAAGGTGCTGGTGCCCCGTCATGCATTAACCAAATTATGTTTCTCACCAAAAGTGGCACACCCTCGAGCAATAAAGGTAACTCATCCTCAAGAAATTGCCAATAATCGGAACCGTTTAGTCTATAAGCCAAAAAAAATGGCCCCATCAAATAATTTCTATTCGTTCCGATCCAGACATTTAGTGAGAATTGTTCTTGAGGATGAGATTCTTCAATCAAATGGGGGTTCCCCCTAGCCCAATAATGATTATTGTGAAATGTTGTAATAGCAATTCTCGAGAAGTTAGCTTCGTCTGTGAACATTATTTCACTATCAAAATAGGCATTTTATCTAATTTCATCTGAGAACCATCGGCAGAAATTCAGACTGGAAGGAAAATCTCGATGGAGTAGAGTTCCGACGCGTTGAATATGAAACGGGTACAATAAAAAGTCGTGGAGAATCCTCCAAACTAAAACATGTGAAATATTCAACTGATTTCCAATTTTTCTTGTACTCACATGAGGATTCAAATCAATTCAATTCAAAACTGCCTCAGTATCTGGAGTTCTCATAGTTTGAGTTACACCTTTCAAATGATTATTTGCAGTAAAAACACCAGTTTCTCTCAACCTTCTGTGGATATTTGAAAATGTTCGCCTGTCTGGTGTAAGTCCATTTAGAAAGCGCTGAATATGTTAAAAACAGCAGGAGTTTTGAAGAAAATGTCACTTTTTTCCAGAAATTTCAACACGCTGTAGCTACGTCACGAAATTTTGCGGATTGTTTATATGAACTTTTTTTTGTTAAAATCGCCCTCATGTTGTGACATACTATTATAAAACACCCTGTATAAAGATGGGTTTTTATATATTATTTTCGAAATAATATTGTCCACTGCTTGAAAATAAATACGCTTAAAATAATAATACGCCCTGCCAGACTATAATAACTTCTAATTGTAACGATTAACTATAAAAACTGAATTTAATATATGCCTTCTTGAGGAACTGTCAGAAGACGTTTTTGATTTAGCCAGACAATTTCGATGGTTCTTTCATTTTGCCAGACACGTTGAAAGATTCCCATACGATCGCACGCAGGGAAAATGTATCCAATCGGGTGCGAGTGAAATAGTATTTTTGGACTATTGTGATCTGTAGTTTATTCGCTATTGCGTTGTGAACTTTTATACATACAGTAAGCAAATCTCGACGCTAGCAGTTTACCGCTTCGTGGAAGTATTACTCCCAAATCAGTGCTTAAGAACACTATTATTACTTGAAATGTCAAATTATTATAAAACAAATTATAACTATTCATAATTGAATAATTATATTAACATGATTACAGAAACATTAAGAACGATGAACATAATAAAAATAATCAACATTTCACTGAAATGTTCAAAACAGTATTTTTTATTTTGTATAGAATGACTTTGAACATAATAAAGCAATTCTTTCACTTCTTACTACCAAAATGATTGTTACCTCCTACAGTAAACAACGACATTGTTAATGAACTGTTGAAATTTTGATTGAATTCAATATAAAAACTTCATGCAATCCTGAACATAATTTGATTGATATATTTATAGATGTTTTCGATAAGAGCATTTCACTGATTAATTTTTCAGAAATTAATTTTTATTCCTGAATGAAGTGAATAAAATGAAATTGTGAAAAATTATTTTCAGTTCTAAATATAGTGAAATTTTCTGGTGAATAAAACTAATAGACATAATACAGAATAAACGGCAGTGGAAGATAGTATTTAATGTGTCTGGCAAGATTAAAACATCATCGAAACTGTCTGGCTACTGAAAGAAACAGCTTTTGATGGTTCCCCAAATAACATATATACTTTCAAACTTTTACATTATAACGTGAGTATAGCAAAAATTTATTATAGTTTAAGGGTTTCTCGCAGGAGTTTGTAACCTTATTAACTGTCTAGCAGTAAACGACCTGATTTCACATATTATTCCGAATTAAATATTTAAAAGCCATTGTTTCTACTTCAACGAATTTGAGGTACAATTTTAAACACATCTACTACTTGGTACCTGTCAAAGCTACCACATCTCGATTTTTATAGCCGGAGATTATTCTTGTAGAGACATATATAGAGAAAATTTGAGAAATATTCAAGACTGAATCGAGGATGTATATAACTAACGTATTTTAATGTGAGAAATATAATGCTTTTCTTGTTTCTTGTCTTGACTGAACTTTTGTTGTATTTATATCGTACCTTAACGCTGTTGAAGGCGCTGATTTCGAACATTACTGAACATTCAAGACCATACACATTGCTTTGGAGCTTGGTTCTCTTGATTCTAACTTCAGTTAGGTTCTTCGGAAAATCAGAAGAAGTGCCATTTCAAAACAGCATTAAAAAGTAGCTTTCAAAACCTACATGAAACTCTCTAAAGAATTTTCCAATAGTAAAGTAATCATGTATGAATTGTAGAGGCGTCTGACTGGTCGTTCATTCAAAACTAGATACAAAGAGCATCAATTAGATTACTATAACCAGAGAACCGTCGAATCTACTTTCACTTCACATTGCAATGAAAATGGTCATAATTTCCACCCATATATCAACTTAGATTCCTTAAAATGCATCGAAATTTTCAAACTGCAACAAACTCCCCATAGAAATAATCTTCTGAAAAACCAGTTTGGCCAGGCTTATTCGCCCTTAGTTGATATCTTTAAACCATACCTGCTTTTATCATTATTAGGTTATTACCTCTTTTTTGTAGCCTTATTATTTTTGTATCTACATATTGATGTATGTATGAATGTATTTTCAACTTTAGTTCAGTACTTGTCCGCAGAAGATAGTAGAAAGATCGAAATTGCAATCCTGAATTTAATGAACTCCTGTGATAGTATTCATTTACATGAAACATCGAAATGGTAAGCGCACTCACAAAATTTCCCTCCACATCAATTTATCACTCATTCGTTAGACTTATCATTTCGAACTCATTTTATGAAAGATGAATACAGGCGCGATCTCTGTCACCTTATTCATAATAACTAGGCTACAAAGTAGCATTGTTTTAATAGCAGTACATATCAAATGTAGATACCGTTCAAACTAGGAGACCAATTGAAATTTCAGATTTTGCGGCTTCTAATTAAGCTGGATTACATTATATTACCACACCCATGTCGTATTCTCGGTAGAACAGTGAACACGTCAGGCATTATTCGTAGTGGAGCTTCTGGTGCGGAATAATCATTAAGCGAACAATAGACTCGGACTACTCTACGCAGAGGAACCATAAGTAGGAAGTCAATTATATTGACCTTTTCGCCAAGAAAATGTTATAGACGTCATTAACTGTTTTTACGATGTGTGAGAAGAAATTCACAATTATACCGTACAAACACTTTTTATATAGCCCTAATGGGCCGCAGAAAGTGTAAAAAATGGGCTGCGTTGCGGTGTTGCACAAATATCTAACTCTTTATAATGTGAAACGGTTAAGTTATATATATATATATATATATATATATATATATATATATATATTAAAAAAAAAAAAATAGGGGTTTTACCCCGACGAGTTGCCCATATATCTGTTCATGCAATCAAACTGATTTCATAAAAAATATAAATCCACCACCTGGTAATTAATATCATTGCCAGGCAATGATTATAATCAAAACATATCCTGGAATAATTATATATTAGGATAACGTTAAATGTTATGAGAATATATCAATCTACCAGAATATATACATACTATAGCATCATCAGACAATGATATCAATGTACCAACGAGTAGTGTCAGCGGCTTTCTCCCCGAAAAATCCAGTGTACGGACCTTAGTCAAGTAACACTGAATGTTACTCATTAATAGTTTCCTTTGTGTGAAGTGGTGAACGATCAAATAGAATACTGCTCTGAATATAAATATGACAAAATTGTCAGTTAATTATATTACATTTATATAAACAAATAAATAAAATATGAAATGAGATTCTGAGCAGTATAAACTAAAGAGAAAACCTATGACTCTACACCATTATTTTTTCGGAAAGAAACCTACGAAGAATATTACAAGATTTGATGACTGTTATCTTTTGTAACTGTTCGAACAAATTTTCTTCAGACCCAAAATCTCAATACTTTCGTGGAGATTTCTAGGAATAACACCTGTTGTGGAAATAATAATCGGTAGAATAAATATTTTCTTCATTTTCCACATTTTTTAATCTCGTCGCCAAGCATCATATATTTAGAAATTTTTTCATTGTATTTATTTTGTATATTATGTGTGTCGGGCATAGCAATATCAATTATATATGTTATTTGATTCTGTTTATCATTAAGAATGATATCTGGTCTATTGTGTTTTACAGCTCTGTTGCAAAGAATTGTTTTATCAAAATAAAGTTTATATTTGTCATTTTCACAAATAATCTCAGGTTCATATTTGTGAAATTTTTTTCTTTGGGAATTAGGTCATGTTTAATTCCTAGATTAAAATGAATAATATTAGCGACGGTATTATGTCTTTCTAAATAATCTGTTGAAGCAAGGACTGAGCAAGATGATAATATATGAAAAACTGTTTCTGAAGAACAGAAACATCTACGGCAAGAATCATTTATATTTTGTTTGATGATGTATTTTCTATAATTCCTCGTGAAAACAACCTGATCCTGGATCGCAATTGCCAAGCCTTCTGTTTCAGCAAACAATTCTCCAGATACTAACCATTTATTCGATGCGATTTCATCAATATAATCATTTTCAATTCTTTAGGGTGCTTTCCGTGTAATTCCTTCTGCATCCAACTTTCTCTTTAGAATTATCATCAAATATATCAAAATCTACCTTTTGCATTGTCAAGTTCAGAGGTGTAAGATTATAATCTGAAGCAACAACAATATCATGTAATTTAGACGTTCTCTGTTTATCATGAAAATGGGAACGTAGATGAAAAATCTGTTTACTATGAAGATTATTCAAATCAGTTAATCCACGACCTCCAAGATATCTAGGTAGTATAACTCTCTGAACAGCTGACTTTGGGTGGTGCTTATGATATTTACAGAGCATTTTCCTCGTTTGACATTGTAATTCATTTAGATCAGATTTAGACCATTTAATAATTCCAAAAGAAGATGTAAGAATAGGAACTGCATATACCAATTCTCCATTAATTGGCGTTTGGTCAATAAATTTGTTCTGGTTCGATATATTGAAGAAATATACACTGCACAAAATGATCTACGAAACAACAAGATTATTTGAATAATTATAATGAATACCACTCTGATATCTTTGTGAATGCAGATTTTGCACCTGATGGACTTACGTTAGTTTGTTTGTTTTTCCTTTAACGTACTCTGTTTCTGCCTTTCGGCTAATGACACGCCGGGGAATTCTGTCTCCTCACTAACCCGGGAATTTGGCCGAACCCCTCTCGTGTCGAGGGAAGGGATCTTTAATGTTCAACACATCTCTGTTAGACAGGACCGACAGCTTTACATCTCCTCCGAAAGATGGAGACTCAAACGATTCCCAGAATTCGAAAAATCACACCGACTTTGTGGGGATTGAACCCAGGTAACTCTGCGTAGGAGACGAGCAACATATCCCATACGCCACCGAGCCGGCTGGATTTACGTAGTTAATCAAAACAGTCGTGGATGTTTATTCAAGCAGATCAACACATGTTCTCATAAAAAAAATACAGATTTGAAAAGATATCGTAAAATGCGGTATTTATTATCATTCAAAAATTCGGTTCATTTCTTTATTTCTTTTGAGTGATACTGAATTATTGTGAGTTAGGGTATTAGAAAATAATGCAACGTTTTTAACGCGAGATGAAAAATTACGTGAAGTGGGTATGGTTGAAGGTGGTAGTTCTCAGAGCCGAGTAGCGGGTGAATTTGCGGTGTCAAAAAGTGTGATAAGTCGGTTATGGAGACGGTATATACTGATACTGATAATGTGAAGGAAAGACACACAGGTCCTAGAAAAAAACGTCACCTGCCCAAGATAGATTTATTGTGCTTCAAGCCAGACGGAATGCTTCAATCACAGCTCGTGAAATCTCTAGAAATTTCCAAGATACACATGGGGAAGCCATTTCTGACGCAACTGTCAGAAATTGTCTTCATGAAGCTGTAGTTTTGCCATTTCCAAACACAGCTGGATCAAATTTCTTATATATGCATGACAACGCCCCTCCACATACAGCAAACCCAGTACGAATGGTTTCAGAGGGAGAAAATCAATATTTTACAATGGCCACAACAGTCTCCCGACCTGAACCCCATAGAGCATGTTTGGGACATGCTTCAGCGGAGGCTTGATCCCCTTATGGCGAAAATTCAAGGTCGTCCAGCTTTGGAAAATGCCTTAATGGAACAATGGAATCTACTTCCTCAGAATGCAACTGATAATTGTATTCTGAGCATGCCAGAACGATGTCGTGCTGTTTTTGATACTCGTAGTGGTCATACAAAATATTAGTTTCAGTTTACTTGGAAAAGAATTATTTTCATTCTAATTGAGAAATTCTTTTTGGTATACGATTGTTCATTTTCTTAAATTCACGGAATCAATATTCGTTTTGTATTCTATTTCGAATTTTTCAGTGACTTAAAAGATGTATTAATTATACCATATAAAAATTTGGAGTAGTTAATGCGAATTGTATGACCTACGCTTAATATTTTTACTGATCCTTAGACCATTTTGAGCAGTGTACATAGAAAAGTGTGAAATGCTGATTTGCTTCATGTCCTCAAATTATTTTCGTTTATACAGTGTGTTTCATTTCAGCAATTTATAACAAATATATGTTTTATTGAACGCGATACCCTGTTTCTCATGTCTTAAAAGAACCATTTTCGAGTGGATCGACATTTTCTGAAAATATTATTTTTTTTTTCGAATATATCAAGAACGAAGATGAAGTAAATCATCTTTTATACTTTTCATAATTTCATTTTATATTGACACTCGGTTTCGAGTGTCAAGTCATTTTCAAGTGGTCAACTACAGGTAATAAACTGACTTATACAGGGTGTCCACGCGAGATGCGACATTAAAAGTATATGGAGGAGCGAATGACCGATTGGAGATATTTTTGGTGGTTGTCTTAAATGTTTTTCGAACTTAGTTCCGTAAATATTTTCAATGCTATGGCACTTTTGGTTATACTGGAAGTTGACACCATTATTGTTATTTCAAATAGCATTATATATTTCTACTTTTTTATTGTAACAATTTGAATTCTGAACAAGTTTTTCCCATATCATTGCCATTTGAAATGAACCGAAGGGAAGATATGAATTTTTCAAACGGAATGTTGCGACTTTTGGTTGTCTCTAAGAAGGCATCATAAAAATTCTGAAGATCATTCAATATCGATCATTTATAGCTCGTTCTGAGTAAAGAAGCTCATTCATCAGAATTCAATGCATTTAGAGACTTCACGGTATACAGGGTGTTTCCAAAGCATGTGGCAAATCGTAGTACATGCAAAGGTATAAAAGTCCGTTTTTCCAAATTATATAACCTATTCTTGCACACACAATTTAACTCCTAATATTGATAAGCATTGTTCTGTTATAGATTTCCCTATTCGCAGGGAGCACGACGAAAGCGACATCTGATGGTAGCGTAAAATTATGCTCGGCAATGGTATGACATGTGAAAGATCCGTATAAATAACAGTGAATTGTTTCAAAAATGAATTTAAAATAAATATGTGTTATAAAAATCTGTGATCGTGTTTTAAATTGAAAAACTCATTACGATGGAAAAAGTGTGTATAAAAATTAAGGAAAAAAATTCTTTGAAAACAAGCTTTTATTTAAATGCGCTAAAAGAAAAAAATAAACTTTTGCACTAAAACTTTTACCGTTAATTCATAACGTCATTTCAAATTTAACACATTTGACACAATTTATATGTTATAATATAAAAGCTTGTCGCGAGATAGTACTCGTATTTACTTTATCAGTTTGAAATATTAACAGGTAGGCATAACATATAAATTGTGTCAAATGTGTTAAATTTGAAATGACGTTATAAGTTAACAGTAAAAGATTTAGTGTGAAAGTTAATTTTTTTCTATTTAGCGCATTTAAATAAAAGGTTGTTTTAAAGAATTTTTTTAACTTAATTTCATTTTTAGTTATTCTTGGCAATCTTTCATTTGGTACCCATATTGTAGGAACGAATAAAAGAAAATCATCCGCCATTTCGTTTTGCATTAAGAATAATTGGTCCACCGCCTTGTTGGATTTAGAATGACGTCACATAGTTAATCATGCATTGTCATCCAAACTCAACGTGTATACAAAATTGAGCTCAGTTGGTTGAGATCAAGTGCCTTAAAATTGAGTTGATTTCACCCGAACATAAAAACATACATACATTGCAAGTTAAATAAAAGCTTGTAAATATGTTTATAAATAACTGAAAGGAGTTTTAAGAATCCCATGGGGTTAACCTGTGAAATGTAAACAAATTTAATACATGACAACTGCAATAATGAAAATTACAAAAGTGTTGATTGTTAATATGATTTTCAGAAATAAAATGAAAAATTAGTGGCAATGTAATTGCGAATCGTAATTTGAACATACATTACCCTAGTTGCATTGTTTCTGAATAATGTTACACACTACTTTGTTTTTCTTTTAACATCATTTATCCATTTATTTCTTCCATCCATTTATTTCCACTTGGCGACTGGAAATGTGTAAAATTTACATTTACTGTTTCTAGCTGTATTTTGCAATCAACAACACAACAACTATTATGGATCATTTTTTATTTAATGTTAACGTGTTTATTTATGATAAAAGCATGATTTAACGATAATTTGACCACATCGAGCGCTGTGATCGATTCAGCTGTCCCCACTATATACTCCGCTCCCTGCCAATACCTAAAATGAATCGTACTTATATCTAACCACAAAGAAAATTGACATGCTTCATTCAGCGAGGTATTTCTGGTAATTCGAAGATGACTTTCTTGACAACTAACTGATGTAATTGAGGATACCAACTAGAAAAGATGAAAAACGTGAATTCGGATTCAATCCTTTTCAATAGAAAGTAATTTCGCACTTTTTTTCTCGGAATTATGACCAGAATTACTTGGATGAAGGTTATGAGATGGGTCTCGAACTGAGAGATCGCAATGCATTATTTGATAGATTTCCGGTCATATAATCTGCGAATTTTATGGTCCTCGGGCAAAAAATCGTAATTTTTGGGATAAAATCGCTAATAACTCAGAAACGATGCATTTTAGGTGCAAGAAAACCTACAACAGATCGATCCTATTAATATTACGAGTTAAATGGCGTGTGCTAAAATATGCAATCTTATTTGAAAAAAGGACTTTCGTACCTTTGAATGTACAACGATTTGCCACACTTTGGAAACACCCTGTATACGGTCAAGCCTCTAAATGCATTGAATTCTGCTGAATGAGCTCTGTTTACTTACAACGATCTAGAAATAATCTATATTGAATGATCCCTAATATTTTCATGTACCTTCTACGAGACAACCAAAAATCGTTAAATTCCCATCAAAAAATTCATATCTTCTCAACGTAAATGTTCGAATTGTTAGCCACCAACCTTCATGCACATAAACAAATTTTGGATGAAACGTTCACGGACGGAAATTTCAGGTGTGATTTGGTTACAGTCATGGACGATGCGCTGTCTCAGGTCGTTGAAATCAGCAGGTTCAGTTTTATAGATTATACTTTTGAGGTGGCCCTATAGGGAAAAGTCTAATGGACTGACATCCGGAGATCATGGGGGCCATTCCGTTGGGCCTCTCCTTCCGATCCAACGACCAGGAAAATGATCATCCAAAAATACTCGAACTTGTTGTGCAAAATGCGGGGGCGCTCCATCGTGCTGAAATACAACCTCGTTCTCCGAATAGCGGGGGTCATTCTCAATGATCTCCGTTATTGCTGGGTCGATAAATCCTTCCAATAGTTGATAATATAACTCTCCGGTAAGATTCATAGGAATGATAAACGGTCCAATGAAGTGATCGCCATAAATACCAACCCAACCATTTAGTTTTTGAGGCTGCTGAGTGTGAATTTCGTGGAATATTTGCGGCTTAGAATCTGCCCACTAACGACAATTATGGCGGTTTACGGTTCCATTCAGAAAAAATGTACATCCGTCCGAAAAACACAAGTGAAATAAATAATGAGGATTGTTCATGACTCTCTCACTTATGGTCTCGCAGAATTGAAGTCTTCGATTGTAATCATCTTCGTTCAGTTCTTGAACTAATTTGATTTTATATGGATGAAACTTATGCCCTTCAGAATGCGGAAAATACTCGTTTGGTTTACACCACTTACATCTGCCAATTTCCGCAGGCTTAGGTTAGGATCAACCACCGCTTGACCAAGCACCGCCACTTCCACAGCTTCATTTCTTACTGGCCGCTCAATTACGCGCTTCTTATTTTGCACCGATCCAGTTTCACGAAATTTGGCAACTAATTCTAGTACATACTTCGAAGTTACTTTAGCACCTTCGTGGCGTTGTTTGAAGATATTGGCTGTTCTGTTCGCGCAACTATCAGAACAGAAAAATAGTTCAATCATTTCAACCCTCTCAGCTATCGAGTAAACCATGACGATTTTATGAAAACCTGAATTTCGAATAGAACAGAAACTATTGTGATGAATGCAACAGAATTTTCACAACTAATGTGGAATAAAATTGGGACGATGAAATTGAATAAAAAAAATACGAAAACATTGAGAATCAATTTTTTCGTTGAAGAAATCTGATCATTGTAACATCTGCGTTCCTGATTCGTTGTCCTATAATATCTTACTGTGGGAAAATTCCTCAGACGTAGGTAGAGTTTTCATCTTCCAGAAAAGAATTCTGCGAATGATGTTCGATACAGCTCCACAATCTTCATGTAGACCGTTGTTCCTGAAGAATGGTATCCTCACATTGGCGTCTATTTTCATTTTGAGATGCCTCGTTTATATTAAAGAGAATGAAAGTAACATGACTAAACTTTCTAACTTTCATTCCCACAATACTAGAAATAAGGAAACATTATGTATCCCTAAACACAGAACTTCTAGATTTGAAATGTCGCCCCTGTACCAGGGTATCAGATTGTTCAATCATCTTCCACGGCATATACAAGGTCTAAGTGTAAATAGATTTAAGGTAGCAGTTAAGAATTTACTTTTAGCAAAATGTTTTTATACTGTGAATGAGTTTCTATGTGTTGATTTAGATAATGTCTAAATGTCTTTTCTATTGACCTGTCCTATACATACTTGTGATGTCTTAAGGGATCAATAAATTATTATTTATTATCGTGGACTTATGCACTATCTCAGCTAGTAGCTGGATATAATTTACCTTTCCCAGATTTAGCAATCAAAGGGAATAGGCTCGATTACAATATACTTGACATAAATTTCCTAACTATCCTACATGTATTAAGAATTACAGCTTTTTGCATTTCTATATAGGTATTCTTATGCAATTCTAATTTCTTAAGGCTATCATGCAAAGTTTTGGGTATTAAACCAGTCGAGGATACGATGACAGGAACGATATCTATTTTGTCGAGGTGCCACATCTGCTTGATCTCAATAGCAAGGTCTGTGTATTTGGACTTTTTCTCCTGGAACTTATTCAGCACGTTGTTATTATTTGGTATGGCAACATCCACCAGCATTGCTGTCTTGGCTCTCTTATCATACACCACTATGTCCGGCCTATTATTCGTCACCATTCTGTCAGTGATAATAGGCCTATCGTAGTATAATCTGATAGAGTCATTTTCCAATACGGGCGCCGGTTGATACTTGTAATATGGCTGGAATGTATTCAGAAGTCCGTACTTGTGTGCAAGTTTCTGATGGATAATGTTGCACACTTGATTATGCCTGTGAAGAAGTCTGTATTGGCCAGTTGTTCGCATCCGGACGTAATATGCTGTATCGTCTCCGATCTTATATGGCATTTTCTGCACCTATCTGTTTGTAATGTTCCGTCCTTCATAATAAATTTTTTGTAGTTGTTTGTAGCGATCACTTGGTCTTGGATAGCCATAAGGAATCCTTCTGTTTCCGCGAATAATTCTCCTTTCATCAACCATTTGTTGGAGGCTTCTTTGTCGATGTGTGGTTGATCAATCTCATGGTGATGTCGTCCATGCAATTCCTTTCTTGACCATTGCTCTTGTTTTTCAGTATCTGATAGGAATGGTAGATTCAGCAGGTCATCTCTGGTAGCAAGATTCAGAGGTGTATATCCCTTATCAGCCAACGATACCACTCTATGTAGGTCAGAAGTGAGAGCTTTTGCTGAGAAAAATTCTCTGAGATTTCTTATTTGTTCGTTGTGTAAATTGACAACATCTATTAATCCGCGTCCTCCTTCTTTCCGCTTCAAAGTTGTTCGTATCACAGACGATTTTGGATGATGATTGTTGTACCTTGTCAGCATCGTTCGGGTCTGCCTTTGAATATCATCTAGCTCCGTCTTAGTCCATCTGATTATTCCAAATGAGTAAAGCAACACTGGAATGGCGTAGGTGTTAATTGCCTTGACTAGATTCCCCGAGTTCAACATCGATTTCAGCACAGACTTCAGACGCTGACTGTATTCTGAACGAATCTTCTCCTTTGATTGTTTTGGTCTAACAATCTGGCTTGTTGGTATCCCAGATATTTGTATGTTTCGCCATCTCTCATGCACTGTATAATGTCACCGTTTGGAAGTTGTGTTTCACCATCTATGACTTTCCTCTTTGAATGTTCAGGGTCTTACATTTTTCAATCCCGAATTTCATATGAACATCTGCCGAGAACTCACTGACAGTTTTCAGCAAATCATCCAATTGCTTCTTGTTCGAAGCATATAATTTGATGTCATCCATATACAGCAGGTGGAAAATTGTATGATAATTCCTTTCTGCTTTTATCCTAAATCCGTATCCAGTTCTATTGAGCATTGAGGACAATGGGTTCATTGCCAAACAGAACCATAGTGGACTCAAAGAGTCTCCTTGAAAAATTCCACGACGTATGGGTATCTCGTCGGTTTTAATTGATTTATTGTTCATGTTGACCTGCAGAGACGTGCGCCAGTGTGTCATTGTTGTCTTCAAGAACTCTACCAGGGCTGGGTGAATTTTGTATATCTGCAATACTTCAACAAGCCAAGAATGGGCGGTACTATCGAATGCTTTCAGATAATGTAGAAAAGCTGAATGAACATTGCGATGCCCTACGTGTGCCTGTTTCATTATCACAGAATCGATGATGAGTTGTTCCTTGCACCCGTGGTGTTTCTTTCTGCATCCTTTCTGCTCCTCTGCTAATATATTGTTGTCGTCAAGGTGTTGGTATATTCGATTGGATATGCATGAGGTGAGTATTTTGTAGAGTGTTGGCAGGCAAGTGATTGGCCTATATTGAGACGGATCCTGTGTTCTATCGCTCTTAGGTAGCATATATGTTAAACCTTGCATTAGGAAAGTGGGTGTTTTCTTGAGATGTTGAAGAACATACGTGAGCTGTTTCGCTAGGGCTCCATGGAGCTTATCAAACTTCTTGTACCAGTAGTTGTGGATATTATCTATACCTGTGGCCTTCCAATTTTTGGTCGCTCCAATTACTGTTGTAATTTCTTCCTCCGTTATTCCATCGAAGTCCATATGTCTGATATCGAGGCGTTCTTTTTCATTCGTGATCCATTCCGCATCTCTATTGTGTTCTTTGGGGTTCGACCATATTGATGACCAATAGTCGGTCAAGCACTGTGCGTCAGGTACTTCTCTGTTATTGTTGGTCGCAGTTTTGTTATTTCCCTATGAAAATTGGCAGCGTTTTGGAGGAACCTTTGGTTTTGGTGTTTCCTTTCAGTACACTTGACGTATCTTGAAAGCCTCTTTGCTTTTGCTTGGAGTTTCTGTTTCAAAGTGTCCATATACACGTCGATGTGTTGTTTGTGATCAGGGTGTTTTGTGTTCGTACCAATTTTCCTATAAATTTTGCGTATATGCGCCTTGAGTGTTTTCTGTTTCTCAGGAATTCTGTGAGGCGACCGATTTCTGCTCTAATATTATCAATATCCTTCTCCAGTCGTTTTTGCCATGGTGGTTTTCTGACGCTTTTTGGCTCAGCTTGAATCAGAGTTGTGGAGATTTGTTGTTTGTGAAGTCGAAGAACCGCTACTGCTCCACAGTAAATCAAAGTGTGAATCTTCTCCAAGGTGTTCTGGTCGGTATATTCTTCAAACATTGAGTTTACACTTCCTAGGATGATATTGATGTTCTTGTTCGTCTTGAGTTTGGGCAGTTTAGGTCTTTTAGTTGGGTTACTACCACTGAATTCAGTTATTGCTCTGTTGAGTTCTGATCTTGCTAAATATGTATATTCGTTCTGCTGATTCGGCTAAAGAGGGCGTTCCATGTTAATATTCGTTTCCGTGGCTTCGATGTTATCTGTAACACTTTCATTGACTCCAGCAGGTATAACGTTATGAGTATCATTTTCGCTTCTGAGTTCCATTATGACCTCTTCTCGTAAGCTTTGCAGCGTTTCTAAAGAAAGTAGCCTGTTTTTAACGATTGTTCTTCGTTGATCCGAAATTCTCTGCTCGGATATGTGCTGTAATTCAGGATATTTTTCTATGAACGCAAGATGTAACGCGTATCTGTATGCTGTCATTTCCGATTCCAAGTTTGTAATCTTGTAATAGGAACGCATAATGAAGGTATTCATTTCTGGAGTCCACTTCATGCGTTTCCTAGGGAGTCCGGCTCTCGTGGTCGTAGGCATAATGGCTTGCGCCGCCGTTGAAACATCAAGAGTCGGTTGAGAGGTGTTGATGTTATTTCCCACTCGGTTTTGTGTTGCAGTATCCCTACTCGATATCACGCTGCTTCCGTCGCTAACCGAGGGAGACTGTGACTCACTTTCCGAACAAGACCCTCTTCCTAAATCTTGAACGCGACAAGAGGTTATGGTGGTACAATGTCGATTCACCCGTTTATTCCTTAGATTGTACATCATTGGATAGGTTGCATTTTATACCTACTGCCAGGTTCAGCTTGGGTACCTCGGGTTCGCTAAGCCCGTACTCAGAAACAATGTTCCTGAGGGCAATAAATTATTATTATTATTATTATTATTATTATCGTCAAATAAGAGTCATTTCACATGAGGACGATGATCATACAGTATCACCTGTGAAAACAAAAAAGTTTCTTTTCAGTCAACTGATGAAAACACATGTACATGTGAACCCAACTCTTGATGCATTGAATATCGCAGAACGAATGTTAAAAGATCGATGGAGTTACTATGACTGATAGTTTCATCGTTTTCTTTCAAGATTCATAATCCTTCATAATCATTTCAATGTTTCAGCTGCTCACCCAGTAATTTTGATGGAGAACGAAAACTTGCAAACCATTGTGAAGACAAACAAAAATCCTTTCTAAGAAAGTTATAACTGTACCTATCTTCTGCTTTAAAAATAACACAGGGTGGTCAACCCTGCTCTAGGGGTAGAAATTTGAGATGAATGGTGTGTAAGAAGATGACAGCCTTTGATCTGGAATAAATCTGTTCCATTTTTTTTGCACTAATACTTGAATAGCTCAGGGCGATAAATAGTCTCCTCTATTTCTCAGTAGTTCACTCTGTATCTTCTACAGTTTTCAATCAAAAATGAAAATTCGTTCACGGGGATGCAGACAAAGATAATACATTTCTTTCGAGGTATCACTCGACTGATCTACCCTCTTCCAAATTTTCAAGGGTGGTCACCCCTGCTCTAGGGGTTGAAATTCGAGATGAGCATGGTACTTAATAGTAACTGCCATTGATCAGCATGGATCTGTTTCATTTAATTACTGAAACTTGAATAGTCTCAGGGAAATAGTCTTCCCTATCTTTCAGTTTCTCACCCTGTATCTTTTACAGTTTTCAATTAAAAATGGAAATTAGTTCAAGGCGATGTAGACAAAGATACCACCTTTCTTTTGAGTCATCCTTCGACCCATCTTCCATATTCAAAATGTTCAAGGATTGCAACCCCCGCTTACGGGGTTGATATTTAAGGTAAGTATTGTACCCCAAAAGATGTCCCCCTTGAAACAAAAATTTCACCTATATTTGTGTTTTGATCAGAAATGAATATCTTGGTAGATATAGCCTCTGTTTAGTTTTCGTTGAAGCACCCTGTATAGTTAACATCATTGTATTGTATATCAAGGTTTATATATACTATTAACTTTAAACTTTTCATTACAGTTGTCTTTTATTAAATTAAATTAATTTGAAGAAAGTTATTTTAAATTCCTTTTAGTATCCTTGATCTAATAATTCAACTCTTTTCCTTTTTGTTTCTGTTAGATGTCGAACCGTTTATTAATTCTATTTGTTTACAATCCTAAGATTATTTCGAACAGATTCCTCTATCATGCATTTACATTCCATATTTCACATCGATAGTTATGTGATAATTTCATTTTCTAATCGTTTGTTACGCTAGTTTCGCTCACCAATCACCCCATACCAACTTTAACTAATACTGAAAATTCCACTTTATCATAATAGTTCGTAATCATTCTCCATTTATATTTAAAGTCGTGAGATGTTTCCATAAAAACCTCTTACAGAATATCAAATTTCTTGGTGCAGAAAAACAGAAATAACCGCAAAAATATCCATTACTCTCGCGGCGAACTTACCCAAGATACTCGCTTTTATTATTCCATCTACCGCCATAAATTTCCCCCCGCGTTAGCCACTTGCAGCCCCTTGCACTCAACTTTGAAAGGCAAGCACCCTCGTATCCGCATAAAAATTTCAGGATGGTGCACTCGGTCTGTTATTTTTAAACAGGGGAGAGCAAGAGTGCAATGATAATGCAATTTTGAACTACTCGTGAACCCTTACGTGAACATGACGTCCGTACTCATTTCATGTGGCACGCACCTTTCAGATTTTTGTTGGGGTTGAACCTTAAATTTAACTCGAACGAAATTAATTTGCATACGGAGTATTGGGGAGCACGGAAAACGTTCATTTGTTTGAGATGCTAAATTACTTGACCGATCAGGTTAGTACGTAGGCGCATATTATAGGGCTTTCCAATAAGAGGTTTCATTTTGATATTGAGAAAATACGAGTATATGTTTAGAAAAATCAATATATGTTTATTTCATTATTAAGAGAAAAGTATGCCATTTGTAATAGAATGTTCTTTAATATGTATTAATGATTAATATTTTTAAGTTACCGTTTCTTCAGTCGATACAGTTTGTTTTGTTGTATGTTTTAAGTGATTATAATTGTTATATACAGGTATATCCACCGGGACCGTCCGTTAAAAACTTTTTGAGTTCCAATTACAATATCAAGCTGAAATTTTATACGAGGCCATAACTAGCGATTTCCAATTGAAGTGAAATATTTTCGAAGTGATACCATTTCCAGTTATACCAGGATTGGGTCATCACTTTGTTATTTCAAATGGCAATCTACCTTTTTATTATACATCTTGAACCGACATGTGAGCAAGGCATAAAATACCCAAGTTGTTGGCACTTATCTGTCAAAACTTTTGACATATTTAATTATTTTTGTTATAAACTCGATTTTTGAGGAACATTTAAAAAAATTGTAGCTCGTAGATCTTTTGCACTACAGACACAATTTTTGCTTGGGTGAATAGAAGGATCAAGGAATTTTTTAAGCAGTCTACACATGTCAAATGTTCATTGCGTTGTTTTGTATGATTTTTTCAATTTGGCCTTTTTCAAACAGCAATAACTCATTTTTTTCGAATGGCACGTGCTAATTTTTATATCGCCATCAGATGAAGTGTCAAATTTCAGATGGAATTGTATCAGCATGTACCCATCTCTTATAGTTCCCAAATAATTTGGGAATATATTGAATTTTGATGATTTTGCAAGAACTAACAGAGAATGCTTTGAAATATTTGAATCAAGTAGCGGAACTGGCTACGCCCACCTGACAGGTGTCTAAAATTAATGTACTTGTCCCTTCGTTTATTCGCATTTGATATTTCAACAAGAACTGTTGGTTAATTGAAGTGAAAATTTTTAACACCAGATTGATAACAAAATGGCTGATTATTCAAACGAGGATATGTTTAATCTCTTTTTAATTCATGGCGAATGTCAAAAAGTGGTGGATAGAACTTGCAGGCAATTCAATAACCAATTTCCAAATTTGGCGCCTATGAGTAAAACAAAATTTCGAAGGATTAAAAGCAATTTTTGCAATTTGGAGGAACAAAATACATAGAAACTAGAAGGAAACCAATTCTCGAGGACGACGACAATCAAATTAATACGCTAGCGTATTTTCGTGCCAATCCACATGTGTCCATTGGGTCAACATCAATGGATATTGGATTGAGTTATACTTACATTCAAAGGATCCTTAAGAAACATAACATGCACTCGTATTCTTTAATCAGACTACAAAAATTGAAACCAACTGACCTTCCCAAGCGGCTAAATTTCTGTGAAAATTTATTAATTCGGCTTCAAGAAGATGAGACAATTTTGCAAAAAATTATGGTCTGAAGAAGCGAAGTTCAATGAAAATGGAATAACCATCAGGAGAAATCGACATTTCTGGGCCACAAAAAATCCACATTTCATTGTGGTTATTGATTTCCAAAATAAATTCAGAGTGAACATTTTTGCAATTTTAATGAATGATTTGTTGGCTTATCACATTTATGAGGAAAATCTTAATGGACAAAGATACCTGGTAATTTTGAGAGGAACATTAGCAAATTTTCAGATGGATTACACCTCAACATTCTGAGGGATTGCTATTACCAAATGGATGGTGCAACAGCACATAAAACACGAGCTGTAGATCGACAGCTAACAGAAATGTTCGAGGATAGATGGTGGGGTAATCGAGGACCAAATTTATGGCCTCCGCGTTCTCCGGATCTGACGCTCCTTGTTTTTTTTATGGGGCAAAATCAAGAGTGAAGTATATCTTATTCCTGTAAGAAGTAAAGAAGAGTTACTAGAGCGCATTCATAATGTTTTTCGTAATATTGATCGTGAGGAAACTAGGTTGACAACTCATCATGTTCGTATACGAGCTGCCAAGTGTATCGAGCAAAATGGGACCCATATTGAACATTTATTCAAATCGTAAATTAGTTTTCTCCTAAGATGTTTGCTATCATTTATTCGTATTAATGTAATTATCTTCGATGATTGGTTTTCTCTTAGTTCCTACAATTTTTATTCATCCGAAGTGGGGAAAATTGCTTCTAATGCTTCGAAATTTTATTTTACTCAAAGACGATAAATTTGGAAATTGGTTATTGAATTGCCAGCAATTTCTACCCACTACTTTTCGACATTCTAAAATGAATTAAAAAAAGATTGAATATATTTTCGTTTGAATAACCAGTGGTTTTATTCCAAATGTGATGTATTTTTGGATATTTTCAATCTGAAATAACGACAATTCTTGTTGAAATATCAAATTCGAATGAACAAAGTGACAAGTACATTAATTTTAGGCACCTGTCAGGTGAGCGTAGCCAGATCAGCTACTTGATTCAAATATTTCAAAGCATTCTCTGTTAGTTCTTGCAAAATCATCAAAATTCAATATATTCCCAAATTATTTCGGAACTATAAGAGATGGGTATAGTACATGCTGATACAATTCCATCTGAAATTTGACGCTTCATCTGATGGCGATATAAAAATTGGCACGTGCCATTTGAAGAAATTGAGTTATTGCTGTTTGAAAAAGGCCAAATTGAAAAAATCAAACAAAACAACGCAATAAACATTTGACATGTGTAGATTGCTTAAACAATTCCTTGATCCTTCTTCTATCCACCCAAGCAAAAATTGTGTCTGTAGTGCAAAAGATCTATGAGCTACAATTCTTTTAAATGTCCCTCAAAAATCGAGTTAATAACAAAATAATTAAATCTGTCAAAAGTTTTGACAGATAAGTGCCAACAACTTGGGTATTTTATGCCTTGCTCAAATGTCGGTTCTAGATGTATAATAAAAATGTAGATTGCCATTTGAAATAACAAAGTTATGACCCACTTCCGGTTTAACCGGAAATGGTATCATTTCGAAAATATTTCACTCCAATTGGAAATCGCTAGTTATGGCCGCGTATAAAATTTCAGCTTGATATTTTAATTGGAACTCAAAAAGTTTTTAACGGACGGTCCCGGTGAATATTCCTGTATTTTTACACTATCATTTCATAATATAGTAATGCGGATACTGATTATGGGACAACCCGTCAGTATCCTTGTCATGAAAAACAACAACAATTTGCATAATTGCAGCTGTATGTCCTCGATAACTTCACGAATTCCATCTTTAATGTCTTAGATCGATTGTGTAGCATTGGCATAGACCTTATCTTTCAGCCCCAAAGGAAAAAGTCTAAAGGTGTGAAATAACAAGATCTCGGCGGCCAATTGTGATCACCATTCACACGGTCAGGACACTTTTCTCTCAAAAGCATTATACTGTATTATACTCAGAAAAGATCCAGTATAATGTGAAAATTCCGGAATAACTCGATACCTAAAAAAGAAAGCTGAAATCCGTTTTCAATCAAGGACGGAGATCGGGAGGAGTCATTTTTCTGATGAATAATAAAATAAAACAAGTTACTATGTTTTAACTATCACTAATTTATTGATGTAAAGAATGAAAATTTTTTACATTGGTTGGACTGGTTTCGAACATACGTCCATTATCAACAACAACCTAATGAAAACTTAATACACATGTACAATACACGAATTAACGTCAATAAAATGCTAGTAGAGGTCACAGTAACTTGAACAATGGTGATTGGTAGGTAATTAAGTCTACCTGGTCGTTAAGGAGCTTAACCATTTCTACCCTAGATGCCTTGAAAATTTCTCCATCGGTTCAAAGAAATTGAGTTTATAAGATTAATCACAGGAATGAAGAATTTTTAGCTGTTGAAGTTCTGGAAAAGGATGACATTCATTCAGACAATGTGCAGCTAAAGCTGAACCATATTTCTGGTGTAGAAATGACCGGAAATGTTCTTTGTATCTAGTCTTGAAGAGCGTCCTGTTTGACCTATATAAAAGGAATTGCACTCAGAACATGTTAATTGGTATACTCCTGATTTTCGAATTTATCAGTTTCATCTTTTGTGTTGAAAAGCAGGCCTGTCATCTTTCTGTATTTACAAAATTTCACAAAGCACTACAACATGGAAAATGGAATACACTATGCAATTCTGACTGAACACCTTGTATAATCATGGTTGAATAACTTTAGTTAAAATTATTAATCTAGCAGCGACACTGAATGAACTTTATACATTTTTATTTGTTCATACAATTCACTCGATTGCATTTCTTCTGTTTCTTCCACTTTGACTAGAAATGCGCAATGTATCTCCTCCAACATTACTTTCAAATGAGTTTCGGTTAATTGAAAGAGTAAACATAAAATACGGTAAATTGAAATCGTGAAAGTCTTTCTGCCTCGTTTTCACTTTGTAAAGTATTCGCAAAGAGGCTAAATTAAAAATTTCCTGATCATATAATTAATTCTCTGTTTAATTTGAAAGTTGCATCAATTTCATTATGTCTAGAATTTTTCAATTTTGTTCTGACGTTGGAATGAGTATGAATCTAGTATTTATGGTGAGTTTGAGGCTGAATTAATGGAAACTTGATTTCGTTGAAGTAAACCAATCAGAACATAAGGAAAATATAATATCCGAAATGGTAGAAAACGAATAGAATTTTCATCTACCCTTTATCATTAACAAATTAATTAATAGATCACTGTTACCGTGATTTTGAACTCTCATTCGACAGCATAAAACTACGTGTACAGTGTGGTGGTATTTATAAATGGCCCCTTTTTGAATTTGGAAAAAAAACAGATAATAGTAGATATGCAGGGTGTTATATGATAGTATGTCGAACTTGAGCCGGTAAATCTACTTGCAGTTTTAAGAAAAAAAGTTCATATAAACATAGGTTCGCTAAGGCTTCGTTACGGAGCTACAAGGTGTTGAAATTTCCGGAAAAAAATGGCTTTTTCTTCAGCACTCCAGCAGTTTTTGAAATATTCGGCCCAAATTTGGAAAACAAGCTATCTTTTACAGCCTCCATCGTTACACGTCCTAGATTTTAACTGACATTTACAATTTTTGTCATCTTCGTTCAATTTAGAAACTTAATTGACACTTGTAATTTTTTCGTATCTCCAACCGTTTTCGAGAGAATATTTATTGAATTTGAATTGTATGTTATTCGCTAAATAAAAAAATAATAGATATGCTCGATAGGTATGGCCAAAATTTGCTTTTATTTTGATAGCTCGTCTTCTGAGACGTAACTTATACTTATTCAATATCAAACTAGAAAAAAAAACAATAAAATACTAACTAAATCGCTGGAAGTGTCCTCCAGCTGCAAGAATACAGGCCTCTGTCCTTCGCATATTATAACGCACACTTTGAAATATTCTTGGGGTTGTTCTGGGTGTCACAAGAGGTTATTATTCGATTTCTCAATTCTTCAACAGTGTTCACTGGAGTGATATAAACTAAACTTTTGAGATATCCCCATACAAAAAGTCTGAACT
Organism: Cryptolaemus montrouzieri; assembly: GCA_013387265.2. NCBI lineage: Eukaryota > Metazoa > Arthropoda > Insecta > Coleoptera > Coccinellidae > Cryptolaemus > Cryptolaemus montrouzieri. The sequence continues at coordinate 4,812,585 of JABFTP020000165.1, forward strand.
ATTCAAGTCTGGGGACCTAGGAGGCCATCATTCTGACCCACCCCAATCTATCCATCGGTTGTTAAATGTATTATTCAAGAATTCCCTAGCTTCTCCACTGAAATGTGCTGGTGCCTCGTCATGCATGAACCACATTATATTTCTCACCAAAAGTGGCACATCCTCGAGCAATAAAGGTAACTCCTCAAGAAATTGCCAATAAGCGGAACTGTTTAGTCTTTCAGGCAAAAAATGGCCCAATCAAATAATTTCCAATTATTCTGACCCAGACATTAAGTGGGAATTTTTCTTGATGATGAGGTTTTTCAATCAAATGGGGGTTTTCCTCAGCCCAATAATGATAATTGTGAAAATTAGTGATAGCAGTTCTCGAAAAGTCAGCTTCGTCTGTAAACATTATTTCACTATCAAAATGAGTATTTTCTCTAATTTTATCTAAGAAGCATAGGCAGAAATTCAGTCTTGAAGGAAAATCTTGAGGAAGTAGAGTTTGGACACGTTGAATATGAAACGGGTACAATAAAAAGTCGTGGAGAATCGTCCAAACTAGAACATGTGAAATAATCAAATGATTTCCAATTTTTCTCGTACTTACATGAGGATTCAAATCAATACAATTCAAAACTGCTTCCTCAATATCTGGAGTTCTCATAGCTTGAGTTGCACCTTTTGAATGATTATTTGCAGTAAAAGTACCAGTTTTCCTCAACCTTCTGTGGATATTTGAAGATTTTCGCCTGTCATGTGTTACTCAATTTGGAAAGCGCACCTGAAATAATCGCCTAGCTTCTGTTTTTTCTTACAGCAATAACTTCAAAAGTCTTAAAACTAATCGTTAATTCAATAAACAATTCGAGCAGCGAATGCATACAATCGTTTAATAATTTTTGCTCGAGAACGGTCGGAGATACGAAAAAATTACAGGTGTCAAAAAAGTTTCCAATTGAACGAAGATGACGAAAATTGATTGTACGCTGATCAGTGGCGTACTGCAAAAAAGTTTGAAAAGGTAAAAGAAGATATGGCTTCGGAAAAGAGAACACCTTGTCGATTCTAGTTAAAATTCAGAACGTGTATTGATGTAGGCTGTAGAAAATAGCTTACATTCCAAATTTGGGCTGAATATCTCAAAAACTACAAGAGTTTTGAAGAAAAAAAATAATTTTTTCCGGAAATTTCAACACCCTGTAGCTCCGTAACGAAGCTTTTGCGTACCTATGTTTATATGAACTTTTTTCCCCTTTGTAAATTCCTTGTACACCCTGTACATAAAGTGAAGGTGAGTTATTTTATTACATCATAGATTCGGGATTCATATAAATCATTCTGATGTTTCAGTATCTCGAAGTTGTCATTAAAGAGTGATTTAAAAACTTCATCTAAATCTAGGTAATTGAATTTTCTACCATTTAAGCAATCTGTTGGATTTTCAAATTACCAATACTAGGAAAAAAGAGACTATTTAGGATGCAATGCTTTGTCAACCAAATCTTGTTAATTTCAATAAATGAAGTAGGATGTTCCTTATATTTGATTTGAATGAAACAATTTATGTAGAAACTGTTGCAGTCCGGATAAGGATAAATTCTCTAAAGGATCTTAAACAAGAATGATGACAATTCAATTTGAAGAATTTTATTCAAGGAACAATATTCAACGTAGTCCAGTCATTTTAGGTTTTATCTGCGGAAACACTCCTAGTGAGCTGAATTTTTGTATACAACTTTATTACGGCATAGTCATGAAGATGTGAAAAAACGACATTGATATCGTGCCGGCTAGAAAAGTTATAAAGGTCAAAAGGTCAAGTAATTCAGTTTTTCGCAAATATCTCGTGATATATTGCTCAGAGGTCAATAAAGGTCATTATAAAAATTGTTTGTCGTGAACTTGTCAACAAAAAATATCTCTTGCATTGAGATACGAACAACTTTGAAGCAGAAAGAAGAAGGACGCGGATTAATAGATGTCAGTTTACACACCGAACGGATAAAAAATCTCACAGAATTCTTCTTTGCAAAAGTTCTCACTCCTGACCTCCATATAGTGGTATCGTTGGCTGATAAAGGATAATACCTCTAAATCTTGCTACCAGAGATGACCTTCTGAATCTACCATTCCTATCAGATACTAAAAAACAAGAGCACTGGTCAAGAAAGGAATTGTATGGATGACATCACCATGAGATTAATCAACCACACATCGAGAAAAAAGCCTCCAACAAATGGTTTAAGAAAGAAGAATTATTCGCGGAAACAGAAGGATTCCTTATGGCCATTCAAGACCAAGTGATCGCTACAAACAACTACAAAAAATTTATTATGAAGGACAGAACATTACAAACAGATAAGTGCAGAAAATGTCATATAAGATTGGAGACTATACAGCATATTACGTCCGGCTGCGAACAACTGGTCAATACGGACTATCTTCACAGGCATAATCAAGTGTGCAACATTATACATCAGAAACTTGCACACAAGTACGGACTTCTGAATACCTTCCAGCCATATTACAAGTATCAACCGGAGTCCGTATTGGAAAATGACACTATCAGATTATACTACGATAGGCCTGTTATCACTGACAGAATGTTGACGAATAATAGGCCGGACATAGTGGTGTATGATAAGAGAGCCAGAACACCAATGCTGGTGGATGTCGCCATACGGAATAATAACAACGTGCTGAATAAGTTCCAGGAGAAAAAGTCCAAATACACAGACCCTGTAACAATAATTTTCCTACCTGTGAAATATGTAACACTAGCTTCGCAGCTCTTCGTCGGTGGCAAATTGGGCTAGGGTATTTTGAGATTTCAGTGTCAATAAAAATTTTCTTGAAAGGTTGGGCACCACAACGTTTTTATTTTTTATAAGATGTTAAATATAGTATAGGGTGAAAGAAAAAACGTTGAAAAAAGTTAACAAGGTAAGTATGCAAAATATTCCACAAATCTCAGTAAGATTCCGAGAAAGGCCGTTGGTGGTCACGGTGGTGGGTGCGACTTACAATCAATTTCATAAAATAAAATTCTAAATATATTACTGGGATGTGTCAAATTCTTCATTCATATTTTCAATCAGGTAAATATTCAATATGGAAATTTTCAATAAACGAGAAGAAAAATTAAGTGAAATATCACTTGAAAATATCACAAAATTTAACAGTTCGACAATTTTATAAATACCGCTATACTGGAAAGAGTTCGTCCTATAGGGCGTCAGAGGCTACAAACTACAAAGACGATGAGGTAAGTGAAACAAGGTAACTTCAACGACTTTGTGATTGATCTGCAGATAGCTGGCATGAACCAAAATATAGAAGATGAAGATTTTTCTGATGGAATCTCCCAGATTTCCCTCCACAAATGAATTTTAGGATTTTTTTCCTAACCAAAAAAAAAACCCTTTAAGAAAACAGTCCTAATCAACAAAACTATTCTGAAACTTATATTGAGTAGAATTATTTCAAATTTTCAAAATACGACATTGAATCAGAAAGGAATCTAATTTATGCTAGATATCATTTATAAAAATATTACGTCATCATGAGAGATGCAAGAAACGTAATTGAGATAATTAAAATTACTCTTACCTCAACTTTTTGTTGGTTATTTACTCTATAATAATTCAGCTTTGATGGTAAAAAGGAGATATACACTTTAAATTCAGCAAATGGAAACTAAACAAAAGTTTCAACTAATTTCTTAAGTCAAATTTCTTCAAAAAACTCTGTATTTCAAAGATGAGATGTACTGTATACGGCATACAGAATAAGAAGAGAAAATCGTTATCAACACCTTCCCAACAGTTTGTATCCTCTTATCATTTCAGAAATCGGGAAGATGTGGAATACCTTGAAACATTTCTGCGAGCGTATACATTCAAAATCTTCTTCTTATGACGCCGTCTCCAAACGAAGGTTGGCGATCCAATTGGCAATAATTGTTTTCGACACTGCAGTTCTAAAAATTCCAGTGGACGTTCTTCTAAACCACCTCCGTAGATCTTTCAGCCATTAGTTCTGATCTTTTTCCTTGGACTTTCCCCTCAATAATCAGGCGAAGGATCTCATATTTTTTGCCGCGCATGATGTGCCCGATGTACTGGAGCTTTCTCTCTTTGATGGTTCTCATCATCTCTCGTGATTTTCCCATTGTATTTAGGACGTCCATGTTTGTCCGTCTTTCCATCCAAGAGATACGCAATATTCTACGGTATAGATACATTTCGAAAGCGTCTATGCGTCTCTCCATTTCTGGATTAAAAGTCCAACTTTCACATCCATAAGTAAGGACAGGAAAAACATAACAACGAAGTAGTCGCATACGAAGCTGAAGATTAAGTCCGCGGTTGACGAAAAGGTCTCTCATGCCAACGAAAGTTTTACGGGCTTGTTCGATTCGAGATTTGATCTCTATTTTCGGGTCACTTTGGTCGTTCACCGTGGCTCCTAAATACCGAAACGAATGCACTTGTTCCACAGGTTGTTAATGCGTATTACAGCCTCCACTGCTTGCTTAGAAAACACCATACTTTTAGTTTTGTTAACGTTAACAGATAGTCCAAAGCGTTGGCTATGCTCTACAATAAGGTTCATGGCTCTCTGCAACTTTTGAAGGTTGTTAGCTAGTACCACGGTGTCGTCTGCGTAGCGGATATTACTAAGTAGTTTTCCATTTATTCTAATGCCTGTGTCTATGTTTTCAAGTGCTTCTTTAAATATTGCTTCTGAGTAAATGTTAAACAATAGAGGCGACAGCACACAGCCTTGACGTACACCTTTCCGTATTGCTACATGTTCAGATGTTAGCCCATTAACTCTCACTTGTGCAGTTTGGTGCCAATAAAGGTTTGTAATAATGCGTAAGTCTTCTGCATCAACCCCGGTATTTTTTAGAATTTCCGCCATTTTTTTATGTGAAACGCAGTCAAAAGCCTTCCGATAGTCAACAAAGCAGGCGTAAACATCGACATTCATGTCTCTACATCTTTGGGTGAGTACATTAAGAGAAAAGAGAGCCTCACGCGTTCCTAGGCCATTTCTGAAACCGAACTGAACTGGATCGATTTCTCGCTCGCATTTGGTGTAGATTCGAGTATGTATAATTCGTAGAAAGGTTTTTAGAACATGCGACATTAGGCTAATCATTCTGTAGTCATCACAATTTGTCGCATTGGTCTTTTTGGGCAGGATGACAAACACAGATTTGAGCCAGTCTGCTGGGATTTTACCGGCTCTATAGATGTTATTAAACAGTGCTGTTAAGAGCTTAAGGCCAGCCCCTTCTTGCTGTGTCATTAGCTTAAGCGTCTCTGCATAGATTCCGTCGGGGCCAATAGCTTTACCATTTTTTTGAAGCTTTATTGCTCGTATAACTTCTTCCGATGTAATGCAAGGACGAGTTTCATTAAATTCTTCAGGTTGCGGGCTTTCCGTTCGATCTTCCCCAAAAAGTTCTTCAATATAGTCCTTCCATCGTTTCAGCTTTTCTTCGACCCCGATCAGTACCCCCTTTAACATTCCACTGTTAGCTTTGTGTTGTCTTCCTGTTATCTCCCTGATCTTTTTGTGCATGTTGAATAGATCATGCTTTTTTTGGAGATTTTCAATTTCTGTGCATTGGTTAATTAGCCATTGCTCTTTGGCTTACCTACATTTTCGTCGAATTATTTTGTTCAGTTCTCTATATCGTTCGATGTTTTTTGTTTTCAGTTCAAAATATAAGAGCATAATTATCGTATTACAGGAAAATCAACGCAAGAATTCTGCTATTTCTATGCATAGTTTTGATTTATGTATTGTTTTATCTTGAAACTAATAAATATATCCGAATCATATTAAATTTATTCATATAGAAATGGGACCGTTACAACCTTGCGATTGAGATCAAGCAGATGTGACACTCGATAAAATAAATATTGTTCCTGTCATCGTATCCTCGACTGGGTTAATACCCAAAACTTTGCATGATAGCCTTAAGAAATTAGAATTGCATAAGAATACCTATATAGAAATGCAAAAAGCTGTAGTTCTTAATACATATAGGATAGTTAGGAAATTTATGTCAAGTTTATTGTAATCTAGCCTATTCCTTTGATTGCTGAATCTGGGAAAGGTAAATTATATCCAGCTAACAGCTGAGATAGTGCATAAGTCCACGATAATAAATAATAATAATAATATCTTTTATTGCAAGAACATTATAGAAGATTGAAAACACCTTAACCTAAAATATGTACGTGCAAGAGGTAAATTTCAATATCGGAATTGATTTTGAATTCACCCAGATAAAACAAACTCGCTGAAATTCTTAATAAAATATTGTCGTTCACAATTTCACACATTAAACACATACTGATACAATTATACATAACTACTCATTACATCCCATTCAACACAAAGTTGCAGCTTTGAACAGCATGGTACATCGGTTACTCAATTTACCTTTATCAGTAGAAGAATATAATAAAGAGTTAAACATCATCAAACAGATAGCCATTAATAATTCATATAATCTGGATATGATAGACCTAATCATTCGTAAAAAACTCTATCAAAAGCAATAAATGAAGTATATCCTATTCATAAAGACTATGAAATATTCAACAGTTTAACATTCTGCGGTTCTGCAAGTACAGATATTAAATCCTTCTCGTCAAACAAAATCTTAATATAGCTTTCAAAACTTCTAATAACTTAGGTAAACATATTAAAAATAATAAATCTCGTGTTGAAAAATCAAGTAAATCAGAATCTATAAACTCAATTGCGGTTCTTGTGATAAAATTTATATCGGTAGGACCTATAGGAGTTTTGGCATAAGAACATCTGAACATAAACGTAGCTTCGACAAAATAAATCTGATTCAAATTATTCAAACCACCTAATAAAAGAAAACCATTCATTCAATAAAACTTTGACATATTACATATAAAATCAAAAGTTCAAAATTAGATCTCCTAGAAGTATTAGAAATAAATAGATACAAACATTCGGACAAGCTTTTGAATGAACAGGTAGATTTGAATTACTCAACCCTACTTAACTTGTTCAATTAGTTTTATTACCTTTCATACTAACTGTACAATGGCTCGGTGTGATTTTCCTGTTATTCATCCAACTTGTTCTACGATTTGTTTATAATACCATACTTTTCATTCTATTTTTCATTCTTGATAAAGCTGCTGTGTCAGCGAAACGTCGTCGAATTTTTTCAAATAAAGTGTAGATCAAAGTTAAACCTTGTGTTTTTATCTCATTTAATAATAATATCGTTTATTGCAAGAACATTATAGAAGATTGAAAAACCTTAATCTAAAATATGTAGTTGCAAGAGGTAAATTTCAATTTTCACACATCATTCGAAGGTCTAAATGTATTATATCGAAAGGTTAAATTTTCCGAGTTAACTGTAACCAATGAAAAATAAATATTTTATGTTTCTTTGATCAAATCCCGGTACTTTTTCACAGAATGTATGTAGCAAGTCCTAATTCGAATATCAAATCAATCACCCCCCGTATGTATAAGGGCCAGAGTTTTGAATGAATCATTGAAACTCTCAACAGTTCTGAGAGTTGAACCACACTAAATTTTTTTCAATCATTTATGACGTTTCAGGAAGTTAGTATGGTCTTTATTGTTTCCTCTTATATTCTGAATAAAACACTATGGGAATAATTTCCAGCATATCCAGAGCAATTATTCTGAAATATCGCTTTATTGAATGCTTCATTCACTGAACAACTATAATTTGAAACGTTCGAGAAGCATACGGGCGAGAGGCGGAGCCGCGGGCCTTACCACAATTAAAAGCCTTATTCTGGGCTTTGCAGTCACGTGCACGTACCGAGAATTTCACAGCAAACCCACACACGTCGAATTGACTGAAATTGAATGATGAATAACACTTTCACAATGGCCACAGATATGACTCGACAATGAAGAATGTATACATTTGATTGAACGAACTTGTAGTCATCGCATAATCTCTATTTTATGATAATATTGCAGTGTTATTGAAGATGATGTGATAAAAATATTCCATCGTTTATTTTGTTGACTTAGATCCAAGTATGTGACAATTTCATACAATGTTATATTGTGAGATGGATAATTTTGTGGCAACTATCCTAATTTACTATAATAATAATAATAAAATAATAATTACAAACTTGAACTATGGTTCTGTTTAGCAATGAACCCATTGTCCTCAATGCTCGATAGAACTGGATACGGATTTAGGATAAAAGCAGAAAGGAATTATCATACAATCTCCCACCTGCTGTATATGGATGACATCAAATTATGTGCTTCCAAGAAGCAATTGGATGATTTGCTGAAAACTGTCAGTGAGTTCTCGGCAGATGTTCATATAAAATTCGGGATTGAAAAATGTAAGACCCTGAACATTCAAAGAGGAAAAGTCATAGATGGTGAAACACAACTCCCAAACGGTGATATTATACAGTGCATGAGAGATGGCGAAATATACAAATATCTGGGATACCAACAAGCCAGATTGTTAGACCAAAAACAATCAAAGGAGAAGATTCGTTCAGAATACAGTCAGCGTCTGAAGTCTGTGCTGAAATCGATGTTGAACTCGGGGAGTCTAGTCAAGGCAATTAACACCTACGCCATTCCAGTGTTGCTTTACTCATTTGGAATAATCAGATGGACTAAGACAGAACTGGATGATATTCAAAGGCATACCCGAACGATGCTGACAAAGTACAACAATCATCATCCAAAATCGTCTGTGATACGAACAACTTTGAAGCGGAAAGAAGGAGGACGCGGATTAATAGATGTTGTCAATCTACACACCGAACAGATAAAAAATCTCAGAGAATTCTTCTCTGCAAAAGCTTTCACTTCTGACCTCCATAGAATGGTATCGTTGGCTGATAGGGGATATACACCACTAAATTTTGCTACCAGAGATGACCTGCTGAATCTACCGTTCCTATCAGATACTGAAAAACAAGAGCAATGGTCAAGAAAAGAATTGCATGGACGACATCACCATGAGATTAATCAACCACACATCGATAAAGAAGCCTCCAACAAATGGTTGTACAAGGAGAATTATTCGCAGAAACAGAGGGATTCCTTATGGCCATCCAAGACCAAGTGATCGCTACAAACAATTACAAAAAATTTATAATGAAGGATGGAACATTACAAACAGATAAGTGCAGAAAATGCCATATAAGATCAGAGACTATACAGCATATTACGTCCGGATGCGAACAACTGGCCAATACGGAGTATCTTCACAGGCATAATGAAGTGTGCAACATTATACATCAGAAACTTGCACACAAGTACGGACTTCTGAACACCTTCCAGCCATATTACAAGTATCAGCCGGCGCCCGTATTGGAAAATGACTCTATCAGATTATACTACGATAGGCCTATTATCACTGACAGAATGGTGACGAATAATAGGCCGGACATAGTGGTATATGATAAGAGAGCCAGAACAGCAATGCTGGTGGATGTCGCCATACCGAATAATAACAACGTGCTGAACAAGTTCCAGGAGAAAAGTCCAAATACACAGACCTTGCTATAGAGATCAAGCAGATGTGGCACCTCGAGAAAATAGATATTGTTCCTGTCATCGTATCCTCCACTGGTTTAATACCCAAAACTTTGCATGATAGCCTTAAGAAATAAATCGGAAATAACAGCATATAGATACGCGTTACATCTTGCGTTCTTAGAAAAATATCCGGAATTACAGCACATATCCGAACAGAGAATTTCGGATAAACGAAGAACAATCTTTAAAAACAGGCTACTTTCTTCAGAAACGCTGCAAAGCATCCGAGAAGAGGTCATAATGGAACTCAGAAGTGAAGATGATACTCATAACGGTATACCTACCGTCAATGAAATTGTTACAGATAACATCGAAGCTATGGAAACGAATATCAACATAGGGCATCCCCCTGAGACGAACCAACAGAACGAATTTATGTTTTTCGCACGATCAGAACTCAACAGAGCAATAACTGAACTCAGTGGTAGTAACCCAACTAAACGACCTAAACTGCCCAAACTCAAGACGAACAAGAACACCAATATCATCCTAGCAAGCATAAACTCAGTGTTTGAAGAATACACTGACCAGAACACATTGGAAAAAATTCACACTTTGATTAACTGTGGAGCGGTAGCGGTTTATCGACTACACAAACAACAAGTTTCCACAACTCTTATTCGATCTGAGCCAAAAAGCGTCAGAAAACCACCATGGCAAAAACGACTGGAGAAGGATATTGACAATATTAGAGCTGAGATCGGTCGCCTCACAGAATTCCTGAGAAACAAAAAGCCCTCAAGACGCTTGAAATCCCATATACGCAAAATTCATAGAAAAATTGGTACGAACACAAAACACCCTGATCACAAACAATATATCGACGTGTATTTGGACACTTTGAAGAAGAAACTTCAAGCAAATGCAAAGAGGCTCTCAAGGTACATCAAGTGTACTGAAAGGAAACATCAAAACCAAAGGTTCCTCCAAAGCGCGGCCAATTTTCATAAGGGAAATAACAAAACTGCGAACAACAATGACAGAGAAGTACCTGACGCACAGTGCTTGACCGATTATTGGTCATCGTTATGGTCGCACCCCAAAGAACACAATAAAGATACGAAATGGATCACGTATGAAAATCAACGCATTGATATCAAACATATGGACTTCGAAGGAATAACGGAGGAATAAATCACAACAGTAGTTAGAGCGTCCAACAATTGGAAGGCCACAGGCATAGATAATATCCATAACTTCTGGTACAAGAAGTTTGATAAGCTCCATGGAGCCCAAGCGAAACAGTTCACGCATGTTCTTCAACATCCCAGGAAAACACCCACTTTCCTAACACAAGGCTTAACAAACACGCTACCTAAGAGTGAGAGAACACAGGATCCGTCTCAATATAGGCCAATCACTGGCCTGCCAATACTCTACAAAATACTCAAAGAAAGGATGCAGACAGAAACACCACGGGTGCAAGGAACAACTCATCATCGATTCTGTGATAATGGAACAGGCACACGCAGGGCATCGAAATGTTTATTCAGCTTTTCTCGATTATCTGAAGGCATTCGATAGTACCGTCCATTCTTGGCTTGTCGAAATATTGCAGTTATACAAAATTCATCCAGACCTGGTAGAATTCTTGAAGGCAATAATGAAACACTGGCGCGTCGTGGAATTTTTCAAAGAGATTCTTTGAGTCCACTATGGTTCTGTTAAGCTATGAACCGATTGTTCTCAATGCTCAATAGAACAGGATAAGGATTAGGATAAAAACAGATAGGAGCTATCATACAATCTCCCACCTGCTGTATATGAATCCACATCAAATTGTATGTTTCGAACTAGAAGCAATCGGATGATCTGCTGAGAACTGTCAGTAGGTTCTAGGCAGATGTTCATATGAAATTCGGGATTGAAAAATGCAAGACCCTGAACATTCAAAGAGGGAAAGTCATTCATGGTGAAGCACAACTTCCAAACGGTGATATTATACAGTGCATGAGGGATGGCGAAACATACAAATATCTAGGAACCCAATAAGCTAGATTGCTAGACCAAAAACAGTAAAAGGAGAAGATTTGTTCAGAATACAGTCAGCATCTTAAGAATGTGCTGAAATCAATGTTGAACTCGGGGAATCTAGTCAAGGCAATTAACACCTACGCAATTCCAGTGTTGCTCTACTCATTTGGAATAATCAGATGGACTAAGACAGAACTGGATGACATTCAAAGGCAGACCCTAACGATGCTGACAGAGTACAACAATCATCATCCAAAATCGTCTGTGATACGAACAACTTCGAAGCGGAAAGAAGGAGGACGCGGATTAATAGATGTTGTCAACTTACACACCGAACAGATAAAAATCTCAGAGAATTTTTCTCTGCAAAATCTCTCACTTCTGACCTCCATAGGGTGGTATCCTTGGCTGATTAGGGATATACACCTCTAAATCTTTTTACCTACTGAATCTACCGTTCCTATCAGATACTGAAAAACAAGAGCAATGGTCAAGAAAGGAATTGCATGGACGACATCACCATGAGATTAATCAACCACACGTCGACAAAGAAGCCTCCAACAGAAGGATTCCTTATGGCCATTCAAGACCGAGTGATCTCTACAAACAACTACAGATAATTTATTATTAAGGACGGAACATCATAAACATATGTGCAGAAAATGCCATATAAGATCAGAGACTATACAGCATATCACGTCAGGCTGCGAACAACTGTCCAATACGGACTATCTTCACAGGCATAATCAAGTGTGCAACATTATCCATCAGAAACTTGCACACAAGTACTGACTTCTGAATATCTTCCAGCCATATTACAAGTATCAACCGGCGCCCGTATTGGAAAATGACTCTATCAGATTATACTACGATAGGCCTGTTATCACTGACAGAATGGTGACGAGTAATAGGCCGGACATAGTGGTGTATGCTTAGAGAGCCAGAACAGCAATGCTGGTGGATGTCGCCATACCGAATAATAACAACGTGCTGAACAAGTTCCAGGAGAAAAAGTCCAAATACACACACCTTGCTATTGAGATCAAGCAGATGTGGCACCTCGATAAAATAGATATTGTTGCTGTCACCGACTGGGTTAATGCCCAAAGGTTTGCATGATAGCCTTAATAAATTAGAATTGGAAAAGAATACCTATATAGAAATGCAACAAGCTGTAATTCTCAATACATGTAGGATAGTTAGGAAAATTATGTGAAGTATATTGTTATAGAGCCTATTCCCTTTGATTGCTGAATCTGGGAAAGGTAAATTATAACCAACAAATAGCTGAAATAGTGCATAAGTCCACGATAATAAATTAAATAATAATATTAACCTTATTTCCGTAGAGTGTACTATGGAAAAGGTCAAACACACTGAATACACTAAAATAAATGAGTATACAGGTATATAGGTATACTGCACATTTTCATATAAAACACCAAAACTATAGAACAAATCGAACTATTAAATTAAGAATTCATGTATACTATAGTAACACATTAGGGAGATGACTAGAAACAAGGATTGGTGAACATAAAAAAGATTGTAGGGATGAGAAAGAGAAGTGTGGGTTGTCACAACATGTAATACAAACAGGGCATAGCATGAAATTTGAAGAGGCAGAAATTTTACTAACTGAAATCAATGATAGTAAAAGAATGTTTTTGGAAGCTGTTAAATAGGAGAATTTCACAACTCTATCAATGTACAGACTGATTCAAGAAGCACCAGCACTTTTTATTGTAATATCCGGAATCAAATTAAGGAGAGAGAGGATAAGAGAGGTAGATTGGATCAACATAATAATGTAACATGACCATAATAGTCTGATTTCTGCGAAAGAAGAAGATTGATCACTAGCACTCAATCTGTGAGACGTCAGTTGTCAGAATCAATATCAACCATTGACGTATGGAGACTCATTGACAAAAAAAATGAATTTTAAAATCTAAACGAATGTGTGGAATAAATGGTTGCGAAGTAAATTTGATTATAAAAATCCTTAATAATAAAAAAGAAGTACTGTGTTTTAAGGAATTTTACTCAACAATTGCGATTCGTAACGCGTTTAACTACACCGTAGCTTCTTCAGACGAATGAATGTACAGAAAATGAGAATGAGAATATAAATATAAATGTTCTTGAGTAACTAAAAGCTTATTGGGTTGCTTCTTCTTAAGTGGTTATTGATGACAGGTATATCCAATAAAATTAAGGAATAGATTGCTCCCCGAAGAGATTCAATAGAGGTGAAGGGCTTAAATCGACTTGTTCATTGATGAATCTACCTGAGTGTTTGTATTTGTTGATTTCTAAAGTTTCCCAAAGATCTACCTTCCAATATTTATTATCTGTATGTAAAATTTCAAACTGTGGGTCAATCTATAAACATGTTTATAGATTGAATTGCAATGACTGTGATAATTTCTGCATTGGTAGAACACATAGAAATTTTAATATTAGAATATTGGAACATAAACGCAGTTTTTCAAATAAAAATCATCTCTTAGGAAATAATCATTCTTTCGGCCCACAGTTTAAAATTTTGCATACAGATAATAAATATAGGAAGGTAGATCTTTGGGAAACTTTACAAATCAATAAATACAAATACTCAAGTAGACTCATCAATGAACAAGTCGATTTAAGCCCTTCACTTCTATTGAATCTCTTCGGGGAGCAATCTATTCCTTAATTTTATTGAATATACCTGTCATAAATAACCACTTAAGAAGAAGCAACCCAATAAGCTTTTAATTTCTCAAGAACATTTATATTTATATTCTCATTCTTATTTTCTGTACATTCATTCGTCTGAAGAAGCTACGGTGTTGTGAAACGCGTTACGAATCGCAATTATTGAGTAAAATTCCTTAAAACACAGTACTTGTTTATTATTATTGATAATGGAATTTTACCAAGTAAAAGCCTCCCAAATTCAAATGTTAAAATCCTTAAAATATATTATATATTGACGATTGCCATTGCATAGATATATTGAATTTGTAGATTGATAAAGTATAAGTTTTTAAATGGTACTTCACAATTAGATGAACTCAACTTTTTAACCTCAACATTTATGTGACTTGTCAGTTTTAAACTGTTCATGTGATCATTATATTAATTATTTGTTGTATTAAAGGATACCTGACGAAGGACAAGATATTGGCCGAAAGCTAGTAGATATGAAATAAAGAGTACACAATAGCCCCTTGACTGCTTGAGCCCGATAAATCCAATGAAATAATAATTAAATGTGAATATCTAGATAGTTACACTTACCAGAAATAATTATGTCATGAATTTCAAGCATACTCAACTTACGCTGAATTCTATAAGATAAATTATATAATTAAATAAAGTTTATGATATTTCAGATTACAATAATTTTAGTAAATTATAGAAGTTAACATTTATTTTGAATTATAGTAGACTCAAGCTAAATTTTCCTCATGAGTTTTAACATTACCTAATAATGTTAAATGCTTAAAATAATTCACGTAACGTCTCATTCCAAATTCAATTTATTTCTACACTTTAAAATAATGAAAATCGAAATAACGCTTGTCAAAATGCTCATATATTTTAAGCAGCAATATTTTCATGAAATATTCACTGTTCATTTTCTAATGATGTATCTTTATTACCTAAATTCACTTAATGGCATTCATAATATTATCCAGTTCCCACATTTCATTTTCTGCTACAATGACGTAGTTTATACAATATTTTCAGTTTTGGGATGTAACATTCTTTATTGCACTGTTTAAATGAAGTTCGACGTCTTTTATCTTGACACTTGTGTTCTTGCTAGCCACTTTACCTGTGCCCATATTAGTTCAATTGGATTCAATTCGCAGAGGTGAGGTGGAAGGCGGAGTATACTTACTTCTCGCTTTTTTGCCATTTCGTCAATCTTATATTTGTGAATTTACAATTGATGATAATCCTGTTTTACCAAATTTCTTCAAATGAAATATTTTCATCCGTCAACCATCTGATGATGTCTGCTTTACGTCATGCAGATGTTGGCGTTAATTTGAACTGTCGCGAACGATAGCTTGCGTTATCCATTACTGTAACAGATCCTAGTAGAATCAAATCCAACAATTGTTCAAAATATTTTTCGAAAACATCCGCATTCAAGTCTCTAGTACTTTATTTTGAAATGATAATAATCCCCCAGCCTCACAACCGTTGACACTACTTATATGGGGTATTATTATACGTCGTCCTTTTCCTGACAGAGCCTGAAATCCTGTAGACAATCCTTGTAGGAAGGCATGTCATCAATTTTTTATGTTTTTATCATTACAAGCTTTCGGAACGGCATACCCTTGATTAACTCAAGTTTCATCTAGATAAAAAATTTTATCTAGAGCACCATATTTTTAATTGCTCTTGAATAATTTCTTCTCCAGCAATTCCTTCTTTATCTATCAGAACTGACTTCATGTTGTGCTTTTCCCATGGGAAATTCAACTCATGTAAAATTTGCCACACTTTGTTTTTTGATATTAAAGGTAGGTCTTGATCTCCTACGAGCACAGAGTATATTTTTTCTATACCGGGAATTTCTTTCCGAAAATATAAAAAAGATGCACAGTTTTTCGAATAGTATTCACAATGTCATCATCAATAAAAATCCGGGTTCTTCCTGGAAAAGTTTTTGTTGGATTCACTATAAATTCATTTTCAGATTATCTCTCCTTGAGAAGCTTGTATATTGTACAACTGTCCAATTTCCGTAATCTCAGAACACATTTTCATCGATTGATATATGACCTTGATGCCATATATATATATATATATATATATATATATATATATATATATATATATATATATATATATACAAAACACTTTCACCAACTACTACCTGATGCATACAAATGATAAAACTACTTCCAGAACGTTTCTTTATATGAATCTATGTAATAATCACCTTTCTCGGAGTTAAATTCGCAGAATTTGCTCAATAATATGCTTTAACCCTTATCTGAGTAGACATTTGTCTCAACATACCTGGCAGGCGGTGGTACCTGTGTACCACTGAGTAATCAACACTGCTTTGTTCATTGTAAATCATTCATGAGGCACCACTCATCAAATTTACATCTATAATGATCTCATATACAGGTTATCGTGTAAGATGAAAACGGTTTCCTTATCAGTTAATGGGTACTAAACTAAATACTTATGAGTTGTTAATTATATTTGAGAAATATTTCTAAGAAGTAGTAGGGAATACTCCCCTCCCGGGAATTATGCAGAAGTTTAATGAAGCGACAAACGAAATGGAGACTTACTTCTCGAGATATGTGCACATAATGAACTCCGAATAAATAACACGTACTTTGACCACAAAGAACAACACAAATACACATTCACCAACACAAGAGGACAAAAATCTATGATTGACTTTGTGATCATCAATAGGGAAATTCACCCACGAGAAATACTTGACGTACGGACACTGACATCAGCGAATGTTGGAACACAGCACGGAATGGTTATCTGCAAGTACCGCCTGTCATATAGAATAGAGAAAAAAAAACCGCCTAACTACATCACTAAATTCAACATTGAATCTTTACAAAACGAAAGTACTAAGAATCTATACCAAACACGACTCGAGGAAAAGATCAACTTTAACACTATAGTAGACACAGACAACACAAACGCCGCATGGAATAAAGTGAAAAACAACATAATTAACAGCGCAAAAGAAGCCATTGGGGAACGAAGAATCAATATAAACAGTCATAGAAAAGATAAACCATGGTTCACACAGGAAATCAAAGATTTAGCAAAAGAAAAGAAGAACGCATATATCAGATATGTCAATCACAGAACACCAAAAGAGTACCAAAGATATAAAACAGAAAGAAATAGAACAACGAACAAAATTAAAGAATTAAAAAAAATATATTGGGAAAGATTTACAAATGACATGGAACACGACTTACGAGGAGCACAGAAAAAGGTATGGAACATGTTGAGAAACAGGAAAAAACCAATCACCGAAGAACTGCAGATCAATGTAATAAAACCAGAAGAGTGGGTGAAATATTTCCAGAACTTATACCTGGGAGATAAGGATAACGGTAACAATGAGGAACGAGAAATCGAACAACAAAACACACTCTACGAAGAAACAGAAAATGACATTATCAGCCTTGAAGAAGTACAACAAGTAATCCATAAATTAAAAAATAGAAAATCACCCGGTCTGGACAACATAAATAACGAACTAATTAAATAACAAAAGAAATAACAAAACTATTCCAAAAAATTGAAAACAACAAGGAGATACCAGAAGAATGGAGAGAGAGCATAACAATACCCATATACAAAAAAGGCGTGAAGACAATCCCAGCAAATTATAGAGGCATCACACTCCTTAACTCTGCATCGAAACTACTCACTAAAATTCTATCGCAAAAGATATATGACAAAGTAGGTGTGTCTGAAGAACAACAGGGATTCCGACCAAATAGATCAACAACGGATGCAATTTTTGTATTGCGGCAACTGGTGGAGAAGTCCATAAAGTTTGACGAACCGATGTTTATATGTTTTATAGATTTGGAAAAGGCATTCGACAGAATTCGAATGAACAATGTGATCACTATCCTTAGAAATAAAAACTTAAGCAATAAATACATAAACATAATCAAAGAACTAAATAACTCTAATAAGACACAGTAAAAAATACACAGGGACTTACAAGCGAGATCAAAATTAACTCAGGCATTAGACAAGGTGACAGCCTCAGCCATGTCTATTTAATTTAATCATGGATGAAATAATAGCAGGTGTTAACCAAATGAACCAAGGCTATAGGATGGGTAACAAAACTATGAGAATACTGTGCTACGCAGATGATGCTTTACTAATAGCTGAGAATGAGGACGACCTACAACGCCTACTACAAAAGTTCAAAGTAACAGCAGAAAAATATAACATGGTAATATCAACTCAGAAAACCCAATCGATGGTAATAGCGAAAGATCCAATTAGATGCAAACTAGTAGTGAACGACCATATAATAGAGCAAGTTTCACACTTTAAATACCTAGGAGTAGAAGTATCGAGCGATAAGCAACTATTACAAGAAGCAAAACAGCAGACAATGAAAGCATCGAGAATATCTGGCTTCCTGAGAGATGTAATCTGGCGGAATAAGTACATAAGCACAGAAAGCAAAGTCCGAATCTATAAAACCTGTGTGAAACCCGTGATGACATATGCGGTTGAGACAAGAGCTGAGACAACAAAAACAAAACAACTAATGAGGACAACAGAGATGAGAACACTAAGAGCTATAAGAGGTATTACACGCAGAGATAGAATAAAGAATGAGGATACGCTAAGGGAGCTAGGTATCCAGGATGTGGTGAGGTGGACAAGAGCACGTCGACGCCTATGGAGAAATCACGTAGACAGAATGGGCCCCGAACGTATGGCGAAGTGGGCAAAAACACAAAAACCCAACACTAGAAGACCCATAGGAAGGCCGGAAAAGCGATGACATGAGTGCTGGAGCTCCGGTTCGCAGCAGGGGCTGTAACAGAAAAACAGGACATCGTCCTATTGAAAGAAGAAGAAGAAGAAGAAGAAGTTTCATTTTATGCACCGAAAATTATTTTACTAATTACCTTTAGTATGAGTACCTTTACAGAAACAAAATTACCTAAACTAGTGATGTTTCAGGCACTTTTTGTTTATTATATATCTATTGATAAGTAGTTATCTATGCGGGCACAGGTCAGGTAAGTGTAACTAATTCACATTTAATCAGAAAATCGCAACTGCTCTGAAATTCCGTATCTCAACTCGTGTCCATCGGTATCCGTTCAAAATACTTTATCGATCTTTCGGCCATGCATCCTTTCTCCGAATATTTTCTATATTTGTATTTGCTCTAACTCGCAATATTCGCGACTTTCTCCTATGTTTGTGGGACTGTACACTTTTTTTCATCCTTCACGGCTGATCACTCAAATACATGCAATACAGTTTATTTCTGCAGCAACTTTTACGTACCCATATGTCATTCCTTATTCCCCCATTCTCTTCATTGGTTGCAATATATCTTACCTGAAAAGGAAAAAACAATTATATAATTATATATTAATTTATTATATTGATAACACATTTATTTCGTGGGAGTCAATTTTGAAATATGAAAGAGAAAAAAACACTTTCGTCAGATTATTTGTTAATACATGACTGCTCCCGACTCTTCGGTCATTTTCATTTCATAACCTAACCTAACCTAACCTTACATTTTTCTTCATGCTCGACTTAATACAAGGCAATATAAAAAGCTGTCCTTTCAAAAGAACAGTAGGTTCATCGACTACCGTCGACTTAATTAGATTATTTTGTTTCAGGTGCAAGGATGATCGTTTCAGACTTTCAACATTAGCTGAAATAACGGCAGAGATCGGACAAGTTGAGAATGAGGTTCCAGAATGAATAAAAAATTTTCCTGAGAACGCGACGAGAGATGACTGCGGTACAGATGAAGACTCCAGAGATGAAAACACCGTCTTAGTGGACAACTTACCGGGAACTCAACTCAGGGCTCTTGCTAAAATACGGATGCAAACTGAAGATGACTGGGATAGCGAAGATGATAAACCTCTAGGAGTTTGTAGAACGAAGACTAAAACTTCTGGAAAGAAGCGATTTGGACTTGGAAAAGTCACCTCTGCCGCAATGGACACCATCGGCGGATAACAATCTTTCACCAGCTGGTACGTTCCAGTTGTTCTTCGATGAGGAAGTGATCGATTTTATTCTTCAACTTCCAAACACCTTCGCCCAGCAGAAGTGCCGAAGATATCACAAGAAAAGAGCTACTTTGTTTTATTGGAGTTCCATTGCTTAGTGGCTATGTACCTCTTCCACGAAAAAAGATTTTCTGGCATAATAGGAATGACACCAACAATAAAATGGTATTAGAAGCTATATCGCGTGATAGATTCCAGCATATAATAAGCAACATACACTGCAAACCTGGATTTGAAGGACAAATATTCGAAAATGCGACCACTTTTTGACATTCTGAACTCAAAATTTTTTGAAAACCAAAATCATAGTATATACGAGTCAATGATACCATATTTTGGACGTCACGGCGAAAACCTATTAGATGATGATATAAGTTTTGGATTGGTGCTCTCCGTCTAGGTTATATAGTTTATTTTGACCCATACCAAGGTTCTTCATATACGTTCCAGATAAGTACAAGCATATGGATCTTGTCACATCAGTAGTTTTACAATATGCAGATATATATCAAAAATATATATCATTCATACTTTGACAATTACTTCACCTCACTTTCATTGTTCAAAAAATTGAAATTGAGGGGCCAAAAATCTGCTGGAACGCTGAGGGAAAACCGAATCCCCTCATCACCCCTATCTAGTTCAAGTGTACTAAAAAAAATATCGAGTTTATTTTGAGCATAACTTGGCGGTTGACGAAATCATCATCACCGAATGGAATGACAACAATATCGTTAATGAAGCGTCAAATGCTTCAACAGTGTTTCCGGTAAATAGAGTTGTTCACGCCTTAAAAAGACATACTTTTGTTTTCGCATTGTAGTACTTTTGCGCCACGAATGCGTCCTGCACGCATCATTCTTATAGTTTCTTTCTCCGCATCTCAATCAGAGAAGAATTCGATTATATCGATAAAGAACATTTCGTTATTGACTTCAAAATATAGTTTCGATCGCAAATATATAGTGAACCCTATTCCTGTTCATCCCCGCAATTAATTATAGAATTATAGTATTTTCATCGCAAATAGAATAGTGAAATCCGCAATATAGTGAACCCGCATTAGAATAGATTCGTAACAATCTAGTTGAAGGTTGAGAGAAAAACCATCATCTCTCTGATAGTGAAGATACGACGCTCACAAAAATCAGTACCACATTCTTCATTCTCCTTTTCTTCTGTACCTTCCCTCTTCACCTTTAACGATGGATTGGTGCCACATCAATAGAGTCGAACTAGGATTGGTAAGTCATTTTTTCTTCTATCTTGATTATCCACTAGATTTTAGAACGTACAGTCCAAAACTCTATTAGATCTTTGAGATTCTTTTGGTCAAGCTTTCATTATTTTTAAGCCACTCGAACAAGAGTAAAGAGGTTTTCTCAATCTGAGAACAACTATAATTATTATTATTATAAAGATCAAAAAAAAAAAAACCGAAACGAGACCACAACGTTAGTACGTTCAATTAAAAACCAGTACTGGGAAACTTATTCCAAAAGCATGGAGAATGACTTCTACGGGCTACAAAACAAATATGGAGACTAATCCGATCACAACGGAAAGAAATAAATGAGTTGGTTGAAACAAAGCATATAACCAGCGAGACCTGGATCGAGTACCTAACTGATCTATATTCGACAGAGGATACAGAAGAAGACCTAAGTACACCGGAAATAATAGTGAGCGAAGATGCTGAGGTGAATGTGGATGACGTACAGTTAGCCCTACAAAAATTAAAGAATAGGAAAAGTGCCGGACTGGACGGAATTAGCAACGAACTACTCAAGTATGGCGGACAACGTCTTACTCAAGAGTTGACAATTTTAATACAAAAAATCCTTTACATCACAGGATCCCAGATGAATGGCGTACAAGCACTACTATTCTTATGTTTAAGAAAAGAGACAAGAAAGTACCTTCGAATTATAGAGGAATAAATCTGTTGAGCACCACGCTAAAACTTACTACGAAGTGTATAACAAACAAAATAAATAGCCTCACCTCTTTCGCTGATGAACAACAAGGATTCAGATCTGGAAGATCTTGCACCGACGCCGTATTTGTCATAAGACAAGTAACAGAAAAGTCGGTAGAATATAATAAGCCAGCATTTATGTGTTTTGTTGACTTGCTCAAAGCTTTCGACCGGGTCCAATTATCAGACATTATACATCTGCTCTACAACAGGCAAATCCCCCGTAACATAATAAAGACTATCGAAAATATATATACTGCGAACAAGATCCAGGCAAGATTAGACGGGGAGCTTACACACAGATACCAGTGGTATTCGGCAAGGAGATTCGTTAAGCCCCCTTCTGTTCTACATCATCATGGACGAGATAATCAAAAAAGTAAGAGGAATGAGGGGCTACAAAATGGGGGACCAAGAGATAACTATCCTGTGTTACGCCGATGTTGCTGTGTTGATTGCAGAAAATGAAGAATTATAGAGGAATAAATCTGTTGAGCACCACGCTGAAACTTACTACGAAGTGTATAACAAACAAAATAAATAGCCTCACCTCTTTCGCTGATGAACAACAAGGATTCAGATCTGGAAGATCTTGCACCGACGCCGTATTTGTCATAAGACAAGTAACAGAAAAGTCGATAGAATATAATAAGCCAGCATTTATGTGTTTTGTTGACTTGCTCAAAGCTTTCGACCGGGTCCAATTATCAGACATTATACATCTGCTCTACAACAGGCAAATCCCACGTAATATAATAAAGACTATCGAAAATATATATACTGCGAACAAGATCCAGGCAAGATTAGACGGGGAGCTTACCACACAGATACCAGTAAGAAGTGGTATTCGTCAAGGAGATTCGTTAAGCCCCCTTCTGTTCAACATCATCATGAACGAGATAATCAAAAAAGTAAGGGGAATGAGGGGCTACAAAATGGGGGACAAAGAGATAACTATCCTGTGTTACGCCGATGAAGCTGTGTTGATTGCAGAAAATGAAGACGATTTACAGCGCCTCCTACACCAGTTCAACCGTACAGCCAAATCGTTTAATATGATAATTTCTGCCTCTAAAACAAAATGCATGACTACATCGAAAACACCATTGAGATGCAAGCTTGAGGTTGATGGTAAATCTATCCAGCAGGAAATGAAATTTAAATATCTCGGCATAGAGATTTCGGGCTACGGAGATGTCGAGGCGGAGGTAAGGGAGCAAGCAACAAAGCAAGAGTAGCAGGATGTCTGAATGACACAATATGGCGCAATAAGCATATCGGGATTGAAGCCAAGGCACGAATCTACAAAGCAACTGTAAGGCCCATTATGACATACACTGCAGAAACTAGACCAGAAACAACGAAAACCAGGCGACTACTGGAGACAACCGAAATGAAGGTACTTCGCAGGATAGCCGGGAAAACACTGCTCAACAGAGAGAGGAGTGAGAATATTAGAAACATGTGCAAGGACAACATTAACAACTGGGTATTGAACAGAAAACAGGAGTGGAATGACCATATAAACAGAATGGATGACAGAAGAATAGTGAAAATCGCCCGTGATAGATCTCCACTGGGGCGCAGAAGGTGGAGTGACAACTTGAACGTTCCGTAACAGACAAACGACCGAAGAATAAACAGGCGGTTTCGCCTAAAATAAAGTTGGAAGAAGAAGATAAAGATCCACCGGGCTTGATGAAATCTTACAATGAAAATTTGGTAGGGGTGGACCGTGGCGATCAAAATCTCGGCGACACTAGACTTTCCAAAGCTCCTAGAAATTAAGAAATTAGTTTTCACGTTATGACAGACTGGATCATCTAATTCTTTATAATAAAAATCAGCAACGATGTGCAGTATGCCATAAAGAGCAAATTTTCTCTGCGAAAAATATGATGTTGGCTTGCATCCAAAAGATTGTTTTGTTTCTTAGCATACTATTCAATGTTTAGATGTTCTTGTGATGAAAACAAAGACTTTGTTTGAAATCAGTCGATAATTTCATATGGGTGTGCTATAGTACAACTGTCCTTTTAAAAGGACGTATAGTTACGACCAATAGCAATACTCCAAAATTCGAAAAATTGGTGGATTATACTTTATTGTCCCCCTTTCAACCTCAATCTACGAAACAAGTTCCATTTATAAAAAAACGATAGTTTCAGGGTTATATGGGTTAAACGTAAAAAAAAAGATCGACAACTAAATACTTTGCTTCCAATTTGAGGATATTATTTTATTCTATTTTTCCCCTTGACAATATTTGACTTCAAGCATGAAAACTAGAAGACGACATTTCCTATAACTCCTTAAAATTCTCATTAATCAATGATGCGAAATATTACCAGCTTTATCTCAATCTACTCCAATTCAGCGTTCGGTATAAAAGCGGTTCGAATAATTCCATCCACGAGTCACCAAGCGTTCTTTCTCTTTCCGGTTTCAAGTGCCGGCACTCAGCCAGGGCTGTTTTCTTGCCGGCTGCAATTGCTCATTATGGCTCTTCATTTTTGGAAAGAGTACATAATACTGTCGTTGTGCACCGTTTTTGCTCTGTCCTCGCTTCTCCGTTTATACGTCGAGTGTTCAACACTTTTCCGCTGTGAAGGTGGCACTTTATACCGCTAAAATAAGATTTCTGGATAACCGGAACACTTTGTCATTTATTGTTTCTTACTTTCGAGGCATTGGTTGGCAAAATATCACGAATTGTTGAATTGTTCTTTCGGTAATTGAACCTTGGCTTTGTTCTTTTACTCTAGTTAGTCCTACTGATGTTTCAATTCAGAGAAGGGGATCAAAATGAGTATGACAGGAATTTTAAGATATATTTGAAACTGAAATGAATTGAAACATATTTTATACTTTCCACAATTCTATTTTCACAAACACGACTGGTTTCCACCATCAGGTCATTCTCTAGCATGATTTAATATTAACTAGTGCAAATATATCAATGTCATTATGACTATTAAGGGTGATTTCACTTGGGTTTTAATATAGTTTATTGATTTCCAAACTTTCCAACAGATTCATTTACTTTCCTTTGTCGCAATCATGAGGAATTTTGTGTTATTGAATGTTTTGTGATCTTTAAATGTTCACATATTACAGTATTATTGCCAGATGATAAAGGTTCTTCAAATCTGATATATATATATATATATATATATATATATATATATATATATATATATATATATATATATATATATAGGGGTTTTACCCCGACGAGTTGCCCATATATCTGTTCATGCAATCAAATTGATTTCATGAAAAATATAAATCCACCACCCGGTAATTAATACCATTGCCAGGCAATGATTATAATCAAAACATTTCCTGGAATAATTATATATTAGGATAACGTTAAATGTTATGAGAATATATCAATCTACCAGAATATATACATACTATAGCATCATCAGACAATGATATCAATGTACCAACGAGTAGTGTCAGAGGCTTTCTCCCCGGAAAAATCCAGTGTACGGACCTTAGTCAAGTAACACTGAATGTTACTCATTAATAGTTTCCTTTGTGTGAAGTGGTGAACGATCGAATAGAATACTGCTCTGAATATAAATATGACAAAATTGTCAGTTAATTATATTACATTTATATAAACAAATAAATAAAATATGAAATGAGATTCTGAGCAGTATAAACTAAAGAGAAAACCTATGACTCTACCTCATTAATTTTTCGGAAAGAAACCTACGAAGAATATTACAAGATTTGATGACTGTTATCTTTTGTAATTGTTCAAACAAATTTTCTTCAGATCCAAAATCTCAATACTTTTGTGAAGATTTCTAGGAATAACACCTGTTGTGGAAATAATAATCGGTATAATAAATATTTTCTTCATTTTCCACATTTTTTAATCTCGTTGCCAAGCATCATATATTTAGAAATTTTTCATTGTATTTATTTTGTATATTATGTGTGTCGGGTATAGCAATATCAATTATATATGTTATTTGATTCTGTTTATCATTAAGAATGATATCTGGTCTATTGTGTTTTACAGCTCTGTTGCAAAGAATTTGAATTGTGGAGGCCGTTACTTGATGTAGATCCATGATATAAATGAGATAAAACAAAGGTTTAACTTTAATCTACATTTTATTTGAAAAAATTCGACGACGTTTCGCTGACACAGCAGCTTTATCATTCTTGATAAAGCTGCTGTGTCAGCGAAACGTCGTCGAATTTTTTCAAATAAAGTGTAGATTAAAGTTAAACCTTGTGTTTTTATCTCATTTTGCAAAGAATTGTTTTATCATAATAAAGTTTATATTTGTCATTTTCACAAATAATCTCAGGTTCATATTTGTGAAATTTTTTTCTTTTGGAGATTAGGTCATGTTTAATTCCTAGATTAAAAGGAATAATATTAGCGACGGCATTATGTCTTTCTATATAATCTGTTGAGGCAAGGACTGAGCAATATGATAATATATGAAAAACTGTTTCTGAAGAACAGAAACATCTACGGCAAGAATAATCTATATTTTGTTTGATGATGTGTTTTCTATAATTCCTCGTGAAAACAACCTGATCCTGGATCGCAATTGCCCAGCCTTCTGTTTCAGCAAACAATTCTCCAGATACTAACCATTTATTCGATGCGATTTCATCAACATAATCATTTTTCAATTCTTTAGGGTGCTTTCCGTGTAATTCCTTCTGCATCCAACGTTCTCTTTTAGAGTTATCTTCAAATATATCAAAATCTACCTTTTGCATTGTCAAGTTCAGAGGTGTAAGATTATAATCTGAAGCAACAACAATATCATGTAATTTAGACGTTCTCTGTTCATCATGAAAATGGGAACGTAGATGAAAAATATGTTTACTATGAAGATTATTCAAATCAGTTAATCCACGACCTCCAAGATGTCTAGGTAAGGTAACTCTCTTAACAGCTGACTTTGGGTGGTGCTCATGATATTTACAGAGCATTTTCCTCGTTTGACATTGTAATTCATTTAGATCAGTTTTAGACGATTTAATGATTCCAAAAGAAGATAAGAATAAGAAATGCATAGAAGTTGATAGCTCTGAAAAGGTTTTTACTAGTTATATATGTATATATGTATATATGTATATATATATATATATATGTATATATGTATATATGTATATATGTATATATGTATATATGTATATATGTATATATGTATATATATATATATATATATATATATATATATATATATATATATATATATATATATATATATATATATATATATATATATATATATATATATATATATATATATATATATATATATATATATTTCCGTGGAAAGAGTGGAACAAGCTGTGATTCAAAGCTAAGAGCGCTCCGTCCGAAAACGAGCAGCAGCACTCCAACTGAGTAGTCGAACTGTTCGCAGAGTTTCACATTAAGAACTCCGCTTTCACCCCTATGACCTTATGGTTGTCCAGCGTCCGAATGAAGGAGATTTTGCATAATGCCAGCAGTGTTGCATTTTTCCTGGTCATGTAATCTCTCATTTTGGTGATGTGCCGTGACCCCCTTGGTGAATTCTTAGAATATTGTAGGTAATGCAAGTGTTCTTCGAAAGCTGGTCATATCCGTCCCTTCTGGGAATGGATTTATTGCCAGTGACGCTTGCCTTGTCTCATTTTCTACCTAAGCAAGTTTTGGGAGTTGTAATTCATTCTTCTACCAACCATGTTATAGACCATTACACCATTGAACACATTTTTGTATATAATCATTTCAAACATAAACAAGTCTTAGAGATTATTAGAATAAACAGTTTCAAAACATCAATTGTCTAATAATTTCTTGGTCCTTCGAGAATCATTTTTTTCAAATTCATCAAACATTCAAAACACACCACCCCTCTTTCCCCGGATCTCACTGCTCGTGATTATTTTTTGAGGAAACCTAAAGGCTAAGGTCTACGTCGATAAACCTCGAAATCTGCAAGAGTTGAAAGAAAACTACAGCAATGCATTGCGGAACACAGACGTCATCTGCCTGATGTAATTTTTAGCACATGATTATCTTCAATTTTTCTACAGTAAATGGTATTTTCGATTTCGTTTTACGTAATTAAAATTGTTCTACGTTGAATAACAGCTGAGTTATTCTCATTTCAAGAACACCCTTCCAATACGCCCCACCTTGTATTTGAATATTGGGAATTAGTTTTATTGATAATGAAACACTGGTGCCATTCAACGATTGGCGAGACAACTGTCTACATGTTGATAATGGCCTCCAGGTTGATGAAGCTTCTAGACGATTTTAGTCCCCTGTTGTATGTTGGTCCACCCATCCGGCATTTTTCTACATTTCCAGTTCCTTGAAATTTATTACATGAGCCTGGTAATTACACTTTCGGGGACGTTGAACGAACCCGCCTCTTCTTGCTGCTGCATGCCAGCCTATTCTATTCTAATTCAGTTCGCTTTACTTAATTTTCCTCAAAAAAAAAGAATAAAAATACATGAGAGTCAAAAAAAATCACCATATTCCAATATGAGTTCTTTTTTATGTCACGTTCAAGAAAAACGAATAACAAATGCATTCATCAATATTTAGCAACATTCCTAAGCTTCTTGGAGCAGTTTATAGTTTGTAAACCAGAAAACTGCCGCTTTCCCAATACCGCCAATTAGGGTAGCGAGATTATTCCGCATGACGAACCTCTCATATCCGTTTTGGCACGGAAAAACGCCAATTGATAAACCCCAAACAACGGTGAATTCGTTTAGCAGCCAGAAACCGTTTTCGTATCCGCGCATCATATTTTTCCGCATTGCTAGAATTACAGGATGAAAGCAACACACCGACAAATGAAATAATTCATTCGTACACAGACAGATGGCATTCAAATAATCCACGTATTATTTATTAGTGGTCGCTTGTATGTGCGTGTATAGCCGGAGAATAAGCTGTATCGGATATATTTGATATAGCGCAAGATGAAACTCCAGTATTTCGTAGCTCATTGAGAGGAACATTGCAATATTATACCATTGTGTAATAGTATTCGAAGAACCACAACAAACATCTAGCCTGTGGGCTTTTGAATTATTCTGTTCAGGATAAGCATTCATAATTCAATTTTGGTTGATCGTAATTTTAGCTACCGCAATTTATGTCTGACTCATGGTAGTTAGAAATGATCCTTTGTATCAGGTATTCTATTCAGTTAATACTATCAGTTGAATTTCCTTTGGATGTACGATATGTTGCGGATGCACAATTTTCAACATACATGGAACCAAATGCCGATATTTGAAGGTTCTAATCAGGGAAAACGGATCATAAGATCTCTTTGACAACATAATTTCTCTTTCTTCGGAAGATGATGAAAAACGAAACAGGGAATAAACCATACAGCACCAGGAAGAACTTAGTTGGAGGTGAAACCATGATCACTTTTTATGCAAATGTAGGGAAAGCAATAAATAAATCTTTAAGTGAATGTAACGAACATGCCATAAAAAGACGAGGGCTTCAAAAATTGGTTTCAGATGGTCTTTCTTTTCTGCCCCAACTACCAAGGAAGAAATTTAATACATCATCATGTTCTTGAAGAGTAAAGATACCAATGATATCTTTGGAATGACAACAACTTTTCTCAGAACTATTCAGTCAGTAATTAGCTACCCTTTAACTGAGATAATGAACAAATGTTTGTTGTACCGCATCTTTACAGAACAACAGAAAAAGACAAAAGTAATTCCCATTTACAAAAAAGGAAACAGGTAAGACCCCAGCAGTTATAGGCTAATAACAATTCTACCTGCATTATCGAAAATTCTCGAGTCCATTAGAAAATAGGAACACATGGGTTATTTTGAGAAGAATAACCTTTTGAATGAAAACCACCATTGGTACCGCAACAACTGATCGACAATTTCTGAATTGCTGTGCATGATTAATGATGTACTGGAAGGTCAAGAAAATAACCTCAATATGGAACTCATGACAAGAGACCTATCTGAGGCTTTGATTCCATGAGCAAGGACTTCTCTTCGCATAAACTTCAAGTCTATGGCGTATGTAGTCCGCCGTCTCTCGTCTCTCATTATACGAACCTTAATATGAACTGTTGGGGTTCCGCAAGGTTCCATTCTGGGACCGATGCTGTTCATCCTTTTCTTAAATGATCTGGAAAGATACAACTAACACTGTAAGACCTACGGATGATGTCACGTACATATTGAAAGCTACCTCCAAAGCAGACTTTCAACAGAAGAAAAATATTGTACTCAGGCAGTCAAATGACTGCTTTGAAAAGAATAAGCTGAATGTTAGTAGAGAGAAGATCCGATATCTCTATAGTTTTAGTAAGCAAGAGAGGCAAAGTATTAAGCTACTTGGAATAAGTTTCGACTTTAAGATCACTTGTCAAATTCATACCCAAGAATTACTAGGTGGGTGGAAAGTAACCACCTTGGGAATGAAAATTTTCTTTTACTTTAATTAATGTAGTCCCTCGGCTGCCTAGGAGTACTCGTGCTAGGTGCAGTCCATTGCCGGTCACTCATTCTGTTTTTGGTGTGTAATATTGGATACAGGTTAGGTTACCAACAGTTACCAATCGACGCCAAAAGTCAGCCCGATTCTGCTTCAGCGAAGAGCTCACGCGTTCATGTATTTGGTCCGGAGTCAGCATACGCGGCACCCACAGGCAGGATAACTTTTTTATATGCAGAATCTCGCCGAAAATATGGAGTAGGCGCTCAGAACTAATCAAACACTATTTCATGTACTTTTTTGACCGCATCGGAAGGCCTGCCGCTTCATTCGATATTTTATCCATTGTGAAAATTGCAAAACACACTTGAGAGATCTGACAAAATCGAGTACTCTGAACAAACTGAGTAAAATATTGCTTTCAAACTCAGCGTCAGTGTAGAAGACAGTTGTATCAACTCAGCAACAACAAGAATATTGACAATAGTTTCAAGCAGATTTTTTAAACAACGCCATGATATCCTGGCTGATGAAATTAGCGAATATGAAAGCCTAGAGTATCTTTTCGGAGCCAGTGATATTCTAGGGTCATCAAATATATGCATACTTATTGAATTGTACCTATACAAATTATTGAATTCGATTGAAAATATGCGAGTGACTAAAGTCTTGCAGGTTATCACAGAACGTATTCCTTAGAATTTTAAAAGTAAATCTCTGAGTTTGGAGTATCGGGGCAATCACCTATTCATAAAACATTCTATCATTCATATCACCAAAACCTTTAGAGGCCCAGCTACCATTCATAATATGGGTGACGGTCAATTAGGCCCATCTATAAATGATACTATTAGACCTGTCACTAAATGATGTAATCCTCCAGTACATCTGCTTAAAGAAGCCAAAGATGGCAAAGAAAATAAGTTAATATGAATGTGTTAAATATCAAAAGACATTGTTACCGAATGTGTTTTTGACTTTTCCCATTTCCTTACCTATGGTTTTTAAGCGACGTAGTCTTGGTCGTATCACATCAAAGCTCACATAAAAGAACGAAAGGTCCTATTTTAATAAAAGGACTTCAAGGCAATTTCAGGTACTTGACGATCACATGATTACATTTTGACCGAATGGGAGGTCTCAGGTGTGTACTTGATTTGGGGATGGAAATGACATTCTCCATCATCTATTAAAGACCAAAGTATGGGTTGTTTGATGAGCTAAATATCAAGAAGTTTCACATCAAATTTAAAAAAATGATCGACGCTCTACCAAAAAATTTCAAGTCAAATATAAAAAGTGAGCGTCCAATCATTCCAAAACTTATGTGGAAGAAATATTGAATAAAGAGTAATTAATTGATTATTTCATTCTCTTTACTATCAGAAATCATAAATGTAAAGAATTGTAATGATATATGAAACAGGTAGATAAGATAAAAAGAATAGTACATATGCAGACTTAGCATGATGCAGGAAGAGGTTAATAATAATGCAAACCTGCAGTGATTCACAATTCCATCATTATTTATGTCGACCTTCAATAGAAACGCATATTACATAGTAGGCTGCGTATTTGTGACTCAGATAATTAAAATTCTTGGATTATGAGGAAATAATTAAAGACAACTGAAACCTTGAAATCTCTTGTTTACTGTTGGCGTATTACATTGTTCAAAGCATCATTAATTCAAAATATAAAAAAGATTCGGTAGTGTCGATCTTGGTCCCAACCGAAATTCAGCAGAATAATCTGTATATCCATCTGGACCCATATCATTGCTTTGTTCATGATTACATTCTGTGAAAAAGTACCGGGAATTGATTATTCAGAATATCTACTTGAAACTATTTTGTTGTTGCTAAGTTGGCAAAACTGTTTTCTATACTGACGCGGAATTTGAGCGCGATCTGTTATTTAATTTGCTTGAAGTGCTTGATTTTTTCAGTTCTCACAAGTGTGTTTTCGATTTTTACAATGGATTAAATATCGATCAAAGATTTGGTAATTGAAAATCGTCATTTATGTTTGAGATAAATTAGCAGTGAACTTTCTGTGTTTCACGAATCAATTAGTACCATTTTCAATGATTGTTTGGGAATGAATTGCGTTGTCGCTCGACTAGTTCCAGAAGACATGGATTTTCTTCGAAATGAATCGCGTACGGGTCGTTCAAGACATGCTAGGACGAGTCGATTTCGACTTCACATTCATGAAACGCATTGTAACTAGTGATGAGACATAGATTTATGAGTTTGGGATACAAACCAGTCAATGAGCTTCGAAATGGCCGAAACAGAAAAACCATGTCAAAGTCGATCAAAAGTCAAGATAGTTTTAACTGTTTTCTTATATTACCGCGGCTTTGTGCACTCGAAATTGTTGCCAGAAGATCAAACGGTGAATAAAGAATATCATCTGAGCGTTATGCGCAGTTTGAGAGAGCAAATTCGTCGAAAAAGGCCGGATTCTTAGATCCTTGGCAATTAACTGAATCGCGTTGTTTATCTCTCTTTTCGATTTCTTCTAAATACCTCAACATTATCGTTATTTAATTTTTTTTCTTGTTGTCTTGCCTTTTTTTTCTGTCCGTTTTTACTTTAATGAGCGAAGTTCTGTTTGATTATCTGTGAGTTAAAATATTGTAAATTCTTCTTTAGAAATATTATAATTGGACAGAACAAGTGCATTGAGGGGTTTGAATTCTTTTTACTTATCGAATGAGAAGTAGTAGTCCTAGATGAGATGTTGAAGACAAGGGCTACCCAGAGGTCTGAAAGTAACAACAACCCGTTTAAGGGCACGAGGAGCTCTAGGACGATAAACGAGATTTAGAGGATTCGGAGATTTAGACGTCGCCTTTGTTTCACCCCCAATTTTTTTTTGTACGTCAATTTTAGAAAACACCTCGTAAATACATATTAGTTAAATATAGTAGTACTTCAAATTGAAACTGTTTGAATTTTGACTGAGGATTCAGAGAAAGGTGCCTCGTGACTTTACCGAACAGCCTGGGAAATTCTTGAGAATATATTATAAAAATTTATATACCATTATATTGTTTCGTGCTGTTTTTGGTCGGGAGGTTTAATCGCACCACATTTTTACGAAAATGAAGCTGGCGGAACCGTTGCAGCGAATGAGTTGCAGGGTGTTTATTTTCAACAGGATGGCGCTACGTCACACAGCTGGTGAAACAATGGCTTTATCGCAACAACAATTTTCTGAACATGTGATTTCTCGAAATCGATACGTGAATTAGCCTCCTAGATTAGGCGATTTAACACCATTCGACTTTTTTCTTCTGGGCTATGTCGAAGATGTAGTCTATGCCAATGCTTCAGCAACGATTGAGGCACTAAAAGACAATATTCGAGAGGTTATACCTGAAATACCGTCACTATTATGCGAAAATGTAATGAAAATCTTCCTACAAAGAATGACCATTTGTAAGAAGGCCCTATGCTGATATTTGCCGGATATCGTGCATCATTATTCCTCAGGTTTTTTACTTTGTATTAAAATAAATATCACCACTTTTCTCAAAAATATGGCGTTTTGTTAGTGTCAATGAGCTCTAAGATGATCCCTCAAGGTCATCCGAGGTGCAAATTCGAAATGGACTAGTAGGCGGTTCTTACTGCCAGCTAAAGGTTATGAGCAGCGTAGCGTCCCCTTCTCATCGTGAACCTAGAATTCGTCAAATTATTTAATGGTGAAAGATCTATTGTGAAAATCATGTTTGACAGTGAATATAAAAAAAACATTTTTGATTCAATAACATTTATGGAAAATGAAGCGTGTTATGGTTTAAGCTTTCTATTAAACCAAGATATAAATCCTGTGTGTAAAGCTGTGAATATTTCTGCAACTATGGTACAAAGAAAAAAAAAGGAAGGACTTGATGTATTAAGTGAATCATCGGACCTTTCATATATATATATATATATATATATATATATATATATATATATATATATATATATATATATATATATATATATATATATATATATATATATATATTTAACATCTTTTATTTGCAAATTAATCACTAATAATATCTAAGGGACCTTAAATATTTTCAATCACCAAAATTCACAAATAACTATTTCTCTTATTTGTTTAGTTTCAAAATTCAATGAATTACCTGTTTTTTTCAGGAAGTTATTCATCTCAATGATCTGACAATTATTTCCATGCAGGTAGGCATGTTTTGAAATCTATAAACTTTCAATTCATCAATAATAAATAGGATTGGAAATTTGAATTAAGGTATTGTTAAATCAATAGCATGTTGAAATATTCTTGCACTAAGTACTTAACTATCAAGGTAGACCAATTAATTGGGGAATAAACAAATATATAAAATCAATTTTTCAACTAATTTTACCGCCGTCTATGGTATCTCCCTTTCTACCTGGCAGTTTGGGATACAAATGACCAGTTCAGTTCTTAATAGATTATCTTATACATCTTTTCTATTACTGAACTGTTTTGTTTTGCTAACAAAAGATAATACACTCGAAATTCGAGGATTGCTGGAAAGTAATCTTAGAATTTTGTTTTCTACATTTCTAGTGGTTGAATACTGATGATCGATATTGAAACTTAAGGATGATTGACATGGCTCATTTTAGAGCTTGTGGACTCTAGGAATTGAGAATATATATAAATATATATAAATATAGGGGGTTTTACCCCGACGAGTTGCCCATATATCTGTTCATGCAATCAAACTGATTTCATGAAAAAATATAAATCCACCACCCGGTAATTAATACCATTGCCAGGCAATGATTATAATCAAAACATATCCTGGAGTAATTATATATTAGGATAACGTTGAATGTTATGAGAATATATCAATCTACCAGAATATATACATACTATAGCATCATCAGACAATGATATCAATGTACCAACGAGTAGTGTCAGAGGCTTTCTCCCCGGAAAAATCCAGTGTACGGACCTTAGTCAAGTAACACTGAATGTTACTCATTAATAGTTTCCTTTGTGTGAAGTGGTGAACGATCGAATAGAATACTGCTCTGAATATAAATATGACAAAATTGTCAGTTAATTATATTACATTTATATAAACAAATAAATAAAATTTGAAATGAGATTCTGAGCAGTATAAACTGAAGAGAAACCTATGACTCTACCTCATTATTATTTTCGGAAAGAAACCTACGAAGAATATTACAAGATTTGATGACTGTTATCTTTTGTAACTGTTCAAACAAATTTTTCTTCAGACCCAAAATCTCAATACTTTTGTGAAGATTTCTAGGAATAACTCCTGTTGTAGAAATAATAATCGGTAGAATAAATATATATATATATATATATATATATATATATATATATATATATATATATATATATATATATATATATATATATATATCTTTTGAAAAGAGAGGATTTACAAAAATTCGAATAATTGTATTTACAATGAATGCTTGTATCTATAATTTTTGGTGTGTGTAAAAAAAACACAAGTGTGAGCTCAGGAAAATGTAACAGGGGAACCGTACTATTTTGCGTATGATTCAATAAACGAGTGCAAAAACCTGAGGAAAAAACTAGTTTCCCTTTCGTTATTGCCCTAGTTATAGCTTATCTGTTTATGTTGTGTTAGTGTTGTGTGTACATAAAGAGTGCCAAAGATTTTTCCACATAGCAGCTTCAATTCTCATCTTACACACCATGATTTCCAGACGAAGACAAGGGTGAAAGGAAGGGGGTTTGGGACAGGAATCTGTTACAATGGAAAAAGAAAAACAGCAGAAAAATATTTCAACAATCAAACCTGACTCTTATATCTCAATTTGAGATAAGATTTCATATAGCAAACAAGGCCATAAAAAGGACTAAGGAGATAATCGAAAAGTACATAACCTACGATATTTCCTGTTTCGTGGAGATGTTCTTCCGTCGCAGTGTGAGTCTCCTGAAACATAATCACTTTCTTGTTTTTGCTTGCCAATTTTTTTTTAATCTCACAAAATCCCTTCATTATTCAAACTCAACAAAACAATTCCCTCTCTGTTTGACCGAGAAAGCCCCGATGGCTAGGTTCGGAATTTAAAGAAGAATTTTCGAAAAAATTTTGACAGCAATATGACAAATGTCACATAGTGTGAGAATGAAACTTGCTGATGAAAAACTCTTTACTATCATTCAAACACTACAATTTTGGTGATCATTAACCATGCGGACAAAAACGAATAACCATCACTCACTATTGAGACAATCACTCAAATACACAATGTACAAAAAGTTCAGTATATTAGGATTGTCTTAAGGCGTCCATACGTTTATTTAATTATTAAAGACTGAATTTTCCTGAAAGCCGATATCTGATCAACTCTTCAAATATTATGAAATTTTTTCTAATAAACTTCTGTAGATTAGTCGGGTAGAAACTCCAAGACCAAATTCTCCATACAACACAAACACATTTCGTTCTAATATTACAATCGCCCTTTGAAATCAAAACCTGTTAATTCGAAGCCGATCTCCGGTCTCCCCTCCAACTCCATACAAATAACTTCCAAATCCCGCGTATTCACGCTGAAAATAAAGTGGATGAGTGAGCAACACACCGTGGAGAATACTGTGCAGCTTCCGCGTCTATTCAAGCGCCATAACACGAGAAGCCCTTTGTTGACTCGTGTTTACCTCGTAGTTTGTTGCCAGCAGTTTTGATGCCCCCTCATTTAACAGGTGGTTTTTACCTCGCCCGACAATTAATTATTCAAACTAATTCCGACGACGATGCTCCTAAAATAACGGGGTGAATTTCTTATGGGGATTGAAAATTTATCAGGTAAATTTGTGTAGTGGCTGCGAACATGAGGATGATGACATAAGAGTTGAATACGGGAATATCTCTCTAAGTTTTACGTACAGTTTATACCTTACCAAATTCTGTAAAAGGTGGCCAGAATTCGTTCTCCTTAAATGGTAACTTCTGAACAAATGCAGATAGAAGGATGCAGTTTAGTCTGAATGGAGCAAGTTTCTGATGAAATAATAGATGCAATCAAGAAAACTTTCAAACCCCCTTCGGTTTTGAGATACAAGTTAATATTCAAGTACCCCTCGTAACTCGGTTAACCTTCAATATTGCGCAATATTAATCTAACAAAATGCAGATTTTTTTAAGGGGTACAATTTTCAAGTAATGGACATGTGAAACATTCTGTATATTCTCCCGTTCCAAGTGCTTGTCGAAGCCTTGTCTCCGTAGGCTCTGAAATTAATATTTTCTCCATGTCGGTTCCAGTAAAATCTTTATCTTTATCATATCGTGATTCCAGCCAATCGCGAATATTACTTGATTCTATCTTTCCGAACCAATCTCGTCCTAGTCCATCGCAATTTTGGTCATGTTTGCAGTTATATTTAAGAATTTAAACAAATTCTTCGTCTTTTTCTGCAGTCCAAACAGACCACAGTTTTATACAGCATGATTTCAATATCTATGGCTTGAGTTCTTTCACGTTTGAACTATGTCAAATTTCATCCAGCATTCCATAACATTCAAATCAGGATCATTGATTTTGAAGATTTGTCTGATGTAATAGAGTTTGAAGGCCTGGATTATTTCTTGGTCCATCATCATCATCATCATCATCAAGCAGCTCGTTCTGTCCACTGCTGGACATAAGCCTCCCGTAAACTATGCCACATCCTTCTGCTCTCTGCCGTCTGTATCCAATTCGTCTGGATGCGTTTTATATCGTCAGACCACCTTGTTGGGGGACGTCCTATACTTCTTTTTGCTTCGTGTCTTGGTCGCCATTCTAGAATTTTCTTGGTCCATCTTCCGTCGGTGGTTCTTGCCAGATGTCCGGCCCATTTCCACTTAAGTGTGGCGATCCTACTAATAGCATCCTCAACCCCACTTCTTTGCCTGATTATGTCATTTGATATTCGGTCTCTAAGGTATAATCCGAGCATGCATCTCCATGGCACGCTGGGCCACTCGAACTTTATTGGCCGATTTCTTGGTCAGAGTTAAAGTTTCCGCGCCGTAAGTCATGACAGGCAACACACACTGGTTGTAAACTTTTCGTTTCAAACAAATTGAGATATCTGATTTTGAGATATTGCTCAGTTTACCAAACGCTGCCCAAGTAAGGCCAATTCTTCTAAAGATTTCACAGGTTTGGTTGTCTCGACTTATTTTGATTTCATGTCGAAGATATTTGTAGGCTTGGACTTGTTCAATTTCAGCATCACCTATCTGAATATTTCCACTTGTAACGAGATTGTTCATATATTGTGTTTTAGACGCGTTCAGCTTTAGTCCAACCCTTTCAGAAGCTTGTTTGAGACTTTCAAGCATTTCTTTTGCATCGCCTATGTTGTCGGATATGAGGACGATGTCGTCGGCAAACCTATGGTAGTTCAAGTATTCCCCATTAATATTTATACCCATATTTTCCCAGTCTATCCTTTTGCACATATACTCGACTAGGGTTATAAAGAGTTTTGGCGAAATCGGATCTCCCTGTCACACGTCCCTCTGTATTTCGAATGTTTCTGTTTTTGCGTGAAGTTTCACACAAGCTGTGGCATGATCATATATGTACTTTATCTGTGCCATGTATCGATGGTCTATGCGACACTCAGCTAGAGCTTCTAACATTTTACGTTGGTTTATGGTATCGAATGCCTTTTCATAATCTACAAAGATGAGAACCAGGGGTTTATTGTATTCGAAACATTTTTCTATTGAGTTTTTAATAGTTTGTAGATGATCATTCGTACCAAATCCGTTCCGGAAACCAGCCTGCTCGTAGGGCTGGTAGAAGTCAAGCTTGACTGTCAACCTTTTTGTAATAATTTTCATTTAGAGTTTGTATATGTGCGATGAAAGGCTGATGGGTCTATAGTTGTTAAGGTCAGTGATGTTTCCCTTTTTGTGCATTATCACCACCACGGCGTTGTTCCATTGGGTTGGAGTTACACCCTCCGTTAGGCAGGCATTGAACAACTTCTGGATCTCTGCTTTATTATTTTTCATCTCTGCTAATGCCGTTGATATCTCATCTATTGTTATATCTGGTATATCTTCTGACCCAACGTTTAGTATTTTAGGTAAAGGGTTTTCTTCTGTTTGGTTTTCTCTTAGTCGATAGAGCTCTTGGTAGAAACCTTTGGTAATTTCAAGGATTTCATCTTTATTCGTTGTTACGTTCCCTTCCTTGTCCGCCAACTGCCAAATATTTTTCTTTCCTGGACCCAATCTTCGTCTTAGTACTTTCAAACTCCTGTTCTCCTCAATCACTCTCGTAATCATCTCTGTATTGTAGTTTCGTGTGTCTCTTCTGATAGCTTTCGAAATATCTTTGTTCAGTTGTTTTAATTCGCCTGTATTTGTTGTTTGTTTATTTTTAAGTTGTCTTCTCCTTTCTATAAGTGTCTTTGTTGTCTGACTTAATTTTCCTTTGTCTCTCGATGTTTTGGAACTACAACCTTTTTCGGCACTTTTAATGATCTCAGTTAGTTGTTGGTTTTGTTCGTAAACAGTTTTATATGTTTCGTTTTCTAGATTTTCCAGGTTTGCTTCTATCAGCTTTTGGAATTTGTTGATATCGTTAGGAGATGTCCATTTCATGTGGTTTGTCTTATTTATCATTCTTGATCTTGCTGTCTTAGTATTTATCACTACTTTTGCTCTGACCAATCTATGGTCGCTTCCTATAGAGCAACTATTCAAAACGGTAACATCATGGACTATTTCTTTTTTGTTGGCTATTATGAAATCTATTTCGTTTTTGGTCCTACCATCGGGGCTTTGCCAAGTCCATTTGCATTGGAATTTCTTTTGGAAAAAGGTGTTCGTCACATAAAGTTGATGCTGCTGCAAGAAATTTAGGAGAACATTGCCCCTTTCCTTTCTTCTGCCGATCCCATGGTTTCCAATCGGTGTCTCTGAAGGGTCTTCACTGCGTCCGACTTTTGCATTGAAATCTCCCATCACAATCGTATACTGTGTTGCTGCTTTCTGATGCATAGCTATAGAGAGATCTTCATAGAAGGTTTCAAGCTCTTCGTCAGTATGGGCCGTTGTTGGGGAGTAGGCTTGTATAATTTTGAGGCAATATCTTTTGTTTAGTCTAAGTATCAGATAAATGACTCTTTCGCTGATACTGTTCACTTGTACAATGTTTTGAGGGTGTCTTTTGTGGATAAGGAAGCCAACTCCGCCATCTGAAGAGTTTTCTTGTCCCTTGAAGTGGAACACGTGACCCGCCTCCAGAGTTAATTGGCTTTCTCCTCTTCTTCTGATTTCACTGAGTCCTATTATGTCCCAACGTACGTGGGTAAGTTCTTCCTCAAGTTCAAGCAATTTATGTTCCGTTGATAATGTTCTCGTATTGTAAGTAGCTATTTGCAGTGTCCGTCCCCGTTGGTAGCCTTATCCAACCCGGATATTCTTAGCACCCTCTACTCGCTGTCTTGACAGGCTGCTACCGTAGCCAGGAACATTTGAGTCGCCGGAGACTGAGGGCCTTTGGTAGGTTTTGTCTTTCATAGTAGTCCATAGGTTGATGCAAAGACATCGTGTTGGGAGGTAGAAATGCCCCTTTTTTATTCAGATGCATAGTTTAAACTTAATGAATATGACCTGGTGCATTGTCCAAAACTAGAACAGCTTTAAAGTCCAAATTCTTTTTTTTAATGAGTTTCAACTTCTGAAACGAAACAAATCTGAAAATAGTCACAAAAAGAAGCGCTTGTAACCCACTCTTTCTCATAACAACGCCAAACCCTGGCAGGACGTTCTTGTTTTGATTTTTTTAAAGCTCGAGCATTAAATGATCTGCAAAATATCAGTTGGTGTGAAGCACTAATCCAGCGCGTCTCCAGGTGGCGGATGGGAGAACGACCTATATGTGGATGACTGCTTATAATAATATTGGTCAGCTATGTTACAAGAAGGCTCGTCTCATTTAAAACTAGAAAACTTGACCGCGGACCAACTTCTCTTTAGTGTCACGGCCGGCATAAGTGGGGCCTTGGCTTAATCGCCCGGGTCAAGAGGAGTAAACCTTATGAAAAAACCCTTGGTTCATGGTGGAAATTCCTATGCCTCGGAACCTGCTCCCTTTGTATGGGTGGCCCATCAGTAAAGATGGCTCGCGAGAAGGCGGACTCCGGACACCAACCAGCTTCCGGTGTTATTTTGGCTTGGCAGAGTTAGGAAGTCTTACCCTGGCGGACTTTTTATTTCTTCCCGACTAGTGGGATGTCTACGTATCCACACCAAAAAATTCCAAAACCTGACGAAGGGATTAACCTAGATCCTCAAACAGAGGATACCACGGGGATCGAGGTACAATTTCCACCTAGCACCCTGTCACGGTCGACGGACCTGGTGGATAGCGAGCTATCTCAGCTCGTAACTCCTACCAAGGCTGAAGCGGTGACTGGGGACGCAGCGGCTGCTATCGGCGCCCCTGGCCTTGTTAGTTTTCTAACCCACCAGCAACTGCCGAAAATGAGACTGAAGAAGACTGCTTGCATCTGGTATCGAATATTCGGTTGCTATGGATATGGCAGTTAAAAAAACAAATCCAAGTGACTTGCCATCCGTGGAACTTTCACTGCGAGAGCCAAGGCTTGGCTTAACTTTTCCAGTATGGACCTGAGACTTCTAACTGCCAAACGGGTCATTGTCGACTCAGAAATCACCTCAACAAATTAGGATTGATTGAGGATCCTTCCTATAGACCATGTGAAGAAGACTATATGAACATGATATGTGCGAGTGCCGAGCTGGGGACAGAACCAAAATGGGGAACTTAGATCTAGCAAACTGAAGCTGACTGAGCCTATTAAGCTCTCGCCCACAAAGCCTTATCCTTTACAAGAAGGATCAAGCTTGTGGGTGAAATTTAGGATAGAGTGTGCCACAATAGACCTCTGGATTACACTGACCAATCTGCTAATCAGCCCTCACACATAATGATGAAGCACTGTTCGTCAGGTACTTCTCTGTTATTGTTGGTCGCAGTTTTGTCATTTCCCTTGTGAAAATTTGCCGTACTCATTAGGAACCTTTGGTTTTGATGTTTCCTTTCAGTACACTTGATGTACCTTGAGAGCCTCTTTGCATTTGCTTGAAGTTTCTGTTTCAAAGTGTCCATATACACGTCGATATGTTGTTTGTGATCAGGGTGTTTTGTGTTTGTACCAATTTTTCTATGAATTTTGCGTATATGGGATTTCAACCGCCTTGAGGGCTTTTTGTTTCTCAGGAATTCTGTGAGGCGACCGATCTCAGCTCTAATATTGTCAATATCCTTCTCTAGTCGTTTTTGCGATGGTGGTTTTCTGACGCTTTTTGGCTCAGATCCAATCAGAGTTGTGGAGACTTGTTGTTTGTGTACTCGAAGAACCGCCACTGCTCCACAGTAAATCAAAGTGTGAATTTTCTCCAAGATGTTCTGGTCAGTGTATTCTTGAAATACTGAGTTTATGATTGCTAGGATGATATCGGTGTTCTTGTTCGTCTTGAGTTTGGGCAGTTTGGGTTGTTTAGTTGGGTTGCTACAACTGAGTGCAGTTATTGTTCTGTTGAGTTCTGATCGTGCTAAATACATAAAGTCGTTCTGCTGGTTCGTCTCAGGGGGAACCTCTATGTTGATATTCGTTTCCGTGGCTTCGATGTTATCTTTAACACTTTCATTGACGGTAGGTATACCGTTATTAGTATCATCTTCACTTCTGACTTCCATCACGACCTCTTCTCGTATGCTTTGCAGCGTTTCTGAAGAAAGTAGCCAATTTTTAACGATTGTTCTTCGTTGATCCGAAATTCTCTACTCGGATATGTGCTGTAATTCCGGATATTTTTCTACGAATGCAACATGTAACGCGTATCTGTATGCTGTCATTTCCGATTCCAAGTTTGTAATCTTGTAATGGGAACTTATAATGAAGGAATTCATTTCTGGGGTCCACTTTATGCGTTTCCTAGGGAGTCCGGCTCTCGTGGTCGTAGGCATAATGGCTTGCGCCACCGTTGAAACATCAAGAGTCGGTTGGGTGGTATTGATGTTGTTTCCTATTTGGTTTTGTGTTGCAGTATACCTACTCGATATCACGCTGCTTCCGTCGCTAACCGAGGGAGACTGTGACTCACTTTCCGAACAAGACCCTCTTCCCAAATCTTGAACGCTACAAGAGGTTATGGTGGTACAATGTCGATTCACCCTTTTATTCCTTAGATTGTACATCATTGGATAAGTTACATTTTAAACCTACTGCCAGGTTCAGCTTGGGTACCTCGGGTTCGCTAAGCCCGTACTCAGAAACAATGTTCCTGAGCGCCTAAGCGCTATTATTATTTATTATCGTGGACTTATCCACTATCTCAGCTGTTAGCTGGATATCATTTACATTTCCCAGATTCAGCAATCAAAGGGAATAGGATCGATTACAATATACTTGACATAAATTTCCTAACTATCCTATATGTATTAAGAACTACAGTTTTTTGCATTTCTATATAGGTATTCTTATGCAATTCTAATTTCTTAAGGCTATCATGCAAAGTTTTGGGTATTAACTCAGTCGAGGATACGATGACAGGAACAACATCTATTTTATCGAGGTGCCACATCTGCTTGATCTCAAATGCAAGGTCTGTGTATTTGGACTTTTTCTCCTGGAACTTGTTCAGCACGTTGTTGTTATTCGGTATGGCGACATCCACCAGCATTGCTGTTCTGGCTCTCTT
Organism: Cryptolaemus montrouzieri; assembly: GCA_013387265.2. NCBI lineage: Eukaryota > Metazoa > Arthropoda > Insecta > Coleoptera > Coccinellidae > Cryptolaemus > Cryptolaemus montrouzieri. The sequence continues at coordinate 4,857,206 of JABFTP020000165.1, forward strand.
ATTATACACCACTAAGTCCGGCCTATTATTTGTCACCATTCTGTCAGTGATAACAGGCCTATCTTAGTATAATCTGATAGTCATTTTCCAATACGGGCGCCGGTTGATTCTTGTAATATGGCTGAAAGGTAATCAGAAGTCCGTACTTGAGTGCAAGTTTCTGATGTATAATATTGCACACTTGATTATGCCTGTGAAGATAGTCCGTATTGGCCAGTTGTTCGCATCCGGACATAATAAATATGTTGTATAGTCTCCGATCTTATATGGCATTTTTTGCACTTATCTGTTTGTAATGTTCCATCCTTAATAATAAATCTTTTGTAGTTGTGTTCTGTTTCCGCGAAAAATTCTCCTTTCATCAACCATTTGTTGAAGGCTTCTTTGTTATTATTATTATTATTATTATTATTGTAAAAAAATACAGATTTGAGGATATAACTCCTAAATAACTCAAAATTGAATTAAAGATATCGAAGACGAACTTAAAATATTACCTGGTAAATTAATTAAATTCAAATTAAGTGCTAGAAAAATAAAAAAGAACAACTTTAACGAAATCCATTGCTCCTTCAGCTGTCAAATCGATTTTTGAAGGCGTTGATGGAAGTTTTATTAAGTATAAATATCAGGGAATATAATGAGGCGTTCAGTATAGATAGAGTTGGATATGAAAAGGCATTAAGTATATTTGGGGTATAGTATATTAGGTGTATAATATATGAAGCGTTCAGTTTATTACCTGTTTTTGTACATTAGACGTTTAATGTATTAGATATTTAGATATAAAAGGCGATCTTGATGGGTTGACTAGTTAATACATATGTATGTACCGATGTACCGATTAGATCCAGGAATGCAGAAATCTTTAGCCTCAAATATAGAAACCTCATCGTTTGTGCAAACAGATCATGAATAATCGAGGGAATATTATTTGCAAAATCCAGAACACAACGGTAAAGATAAATGCATAATATTTATGTAATAAATAGATCCAATTTTGTATGCAAACAAATAATTATATCCAATTCGTTCTAAATCAAAATGCTGTTCAATTTAACCGAACAAGTCTTCGTTATGGAAACCACTTATAGCTCAAACACAAAACTATAATTCATATTTATGAAATACACCAACATTTATCCAAAACAAGGTTTCCGCATATTAAATAACCTCCAATTTACATAATACGATGATTTTAAACAATTTGTCGACCGTATCCTATCGATTCCACTTGGATAAAGGGACCAAAACATAAAAGACGAGTATGCCAAACGGCTCGTGTTTCACGTGACCCACAAAGCGTGTCCCAATACGAATTCTACGCAAAGGTAGTAGAAAAAACCGGTTCGAAAAACTGGTGAAAGTAAATCCGAATGATGGGTACGCACAAGTGAAAAACAACGAAAACAAGTATCTGTGGGTTCAATGAACTTGAACCTGCATTCTGTGTATCCGAAGTGTACGAAGCCAGGCTATTGCTCGATTGTACTTTTCCTTCTTCGAACAAGAATTGCAGCCCCGCGTGCTTCATGGATCATTTGGCGCGACCGCTTGACCAGGATCAATCATATTTTAATTGTATCTATTCGTGTTCCGAGGCGGAAGAGTTGTCCGGTTTTTTAATTGTGGATTGTGTGGGATCAGCATTTTGCCGCTCGGTATCTCCGTTTCAACGAGGGTCAACGTACTCTTGGGAGACAATAAAGGGATGTAAACAATGTAATATTCTGACGTAAGACCAACAATGAGAGGAAACATCGTATGAACGGCCGGCACTGATGATGTTTTGCAATCAATTTTTCGTTGTATTCAGAATTATATCAAAAAGCGGCTGTAAAATTCTAGTTTTTTTTTACTTCATATATCAGCCATGCAGCAAAAATTCTCCTGCATATTTTACGAAGCAGCTTATATCGAAAATGACTGCATGAACATGATCAATATATTCCAGTACTAGCCAAAATTTTCAAAGTTTCGAGCTACATTCTGTCGAAAAAGTGCTGGTAATTGATTATTGAAACACAGAAATTTTTCATTTGAATGTATCGCCTTCAAAGTAGGCTCCTTCCGAAATAATAATAACTAATGAGCCTATTGAGATCGCCTTTTTATATGAAAACACCTAATATACTACACGCCTAATATACTAGAACGCCTGATGAACTAAACTCCTAATGTACTATATAATAATACAGTGTGTTCCAACGAAAATTTGACCCCCCCTATAACTCCGAAATGAGTAACATTAGCGAAAAACACCAAGACACGTCGATTTTTGTTTCGAGGGGGAGCATTTTTCGAAATAATTCGAAACTTGTCAGATCAACCCCCTACCCCCAGCAACCCTAATTTCGAAATTCATCATAGGGAATAAGGGTCGAGTGGCACCTTACTGTAAAGGTCTGTCAATTCTCCATTCTGATTTGTCATTTTAGAATTTTAAATTAACATACAGGGTGTCCCAACCGAGGGTAAAGTTGAATTCCTGCAAATCCCAAATACTAAATGAAATCGATTTATTTTGGCATAATGCAAGCGCAGGTTTATGCTCGGTCTAGAAAAACGACCTACACTTGTGAATTTGGAGTTGGTGCAATCAACCCCTATTTCCAGCAACCCCAACTCAAAAATCATTCGATCGAAAATAGGTCAAGTGGCACCTCGTTGGAAAGGTATTTCAATTTTCTCTTCGAATTTGGTATTTTCGAAATTCAGAATCAGCATACAGGGTGTCCCGGAGCAGGAACACTGAAAACCCAAATAACTTTTTGAAACTGGTTCATTTCGGTATAATACGAGAACATGTTTATGTTTGATTCGAGAATAAGACTCTCTTGCGTGAATATGGAATTTTTGCAATCAATCTCTTCCATTCAGCATCCCCAACTCAAAAATCATACAAGTGATTACAGGTTGAGTGGCAAAGTTCCAGAAAGATTTTTCTATTTTCTGAATCACTGAGGCATTGGTTTCAGTTTGGCAATCGAGGTTTTGTATTTCATTGCAAAATGAGAAATAACAGATGACTGCACGCCAGATGGAAATGAAAAAATGTGAACATTTTCAATGCAGAAATCAGCTTTATTTCTTCGTAATTGATGCTCAACACATCGTACCCCAATACTTTTAACAGTTTCGAATTAATTTTAGTTGATAATTTCAAATGACGATATTGAATTTTTCGAAAGCGACATCCTGTATGGAGAGCCGAACTGAATGAAATGCTTTAATCATTCTGGAATTCAAAAACCTTTCTGAAGATATGCCACTTGAATTATTTGTATGATTTTCAAGTTGGGGATGCTGAATGGAAGGGTTGATTGCAAAAATTCTATAACCACACAAGAAAGTCCTATTCTCGGATCAAACATGTTCTCGTATACCGAAATGAACCAGTTTCAAAAGTTATTTGGATTTTCAATGTTCCTGCTTCGGGACACCCTGTATGATGATTCTGAATTTCGAAAATACCAAATTCGAAGAGAAAATTGCAGTACCTTTCCAACGAGGTGCCACTTGACCTATTATCGATCGAATGATTTTGAGTTGGGGATGCTGGAAATAGGGGTTGATTGCACCAACTCCAAATTCACAAGTGTAGGTCGTTTTTCTAGACCGAGCATAAACCTGCGCTTGCATTATGCCAAAATAAATCTATTTCATTTAGTATTTGGGATTTCCAGGAATTCAACTTCACCCTTGGTTGGGACACCCTGTATGTTAATTTAAAATTCTAAAAATGACAAATCAAGGTGGAGAATTGACAGACCTTTTCAGTAAGGTGCCACTCGACCCTTATTCCCTATGATGAATTTCAAGGTTAGGGTTGCTGGGGGTAGGGGGTTGATCTGAGAAGTTTCGAATTATTTCGAAAAATGCTCCCCCTCGAAACAAAAATCGACGTGTCTTGGTGTTTTTCGCTAATGTTACTCATTTCGGAGTTATAGGGGGTGTCAAATTTTCGTTGGAACACACTGTATAATAAATGTCCGGTGTACGAAAATTTATACGTCCCAAGGTGTATCAAATGCAATGGATTTTATCACAGAAATGAGGAGTGTTCAAGATCTGTGACTTGTGCAAACTGTGCCGAAGCTCATTCGACCGGTTCCTGTTCAAACGGTTTTCAACGGTGCAGCAATTGTGTTTTTTCGAACGAGAAATATGGTACCAAGTATCCCGATCATCATAGTTGCTTGGATCATCAGTGTCCATTTTACCTGAGACAACTGGAAATAATCAGGGACAGAACCGACTATTCCACGTAACACTTTTAGTTTTAGTATATGGATCAGTTTATTAGAGATTATGATTATACTAATGTCGATCCTCTAGTATGCGAGAGGATTGACAGTTATAAACAATGTATTACTGATAAAGTCGATAATCATTTCAGACTATTCCACAATAATATAAGAAGCTTAACAAAAAATATTGATGATTTGAAAATTTTTCTATATGATATAAGTCATGATTATGATTGAGACATTTATGGTCTCTGATATGGGCTTCTTCAATATTTCGGGGTACGAACTTATTTGTAACAATGGGAAGTACAATCGAAACGATGGTGTGGCAATTTTTGTAAATGAAAAAACCAGCTATACATATGAAACAGTTAAGATAGGACAGGTGAGAGGTTTAAAGGTTCTTGTTGATAGTGACAATAAGAAAATTCAGATAACTGGTATATATAAATCCACCGATATTTAAGTTGAAGAACTCAATGCTGATTTTCACGGTTACTCAAAAAACGAATGTAGAAATAGTAATTTCCAGATCGTGGCAGGCGACATGAATGTAAATATTCTGCAGAATAGTGAACCTGTTCTAAATTATTTGAATATATTAGCTGGAGAAAAATTCACCTGAGTGATTAATAAACCAACTAGGGTGCAGGAAGATACCAAAACTTGTTTAGATCATATATTAATTATAGGCATTTATGACTATATTCCAATTATAATGAAAACTCACATAACTGACCATTTTCCACAATTCTCTTTTTCAAAAGCGTTGTAAAAAGTTTGCCATGGCCCATGTTCTTGTGAGGGTGTGATAAATGAAAAAATTGATTATATAATTTTAAAGTCACTGTTCTCTGAGGTTGACTGGGGCGACTTTTATACAATTCAGGATGTAGATGAATCTACAAATGTGCTCATTGATATTATGAAGGAACAGGTAAAAAAAAGTTATTTCAAACCTAAAAAACGTGATAAAAAAAGAAAAACCTGGATAACCAACGCACTTTTGAAATCCATCAATAGGCGTAATGACCTTTATAAAGCATGGGAACAAAATAAAAATGCAGATTCCTGGGAGAGTTTCAAAAACTATAGAAATAGGCTCAACAAACTAATAAAATATGCGAAATCGCAATTTTACATGGATCAAGTGCGCTCCAGTAGAGATAGCACAAAACAGATGTGGAGGGTTGTATCGGAACTATGTAAAAACCGAAAAATATTAGCCATATAGTTAGACTTGAAGTGGATGATAATATAATCAAGGACCCTGAACAAATGGCCTCTGTTTTTAACGAATACTAATGTAGGTAAAAAATTAACGTTAAGAACAACAAAAAAATGATCGACTCTAATGAATTTGACTATAAATTTCTATTAACTCCTACAAACAGAAGAAGTTACAAACATAATTTTGAACTTGAAAAATAGGAAAAGTAGCGGTTTTGACGCAATATCAGCTGAAATATTGAAAACTGGAATCGATTTTTTAGTTTCGTCAATTACACATTTAGCGAATTTGATTCTACGTAAGGGTATATTTCCTAGTGCACTGAAAACTGCTGTAGTAATACCATTATATAAAGGTGGTGAAAAAACGCAATGTAGTAACTACAGACCTATATCTTTGTTGTCTAATTTGTCCAAAATTGTTGTAAAGGTTATTAAGGAGAGATTATCAGTATACATGACTACAAACAACATTTTATCCTACTTTCAGTATGGGTTTAGGGAAGGAAGGTCGACACAGGATGCCATCGCGAAACTTACTGAAAAAATTTATAAGGCTTTCAATGACAATAAGGTATCACTGTGTGTTTTGATTGACTTGGCTGAGGCTTTTGATACGGTGGAGCATGGAATCTTGTTAGACAGTCTGAAACAAATTGGTTTTGGAGATGTTAAGTTAAATTTGATGAAATGATACCTCAAAGACAGGAAACAACTTGTCGAGTTGAATGGTGTGGTGAGTGAGTTGGGCACGCTTGAGTATGGTGTACCCCAGGGTACCGTCTTGGGGGCCATACTATTCACAATATATTTAAATGGTCTGCTGCTTATGCTGACAAGTGGGGATATCATAAGTTATGACACACTCATTTTCTATTCAACTAAAAACTAGAGAGAATTAAAATTATTGGTAGAGTCAGATTTCTTAAACAGTGGATGGTGGAACACCTTTTAACTATCAATTTCGAGAAACAGGTATATAAACCTTTGTGAGTACCTATTGGATCTTTATTGTGTGGAAAATTCGATGTTATTTTAGAAACCAGAATTAAATTAAGACGAGAACAATAGGTTGTAATCATATGCAATAAAGGTATATTATTATTATCATTACTATACGCCTAATATACGAAACGCCAAATATTCTGACTCCTTTTCATATACAACTCTATATATACAGAACGTCTCATTTTATTCAATGATATTCACACTTAATAGTTCTTTATGTTATATGAAACTCTCTAACATCCTTATGGTAAGGCAACTTTCAGTATTTTTTTCTGAATACTGACTATCCCAATTCAAAGAGATACATTGAATTTTTAAATACCAACTTCCTCCAATTGAGCTTGCGTAAGATAAAATTAAACAAGTTCAAACCTTCATTCAAAAAAACCAATTGTTCAATCTCCCTTTAGGGTCGGAGTAAGCTTGGTGGAGGTGTTCGTGTTTTCGTCAAAGAATGTTATTCCTGGAGAAAAGTTGCTAGGGTACAGGAGATGTGCTCAATGGTCTTTATTCGTGTTCTGAAACTGAACTGAGTAATTAGGGGAATATATAGACCGCAAGATTATAACATTGATGCATTCGTTAGTAAGCTGGATGATTTGCTGGATGATCTTCAGCGGACTGCCAAGAATTGTTGGACATTTGGAGATCTTAACGTTGACCATTCGACAGATATCCCACAGAGATTGGCCATTGAACAAACTGCAATGGGTTATACTTTTCAGCTGCTGAATACCTCTATCCCAACCAGAGACACCTCTGGTAGTTCTACGCTAATTGAATGTGCATTCACAAATAGTGGTTTGAACTCACAACTCGCTATTTTCCATGGTTAAAACTGTTTGGTATATGATATATGCCTTTCAGGAGAAACTGAATGATATTAAAAACAAAAATTGGAGTGATCCTGATGAAATGTAGTAATGAGATCATTAGAGCCTATACATGTTTACTGAGAAAAAATACTGAAGAAAAGATTCCGAAAAAACAGCGCAACTTGGTTCAATGCTGAGATTAATGAATTATTAAAGGCTAGAGATTTCCATCTAAAGAGACATCTGCAATTTCCCCACAATGGATACCTGAAACAATCCTATAGGAAGGCTCAGCATGCTCTGAGCTCCTCTATTGCATTAAGGAAGAAACACTACTTTCAGGAGCGTATAGGTAATTCTGGCAGCGATCCCAGAAGGTTGTGGAAAACACTTAATGAACTGGTTAGGAGAGAATTAGGGAAAAAATCACAAAAAATTCACAAATTAACAGTCGATAATATTGATATCTTGAAAAGTTATACATCGCTACTTACAATGTCAGAACTCTCAGATCAGAGAGTCATCTCGGAAGACTGGAGGAGGAACTCCTGAACATAAAATGATATATCTTGGGCATTAGCGAGACGATATTGGAGATCAAACTCGCTACAACCTTAAAATCAGGACATTTGCTGTATCAAAATAACACAGAAACGAATGATCACCTGGGGGGAGTTGCGTTGTTGATACATAAACGATTGAAACCAAGAATTGACACAATGAAGCCCATTTCTGAGAGAGTTACATGCATCGTCATCAAGGTCAATAAGAGATACAATTTGAAAGTTATACAAGTTTACGCACCAACCACTTCATCTGATGACGAAACAGTCGAACAGCTTTATGACGATATAACTCGTGCAAAAACTGGCGAAAACGCTGAGTATGTCGTGGTGATGGGAGATTTTCATGCCAAAATTGGTAAAAACAATGACACAGAAAGCCGGTACATTGGCAGATTCGGTTCTGGTGAGAAAAACTCTCGGCGAGAAATGCTCATCAATTTCTGCAAGACTGATGATCTCTATTGTATGAACTCTTTCTTTCAAAAACCGGAAACGCGGAGATGGACTTGGAGAAGTCCTGATGGAAAAGTAAAAATTGAAATCGATTTCATCATAATAAACAAGAGAGAAATATGTTACAACGTTTCGGTCCTGAATAAATTCGACACAAATAGCGACAATTGGCTCGTTAGAGCTACAATCCATCTCGACACCAAATTTGAACGAACTCAAGAAACAGTAGTATTCCACTGCAGAGGTACTCACTAGAGAAAAGTTCGAAAAAGCTGTCACGACGAAACTACAACACTCAGACTATTTGGGAGATGGAGAAGTTGTTTAAAAGTGGCAACAAAGAAGACGTGTAGTACTCAGAAAAACACAGGGAAAATCAGTCAAAACACCAGACATCTAATTGAAATAAGGAGAAAAACAAGTCGGGAAGATGACAGCTATAAAACATTGAATAGGGAAATAAACAGAAGTATTCGGAAAGATCAACTATTGAAAACAACAAAAACCTGAAAGTGCTCATATCGAAACTATCAAATGGAAGAACTAAAATGACGAAAATAAAGAACTCTGAAGGTATCTTGGTCAGCAAGAGGGAAGAAATCGTAGTTGTCATTGAAGAATTTCACAAAAAACTTTACAGTTCTGAAAATCAAGATCAGAAATATATTAAGAGACATATTCTTAATACCGGTTCTAAAGACATTCCTGAAATCGATACAAATGAGCTGAAAATTGCGCTCAATCAGATGAAGAACCGAAAATGCCCCGGTGAAGATAAGATCACCATCGAGATGTTGAAGATATGAGGAGAATATCTGTTGGATAACGTACGGATACTTCTCAACAAATGCCTAAATGAAGGAAGAATACCAATGGTATGGAATAATGCTTAAGGCATTATTCTGTATAAGAAGGGAGACTGAAATAACAATGAACCTCTTATAGCACTTGTACAAATTACTGACGAAAATAATGACGAATAGATTAACCAATAAAATGGACGCTTATCAATCCGTCGAACAAGCCGGCTTTCGGAAAGGCTACAGTACAGTAGACCATTTGCAAGGGATACGGACTCTCATCGAAAAAACCTCAGAGTACAATGTGATTTTGCACATGCCATTTATAGATTTCAAGAAAGCGTTTGACTTGATTAAAACTTGGGCAACACTAAGAGCACTAGATAACGCAACAGTGGGCAGTAGATATTCAAATCTCATCAAATACATATACGAAAACGCCACAATTCAAATAAGGATAGACGAAGAAACAACATCAAAAGAAATCCCCGTGAAAAGAGGCATACGACCGAGAGACACGAAATTATTTACATTGGCTCTAGAGGACGTGTTCAGGGGTTTGAAGTGGGAAACTAGAGGCATAAATATAGATGGTTTACGTCTGAACCATCTTCGATCTTCGGACGACATAGTTCTTATAAGTGATGATGCCGAAGATCTTTCCACCATGCTGGAAGAACTATACGAGGGTGCCTTGACCTATGGACTCGAGATGAACCTGAATAGAACGAAAGTTATGAGTCCTGAAAATTTAAGAATCAGTATCGGTAACCACGAGATCGAAAATGTTACAGAATAAATTTATTTAGGGCATAAAATCGTACAAGACAGGGAAAACCAAACCTCTGAAATATCGAGAAGAATCGAACTAGGTTAGGCTGCATTCGGAAGACTGGGTCATGTGTTGAAATCTCGAGAAATTCCAATAAATCTCAAAAGGAAAACGTTTGAGACATGTCTTGAGACAATGACTCTCACCCGCACATATGCCAACAAACTCCAGGTGACACAATGAGTAATGGAGGGATCGATGCTTAGCGTTAGTTTGCGAGATAAAATCAAAAATGAGGAAATAAGAAGAAGAACACGCGTAACGGACATTTTGAGAAGAATAGCGGAACTCAAATGGCGCTGAGCTGGACATGTAGCCTACCAAGAACTAAACAGATGGACTCATAGAATAATGGTATGGCGCCCAAGACAAACCAAGAGGAGTGTTGGTAGACCTCCGAACCGATGGCGGGATGATATCCAGAAAACAGCAGGAAAAAATTTGGTTCAGATTGCCTTAAATAGACAGAGATGGAAATACGAGATATTTAAGAATAACCTGTATACGTTAATTAGACAATTAAATGGTTTGTGTAGTGAAATTCGGTTTATCCTTTGATACTAGACACGAAGAAAAATATTTTCGGGGTAGATCACGATTTTGAAAATGTCGCGGGGAAATTTGAGTGCTACGAATTAATTCAACCAGCCCTTTATTACAAGAATAAATCACTCGTAAGATCACAGCTGATTATCCTGATACCATTTTTCATAAACGTTTCAAGGAACATAAATCAAGAAGAACAACTTCGATTGCCGTGGACATGAAAGCATCCCTCGGCAACCTATGATTAAACTGTCGAAAATATAAACCGTAGATGTCAAGAAAATGAAACAGGATTACCAATTGCGCGAGTGAATTCCCAAAAACTGAATAACCTCCATCAATTTTGAGGCATGTCGTAATCGCCTATGAATAAACAACCGTTTCGCTTTCTGAAAAAGGTATCCGTGAAACAGGAAACCGATTTGACCCGGCGTCAGGTTTGCGTTTCCGCCAAAACGTTTATGTATTCCGCATCTGACGAAAGAACAACGTGGGAGCTTTTCGGACTCGGACACGGTCATAAAGGGATCCCCGGCTCATTTGAAATTTAAATCGCTCTCCGACCATGTGGCGATTATGTTAGCAACGCTGTAGTTCCTTCTCGGATATTGGACCGTATTATTATACCGTGATATACGTTGTCGACAAAATTCCGCTTATCGGGATGTGCGTTTCCATTCGCCCTGAAAACAATGTTTCAGATATTAGTCGCTTTTTTCAGTTAGGGTTTTCATTTTCCTTCGCGCTGACAACATAAGCTTCCGATCCTAGATTTATGTTTTAATAGGTTTTGCGCATGGATGATTGTTATTCGACACTCATGAAATATTGAATATGATGATTCGATGAGATGTGTGCTGAGGAATGAATGGGTTTTAGCCACGTTGTCTTGTCCTCGCTTTGTACTATATGCCTAAATTACTACATTAATATGATCATATACAGGGTGCTTCAACGAAAACTGAACAGAGGCTATATCTACCAAGACATTAATTTCTGATCAAAACGCAAAAACAGGTCAATTTTTGTTTCAACGGGGACATCTTTTGGGGTACAAAACTTGCCTGAAATATCAACCTCCTAAGCGGGGGTTGCAATCCTTGAACATTTTGAATAGGGAAGATGGGTCGAATGATGACTCAAAAGAAAGATGGTATCTTTGTCTACATCGCCTTGAACGAATTTCCATTTTTAATTGAAAACTGTAAAAGATACAGGGTGAGCAACTGAAAGATAGGGAAGACTATTTCCCTGAGACTATTCAAGTTTCAGTGAAGTAAAATGGAACAGATCCATGCTGATCAATGGCAGTTTTTTGCACTAATACTCCAATAGCCTTGGGGCGATAGTCTTCTCTATTTTTCAGTGGCTCACTCTGTATCTTCTACAGTTTTCAATAAAAAATGAAAATTTACGGGAATTCAGACTTTCTTTCGAGTTATCGCTCGACCTATCTACCCTCTTCCAAATTTTCAAGGGTTGTCACCCCTGCTCCAGGGGTTGAAATTCGAGATGAAGATGGTACTTGATGATGACTGCCATTGATCAGCATGGATCTGTACCATTTTACTTCACTGAAAATTGAATAGTCTCAGGGAAATAGTCTTCCCTATCTTTCAGTTGCTCACTCTGTATCTTTTACAATTATCAATTGAAAGGGAAATTCGTTCAAGGCCATGTAGAAAAAGAAACCACCTTTCTTTTGAGTCATCAATGGACCCATCTTCCCTATTCAAAATGTTCGCGCGTCGAGAATTAAGGTTAAAGTTTTGGTGTAGTAGCGGTATAGTGTCTTTATTGTTCATACGCCAAAGATTTCAAAATCACAACATAGTTTCTGAAATATATGACATTTTCTCAAAAGTTGAGAACATTTAAATTAAAATGTTGTGCCCTCAATATTGATTTCAAACTATGTTACACAGGGTGTTCGAAAACGATTCTCATCTCATTTCACTGTATTTTTCAAATGGTATACCCTATATCTAAAAGGTCGAATAAGTGGTATATTTTAGCACCTCTCGTAATGGTACCAAGGTTCCTTATACCTATTATCAACGGTTCCAGATATTCGAAAGTTGAGCAAATGTTTATCGAATTTCAAGAAGTATTCCAATTTTTTACTCCAATTTATAGTACTACAGTTTCACTGGTTTGTTTTCAGAAGAAAGTATAATATTTATTCATTTAATCACATACAGTAAATCAGTTTCCATTATCAACTCAATTTCAATGAAGGAATGATGCTCAATACTGGCAAATCGCATTGAGGTAATTAACCCATAAATGCATGATTTTCAAATTTGTAAAAAGAAAAATATCAAGTGTAGACATTTGCCGATATATGCTAGGAGAAATAATTCAAAAATATAAGAATTTTATTGAAGAAAATGTTGCCGTTTGGTTACATCATGCATCAAATGATGAAATTTAAGAGTGGAATGCAGGAAAACAATTTTTTTTGTATGACTAAAAGCGACCAGACACTTTGTGCACTTTGTGCGGGAAAATCCCTTATATCCATGAAATCTGCATCTATTTCTTTCTTCACATCTTCTCTCGTTATGGTCAACAACTCCGTTTTTAAATCTTTCACAGGTACAGGGTATACTGGTTTACGACGAGGTTTTTTCGCTTCTAATTATCTTTCGATATTGTTGCTAGACGGTTTTCCTCTCTGTTCAACACTTTTTTATAGTAGCATAAAGCCTCTGCTAACTCAGCCTAAAATATCAATCCCCTAAGCGGGGGTTGCAATCCTTGAACATTTTGAATTGGGAAGATGGGTCGACTGATGACTCAAAAGAAAGGTGGTATCTTTGTCTACATCGCCTTGAACGAATTTCCATTTTTAATTGAAAACTGTAAAAGATACAGGGTGAGGAACTAAAAGATAGGGAAGACTATTTCCCTGAAACTATTCGAGTTTCAGTGAAGTAAAATGGAACAGATCAATGCTGATCAATGGCAGTCATCATCAAGTACCATCCCCATCTCGAATTTCAACTCCTAGAGCAGGGGTGACCACCCTTGAAATTTGGAAGAGGGTAGATGGGTCGAGTGATACCTCGAAAGAAAGGTATTATTCTTGTCTGCATTCCTGTGAACGAATTTTCATTTCTGATTGAAAACTGTAGAAGATAGTGAGTGAGCCACTGAAAAATAGAGAAGACTATCGTCCCAAGACTATTGGAGTATTAGTGCGAGACTCTGGCATAGATTCATTTTAAATCAAAAGCTATCATTTTCCGAAATCACCCTCATCTCGAATTTCAACCCCTAGAGCAGGTGTAATATTTCGATCCAGTGATACCTTTTAAGTAAAGGATTTCGATTGCCTTCATGACTGTTCGCAATAATTCTATTCTCATTTAGTTCCATAGGAGTAAGAGGATGCAAAACGGAAAAGTGACTGAAGATGCAATGCATGGTATACCATCTATCTTCGACCACTATCAAACAGGGGTTGATTTTTCACTGAATAAACACCTTTTGAAAGACAGTTACTCGTTTGAGACATCCGGTTTCTAATTTAATAGATAAAAAAAAAACTATGACAATGGCTGATAATAAAGAGGGGAATAATCGAAGGGAGACAATTAACGAGTAGAAGTTCTAATGTATTACCCGATAAAATGATCGGAACTGAAGTCACTAAAACTCAACGTAAATGTACGAATTGTTGGCCACCAACTTCCATGCACATAAACAAATTTTGGGTGAAACGTTCACGGACATTCTGTAAAATTTCAGGTGTGATTTGGTTACACTCATTGACGATGCGCTGTCTCAGGTCGTTCAAATCAACAGGTTCAGTTTTATAGATTTAATAATTAAATCTGTCAAAAGTTTTGACAAATAAGTGCCAACAACTTGGGTATTTTATGCCTTGCTCAAATGTCGGTTCTAGGTATATAATAAAAAAGGTAGATTGGCATTTGAAATAACAAAGAGATGACCCACTTCCGGTATAACCGGAAATGGTATCACTTCGAAAATATTTCACTCCAATTGGAAATCGCTAGTTATGGACGCGTATAAAATTTCAGCTTCATATTGTAATTGGAACTCAAAAACTTTTAACGGACGGTCCCGGTGGATATCCCTGTATACGATAAACTTTATGAATTCATCTAAGAATTTATAGCTATATAATTTGTGTATCTTTATTTATATTTCTTGTGCGCTTATGAATAAGATACTATAATTTTTTCAACCCCAAAGAATACTAAAAGACGTTATCCTTACATTTTTCTCTACCGAAATCTAAACCACAAAGGATAAACCCGATTCCTTGTTATTAGAAAATTTGCAATTTCGCAGTTTCCTGCGAAAATACCGCCATACCAAAAGTATCGGAAACGTCAGGCACGTCCGCTTGTATTTTGTCGTGACCTCGGTCCTCCGGTCCCTCTTTCTGTACGCATTGCACGCATTTCCCCAGTGTATCGTTTTCTTGGCATCCCCATTCTACTAGGCTCGCTTTTACAACATCTTGCTTTTATTGTCACTGGACAGGGATGTCTCGAGTAGCTACTTCCCTATCTCTAATCGAAAAATGTAAATTTTTAGTTGAAGGTCGAATAAACATGCTTTCTTTTGACCAGATAACGCATGTCATATTGTTCAGAAGAGAAGGTGAAGCCATCTTGAAATATTGCTCATTTTCGAATGATTCACACCGAAGGTTAAAT
The DNA here is from genome assembly GCA_013387265.2 of Cryptolaemus montrouzieri. Taxonomy (NCBI): domain Eukaryota; kingdom Metazoa; phylum Arthropoda; class Insecta; order Coleoptera; family Coccinellidae; genus Cryptolaemus; species Cryptolaemus montrouzieri. The sequence goes on from JABFTP020000165.1 coordinate 4,872,400, forward strand.
TTCGATACAATTTCTGAAAAATTTAGTCCTTTGGCTTTCCAATGAAGTAAGAACGAATGATCTAGCTCTAAAAGTTATGACGAAAAAAAATTGTCCGGTTTTCCTGGACCACCGTATATATCGAAGATGAGAAGATGGTATTATCTCATAATGGGTAAATCTTGAAAATTGCTCATTTTCGAATTTGTTGATTTTCTAGTTTAAATTTAATTTTTAAATGAATACTATCAACAAAGTTAAGGAAATTGTCTAAATATCTAGAAGTACCATTAAAACATGCAAAAATATCTTCAATTTATCGATACCAGAATATTATGTGAAACGCTATGAGTGATTGAGGAATATGTATTCATAAAAATTCCTGCTAGGAGTGGATTCAGGGGTGAACCCATAGGCAGACCTCCGGTTTGCTCGAAAATTATATTGTTGAATTTAAAAAAATTCTAATTTAGGCTTAAATTCAATATAAAGTTGAAATCACTTATGAAGAAGCGGGTTAACTTAAGCGCAGCCAAAAATATTGGAAACTAGAGTTGGGCATTCAGTACTAGGTATGTTTGAATACAGGTCATCTACGTCAAGAGATAATATAAAGGACTTTGGAGAAACAGAGATACTCTGCAGTTTGATAATTGATAGTATTGATGATCTTTTTATTTTATTTATCTTAAAAAAAACGAAATAAATTGTGGAAAAGTGACAAAAATGTTTTATTTCGTTTCAATTTGACTCTGCAGTTTATCTATGAGTTCAAAGAGTTTTTTATCGAGCACTTGGAGGAAAATTTAGTGAGATGCTTGAAAATATCGTTTAGTTCCTGTGACCGCCTGTATGTTGGGGAGTGTTTTCTTTATGACTTTTTAAGAGTCCATAGAGATTTGGTGGAGCCGGTATCATATTGATGAGGGACCAAATCACTTCTGGAAGAAAGGAGGTGAAAACTTCATTTAGAAAACTTTTTAAAGACTTTCAAAATTTCGGAAGTGTGATCATGTCCATTAAACAATCAAAACAGTAAGCGGTAAGTTCATAAGTATTACATTCATCTCTATTTTTGATAACTATTGAATTGCTGTTTGAATGACTCACCATCCACTGATTGAAGGGAAATTCCAAAAACGAAAGTTCTCCTTACCTGTAAAGAAAAGCATATATTTAGATGGATATTATATTTCTTTAAGCAAATTAATTTTTAAGAACTTTGAAAAATTGCTGAACAATAGTCAGGACTTCCTAGGGGATCACCACTTAGCCCTTTTTAGTCATATATGTTATGAATAAAGACCCGATTATAGGCAAGGCCAAAATGTGAAAATATGTACATATATATGTTATGATTCTTCGAAAATATGAAGAAAAAATGGGAAATATTAAATGATCAACATAATTTCAATGGGTTTCCAAGCACAACAACAACAACTAGAGCTCTCAACTAAGAATTTATTAATCAAACTTTTTTATTATAAAACGAATTGGAAACTAAATGTTTTTCAAAATTCGTGAAATTATGACGCTTATCGCTAAACACTTAATTATATACAGGGATATCCACCGAGACCGTCCGTTAAAAACTTTTTAAGTTCCAATTACAATATCAAGCTGAAATTTTATACGCGGCCATAACTAGCGATTTTTTTATTATACATCTAGAACCGACATTTCAGGCAGGCATAAAATACCCAAGTTGTTGGCACTTATCTGTCAAAACTTTTGACAGATTTAATTATTTTTGTTATGAACTCGATTTTTGAGAAACATTCAAAAAAATTGTAGCTCGTAGATCTTTTGCACAACAGACACAATTTTTGCTTGGGTGGATAGAAGGAGGATCAAGGATTTTTTTAGGCTATCTACAAATGTCAAATGTTTATTGCGTTGTTTTGTATGATTTTTTCATTTTGGCCTTTTTCAAACAGCAATAACTGAGTTTTTTTCAAATTGCACGTGCCAATTATTATATCGCCATCAGATGGAGCGTAAAATTTCAGATGGAATTGTATAAGCATGTACTATACCCATCTCTTATAGTTCCGAAATAATTTGGGAGTATATTGAATTTTGATGATTTTGCAAGAACTAACAGAGAATGCTTTGAAATATTTGAATCAAGTAGCTGAACTGGATACACTCACCTGACAGGTGCCTAACATTAATGTACTTGTCACTTCGTTCATTCGAATTTGATATTTCAATAAGAATTTTCGTACTTTCAGATTGAAAATATCCAAAAAATACAACACATTTGGAATGAAATCACTGGCTATTCAAACGAAAATATATTTATTCTTTTTTAAATTCATTTTAGAATGTCAAAAAGTAGTGGGTAGAAATTGCAGGCAATTCAATAACCCATTTCCAAATTTACCGTCTATGAGTAAAATAAAATTTCGAAGTATTCGAAGCAATTTTCTACAATTCGGACGAATGAAAATTGTAGGAACTAAGCGAAAACCAATCATCGAAGATAATTACATTAATACGAATAAATGATAGCATAATTCATAGGAGAAAACTAATTTACAATCTGAATAAATGTTCAGTATGAGCCCCATTTCGCTCGATACATTTGACAGCTCGTATACGAACATGATGAGTTGCCCTCCTAGTTTCCTCAGGATCAATACTACGAAAAGCATTATGAATGTGATCTAGTAACTTTTCTTTACTTCTTACAGAAATAAGATACACTTCACTCTTGATTTTGCCCCATAAATAAAAATCAAGGGACGTCAGGTCCGGAGAACGCGGAGGCCATAAATTTGATCCTATCCACCATCTATCCTCGAACATTTCAGTTAGCTGCCGATCTGCATCTCGTGTTTTATGTGCTGGTGCACCATCCATTTGGTAATAGTAATCCTTCAGAATTTTAAGGGATAATCCATCTGAAAAATTTGCTAATGTTCCTCTCAAAATTTCCAGGTATCTTTGTCCATTAAGATTTTCCTCATAAATGTGATAAGCCAACAAATCATTCATTAAAATTGCAAAAACGTTCACGCTGAATTTATTTTGGAAATCAATTACCTCAATGAAATGTGGATTTTCTGTGGCCCAATAATGTCGATTTCTCCTGTTGGTTATTCCACTTTCATTGAACTTGGCTTCATCAGACCATATAATGTTTTGCAGAATTGTCTCATCTTCTTGAAGCCGAATTAATAAATTTTCACAGAAATTTAGCCGCTTGGGAAGGTCAGTTGGTTTCAATTTTTGTAGTCTGATAAAAGAATACGGGTGTTATGTTTCTTAAGGATCCTTTGAATGGAAGTATAACTCAATCCAATATCCATTGTGTGGATTGGCACGAAAATACGCTAGCGTATTAATTTGATTGTCGTCGTCCTCGAGAATTGGTTTTCTTCTAGTTTCTATGTATTTTGTTTCTCCAAATTGCAGAAAATTGCTTCTAATCCTTCAAGATTTTGTTTTACTCAAAGGCGCCGAATTTGGAAATTGATTATTGAATTGCCTGCAAGTTCTATCCACCTTTTTTTTGACATTCGTCATGAATTAGAAAGAGATTAAACATATCCTCGTTTGAATAATTAGCAATTTTATTATCAATCTGGTGTTTTTCAAAAATTTTCACTTCAAATTACCAACAATTCTTGTTGAAATATCAAATTCGAATGAACAAAGTGACAAGTACATTAATTTTAGGCACCTGTCAGGTGAGTGTAGCCAGTTCAGCTACTTGATTCAAATATTTCAAAGCATTCTCTGGTAGTTCTTGCAAAATCATCAAAATTCAATATATTCCCAAATTATTTCGGAACTATAAGAGATGGGTATAGTACATGCTGATACAATTCCATCTAAAATTTGACGCTTCATCTGATGGCGATATAAAACTTGGCACGTGCCATTTGAAAAAATTGAGTTATTGCTGTTTGAAAAAGGCCAAATTGAAAAATCATACAAAACAACGCAATAAACAGTTGACATGTGTGGACTGCTTGAAAAATTCCTTGATCCTTCTTCTATTCACCCAAGCAAAAATTGTGTCTGTAGTGCAAAAGATCTATGAGCTACAATTTTTTTAAATGTTCCTCAAAAATCGAGTTTATAACAAAAGTAATTAAATCTGTCAAAAGTTTTGCAGATAAGTACCAACAACTTAGGTATTTTATGCCTTGCTAAGATGTCGGTTCTAAATGTATAATAAAAACGTAGATTACCATTTGAAATAACAAAGTGATGACCCACTTCCGGTATAACCGGAAATGGTAACACTTCGAAAATATTTCACTCCAATTGGAAATCGCTAGTTATGGCCGCGTATAAAATTTCAGCTTGATATTGTAATTGGAACTCAAAAAGTTTTTAACGGACGGTCCCGGTGGGTATCCCTGTATAAGCCGGCTCGGTGGCGTAGAGGATATGATGCTCGTCTCCTGCGCAGAGTTACCTGGGTTCAATCCCCACAAAGTCGGTGCGATTTTTCGGATTCTGGCAATCGTTTGAGTGTTTATCTTTCGGAGGAGATGTAAAGCTGTTGGTCCTGTCTAACAGAGATGTGTTGGACATTAAAGATCCCTTCCCTCGACACGAGAGGGGTTCGGCAAAATTGCCGGGTTAGTGAGATGACAGAATTTCATAGCGTGTCATTGGCCGAAAGGCGGAAATAGAGTACGCTAGAATAACGAACAAACAAACATGTTTATATAAAGAAAAACTTCATTTCACATTTTTGGCGAATTTGGTTTCCAAGTCGAAATTTCCTTGGAGAATTTTCGAAACGTTTCGAATTTCTTGAACCATTTTCAATTTATCGAACACAATTTTGCTAATTTCGCATCTAATTTTCGCCTTAATTTTTGAAAGTTTCAATTATTCCTACAGAGGTTGAAGGCTGGTATTTTTACCAAAGAAGAAATTAAATGAGAAATGAAGCTATAATTTTGTAGGATGAATATAAGAATCTGATATCTCATTGATGAGTAATTGATGTCTTCGTAATTTTCAGTGTGAAAAATTGCCGCACTAAGCCCTATCGGATCCATACTTGTTGTGGTGGTATCTGTATATCAAGCAATCTTTCTTGATATAACTGTATTCGAAGGAATAAAAATTTTTTTTTCGTTGCTCATTAAGTCATTAACGTGTGGAAATTTTTCTCGAATTTTGCTTGCATCTTGTATGAATTTTGTAACAGTTACATAATTCACTTATTCAAGTTGCTTTCAGGCAATTAGGAATGAATGCCCTGGAAAATTCTCATACTTTGAACACGATATTTTTAAAATGCTCTTAGATAATTTCATGTCTTCTTCTTTATCTATGAGAACTGACTTCCTATTGCGGTTTTCCCATGAGTTATTCACTTCATGCAAAACTTGCCACAATTTGTTTTTGATATTAAAAGCACGTCGTGATCCCCTACGAGCACCGTGTGTATTTTTTCCACAGTGAGGATTTCTTTCCGAAGATAAAAATAATGCACAGTTTATGTATTCCTAAAGTCTTTATCAATAACCATTCGGAGCCTTTTTGAGAAGTTTTTGGAGGTTTCAATATAAATCAATTTTCATATTTTATTTCCTTGAGAAGCTAGTATATTGTGGACTGTCGAATTCCCGTCATCGCAGAACACATTTTCATCGATTGAAGGTATATGGCCTTAAAGCATTATATTCATTCAACATAATTAGTTTTTCACTTCATGAAAGTGGTATATTTTTAGCACGTTTAACAGGGGTAAAATTAGAAAAGTTTTTCATTACACTGGTCTACAATGGTTTTGTTGCCCTAGATATGAAAATGATTTTGGGTCTATTTATGCACACAATTCGTGAAACTATCAATGATTTTGTAGGATTTGCTCTGATTTCTTTTCAAATCTTTATTTTCATTTTACATAACAAACATCGTAAAACAAGAAAAAAATAACAGATATATTTATAATGTCAGTTATGTTTTGAGAAATTCGGATACATCGAAGTAAATAAAGAGGAAAATGTCGAAAATATATTTCATATTTCCATAAAAAGCCTTTTATGAGCTTTTCTTCCATAATTTTTCAGGGACAATCTCTTTTCAAAGACCAGCAGTAATTTGCCATCATGTGACAATCCCACCGACCTTGATACCTTTCTTCCATCACTTTTAGATCTTGATGAAACCGCTCTCCCTGTTCCTCACTATAATTTCCTAAATTATCCGGAAATTTATCTAGATGATTGCGGAGATAGTGTAACTTAATACTCATATTTGCTCCTAAAGTCTGAAAGTTTGTCAGCATATTTTGCACAATTTCTTCATAATTTGCTGCTTTATGGTTACCTAGGAAATTTTCGACAACCAACACAAAACTTTTCCAAGCTTTACTTTCCGGAACAGTCATAACTTTTATAAAATCTGAGTCTTTCATCAATTGCCGTATTTGAGGACCATCAAATATTCCACCTTTCAATTTTTCCATACTAAGCTTCGGAAATTTTCTGCAAATGTAATTAAAACAATTTCCGTCTTTGTTCAACGCTTTCACAAATTGCTTAATCATACCTAACTTAATATGTAATGGTGGAAGTATGATTTTGTCTCTGCTCACCAGCGGCTCCCTTATTACGTTGGCTTTACCGACAGTTAAAGAATTTCTTACAGGCCAAACATCTTGTTCCCAATGAAGTTGCTTTGCTCTACTATCCCACATACAAATAAAGCAAGGGTGTTTTGTATATCCACTTTGTTGGCCAAGTAAAAAATTAACCATTTTTAAATCCACACAGATCGGCCATTGATGCTCAGAGTATTTAATTTTCTCTAAAACTAATTTTACATTTTCATATTCTTCTTTGAGTTTCGTTGAATGGACAATTGGAATTGATGCAAATTTATTTCCATTGTGCAATAAGACGCATTTTAAACTTCTTTGCAACTATCAATAAAAAGGCGCCATTCAGTAGATTTGTACTCTTTTAAACCCATGTCTATAAGCAGCTTCGCGATATCATTACAATACACTAATCCTTCATTTTCACTAAAAAATTGTAATAACTCTTTTTCTCGCGTTCTGTATGTTGTAATTGTTACTGTTGGTGCCAATAAATTTTTTCTTTCAATCTTGAGGCTAACAGTTCTGATCCTTGTTTTGATAAATTGAGATCACGTATTAAATCACTGAGTTCATTTTGAGAAAATAACTTTGGCGTAGATGTTTCACCTTCCCATTCACTTCCACTAGTATATGGTCCCGATTTCTGTGAATTTGGTAACATCATTGTTTCTGAGGGCATGCGAATTACTTTTGAAATGTATATGGGCCGAGGGAGATTTTCACTGTGTAGAACCGGACATTTCGTAGACTGTAAGTCTGGGTATCTCCACGTTTGATTTCGATTAAAACCTTTAACATCTACTACGCAAAAGTAACAATCATCTAAATGATTCTTAGGCTCCATCCAGATCATAGGAATACCAAAGTCTAATCCAGAACGTTCACCTTTTTTCCACAACCGTAAAGACTCAACACAGGACTTACAAACTTTATTAGGAACCCATGGTTTACCTAATTTGTCCATTTTGAAACCAAAATATTCAACATAAGTCTCCTTGACAAAGTCTGTGATATTTCTCTTTTGTTTTTTTGGTATATAAACACCGCAAATATAACAAAATAAATCACTACAATATTTACACTTTCTTCGTGACGAACTCATATTTTAGACTAGAAGACAAATATATAAGAATGGACATTCAGTAATTGAAACAAAATATTAATCCATGACACTTTATCCAGATTTACGTGTATATGTACTTCAATATTGTCAAATAACTGAGATCTCAGCTGTTCTGTGGAGCAAGGGGTCTGAGAGTGGGGATCAGGTGATGTTTGTATGGGCGAAAAAGTTGCGCAGAAGCCTAATCATGACTGGAAAATTAAATTTTATTTCTAACAAGCTTATAATTGTTCAAAATATAAGAAATGCAAAAATCATGAAAATACGAGAACATTGAGAACTTTCATGAATATATTCGTAATCTGGGCACTTGAAAACATAAAAATTTGCGATGATATCCAGGGCAACAATAAAAAAATTTTTTTGTAGAGCTGTGTTATTTGTGAAATGAACAAAACACTTTAACCAACTACTAACTGATGCTTACAAACGATAAAAATACTTCATGGACTCTGCTTAATATGTATATCTATGTAATAATTACCTTTCTTGAGGTTAAATTCGTAGAATATACAGTCTGACCGCTCATAACAAAAAACTATTTTATGAAACAAGGCAATTTTGTAGGGATAATGGCTTCAAATTTTGTTGGATACAAGATAGCAGACTACTGGTGCGAAAGGATGAACGGCAGAGTTCGGCTGATGGTGTAACACTAAGAAATATGTCATTAGTGGATGATGTATGGGTTAAAATATCAATTACAGGAAATAAGAAACTGTTTTGTCGTCTTTTTTGACAGTGTGACATTTCTCATGGAGTCGCACCACAATATCTTCATGATAGTTGGGGATTTCAATCTCGGATCATTTTCATGGTCTTCTGATGGCATTGAGTGCGGCTTCATCATTGATATTGTTCGCGGTGATTCGTATTCCTCGTCCAGGGAATTTCCTTCTTATAATTCACTTAATCACTTCAATGGTATCACCAATCATCATAATAAAATCTTGGATTTGATTTTGTCGAATTCTACTGATGTGTCTCCTGTTCGATGTTGTACGCCTTTCGTTCCAGACGACCGGCACCATCCCGCCCCATTTCTTTGGATAAAACTCCTAGCGAATCTAGATCGATGTACAAATTTTCTAACGTGGACTAGGTAGCGATAAATTCGGCAATGTCAAGTTTGAATTGAAAAACTTTGTTATGTTCTATGTATTTTGCTTTGCATAAAGTTATTGATAAGTATGTGCCTCATAGATCTGTTAAGTGTCATAAATTCCCTTCGTGGTTTGATAAAGACACCATCAAATGCATTAACGATAAAACTAGCTTACATCAAAGATTTAAAAAATTCAAAGACCGTTTTCGTACGAAAATTTTCGTATTTTGCATAGACAATGTAAAATCTTAATTGAAAGAGATCATAAGAAATATAATGCTTCTGTAGAGGGTGGAATTGTGTAAAATCCTAAGCTACTTTGGTCTTATGTGGGCGAATTGAGAGATAGCCAGAGGATGCTTCAATCCATGTGTCATGGTGAAAAAATCTTAGAAAATATTCGGCTATATCTAATGCTTTTTCTGAGTACTTTTCTAGTGTTTATGAAGATCCGCAAAAACCTGTTCTATAACTACATATAAATCTCCTTCACCGATTACATTTAACACGATAGATCTGAAGGATGTTAAAGCTAAAATCGAGGAACTGAATGTCACGAAGGGTCCAGGTGCGGAGACTCCATCCCACCAATTTTTATAAAATTTTGTTCCGCGAGTTTGGCGACTCCACTTCAAACTATTTTCAACAAATCTTTAGTACAGGGTGTCTTTCCAGATAAGTGAAAGGCAAGATCGTACCTATTTATGGTAAGAAAAATGAAGTAAATAATTACCAACCTGTCTCTATTTTAAGTATTCGGTAAAATTTTTGAAGCAATAGTAACTGATAAATTTTTGTATTCATCCAGTACCAAGTTGATTCAATCTCAACATGGGATTTTCAAATGTAGGTCGGTTTTCACTAATTTAACTCCTTACATCATTTCATAAGTAGTAGTTTTGATGATGGCATTCAAGTTGATGACGTCTACACAGACATGGCTAAGGCCTTTGATAAGGTACATCATGCAACTTTGTTGAGGGTTCTAGAGGACTTTGGTGTGTTGGGGTCCTCACAGAAATTGTTAGAATCGTAGCTGTAGCATAGACTTCCGTATGTTGCACTCAATGGCACTCATTCCGGCTTCGTTCGTGTCACCTCTGGTGTTCCTCAAGGGTCACATCTGGGTCCCCTATTATTTTCAATTTACATTAATGATGTTTCGGAATGTTTTCTTTATACAAAACATGATTTATATGCCGACAATCTTAGAGTGTACAGTGCTATTCAGTCCTATGATGATATTTTGCGGTTTCAGAGTGATCTTGACAGACTTTTCTCTTTTTGTCAAAGTAGGTATTTTCAATTAAATATTAATAAGTGTAAGCATATAAGGTTTACAGAAAATGTCAACGTCTTCGATGCTATTTTCTCTGTTGATGGGCTTATAATTGGGAGGTAAACCAAATTAAGGATCTTGGTACATATCTTGAGTATCATATTGATCATATAAATTCTAAGGCTTTCAAAATGTTGGGTTTCGTTCTGAGAATTACTAAAAGTTTCAGTGATCCGAGGTCTTTAAAAATGCTATATTTCTCGTTGGTGAGACGTAATTTGGAATAAGCTGTACCTGTTTGGTCCCCTCACTATTACAAGTATATTGACAGAATTGAACGAGTCCAGAGAAAGTTTGCCAAAAGTTTCAACTTTAGATTTTTCAGTCCTAACTATGATTATCAATTAAGTTTGCGTCATCACAAAATTTCAAGCCTGGAGCAGAGGAGAGTCCTTTTCGACACTGTATTTCTTCATCGAATTTTAAATCATTCTGTTAGTTTTCTGCTTGATGACTATCTCACTTTCAATGTTTCCGTGTATCCTAGTCGTCGAAATGCACTCGTCTATGTTCCGAAGGCCCGTACTAGTATATTTTTTCTTGCGAATTATGGGTCTGTACAATGGGCTTATTGCCAGTAGAGATATTTTTCATGAACCCCTTTCTTCTTTGAAAAATAATATTATTGCATATCTCATTAGATCTGAATCATCCTCATAGTAGCAGTTTTTAATTTTCATGATATTGTACTTGATTCTGTATTCAGTCTTATTCGCTCTCCTGAATTTTGATGAAAGTTATAATTTTCATTTCGTATGACAGTTTTACTTCTGTTTATTTTTCTGTTATCATTTTTTGTGAATCCCGATAATTCGGTCTATCCTGTAGGGGTTCCTATGTTTTCTAACAATAAATAAGAAAATGAAATTAATAATACACTTCAACCCTTATCCGAAATGCACGCCTATGACCATCCTGTCACCTAAAAATTTATTAGTCTACGGCTTTACCAAATCGACTATAGAAAAGTATTTTCAGTATTAAACAGTGTCACCAACAAAACCCTACTCTATAGATTTTGTAATACATTCAACTAATTCGCCACAAAACATTCCTTCCACTCACTACCACCCTAAGGCGAAACTTTCCTAAATAGAGTTATAGCGTCCTGCCAGACGGGTCTGTCACAGTGCATTTATTTTTTACGAATCCGTTGCATCGCCTGTTTGCTCCCACGTAATAGCCAGAACACAGAAAATTCGGTGGGAAAACGAAAAAGGTTATAGACAACAAAAAGTCGAAACAAGAGCGCGGCTGTTGTCGCCCGCAAAAAAGTTAAGAAAGTTTCCTCAACAACTGGCACTTTCGTATAACTCATCTCTCAGTCTACGGCGTGAACACTTCTATGCTGAGGCATTTCGCGGACTTGTTAAATGTTGAATCCGAGTCTCGGATATTTTACCATTGTTTCATAACGATACACGTAAGTGCAAAACTTTGCTGTTTCCTTTTAGCTGTACATCAAGTGTAATAACTCGTCATTTTTGTTTCAAATACAACTCCTGCTTCTCGTAGTTCCATTATTAAATTCATTACAGCGTATAACTTCTTATACCTATTTTCAGGGAGATGACATTCACTGCCATCTCATAAGAATGATGTTTCACAAGAAAGTTTATATTCGATATACCAAAAAAAAATGTTTACACAAAATGATTCAGCAGGAAAGAAAGATATCCTAACTGGTGAAGTAACATCTGTGGCATGAAGTAATGGTACTTTGATTTGACCAACAGTCAAATTGTGGATTTTCCATGCATCATTACCCTAGAGCTGGGGTGCTCAAACGGTCGAACACGATTGCTTTGTGATTAAATCTCGAGATGTAAAAAATGTTTTATAAGTAGGTAACTAAATTAAAAAAAATTTATTGAGTAACAAAATAATACTCTGTTAGCGGCAAAAGGCGGCTTTATCAAAGGAACGCGCGGTACTTGTCGCGCGTTTTTTATTCTTGCCGCTTTTCTAGACATTTCGGGCGGCGCGTTTGACGGGAATATTCGAGACTTTCGTCCACGCCGATATTGATGTTAAGCCTGCAGGAATTGGAGTCATTCTGAATTGTAACTTGAAGGCAATACTATGTCCAAAAACTTTATCATTAAATAGTACAAAATGAGTGTAGCCAAGAAATCTAAAACGTATCAATTCAGTAACGATTAGGAGGATTAATTTTTTTTTGTATGGTGAAGAATAAGTGCATTTGTCGTGCGTCAGTTGCAATACCTAAGGGCGGTAACTCAGAGAGGCATCATAAAACGGTTCATAAAAACTATGAAAAGGATTTTCCGCCACAGAGTGAATTAAGAAAACGAAAAGTACGTGATTTGAAAAAAAAAAAAACCATGTTCACAAGAACAGCCAAACCATCAAAAGCTGCTACAATCGCGTCATTTAAATTATCGATTGTGAAGGAAGCATTTATTGAAGCGGATGAGACTTTATTTGAAGATTTTAAAAATAAAACATAAATGATGTCTGCTATTAGAGAACTTCAGTTATCCCGTCCGACTGTCACAAGGCGTATTGAAGTTATGAGTCAGAACGTGATATCATGAAATGTACATACTTTTTTTTACAGTTCGACGAATCCACCAGTATGGCAGACTCTGCCCAGCTGTGTATTTTTATTCGGATCGTATTCAATGACATGTTGGCTAAGGAAGAAATTTTGACAACCATTCCCCTGAAGGGGAAGACCCTTGGCTAAGATATATATGACGCTTTCCCAAATTTTGTAAAAATCTACAAGCTACCAATATAAAAATTAGTATGCATCACAACCGATGGAGAATCAGCAATGACTAGAAACAAAAACAGTTTTGTGGCATTGTGTCGAGCTAATGAAGATTTTCCTTAATTTTTCTCAATTCATTGCATTATACATCAACAAGTTTTGTGTTCGAAAGTTTTAAACACGGAGGAAATTATGAGCATTGCAACAAAAATTGTTAATTCCGTGCACGTAGCTTGCAACGGCCGCTCTTTAAGTTGCAACTGGAAGATAGGGAGTCAGTTGAACACACTGATTAAGTTCTTCACACTGTCATCAGTCGCGGTGAATTCCTAAAAAGGTTTCAAGAATTATTGCCCGAAATAACAGCTTTTCTAGACGAAAGAGGTGATGACACTCAGATGTTGAAAAACGAGAAATGCCTGACTGATTTGGCATTTTTGACTGACATCACAATGCACTTAAACACCATTAACTTAGAGCTTCAAGGTGAAAGAAAAACTATTATAGAGATAATTAGCGTAGTAAACGAATTCAAAAGTGAATTGCAACTTATGATAGATCAACTGAAAAGAAAGGATCTGAAACATTTTCAATCTTTGAAAGCAAGGATTCCTCAGTTGAGTTATGATACTTATGAGTCTGAATCATCGAATATTTTGGGACAATTCGAAATGCGTTGTTATGATATCAGTAAATTGGCAAATATAGCATCACATCTGAGTTATCCTTTTTCATGTAGTATGAACTCATAGAAAAGAATAGAATAATTTATTTCTTACCTTTGACCCATAAGGATGTACATGCCATTTGAAATATATACTTGGTACAATTTGCTTACAAAACAAAAACATCGAAATACAAGGAAAGAACATCAATATCATTGCATAAGTGATAAAAATTACAATAACCTATCTATACTTCAGAGATTATCGAAGGAGTAGAGTGCTCTTCCAATCAAAAATTTTTTTGTGGCAGTTCTGAACCTTTCGTAGTTTTTTATTGACTTAAGTTCACCTGGCAATCTATTGTAAAAGTAGATTGCAGATAAGTGAGGCGATTTTCTGTACATTGTGGTTTTATGCATAGCACTACATCACAATTCCGTGTCCCATAATTATGGAAACGATTTAATTTCTGCAGTTCATTGAGCCTCTTTTTTGCGAAAGATACAGCCTTGAGAACGAATACAGAAGGAAAGGTCAAAATTTGCTGCTTTTTGAAAACATTACGGCATTATTCTAATGGAGTCACGCCGAACATTAAACGAAGAATTCTCTTCTGTAGTATGAAGACTCTGGTCCAATGAACAGAATTGCCCCAAAGCAAAACATTATAATCTAAATAGCTATGAACTATAGAGTAGTAAACACTTTTGAGCCCATCACCATCAACACTCGACTTCAGTGCAAGGAATCCTTTGTTCAATTGTGTACATACAAAGTGGGTATGTTCATACCAAGACAGATGAGAGTCGACGTTAACACCAAGATATTTGGTCACAGTAGCAAATTGAAACTCAATGAAGGCAGAGGCTTTCTACTGCAAAAATTAAACAGAACAGTTTTATCATTATTAATTATTAGCCTATTCCTATTGCACCAATCAGTCATCTCCTCTATAACTCCATGCAGAGAAACCTGAACCTCCTCAGGAGTCCGTCCCAAAACCACAACAGCTGTATCATCAGCATACATTACTATTTGGCCCTTGGTGATGAAGTTGGGCAAATTATTCTTGAACAAAAAGAATAAAAGTGGTCCCAGGACAGACCCCTGAGTAACTCCAAAACTCACGTCCCTGGTTGCCAAAAATGAATTTGATACCTTTACAACCATTTTTCGATTTTCAAGATAGAATTCAATTCATCGAAAGCACGCACCTCTGATGCCCATATACTGATGAAAATGAGTTGGTGCAGATTAAATCAGATTTACATCTCAAAGCTACAGCATCTGATACAAATTTCTGGTGTTTTATATCTGAAAATAAATATCGGAATCTAAGGCAAATCGCCCTTCAACCGACGGCTATGTTTGGGTTAACTTACTCGTGCAAGTCTGCATTTTCTGAAATGAAGATAATTAAGTCAAAATATCGCAATCGACTAACTGACGATCATATGTCATCATGCTTGAGATTAGCACTCAGTGGTTACGTACCATCTTGTGAGAAGTATGCTAAGGACATTCAGTGCCATGCTTCAACATCCAAAGTAATTCCTCAGTTAAGTTCAACACCATATGTAACTGTTTTGTTTTTTTACAACCAATAAACACGCAATTTAGAATAACTATGCATTTTTACATTGGTATTAAAGAGAAGAACCTAACTAAACCTAACCCAAACCTTGACTAAAATAATGTATATTGTACAGAAAACCAATATCTATATATGCTATGGTACACCTTACCTACGTAAGTATGTAGGTAGGGTGTATCGTGTATGTACGACAACCCTGCATCACACATACTTGCAGCCTCTCAGAGTCAATCGTAAGTAGTCTGAAAATATTGAGCGGCTAAATCGCTTTGCATAAATTTTAACGTGACATTCACTTCATTAGGTCTATTCAAAGTGATTATCTTCATTTCAAAATATAAAAGATAAAAAACACCTCAGTTAGTTCTTCACGTTTTTTGTTAATACAGTACACTACTACGAAGGTAAAAAGATAATCACAAGATATATATTTTCTTCTCAACCATTAAGTTGGGGAATTATTGATTTCAAGTTGATTATTGAGAGTAATATAAAGTGGGGTTAGGTTAGTTTCATTGATGAATCTAAGATGTCCACTAGCTTAATTCTTCTTTCTTCATTTCATTTGTGGATGACTTTGACAATGTCCCAAACTGATGTTTTATTAGTTGATTCTATGTGCTCAAATAGTAGGAATTTCTTGTCTGAAGATATATGTTCTTTGAACCTGCATTTATATTTGCTACCTGCTTGACTTACTTAAGCTGAATAGAATTCGTTACATTGAATTTTGTGATTACCAGACTGTTTGAGCTCATCTGTTTTCTGTTTTGCATTAAAAAGTTATTCACTAAGATTACGACCGCTTGGGAATCTACACGTATCTACACCAACCTGAGTTGAATAAAATTAATATCTGATTATATTTAAAAGTTGCATGATTACGTTTCACACCTTAAAGTATCCAAATAATATTCTTCCTCAACATAAAACCGCATCTTTGCAAACGCCAACTCATTCTGCGCCCTGAAACCCCACCACCTTGCCACAGACCAACCGGACACAGCCTTATTGATTTCGCAAGCAGAATTTCTCTTGGGTACCCGAGACACAAGCCTATAAAAGAACTTACGACGGATTCGATGGAATCCAATATGTTTGTTTTTAAACTTTAATAACTCCAAACTCTGCTTTGTGTTCCTTCGATTTCACCCGGTTGAATACGTAAGCTACTTCCAGACATGAGGAGAATATAGTACGGAAATTGTCCGAGGAATATTCATTCATCAAAATACGAAATAGATTTTCAATTCAATACTTGATTTATTTCTCATAAATTAGCGTAAACAGAATAGTTCGGATTAGATGATTTTTTTACTTGAATAGAGTGTACGAGGTCCAATCGATAAATTAGGTGATAAAATCATCCCAGCCATATTTTAATGTTTGGAAACAAAAAAGAAACCAATTGAAGCTGTCAGGAAAATATTGTGGATGAAGCAGTAATCCATGTTATAAGTCCACTAACTCTGGCTGTTGCAATGGCGAAAAATTGACAGGATATTATCGTGATAAAACAGAAATTTCTTCTTGATGAGAAGTTGCTGTTCTCACTGACTCACTTTCATAACAACTGTCCCTAGATTGCAGTTGATGAACACAATCATAAATCATTGTACACACAACCAAATTCATATGGAAATTACCGGATATCTTGAATATTACCTGTGGGGTTTTGGAAATTTCTAAGGACTGTTAGAATTGATCCTTTTTCGAGGTATTACATTTGAATAAAGGAATAGATTAGGGTTTATTTTAAAGAAGAAAGAAAAAGAGAATGAGAGACTCTTTCCGCATGTAGTAAAAAAATTGAAAAATTTTTTTTCTCGACCTCAGTAGCTTGTATTACCTCCTCTTGCCCTGATACAAGCCTGAATCCGTCTAGGCATGCTTTGAATTAGGTTTTCGACCTCCTCTGGGGTGATATTCTGCCACTCTTATGTGGCGGCTTTAATGAACTGTTATGGGGTTCTTGGATTATCCTGGAGCGATCTTATTTTCTTTTGGAGATCATCCCATAAATATTCAATAGGTTTAGGTCTGGAGAACAAGCTAGCCAGCCACAATAGAGATTCCCCGCTTTTTCAAGATAATTTCGAGCGAGCTTGCTGGTATGCGGAAGATCATTATCTTGTTTAAAAAAGAAATTATCACCGTGGGCACCTCCCTATAGTCTCACTATGGGCTCCAGCAATAGATCAACGTGATTTCCAGCCGTTACACAAGTAGGAAACGAAATCGAATCTGTTTAGCATCCCAGCATTATGCCAACCCAAAACATCACACTGCCCCCATAGTATTTCGGAATTTGTCTTGCTGCTCGAAGTCTAGCTCGTCTTTCACGACACCTTAAATCACCAATTCGGTGATCATTAGATCAAACAATTCTGGTTTCATCCGAAACAAGAATAATTCTCACTATTACAATTTTGGTGCTCGATACACCAATTAAGTCTTCATTTTTTGTTGTCTGGTTAGCTCTGGTAGTCTTTAGGGACCTTCTGCTGTATAAACCCCTCGAACGAAGTCTTTTAAGCATCGTTTCGATTGAAACACTGATGCCTGCACTAGGGTCTTTTCTTTCAATTTGGCACCAAAAGCGGTCTCGTTCTTCAGAAGTGATCTTCCTACGAGATCTTCTAGGCCTATTTTGAAGAGATTGTAGCTCCACGTATCGGGCGTAAGTTTTTAAAATCACACCCTGTGATCCCCCCGTTGTGGCCGCTATATCCATCTGTGTCATCCCTTCTTCAACGAGAGCAATTATTCGACCCCTCTGCACATCGACCAATCCAACGTTCAATTACGACTATCGGCTTTTTTAAATTTTGAAAATCACAGTTTCAAATCTGAGTGACGTACAATATCCCGAACATGGGGTGATAATTCAAAATGTCTTATCATACTATTCAGTTTCTTACAACAAAAAACTTCATTCTTCACAAGTTGTCAAAGATCCGTGGTTAAAAACAATCAATAATGTGAAAAACCGAGTGGTTCCAAATAAATTTGGTTGTGTGTATTCATTAAAATAATAGATCATCAAACATGAGCTTCAGAACAAAGTTGGATAGACAAGGAATTCCAAAGTTATCATTCCTAATAGTAACAGAACTATGATATCGAGCACACCACTTCGAATCTCTCGATTTGTACAGGATGTTCCATTCTCAATGTCCCTGCCAGGTATCTAAATTGTTAAGAAAGATAAAGGATCGTGGTTTTCGAAAAAGTTGGCTACATTTTCGTGAAACTTTCGGCCCCGTAATCTAAAATATTGAACTTCTGAAAAGAACAGTCATGGATTCTGCATCACTATAATGCACCATCTCACAAGGCGAAAAATTCCATCAAGACATTTCTACCATAGAAAAACGATATCAGGGCAAGACGAAAATCGTAAAAGTAAATTCATATTTATGTAGCAATAAATCGAAATAACTTTTTTTGTTTATAAAATTCAAAATGTCTGACATGTTATAAAATGGTATTACAAAAAACTATTCGTATTTGAAGCATTTTAAATTTATTTCTAATATCTTTATCATTTGAATTTGGGAGACTTTTACTTGGTAAAATTCCATTATCAATAATAAAAACAAGTACTGTGTTTTAAGGAATTCTACTTAATAATTGCGATTCGTAACGCGTTTCACTACACCGTAGCTTCTTCAGACGAATGAATATACAGAAAAATATAAATAAGAATATAACTATAAATGGTCTTGAGTAATTGAAAGCTTATTGGGTTGCTTCTTCTTAAGTGGTTATTTATGACAGGTATATCTAATAAAATTAAGGAATATATTGCTCCCCGAAGAGATTCAGGTGGAGTTGGAGTTTTTGAGAATGATTTCGGAGTCTATGCCTAACTGTTCAAAATTAGTTTTATTATGTTTTGGATGTAAATTGAGGCATAGACTCCGAAATCATTCTCAAAAACTCAAAAGATAATATTTTAGCCAAACACCAAACAGCAAAAATCATCAAAGAAGACTTTTCGAAATTATCACCTCATTGCAATTCCGATTATAAGATAAATAAAAACAATTCGTGAAAATAGTACCAAGAACGATTTAGTATTCACTAAAGCAGATAAAGGTAACACCGTCATCGCGATTAGTTATATTTCTAAAACTCAAGAATTCTTAACAGCCGGAAACTATATAACATCAACTAAGGATTCCTTCCGCAATATTTCAGAAAGTGGTTAAAAACATAATTTCGACAGCAAAATCATTAATTACAGACCACGAAAAATATAAATTCATTAACTCCAATCCACAATCCCCCGAATTATATTCGTTGATAAAACTTCATAAACCTAAATACCCTATTAGACCTGTTGTTTCTTATGTAAGGCACTTTCGTTCAAACTTTCAAAATTCCTCAACGACTTGCTAATAAAACATTGCAATTTTAAATCTAAATTTTCGGTCAAAATTCATACGAACTTATTGCCAATATCAAAGATACCATTATACCACCTAATTCCAAACTCATTTCTTTCGATGTTTAGAATCTATTTCCCAACATTCCTCCGAAAGATACGTATTACTTAGTTGAAGAATTATTAGAAAAGAATCATGTCAATACTATCATTAAATCAGATATTCTTTCATTATTACAAATTTGTTTAGATCAAAATTATTTCCATTTCAATAACAAATATTATACTATTGAAAACGGCTTGATTATGGGCAATCCGTTAAGTCCTTTGTTAGCAGAAATATTCATGAATAACTTAGAAAAATTAATTCATAATCATCCACTCAGTAAATATTATTTATACTGGTATCGCTATGTAGACGATATCATTATTTGCTTCACATGAACAGATAGACAGTTGAAAATTTTCGAAAATCATATAAATTCATTACATCCAAAAATTGCATTCACAACCGAAATAGAAAGCAATAATTCGATAAATTTCTTAGACGTAACAATTTCGAATGAAAATGGAAAACATGTTTTCGCAATTTACCATAAGCCGTCACATACAGATATTATAACATAACTCGTCGTGTCATCCATATCAACATAAAATGTCAGCATTCAATAGTTTTATTCATAGATTGATTAACATCCCGTTATCACCAGAAAATTTCAACAAAGAACTAAATTTGATTAAACAAATAGCCAAAATAATTGTCACAATCCCAAACTAATAAATAATATTTTAAATAAAAACAAAGTAGAATCGCATTGAATGAAGTTTACCCTGTCGATAAATTGAAACAAAATTCAACACCTTAACCTACGTTGGCATTACAAGTGAGAAACTGAAATCATTCTTAAGTAGCAATAATTTCAACATAGCTTTCCAAACTAATAATAATTTAGGCAAATATATAAAAATAATAAAACCAAACCTGGTAAAAACAATAAATCAGGTGTTTATAGATTGAATTGCAATGACTGTGATAATTTCTACATTGGTAGAACACATAGAAATTTTAATATTAGAATATCGGAACATAAACGCAGTTTTTCAAATAAAAAATCAGATTCAAATTACGCGAATCATCTCTTAGAAAATAATCATACTTTCGACCCACAGTTTGAAATTTTGCATACAGATAATAAATATTGGAAGGTAGATCTTTGGGAAACTTTAGAAATCAATAAATACAAACACTCAGGTAGACTCATCAATGAACAAGTCGATTTAAGCCCTTCACCTTTATTGAATCTCTTCGGGGAGCAATCTATTCCTTAATTTTATTGGATATACCTGTCATAAATAACCACTTAAGAAGAAGTAACCCAATAAGCTTTTAATTACTCACGAACATTTATAGTTATATTCTCATTTTTCAGTATATTCATTCGTCTGAAGAAGCTACGGTGTAGTGAAACGCGTTACGAATCGCAATTATTAAGTGAAATTCCTTGTTTTTTAATATCCTTATTCTTGTCCTAAACATAACCAGACAAAAGTTTTCATGTTACATGCAAAAATTGTTTTTTGTTGACTAGTGTAATTAAAAGAAATATAAAAACCAACGTTATTTCACTAAATGTCCTAACTTGTAAAAGAATGAATACAATTCATTATCGATATTCTTTTATAACCAAAACGTTATATCTGTTCAACACGAACAACGAACGAAGAGTTAAAAATGTGCAAAAATCATTAAGCAGATTGAATGCACGATCAACGTCAAATTCAACACGAAAGCCTAATGGACCGGATAAACAGAATTAATTCCATGCAATATAAAAAAAAACCCATAAAAAGTAAAATCGAGCAGCTATTTGTTCCGTGGCATCCGATGAAAAATGCATTTTAAAATAGCTGACCGTGAGTTGAGGTTTTATACGATCGGCTGCAAAGAGCGTCGGAAAAGTTCATTTGCTTTTCCGCATCATTTTCCATATCTGACGAAATGTAATGAGCAGAAACTTGATAATTTCGCCAGGAATAAATTGCGCCATTGTTTTACATATAGAAAAATTGAGACATTTTTAAGGGAGTTAAATTTAGTCTGATGACTTTTAGAAGTTTGTTAATGTGCCTAGTACCCAAATTATATCAGTCATGATGTACATTAGAGAGTGAATTATTAAGTTAGAAAAAAACAGAACCCCTTTCTCTATCATGTCATTCAACATTTAACATTATATTAACAATGAAATTTTTGGGAATAAAAAGTATATATTTTCAATTTGATATTTAATAAACTCGTTAGTTTTTTTTTTCAACTTAAACAATTTAGCGACATATGCAGATGCACCATCTTGTTGAAAATATGTGTCTTTCACAACAGCTAATGGCAACTCGTCCAATTCATCTTGCATTTTAGGTCTTCAAAAATTCCAAATATCTCTGCCCTGTATATGAACCTTCTGAAATTATAGGCCCTATTGAATATCTTCCCATCATCCCCATCCAGACATTGAACCCACAACGTTCTTGAAAATTTCCATCTTGATATATGTGCTCATTATGTTGCGACCTTCTTCTTCTTATGACGCCGTCTCCAAACGAAGGTTGGCGATCCAATTGGCAATAATTGTTTTCGACACTGCAGCTCTAAAAATTTCAGTGGACGTTCTTCCAAACCACCTCCGTAGATCTTTCAGCCATGAGTTCTGGCGTCGTCCAACTGATCTTTTTCCTTGGACTTTCCCCTCAATAATCAGGCGAAGGATCTCATATTTTTGCCGCGCATGATGTGCCCGATGTACTGGAGCTTTCTTTCTTTGATGGTTCTCATCAACTCTCGTGATTTTCCCATCGTATTCAGGATGTCGATGTTTGTCCGTCTTACCATCCAAGAGATACGCAATATTCTACGGTATAGATACATTTCGAAAGCGTCTATGCGTCTCTCCATTTCTGGATTAAAAGTCCAACTTTCACATCCATAAGTAGGGACAGGAAAAACATAACAACGAAGTAGTCGCATACGAAGCTGAAGATTAAGTCCGCGGTTGACGAAAAGGTCTCTCATGCCAACGAAAGTTTTACGGGCTTGTTCGATTCGAGATTTGATCTCTATTTTCGGGTCACTTTGGTCGTTCACCGTGGCTCCTAAATACCGAAACGAATGCACTTGTTCCACAGGTTGGTTGTTAATGCGTATTACAGCCTCCACTGCTTGCTTAGAAAACACCATACTTTTAGTTTTGTTAACGTTAACAGATAGTCCAAAGCGTTGGCTATGCTCTACAATAAGGTTCATGGCTCTCTGCAACTTTTGAAGGTTGTTAGCTAGTACCACGGTGTCGTCTGCGTAGCGGATATTACTAAGTATTTTTCCATTTATTCTAATGCCTGTGTCTATGTTTTCAAGTGCTTCTTTGAATATTGCTTCTGAGCAAATGTTAAACAATAGAGGCGACAGCACACAGCCTTGACGTACACCTTTCCGTATTGCTACCTGTTCAGATGCTAGCCCATTAACTCTCACTTGTGCAGTTTGGTGCCAATAAAGGTTTGTAATAATGCGTAAGTCTTCTGCATCAACCCCGGTATTTTTTAGAATTTCCGCCATTTTTTTATGTGAAACGCAGTCAAAAGCCTTCCGATAGTCAACAAAGTAGGCGTAAACATCGACATTCATGTCTCTACATCTTTGGGTGAGTACATTAAGAGAAAAGAGAGCCTCACGCGTTCCTAGGCCATTTCTGAAACCGAACTGAACTGGATCGATTTCTCGCTCGCATTTGGTGTAGATTCGAGTATGTATAATTCGTAGAAAGGTTTTCAGAACATGCGACATTAGGCTAATCATTCTGTAGTCATCACAATTTGTCGCATTGGTCTTTTTGGGCAGGGTGACAAACACAGATTTGAGCCAGTCTGCTGGGATTTTACCGGCTCTATAGATGTTATTAAACAGTGCTGTTAAGAGCTTAAGGCCAGCCCCTTCTTGCTGTGTCATTAGCTTATGCGTCTCTGCATAGATTCCGTCGGGGCCAATAGCTTTACCATTTTTTTGAAGCTTTATTGCTCGTATAACTTCTTCCGATGTAATGCAAGGACTAGTTTCATTAAATTCTTCAGGTTGCGGGCTTTCCGTTCGATCTTCCCCAAAAAGTTCTTCAATATAGTCCTTCCATCGTTTCAGCTTTTCTTCGACCCCGATCAGTAACTCGTTGTTGGCCCCCTTTAACATTCCACTGTTAGCTTTGTGTTGTCTTCCTGTTATTTCCCTGATCTTTTTGTGCATGTTGAATAGATCATGCTTTTTTTGGAGATTTTCAATTTTTGTGCATTGGTTAATTAGCCATTGCTCTTTGGCCTCCCTACATTTTCGTCGAATTATTTTGTTCAGTTCTCTATATCGTTCGATGTTTTTTGTTTTTTGTTGTTGCGACCAGTACCTGGTATTTTGCCTGTTAAACATTCCATTGTTCCTGAAACGTTATTTGTCCCTGAACAAAATCTTTGTGGGATATTGTGGATCCCCCTCCATTTTCCCAAGGTACTGTTCACAGTACTGGAGTCACCTAACACTACCGTTAACATAAAGGTGTTGGTATAGTTGATATTTAAATGAGCGGTACTTATGTTTCTTTGAATTTCTCCATGCGTTTTGGTGGCTAATTTCAAGTTCCCCATTAATTTTCCTTGTTGATGTGGTTGGAGAAATAGGTTCTTTTCGGATGAAGTCTTTCCGGATAGCGCTCTCTGTATAATTGTTCAGCTTGAACCCTATTTTGCCTGCACTCTCCATAAATAAGGAGCACATCGACTTTTTCACTTGGGGTGTATTGATTCATACTGAAAATTGAATTCACTAATTCGCAATGTCAATAATTAACAATAATGGAATCTTGGTATGTCACACTGATTTTTATATGATCACAGAATAATATAAGTATGAACAAAAATTTTGCATCGCCAACATAGTTATTGTTATTAGCGGATGAGAAAACTGCAAAAATTGCTTAGGTATTTTCCACTGGGACTCCGGAACCGTTAAGAATGAAGTGATGTGAGTGGTATAAAAAAGAAGATAAAAAACACTGCTTCTGTAATACCGGGTGGCCCGATATGGTTGTCTCAGAATAAAACCTACTTTTTGAGAAAAACTGAAATTTAAGACTTTGACACCCCGTAACAAATGAGCAATTAAATTTTTAGATACTATCTTGTATTTTCGTGATAGGAGATGTTGAGCTAGGCCAATTATCACTGTTCATGGCCTTCTAGAACGAAAGATGAAAATTGCAAAAAAAAATTGGTTTCCCTTTCTTCGAAAAATATGTCAAAAGGTCGTAAGATGAGATGAACAATCAAAATAAGCAAAATAATACAGGGTATACCATTTGAAAATCGAAAATTGGTATCGTTTCCGGCTTAACCAGAAACGAAATGTCAAACTTATTAATGTTATCAAATTCAAAATGTTGTCTTCTTTCCGATTACCAAATTCCTTCAAACTATTCCAAATAGAAAAAAAGTTACAGGGGTGGCCCCAGTTTCAATTACACCCGGTATAGGTCAGACTGGTCCTTCATCCACAATCAGATACAAAGAGCATCAATCAAATAACAATAACCAGAGAACCGATGAATATACTTTCGCTTCACAATATATCGAGAATGGCCATCATCCCTTCTCCAAATTTGAACAAAATATCTCAACGTGAGCCGAAAAGAAACAGAGAAGAATCTAAAGATTTTATCACATTTTTTAACTTTTCCTCATTGAATTACTCAAGAAATCACTTCCAAAAAAATTTTCGCACTTATATAGAGTGTATACTATAAAAGGTGCCAAACTTCAGTAGGTGATAGTACAAGCCATTTGGAACAAAAAATGTCTTATAACATTCCTCCGAAAAGTTGATAATTATCGAGTTATTTAATACTTCTTGATTTTACGAAATGTTTTGCCTCTCTCTATAAAAACAAGAATATCTCCGTTACTCTTACATCAAATCTGACCATACCATCGGAAAGAGCATTGAATTTGCTATAAAATAGATAAGTACTAATGAAAAAAAATTATATATACAGGGTGTTGTAAAAGGCTGAATGAAAAAATGTGAAATTAACAAAATTAGTGGTAATTTCTTGTTAGCTGTACCACTGAAAACTGAACAATAAGTAGCTGTTTTTTTCATGGTAGAAACTACTCCATTTAACTGGCTTTCAAATGGTGTATCAACTTTTGAACTAACAATTTTTTTCAGGAATATCATGGGAATGAGTAATAAGAACATAAAATTCGAAAACGCAAATGTCTTATATTACTTAATGAAACATGAACAGGATCTAAAAAATTAATTAACTATAACAGGTATTCAAAATGTCTTCCTCTTTCTTGAATGCATTTAACACATCTCTTTCTTAAACTATCAACTACTCTTTGAAGTTCAATGTGTTTTTTACTCATTTCGTTGCAACAGATTTCAATTAGTTCTTCTCAACTATTAAAGGGAATTCTGTAAACATCTTTAATGGGCCCCACATATAAAAATCAAGCGGCGTAAAGTCAGGGCTTCTGGGTGGCCATCTCACCGGCCCTAATCGACCTATCCATTTCTCTCCAAGTCTCTAAATCATCCAGTTCTGGACCATTCTAGAATAATGAGCCAGGCAGTCGAGTAGCTATAAGCATTTCTTACAGAACGTTCATTATTTCGTTATTTAATAGATTTAAAAATTCGTTTGAATTGAGACGATTGGGAAGTATAACTGGCAGAACAAGCTGACCCCTCCTCAACCCCAACAACACATTTACTCTAATCTCGTACTGAGAGTGTGATACAATAGTGCCATGAGGATTATCTGTATCCCATATATGAGAATTTCTCAAAGATATCATACCAACTTTGGTAAAAGTTGATTATAGAATTTTACCTGATCCCCACTCCTGTAATTTATTCATGTACCATGTACAAAATTGCAACCTCACCTAACTTGAACCTTACTCAAATGGTAAGGATGTAAATTATTTCGTTCGAGAACTCTATAAACCGTGGGATGATGAAATCTTGTAGTACCAATTCTTGGAGAAATTGTTGTAGGGTCCTCGCGAACAGCCTGCAACTTTGCAGATACTTGTCTAAATTGTTGAGAATTTCCACCACCTTCCCTAATTCTTAAACCACTGAATGAACCAGTTTCACTGGAGCGCCTTAACACTTCAACAAATGTCTTTCTGCATGGTTGTTGTCTGTTTGGAATGCGCAATACATACTCCCGCACCTCTGCCCGGTAATGTCCATTCGCGAAGCCATAAACAAATAACATATCTCGATATTCAATGTTTGAGAAACTAGGCTCTTCTTCGAGAAAGAAAATGGAACCGTAAAAGAGGAAAATATAATTTTCAATTCAATAATTTATCGAACGACAGTTTCTGTCAAATTCTTAATATATTTACTTGTTTTAAAATCAAGTAATACAAGCCTTCTGTGATTCATTCTTTTTTCTAATTTTCTTCTTCTAATCCCAGAAAAATTACTCGTTCCTTGTTTCTTGAACATTCAATATCCAGATATGGTTATTTATTTATCGCTTATTATTATTGAAAAGCCATTTGTGGAGTTGTTTAGACGCTCCGGTGAAACTAGCTCATCTGTGATCGAAGGATAAGAGAATTCAAGGTTCTTACTCTTACCCATGATATTGCTAGTAAAAAATAGTTACCTCAAAAATGATATACCGTTTAAAAGCCTGATAATTTTAGTATGTATGTACAAAAAAACGGCTACTTATCGATCAGTTTTCAGTGGTACAACTAACAAGAAAATACCACTAATTTTGTTAATAATAAAAACAAACAAGTACTGTGCTTTGAGGAATTTTACTAAAGTAAAATTCCTAAAAACACAGTACTTGTTTATTTTTATTATTGATAATGGAATTTTACCAAGTAAAAGCCTCCCAAATTCAAATACTAATTCTGTTCATTTCACAATTTTTTCATTTAACCTTTTACATCACCCGGTATACAATTTTTTTACCATAAGTACTTACCTATCTTATAGCAAATTCAATGCTATGCAATGGTATGGTCAGATTTTATGTAGCTGTAAGAGTACCAGAGATATTCTTGTTTTTATTGCAAAAAATTTCGTAAAATCGAGAAGTGTTAAATAACTCGTTGATTATCAACTTTTCGAAAAAATGTTATACGACATTTTTTGTCGCAAATGACTTGTGCTATCACCTACTGAAATTTGGCACCTTTTATAGTAGACACCCTGTATATTTACACCATGTAGAGGAAGCTCCGTTATTAATCATCCAACATACCAGTTTTAGTTGACGGACAGGTATCCAAATTCGAATTGTGTATTAATGTCAAATTCGCTGATGGATTATAATTTGCTGGGGCTCAACTATTAATTGCAAGGATTAGCACCGATGTTATTTGCTTGTTAATTTTTGATACCGTGACCTATCCCACCGTCAGTTATCGATGAACCGGACATCCTATAATCAAATTATACTGGTGTTTAAACCATTACTGAATTTATATAAAAGCATTTCGTTTCGTCTAATGATAAGGAAGAAATTAGAAATCGAATCGGGTGGTTTGAATATTCATTTTTGTAACAACACGAATCAAGAACCTTCTAATTTTTCTGAATATCCCGAATGACTTGTGGCAGTTATTCTAAAAAATGGCGGATGCGCCGCGATAAATTTCTTCCCCATCATAGGCCAATTCAGAAACTGTATAGTTCTAGATCAGTGTTCCGCAAACTTTCTGGGTTCAAGGTACATCTAGGAGAAGGTGAATTTTCAAAGGTACACCACTAACAAAAAAACATTTTTAGGTAATATTAATCAACATTCAATTATTATTCATTAATCCTCGAAACGATATTTATTATTAATCAATAAACGCAAAGTTCAAATTGCAGAAATGGTATTTATGCGAAACATGAGCCTGATGAATCGAGCATAAACGGTCTGAATTTGGAGTAATTGTTGACAAAGCTGCTCTCATCTCTTTGTCAATCGTTCTGAGGCGTTCTTTTTTTGGTTTTTATTGTGGAAAGTGTTGAAAATCCTAATTCACATAAATAGGTCGTTGCAAATGGCAAAGGTATTGTGATAGCATGCTTAGAAAGCAGAAGATATTTATTTTTCACACCTATCCATAAATGTTCTAAATTTGTTTCTGAAAATTTTAATATTAATGTGCGATCAGTTTTCATTTCTATCAGTTCTTGTCAGCTTTAGTCATTATGAGATCTTCGGCTTGGATTTTGCTTGATATGGACTTTCAGATGAAGCGTCAAATTTCAGATGGAATTGTATCAGCATGTACTATACACTCTTATAGTTCCGAAATAATTTGGGAATATATTTTTTTGATGATTTTGTAAGAACTAACAAAGAATGCTTTGAAATATTTGAATCAAGTAGCTGAACTGGCTATGCTCACCTGACAGGTGCCTAAAATTAATGTACTTGTCACTTCGTTCATTCGAATTTGATGTGTCAAAAAGAATTGTTGGTAATTTG
The DNA here is from genome assembly GCA_013387265.2 of Cryptolaemus montrouzieri. Taxonomy (NCBI): domain Eukaryota; kingdom Metazoa; phylum Arthropoda; class Insecta; order Coleoptera; family Coccinellidae; genus Cryptolaemus; species Cryptolaemus montrouzieri. The sequence continues at coordinate 4,901,463 of JABFTP020000165.1, forward strand.
AAGTGAAAATTTTGAAAAACACCAGATTGATAATAAAATATGTTTAATCTCTTTTAATTCATGGCGAATGTCAAAAATTGGTGGATAGAAACAGGCAATTCAATAACCAATTTTCAAATTTGGCGCCTATGAGTAAAACAAAATTTCGAAGGATTAGAAGCAATTTCCTGCAGTTTGGTGGAACAAAATACATAGAAACTGGAAGAAAACCAATTCTCAAGGACGACGACAATCAAATTAATACGCTAGCGTATTTTCGTGCCAATGGTCTGATGAAGCCAAGTTCAATGAAAGTTGAATAACCAACAGGAGAAATCGACATTTTTGGGCCACAGAAAACCCACATTTCATTGAGGTTATTGATTTCCAAAATAAATTCAGCGTGAACGTTTTTGCAATTTCAATGAACGATTTGTTGGTTTACCACATTTATGAGGAAAATCTTAATGGACAAAGATACCTGGAAATTTTGAGAAGAATATTAGCAAATTTTTTAGATGGATTACCCTTCAACATTCTAAAGGATTGTTATTACCAAATGGTGCACCAGCACATAAAACACGAGCTGTAGATCGTTAGCTAACAGAAATGTTCGAGGATAGATGGTGGGGAAATCAAGGACCAAATTTATGGCCTCCGCGTTCTCCGGACCTGACGCCCCTTGATTTTTATTTATGGGGCAAAATCAAAAGTGAAGTGTATCTTATTCCTGTAAGAAGCAAAGAAGAGTTACTAGAGCGCATTCATAATGCCTTTCGTAATATTGATCCTGAGGAAACTAGGAGGGCAACTCATCATGTTCGTATACGAGCTGTCAAGTGTATCGAGCAGAATGGGCCCATATTGAACATTTATTCAGATCGTAAATTAGTTTTCTCCTATGATGTTTGCTATCATTTATTCGAATTAATGAAATTATCTTCGATGATTGGTTTCGCTTAGTTCCTACAAGTTTTATTCATCCGAATTGTAGAATATTTGCTTCTAATGCTTCGAAATTTTATTTTACTCATAGACGGTAAATTTGGAAATTGGTTATTGAATTGCCTGCAATTTCTACCCACTACTTTTTGACATTCTAAAATGAGTTAAGAAAAGATTGGATATATTCCCGTTTGAATAACCAGTGGTTTTATTCCAAATGTGTTCTATATTTTGGATATTTTCAATCTGAAATAACGACAATTCTCGTTGAAATATCAAATTCGAATGAACAAAGTGACATGAACATTAATTTTAGGCACCTGTCAGGTGAGCGTAGCCAGTTCAGCTACTTGATTCAAATATTTCGAAGCATTCTCTGTTAGTTCTTGCAAAATCATCAAAATTCAATATATTCTCAAATTATTTCGGAACTATAAGAGATGGGTATAGTATAACGTAATAAACATTTGACATGTGTAGACTGCTTAAAAAATTCCTTGATCCTTCTTCTATCCACCCAAGCAAAAACTGTGTCTGTAGTGCAAAAGATCTACGAGCTACAATTTTTTTAAATGTTCCTCAAAAATCGAGTTTATAACAAAAATAATTAAATCTGTCGAAAGTTTTGACAATTAAGAGCCAACAACTTGGGTATTTTATGCCTTGCTTAAAAGTCGGTACTAGATGTATAATAAAAAATTTAGATATCCATTTGAAATAACAAAGTGATGACCCACTTCCGGTATAACCGGAAATGGTATCACTTCGAAAATATTTCACTTCAATTGGAAATCGTTAGTTATGGCCGCGTATAAAATTTCAGCTCGATATTGTAATTGGAACTAAAAAAGTTTTTAACGGACGTTCCCGGTGGATATCCCTGTATACTAAACTTAGTGTTATTTAAACACGTAGGTTCTATTAAGTTTTTGTGGTCAATATTACCTTGTGGGAGTTTCAAAATTGACTACAGAAAGATTATCGCTATTTTTCCAAGGGTGGTCAGTGTTAGAAATCATGGGACAGAACATATACTACTAGCACCTGACGATGAGCGAAAGCTCGAAACTGCAGTGACAGTGTATTATTTGTTATTTATTACTAGTAAAACGTAGTAGTATATCTCGTATCATTTTTGATAGTAAACATTCTATTCGAGTTTTAATCACCAGAAACGCCAAACGTCGTCGAATTTTTTCAAATAAAGTGTAGATTAAAGTTAAACCTTGTGTTTTTTATCTCATTTCTATTCCAGTTTCAATCCCATACAGTGTCTTATTTCACTTTATATTTATATGGATTTCTCTTTATTTCAAGTTTGAATATTCCATACAATTTTAGTCATCATCTTAATTGGTGTATTAATACAAATCCAACCCCTTTCTCTAATGGCGTATTCATGGAATGAGTTTTATTTCAAGTTATCAAATTACGTTGAAGTTATTCAATAGTCTGATTCAACCATTTCTGAAAACTTCCAGCGCTATAAATGAATAGATGAAGGTAATCCGGCAAAGCGCTGCCAATTTTTTTCCTTAGAAACTTCCATTATTAACGGTCGGTAAATTTTAATAATGCTGCAATTCCTCCCAGTTTCAGAGTCGAAAGTTAGATCGACGAAAATATCTCCTTGATTTGATTACACTGTCGTCTGTCACTAAGTGGTTAATAACCGGGGCCAAACTGTGAAGACTGTTAGTTATGAATTCGAATGGCGGAGTGTCGAAATTATTCAGATAATTACCGAAACAATTCGTGACTATAGTATGAAGAAAACGTTGAAATTTGGGCATTTAATGTCGTAATTGAATTCAAGACTCAAATATCTCCAGTGTCCGACGAAGATTTTTCAACAGAGATTCAGATCGAATATTTCAGTGACAATTGGCGAACGTCGGTTGTTATAGATGCTTTATACAGGCTGTCCCAGAACCTGGTATCAATCTCTCGGAATTCGATAGATCTCGTCGAAATAATTCATATAATTTTTTTAATGAATTCCGGCTGAGTTATTTACCCCTGCAGTTCAAAAAAAAAATTGTTTTTCTACGATAAAATGTGTGTCTGCCAACAGAATTTTGTGGAATTCAAAACATTGTTTAAAAAAAAAGTATATCATAAGATTTTGTTTTCGGTTTTTTAATTTTTCCCCAGGGTAAACTAACCTTTAACAGTTTTTATTCTAAGGTTTGAAGGGATATGGGTTTTACAAATCCATTGAAACTTTTGGATTTTCTGAAGTTTTTTACGTAAAACACCCACAGTTGTTAGATCTCGAACAAATTAACCATTAACGAGAAAAACGAATTCAAAGGGCAATGACAATTTCAAACAAGATATTTTTATTTACTCAATGCATTATTTCTTTTAATTAAACACCTCAAAAAAGTCTAGGGAACACTTCTGAATATCGATATATCGTATCCAGAACTATCAATATGGATGATTTTTTTTAAGAAATGAACACCTGCATCAATTTCTCACCAAATTATGTAGAGTGCCGCAACAGATTTCAGTTTTTTTTTAAAAAAACTGAAAATGCAGCAAATGCGACGCTGCTTTATAATCATTTCATGTAATCAGTGTTTGAAATCAGTTAGTTGGCACTTTGTTTCTGTTGTAAGCACAAATAAAAGATTCAAGTTTTGTGATTCGACCATGGAAAGACGACATTTGACTAGAGAAGAGATGTTACGAGACGTTGACATGCTCCAAGCTAGGAGCTCACAACGGGAAGTGTCCAGGGTTCTGGGAAGTAGCCCAAGTGTCATTAACCGTTTATGGTCGCGTTTCAATGAAACAGGTAGCATAGAAGAACGCCAAACTGGTCATTTCAGGATTACTAGAGTCGCCCAAGACCGATTTTTGGATTTACAAGCCAGAAGAGATCGTACTACCCCAGCATCTCAATTAGCTCAAGAGCTATCACGAGTTCATAATGTACAAATTTTCGACCAAACTGTGAGAAATCGACTGCACGAAGGTCAACTCCACTCCAGACGTCCTTTAAGAGTTCCACAACTGATCCATGGAAATCGCGCTGCTCGTTTAGCTTGGTGCCAAGAACACGTAAACTGGGATCAAGAGAGGTGGGCCACAGTTCTCTTCAGTGATGAATCTAGATTTAGTTATTATCCCGATTCGGGAAGAATTCGAATATGGAGGGAACCTGGAAAGCAAAACCGTCTCCAGCATGCTCGAGAAGTTGTTAGACAGGGAGGCGGATCAGTGATGTTATGGGCAGGTTTACGCCTTGGTGGAAGAACTGACCTCGTTTTCATACAGAACAACCTCACGGGAAATTCTTACGCAAAATCCACTCTTCCAACAAGATAATGCCCCTCCTCATCGTGCAAGAGTTGACTTGAACGTTCTTGAAAAGAATGATATCGATCTTCTACCGTGGCCATCCTGCTCCCCAGATCTGAATCCCATCGAGCATGTGTGGGGCACCCTAGAAAGAAATCTCCTGCGTCAAAACGTCTTCCATCATGAACAGGAGCTTCGATTAGCAGTTCTGGGGGTTTGGAATGACTTAGGCCAAAATCTTTTTTTTGTGCTTACAACCAAAACAAATTGCCAACTAACTGATTTTAAAAAACTGAGTACATTAAATGATTATAAAGCAGCGTCGCATCTGCTGCATTTTTAGTTTTTTATAAAAAAAACTGAAATCTGTTGCGGCACTCTACATAATTTGGTGAGAAATTGATGCAGGTGTTCATTTCTTAAAAAAAGTCATCAATATTGATCGTTCTGGATACGATACATCGATATTCAGAAGTGTTTTCTAGAATTTATCAGATATTTTTACAAAAACCAACATATTTCCACATATCTCCTTTGGAAAATATATTCAGATCAAAAGTATTTCCAGTTTCGAAATAAATTCTTCGAACAAAAATCACGACCTCCTATGGAATCACCACTTCGCTCCCTATTGTCAGAAATTTTTATGGACGTCTTAGAAAACACATCAATACTGTACAGTGATCTAGCCAAAAATCATATATTGTTGTGGTATCAATACATTGATAAATTCTGGTTGGTTTCGAAATACAAAATGAGATAAATTTTCTAGACCTAATTATAACGAATTTAAATAGTATTCTTACTTATAATATCTAAGGATCGTTCACAAACGCAACGATTCCCTTGGGCTTATTCATTAATTCGTATCATAAACCAGCCACTTTCAAGATTATAGCCCACAAAGACCAAAACGGAAATAAACATCAAGAATAGCCTCCGCGAAAAAGTTACCAGCCCCCTCCCCCCATAAATACAATCATTAGACACAGAGAACATAATCGAACAGCACAATCATTATATTGCATTCGAGAAAAACCCGAGTAAGATAATGAATAAAGCATTATTTTAGAAAATTCTAAATAACCACCTAATTTTCAATAGCTCCAAATCTCCAATTACTTTTAAACGCAAAACAGAAAACAGATAAACTCAAACAATCTGGTATTTACAAAATCGAATGTAAGGTTTGTCCTTCGGTTTAGGTGTAAAACGGGTAGAAATTATGAGTGCAAGTTCCAAGAACATATATCATCGAACAAGAAATCTCCAATATTGGACCACATTCATTCAACAAACCACACAATAGTTTTAGACAATCTCAAAGCCTTCCACAAAAGCAATAAAGGAAGAATGAATCGGTTGGAAAATTAGTAAAACCCTACATTTAACTACACTCAATAACCAACTTGAAATCTATAACTCCCGCCTACTTAATATTTAAGGAAAAAATCTTGTACCTCAATTAGTACACAGCACTTGAAATTGATCAAAAGGTCGAAACCGGAACAAATGAACGTGATTTTTCTCTTTTATAATTTCAAAGTTGCTTTAACTGAAGAACAAGTCTTGAACGGTTACACCATGCATTTGGTGATGAAAGTTCATCAAGGGCAAATGTGTTTTGGTGGTAGAGTCAATTTAAAAGGGGATGGATATCGCTTGGTGATGATCAACTTGCTGGTAGGCAATTGTCAATTAACAACAAAGATCCAAGATGTAACTATCACGATTCAGTCAACCCATGGTATTGGATCCGCAACAATCAATTCAATTTTAAATGAGCATCCGAGGTAGGGTAGATTAGGTGAGATTTTTGAACCATCAAGTACATTATAAAATGTTTTCGTTAATCACCTCTAAGGAGAGAGCATGCTACTTCTCTGCCTCTTCTATGTGAAACACGATGGTCACAAAAATATTGAAGCATTCGATTTTTTGAGGAAAAGTTCACGCCGATCATCGATGCACTGCTAGCGATTTCAGCGGAAGGCAACGCAGCTAGTCGCATACAAGCCTATAGTACCTTCATATACTGCCTTTGCCCCATTTCAAAGTTCTCATCTTACATTACATTTCATTGCAGGGAATCGTTTGGCTTTGCAAGCCTTTCCGAACTGCGACCAAGTTGTTCTTTGGTTCGTACCCTTCTTATTCATTTCCCTGTAGATCTAGTTCCCTTACAAAATTAAGAATCTCCCTGGGAGCTTTCGCTTTTACTTTGTGCGGCTCTAGTTAGTCGCTACCGAAGTGTATATGTCTTTGACGAGCAGATGCGATGCAACTGCAAAGAATATGTTCGGAAGTTTCATCGCCCTCTTTACACATTCTGCATGTTGCCGTTTCCGATTTACCCATTTTATCGAGATGGTATCTCAGTGGGCAATGTCCAGTAAGGAGACCTGTTATAGTCTTCAGCTCGTCAATAGAGAGATCGAGAAGCTGTTTTGTCTTCTTTGGAGAATAGACAACGAACTTTTACGCTTGCCTTCGGTCTGGAGTTTTCCTCCAGTATTCTTTTTTGCTAGATTCTTCCCATCGTCCCAGTTCCTGTCGTCTGTGCGGCTTGCTTATACCGCACAATGGTTCAGGTCCGATGGGTGGGATTCCAGCAGCTGATCTAGCTAGTTCGACAGCAGCTTCATTTCCTTGTATGCCTTCGCGGCATGGCACCCACCAAATAAAAAGTTTGTTTCCCTCAGCAAGTAACTTCAAGGATTGACGGCATTCCCAGACAGAGATGATCCGATAACTGTAAGAGTAAAGAGCTTTATTCACTGCCTGGCTATCCGTTAAAATGTAAATCTTTGCACCTTTGAGTTTCCTTCGTAGTCCCTCCTGGCAGCAGAGGTTTACAGCAAGTGTTTCTGCTTGCATGATTGCGGGAGTAGAGCCCAGAGGCACTGATTTGAAGCCGGTTCTTAATGTATTGCTGGGGGTGGTCATCGACTTGCTTCAGGTCAAACATCAAATACAGATTATTGCAGACATGATTTGTAACCACCGGCACATGACGAATAAAACAGCAGAGACCGTCTTCATTGAAGTGCAACAACCTGCTGAAGAGATTAGGGTCGCAATAATTCAACCAAGAGTAGTCGGGAAAAAACTCTTTGGCCCAACCCACCCACAACGTCAACATCTAACTACTTCAGAGTGACCGTCTTCACTCCACAGTGAACTGGAGTTGTGGATGCGGTATGGACACTTAGCACTAGGCGTCTGCTGAAAACATAGCTACGGTCCACAATGACCTCCGACCGACTGGATTATCTTCAACTTCCATTCACAGGAAAACGATAAAGAACAGTGTCAACTTTGAAAAGATAGCCCTTTAAAAATTCACAGCCAAGAAGGCTCAGCGTCTTGTTTTGATTTAAATTAAAAGCTGGTCGTATTCCTCTCAATTATAATCTAACTTAACGCCGATCTCCAGCTACTTCCCCCTCGTCTGAAGTCTGACTACGCCCATGATGTGATGTCATTTTTTTCGAAAAATTGAAAATATACACTAATGATATTTATGGAAACGTATTTAAAGAAAGAGAGTGAACAAGGTTGATGATAGTTTCGACTCGAGCTTACTTCCTTCACGAGCGCAATCATTGTTGTGACAGATAATAGGGCATCGAACATAGCCGCAGATTCGACTGGATCCATTCGATTATCTATTGTATGTTTCACAATTTCCCAGTCCTGGTTTAATTAACTTTTTCTCGTAGTTCTCTGCAGCTCCGGTTGTCGAGCGTCCGCGCTGCATTATCACGTAACAGATTTATGATGTTGAATTTACTGTTCTCGCTCAATTGAACCATAAACCAATTTACGTCCTGACAAAAACGCTTCGCAACCACCGCCATTATTCGCTGATTTGGCGGGAAATTTCACAATTCACAATTGTTCGCGCAAAATGACGGGAAAAATTGTCATCCAACAATGGTGGGACTCGGTTTTCATATCGCTTCTACTTTTAATATTCCATTTTATGGAAAATGTGAAAACATTTATTACTACATCTTGTGGAAATTGTGGAAATCCAATGAATTATGTCACTGGTGAGTCCATAATATTATTTCGAATTGAAAATTATGCGCCTTTGAATGTTTTTGACAAGTTCAAATTTGACATCATCTTTCGATTAAACTCTTACACCCTGTAAATCGGTAACGAATTATTTGCAGACCTATGTTTATATGAACTTTTATCATGAAATGACTGCAGCTGTCACTTCCTTAAATATTGCCGTGTAACATCCTGTATATATGAATTCATCAACTTGTATCTACGACAACTGTTTTCGTTATAATCTCAGTACGAGGGCGGTCCGATAAGTCAGTGACTTTTTTTTCTACATAATCCCCTTTTAGCTCGATACATTTAGTCCAACGTTTTTCTAATTTTTTTATTCCCTTCAGATAATAGGTTTTCTCAAGGCTCTCAAAATACGCTCTTGTTTCGGTAATGACTTCTTCATTCGACTCAAATCTCTTACCGCCCAGCCATTTCTTTAGATTGGAAAATAGTCCCAGCGGGCTAAGTCTAGAAATTTTGCTGGATAGGGTAGCAGTTCGTATTTCAATTTGTGAGTTTTGGCCATCGTGACTAGACAAGTGTGCACACGTGCATTGTCTTCGCCAAATGCGGCCGTTTCCGTTTTCGGCTTCAAATCAACGTCAAATTTATTCGAAAGCTTCAGAAAATATTCGTCGGTGATCGTTTCATCTTTCCCGAGGTAATCGTTGTAAATGACACCGCGTGCATTCCAAAAAACTATGGCCATGACCTTGTTGGCTGACCGACTCTATTTGGCCTTCTTTGGTCCTCTTTTGATTGTTTCTCGGTCTCTGGCGTATTGTGATGGATCCATGTTTATTCCGCTGTAACAAAACGGCGCAAGATTTTGCTCGGATTACGACTGTACATCGCTAAACACTCTTTTGAAGTGGTCACACGACTGCGCTAATGGTCGAGTGTGGGCAATCGCGACCCCGTCTCGCTTAGAGTTTTTTCTTGTCCAAATATTGGTGTAAAATATGATGTAACCGTTCAGTTGAGATACCTACAGCATGAGCCACCTCACGCATTTTCATTCTCTGATCGACCAAAGTCATTTCATGGATTTTTTCGACGATTTCCTGCGTGATCGTAGAAACTTACGAGGTTGTCTGCTTTGAACGGCTATCAAACAAAAACTGCACGACGACAACGCATATCGGCCAAAGTAGTAGAAATACGGGGGGTTGAAAATTTCCAAACCGCCATATCTCCGGTAATAAGCAAGATATATCTACGAGGATTTCATATTATCCCCAGGCATATTATCATTACTCCGCCTTTGGTACAACCTGGATGGATTGAGTAGTCCAGCAAGTGCTAATGCCGGTCCCAAGCCCGGATCAAGGAGGAGGGTTCCTAGGAAAGGTTAGCAACCTGCCTAGGGTAAAACAATTCATTGCTCAAAGCACCGGAGATGCAGCCTCGGAACAAGGACAGAAAACACGGAATACGACCCGCGCGCGAAATAGGAATAAACTCTACAGGAAGAAGCATCAAGTAAGAATAGCCTGCTGGAACATAAAAACTCTATTCCCAAAGATCACGAAATAATCCCTGAAATGAACGAACACAAAATAGATATATGTGCACTTGCCGAAACCAAAAAGAAGGGAAGAGGATTATCAAAATTAAACAATTACATCTTAGTATACTCTGGAGTAGAAAAGGACAAAAGAGCAACATCGGGAGTAGGACTACTAGTACATGAAAAATACGAAGAAAATATGGTAAACGTAGAATATGTTAGCGATAGAATCCTGAAAGTCACAATGTCGTTCGACCGTCCGCTACATATCCTATCAGTATATGCACCTGACATAAGCAAACCAGAGGAAGCGGCGGTAGATTTTTATGAAAGTCTTCAATCACAACTAGATAAAATACCAACTAAAGAAAAGATAATCATATTAGGAGACCTTAACGCTAGAGTAGGTAACGAAGTAGTAAACAGGGTAAAACAAAATATAACGAAGACGTAATTAACAGAAACGGCGAAATATTGACGGAATTTTGTGCACAGAACGAGTTGCGAATTAATAACACTTTTTCCCTCACAAAGAACAGCACAAATATACTTTCTACGATAACCGAAACAACAAATCCATAATTGATTACATTATCACTAACCGAATGTTTCTACCCCAACAAATCTTAGATGTAAGAGTTTTGTCATCAGCTAACATTGGAACAGACCACAATTTCGATGATGAAGATGACAACTCAATTAAAAAAGAAAACACCATCTGTAAAAACTGAAAAATTTAACGTAGAATCGCTCAACAATGAGAGCACAAAACAACTTTATTCAAACCGTTGCAAACAGTATATAACTCGTAATCCTATATTGCAGCAAGATAACCCCGACATAGCACGGCTCAAACTAAAAGAAAACATATATAATGGTGCCACAGAGGCCTTGGGAACCCGCACGGTATCACAGAACGGCAAACCTAATAATAAACCCTGAAGTCTAAAACATTACAAAGGGAAAAAAACAAATATATCTAGAATATAAGAAATATATATATTTATACAACTGAAAACAATCACAAACGAAACATGGGAAAAATACTTCAAAAATCTTTACACCGAATCAGAATATGAAGAAGAACCCCCAGCAGAAGACTTAGAAAACGACATTATAAATGAACCGGTAACAATCACGAAAGAGAAAGTAGCTATGGCAATAAGTAAACTTTAAAATAGGAAAGCTCCAAATGAAGATAAGATAACAAATGAGATGATCAAATATGGCGGAGAAGCCATGAGAGAAGAGTACACAAAACTGTTTAACATCATAATTCAACACGGAAAAATACCAGAAGAATGGAAAAGATGTGTAACAGTGCCTATCTTTAAAAAAGGAGACAAAACAAATCCTGCCAACTATCGCGGAATAACCTTATTAAGCACCTCTTTGAAACTGCTTACAAAGATTCTTGCCGATGACATAACGTCAACAATGTCAATCAGCGAAGAGCAACAAGGCTTTCGAAAAAACCGGTCCACGGTCGATGCACTATTTATAACAAGGCAATTAGTAGAAAAGTCTCTTGAATATAACACTCCAGCATATCTTTGTTTCATAGATTTAACGAAGGCCTTCCACAGAGTCCAACTGAAGGATGTAATCAAGATACTGGAAAACAAAGAGGGACCCAAAAAATATATAAGACTCATAAAAGATCTGAACACTAATATAACAACGCAAATACGAACAAACCACACCCTAACGCAGCATTTCGGAACAACGTCGGGCATCCGCCAAGGTGATAGTCTTAGCCCTCTACTATTTAAAACTGTTATGGACCAACTTGTAGAGACCGTTAAAAACTTGGGACTAGAATACCGCATGGGAACCTACAAAATTAACATCTTATGCTATGCCGATGACGCCGTACTCATTGCAGAATCAGAAGACGACCTATAAAGAATGTTATACGCCTTTAGCAAACGCGCAAAAAATTTCAATATGGAAATCTCAACAAGTAAGACAGAATGCATGACCATAGCTAAGGAACCTCTGCGCTGCAAGTTAACAATAGACAACGCCACTATAGACCAAGTCATGTCATTCGAATACTTAGGGTGCAAAATAACAAGCACAGGACACCTTGAAGATGAAGTGAGGAGACAAGTGAACAAAGCAGCTGCAGTATCGGGACATCTTAAACAACCAATTTGGAGAAATAAACACCTCAGTATACCATGCAAATCCAGAATCTACAAAACATGTGTGCGACCAATTATGACATACGGGGCAGAAACAAGAGCGGAAACGTCGGTAACAAAGAGGATACTAAGAACAATAGAAATGAAAACGCCAACTATAACCGGTTACACATTGAATGACAGACAAAGAAATATCGACATAAGGGAAAAATGTGAAACAGACGATATTGTAAGATGGGTAAGAAAAAGAATAAGAGAATGAAACCAGCATGTAAACTGAATGACCACAGATACAATAGCCAAAATCGTATATAACAATATACCACACGGAAGAAGACCCGTTGGACGACCACCAAAACGATGGCGGGACAGTTGACAATCAACTTCACAAGAACTGCTGCAGGGAAACCGGAACTCAACAGGCGCCACGCCTTCTACACGGTGAAGAAGAAGAAGATATTATCATCAAAGACTTTTACTGAATAAGTTTTTTGATACGAATTCTAATTTCCGAACCGGAGTAGAGGGGGGTTGATTTTCGAATCACCAAATTTCCGGTAACAAACAAGATACACCAATGCGGATTTCATATTATCCTCGGGAATATTGTTATGAAAGACTGTTGTTTGAGGAAGTTTTCTTCTTTTGCGGACTACAGAAGGTGAATAATTCACAGAAATTCACACGATTTTGATATGCAGATTCTCTATACCTGAAAACGAAACCTACCTTTGCCTATATGATCTGCAGAAAGGTTTTCTATGTTTTCGGGTAGGGAATTTTCATAAATTCAACATTGAATCGTGACAGCTTGATTGAACTCAAAAGGCTAAGAAATCACGGCTGTATCTTATCAAACCTATTGACAGATGTATTTGAAAGAAGCCGCCAGGGATGTTTGTGGGGAAAATATTGAACAGGTTGGTACTGTATCTGATATAACTATGTAAATCCGGCTCTGGTTTGCTCTTTCCGGGATTAAAACTGAGTCGAATACACGTACCCATCGACCTTTCCCTAACGCGAATAAAATCGCCGATAATGAGTTTTAATTATTCACACTGTTTGCTGTTCTCGTATTTTAAGCAGCCGTTCCGTATTTTTAATTTGATAAAAAGTTAGCCGGCACCCCGATGCGTGATTAATTCGGACCTGTTAGACGTTTATAAGCTCGAGGGCCACTTTGGCAGAGTATTTTTGGAGCATCATGCGCAGGGGGTAGCTAATGAGGGTATGGCGTTTTGATAAGTTTTCATAATTGCTACGAAGTGGGTTATTCTGGAAAAATCTCCGGGAGATTGCGGAGAACTCTGTTATGCATATGTAAACGTGGAGAACACGGCCTTGGAAATGAAAACAGCTGCTTCCAGAAACGAGGTTAAATTTAGCCTGAGATATCAGGCATGTGTGGAAACATGTAATTTAATAATTCAACAATGAGCAAATGACGCAGTAGCGAAATTTTAATTCTTGATTTTAGAATGTCCGGCGGCTTCAATGTTCTGTTCTAATTTTTTGCGGATGGAATTTCATTTTGTGTTATCAAAATAACGGCAGCGTTTAACAGAATAGCACTCGCTGAAGTTCTTTCAGCAACCCTTAGCAGCGCGGTTATTTAAAATAGTTGATGCTTTAGTCTATTTAATAAAGACGTAGAGTAATAAAATCTCATTAAGTATGCAAATCGCTCAGAAATGAGGTACGTGGGCGAATTAAAAAATAAATGTAGTTTCTATGATGTTTTCATGGAACAGGTACCAATTTATTGCCGGATCATTGATTTTTTGCATAATCGAAGTGGCCTCAATAGGGAGACCGAAATGACTTGGACTTATGAGTCATTGGCCAACAAGTAATATTTGGCATTTACTTTTCAATGAAATGAACCGTTCGATTATACAACGATCAGTCTTCCAGAAAGCTCAACACTACCTATCATGAATAAACTAGATGATGAATAAGTACTCAAAGGATAAACAGGGATACATAACGCCAAGGTTCTCGTCAAGGCGATTTTGATCTTCATACACATACAGAATAAAGCCACGGTTTGCAGGTTAAAGAAACACATAAGGATAGGATACACAAAGAATTTGAAACGACAATTAGAATCTTACATCGACTGATCTTATACAGGGTGCTTCAACGAAAACTAAACAGAGGCTATATCTACCAAGATATTCATTTTTGATCAAAACGCAAAAACAGGTCAATTTTTGTTTAAAGGGGACATCTTTTGGGGTACAAAACTTGCCTGAAATATCAACTCCCTAAGCGGGGGTTGCAATCTTTGAACATTTTGAATAGGAAAGATGGGTCGAGTGATGACTCAAAAGAAAGGTGGTATCTTTGTCTACATCGCCTTGAACGAATTTCCATTTTCAACTGAAAACTGTAAAAGATACAGGGTGAGCAACTGAAAGATAGGGAAGACTATTTCCCTGAGACTATTCAAGTTTCAGTGAAGTAAAATGGAACAGATCCATGCTGATCAATGGCAGTCATCATCAAGTACCATCCTCAACCCCTAGAGTAGGGGTGACCACCCTTGAAAATTTGGAAGAGGGTAGATGGGTCGAGTGATACCTCGAAAGAAAGGTATTATTTTTGTCTGCATCCTCGTGAACGAATTTCCATTCTTGATTGAAAACTGTAGAAGATACAGAGTGAGCTATTGAAAAATAGAGGAGACTATTTATCGCTCTGAGCCATTCAAGTATTAGTGCAAAAAAATGAAACAGATTCATTCCAGATCAAAGGCTGTCATCTTTGATCTAAATGAATCAATTCCAGTTTTTCGCACTAATACTACAATAGTCTTGGGGCGATAGTCTTCTCTATTTTTCAGTGGCTCACTCTGTATCTTCTACAGTTTTCAATCAAAAATGAAAATTCGTTCACGGGGGTGCAGACAAAGATAATACCTTTCTGTCGAGTGATCACTCGACCCATCTACCCTTTTCCAAATTTCAAAGGGATTGCAACCCCCGCTTAGGGGGTTGATATCTCAGGCAAGTATTGTACTCCAAAAGATGTCTCCCTTGAAACAAAAATAGACCTGTTTTTGCGTTTTGATCAGAAATGAATATCTTGGTAGATATAGCCTCTGTTTAGTTTTCGTTGAAGCACCCTGTATAATCGGAAAGTTCTTCATAAACGCTCAAGTTTTTAAATGATTATAAAGAGTTTAAATTATAAGGTTGATATATTTCAATAATTTTTGTGATTCTGTCATTCTGTTCTGAACACTGATGACGAAAATTACTACAACCCAAGATCAGATGATCTGGGCTACCAATTTCCCCACAATTACACAAAGGGTCATCTATAGTCCAATACGATGGAGATAGGAGGGACACAAAGCATGACCACTTCCCAATCGACAAAAAATTCTGATGATATCCCTGGAATGACCGATATTTTTGAACCGAACTTTTGATGGAGGAATTTTCTGGATATTCTTTTAGAAGGCACCTTTATTGTTTTGTTGATATTCGTTACACCATCTACGAATGACAATTCGTTTGAAATCGGAAATTTATTGCCGGATCATTGATAGAAACCCTCGTACGAATCTCCAGGAAGAACCCAACTACCTGACTACGATCTTTAGTGTCTCTTTTGTCGCTTACGAATATTGCTATCCTCGTTTTAATAAAAATGTCTACTTCATACCCATAAAATTAGTCAGTATAGTAGACGAATGTGTTTTAGGTTTTCTTCGAAAATAAAAATGAATCAATTGAAAGTTATTGCATTTGAAACTAATAATTATTTAATGTGAATATCTAGATAGTTACGTTTACCAAAATTAATTATTCCATAATTTTCATGCATACCCATTTTACGATTAATTCTATACGTTGAAATATACAGGGTGTTACATAATAGTATGTCACAACTTTAGAGGGTAAATCTACGTGCAATTTTAAGAGGAAAAGTTCATACAAACATAGGTCCGCAAAAGCTTCTTTACAGAGCTACAGGATGTTGAAATTTCCGGAAAAAATTGGTTTTTTCTTCAAGACTGCCGTAGTTTTTGAGACATTCGGTCCAAATCTGGAATTCAAGTTATTTTCTACAGCCTTCATCATTACACGTCCTGAATTTCAACTAAAATCTACAAGGTGTTTTCTTTTCCGGAGCCATGTCTTCTTTTGCCCTTTCAAACCTTTTTTAAGTAGGCCACTGTTCAGCGTACAATCGATTTTCGTCGTCTTCGTACAATTTAGAAACTGTTTTGACACTTGTAATTTTTTTGTATCTCCAACCGTTCTCGAGCAAAAAATTATTAAACGATTGTATGCATTTCAAGACTTTTGAAGTTATTGCTGTGAGAAAAAAATGGGTAATTTTACTAACGCCGAATTGGCTGATATCCATTCCATGTACGGTCTGGCTGACGGAAACATAACAGAAGCTAGGCGATTTTATCAGGTGCGCTTTCCAAATCGAGTAACACCAGACAGGCGAACATTTTAAAATATCCACAGAAGGTTGAGGGAAACTGGTACTTTTACTGCAAATTATCATTTGAAAGGTGCAACTCAAACTATGAAAACTCAAGATATTGAGGAAGCAGTTTTGAATTGTTTTGATTTGAATCCTCATGTGAGTACAAGAAAAACTGGAAATCAGTTCTAATTTGGAGGATTTTCCATGACTTTTTATTGTATCCGTTTCATATTCAACGCGTCCAAACACTACTTCCTCGAGATTTTCCTTCAAGACTGAATTTCTGCCGATGGTTCTTAGATGAAATTGGAGAAAATGCTCATTTTGATAGTGAAATAATGTTTATAGACGAAGCTAACTTCTCGAGAACTGCTATCACAAATGTTCACAATAATCATTATTGGACTGAGGAAAACCCCCATTTGATTGAAGAATCTCATCATCAAGAACAGTTCTCACTGAATGTCTGGATCGGAATAATTGGAAATTATTTTATTAGGCCATTTTTTTTGCCTTACACACTAAACGATCCCGCTCATTAGCAATTTCTTGAGGAGAAGTTACCTTTATTGCTCGAAGATGTGCCACTTTTGGTGAGAAACATAATGCATGACGGAGCACCAGCACATTTTAGTAAAGAAGCTAGGGAATTCTTGAATAATACATTCAACAACCAATGGATAGGTCGGGTGGGCCAGAACCATGACCACCTGAGTCCCCAGACTTAAATCGTTTAGACTTTTCTTTATGGGGATATCTTAAAAGTTTATACCACACCAGTGAATATTTTAGAAGAATTGAGAAATCGAATAGTAACCTGTCATGACACGATAAGAAATACCCCAGGAATATTTCAAAGAGTGCGTGATAATAAACGAAGAAGGACAGAGGCCTGTATTCTTGCAGGCGGATAACACTTCCAGCAATTTATTTAGTTTTTAATTGTTCTCTTTTTTAGTTTGATATTGAATAAGTATAAGTTGAGTCTCAGAAGACGAGCTATCTAAATAAAAGCAAATTTTGGGCATACCTATCAAGTATTTCTATTATTTTTTTTATTTAGCGAATAACATACAATTCAAATAATTCAAAATCAATAATTTTTCACTCAAAAAAGACTGGATTTACGAAAAAATTACAAGTGTCAAAAAAGTTTCTAAATTGAGCGAAGATGACGAAAATTGATTCAACGCTGATCAGTGGCGTACTGTAAAAAAGTTCGAAAGGTCAAAATGGGACATGAATTCGGAAAAGAACACACCTTGTGAATATCAGTATGAATCTAGGAAGTGTAATGATGGAGGCTGTGAAAAATAGCTTGCATTCCAAATTTGGGCTGAGTATCTCAAAAACAGCAGAAGTTTTGAAGAAAAAACCAATTTCTTCCAGGAATTTCAACACTGTAGCTTCGTAACGATGCTTTTGCGGACCCAATTTTATATAAACGTTTTTCTTGAAATTGCACGTAGATTTACCCTCTCAAGTTTTGACATATTATTATGTAACACCCTGTATAATAATTGAAAGATGTTTATATTTTAGATAACTGAATAATTTGCAAATTATGCAAATCAACATTTATTTTATATTATAGTACACTTTAGCTAAATTTTCCACATGAGTTTTAACATTACCTAACAGAATGTTAAACAATGTTTATGAATAATTTCATGACTTTATAAAACGTTCTTAATTCGATTTCTTTATACACTTCAAAATTATAAAAGTCAAAATTATGCTTGTCAAAATGCGCATATATATTTTAAGCTGCAATATTTTCATAAAATATTTACAATTAATTTTCTGATGATGTATCTACCCTATGCCTTACAAATTTACTTAGTGAATGACGTTAATGATTCTAATGTGAATTTTTGTTTACAAACTGATGCCAGTAATAGAAAATATATTAAACTATTTTCTTTAGTTGTCCAATATTTTGATATTGAAAATGGGATACAAAACAAACTGTTTGATGCTATAAACAGCTCGCTGACTCACCACAAACTTTCATATGGTAAAGTGTCTGGTCTTATTGTAGACAATATACGCAACCGAATTAATATGGAATCACTCGGTATTTCACCTTATTGATTGTTTTTAACCATGAACCTTTGACCACTTGTGAAGAATGAAGTTTTTTGTTGAAAAAACTCCTCAGTCGTCACTGAGATTTGGAATTGTGAACTTCAGAATTTAAAATAACCTATAATCATAATTGAAAATGCCTTACGTCAGATTTGTCCGATGTGCAGAGGGGTTGAATAATTGCTCTCGTTGAAGAAGGGGTGACACAGAGGGATGTAGCGGCAATAATGGGGGTATCACAGGGATGATTTCAAAAACCTACGCCCGATACGTGGAGCTACAATCTCTGCAAAATAGGCCTAGAAGAAGTCGTAGGAAGATAACTTCTGAAGAACAAGACCGCTTTTTGTGGCAAATTGCAAGAAGAGACCCTAGTACGTCGTACCCCATACTCCAAAGGCAATTTTTGGAAGCAACAGGCATCGAAACGATATATTAAAGACTGAGCTATTTATAGTGGTTCCTGAATTCGCATCGGCCTCTTGTTTAGTATCACCACTGACGCTATTTATTTTGTTATCACTATCACTAGATTCTTGACAGCAAATCACAAATGCTCCCGTGACTGGTATGAACCAAGTGAGAAAGTCATTTACTACATGATTCGTGAAAGTTTTATCCACAAATTTTATGTATTAATGTGGTTCAAGGTCTGGTTTTGCAGCATTTCCGAATTTTCACATGTTAAATTTGGATTTTCACTAGAGCCCGCTTGTGACGCGTCCTCATCGCCGGCGGCCATATTGACCTTTTTTTAAGAAAAGGAGAAAAGTGCTTACATACAAGAGATAAATGAACTCTACCTTTCATACCACACAGAAGTTAATGAAAGAGTCCTTCCAGCAATAAGACCAAGTGTATGACCAAGGTATAGAAGGAATCTCTCGTGCGGATTGTATTTCGTCTGGCCACCGTCTGGCTGACACGGGCGGTGTTATATCGGGCCAGTGGCACCTTTATGTTCCGGTCCGATGCCGTCTTTTATAAATAGATTTTTAGTTTATTCGTCTCGTTAATTGAAATATATCACCGACCGGGGAATTTCATTCGTCTCGAGCTATAGACAGAGGAGATTGATTGACAAATAGCTCGCCTTTCAACATTGTCGTTTCATTATTCCAGGAGAAGAAAAAGGGACCCCACTGATGAGTCCACAGGGATGAATAAACGAGATTATGTTAACCTCATACAAAAGAAATGCATTGTTCCATTGAGAATCACATTTGATTAATGTGCTTATTGTACAAATTAACGAATTTTGTGATACCAGATGTAGGCCAGTGCAATTGTCGCCTTTGGTTGTGGTTGCCTATTTTCATTAGAGGAAATAGAGTATGTCTGATTCCGAAGAGGTGAATACATTCTGTCGAAAAAGTACCTGGAATTAGCGAATGAAACAAAATATTTGTGTTTTTCGTTTAAGTTTATTCTATCACCTTCAAAGTGATAATATACCAGCGAATAATCCCTATCATCAAAACATTTTTCAAACGACTTCAGTTCTCACCGCGAATTTACGTGTTCTATCGATTCAAAATTGGCACCTCCAAGTGTTAATTTGCGTTCGGAAAACGAAAAAAGTCAGTCGGAACCATATGAGGTGAATGCTGTGGTTGTTCGATGGTGTTTGTTGAGTTTGTGGTCAGAAATTCATGTATAAACAAACACAACAGCGATAATCAAAAAAAAGGCAACCTTATCTTGACTTTTGATCGACTTTGACGTGGTTTTTTCGGTTTCCGTTCAGTAGGAAGACGCCATTAAGAAGCTCATTGACTGGTTTGGAAGTCAAACTCATAAACTCATGTTTCGTCGCCACTTACAATGCGTTTTATGAATGTGGGATCAGAATTGACTTATAGCGTATGTCTTTAGCGAGCTTTATACGATTCAATTGTAGGAGAAAATTTAGGTCTTTAGGAACTAGTCGAGAACCAACGCGTTTCATGCCCAAACAATAGTTCGAAATGGTACGAATTGATTTGTGAGACACAGAAAGTTCATTGCTTATCTATCTCAAACTTAAATGGCGATTTTTCAATTATCATTTCCTTCACTTTATAGCTGTCAACTTCATATGGAGATGTTGATGGCTGACGAGAACGCGGAAAATCTTTTTTCATAACTCAGCTGCTGTATTATCAATAAAGCCCATTCACCGTTCCTCCAAATTACAGAAAATTGCTTCTAATCCTTCGAAATTTTGTTTTACTCATAGGCGCCAAATTTGGAAATTGGTTATTGAATTGCTTGCAAGTTCTTTCCACCACTTTTCGACATTCGCCATGAATTAAGAAGAGATTAAACATATCCTCGTTTGAATAATCAGCCATTTTATTATCAATCTGGTGTTTTTCGAAAATTTTCACTTCAAATTACCAACAATTCTTGTTGAAATATCAAATTCGAATGAACGAAGTGACAAGTACATTAATTTTAGGCACCTGTCAGGTGAGCGTAGCCAGTTCAGCTACTTGATTCAAATATTTCAAAGCATTCTCTGTTAGTTCTTGCAAAATCATCAAAATTCAATATATTCCAAAATTATTTCGGAACTATAAGAGATGGGTATAGTACATGCTGATACAATTCCATCTGAAATTTGACGCTTCATCTGATGGCGATATAAAAATTGGCACGTGCCATTTGAAAAAATTGAGTTATTACTGTTTGAAGAAGGCCAAATTGAAAAAATCATATAAAACAACGCAATAAACATTTGACATGTGTAGACTGCTTAAAAAATTCCTTTATCCTTCTTCTATCCACCCAAACAAAAATTGTGTCTGTAGTGCAAAAGATCTACGAGCTACAGTTTTTTTAAATGTTCCTCAAAAATCGAGTTTATAACAAAAATAATAAAATCTGTCAAAAGTTTTGACAGATAAGGGCCAACAACTTGGGTATTTTATGCTTTGCTCAAATGTCGGTTTTAGATGTATAATAAAAAAGGTAGATTGCCATTTGAAATAACAAAGTGATGACCTACTTTCGGTATAACCGGAAATGGTATCACTTCGAAAATATTTCACTTCAATTGGAAATCGCTAATTATAACCGCGTATGAAATTTCAGCTTGATATTGTAATTGGAACTCAAGAAGTGTTTAAAGGACGGTCCCGGTGGATATCCCTGTATATTATAGGCTGATATTATATCACGTTCTGCGAAAGCATGAAAAAACAGCAAATTCTGTGCTTCAAGATTCTGTGCGCCCTTTTGAAGATTTAGAAAAGTACATATCCTGTGCCACAATAATCTAGATTCACAAAATGTACACTACTCTTAGAAATTACCATAAGAAGCATTAATTTGGTAAGTTCTATAGTAAGGAAAACAGTTTGCAATGAATAAGTAAAGTTATAGTTAGGGATTCAACGAAAATTTTTGAGAATATATTTACATTAAAAAAAGATCATTAAAGATTTTGGTCTGACCAGATTCTCATGAGCACTGCCAAACCGGATCAACTTTTGAGCGCTGTAACAGCGTTTTAAATGAATTAAATTGAAAACATTAAAGGGAAAAATTTTACTTATTTGCTTATAACTCCTTCATTTTTGAATTTAGGGCTGAAAGTTATATGAGCATATTTGTAGGCGAAGAGATTTCCCACAAATTATGTCGCTATAAATTTTCTGTAGGACGTACAGTTTATGAGATATCGCGAAAAAGATGTTTGCAATTAATTCTTAGATGGCGTCCGGGGGACAAGGCCGGCAACCCCACAAACTTGGGGTTAATTTGACCCCCCCCCACATGTCCCAAAAATAAAATTGCGTCCTCTAAAAAATGCGCATTTAGATCGTAACATTTCAATGGACTAGTAAAGGAATAATTTTCACAATTCATTCCTCGAATAAATATATTGCATTAGAACGGATGGAACAAAACATACTCAGTCTAGAATTTTTATTCCTGTTAACGGCGATATCATAGATATCGATTGCGGCAGGCGCCAAAGTACGAGCGTGTTCGAATACGGTTTTGCATTATGAAATCGATTCTGAACTTCCTCGTCTAGCGTTCACCACAGAGGAACAATGAATTCCACATTGGGAATTAATTGAAAATTCAGTGAAGTCACAAAATACCAATGTTTTAACCTCAGAAAAAGTATGATTATGTATTGAAGAATATTATAGTAATCGTATTGTATCAGAAACTGATTGATCTCAAAATGATATTCTGGAAAACCTAATAACAAATAAGACAAAAAATTAATTGATTTCGCCATTACTACGAGATAGTTAATCAAGATGATAATAAGAAATTAAACCGTGTCGATCTCTCGACCATCTTCTTTTGACAAATAGTGTACTAATACACATGTTAAAATACATACATAGATACAATCTCAAAGTCCTTCACAAATGCAATGAAGGAATTAGAATGAGTCTGTTGGAAAGTTTGGAAATTCATACTCAATTAGTTTGGATGTAGATAACATGTTCTCTCTAACATCCCAACAGAGGAATCCCTTCAATTTTTTTTTTCATTTCAGATTGAGTGCTTCGATTGCAAAGATCATTACCACTGACGGTACACATTTTTAAAAATTTGTTATGGAAACTATAACATATCATATAAATTGATGAGTTTGAAATAACTGAGAGTATCATATACAGTGTGTTCCAACGAAAATTTGACCCCCCCTCTAACTCCGAAATGAGTAACATTAGCGAAAAACACCAAGACACATCGATTTTTGTTTCGAGGGGGAGCATTTTTCGAAATAATTCGAAACTTCTCAGATCAACCCCCTACCCCCAGCAACCCTAACTTTGAAATTCATCATAGGAATAAGGGTCGAGTGGCACCTTACTGAAAAGGTCTGTCAATTCTCCACCTTGATTTGTCGTTTTAGAATTTTAAATTAACATACAGGGTGTCCCAACCAAGGGTGAAGTTGAATTCTGGAAATCCCAAATACTAAATGAAATAGATTTATTTTGGCATAATGCAAGCGCAGGTTTATGCTCGGTCTAGAAAACGACCTACACTTGTGAATTTGGAGTTGGTGCAATCAACCCCTATTTCCAGCATCCCCAACTCAAAAATCATTCGATCGATAATAGGTCAAGTGGCACCTCGTTGGAAAGGTACTGCAATTTTCTCTTCGAATTTGGTATTTTCGAAATTCAGAATCATCATACAGGGTGTCCCAAAGCAGGAACATTGAAAATCCAAATAACTTTTTGAAACTGGTTCATTTCGGTATACGAGAACATGTTTGATCCGAGAATAGGACTTTCTTGTGTGGTTATAGAATTTTTGCAATCAACCCTTCCATTCAGCATCCCCAACTTGAAAATCATACAAATAATTCAAGTGGCATATCTTCAGAAAGGTTTTTGAATTCCAGAATGATTAAAGCATTTCATTCAGTTCGGCTCTCCATACAGGATGTCGCTTTCGAAAAATTCAATATCGTCATTTGAAATTATCAACTAAAATTAATTCGAAACTGTTAAAAGTATTGGGGTACGATGTGTTGAGCATCAATTACGAAGAAATAAAGCTGATTTCTGCATTGAAAATGTTCACATTTTTTCATTTCCATCTGGCGTGCAGTCATCTGTTATTTCTCATTTTGCAATGAAATATTATTATTATTCAGATCAGTTCCTCATTATTGTTGTTGTTCGTCAGTTGAAATTAATCTGAAAATGGTTTATTCCACTGAGGAAAGGGTCGAAATTGTATCGACGTATTTTCGAAATAACAGTTGTGCCAAAGAAACGGCAAGGATATTCGATAGGAACCATCCTGAAAGAGAAAGGAGTCAGTCACCAGTACGTTAAATATTTGGTTGACAAATTCCTAGCTACGGGTTCGGTGGCAAACAAAAACATGAAGTGGCATGTCCTGTCAGAAATGAGGCAACGGAAGTGGCAGTAGTGGGTCATCTACAAATGGAGAATACTACTTCGATCAGAAAACTATCTCGTCTGACTGGTGTATCAGCTACAACTGTCCATAGAATCGTGAAACATCACAAATTTCACCCCTACAAGGTAAAATTAGTGCATGAAATAAACGAAGATGATCCAGATCGTCGTTTACAGTTTTGTGAAAATCTAAGTGAAAACCTAAACGCTAATCAAATTTTCTGAATAACATCTGTTTTTCTGATGAAAGCACCTTTATGCTCAGTGGTGAAGTGAATAGACATAATTGTCGATATTGGGACACACAGAATCCTCATTGGTTTAGAGAGGCCCACACGCAAAGGCCTCAGAAGTTGAACGTTTGGGCAGGAATTTTGGCAATCATCTAGTTGGGCCTTTCTTTATTGAGGGTAATCTGAATGGAAATGGCTACCTACAGTTGTTAGAGGAACACATACATCCTAGATTGACAGAAATTTTACAGAACGATCCAACTCTTTCTGAGGACGAAATGCGTTTTCAACAAGACGGTGCTCCTCCGCATTATGATGCTCGGGTGCGCCAATATTTAGACGAAAATTTCCCAGGAAGGTGGATTGGTAGAAGAGGACCTGTTGAGTGGCCAGCCAGGTCACCAGATTTAAATCCCTAGATTTTTTTTGTGGGGCCATCTAAAATCTAAAGTTTATGCCACAAGACCAGAAAACCTGGAGGAGCTGCGGATGAGGATTATCACAGAATGCCGACTTTTGACTACTGAAGTTTTCGCTAATGTGAGAAGAGAGTTCGAAAATCGTCTGTATAACTGTATGGAGGTGGGCGGAGGTCATTTTGAACAATTGTTGTAATAATCAAGTTAGTTTTTTGTTTTCAATTGAATACAAGTTCAATAAATCTCGTTTTCCTGTTTAGATGAGCATCCAATCAGTTTCTCCATCATCCCCTCATCCTGATCCTCACGCCAGAAAACCTCGATTGTCAAACTGAAACCAATGCCTCAGTGATTCAGAAAATAGAAAAATCTTTCTGGAACTTTGCCACTCAACCTGTAATCACTTGTATGATTTTTTGAGTTGGGGATGCTGAATGGAAGAGATTGATTGCAAAAATTCCATATTCACGCAAGAGAGTCTTATTCTCGAATCAAACATAAACATGTTCTCGTATTATACCGAAATGAACCAGTTTCAAAAAGTTATTTGGGTTTTCAGTGTTCCTGCTCCGAGACACCCTGTATGATGATTCTGAATTTCGAAAATACCAAATTCGAAGAGAAAATTGAAATACCTTTCCAACGAGGTGCCACTTGACCTATTTTCGATCGAATGATTTTTGAGTTGGGGATGCTGGAAATAGGGGGTTGATTGCACCAACTCCAAATTCACAAGTGTAGGTCGTTTTTCTAGACCGAGCATAAACCTGCGCTTGCATTATGCCAAAATAAATCTATTTCATTTAGTATTTGGGATTTCCAGGAATTCAACTTCACCCTTGGTTGGGACACCCTGTATGTTAATTTAAAATTCTAAAAATGACAAATCAAGGTGGAGAATTGACAGACCTTTTCAGTAAGGTGCCACTCGACCCTTATTCCCTATGATGAATTTCAAAGTTAGGGTTGCTGGGGGTAGGGGGTTGATCTGAGAAGTTTCGAATTATTTCGAAAAATGCTCCCCCTCGAAACAAAAATCGATGTGTCTTGGTGTTTTTCGCTAATGTTACTCATTTCGGAGTTAGAGGGGGTCAAATTTTCGTTGGAACACACTGTATATTGGTGACATTGTTCTCAATAGCATCTTGTAGTGTCGGCTTTAAGTTTGATGCAAGTCTCTTCTGGTCATATTTCGGACATTCTACAATGATATGCCTGATGTCTAACCTTACGTTGCATAGCTCACAGTTTGGATGAGGCTCCTTCCTCATTAGGTGTTGGTGGGTTAGACGAGCGTAGCCTAATCGAAGTCTCAATATTTTAACATGATCTTTCCTTTTCTTTGGTGAATCAATAATTTCGTAGCTTCTTGGTTTAATCTGTTCAAAAAATGTCCCTGATGGAGACCATTGGGTTTGCCAAATTTCTCGGACTTTCTTCTTGGCCATACACTTGAAATCACCTGGAGTTAATAATTGGAGATTAGGTGTTCCTTTGTAGGCGTTCTTTGCGGCAATATCCGCTTTTTCATTTCCAGTAATTCCAACATGAGAAGGCGTGAATACGAAAAGTATTGACATATTGAGCAGAATGTCTCTGTTGGTTTATCTGTTGAACCAAAGCACAGTTTGAATATAACTCTGATAGCTTCCGAATTGAGTTGAGTGAATCAGTGCAGATGCAGTATGAACATTTCGGGTTATTCAGAATATATACCAAGGCCTGGTGAATGGCTAGCATTTCTCCAGTAAAGACAGTACCATTTTCAATCGCATATGTTTGGGTTCCTTCGGGTGTAACAACAGCAAGGCCCACCACACCTGTGGATGTATTTAGCGATGCATCGGTGTAGATGAATGTGGCCTCTGGATGTTTATGTAGTTCTTCTTGGAATAGTGTCCTCAGAAGTTCCGGGCTGGTCTCAGATTTTATGTATTCAGCTAAGTTGGTAGTTTTTTCTATTCTATGTACGCACCAGGGAGGTATGGAGGATGAAGGTAGGGGTAAGTGAGAAGGTTCAGGAATTTGCAGTTCTTCAAGTGTTTTATTAAGTCTTTTATGAAAAGGACGAATAGAGTTTGCATTTGTGATTATATCATTTTGCCGGCTCAATGTAATATATCTCATGTTACCATGGTTAACTGGTTAGCTGATTTTGGATATATTAATTTATGTATCCTATATAATAACGGCTTTTTTTCTCCAATAATAGAGAAACTTATATGTGAAAAACGTTCCTGTGAAAGTATTTATCCGCAAAATAGTTCTGACAGCCACACGTATCAATATTTCTTATTAACCTTCTGCGGTCCAATTTCTAAAAAAATCGCAAATAACATCCAAATCCCAAGTGTAAAATTAACAAATCGATAAACAAACTATCAAATATATTTTTCAATGGCAAAAATAGAACTCATCATGTCCCAAATGTAACGGAATTTATATTGGTCAAACAGGCAAGTCGTTTAGAATTAGATATAAGGAACATCATTCATATTTTCATAAAAGCAAAACAGATTCCACTTTGGCACAACATTGCGTAAAAAACAACCATATTTTCCACAAAAGGTATGAAACTCAATTATCTTGAATTCTTAGAAATATTCAAAGCTAAAAACAATGCAGACAATAGTCAAATATTACTTAACGATTTGACCTATTTATGTTATTCTCAAATATTTGGGATTTTTAAGTAGTTTACAATTATAAATTAGTACCCCATGTTAATTTCTAATATTTAGTCTACCTGTTCTGTTAAACCATTTCTCTGCGCGAAAACTCGAACTAGCTATAACATTGAATAAACTTTTCCTTAAACACTGATATTTTTTACGTAGTACGAGGATGTATTGATAAGTTTCCGGCCTGACAAAGAGAAACGTTTTACGTTTTTTAGATTTCAACATAATCTCCTTTAATTTCTCTCTCGCAGATCTCTTACCCAAGTTCCTTAAAATACCCATTAACAGCTCCGATTACACTTCCACGTTTTGAGGTTAGGAAACAGATAATAGTCACTCGGGGCCAGGTCTGGAGAGTAGGGAGGATGCGGCATCAATTCGAACTTCAGATCATAGATTTTAGCCATGGCAACGTACAAGAAGAATGCGCTGGTGCGTTATCGTGATGAAACAAAATTTTTTTCTTCGCTAAATGAGGTCGTTTAATTTGCACCTTCTGGCTAAAACGTTGCAATAAGTCTGCGAAGTATTGACCAGTGATAGTTTTACCCTTTTCAAGGTAATCAATGTATATAATACCTCTTGCATCCCAAAAAACAGTAGCCATAATCTTGTTTGCCGATAAAATTGTTTTTGTCTTCTTTGGAGTTGGTTCTCCTGTTCCAATCCACTGTTTTGACTGTTGTTTGGTTTCAGGAGTGTAGTGGTGGACCCAAGTGACGAGTAGACGCAAAAATTCGCTTGGATTATGCTTCTACTGCGCCAAATTGGCGGTAGAAATGGTTTTTCGATTAAATTTTCAGCAAACGCGGCACCCATCTTGCACAGAGCTTTTTCATATGCAAATGTTGGTGCAAAATGATTTGCATATATTCATATGACATCTTACAGGTCTCAGCTATCTCAGGCACTTTTGATCTGCGGTCTTCCAGCAATATTTTATGAATTTTTTCGATCATATCTGGAGTTATGATTTCAACGGGGCGTCCTCAGGGTGGGTCATCACATGTGCTCACACGACCCATTTTAAACTCGAAAAACCACTGTTTAACGGTTGAATATGATGGGGAGGATGTCCCCATTGTTAAATTAATCTCTTCTCTAATTTCCTTCGGCGTGATGAAAGTATTTGATGACAGCACGCTTTTCCAAGAGAAAGCCACCTCCGAAGTAGGCCTAGTGGCGCCATCTCTTTGTCAGGCCGGTGACTTATTAATCCAGCCTCGTAATATTCGCAATCCTCGTAATATCAATTTAATATCACCTAGTAATGGCCGAATCTATTTCGTTATAAAAATTCGCTAGAACCTTAAACTCTGAAAACAAAGCGTGACTAGATTTCCAAGACAAGCTTTGTTTTCCTTATTTTGAAGACATAAATGTGAAAGTTAACTATTTAGAAAACCATTTATAACAAAGTTGTTGAATATGTGCTATGAAATAACCGACCGTTTCATACCACAGCTCATAATTTTTCCGCTCACAGAACAGCGTAGAGAGACAGTATTTCACCCACATTTCATGTTTTTAATGAGGTCGTCATCTTCCGGAAGTTTTCCTATGCATTCAAGAAATTCGATTTGGTCGATTGGTTTTCTCACTCCCTATGATGCTGTTACTTTAAAACAAAAGTTCTGTTCAGACTTGAACAAACCCTTATATACAAATTGTCACAAAAATACTTAATTGGAAAGATGGAGAATGGCCTGTAACGTTCAGACTTTCGGCCTCCAAAACAGCAATTAAAACTGTCGTTACACTTTTACCCCACAGCGAAACAGTTTTGTGAACAGTTAATCAGAATCACTTTACGAATTAATTTATAGTTAGTCACGGACACGCGAATAAAGACTGAGTTATTCTAAACTGAGCATAATTAGCATCAAAACTTTGCTTATTAGCGACAGTCAACTCGAATCATACTCCGGTGGCTTTTTTAAAGCTTCGTGTTTCTAATTCGAACTGCATGCTATTCGTCCATTCTTCCAACTACGATGAAATGGCAACTCTATCTGAATAAATTGAATTGTATCCTCGGGAATTATTCAGCGGAAGATGCAATGCTGTATACAAAACGTCTCGTTGGAGATATAGCAATTCGATATCACTACTGTAAACGACACAAAACAAACACAAATTCGCGATGATGTGATCACGAAAAATTGGGGGCTGTTCGCTCCTTCGACATGTTCACAGCTGTGTATGAATCAAATAAAATAACATATTTACATGTTTTTCAATTTTTATTAGGGATGTACATTACGGTGGTGAAAAATATCAACGGATCACTCTCACTGATTTTTATTTCATTTTTTAAATGAAGTTTAGGGGTCGCGATCCACATTTTCTAATTGAAAAAGAACTTGAAATAAGAGGAACGATCGAGAAAAATTTACAACAGGGCATGACTCCTGTTTGTTTACATGATACGTTAACCAGGACTTGTTCTCAATTTGACTAACCTCCCCCCCTCTTGCCTGACATTCTCAAGGTCACGCCACGTAACTCGCTCAAATAACTCCCCAAATTTGAATGTACTTTTCATATAAATCATGAGATTAATTGATATGATTTTCATTTCTGCTACTAAGTTAGAGTACGGAGAGATGAAATAACATGAATGATAGAACTATGTTTATTTTAATAATTGATATATTACAAACTAAATAGGAACTTTTCCGTAACTTCAAGGACAGTCTTGAATTATATATATATATATATATATATATATATATATATATATATATATATATATATATATATATATATATATATATATATATATATATATATATATATATATATATATATATATATATATATATATATATATATATATTAGTTTCAGAGCGATTTTCGACGCTGTCCGACCCCAATTTCCAAGCCTTGCGATCATCCCACTGTCCTTCAGCAAGTTAGTTTGCGGACATGGCCTTTTTTATGCCATTGGTTCAAAAGATGATGACGACGGTAGCACTGTGTTGAACTTCAGAAAAAGTTTTTTCACATTCGGATAGCCGATGAACATTTGAAAAGTCTTCCGATTGCCAGTTAAATATTTGACAAGCTCTAGTTCAGTTTTCGAACACGATACTTGTGTTGTATTTTGAACAGGAGATCTGATGGAAATGGAATTTTCTCTGGAATAGTCTTCATTGAAGTAAAAAATCATCATAGATGGGAGGAGATCTGCGGTCGAGTTCCTCTCCGGGTGAGGTTGAAGCAATATTTTTAGCACTCGTGATGATAATTGAAGCAGTTTTCCATGAAGTCGGTAAACAGGAATATTCGAAGGAAGAGGTCATTATCTCAGACAGCGGGTAACACAAGACATCAGCATTCTTTTTCTTTTTAAGGAAGATTGTTGTTATTCCATCCAGGCCAGGAGATGAAGAGCTCTTAACTCTGCAGATATAGTTTTTAACCTTCTCAGACGTGAATGATATTTGTGATATACTTGCTTCCACTCTTGACGAAAGTAATTGAGGGAGATTGCCATCTGTAGGCTCAACAGTAAAAGCCTCAGCAAAAGACTCAGCGAGTGCTTCAGCTGAATGATCGTCTGCTGAACATACCGTCAGAGCGGTATAATAAGGGGGTTGACACTTTCGTTTTGAGGCTAGTTCGAATGTGTTTATATAGGTACTTCTGGCAATGAAATGTTCGTATTCACGTCTGTCTGAGCGAATAGAAGCCACTAGGGAATTTGAAAACGCTCGATACGCTGCAAAATCAAATCAATGTTCCTTGATACTCTATACCTCCTCCATAGATTTCGCTTAGACGAAGCATCTTAATGTGAAAATTGGTTTCTACGACAAATTTCCAACTTCGAGTTTTTAGCAACACTGGAATTTATGATGGAAAGAAAGTTCAGCCACATTTCGTTTGGATCATCTGCAGATACCAGGACATTTTGCCAATCTGTTTCAGTGAGTTCTTCACTCACTGTATCGAAGTTCGTCACTGTAGTCATTGATTACATTGAAATTATTGTGACAGAAAGAATTTGTATTTCGGAAATTATTACAACATGATCGGAGATGCCTATAGGTGGATGGATATCAGGCTTCGTTACAAGCTGCTCATCGTTGGTGAAAAGAAGGCCGATAATAGAAGGTTCATTATCGATTCGGAATCGAGTAGGCTTTTGCTATGAGTTGGAAAAGATCAGAATCGACAAAAGAACGAGCAAAATTACTGGTTGCGGAGTCTGCATCAGGGTCAGGTATCTTAGGTATAGGTCAAGTTAAAGATGGAAGATTGAAACATCTGACGATGAAGATTATCCTCAGTAGATAGCTCTACGTCTGCCTCTCTTTCGACATCCAGAGGCCTATAAATACAGTAAAAATTTAGTTGAAGAGTGTTTTTCGACAAACTTAGGTATATTATATCAATGCCAAGAATATTCATTTCTCGCAAGAAGTTGTAAAATTGTCGGCAATATAGTTACTGAGGTACACACAGACTCTTCCTCCCCTGCGATTTTCCCTTGTCACATCTGAAGATATTTACTAATGATTCAGGTTCATTAGCGTGAAGCCAGGTCTCTGTTATATATTCTTTTGAAAAGAGAGGATTTACAAAAAATTGAATATTTGTGTTTACAATAAATGCTTATATCTATAATTTTGGTGTGTGTCAGAAAAAACATAAGTGTGAGCTCAGGAAATGTAACAGGGGAACCATGCTATCTTGTATATGATTCAATGAACGAGTGAAAAAACCTGGGGACAAAACTCGTTTCCCTGTCGCTATTGCACTAGCAATAGCTTGTCTGTTTATGTTGTGTTAGTGTCGTGTGTACATAAAGAGTACCAAAGATTTTTCTGCTTAGCCGCTTCATTCTCTCTTGCATTCCATGATTTCCAAACGAAGACAAGGGTGAAAGGAAGGTGGTTTGGGACAGGACTCTTTAACAATGGAAAAAGAAAACCAGCAGAAAAATATTTCAACAATCATACTTCTTATATGTCTGAACAAATCTAAGAAAAGATTTTACATAGCAAGCAAGGTCATGAAAAGGACTAAGGAGATAATAAAAAAAATATTTTAGAATCATTATGGACCCAATAATTTGGGTTGATATCGCCTATATATTATTTCTTCGTGGAACTTGTTTAATTTCAAGAAAAATTTGCGAAAAAATTCTGACAGTCGTTCGAAAAATGTGAAAAGTGTTATAAATATGAGATGAGGTCCGTGGTGTTGCACAAAGCATACTTATTCGTCTACCTTGGAAAGTAAAGAGTTCAAGTTGGTATACATACAAGACAGGATAATGATTTTCCATTCGCGAAAGTTAACAACAATTTTCAGAATGCCGCTTTTATATTTAATAGTTGAATTGCTGAAGGACCCAAGGTCGATGGCCATTTGCGCAGTGCGCAATAAAAATAAAATTTATTATTTATTAGTTGAATTGGTTTCACCATTATTCATCCTCGGTTCCAACTCATCTGGAAGCTCCTTCAATACTTGTTGTTGAAGAAGAGTGAGATCACTAACAAATGTAAATCCTAGTGTATTTTCGGACTCGAGCAGCTTTTTCTTGTTTCGAAGGATTTCCCAAACGTTCTCCATTCACACAAAAAAACTCAACAAGTACCATCGAACAACCACCGTATTCACCTGGTGGCTCTGGCCGAATCTTTTTTCCTCCAAAACTCAAATTACCACTACGGCTTGAAACGATAGAAGTCATAAAAGAGAATTCGCGATGAGAACTGAAGTCGATTTCGGAAAAACTTTTGAAAACGATTTGATTATTGAAATATTTGTGTTGTATTGACTCATTCCCAGTCTTTTTTGACATAATGTATTTTTGCAACCAGACTCTGTTGGTAAATGTTGCATGAAGAAGACTATCAACAGAATAACTGAAACCTCGTAGTTTCAACAACTGGAAACTGCCCCTAATAATTTGTCCACCTACTGTATATAAGTGAACAATGTCTATGTCAATTTCTCGTAGACGTATAAGTGAATGTGCAGATTTGGATGCATTTTGCATGTTCCTCATTGTTGGTTATAATTTCCTGTAGCACAGTCACCTGGGATCTGTCGAATTCATCTAATACCCTCGAAGACTGCCGGAGCTGTTCTTGCTGAATGCAAATTTCAGATATTAATACAACGTCATACGATGTGCATTGTAGTCATACAATGTGATATGTAGCAAATCCCGAGCGGGATAATCTCTATTACGTGAGACCTTTATTGTTTATAGTCTACAACTACACAAAGTTATTAGCATGACTTCCAAGTCTAGTGTAGTTCTTAATAGTTCTAGCTAAGAAGTTTTGTGTTTGTGAATATTTTACAATGCTTTGATTCGAAGATAAAGAGGAAAATATAAGCGATACATATGGAAACTTTCTCTTTTCAGTAGTTGGAATTTTCGAACTCTTTGTCAATACTGGTGTGGTGAAATTGATATTCAGCTTCTCGGCGGGATATACAGGGTGACTTACGAGTGATCGTACATAGTTTAACTGTAATTAGAGTATGAATACGAAGTATCGCTATTCGTTTTCGAGATACAGGCTGTGTTATGGATTTGGTTGATTTTTCTAATCGCAATAAACCTTGAACGCATAGATCGATTTCCTCGATATTTTGTACCATAATTAACATGGCTGATGTTAACAATATTGACTGTAGACGAAAATCAAACCCCTGGACGAAACTGAAAAAAATAGTTTTTTCATTGAAATAACTAAACAAATACCTGTACATGACTTTTCGAGAAATCTCACGTTCTTAATCAACAACAAAAATTGTTCTAAATAATGAGTTTACTGCGAAAACCGTCGCATTCTACTGAACTTTTCAATTAAAGTATGCCTATGAGGAAAACTCATTTTTCTCTGTTTCGGAAAAACTTCGCGACCACCAAATGAAACTTACCTTGTCGTTTTTGTCGCCGGAATTCTTCACCTAATCCTCACCCCACATCTACAAGATTTGATAACTGCTATCTTCTGCAACTGTTCAAGTAAATTTTTCTTCAGACCTGAAATCTCAATATTTAAAAAATAATTTATTTTTTCAGTATCCGTATTTTGTTAATCCCGTCGGTTAGCATAATTTATTTAGAAAATTTCTCATTGTATTTATTCTGTATTGTGTGCGTATCGGGTATGGCAATATCAATTATGTATGCTATTAGATCTTGTTTATTGCTATATATCTGGTCTATGGTGATTTACAGCTCTGTTGCCAAGAATTGTTTTATCAAACTAAAGTTTATATTTGTCGTATTTTTAAAACGACTGTCAAAATTATTTCGCAAATTTTTCTTCAAATTAAACAAAAACCACATAGGAATAATATATGGGAGATGTCAACCCAAATTATTGGGTTCATAATGATTCTAGAACATAATCGGCATCACTTAGAAGACCGAACCTAGCCATCGGGGCTCTCTCGGTCAATCAGAGAGGGAATTGTTTTGTTGAGTTTGAATATTGAAGGGATTTTGCGAGATTATACTTTAAAATTGGCAAGCAAGAACAAGGAAGTGATTATGTTTCAGGAGACTCACAGTGCGACGGAAGAACATCTCCGCGAAGAGGAAATATCGCAGGTTATGTACTTTTTGATTATCTCCTTAGTCATTTTGATGGCCTTGCTTGCTATGTAAAATCTGTTCTTAGATTCAAGTGTGTTCAGACATATAAGAGTCAGGTATGATTGTTGAAATATTTTTCCGCTGGTTTTAATTTTCCATTGTTACAGATTCCTGTCCCAAACCACCTTCCTTTCACCCTTGTCTTCGTTTGGAAATCATGGAATGCAAGAGGGAATGAAGCGGCTAAGCAGAAAAATCTTTGGTACTCTTTATGTACACACGACACTAACACAACATGAACAGACAAGCTATTGCTAGTGCAATAGCGACAGGGAAACGAGTTTTTTCCCCAGGTTTTTTCACTCATTCATTGAATCATATACAAGATAGTATGGTTCCCCTGTTACATTTCCTGAGCTCACACTTGTGTTTTTTCTGACACACACCAAAATTATAGATATAAGCATTTATTGTAAACACAAATATTCAAATTTTTGTAAATCCTCTCTTTTCAAAAGATTATATAACAGAAACCTGGCTTCACGCTAATAAACCTGAATCAATAGTAAATATCTTCAGATGTGACAAGGGAAAATCGCAGGGGAGGAAGAGTCTGTGTGTACCTCAGCAACTATATTGCCGACAATTTTACAACTTCTTGCGGGAAATGAATATTCACGGCATTGATATAATATACCTATGTTTGTCGGAAAACACTCTTCAACTAAATTTTTACTGTGTTTATAGGCCTCCGGATGTCGAAAGAGAGGCAGACTCAGAGTTGATACAATAACTTGACCTCATATCTACTGAGGATAATCTTCTCATCAAGATGAGCAAGATGAGAATTGAAGCTGTTAAGCAGAAAAATCTTTGGTACTCTTTATGTACACACTATACTAACACAATAAAAACAAACAAACTATTACTTGTACAATAGCAACGAGTTTTTTCATCACGTTTTTTCACTCGTTTATTGAACTTTCAATACAAGTTCAATAAGCAAGACGATAAATGAAAAACTGTTTCTAAAGCAGAAAAAATCAAATCTACAACAAGAATCATCTATATTTTGCTAGTTGATGTGTTTTATATAATTTATTGTGAAAACAATCTGATTCTGGATCGCAATTGCCAAAGCCTTCGTTTCCGCAAACCTTTCTCCAAAGACTAACCAACCATTGGAAGCGATTTCATCAATATAATCATTTTTTAATTCTTCAGGTTACTTTCCGAATAATTCCTTTTGCATCCATCTTTCTTTCTTAGATTTATTATCTAATATATCAAAATCAACCTGTTGCACTGCAAAGTTCAGAGGTGTAAGATTTTAATCTGACGCAACAATATCATGCAATTCTGATGTTCTCTGTTTATTATGAAAATGAGAATGTAAACGTAGAATTCGTTGGCCATGAGTTTGTTTGAACCAGTTAGACCATCTAGGCAGTGCAACTCTCTGCTGACTTCGAGTTGTGCTTATGATATTTAAAAAGCATTTTCCTTGTTTTACATTTTAATTCATTTGGATTTGATTTAAACTATTCAGTAATTACAAAAGAGGAAGCTAGAATAGGAACAGCATACG
The DNA here is from genome assembly GCA_013387265.2 of Cryptolaemus montrouzieri. Taxonomy (NCBI): domain Eukaryota; kingdom Metazoa; phylum Arthropoda; class Insecta; order Coleoptera; family Coccinellidae; genus Cryptolaemus; species Cryptolaemus montrouzieri. The sequence continues at coordinate 4,938,355 of JABFTP020000165.1, forward strand.
AATTGATAGCTTTGATAATGTTTCTACTAGTTACCATCAATGATTCTTGATGATAATTCTCAGTATATTATAATATTTACGGAAAAAAATATTGTGACGAAACTACTCACCTAAGAAACTTATTACTTAAAGACATTATAGCAGAGTTTAGGACGCTCTTGAATCTTCAGCAAAAAGTGTTTTCAGTTTTCCAATCTGAAAAAATCTCCCAACTTTTGTTATAGAAAATTGGGACACCCTGTTTACTTCAAAATAAATTGCTGAAGTGTAATAAAATGAAATCTTCAAGAGTGTACGAGCTACAGAACACCGTGAATCACCCAGTATATATATATATATATATATAAGTGTCCAGTGTCCATAAGATCCTTCTAGATTGGTATACAAAACCAACTTCTTCTGGAAGATATATCAATTTCACTTCATATCATGACAAGAATGTAAAGTGGAATGTTGTACTGGGAATGAAGAAAAGAATCATTGAAATTGCTCACCCCACACTCCGACAAGATGCATTGTCTAGATACTTACAATTGCTGGTCAACAACGGGTTCCCTAAACCTCTTCTCAATAAGTTGCTCTTTGGCACAAGGATAAACAACCCACCTACAATCACTGATGTTCAGAATACTGTTCGGGATGATAGTCGTTCAGTTGGTTTTGCCTCGTTGCCATTCATTGATGGCCTTACACAGAAACTTGTATTTTTTTCAAAAAACATTAACATTAAGATTGCCAAATATAACTTGGTATCAAACAGATATTTCTTTACTAACAATAAAGACAAAGTGCCTCTTAAAAAACTCGAGATTCGGTATACAAAATCAATTGTTCTAATTGTGAAATAATTGATTCTCCATTATAATATATATATATATATATATATATATATATATATATATATATATATATATATATATATATATATTGGTTATGTCTTTGCTTTAATCCATTATCTCATGAATTAAATGCTACTATTTTTGGCTTCAAAATAAAGAGTCTATCATCTGAATTCAAATTAAGTCACTTAATCTATTTAGATGATATTAAATTATATGCCGGGACCAGATCTCATTTGCAAAGTATACTTGAGATTACTTTCAATTATTCCAGTGATATTCATATAAAATTTGGGCTTCCAAAATGTAAGAATCTTTCTACTGAAAATGGAAAGATCACCTCAGATTATATAAAGATTTCCAATATCGAAATCGAGCCAATACAACAAGGAGATACATATAAATATCTTGGATTTGTTCAAGACAAGACAATTAACGATAGCAGCACTAAAAAAAATATTAGAAGTTTATATTACATCGTATTTCTTGTTCTATTGGAATCATTAAATGGTCTAAAACTGATCTGAATGAATTTCAATGTCAAACGAGGAAATTGCATCGTAAATATCATAAGCACCACCCAAAGTCAGCTATTCAAAGAGTTACACTACCTAGACATCTTGGAGGTGGTGGGTTAACTGATTTGAACAATCTACATAGTAAACAGATTTTTCATCTACATTCCCATTTTCATCATAAACCAAGAACGTCTGAATTACATGATATTGTTGTTGCTTCAGATTTTAATCTTACACCTCTGACCTTGACAATGCAAAAGGAGGATTTTGATATATTTAGTAATAATTCTAAAAGAGAAAGTTAGATGCAGAAGGAATTACACAGAAAGCACCCTAAAGAATTGATGAATGATTATATATTATAGATGGTTAGTATCTGGAAAATTGTTCGCTGAAACAGAAGGCTTGGCAATTGCGATCCAGGATCAGGTTGTTTTCACGAGGAATTATAGAAAACACATCATTAAGCAAAATATAGATTCTTGCCATAGATGTTTTTGTTCTTCAGAAATAGTTTTCATATATTATCATCTTGCTCAATCCTTGCTTCAACAGATTATTTAGAAAGACATAATGTCGACGCTTATATTATTCATTTTAATCTTGGAATTAAGCATGACCGTATTCGCAAAAGAAAAAATGTTACAAATATGATTTGATTGACGAGGTCGTTACTTGATGAAAATCGATATACATATTTTCAATGAAATAAAACTAAAGTATTTAGATTTTCACTATATTAACAAAACTTTGACCGGTTTCACCACGCTGTGGCTTCATGAGATAGATACAAACTAATGAACAGAGTTATTCCTTATACATTAGTCTTATTTCCTACTTAACATTACAATAGGTACAAGAGGTATGTTGTAAAACCCATCGGAGTTGCTTACTTTATGAATTGAAAAGATTGAGTATAGGAGAAGGATTTAGATCTAATTGACTATTAAGTAACCTACCTGAATTCTTTTCTTTGTTGATCTCTAAAATTTCCAATAGATTGAGTTTTTTCTGTTATTTTCATTTCATTTCATTGTGTAAAAAAGACATTAAAGTCTAAAATTAAAATCATTCCTTTCGCATTATAATTTCAATATAGCATTCCGAACTGATAATTCTTTAGGCCGACATATCGAAAACTGCAAATCTAAAACTGATAAAAGTAATAAATCCGGTGTTTATAAACTGCCTTGTGGGGATTGTAATAAAATTTATATTGGTAGAACTTTCATAAATTTCAAAGTTATATTATCCGAGCACAAACGTAGTTTTAATTATCATAAATCAGATTCCCATTATTCTAATCACTTACTCGAAGAAAACCATAACTTTAATGATAATTTCAAAATTTTACACAATGAAAATAACAGACAAAAACTCAATCTATAGGAAATTTTAGAAATCAACAAAGAAAAGAATTCAGGTAGGTTACTTAATAGTCAATTAGATGTAAATCCTTCTTCTTTACTCAATCTTTTCTATTCATAAAGTAAGCAGCCCGATGGGTTTTCCAACATACCTCTTGTACCTATTGTAATATTAAGTAGGAAATAAGACTAATATATAAGGAATAACTCTGTTCATTAGTTTGTATCTATCTGATGAAGCCACAGTGTGGTGAAACCGGTCATAGTTTTGTTGATATAGTGAAAATCTAAATACTTTAGTTTTATTTAATTGAAAATATTACAAGTATGAACCTGAGATTATTTGTGAAAACGAAAAATATAAACTTCATTTTGATAAAACAATTCTATTCAACTGAGTTGTAAATATCAATAGGTCAGTTATCATCCTTACGGATGAACAGAATCGAATAACATATATAATTGATTTTACTATACCCGACACAAATAACATAAAAAATAAATACAATGAAAAAATTCCTAAATATATGCTGCCTGTCGAATAGATTAAAAAAGTGGAAAATGAAAAAAAATTCATTCTAACGATTATTATTTCTACAACAGGTGTTATTCCTAGGAATCACAAAAGTATTGAGATTTTAGGTCTGAAGAAAAATTTATTTGAGCATTACAGAAGATAACAGTCATCAAATCTTGTAATATTTTTCGTAGGTTTCTTTCCAACAAGATAATGAGGTAGAGTCATAGGTTTTCTCTTTCGTTTATACTGCTCAGAATCTCATTTCATATTTTATTTATTTGTATATATAAATGTAATATAATTAGCTAACAAGATCCGTACACTAGAATTTTTCCGAGGAGAAAGCCTCTGACACTACTAATTGGTACATTGATGTCATTGGCTGATGATGCTATAGTTTGTATATATTCTGGTAGATTGATATATTTTCATATCAATTAACGTTATCCTAATATATATTTCAAGAATATGTTTTGATTATAATCATTCTCTGGCAGTGGTATTGATTACTGGGTGGTGGTTTTATATTTTTTCATGAAATCGCTTGGACTGCATGAACAGATATATGGGCAACCCGGCGGGGTTAAACCCCTTTTTTATATATACATATATTCAATACTTACTTCATTCAATGTAGACAATTTTTCATCGATTTAGTTTACGAGGTATACTTGAATTTAGAACTCAAAGTAGTCTAAGTGATCATAAGTTTAATTATAAAAAACAAACAAGTACTGTGTTTTAAGGAATTTTACTTTCCTTAAAACACTGTACTTGTTTGTTTTTTATTATTGATAATGGAATTTTACCAAGTAAAAGCCTCCCAAATTCAAAAATAAGTTTAATCAACTTCCTTATTTGAAATTTGAGATTCAACCAAATTCGACTACAGTTGTCTGGACACAGATTTCACCGTGATTGATGAAACTTGTAATCAAATTAGATTTTCTCTCAGCAAACTCAGCAATCAAAGTATCTCCCCAGTGATTCGATATTTAAAGGCACCGTCGAGTTATCCAACAAATTATTCGTAATAAGTTCAAAAGCAAGCAAGAAAGTCAACTCAGAACGAGTTACACTTCGTTATCTCAGTCAAGCTTAAGGCTGCGAATTTTCATCGGCTAAACTATGCGCGTTGTAACTTGTATAACGGCTTTTCCTGAATTCAATTCATTTTCCGAGTGTCCTTAACCCCTCGTCGGACACGGGAAGGCACAAAACTTTGTAACTGCCCATTCATCAAAGGAAATTATCGGTTCGTTTCCCTTACGCAATTTGGCAATTCAAAATTTTCCTCCCGGTATCTAGACGAGCGCGCTAATTTTCACGAGGGGAACTGCGTTTTTTCACGAAGAAATGCCCATTATAAACGCTTCGTAAATTTTAATGATAATCTAAGTTTTAAACTACATGAATCATTTGGTGGTGAATATATTATCTTGTTTTTTATTATTAGTCACTTGAAAAAAGTTATATCGATATTCTATTCACTCGTATACAGAGTATTCCTCATGACACGGATTCAGTTAAGAGATATTGGTTCCTCAGCTTAATTGAAGAAAATTTCTGAATAATTCGATTCTCTTACGGTTCTTCTTTTCGAGATAAGCTTGCTCGAATAGAGACACAAGAAGATTACGCACATTTTGTGAACAGATAAATATGCTTTTAGTACATCTTCTGAAATTGTTATTCCAATTTGCAAATGTGCATGTTCAGAATCACTACTTCAACAGGAACGTTTTATTGTAATGACATCGAGAAGATCATAATAATTATCAGTGGTATTGAAGTTTGACAATAACCTACGATTTGAGTTTTAAAGAACAATAGTTCTCGAAATAATCAAAATCGAATAGCTTGTTTTATGTATGTGCTAAAATATGTTCGAAACGATTTCGGGAACCAGCCTGATTTTTCCATTTTTCCAAGGGCTGAAAGAAATTTTGTCAAAAATTGATCATTCAAAGCACCAAGAAATAAAAATGAAGTAGAAGATGGTGAAGAAGCAACAACTAAAGTTATAGAATGAGAAATATTGATCATTCATTCATTTTATGGAAATGAATTCATTCTATATGAAAATGAACTAAAATATATTTTTTACTTCCGGCAATTTTCTTTTACACATGACTGGTTTCCACCGTCAGGTCATGTTTAAGTTGTCAACTACAGGAAATTAACTTATACAGGGCGAGATGGGACATTACAAGTATATTATTTTCTTACGATGAGTGTACGGTAGACAGGTAGGACTTTCGAAACCAGATTTAAAGTACATTTATCATCTGACAATAATTCTCCAATATTTCAACGTATTATAACCACAAAACATTCAATGTAGGAAGGGCGAATAAGGAGTTTTTACTGAACTGAATATGTATTTCAATGTAAAATTGTTTTCTCCGTCATAGAAAAAAATTGTGACTTATAGAGGGGATAATATTAGTTTTTAGTTCTTGGTTTTTTGTCTCTTGACACGAAGATTCCAAAAATTTCAAAAAGTATCCTAAAACTCGTACTTTGAAACAATAAGTGCATCCTCTAAAAGTTATTCTGCCATTTTGTGCCGAGCTATTTGTCTACACTTATACACACAACACATGAAGGGGAAAAATCTTATCTATGTAGTAACATTTGTTTCTATATGATCTCAAACACATCTGAAAAAAGAATGAGTTTATTTAACCATCAGTATTCATTCAATTTCTCTTCAGTTTTCACGCTAAATTAATGCAAGTTTTCTGTATTTCTTGTTGATTTTCGAATCTTTGAATTTATTGTAATGGCTTCTGAACGTCCAGGACGCTATTTGAGTGATCAAGAAGTGGTAAGAATTGTAACACTTCTACAGAAGGGGCGAAGCCAACGTTACGTGGCTAACTTGTTGAATGTTAACCAAAGCACTATTTCAAGAGCAATTAATCGGTACCACGAAACAGGAGAATATGTAAGAAGGGCCGGACAGGGAAGAGATCGGATAACATCACAAGTTGATGATCGTTGGCTAAAAAATGAACTTGCACTTTCCAGAAATGTGCATATTTCATTGCAAACTGTTAGGAACAGGCTCAGAGAAGACGATATCAGACCTAGGGTGGCTTCTACCGGCCCGTGTCTCACCAGAGAGTATCGAGTTGCAAGTCTTCAGCTTTCGAGGGAACATGCAAATTAGAGTATTCCAGAATGGTCGAATGTTCTATTTTCCGACGAGTCCAGGTTCTGTCTAGTTTCAAATGATAGACGCATGCCTGTATACAGAACGGTATCAGCAATGCAATATCCGGCAAACTAAACTGACTTAGTCCTAGCAAATAATGGAAGAATGACAGAGGCCAGATTCTGCGAAATGCCGAAATTGATATTTTAAGATGGTCAGCCAAAAGTCCCGACTTGAATCCCATAGAACATGTTTGGGACAACATGAGGTTGCAAATTCAGCAACGTAGGATGCCTTGTAGAACACTCCAACAACCAGAAAATATGCTTCCTGAAATTTGGAACTCAGTGACTCAAGGGTACATCCAAAATTTGTTTGAGGGGTTTCCGAGACGTATAATGGCAGTAATTAGGGCCCAGGGAGGAAACACTCGATTTTGAAAATGATTAGTAACCATTCGATGCTAGTTGATTGGTCTCTTCGCGAATGATTGAGGATGGTAGAGTTTTTAATTTTATAACTCGAAAATTGTTGATATTTTCCATCATGAACTTATCTCTTTCGAATGATATCTTCTTATTTTACACTTCTGAAAGTTACTAAGCGACTCTTGAATGACAAACTTAAAGTTCATATAGTATTGTATTATTATTTTATATTATTCATTAATACCATTTGATTATCAAGACTTCTATATCGAAAATAGATTTCTCAGTTTTTATTAAATTCATGTTGATTAAAACAAATTGAAATAGAAAAGAGACCTCTTCGAGATCCACTTTTGAGGATTTTCTTTACACCCTATAGAAATTTTTGATAAGCTCACAATCACCACAAAAATATTTTGTCTGAGACACTCTAATGATTTACTTATCCTTTGCTGCTGCAAAAAATCTGCGCAAGTTATCCAACAAAATTAAAGTGAAACTCTAGAACGAATAATTCCGGAATAACAAGCGGGTCCATTTTCCTTAGGACAAAAAATTCATAGTACAAAAAAAAGCACAATCCGTTTTTACTGGGGGTGAACTGAATCAATTATGCAAATTTCTATCGAAACTCAATTTTATCCGCAGCTACTGAAAATGTTAATAAAATTCAAAAGCTCACCGAATTTACATACTTCGCATGAGCACCGGATGGGGAAAAATAAAAATTCAGGGAAAACCTTATTAATATTTCGGATAAGTGCAGTCTTATCTTTAAATGTGATCTATTGGCTTTCCAATGTTTCTAAAATAAGAAGGTACTCACGTTAAATATATTGAGCTACTCGTATTTACCTGAAACAAACAATATTCGATTAGTATCTTATTCAAGTTGTGTTAGATCCAAATGATAAAATCAGAAATTTTCGAGACTATGCTCAATTTGTAACTATAATAATTTATTTCACTTTTATTGGAAAACTTATAAATATATATACAGGGATATCCACCGGGACCGTCCGTTAAAAACTTTTTGAGTTCCAATTACAATTTCAAGCTGAAATTATATAAGCGGTCACAAATAGCGATTTCCAATTGGAGTGAAATATTTTCGAAGTGATACCATTTCCGGTTATACCGGAACATCTAGAACCGACATTTGAGCAAGGCATAAAATACCCAAGTTATTGGCACTTATCTGTCAGAACTCTTGCCAGATTTAATTATTTTTGTTAAAAACTCGATTTTTGAGGATCATTCAAAAAAATTGTAGCTTGTAGATCTTTTACACTACAGACAAAGTTTTTGTTTATGTGGATAGAAGAAGGATAAAGGAATTTTTTGAGCAATCTACACTTGTCAAATGTTTATTGCGTTGTTTTGTATGATTCTTTCAATTTGGCCTTTTTCAAACATCAATAACTCAATTTTTTCAAATGGCACGTGCCAATTTTTATATCGCCATCAGCTGAAGCGTCCAATATCAGATGGAATTGTATCAGCATGTACTATACCCATTTCTTATAGTTCCGAAATAATTTGGGAATATATTGAATTTTGAAGATTTTGCAAGAACTAACAGAGAATGCTTTGAAAGATTTGAATCAAGTAGCTGAACTGGCTACGTTCACCTGACAGGTGCCTAAAATTAATGTACTTGTCACTTCGTTCATTCGAATTTGATATTTCAACAAGAATTGTCATTATTTCAGATTGAAAATATCCTAAAAATTCAATACATTTGGAATAAAACCACTAGTTATTCAAACGAAAATATATTTAATCTTTTTTTAATTTTAGAATGTCCAAAAGTGGTGGGTAGAAATTGCAGCAATTCGATAACCAATCCAATAACGAATAAATGATATCAAACATCATAGGAGAAAACTAATTTATGATCTGAATAAATATTCAATATGGGCCCCATTTAGCTCGATACGAAAAGCATTATGAATGCTCTAGTAACTCTTCTTTACTTCTTACAAGAATAAGATACACTTCTCGCTTGATTTTGCCCCATAAATAAAAATCAAGGGGCGTCAGGTCAGGAGAACGCGGAGGCCATAAATTTGGTCCTTGATTACCCCACCATCTATCCTCGAACCTTTCTGTTAGCTGCCGATCTACAGCTCGTGTTTTATGTGCTGGTGCACAATCCATTTGGTAATAGCAATCCCCCAGAATGTTAAGGGGTAATCCATCTAACAAATTTGCTAATGTTCTTCTCAAAATTTCCAGGTATCTTTGTCCATTAAAATTTTCCTCTTAAATGTGATAAGCCAACAAATCATTCATTAAAATTGCAAAAACGTTCACGCTGAATTTCACCTCAATGAAATGTGGATTTTCTGTGGCCCAAAAATGTCGATTTCTCCTGTTGGTTATTCCACTTTCATTGAACTTGGCTTCATCAGACCATTTAATTTTTTGCAGAATTCTCTCATCTTCTTGAAGCCGAATTAATAAATTTTCACAGAAATTTAGCCGCTTGGGAAGGTCAGTTGGTTTCAATTTTTGTAGTCTGATAAAATAAGACGCATGTGGATTGGCACGAAAATACGCTAGCGTATTAATTTGATTGTCGTCGTCCTCGAGAATTGGTTTTTTTTTCTAGTTTCTATGTATTTTGTTCCTCCAAATTGCAGAAAATTGCTTCTAATCATTCGAAATTTTGTTTTACTTATAGGCGCCAAATTTGAAAATTGGTTATTGAATTGCCTGCAAGTTCTATCCACCACTTTTTGACATTCGCTATGAATTAAAAAGAGGATAAACACATCCTCGCATGAGTAATCAACCAATTTATCATCAATCTGGTGTTTTTCAAAAATTTTCACTTCAAATAACCTCCAAATTCTTGTTGAAATATCAAATTCGAATGAACGAAGTGACAAGTACATTCATTTTAGGCACCTGTCAGGTGAGCGTAGCCAGTTTAGCTACTTGATTCAAATATTTCAAAGCATTCTCTGTTAGTTCTTGCAAAATCATCAAAATTCAATATATTCCCAAATTATTTCGGAACTATAAGAGATGGGTATAGTACATGCTGATACAATTCCATCTGAAATTTGACGCTTCAGTTGATGGCGATATAAAAATTGGCACGTGCCAAATTGAAAAAATCATACAAAACAACGCAATAAACATTAGAAATGTGTAACTGCTTAAAAAATTCCTTGATCCTTCTTCTATCCACCCAAGCAAAAATTGTGTTGTAGTGCAAAAGATCTACGAGCTACAAGTTTGTTAAATGTTCTTCAAAAATCGAGTTTATAACAAAAATAATTAAATCTGTCAAAAGTTTTGACAGATAAGTGTCAACAACTTGGGTATTTTATGCCTCGCTCGAATGTCGATTCTAGATGTATAATAAAAAAAGGTAGATTGCCATTCGAAATAACAAAGTGATGCCCCACTTCCGGTATAACCGAAAATGGTATCACTTCGAAAATATTTCACTTCAATTGGAAATCGCTAATTATGGCCGCGTATAAAATTTCAGCTTGATGTTGTAATTGGAACTTAAAAAGTTTTTAACGGACGGTCCCGGTGGATATCCCTGTATACTAAACTTACTGTTATTTATACACGTAGGTTCGATTCAGTTTTTGTGGTCAATATTACCTTGTGGGAGTTTAAAAATTGACTACAGAAAGATTATCGCTATACACTTCGAAAATATTTCACTTCAATTGGAAATCGCTAGTTATGGCCTCGTATAAAATTTCAGCTTGATATTGTAATTGGAACTCAAAAAGTTTTTAACGGACAGTCCGGTGGATATTCCTGTATATATGATATATATATATATATATATATATATATATATATATATATATATATATATATATATATATATATATATATATATATATATATATATATCTTAATAAATTCTCGTTGATCCTGGTATTGACCATTCTTAGGTTGTCCGCCTGACACTTCGAAAAGAAGAAATATCGAGAACTAAATTGTAACCCATATTTTTTTTCATTTCATTAGATTCGCCGCTAAATGAAGTTTCCTTTACATACCCTATACCTGAGATCTCAACTTTAAGTTATGGCGAAAAAACGAATTCTACCTACCAACCTGAAAATGGCAAAGGAAGCATAGAATTCTGCACGTGCATAGACATATCCTTCACAGGCTTCTGAGCATAGATAACAAACTATTATTGTTTTAACAGTGAGTCGAATTGATTCGAACTGAATGGCTAGCTACACAAATGAGCAAATATTTAATTTATTTTTCATTCATGGAGATGAGAGACGGAATGTGAGTTGACCTTGTAGAAGATTTAAGGAATTACACAGCAAATACGTTACAAATTTTCCTTCGATTGGAACGGTCCAGAATGAGACATCATTTTCATCGCCTGTAGACAACAATGAAGACAATATAATTGCCATTCTAGCTCATTTTGATGTTAATCCAGGTGCATCATTGGCAATAGCAGAGCATGATCTGAATTAACCTCATAATATTATTCACAGAATTCTAAAAAAACATAAACTGCGCCCTTATAAATTTTCATTGGTCCAAACACTAAAAGCTGGCGATCCACAGCTTCGAATAGAATTGTGTGAGATCCTTCTTCTGAACTCGAGCTCAACTGGTCACAAACAATGGGAATACAAAACAGGTAACCAACATAAAACAACTACGAAAAAGGAGAATAAGGGAAGCCATCGAGATAGAAAAACGCACAACTATGAACAAACGGAATGACGCCATAAATTTACCAGCGATTTGGAAGACAGTGTTAAAACATACGCCACCGGGAACACAAAAACAGGACGACAGAAACAAGAAAACAGAAAGCGCAGCGTCGAATACACTCAGTCCGCGAGTCGAACAGCCGACCAATGGAAGCGCGACACGATACAACTTGAGATCGCGGGAGTATAAAGTTACCACGCAACTGAGATACGCTACAGCAGCGAGCAGCCGCCCAGAGAAGTCGTCCCAGGAGCTCCAACGGGTACCCGACTGCGGAGATCATCGCGAGGCGGGACTTAGGCATCTGTACCCGCGCAGGCTCATTTTATGCGCTGCAGATGCACTCTTCGTTGAAGCCTTCCTGAGAAGACCGTCCACCAGCGTCAGCGGATTCCTATTCAGCATGGCTTGGACTCCCAGTTCAGCAAGACTTGAGAGGACTCTTGCACAGGTTACCGTCGCGGCCACTTTTGCGTCTGCCTGTGCACCACCGCTCGCTTCGGCTGAATGAAGTGGACAACTCCGTCGATTGAGGAAATTTGCACTTTTCAGTGCTATAATTGAAAATTAGATGCGAACCTGGATGTGTAAGGGCATTCGCCCAGCCGAATCGGGCATCCGCCCAACTTAACTCCGGACTCCACGAGTTCCGGAACATCGGGTTTCCACACCCAGCCTTCCCCTCGGACATCCCATCCGAGTTTACCTATTTCTTCCGCCAATTTTCTTTTTATATGGGGACTATATCCTTCGGGCTGAAACCCCAAGAGGAGGTTTTCAGTCGGTAAAAATCTGACATTGGCCCCGTCCCGGGGTGCATGTTTTCGAAGATTTTCCTCCTCTTTGTCTAAAAAAAAAAAGATACGCTACTGTTGAGAAAGAATCTCTGACTTGAAAATGGCTGGTACGATACAGCCGAAACGTCGTCAACGACAACCAACGAATGGTCAATACCAGGATATATATATATATATAAAAAAAAGTCAGCTGTTCAGAGAGTTACACTACCTAGACATTTTGGAGGTCGTGGATTAACTGATTTGAATAATCTTGATAGTAAACAGATTTTTCATCTACGTTCCCATTTTCGTTATAAACAGAGAACGTCTACATTACATGATATTGTTGTTGCTTCAGATTATAATCTTACACCTCTGAACTTGACGATGCAAAAGATAGATTTTGATATACTTGATGATAATTCTGAAAGAGAAAGTTGGATGCAGAAGAAATTACACGCAAAACACCCTAAAGAATTGAAAAATGATTATATTGATGAAATCGCATAGAATAAATGGTTAGTTTCTGGAGAATTGTTTGCTGAAACAGAAGACTTGGCAATTGCGATCCAGGATCAGGTTGTTTTCACAAGGAATTATAGAAAACATATCATCAAACAAAATATAGATGATTCTTGCCGTAGATGTTTCTGTTCTTCAGAAACAGTTTTTCATAAATTATCATCTTGCTCAGTCCTTGCTTCAACAGATTATTTAGAAAGACATAATGCCGTCGCTAATATTATTCATTTTAATCTAGGAATTAAACATGACCTAATTCCCAAAAGAAAAAATTTTACAAATATGAACCTGAGATTATTTGTGAAAATGACAAATATAAACTTTATTTTGATAAAACAATTCTTTGCAACAGAGCTGTGAAACACAATAGACCAGATATCATTCTTAATGATAAACAGAATCAAATAACATATAAAATTGATATTGCTATACCCGACACACATAATATACAAAATAAATACAATGAAAAAATTTCTAAATATATGATGCTTGGCGACGAGATTAAAAAATGTGGAAAATGAAAAAATATTCATTTTACCGATTATTATTTCCACAACAGGTGTTATTCCTAGAAATCTTCACAAAAGTATTGAGATTTTGGGTCTGAAGAAAAATTTGTTTGAACATTTACAAAAGATAACAGTCATCAAATCTTGTAATATTCTTCGTAGGTTTCTTTCCGAAAAAAATAATGAGGTAGAGTCATAGGTTTTCTCTTTAGTTTATACTGCTCAGAATCTCATTTCATATTTTATTTATTTGTTTATATAAATGTAATATAATTAACTGACAATTTTGTCATATTTACATTTAAAGCAGTATTCTATTTGATCGTTCACCACTTCACACAAAGGAAACTATTAATGAGTAACATTCAGTGTTACTTGACTAAGGTCCGTACACTGGATTTTTCCAGGGAGAAAGCCTCTGACACTACTCGTTGGTACATTGATATGATTGTCCGATGATGCTATAGTATGTATATATTCTGGTAGATTGATATATTCTCATAACATTTAACGTTATCCTAATATATAATTACTCCAGGATATGTTTTGATTATAATCATTGCCTGGCAATGGTATTAATTACCGGGTGGTGGATTTATATTTTTTCATGAAATCAGTTTGATTGCATGAACAGATATATGGGCAACTCGTCGGGGTGAAACCCCCTATATATGTATATGTGTGGTTTTCCCTTTCCTTTAATTTTCGAATGAAGACATTTCAAGTATATCAAGAAATATTTAAAATGTATTTCGAGTGGCAAACATCTATCTATTAATCCATAGGAAAATCGTATTTCATGTAAAACTGATGAACTTTGACCTAGTCAGGCCACGAACCATGCAGTATGTGCCATACAGACTACACTTTCGCGCCATGTATACTAAATAACTCAGAAAATTAGTCTGTCAACCTTTCACCCTATCCGCCCACCCGTTCTGATGTATTGATATATATTAACCTACGTTTCGAAATGCATATCGTGTCACGTGAAGTGACAGAGTGAACGCTGAAAATGGATGATATTGCAGCAAGCGTACCCTCGACTATGACTATTTCCAGCCCCCCTCATTTAACTAAGTTCAGCTTAGTGCCACGAAACGCTGTATAATTTTCATGTCGGCTTGAAAATAATAAGTTTCTCGGTATTGGCGATACGGTTATTCTATTTCCTGTTTCGTGCCACTGAATGGTTATATTTGTAAACAATGGGTTTTCTAAAATTAATGATGAGTAATGGATTTATCTTTCCTTTGTAGTCATCAAATATAGGATGGTTTGTTAAATTCATCACAAGGGATGATACTACAGAAAAAATTCGAGATGCATTTCATAATATTATTCCGGAAAATCTCAATACCTTATACTGAAATTCGGCGTGAAAATTCTGTCAAAAAAGCACCAAGAATTGATTATTTAAATAATCAAATTGTCAAAATTTCTGTTGCCTAAGTTAGCACAACTCTTTTCTATACTGAAGCGAAGTTTGAACGCGATCTGTCATCTAGTTTGTTTGCAGTGCTCAATGTTGTCAGTTCTCACAAGTGTTTTTTGCGATTTTTTACAATGGATAAAAATATCGAACAAAGAATTTGTCTCAAATTTTGTATTTTTAATGGAATTTCGTCTACCAAATCAATGAAAATGTTACAGAAAGCTTACAGTGAATCGATTTTATCCAAAACACGTGCATATGAATGGTACAGTGCATTCAATTTGTGTCGCTCTGTCGGCCATCAAAAGACCTGAATTTCCTTAAAAAGGTCGTTGAAGACGTGCTAGAACGAGTCAATTTCAAGCCCACATTCTTGAAATGCATTGTAGCTGCTGATGAGACATGGGTTTATGAGGTTGCCATGCAAATCAATCAACAAGCCTTCCAACTGAACCCACCAAGAAAACCACATCAAAATCGATCAAAAATCAAGGTAATGAATGTTGACAAAGATGAAGTAAAATATATTACTTACTTTCCACAATTTTATTTCCCTTTAGTTGAGTAGAGCTTAATTACATATTAAGTAAATCTATGGTTCAACATGGTTATTTTTGTTACTAACTGTCTTTAACATTTTTGGAAGACTAATACTTTCATTTCTTGTAATACTAATAAATAATAATGAAAATAAAATGCAATTTTATATTTTTATGATAGTTCGTTGTGGTAATATTTAGTACATTTCAATGTAAATTTCTGTTTCAGATTTGGAAAGTTGTCTGAACAGATCGTATTTTCATTTACAGTTTTTACTATTTTTCTCTGTAGATTTGGAATTGATATACAGGGTGTTACATAATAATATGTCACAACTTGAAGGGGTAAATCTACGTGCAATTTTAAGAAAAAAGGTTACATGAACATATGTCCGCAAAAGCTTCGTTACGGAGTTACAGAGTGTTGAAATTTACGGAAAAAATTGATTTTTTTCTCCGAAACTCCTGCAGTATTAGAGATACTCAGCCCAAATTTAGAATGCAAGCAATTTTATACTGCCTCCATCATTACACGTCTTAAGTTTTAACTAGAATCTACAAGGTGTTCACTTTTTCGGAGCCATGTCTTCTTTTACCCTTCCAAACTTTTTTGCAGTACGCCACTGATCAACTTACAATCAATTCTCGTCATCTTTTTTCAATTTAGAAACTTTTTTGACACTTGTATGTGTATTGTATTGTAACGTATTGAAAGCATTTCTAATTAAAAAAATACTAGTGGGCTTTGATTTTTTTTCATTTATTTATTTATTTTGACAGTTGCTAAAGTTGAACCAGTGTCTGCTCGAATTGTTTATTGAATTAACGATTAGTTCTAAGACTTTTGAAGTTATTTCTGTAAGAAAAAATGGCTAATTTTACTAACGCCGAATTAGCTGATTTCCATTACATGTACGGTCTGGCTGACGGAAACACAACAGAAGCTAGGCGATTATATCAGGTGCGCTTTTCAAATCGAGTAACACCAGGCAGGCGAACATTTTCAAATATCCACAGAAGGTTGAGGAAAACTGGTACTCTACTTAAAATAATCATTTCAAAGGTGCAACTCAAACTATGAGAACTCCAGATATTGAGGAAGAAGTTTCGAATTGTATTGATTTGGATCCTCATGTGAGTACAAGAGAAATTGGAAATCAGTTGAATATTTCACATTTTCTAGTTTGGAAGATTCTATATGACTTATTATTATACCCGTTTCATATTCAACGCGTCCATACTCTACTTATTCGAGGTTTTCCTTCAAGACTGAATTTCTGCCGATGGTTCTTAGATGAAATTGGAGAAAATGCTCATTTTGATAGTGAAATAATGTTTATAGACGAAGCTAACTTTTCGAGAACTGCTATCATAAATGTTCACAATAATCATTATTGGACTGAGGAAAACCCCCATTCGATTGAAGAAAGAATCTCATCATCAAGAACAATTCTTCAGCACTTCCAGCAATTTATTCAGTTTTTAATTGTTCTTTTCTCTTTTTAGTTTGATATTGAATAAGTATAAGTTGAGTCTCAAAAGACGAGTTATCAAAATAAAAGCAAATTTTGGGCATACCTATCGAGTATTTCTATTATTTTATTTCATTTAGCGAATAACATACAATTCAAATAATTCAAATTCAGTAATTCTTCACTCGAAAACGGTTGGTGATACGAAAAAAATTAGAAAAATCAAAAAGTTTCTAAATTGAACTAAGATGACGAAAATTGATTGTACGCTGATCAGTGGCGTACATCAAAAAAGTTTGAGAGGGCAAAAAGACACATGGCCTCGGAAAAGAAAACATCTAGTGAATTTCAGTTGAAATCTAGGACGTGTAATGATGCAGGCTGTAGAAAATCGCTTGCATTCCAAATTTGGGCTAAAAGTCTCAAAAACTGCAGAGTTTTGAAGAAAAAACCCTTCCTTTCTGGAAATTTCAACACCCTGTAGCCCAGTAACGAAGCTTTTGCGGATCTATGTTTATATGAACTTTTTTTCTTAAAGTTGCACCTAGATTCGTTCCCTCAAGTTGTTAAATACTATTATGTTACACCTTGTATAACATTACTATAATTATTATGTAACAACACAATTATTATATTCCATAAAAGATACTTGCTTGAAAAAATACGCGAGTTTCAACTACGTGGTTCCTTACTCCAATAACTCCAGTAACTATTTTTCCAAATTTAAAATAACCACTACTTCTTAAAGTGGTCTTAACTCGAGCAAAATATTAGTCGATGCCAAACAACAAAACGCTAATTTGAAAAAATCAGGAGTTTACAAAATTGTTTGCAATGAGTGTACGGTAGCTCATATTGGGCAGATTGGTAGGAATTTCAAAACCAGATTTAAAAAACACCTATTCTCTGATGATAATTCCCCAATATGTGAACATATGAAAACACATTCAATAACATTAGATAATATCAAAATTGCGACAAAGGAAAGTAAATCGGTTGCAATATTTGGAAATCAATAAGTTTTGTAAAATTAAAATCATTCTTCTCGCATTATAATTTCAATATAGCATTCCGAACTGATAATTCTATACGCCGACATATCAAAAACTGCAAATCTAAAATTGATGAAAGTAATAAATCCGGTGTTTATAAACTGTCTTGCGGGGATTGTAATGAAATTTATATTGGTAGAACTTTCAGAAATTTCAAAGTTAGATTATCCGAGCACAAACGTAATTTTAATTATCATAAATCAGATTCCTATTACTCGAATCACTTACTCGAAGAAAACCATAACTTTAATGATAATTTAAAAATTTCACACAATGAAAATAATAGACAATAACTCAATCTATGGGAAATTAGAGATTAACAAAGAAAAGACTTCAGTTAGGTAACTTAAGAGTCAGTTCGATTTAAATCCTTCTCCTTTATTCAATCTTTTCAATTCATAAAGTATGCAACTCCGATGGGTTTTCCAACATACCCCTTGTACTTGTACCTATTGTAATATTAAGTAGGAAATAAGACTAATATATAACGAATAACTCTGTGCTTTAGTTTATATCTATCTGATGAAGCCACAGTGTGGTGCAACCGGTCATAGTTTTGTTAATATAATGAAAATCTAAATACCATAGTTTTATTTCATCGAAAATATGTATATCAAGTAACGACCTCCGCAATTAAATCAACAAATAACATCGGGCAACCACCGTATTCACCTGATATGGCTCCTGCCGACTTTTTTCTTTTGCCGAAACTCGAATTTCCACTTCGAGGTATCCGTTTTGAATCGATAGAAGACATAAAAGAGAATTCGCGAGAACTAAAGTCGATTTCGGAAAAGCGTTTGAAAATTGTTTTAATGATTGGATCATTCTTTGGAGTGAATGTATTACTCCGGAAGAGGCTTACTGTGAAAGTGATTCAATAGATTTTGGATGAAAAATGAATATGTTATGTTTCATTGATCAATTCCTGGTAATTTTTCTGACATTTATCCTCAGTGTTCATTGTTTTATAACAGTGTGGTGAAAAGTTCGGACAATTCTTAACTATTGAAATCTTGAGTGTGAACAATATGTATGAACAATTCTTAACTATTGGAGTCTTCAGTGTGGACAATAAGTATAGACAATCTTTAACTATTGAAGTCTTCAGTGTGGAAAATATGTATGAACAATTCTTAACTATTGAAGTCTTCAGTGTGGATAATAAGTATAGACAATTCTTAACTATTGAAGTCTTCAGTGTGGACAATATGTATGAACAATTCTTAACTATTGAAGTCTTCAGTATGGACAATAAGTATAGACAATTCTTAACTATTGAAGTCTTCAGTGTGGACAATATGTATGAACAATTCTTAACTATTGAAGTCTTCAGTGTGGACAAAAGGTATGGACAATTCCTAACTATTAAAGTCTTCAGGTTTCATGTCAAATGATTGAATAGAAATATCATTGATTGATTTATATTATCAATTGAGTATTCAATAACTTATTTACAATTATAAAAACTTGGCACTTGAACAAATCATTCACAGTAATCAATGTCGAAACAATATTTCAGATGCTGAGTCACAATCGGACCATTATATTCATTACGAGTTCCAGGAACCCAGTTTTGAGTAATTACATTTGAGTACTTACTCACCGAATAAAATCATACAATGGCTTGAAATCACACGGCCGTTATTGAAATCGTCGAAACGATCGTGCATTTTCACATTATTTACAAATAATAGAGGACGACGATGTATATAATGAGTCGGCTGCTTCCTCATTATTATATGCAATTCGGAATTGTTCAAGACTAGTGTTTTATAATTTTATTTACTCTATTTGCAACCGAGGAAACTATTAAATTATTTCAGGTTCGTGTTACTTTGAATGTTAACCAGAACATATTTGAAAATTGAAGTTCGTGTAAAGTACTAGAATAAGGGAAATGTGTCCGGATATTTGAAATTCGTTTGTCATTTTTTGAAATCAATCCAAGAAATTAAAAATCCGTAGAAGCACGGAAGTCAAGTTTTTCCGATAGATCATCCAATAGTAGAGTTATAAACTATTCAGATTTTGATTTATCTACTTATCTACTGAATGTAGTTTGTTAGATTTCCAAATCCAAATACTTGAAAGAAACCTTGGACGTGCAACTTGGAGTTGCACTAAAACAACTCGATGAACTTCATTTAATATCATCTGATATCAATCTCGGATTCCGATCGAATTCAAAACAACAAATTCAGTTTAGTTACTATTTAGCTTTATCCAAAAAACATTAAGAATGCAAAAGAAATGCAAAAGATTCATAAATTTAACCGAAACAAATTTCACCATTGATGAGAAAGGATTCGAACACAATATTTATCCTAAATATCATACATCGAATTTTGAACAATTAGCAATAGATACTGAAATTTGCCTCAGAAAAGTTGAAGACAATAGCTCCCTGAAACACCAAATTGCGTCCGTGATTAAGAAATAATACCTAAAAAAGCTTAATAGACCATTTAGAGATCGCACATTAATCGAAAATATAAGAGTTAAATCAACATCGAATGGCATTATTTTCACAAAAACAGATAAAGGTAATACAGCTATAGCGATAAATAAACAAGATTATATTTCCAAATTATTAGATTTCATTAATGATTCTAATTATTCAGTTATATCCCAAAATCCAACTAATAAATTCAATAAGGTCATTGAAGACAGTCATTGAGAATTCAAAATCCATCATTACAGATAGCGAAAAATCAAAACTCATCTTACCAAAGCCAACAAAATCCAACTAATAAATTCAATAAGGAAGTGAAGACAGTCATTGAGAATTCAAAATCCATCATTACAGATAGCGAAAAATTCAAACTTATCTTACCAAATCCTTAACCACCCCAACTTTATTCTTTAGTTGAATCACACAAAAATGGTTATCCAACAAGACCAGTGGTATCATTCAAACATACCCCAGCATTCAAGATTTCCAAATTTTTAATACATATTCTGGAAAAATTTTGTAATTTTGAACCGTATTTTCTATTCGTAATTCAAATGATTTTATGAGAAAAATAGAAAATATTGTCATTACAAGTAATGCAAAGTTAGTCTCCTCTGATGTCGAGGATTTGTTTCCAAGTATTCCACCGAAAGATCCGTATAATAAAATCAATAATTTGTTAACACAAAATATGAGGAATCCACGAATTAAATACGACATTATTCCTTTATTAGATGTTTGCATATCTCAAAATTATTTTTTATTTACCGATTGTTTTTATAAAAGTGATGAGGGACTTATAATGGGAAACCCCTTAAGCCTTCTTTTAGCAGAAATCTTCATGGATAACATAGAAAAAACTATTCATAAACACCCGCTTAGTAAACATTTCCTATATTGGTATCGATATGTCGATGGCATTATTGTGTGTTTCACAGGAACAAACAGACAGTTCACTGTATTCGAAAATTTCATCAACAACCTGCACCCAAAAATAAAATTGACTTCTGTAATAGAACAGAACAATTCGATCAATTTCCTAGACCTTACAATAACAAGATCAAATAATAAACACCAGTTTTCAATCAATCATAAAGCTTCCCATACAGATATCACAATTCATTATACATTGGCACATCCTTACCAACATAAAATTGCAGCATTTAATAGCTATATACATAGACTCTTGAGCACACTGATGTCTAATGATAATTATTTCAAACAATTGAATTTGATAAAACAGATCGCAATAAATAATGGTTATGATGCAAATTTAGTTAGCAGCATATTACATAAGAAAAAACAATTAGCTTTACAACATAAATATCCAATCGGTGAACACCAAGACAAGAGATTCAATACTTTAACATATATAGGCAATATTAATAATAATGTGAAATCCTTCTTGAATATTCAAACTTGAATATAGCGTTCAAAACATCAACAAATTTAGGTTCATTTATCAGGAATTATAAATCTCCAATTAATAAAGAAAATAAATCAGGTGTTTATAGATTGGATTGTGCAGATTGTAATTGTTTTTATATAGGTAGAACAAGAAGAAAATTTAATGTTAGAATCTCTGGACATAAACGCAGTTTCATCAATGGAAAAACCGATTCAAATTATTCAAATCATCTTATGGAAAATGGTAACTCTTTCAATTCAGAATTTAAAATCCTACATTCTGAGAATAGAGGTATAAAACTCAACCTTCTGGAAGTACTTGCAATTAACAGATTTAGGTATTCACCGGAAATCCTTAATGATCAGGTGGACATAAATAACTCACCCCTATTAAATTTATTACCTAAACATTAGTTCAAGTACGGATAGCTCTGAGTGGATTACCTCTTGAGTATATATAAAAATTTGCTAGAAAAATTCATTCGCTCTTGATAAAGATACTGTGTTTCGAAACGCGTCGAGCATTTAATATGTTTTACTAGAAATCATCGTTTACTTGTATTTGTGAACATTAAGAAGAGCTCTAAAAGAAATTTCGCCCATAATATTACCTGAAACAGTTAATTCTTTCAAATATGATTCCCTGACCGACTTTACGGCCTAATAAAAAATCACAAAGATAATGTTCCAATACGTCCAATGGTGTAGCGAACAGTTCAATATATAAATTGGCAAAATAATTAATTTATTGATCCTGAATTTCAATAAACTCTTCTGATAAGTTATTATAAAATTTAATTTCTTATTCACATAATTTCATCCCCTCTAAAATGGCGAAGCACCTAAATTTCCTCGCAACCTTTTCTAAATTATAGCCTATCCCTGAAACTTTCTTCAACTTTTTGGTTGAACTGTATTCCATCGTACACGAAGGACTAAAATTGACTCATTGGTGAAAACGAACTTCAGTTATTCCTTAAAGTTTTCGAGATATTCTGGCATATACACACAACCAAATTTATGTGGAATCACCCAATATTTTGAATATTCCCTCAAGGATTCTCGAAATATCGAAAGATTCTTGAAATTGATACTTTTTGCGATATTTTAATTGAAAAGAGAAATAAATTATTTTTGAGAAAGAAACAAATAAAAGAAAATAAGAGACTCTTTCCGCATGTAATAAAAAAAATTGAAATTTGTTTTCTCAAGGAGCAGGTGTTTGTTTCTTGACCTCAGTAGCTTCTACTACCTTGATACAAGCCTGAATCTATCTAAGCATGCTTTGGATTAGGTCTTCGACCTCCTTTGGGGTGATATTCTGCCACTCTTCTGTGGCGGCTTGGATGAGCTGTTGTGGGGTTCTTGGATTATCCTAGCGCGATCTACTTCTCCTTTTAAGATTATCCCATAAATATTCAATAGGATTTAGGTACGGAGAGAAAGCTGGCCAGTCCAAAATAGCGATAAACTTTGTTTTAAGATAATATCGCTCGAGGTTGCTGGTATATGTAGGAGCATTATCTTGCATAAAAGTTAAATTCTCACCGTGGGCACCTGACCATAGTGTCCCTATGGGCACTATGATCTCTTAGAATCCGACTACCAATTCTGGTCTCTTCCGAAAAAAAAAACAGTTCGCCAATTTTCAATATTTCAATTTTGGTGCTCGATACAACAATTAGGTCTTTCAGTTTTTAGGTGTCTGGTTAGCTCTGGAACTCTTAAGGGCTTTCTGCTATATGAACCCCTTGAACGAAGTCTTTGACGTATCGTTTCGACTGGTACACTGATGCTTGTTGCTTCCAGAAATTGCCTTTGGAGCATGGTGTACGACGCACTAGAGTCTCTTCTTGCAGTTTGGCACGAAAAGCAGTCTTCCTACGACTTCTTCTAGGCCTATTTTGCAGAGATTGTAGCTCCACGTATCGAGTGTAGGTTTTTAAAATCACCACCTGTGATAACCCCATGTGACCGCTATATCCCTATGTGAAATTCACAGTTTCAAACCTCAGTGACGACTGATTACAATATCCCGAACATGTGGTGATAATTCAACATTTGTTATCATACTATCCAGTTTTTTTACAACAAAAAATTTCATTCTTCACAAGTAATCAAAGATCCATGGTTAAAAACAATCAATAATGTGAAATAACGAGTGATTTCACATTAATTTGCTTGTATGTGAATATTAATATTACTAAAATGTTAAAACAAATGTCTCGATAAATAATTTATTTTAAAATTTTTCAGATTTAATTCATTTGTTTCTGATTAATACTTTGCGGTCGTGGAGAAAATACAGCCTGTTACTCCATAAGAATGGAAAAATTCAATACTTGTGGTTCCACTTGTATCGAATTTTTTCATTCTAATATAGTTACAGAATATGTTATTCAATGGAGTGAGAGTAAGGTTGATGTTCAAAATTAGTCAAAATGACGCGTGATTTTCGAACATCCTGTGTTGTAAATAACTCGAAAAGTTTGACATTTCCAATTGAATATCCTTCCTCTCCAGGTTGGATAATGAAAAACTTATTTCTAGTTTCTGAACCAAAATTGAAACTCTGTCAAATTTCGTGAAAAAAATTATATCTTGTATTCTGTAAACTGAAGTGGTAACGCAATTGATGAATGCAGTGTTTCAAAAAATGATTCTCTTCAAGACAAAATCTAGAAGAATTCACCATGCTAAAATAAGAAAGTTGTAGTCGACAAAAGTGCCTCGATTTTGAAAATATTTCCCACGAAATTTTCAGCAACACTTAAGAAAGCTGGCAAAATTTAAGATTCACCCTGTATATTCATCATGATTTCATGATTCATGATTTATACAAATGGAAGCTCAAATATTTTCATGAAGAAGCATTGAAGGAAAGTCTTGAACATAATAAGCTTCGAATTAATCGATGCTCACCTTTGCATAATAAGTCGAATCTCAGTCATGTTCAGGGAACTCACAATCACTAATAAGTTATAGTCAATAAAATGAAAGGATCGATTAAATTGAACCTAAGTATTACAGCTTAACGCAATGTATTACTGAATATTCAACACTAAAATCAACACGAGTCTAATCATATTCACGAACGCGGGAACAATGATTCAATTTATCAGACGAACTTTTTTCTCTTTTCTCAAAAACCCTCCGCTACGCCAGCAGAGTTGCCAAACCTCTAAATAGAAAGTAGAATCAAATATAAAAAAGTATGAAAAATGGCAATAAGAACATAAATTAACAATCCCACCCATTCCAGGGAATAAGAAAGCTTATACCCTCATTCCCTTCGAATTAGAAAGGTAAAACCTCGTTTTTAAAACGAAAACTAAAATTTGAATAAAAGCAAGAAAACAACTAATGACATCAATGCATTGAAAAGGAAAAGTTCAGATAAAATTTGCCATGTCGAATCACAACACATGTGGGATCCAGATGTCTATAAAAAATTAGTGCTTTCTTATCTGCATGAATTATAATTATTTCAGATGCGCCGATGTAGATAGTAGATAATGAGTAGGAAAAGGATGGAATGTCGAAACGAATAATATTCCCAAAATGTTATATTGCAAGTAAATTAAATCTGTTATTTTTCACTTTCGTTTTGAAATAAACTGATTATTTATTATCGTGGACTTATGCACTATCTCAGCTGTTAGCTGGATATAATTTACCTTTCCCAGATTCAGCAATCAAAGGGAATAGGCTCGATTACAATATACTTGACATAAATTTCCTAACTATTCTACATGTATTAAGAATTACAGCTTTTTGCATTTCTATATAGGTATTCTTATGCAATTCTAATTTCTTAAGGCTATCATGCAATGTTTTGGGTATTAAACCAGTCGAGGATACGATGACAGGAACAATATCTACTTTCTCGAGGTGCCACATCTGCTTGATCTCAAAAGCAAGGTCAGTGTATTTGGACTTTTTCTCCTGGAACTTATTCAGCACGTTGTTATTATTTGGTATGGCGACATCCACCAGCATTGCTGTTCTGGCTCTCTTATCATACACCACTATGTCCGGCCTATTATTCGTCACCATTCTGTCAGTGATAACAGGCCTATCGTAGTATTATCTGATTTTCCAATACGGGTGCCGGTTGATACTTGTAATATGGCTGGAAGGTGTTCAGAAGTCCGTACTTGTGTGCAAGTTTCTGGTGGATAATGTTGCACACTTGATTATGCCTGTGAAGATATTCCGTATTAGCCAGTTGTTCGCATCCGGACGTAATATGCTGCATAGTCTCCGATCTTATAAGGCATTTTCTGCACTTATCTGTTTGTAATGTTCCGTCCTTCATAATAATTTTTTTGTAATTGTTTGTAGCGATCACTTGATCTTGGATGGCCATAAGGAATCCTTCTGTTTCTGCGAATAATTCTCCTTTCATCAACCATTTGTTGGAAGCTTCTTTGTCGATGTGTGGTTGATTAATCTCATGGTGATGTCGTCCATGCAATTCCTTTCTTGACCATTGCTCTTGTTTTTCAGTATCTGATAGGAATGGTAGATTCAGAAGGTCATCTCTGGTAGCAAGATTTAGAGGTGTATATCCCTTATCAGCCAACGATACCACTCTATGGAGGTCAGAAGTGAGAGCTTTTGCTGAGAAGAATTCTCTGAGATTTTTTATCTGTTCGGTGTGTTAATTGACAATATCTATTAATCCGCGTCCTCCTTCTTTCCGCTTCAAAGTTGTTCGTATCACAGACGATTTTGGATGATGGTTGTTGTACTTTGTCAGCATCGTTCGGGTCTGCCTTTGAATATCATCCAGTTCTGTCTTAGTCCATCTGATTATTCCAAATGAGTGAAGCAACACTGGAATGGCGTAGGTGTTAATTGCCTTGACTAGATTCCCCGAGTTCAACATCAATTTCATCACAGACTTCAGACGCTGACTGTATTCTGAACGAACCTTCTCCTTTGATTGTTTTTGGTCTAGCAATCTGGCTTGTTGGTGTCCCAGATATTTGTATGTTTCGCCATCTCTCATGCACTGTATTATATCACCGTTTGGAAGTTGTGTTTCACCATCTATGACTCTCCCTCTTTGAATGTTCAGGGTCTTACATTTTTCAATCCCGAATTTCATATGAACATCTGCCGAGAACTCACTGACAGTTTTCAGCAAATCATCCAATTTCTTCTTGTTCGAAGCATACAATTTGATGTCATCCATATACAGCAGGTGGGAGATTGTATGATAATTCCTTTCTGCTTTTATCCTAAATCCGTATCCTGTTCTATTGAGCATTGAGGACAATGGGTTCATAGCTAAACAGAACCATAGTGGACTCAAAGAGTCTCCTTGAAAAATTCCACGACGTATGGGTATTTCGTAGGTTTTAATTGATGTATTGTTCATGTTGACCTGCAGAGACGTGCGCCAGTGTGTCATTGTTGTCTTCAAGAACTCTACCAGGGCTGGGTGAACTGATTATTTTTATTATTATTATTATTGAAGTAATTTAAGGCTGAGGACAAGTCTTATAAAAGCCTAATAACAAAAAAATAATTTCTACAGTATTGCAAGCACAGCTTAGCCATAATTAAATATGCACACATATATAATAACTAAATCCACTTATGTCAAAAACGAAATCTAATTAAACAAAACAAAGCCCAATTTATTTTTGAATTCATTAACCGAATTTGAGTCCACCATATCACTAGAAAACCTGTTCCAATCATCGAACACCCTATTCACAAGAAAAAACTGTCTTTGTCTCGACGAAAATTTTTCCTTTTTCAGCTTCAGATGATGAGCACGCAAACGAGTATCAGCACTCAAACTAAACAAACATCTCAGAATATATTATTTTTCCAAAACAAACAGTAAAAGAAGTGTTCGTCAAGGTAAACAATATTTCGACTGAGTACTTTTATTCGTATAAGAAAAAATAGGCTTGTTAACAGGCACTACTTTCGTTATTACGCCTCGGTAAATCCAGACCTCATGAGACAAATAGATCACCAGCATCGTTGATCTTTGAATGTATGGGCCGGTATGGTACCTCAATAGTGAAATGTATTCAGATTTTCTGCTAAATCATCTACCAATGTTATTTGCCGATGTACCAGAGCATATAAGACATGATTTGTGGTTTCAACAGGATGGAGCACCGGCACATTATTCACATCCGGTTAGAGAGCATTTTTTCTTGTGGGGTTATATTGGGGGCATCATTTACCAGATTCTCTCTTCAACACAGTTGGATTTGAGACAGAGAATAGTCGACGCGTTTCAGTCAGTAAATCCCCAAATGTTGTCAAGAAACGGTCTTTTCTCAGAAGGATTGAATTGTGTCTACAAAGAAACGGGCAACATTTCGAACGCTTATTGAAAAAGTTCAACACCTTGTAGATCATCTCATCAAAAACCAATCTATTATGTATTTCATACTCAACTATCTCAAAATATTTACATTTCTCCGATCAAGTATATATACTAATATATATAATAAACTCTTCTTTCGCAACCTTCTGATTTTATTATTTTAGTTTATTTTTTTAATTCGAAAATGGTCCAACATAAAGATAAGGTTACTTCTGCGAAAATATGGCACAATATTTTATGCAATAAAATACAAGATGTTCCATTTGAAACAATCAAGATATGATATTTTCAAAATTACAATATTCAATAATTTTTTGAGTCACTCCTGTATAAAATGAAGATAATCTATCACAATTCATCAATAAAGTTGTCCTTGGCAATGAGAAATCGAAAGGAAAAAACTACTCATCCCCTCTGGCCGAATGAGCATGAGATGATGTGAGAGCCTATTTCCATGAATTTTTACGGAAAAAAAAAATTTGTGACGAAACTACTCACCTAAAAAACTTATTACTTAAAGACATTATAGCAGATTTTAGGACGCTCTTGAATCTTCAACAAAAAAGTGGTCTTTCAATCTGAAAAACCTCCCAAGATTTTTCTATAGAAAATTGGGACACCCCGTTTACTTCAAAATAAATTGCTGAATTAGATTTTTACTTTCTGAATACGATACCGTTCGAAGAAAGCATGTTTGCATTAGAACTGCTGAACTAATTTTCTGTTCCTCACCACTAGATTTTTCTCAAAATAGCCTGCAGAATATCGAATTCTTTTTCATGTAACTTACAGAGAAAGATATCAACAAATGTTTACACCACTATACTAGTATTTGGAATAGGTCGAGGAAAAACTATAAAATTTCACCTAGTTGCCCCACTAAAAACTTGCTCACCCTGTAGAAATTAACAAATTCATATAAAAAAAGAGTTATTACATTAGAATCTGTGAAGCGTATTACTACACTGATGAGATCAAAGGCAGAAATTGATAAAAGGAAATCATTCCTAAGGATTTCATTGTTAGGAAAACAAAAAGAGCAGGCATGTTCTTCCTTTGTGCAATTCGAATACCTATTCGAAGAACTCCATTAGCTGTTATTTCGGATAATCGCAAGACTGGAGTTCAAAGACTTGAAATACTGTAATAGTTATTCAACTGAATCAGATTCACTTAATCTCGGATTTATTGGAACACTTGGGAAACAATTTCGCTAATAGTGAACTAACATACTATTTTGTACTCCTTAAGTTCCTTAAGTGTACTGAGAATAGATTCTATAAAAAATACCGGGAATTGATTATTTAAAATATCTACTTGATACGATTGTCATAATTTTTTGTTGTTGCTAAGTTGGCACAACTGTTTTTATACAGACGAGGAGTTTGAAGATGATCTGTAATTCAATATATTCACAATACTCGATTTTGTCGGTTCTCAGTGTGTTTTGCGATATTCACAATGGATAAAATTATCGAACGATGAATTTATCTCAAATTTTATATTGCAAATGGAATTTCGTTTGGCGAATAGCTGATAATGTTACAGAAGGCTTAGGGTGAATCAACTTATCATGAATACGTGATTATGAGTGGTACAGTGCATTCAACCCGTACGATTGTAAATGATTGGTTGGGCATGAAACGCGTTGCCGCTCCTCTAGGTTCAAAAGACCTTCATTTTTCTGAATAATTGAATCGCGTCGAGGTCGTTGGATACACGGTAGATTTCGATTTCGACCCCACATTCATAAAACGCATTGTAACTGGTGATGAGACATGGTTTTATGAGTTTGACATGCAAACCAATCAACAAGTTTCGGAGTGGCGCCTTTCAATTTATCGGAAACCGAAAAATCCACGTCCAAGTCGATAAAAAGCCAAAGAAATATTGACTGTTTTTATCTGATTATGGCGGTGTTGTGCACTTGGAGTTCTGCCAGAAGTTTAGACGGTGAATAAAATATATTACTTGATCGCAATGCTGCGTTCAAGGAAGCAGTTCTTCTTGTGAGCTGAAGATAGTCGAGAAACCGAGATTGCAATCCTAAAATTCTAGTGATAGTATAATACACAGTTTAATTTCTCATTATCATCTTGATTAACTATCAAGTAGTAAAGGCGAGATTAATTAACATCCTGCATGGCTGTGTCAGCAACTATTTATTGTTCATAGGATTATTAGAGGAATTTGGTAATAAAATTAAAATTCTAAGAACATTTCAGTTCCATACAGGAATATCCACCGGGACCGTCCGTTAAAAACTTTCCAATTACAATATCAAGCTGAAATTTTATACGCGGCCATAACTACCGATTTCCAATTGAAGTGAAATATTTTCGTAGTGATACCATTTCCGGTTATACCGGAAGTGGGTCATCACTTTGTTATTTCAAACGGCAATCTACCTTTTTTATTAAACATCTAGAACCGACATTTGAGCAAGGCATAAAATACCCATGTGCTGGCACTTATCTGTCAAAACTTTTAACAGATTCAATTATTTTTGTTATGAACTTTTTGAGTAATATTTAAGGAAATTGTAGCTCGTAGATCTTTTGCACTACAGACACAATTTTTGCTTGGGTGGATAGAAGAAGGATCAAGGAATTTTTTAAACGGTCTACACATGTCAAATTTTTATTGCGTTGTTTTGTGTATTTTTTCAATTTGAAGTTTTTCAAACAGCAATAATTCAATTTTTACAAATTACACGTGCCAATTTTTATATCGCCGTCAGATGAAGCGTCAAATTTCAGATAGAATTGTATCAGCATGTACTATACCCATCTCTTATAGTTTAATAATTTGGGAATATATTGAATTTTGAAGATTTTGCAAGAACTAACAGAGAATGCTTTGAAATATTTGAATCAAATAGCTGAACTGGCTACGCTCACCTGACAGGTGCCTAAAATTAATGTACTCGTCACTTCGTTCATTCGAATTTGATATTTCAACAAGAAATGTGGTTATCCCAAAATGGAAATATCCAATAAATACAACACATTTGGAATAAAAGCACTGGTTATTCAAACGAAAATATATTTAATCATTCTTTAACTCATTTTAGAATGTCAGAAAGAAGTGAGTAGAAATTGCAGGCAATTCAATAACCAATTTTCAAATTTACCATCTATGAGTAAAATAAAATTTCGAAGCATTAGAAGCAATTTTCTACAATTCGGATGAATAGAAATTGTAGCAACTAAGCTAAAACCAATCATCGAAGATAATTATATTAATACGAATAAATGATAGCAAACATCATAGAAGAAAACTAATTTACGATTTGAATTAATGTTCAATATGGGCCCCATTTTGCTCGATACACTTGACGAACGTATACGAACATGATGAGTTGCCCTCCTAGTTTCCTCAGGATCATTCTTACGAAAAGCATCATGAATGCGCTCTAGTAACTCTTCTTTACTTCTTACAGGAACAAGATACACTTCACTCTTGATTTTGCCCCATAAATAAAAATTAAGGGGCGTCAGGTCCGGAGAACGCGGAGGCCATAAATTTGGTCCTTGATTACCCCACCATCTATCCTCGAACATTTCTGTTAGCTGCCGATCTACAGCTCGTGTTTTATGTGCTGGTGCACCATCCATTTGGTAATAGCATTCCCCCATAATGTTAAGGGGTAATCCATCTAACAAATTTGCTAATGTTCCTCTCAAAATTTCCAGGTATCTTTATCCATTAAAATTTTCCTCTTAAATGTGATGAGCCAACAAATCGTTCATTAAAACTGCGAAAACGTTCATGCTGAATTTATTTTGGAAATCAATAACCTCAATGAAATGTGGATTTTCTGTGGCCCAAAAACGTCGATTTCTCCTGTTGGTTATTCCACTTTCAATGAACTTGGCTTCATCAGACCATATAATTTTTTGCAGAATTGTCTCATCTTCTTGAAGCCGAATTAATAAATTTTCACAGAAATTCAGAAGGTCAGTTGGTTTCAATTTTTGTAGTCTGACAAAAGAATACGGGTGCATGTTATGTTTCTTAAGGATCCTTTGAATGGAAGTAGAACTCAATCCAATATCCTTTGATGCTGACTTAATGGACGCATGTGGATTGGCACGAAAATACGCAAGCGTATTAATTTTATTGTCGTCGTCCTCGAGAATTGGTTCTCTTCCAAATTGCAGAAAATTGCTTCTAATCCTTCGAAATTTTGTTTTACTCGTAGGCTCCAAATTTGGAAATTGGTTATTGAATTGCCTGCAAGTTCTATCCACCACTTTTTGACATTCGCCATGAATTGAAAAGAGATTAAACATATCCTCGTTTGAATAATCAGCCATTTAATTATCAATCAATGGTGTTATTCAAAAATGTTCACTTCAAATTACCAAGATTTCTTGTTGAAATATCAAATTCGAATGAACGAAGTGACAAGTACATTAATTTTAGGCACCTGTCAGGTGAGCGTAGCCAGTTCAGCTACTTGAGTCAAATATTTCGAAGCATTCTCTGTTTGTTCTTGCAAAATCATCAAAATTCAATATTCCCAAATTATTTCGGAGCTATAAGGGATGGATATAGTACATGCTTATTATATAAATTGGCACGTGCCATTTGAAAAAATTGAATTATTGCTGTTTTAAGAGTTTCCCATTTTATGTTTTACATCGGAGCTCGGGGTTGAGTGTTTCATTTATTTTTTCCGTAAGTTGTTGTTTTATATTTGGGTTTTTCAAATGTAAATCTGGGAGCTGCTTCTTGTTATTTATGGCTGCTTGTTTCTTGAGACGGATTTCCATTTTAACTATCACTGGATTGTGGTCTGACCCGATGTCCGTGTAGGTTTTGGCCGATTTGATGGTATTCCGATATCTCTTCTTTATCATAGAACATAGTCTATTTGATTTCTTCTAATCTTTGTGTTTTTATCAGTTTGCGATTTCATGTATATACTCTTCTTTCATGCAGTTTGTAAAAGGTGTTTGTGATTGCCATATCATGTTCTTGACAGAACTCTGTCCAGCTATCTCCTCTCTTCGTTCCTTATTCCCAGTCCAAAATCCTCAATGATATTATCCATTCTACCTTTCCCTATTTTTGCATTCAAGTCTCCTATAATGATTGTAATATCTCTGTTTTTCATGATATCTAGAGCTTGTTGGACGTCATCATAAAATTGATCAATTTCTACTTCGACTTTATCAGCCGTCATATCTGATATGGGTGTGAAGCTAGTTACTAAATGTTTGAGATTTTTGTGTACCACTATTGCTACTCCATTTCTATGTTGCTGTTCGTTGTTACCTGAATAGTATATTTTTGATTGTTCAAATAGAATTTCACCTTGGTCTGGTCACCTGGTTTCGCTCAGTCCCATTATATTAACTTCAAGTCGTTGCATTTCTTGGAGCACATTGTGAACTTTTCCTCCTTCATACAAGGATCTAACGTTCCACGTACCGATTCTCATTCCTTTCTTTTTTCTCGTTTCTTCCAGAACCGTACCCCCCGGAGATCCGATTGGGAGACTTGAAACTCCGGAATATTTTGTTTTGAAATCAGCCATTTTGATTTTAGGAGGGATATCCATTGGAATCTTTAATGCAGTGGTTTCCCGTTGCCTTCTGCATTTTTATGCCGTTGGTCACTTACAGACTCATCCGCCTTTAGAGAAGATTTCTCTTCCCATGGATATCTCTCACCGATCATCAAATATTTGACGAATAAAGTTGGCAAAATGAAGATAATAAGTTGACTACGGTGCGGACGTACGTGCAGAGTATTACTTGACATGCCAGTTATTCAGTAAAAATCTCTCTCGAAAAATAGGTCACTCCTTTCTTTTCATACTTAATTCAATGGCAGCGAGCTTTCATGGATGATGATTACTATCAGATCTTCAGATCACAACAAACAAAATATTTCTCTTAATTTTTATATTAACAAATTATTTGTCTTTCCATAATGAATAAATAACTGACATTTCGTATTTATTATGTGATCACTGAATTTGGAAGCGTTTTCTATGTTCCTGAACAAGAGAGTTATTACAGGTTTATGGTTACTACATTATGGAAAGACAAATAATTTCTAAATGAGATAAAAACACAAGGTTTAACTTTAACCTACACTTTATTTGAAAAAATTCGACGACGTTTCGCTGACACAGCAGCTTTATCAAGAATGAAAAATAGAATGAAGAGTATGGTATTATAAACAAATCGTAGAACAAGTTGGATGAATAACAGGAAAATCCACACCGAGCCATTGTACAGTTAGTATGAGAGGTAATAAAAACTAATTAAACAAGTTAAGTAGGGTGAGTAATTCAAATCTACCTGTTCATTCAAAAGCTTGTCCGAATGTTTGTATTTATTTATTTCTAATGCTTCTAGGAGATCTAATTTTGAACTTTTGATTTTATATGTAATATGTCAAAGTTTTCATTGAATGAATGGTTTTCTTTTTATTAGGTGGTTTGAATAATTTGAATCAGATTTATTTTTATCGAAGCTACGTTTATGTTCAGATGTTCTTATGCCAAAACTCCTATAGGTCCTACCGATATAAATTTTATCACAAAAACCGCAATTGAGTTTATAGATTCCTGATTTACTTGATTTTTCAACACGAGATTTATTATTTTTAATATGTTTACCTAAGTTATTAGAAGTTTTGAAAGCTATATTAAGATTTTGTTTGACGAAAAGGATTTGATATTTGTACTTGCAGAACCGCAGAATGTTAAACTGTTGAATATTTTATAGTCTTTATGAATAGGATATACTTCATTTATTGCTTTCTGATAGAGTTTTTTACGAATGATTAGATCTATCTATCGTAAAACTCTCAAAAAAATATCGATAAAATGCATCAAATAAAACGTCGTCGAATTCAATAAAGTATTAAATCATTTATATAATGGATCTACATCAAGTAACGGCCTCACAATTCAAACAAATAATTTCTAATAATACAGGTTAATATTTAGATTGTGATCTGAAAATTTGATAGTCTGGAAAATTTAGCTACTCCACACTAAACAGGCTATATATGCGAAATGGAGTCGCGTAGGTCAAAAAGATGTATCATTCCAACACACCAAGAATGTTGCCTACCGCCACCGAAAATATCTCCCTCTCCTCCTGAATCACCCTGTATTCAACGAAAAAGTCGAATGGTCTTAAATTATTTTCGTGACTGATAGATTCGTTACTAACGTTCGATATGATGAATTTCGGGAACTCTGTTACTGTGCTTAGGAAAAATTATGTTCATCAAAATATTCATAAGTTTCCGTAATTACTGAAAACCTTAATTTTCCAGGAAGATTCTAAAGATCAATCAAGAAACGAAATTCCTGTACACAAAGAAATTAAGCAATCAAATAGAATTCAATGTTTGCCACAAACAAACTCAGAAAATATGTATTCTGTTGGAGATAGATGATAATGAAACCTCGGAAGCAAACAATCACCGACTTCAGTTCAACGTTTCAGAGTTCATAAACAATGAAGTTGGCTTCCTGAACAAATGAACTTGTAAATCTGTAAACCACTCATTGCCTACAAGGGTATTGACTGTGGGGAACTATGTGCATGTCATAGAGGTGAGGGTGGAAAAGGGGAACATATGTGGATTGAGTAAGTTGTAAGTTTTATTTAAGTTCGAAACTAAACGTAGACTTACTTGAACAGCTATTATCAAATATCTTGGGGCTATTTACTCGAAGCTTCTGGGTACTTGATACATATACAGATTGTTGTTATCATAATTTTCTAAGAAACGTTCACGAGTCTTGGCTTTTCTATGTTGAAATTAAAATAGTTGAGCCAAATTAACGTAGTTAAGCTTTTTTATGGGTGGAATCAAAATGGACCTATTCGCCATGAGTTTCATATACATTCTGTCAATAAAGCACCAGGAATTCATTAATTTAAAAATCTCCTCGAAACGATTGTCAAGATTTTAGTGGTTGCTAAGTTGACAAAACTGTTTGCTATAATAACGCAAACTTTGGACGCGATCTGTTGTTTCGTTTGTTTACAGTGCTCGATTTTGTCTGTTCTCACAAATGTGTTGGAAGATTTGTTCTCGCTCTTGTCGGCCTTCAACATCTTTGTTTTGAGGAAGATTGGCATTGGAACATCTGGATCTCACGAATCAATTCGTACCATTTCAAACGATGGTTTGGGCATGAAACGCGCTGCCGCTGGTTGCTGAATACATGCTAGAACAGGTCAACTCCGACCCCACATTCATAAAACGCATTGTAACTGGTGATGAGACATAAAAGTATACTCAAATTCTTTAATATTGATTATTGATTTCAACTTTTGTTTACCTAACTTGCAACATTATTGGACGCAATGATACGATTGTATACTGATTCAAATAACTTGGTAACTATTCGACTTTGAAACGTTATTGTTTTGAAACTTACTTTTAAGAAAATTGATCTTATTGAAATGTTACCAAAACATAAGCAAATCTTTTGTTTTTAATTTGATGAATGATATACTTGAATGTGAGAAATATTTAATATTGATTCTCATCTTTGCTTCTATAAATGGGTCAATTATCTATTTGAAATATTATAAACTATTTATTATGTATTTATACTCATCTCATTTTATAACTTAGCCGACCTATTACTCTCAATATATTGATTTGATGCCCGATAGTCTTAAGCTCAATAAGGGAACTTTCCCTGTCTTTAGGTGTAATAATCCCCTTCGAATTATAACTTGTCTCATTAGTATAAAGAAATAGCTTTAGGGACGATACGCATGTATTAGCCCACATACATTGAGGTTTGTATGTTCAGTCTGTATGAAAATTTCGAAGAATGTCTCAATTGGTGGAATGTATGTAATGTTTGTGGTACATACAGGTGTATGATCAGAGGGCATGATTTCCTGGTTGGAAGCTCCGAATATGGGAATAGAGTACATCTAGTTGCATATATGTGGCCGATTAGATCTGCCTATAATCATCTACTGTCCCAACTTCTACTCAAAATATGGGTGAGGGCAAATTATGCCTGTATCTAAATGATCTGATATTTAATTAAATTCATTCAAAGGCCCAAAGAATGCAAGCTTAAGAGTTTAATATACAAGGTGTTGTTTAGATGTGTACATTTCCACAGTACCTATAGAAAGCTGTATCAGTCACTCTATAAGGACTACAGAGAAGAGGTACTCATAACGTTCAATTACTCAGGGTAGGATTCTCTATCTCTAAAAGGGTTAGCTTCTAGTCTGTCAACTCAAATTCATCATATGAAACTACCAAATCTATTCAAGCTACTATTTTCTCAACAGCTACTATTCAACTAACAAAATTCAATATAACAATAAATTCGATAATAAAACTTAAGGAATAGTAATTTTAAAATTGACTTTGAATTTGGCGTGAAGCGAAATATTGAATACAATGTGACGTTTGACGGGTATGTACCTACATACACAAAATTGACTAATCTAACTATACTACGATCAAGTGACACAAATGAATAAATAAATTAAAATACGATAATTAGTGAGAGACGTTCTTCAAACAGGCAAAATAATTCAAAATCTATATCACAGTTATAGCTAAGAACGCTCTTTAGACTTCAACTCTCTTTCCATACAACGTTAAAATTATTTACTACAATATTGGGGAAGAAAAACTAGCATACTTCTGAAATTCTAAGGAACAATTGATTCCCCGATGGTCAGCAAATTACTTCTGAGCTGACTAGAATTGAGGAAAATCGAAACAATTGAAATGACCAAGGTGCGTATCTTGACATGAAAGTATTCAGGTAAAGATGGTATGTCCCAAATTGACTGTAGAGTTTGCTACTATTGAAGGCGAGGTAGGTTGGTTACAGGTGGATCTGTTATATTGCTTCAACTATTGCTGCTGAGGGTGGGTAAACGGTGAGATGACAAAACCGTCTCAAAGTTCTATGTGATCGATTTCTCAAGTTCCAGAGTTTACAAAGGTGTTCAGATTCTAAAGATGCTCAGAAAATAATTAATTCCAAGATCTATTAAATTGAATGAAAAAAAAAACTAATTTAGAAAAAAAAAGAAGGTTGATAGTTCAACCTTCAACCGCATGATCCAAAATTCACAATTTTCGGAACTCTGTAGCATAGGCTATCCTGACAAGCAGATTTAAACCAACGTCGCCTTATAGCCTGAATTGTTCGTTAAATCAAAGAAATATTTCACAACTATCGAACTTTTCACTCGGGCTGCAGCTACCTGGTACTTAACGGAACACGTGCTGTGAGCTTTACAAGATGGTTAAAATGGAAAAAAGGACGTTTTCTCGTTTCCCAAGGAATATATAAATTTCGCGTTCATAAAAAAAACCATATTCGACTTCGACCTGATGTACGAATGACGAACTTTCAATTTCAATCACACGTCAAAAGCAAATGGCTCAACGGAATTCTGAAAGAATTTAATGGGCGTAGACTGAAATCAATGAAGCCAAAAGTATGAAAGTGGTGCCGAAAAAATGTGATGGAGTTAATTTTGAATTTATTGAATACTTGAAAAATGTCTATGGATATTTAACGAAACTGAATTGAAATAATTCTTGAACTAGATTGGAAAATTATTCATGTGACCACTGGAAGCTTTCGGCACGTTACTTCGTAGTTCCTATGTCAGTTAGTTGAAGATAGAGAAAGAAAACCTAGAACTATCATTATCAAGGTCAACGAATTGTCACCACAAAGAACTCAAATAACCTTACTTTATTGTTCTGAATATGCCGATTCAATAAGCATTCCGAAATACCTTCTGAAAGACTTTTATTTTCGAATAGAATAAAGTGAAGGAAAGCTAAAAATTATCACGAAAGGTTTTACTATTGATTAGTGACTTGATTTTTGTTTAAGGCACAGTAAATGAAAAAATCAATTTTGAAAGAGCTATGGGCCAAAATAACTATGTTGTGTATTGAAGTTACTTTGGAAAGATCAGTTATATGTGAATGAATTTATTGAAAAAGATTACAGGATGTGTATAGCAAACTGCAAGGAATTAATTTTACTGTATAAATGGTTGAGACTTTAGAAAACTGAAAAATTACTTTTGGACAACTATATTTTTGCTCAAATTAAAAGGACTGTGACAAATCAAAACGTAACAAATACTAATGTTGTAAAGATCAGAGAGACATTGTTACCGAATCTGTTTTTGATTTTCTAAGTTCCTTACCTATGGTTTAGGCGACGAAGAATTAGTCGTATCGCATCAAACCTCACCTAAAATAACTTGAATTGGTTACTACAAATACACAACACAACAAAGCAAAGGGTCCTATTTCATAAAATGAACTTCGATGCAAGTTCATGTTCAAGACGATCACATGGCTTTCATTTGACCGATTTCAGTCGGTCTCAGGTGTAATTAATATGGGGAAGAAAATAAGATAATTCAGGTGTTGCAATTTACATGAACGCGATGTATTTTGCATCGCCTTTCCTAGATCTATACAGACCAGAATAGTCCGGTTTATTCCTCTATTTTTGATATCTTTAATTGATATTAGTTCTTAAAATAGTTCGTTTATCGCCCCTTGTTTAAACCCTTACATATGCATGTATTTTCAATTTCAGTTCAATACTTGTTTTCAGCTGAAGATGGCCAAGGTACCGAAATTGTTAATCGTGAATGTCACTAAATTTCTTGTGATAGTATAATACATAGTTTAATTTCTAATTATCATCGTGATTAACAATTACGTAGTAACGGGGAATTAATCAGCTATCTAGATTAAAGTGTGGAAATATTTTATGCCTAACGTCTATAGGATTCGGGATATGGTCGAAATTCCGAATAACTCGACATCAAAAAAGATACGTGGATTCCGATTTTACTAATGAGTTTCTTAAACATTTGAATTGTGGAGGCCGTTACTTGATGTAGATCCATGATATAAATGAGATAAAAACACAAGGTTTAACTTTAGTCTACACTTTATTTGAAAAAATTCGACGACGTTTCGCTGACACAGCAGCTTTATCAAGAATGAAAAATAGAATGAAGAGTATGGTATTATAAACAAATCGTAGAACAAGTTGGATGAATAACAGGAAAATCCACACCGAGCCATTGTACAGTTAGTATGAAAGGTAATAAAAACTAATTAAACAAGTTAAGTAGGGGTGAATACTTCAAATCTACCTGTTCATTCAAAAGCTTGTCCGAATGTTTGTATCTATTTATTTCTAATGCTTCTAGGAGATCTAATTTTGAACTTTTTGATTTTATATGTAATATGTCAAAGTTTTATTGAATGAATGGTTTTCTTTTATTAGGTGGTTTGAATAATTTGAATCAGATTTATTTTTATCGAAGCTACGTTTATGTTCAGATGTTCTTATGCCAAAACTCCTATAGGTTCTACCGATATAAATTTTATCACAAGAACCGCAATTGAGTTTATAGATTCCTGATTTACTTGATTTTTCAACACGAGATTTATTATTTTAATATGTTTACCTAAGTTATTAGAAGTTTTGAAAGTTATATTAAGATTTTGTTTGACGAGAAAGGATTTAATATTTGTACTTGCAGAACCGCAGAATGTTAAACTGTTGAATATTTTATAGTCTTTATGAATAGGATATACTTCATTTATTGCTTTCTGATAGAGTTTTTACGAATGATTAGATCTATCATATCCGGATTATATGAATTATTAATGGCTATCTGTTTGATGATGTTTAACTGTTTATTATAATCTTCTACTGATAAAGGTAAATTGAGTAACCGATGTACCATGCTGTTTAAAGCTGCAACTTTGTGTTGAATTGGATGTAATGAGTAGTTATGTATAATTGTATCATTTCCAAATTTCTTTATTGGTATAGATATGTTGACGACATCTTAGTATGTTTCATTGGAACTACTCGTCAATTAGACTTATTTGTTAATTTCATTAATTCCATCCATTTGAACATTAAATTCACGATAGAAATTGAACAGAACGATTCCATAAATTTTTGGACTTAAAATCACTAAACAAAATAATAATCATGTTTTTCGGTCTTTCGTAAACCTACACATACTGATACAATTATACATAAC
Source organism: Cryptolaemus montrouzieri (assembly GCA_013387265.2). Taxonomy (NCBI): domain Eukaryota; kingdom Metazoa; phylum Arthropoda; class Insecta; order Coleoptera; family Coccinellidae; genus Cryptolaemus; species Cryptolaemus montrouzieri. Next base: position 4,979,519 of record JABFTP020000165.1, read on the forward strand.
TACTCATTATATCCAATTCAACACAAAGTTGCAGCTTTAAGCAGCATGGTACATCGGTTACTCAATTTACCTTTATCAGTAGAAGATTATAATAAACAGTTAAACATCATCAAACAGATAGCCATTAATAATTCATATAATTCGGATATGATAGATCTGATCATTCGTAAAAACTCTATCAGAAAGCAATAAATGAAGTATATCCTACTCATAAAGACTATAAAATATTCAACAGTTTAACATTCTGCGGTTCTGCAAGTACAAATATTAAATCCTTTCTCGTCAAACAAAATCTTAATATAGCTTTCAAAACTTCTAATAACTTAGGTAAACATATAATAAAAATAAAAATAATAAATCTCGTGTTGAAAAATCAAGTGAATCAAGAATCTATAAACTCAATTGCGGTTCTTGTGATAAAATTTATATCGGTAGGACCTATAGGAGTTTTGGCATAAGAACATCTGAACATAAACGTAGCTTCGATAAAATAAATCTGATTCAAATTATTCAAACCACCTAATAAAAGAAAACCATTCATTCAATGAAAACTTTGACATATTACATATAAAATCAAAAGTTTAAAATTAGATCTCCTAGAAGCATTAGCAATAAATAGATACAAACATTCGGACAAGCTTTTGAATGAACAGGTAGATTTGAATTACTCACCCCTACTTAACTTGTTTAATTAGTTTTATTACCTTTCATACTAACTGTACAATGGCTCGGTGTGGATTTTCCTGTTATTCATCCAACTTGTTCTACGATTTGTTTATAAAAAGCATACTCTTCATTCTATTTTTCATTCTTGATAAAGCTGCTGTGTCAGCGAAACGTCGTCGAATTTTTTCAAATAAAGTGTAGATTAAAGTTAAACCTTGTGTTTTTATCTCATTTATAATGAGTTTCTCTCGAAAATAGTATTACTGCCGTAATAAAAGATCGAATTTGGTCCACTGTGTATATGTAATAACCCAAGACTAACAATCTCCATTCAAAAACGTAATAAAAAGGATAAACTACGTTGTCGCGAAATATACTCACATTTACACATGGCGAAAATGGGCTAGAACGTTCCAATTTATCAGAGCCGCAGATTTCGTCTGGAGAATTACGATTTATAGGCAACGATAAAAGATATTTTTTGCTGCCTAAGGCCATCCGCGGCTTGCACATCTCGTGTTTTCCGTTTTGTTTACGGGAATGCTTTACATAAAGAATTTTTTGCGCCAATTCACCAAGATATATTAGAGTAATATCGCATACATCCGCGATCACCCGATTATTTTTGGCGTATGTCTCACATTCTGCTTTTTTATGGACTCATACGGACACTTGAAAATTAATCGTGACCTAATAAATTTGCATAAATTCTGTCGCAAATTACCTGGAATTGATTAATGAAACAAAAAATATTTATTCTTCATCCAAGTTTATGGTATCGCCTTCAAAGTAGGGCCCTTCCAACATAATACATTTAGAAAAATTTATAAAGTAAAATTCAAATTCATTTTTATATATAGCTATCATCCAAGCAGTTGAGCTATTATTTTTAAGTGCGTTCAGTACTTTTCAACAATTAACTCTATACTGGTCCATCGGGCCACCTTTATTTTCAACCATTAATTTCTTGTTGAGAAAATCACTCAACAAATTTGTCCTTGGAGCCGGATACACAAATCATTGTTTACAAATAAAATTCAAGCAAAAATGGCATCTTTACATGAGGAATGGCCAAGGCACCCATCACTTGAGCAGAAACATGGGACAGTGACAGTGAAAACATTAGAGTAAGTGAAATGAACACCAGGGAGGAGTTGCTTAGGAAAGCGTTTGAAAAGTATCGGGATCTTCAAGAGGAAATCCTGCTACTGGAAGACCAGCCAGAAGACGAGTGTGATGAGATAAAGGACAAGTATTGTGTAATAGTCGGTAGGTTTAAGGACATTAAGATTCTACATTCTAACGTTGAGACTAATTAATTGCAAAATTCTCAACATTCGTCAGAGGTGAAACTCGAATCATCCGGTTCGAAGGACCAATTTGTTGGGTGATTTTCTCAACAAGAAGTTGATGGTTGAAATTAAAAATATCTCGAAAGACCAGTACAGAATTTATTGTTGAAAATGTACTGTACACAATCATGAAAGATAGACTCAACTGCTTGGATGATGGCTTTATATAAAAATGAGTACGACGAACGTCATATTTTTCTGCAAATATTTCTTTAAATTTAAACAAGTTCCACGAAGAAATAATATATGGGCGATGTCAACCCAGATTATTGGGTACATAATGATTCTAAAACATCTATAGATCAAAATCGGCATCACTTGGAAGACTGAACCTGGCCATCGGGGCTCTTTCGGTCTAACAGAGATGGAATTTGAGGAAATATCGCAGGTTATGTATATTTTTATTATCTCCTTAGTCCTTTTCATGACCTTGCTTGCTATGTAGAATCTTTTCTTAGATTAGATTAGACATATAAGAAGTAGGATTGTTGAAATATTTTTCTGTTGTTTTTTTTCCATAGTTACAGATTCCTGTCCCAAACACCCTTCCTATCACCCTTGTCTTCGTTTGGAAATCATGGAATGCAAGCGAGAATGAAGCGGCTAAACAGAAAAATCTTTGTTACTCTTTATGTACACACGACACTAACACGCCATAAACAGACAAGCTATTGCTAGTGCAATAGCGACAGGAAAACGAGTTTTTTCCTCAGGTTTCTTTCACTCGTTTATAGAATCATATACAAGATAGTATGGTTCCCCTGTTACATTTCCTGAGCTCACACTTGTGTTCTTTTTTGACACACACCAAAATTATAGATATAAGCATTTATTGTAATACAATTATTCAAATTTTGTACATCCTCGCTCTTCAAGAGAATATATATATATATATATATATATATATATATATATATATATATATATATATATATATATATATATATATATATATATATATATATATTTCAACATTAACTTAACTTGTTGAGAAATTCACTCAACAAATTGGTCCTTCGAGCCGGATACGCAAATTATTTTTCATAAATGAAATTCAAGCAAAAATGGCATCTTTAGAATCCTTAAAAAAGAAAAGAGGAATGGTCAAGGCAGCCACGAGCGGAAACATTCCTAAAAAATGGGATAGTGACTGTGACATTAGTATGAGTGAAATGAGCACCTAGGAGGAGTTGCTTACGGAAGCGTTTAAGGAATATCGGGATCTTCAAGAGGAAATCCTGCTACTGAAAGACCAGCCAGAAGACGAGTGTGATGGATTGTGGACAAATATTGTATAATAGTGAGTAAGGACATTCAGATCCAACGTCCTAACGTTAAGGCTAATTCATCGCAAATTTCTCAACATTCGTCAAAGATAAAATTCAAATCGTCCAGCTCGGAGGAATAATTTGTTCAGTGATTTCCTTAAAAAGAATTTGAAGGTTAAAAATGAAATTATCTCGAAGGACCAATACAGAACTTATTGTTGAAAAGTACTGTACACACTTATAAATGATAGTCCCAATTACTTTGATGTTTGCTATATATAAAAATGAATTTGAATTTACTGTATAAATATTTCTATGTTAGTTTTTGTACCAGTAGTATTAGAGTATCAGAGTAACATTCACTGAGTTTAATATTCATCAATATAGTAATTTTACATACAGAAAATTTCAAACTCATTTTTATATATAGTCAACATTCAAGCAGTTGAGGCTATCATTTATTGTGCACTGGTCCTTCGAGCTATCTTCGTTTTCAACCATCAACTTTTTGTTGAGAAAATCACTCAACAAACTGGTCCTTCGAACCGGATACGAAAGTCATCGTTTCCAAATCAAATTCAAGCAAAATTGGCATCTTTAGAATTCTCAGAAAAGAAAAAAGGAATCGTCAACGCAGCCATCACACTAGCGGTATGATAGTGACAGTAAAAACGTTAGTGTGAGTGAAGTGAACACCAGGGAGGAGTTGCTTACGCAAGCGTTTCAAAAATATCGGGATCTTCAAGAGGAAATCCTGCTACTGGAAGACCAGCCAAAAGACGAGTGTGATGAGGTAAAGGACAAGTATTGTGTGATAGTATATATATATATATATATATATATATATATATATATATATATATATATATATATATATATATATATATATATATATATATATATATATTTATTTATTTGTTTATATAAATGTAATATAATTAACTGACAATTTTGTCATATTTATATTCAGAGCAGTATTCTATTCGATCGTTCACCACTTCACACAAAGGAAACTATTAATGAGTAACATTCAGTGTTACTTGATTAAGGTCCGTACACTGGATTTTTCCGGGGAGAAAGCCTCTGACACTACTCGTTGGTACATTGATATCATTGTCTGATGATGCTATAGTATGTATATATTCTGGTAGATTGATATATTCTCATAACATTTAACGTTATCCTAATATATAATTACTCCAGGAAATGTTTTGATTATGATCATTGCCTGGCAATGGTATTAATTACCGGGTGGTGGATTTATATTTTTCATGAAATCAGTTTGATTGCATGAACAGATATATGGGCAACTCGTCGGGGTAAAACCCCCTCTATATATTTTTTCTTTTGAAAAGAGAGGATGTGAGCTCAGGAAATATAACAGGGGAACCATACTATCTTGTATATGATTCAATAAACAAGTGAAAAAACCCGAGGAAAAAACTCGTTTCCCTGTCGCTATTGCACTAGCAATAGCTTGTCTGTTTATGTTGTGTTAGTGTCGGGTGTACATAAAAAGTACCAAAGATTTTTCTTCTCTTGCATTTCATGATTTCCAAAAGAAGACAAGGGTGAAAGGAAGGGAGTTTGGGACAGGAATCTGTAACAATGGAAAAAGAAAACCAGCAGAAAAATATTTCAACAATCATACTTTTTATATGTCTAAACAAATCTATGAAAAGATTTTACATAGCAAGCAAGGTCATGAAAAGGACTAATGAGATAATACATAACCTGTTTGACCGAGAGAGCGCCGATGGCCAGGTTCAGTCTTCCACGTGATGCCGATTATGATCCATAGATGTTTTAAAATCTGGGTAGACGTCGCCCGTATATTAGTTCTTCGTGGAACTTGTTTAATTTAAAGAAAAAATTGCGAAAAAATGTTGACAGTCGTTCGAAAAATATGACAAATATCATATATGTAATAGTGAGTAGATTTAAGTGCATTAAGATTCAACATTCTAACGTTGAGACTAATTCATTGCAAAATTCTCAACAATTGTTAGACGTAAAATTCAAATTATCCGGTTCGAAGGACCAATTTGTCACTTTTCAAGTAATTTGTCAACTTTGGATTCAGGTTAACAAAAAATCTAGGTTAATTTCTAGTTGTCATAATCGATTAACGCCGCTCTGCATGACCCATTATGCAAACTTAAAACGATATCCCTCGTACTGTAAACAATTTTCAAGCATCAAGTGCATTTATCAAAGATTTCATTCAGCAGTGAAAACAAGTTTCCCCAGTTCCATCCGGGGTAATTACCTCCGGAACAATATGGAGGGCCATCAAATCATTTCTGATGACGAGGGTCTCCAGCGTTCCCTCGCCTAGAATCGACCAAAAGAACATATAGAATAGTTTTCTAAAGGTTCATTCAGAAATGTCTCGACAAGTTGAGCCGTTCTTTCCACATTCTTTTCGAGAATATGAAAATGTAATAAAGATGGTTATGACAGATCTAATTGCAACTCCTCTCTCGTTCGTCTTTTACTTTCACGGAAATGCGGAGTTGTTGGGGTCATGTGAATAACATCTGAATTCTTGGAAGAGACGTCAGCGTTTCATTGCCTTTCTACCGGTGGATGTTTTGTTGTAATACAAGTACATTTATTGCGGGCTCTATTATATCTGTCGTGTATTCACGATCTCTTTCCTTTGCTGTCGTCGTATTTCTTCCGAAGTGGAAATTTTCGTTTGAATTCCTATTCACCCTCGTTGATGTGACACGAACAAGGAAGACTATTTCACATTCAATTTACACTTGATATTGCGTAGTATCTGCTTATCATTTGAAAGTGTTTCTTCCTGAATTGTACAAAGTGGCGAGTGAGAACCGAGTGCTTTTGGTATGGCAAGTTTCAGGATGATCAGGAAAAGTGAGGTATGCGGCAGAAAACATACAATTCCGTTGTCTTCCACAGAGATCGGTTCTGTATATTCTGAGATACCAGCTATAGGAGTCAGAGTTGACAATTTTGCAATATTTAAAACTCTCATCCTTTATTAGTGAAGGTTTAATTTTAGTTGAACCAATGTTCCCACAGACAACCCTTATAAAAAATCTTTCTAAGCGAAACCAGAAGAAGTCCCGAGAACCTTGAAGGTTGCACTGCACATCATGACCTACTGCGATTCGATTATACAGTGAATTTGAAAGAGAACGAATTTTACTTGGTGATCAACATGTTGGTAGTATCTGTTTGTCGATGATTGAATTAACAACATTGAGCGAGTGTGAAGTTTGATCCAAGAAATTTCAAGTGTACCTACCAAGTGATTGAGGCAACCCTTGGTGTCAAACCTGCAAGCAATTGAACTTGAAAATCAATTAGAATACAATGCTTGAATCAGTCAGGATTCTCAGGATAATGTTGCATCTCGATAATGCATCGCACACAGGCCACCGCAAGCAGTTGACATTTTAAGTGAACATAAGGTTGAAGTCATTTCAAATTCGCCTTACTCACCTGATTTGGCCATGTGTACATTCTGGTTGTTCCTAAACCTTAAAAAAACATATACCTAGTCAACGTTTCACAATGGAGAATATCAATCCATCACTTTTTTGAGAGCATTCACAAAGTTAACTGGCTTCAAAATGTTTAGTTGTGGAAGCTTCGGTAACAAAAGTGCATTGATGTGAGTTGGGATTTTTTTGTATTTAAATTAACCAATTCGTGTCAAACGTCTCGTGTATTTTCTGTATCTTCTAATACCAATAATCTGAATTATCATCAAAATGATTGACAATTGTCCATCTTATATCTTAGTGTCATACTGGGCTACTCTTTAATCTTCAAATCACATATCAATAAGCTGATTCAAAAGCTGAAAATGAGAAATAATATTTTACAAAAACTAGCAGGTTTCACTTGAAGTGGAGATATTCGAATTGTTTCTCTTGCTCTGCTATTTTGTACAGCTCCGTACCATTGTTCAGTCTAGGTAAATAGTGCCCATGCGCATAATACTGATTCCCAATTGAATAATATCACGAGAATTGTAGGGAAGAAGACCAGGTAATGGTGTAGCTAGAACTGTTAGAACACAGGCACTCGTCTTTTTCATAATATGTTTCAAGCATCATTTTTTGTATTACAAACTCAATTGACAATTTTAGGATAACCTTCAGCGAATTTCTGCATTAGCATTAGCAGTCAGCCCCATCAGAACTCCAGGAACCAGCTTGGCTGTTTCCAAAATGTCTCAGAGATAATAAAAAACAAGTACTGTGTTTTAAGGAATTTTACTTAATATTTGCGATTCGTAACGCGTTTCACTACACCGTAGCTTTTTCAGACGAATGAATACACAGAAAAATATAAATGAGAATATAACTATAAATGTTCTTGAGTAATTAAAAGCTTATTGGGTTGCTTCTTCTTGAGTGGTTATTTATGACAGGTATACCCAATAAAATAAGGAATAGATTGCTCCCCGAAGAGATTCAATAGAGATGAAGGGCTTAAATCGACTTGTTCATTGATGAGTCTACCTGAGTGTTTGTATTTATTGATTTCTAAAGTTTCCCAAAGATCTACCTTCCTATATTTATTATCTGTATGCAAAATTTCAAACTGTGGGTCGAAAGAATGATTATTTTCTAAGAGATGATTCGCGTAATTTGAATCTGATTTTTTATTTGAAAAACTGCGTTTATGTTCCGATATTCTAATATTAAAGTTTCTATGTGTTCTACCAATGTAGAAATTATCACAGTCATTGCAATTCAATCGATAAACACCTGATTTATTGTTTTTACCTGGTTTGGTTTTACTATTCTTTATATATTTGCCTAAATTATTATTAGTTTGGAAAGCTATGTTGAAATTATTGCTACTTAAGAATGATTTCAGTTTCTCACTTGTAATGCCAACGTAGGATAAGGTGTTGAATTTTGTTTCAATTTATCGACAGGGTAAACTTCATTCAATGCGATTCTACTTTGTTTTTTATTTAAAATATTATTTATTAGTTTGGGATTGTAACCATTATTTTTGGCTATTTGTTTAATCAAATTTAGTTCTTTGTTGAAATTTTCTGGTGATAACGGGATGATAATCAATCTATGAATAAAACTATTGAATGCTGACATTTTATGTTGATATGGATGACACGACGAGTTATGTATTACAATATCTGTATGTGACGGCTTATGGTAAATTGCGAAAACATGTTTTCCATTTTCATTCGAAATTTTTACGTCTAAGAAATTTGTCGAATTATTGCTTTCTATTTCGGTTGTGAATGCAATTTTAGGATGTAATGAATTTATATGATTTTCGAAAATTTTCAACTGTCTATCTGTTCCTGTGAAGCAAATAATGATATCGTCTACATGGCGATACCAGTATAAACAACATTCACTGAGTGGATGATTATGAATTAATTTCTCTAAGTTATTCATGAATATTTTTGCTAACAAAGGACTTAACGGATTGCCCATAATCAAGCCGTCTTCAATAGTATAATATTTGTTATTGAAATGGAAATAATTTTGATCTAAACAAATTTGTAAGTGAGGAACTGAAATCATTCTTAAGTAGCAATAATTTCAACATAGCTTTCCAAACTAATAATAATTTAGGCAAATATATAAAAATAATAAAACCAAACCAGGTAAAAACAATAAATCAGGTGTTTATCGATTGAATTGCAATGACTGTGATAATTTCTACATTGGTAGAACACATTTTAATATTAGAATATCGGAACATAAACGCAGTTTTTCAAATAAAAAAATCAGATTCAAATTACGCGAATCATCTCTTAGAAAATAATCATTCTTTCGACCCGCAGTTTGAAATTTTGCATACAGATAATAAATATTGGAAGGTAGATCTTTGGGGAACTTTAGAAATCAATAAATACAAACACTCAGGTAGACTCATCAATGAACAAGTCGATTCAAGCCCTTCACCTCTATTGAATCTTTTCGGGGAGCAATCTATTATTTGATTTTATTGGATATACCTGTCATAAATAACCATTTAAGAAGAAGCAACCCAATAAGCTTTCAATTACTCAATAACATTTATAGTTATATTCTCATTTATATTTTTCTGTCTATTCATTCGTCTGAAGAAGCTACGGTGTAGTGAAACGCGTTACGAATCGCAAATATTGAGTAAAATTCCTTAAAACACAGTACTTGTTTTTTATTATTAATAATGGAATTTTACCAAGTAAAAGCCTCCCAAATTCAAATGTCTCAGAGATGCCAAACCTCAAAAACCTCTGTGAGAAGAATAATAAGACACGATTTCGGTCCTAAGTATTTTCGGAGGCACTATAATTTGACTCGAGCTGTCAAAGAACGCAGATTCGAGCGATGCAGGAATTTATAAAATACATACAGAACACGTAGACAATTTGAAAATATCTGATTCACAGACGAAAAAATTCCAGTGTTGTCCCACTAAAAAACAGCCAGAATGACAGAATTTGTATTTCCACGAATGAAATCAAGAGGAATGTGCCTTTAATTCGTTTGAAGAGGGAAAGACAAACATTTTCCAGGCATGTTATGGTCTCAGCCGGTATCATTTTCATAGAACAGGGCATAAGATTAGATTCGGAAAATTATTGTCACATAATTCTCGATCATATGTTACCAACTATTGAGGCGTCAACTCCTCAGTTCACTTTCATGCAGGTGAATGATTGCTGTTTTTTGTATGATGTGAAGTACAATTGCCACCAGCTGAAAATGAACAGTTGAGAAATTGAGTAGCTTTTTGGATGATTTTTATTGTATAAAATCTTCTTTGGAATTCTACAATTTTTTTCATATTCTTCTGACAACGTTTGTCGAAGAAATGAACAACCAGTACTATATCACAAAAAAAACGCTACTTACTCTCAACTGGCCTTCAGTGTACATGGTGTCTCAAATTAAATGCATCTAAATGAAATCTATTTCAATTGATTTTAGGATGCAACCAGATATCATACCAAACACTATACTATGGATTATCTAAGATAACACGTAAACGATATCATCGAACCTGAACAATGGCCCCCAAATAGTACCGATCTAATCTGTGCGACTAATTTCTGTGGGGTCATTTAGGAGAAATGTTGTATAAATGGTATTATTTTCATTAATTGTGAGAAGCTGGGGCACAAAAAATTCAATAATGTTGGAACAATCTCGATCAAGAAGTAATTTCGAGATCCATAGAGAGCAGGAGAAGACGGGTGTAGATGGTTGTGGATGCCAATGGAGATCATATTCCATTCTGAGTACTTGATTCTGTTTGTTGAATGTTTTTACTCGTGTCGTATTATTATTCTCGCAGATGTTTTTAACAGTTGGCATCTCGAGATATTTGGGAAACAGTCATCCTCATCTCCTTCCTAATGACCCTGTTGTCCGAAAGTTTTCCTCAAGATCATAGAATGTACTTCTTCTGTAATTAGGTAGTACCATTAGATGAGACCCAATTCCTCGGGTACATGTCCTTTCCTCCACATATTCGCAAACCATCAGCATTGGAAAATTTCAGAGAAGTATCACTCTCTTCCGAAACTTTTATCACTAATCCAAATTTTTCGGAGCCCACCTGTTCTGAGATTGAAATCCTAGAAGCCTATTTAGGCGCTCTGTGTTTTCGGTGCTTCTTACGATGCATTAGGCAGTGAATTTAATGAGTTCCCGATACAAGATCTTGCTCCGAGACTTCTTGGTCGCGAAAGAAAGATTGTATCTTAAATCGTTATAGAACCGATCATTTGTGATGTGTTGCAAAGCTTTTCAAGTCATTCCGAGGTTATCTGAAGGTCAAATCGAGAAATCACTACCAAAAAATCTGAAATAAATTCACATATACTGATTACGAATCTGTGTCCAATTATTTCATGCGACAATTCCTGAAGGTCATTCGAGGTTAATTCAGAATCATCCCGAAGTTTCACGAAATAAAAATTCGTTTGTTCTCAACGACACTTAATCCGAATACAAGATCTGTTGACCTCTATGGCGTTCAGTTCAAGGTCATATTGAGGTCAAATCAAGAGAATCATCACAAAAAATGTTGAAAAGTCTTAAATGTATGTATATGGCCACAAAATTCGAATCCGAGGTTAGTTTACTCGTCCGATGTTTCCTAGAGATCACTCATGATAATTTCAAAGTTGGAAATTTCACAGAATAAAAAATGAAATTTTAAGAGGTGTTGGGGAATTTAAAAAAGCGAATGTACGTTTTCGAGGCCACATAATCCGAACACGAGCTTTGTTGGATTTCATCATGTCCGATTCAAGATCATTTGAAGGTCAAATAGAGGGAATCATCACTAAAAATTCTGAAAAAAATCATTTTACTGTTTCTGAGACTGCTCAATAGGAATATTAGGTCAGTTTATTTGTGCAACGTTTTAAAGCGGTCATTTAGGGCTATTTTAAGACCAGAAAAGTTAAATGCATTCAGAAAACTCCATTGTTTGAAATAATCATGAAATAACCTTGAATGTCTTCTAGGAAAGGTCACAGGAATATGATGCACACAGATTCGTACTGAGCGATCTCAAAAACTTATGTGTGAAATTTTTCAGATTCTTTTTGATCGCCATTGGTCGATGTGATCTTCAAATGACCTTAAACCTGACCTGAAGGGTGTTAACTGATTCTCTAATTGTATGTTGACCTATTTTTGATTCCAATTCAATATTAAATAAACTTATGGGTGCTAAGATGAAAGATACTAATGCCTTTCGTACTAAATGCATTTTCCATAACCAACGAAAACCTTAGTTTCTTGATGTGAAATCGAAACCATTCCTTTCGATAACGAAGCGTTTGCGAACATAAGTTCATAGGAACTTTCCGTCATAATATGGCTAGAGAAATCATATTTCGCACCTATTCATTCACACACACCATCTATTTTCTGTTTCTTTCAGAGTATTAGAAAGATTTCTGTATCGAAGGTTATTGATGAAGTCATATGCACCAAACGATTTTTTTGAAAATCTTCAATTGTCCAGTTCAAGTCCGAATTCTAACAGCGTTCATTGAAGCTGTAAAAGTTTTTGGCTGTAGTACAAATGTTAACCTCAATGAGTATATTTTGTCTGATAAAAGGCATCGAGTTTTCATTGTAGGGAAAATTTTCCTTTTCGAACTATCAATAATGGTGTTTCATAGAGGTCTGTGCTAAGTGATATTTTTATAATTTAACTGTAAGTCCATTTATGCCAATGATATTGATGTCTTTTCGACACGATAACTTCGAAATCATTGAACGCATTTTGGCTGTTGCAATTTTATTATTTTCCCGTAGATATTTTCATGGGAATCGATCCAGCCGTTTAAGATTTATAAAGAACAGAAAATCTAGTATTTTCCCATAAATCAGCCCCCATGTTCGGAAGGACACCGCATACGTCAAAAGAAAGTAACACGGTTGTCCTTTATCTCCAGTTGAAATATCACTTTTTCCTGCCGTATCACCCTGGAGAAAAACCGAAAAATGCGTTTATTCAACAACAATCAATAGACGTTTAAAAAAGAACCGAACAGTTACATTTTTCGACCGTGGTAATAACTTAATGAACGTTTCCTCCATTACCATTGCGGACCTCGAAATGCAAGCTAACTCCGCATTACGCCATCAGAAAATAGTGCATGAATGTGGAATAGCAAGCGAAACCGACGTGCGATTATTGTTTATACCACTTTTGCGCAGATTTACATATTTTTCTGCAACAAAACTGCAGCCGTCCCAAATTTAATCGCCAAAACGACCAAAAACCCCGTATTCACTCTGCCTTGCTGCTGCAGTCCGAGAATTATCATACGAATTGGACGTCAACGAGCCGTTGTCTTCTTCCGACATATATTTACAGTGGCGTACTACGTAAATAGCCGACCCTGAATGGGAATAAAATTGAGCATCAACATTTAATAATTAGCTCGAAAACATGATGGCATTCGATTTTAATGGGGCTAGACATATAAAGACCCTTGTATACGAGGTTTCGGAAGTTCTTGGCCATCTAACCTAACCTACTCATAAATTGCAGCTAGTTTTCGGATAAAGGGCCCTTCATCTCTACCTCATCCGTCAGCCTGGTAAGGATCACACTATCTCATAGAGCTTCTCCATAATGCTGGAAAGGCATACATGTATGGTGGTACCGTCCCTGTGTCCTTGCCCTTCTTGGGTGATACAACTACACCGGAATTTTCCACACCTGTGACTATCCCAGCGATGCTGCAGCATATATCTGGGCGCCTAGGGCACCTTCATTGATTTCCATAGAGAACCAATCACTCTTTTCATCTCCGCGAAGGGAGCTCTGTAAGCCAATGCAATGCTTTTTGTAACTGACACAGAGATTTGGTATCCCTGTCCCCATAGAAAAAGAAAACTTTATTTATGCCTTTATATATATGTATTTGAAGTCGTCATTAGATCAGTAGTATATACAGGGATATCCACCGGGACCGTCCGTTAAAAACTTTTTAAGTTCCAATTACAATATCAAGCTGAAATTTTATACGCGGCCATAACTAGCGATTTCCACTTGAAGTGAAATATTTTCGAAGTGATACCATTTCCGGTTATACCGGAAGTGGGTCATCACTTTGTTATTTCAAATGGCAATCTACCTTTTTTATTATAAATCTAGAACCGACATTTGGGCAAGGCATAAAATACCCAAGTTGTTGGCACTTACCTGTTCAAACTTTTGACAGATTTAATAATTTTTGTTATGAACTCGATTTTTGAGGAACATTTAAGAAAATTGTAGCTCGTAGATCTTCTGCACTACAGAAACAATTTTTGCTTGGGTGGGTAGAAGAAGGATCAAGGAATTTTTTAAGCAGTCTTTACATGTCAAAGGTTGTTTTGTATGATTTTTTCAATTTGGCCTTTTTCAAACAGCCATGACTCAATTTTTTCAAATGGCAAGTGCCAATTTTTATATCGCTATCAGATGAAGCGTCAAATTTCAGATGGAATTGTATCAGCATGTACTATACCCATCTCTTATGGTTCCGAAATAAATTGGGAATATATTGAATTTTGATGATTTTGCAAGAACACATAGAGAATGCTTTGAAATATTTAAATCAAGTAGCTGAACTGGCTACGCTCACCTGACAGGTGCCTAAAATTAATGTAATTGTCACTTCGTTCATTCCAATTTGATATTTCAACAAGAATTGTTGGTAATTTGAAGTGAAAATTTTTGAAAAACACCAGGTTGATGATAAAATGGCTGATATGTTTAATCTCTTTTCAATTCATGGCGAATGTCAAAAAGTGGTGGATAGAACTTGCAGGCAATTCAATAACCAATTTCCAAATTTGGCGCCTACGAGTAAAACGAAATTTCGAAGGATGAGAAGCAATTTTCTGCAATTTAGAATAAAACCAATTCTTGAGGACGACGACAATAAAATTAATAGGCTAGCGTATTTTCGTGCCAATCCACATGCGTCCATCAAGTCAGCATCAATGGATATTGGATTGAGTTATACTTCCATTCAAAGGATCCTTGAGAAACATAACATGCACCCGTATTCTTTTATCAGAATACAAAAATTGAAACCAACTGACCTTCCCAAGCGGCTGAATTTCTGTGAAAATTTATTAATTCGGCTTCAAGAAGATGAGAAAATTCTGCAAAAAATTATATGGTCTGATGAAGTTCAATGAAAGTGGAATAATCAACAGGAGAAATCGACATTTTTGGGCCACAGAAAATCCGCATTTCATTGAGGTTATTGATTTCCAAAATAAATTCAGCGTGAACGTTTTTGCAATTTTAATAAATGATTTGTTGGCTTATCACATTTATGAGGAAAATCTTAATGGACAAAGGTACCTGGAAATTTTGAGAGGAACATTAGCAAACTTTTTAGATGAAGTACCCCTTAACATTATGAGGGATTGCTATTACCAAATGAATGGTGCACCAGCACATAAAACACGAGCTGTAGATTGGCAGCTAACAGAAGTGTTCGAGGATAGATGGTGATGTAATCAAGAACCAAATTTATGGCCTCCGCGTTGTCCGGACCTGACGCCCCTTGATTTTTATTTATGGCGCAAAATCAAGAGTGAAGTGTATCTTATTCCTGTAAGAAGTAAGGAAGAGTTACTAGAGCGCATTCATAATGCTTTTCGTAATATTAATCCTGAGGAAACTAGGAGGGCAACTCATCATGTTCGTATACAAGCTGTCACGTGTATCGAGCAAAATGGGGCCCATATCGAACATTTATTCAGATCGTAAATTAGTTTTCTCTTTTTCTTTTTATTTTTATTCCGAATTGTAGAAAATTGCTTCTAATGCTTCGCAATTTTATTTTACTCATAGACGGTAAATTTGGGAATTGGTTATTGAATTGCCTGCAATTTCTACCCACTACTTTTTGACATTCTTAAATGGATTGAAAAAAGATTAAATATATTTTCGTTTGAACAACCAGTGGTTTTATTCCAAATGTGTTGTATTTCTTGGATATTTTCAATCTGAAATAACGACAATTCATGTTGAAATATCAAATTCGAATGAACAAAGTGACAAGTACATTTATTTTGGGCACCTGTCAGGTGAGCGTAGCCAGTTCAGCTACTTGATTCAAATTTTACAAAGCATTCTGTGTTAGTTCTTGCAAACTCATCAAACTTCAATATATTCCCAAATTATTTCGGAACTATAAGAGATAGCTATAGTACATGCTGATACAATTCCATCTGAAATTTGACGCTTCATCTGATGACGATATAAAAATTGGCATATTGCTGTTTGAAAAAGGCCAAATTAAAAAAATCATACAAAACAACGCAATAAACATTTGACATGTGTAGACTGCTTAAAAAATTCTTTGATCCTTCTTCTATCCACCCAAGCAAAAATTGTGTCTGTAGTGCAAAAGACCTACGAGCTACAATTTTTTTTTAATTTCCTCAAAATCGAGTTTATAACAGAAATAATTAAATCTGTCAAAAGTTTTAACAGATAAGTGCCAACAACTTGGGTATTTTATGCCTTGCTCAAGTGTCGGTTCTAGATTTATAATAAAAAAGGTTGATTGCCATTTGAAATAAAGTGATGAACACTTCCGGTATAACCGGAAATGGTATCACTTCGAAAATATTTCACTGCAATTGGAAATCGCTAGTTATGGCCGCGTATAAAATTTCAGCTTGATATTGTAATTGGAACTCAAAAAGTTTTCAACGGACGGTCCCGGTGGATATCCCTGTATAGAAATTAACTCAAATATTGAGATGAGTAGACTTGAAACCTTACTTAAGACTTGCCTACAAACATTATCAAGAAATAGAGAAAAAAAATTAACCATGAGAACGAGTTATCATAAAATTTGAAAAAGAAAAAAATTAGATTCAACCAGCACATTTAAGAATTCTTAATTTTGAATACAGACCTATTAAAATTTAGGAAATCTTTTGTGCTATAAAAAACGCACATCATCGCGAAATCTTAAGTTATGGGCGTGGATATCCGTATGTAATATTGCTTGCACTTTCAATATTATGATGTGCATAGATCAGACATTCCATGATAAATAAAATGGGAAGGGTCAAAATATTCACAGTCCTATAAGCATTCTTACAGCAATTCCTGTACCTCAGCCCACCCAAAATTCTCACAGCACGACGTTGGAGACCAAAAACTCTGTCAAATTCACCACAGTTACCCCATACCAGAGTACCATACTTCATATGCGACTCACATAGAGAATGATAAGCCACTTTCAGGACATTTGGTGATACTGAGTGGAATAGATTTCTTAAAACAAAAATATTTCTACTCAATTTGGCAGCTAAGTGATCTATACGAACAGACCAAGTGAGTCGGGTATCCATGTGAACTCCAAGAAAACTCAACACGTCTCAAAGTAAAGATAACCTCCTCTGTCTTTCCCTTGTTCATGCACAATTTATCACCAGAAAACCATTTTGAAGCCCTCAACTGTGTCTCCCCACAAGCTCTGTCGCACGCCCCAGATCCCCACAACCGACCGATAAAGCAGAGTCATCAACAAACAAGGTGGTAAGGCAGCTAGTCAGATAATCAGGAAAATCCTTGATGCATATTAAAAAAGTTAAGGTCACATAATAGAACCCTGAGGAAGGCCAATTGTTACTACCTTCTCATCCGACCAGCCACCATCTGTACACCTGATGCCGATCAGTTAAAAAAGATTGGATTTATTTCCAACTGCTTGCATCAAACCTGTACTTCTCCAGATTGCCCAAGATAACCGCATGAGAAACGCAGTCGAAGGTTTTTGTAAGGTCCAAAAACAATGAAAGCGAAAAAGACCTGCCTCAAAACATTTCAATGTGTTGTTCACAAATTCAAGCACTGCATCAATAGTACAACGCTGTTTCCTGAATCCATATTGATTAGAGGCGAAAAGACAGTTTGCTTCAAAATATTTTAACACCTGATTGGACATATGGGCACAAGGGAAATGGGTCGATAATTTTCAACGCTATTTGCATCACTTCTTTTGAAATGTGGAACGGTTTTTGCGATTTTCAGACACTTAGGAAAAACTGCAGAAACAAGACATTCGTTGATTAATTTTGTAAGTGGATAAATACTCGAATTAATATTAATTTTGAGAAGCATAGAAGATAAGCCATAAAAATCTCTAACTTACTATTGTCAACCTTGTCAACAAGATCCACTCACGTATTTTCCTTTGAGGTCATGCCTAGCGATTCTGAACTCCTGTCTTACCCTTTTCTCTTCCTGACTGCACCTGGCCGCAGTTCTCGGTTTTCTTGCAGGCAATAGTTTATGACCATGAGTAGATGTAATTCTAGTCTGGCTATACCTGCTAATCATTCTGAAAATAGTTTAATGGGACACCCTAATCCTCTGACCCATTCTTGTATGAGTCCAACTTAGGACAACTAACTGGACTACTTCAGCACAGATTTTTTCTTCTCGAATTTGGGATACCCTGTTATATCCCAAAATGCGCTAGGAAATTATACACCCCGTAACGCTTAGAAGACCTGAAAAAAATTCATACTGACCTTAAACATACCAGGGGTGTTAGTTGAAGTTTTCTAGTTTTACCAGTAGATGTCGTTAGCAATATGTATACATTTCTATGATTTGGCATGTATATCTTTTTTCTCTATTGACTTATTTGTTTATACCAGCGAGTATGAAAAAAGCAGCTGAAGCTCACCGATTACTGATGGTTAACATGCTCCAGTGATTAGAACATGTGGGACATGGTTTCGTCAATTTAAAAGTGGAGATTTCGATTTGACAGACAATAAACGTCCTGGTGCAGCGAGAAAGTCCGAAGACGAGGAATTGCAGACGTTATTGGATGTTGATCCAACCCAATCGCAACAAAGATTGGCAGAAACGCTAAATGTTACTCGAGGAGCAATTAGCCAACGTTTAAAAGCCATGGGAAAGACCCAAAAGTATGGAAAATGGGTGCCACACCAGCTGAATGATAGGCAAATGGAAAATCGATACTCCTTTGCAGAGCAGTGCTTTGCTCATTTTGAAGAAGTCGAAGAATGACTGGTCGAATGGTTTGCCTCGAAACAGAAAAAGTTTTTCTGGGATGGTATTCATAATTCGCCTGAAAGATGGCCGAAATGTGTAAAATCAACAAGATCCACTCACGTATTTTCCTTTGAGGTCATGCCTAGCGATTCTGAACTCCTGTCTTACCCTTTTCTCTTCCTGACTGCACCTGGCCGCAGTTCTCGGTTTTCTTGCAGGCAATAGTTTATGACCATAAGTAGATGTAATTCTAGTCTGGCTATACCTGCTAATCATTCTGAAAATAGTTTAATGGGACACCCTAATCCTCTGACCCATTCTTGTATGAGTCCAACTTAGGACAACTAACTGGACTACTTCAGCACAGATTTTTTCTTCTCGAATTTGGGATACCCTGTTATATCCCAAAATGCGCTAGGAAATTATACACCCCGTAACGCTTAGAAGACCTGAAAAAAATTCATACTGACCTTAAACATACCAGGGGTGTTAGTTGAAGTTTTCTAGTTTTACCAGTAGATGTCGTTAGCAATATGTATACATTTCTATGATTTGGCATCTATATCTTTTTTTTTCTATTGACTTATTTGTTTATCCCAGCGAGTATGAAAAAAGCAGCTGAAGCTCACCGATTACTGATGGTTAACATGCTCCAGTGATTAGAACATGTGGGACATGGTTTCGTCAATTTAAAAGTGGAGATTTCGATTTGACAGACAATAAACGTCCTGGTGCAGCGAGAAAGTCCGAAGACGAGGAATTGCAGACGTTATTGGATGTTGATCCAACCCAATCGCAACAAAGATTGGCAGAAACGCTAAATGTTACTCGAGGAGCAATTAGCCAACGTTTAAAAGCCATGGGAACGACCCAAAAGTATGGAAAATGGGTGCCACACCAGCTGAATGATAGGCAAATGGAAAATCGATACTCCTTTGCAGAGCAGTGCTTCGCTCATTTTGAAGAAGTCGAAGAATGACTTGTCGAATGGTTTGCCTCGAAACAGAAAAAGTTTTTCTGGGATGGTATTCATAATTCGCCTGAAAGATGGCCGAAATGTGTAAAATCAACAAGATCCACTCATGTATTTTCCTTTGAGGTCATGCCTAGCGATTCTGAACTCCTGTCTTACCCTTTTCTCTTCCTGACTGCACCTGGCCGCAGTTCTCGGTTTTCTTGCAGGCAATAGTTTATGACCATAAGTAGATGTAATTCTAGTCTGGCTATACCTGCTAATCATTCTGAAAATAGTTTAATGGGACACCCTAATCCTCTGATTCATTCTTGTATGAGTCCAACTTAGGACAACTAACTGGACTACTTCAGCACAGATTTTTTCTTCTCGAATTTGGGATACCCTGTTATATCCCAAAATGCGCTAGGAAATTATACACCCCGTAACGCTTAGAAGACCTGAAAAAAATTCATACTGACCTTAAACATACCAGGGGTGTTAGTTGAAGTTTTCTGGTTTTACCAGTAGATGTCGTTAGCAATATGTATACATTTCTATGATTTGGCATGTATATCTCTTTTTTTTTTCTATTGACTTATTTGTTTATCCCAGCGAGTATGAAAAAAGAAGCTGAAGCTCACCGATTGCTGATGGTTAACATGCTCCAGTGATTAGAACATGTGGGACATGGTTTCGTCAATTTAAAAGTGGAGATTTCGATTTGACAGACAATGAACATCCTGGTGCAGCGAAAAGAAAAAGTTCGAATATGAGGAATAGCAGACGTTATTGGATGTTGATCCAACCCAATCGCTACAAAGATTGGCACAAACACTAAATGTTACTGAAGGAGCAATTAGTCAACGTTTAAAAGCCATGGAAAAGACCCAAAAGTATGGAAAATGGGTGCCACACCAGCTGAATGATAGGCAAATGGAAAATCGACACTCCTTTGCAGAGCAGTGCTTCGCTCTTCTTGAAGAAGTCGAAAAATGACTCGTCGAATGGTTTGCCTCGAAACAGAAGAAGTTTTTCTGGGATGGTATTCATAATTCGCCTGAAAGATGACCGAAATGTGTAAAATCCAATGGTCAATACATTGAATGAAAAAAAATTTAAATTCCTCTGGAAATCAAGTGTTTTCTATATCGAAAAAACCGACAAATTTCAACTAACACACATGGATAACCTGGACCAGAATTCACGTGCACGTCCCTGCATTCCCCGTTTTAGTAAAACTGCAGTATCCTGCACGAGCTTCCTATGCCACCCATAATCAAATTTATATTCTAATGATTTGTGCCACCTATATCTGCATACATCAGGGTTAGTAACACGCTATTCGGTTTTATTGTTGTACTATGCCGTCTCCAGTCTTGTAAAAGATGAGATAGAAAAGTTTAACTGCTGCAATAAAATTCGGTGGTTGGATTTTTATGTCGCAATTTTACATCCGTGCGCGATACTTTAGAGTTATGCATTTTTGGGAACTTTTCCGTGGATGAAGAATTTGTTGTTCCAAAACGGCTTTGAAACGGTTAAAGGTTCTCACGTCAAAGGACTGACTCAGAATTATCAATGCCGTGAGAGATATGAAGTTCTTGAATCTGTTTTCCACTTTCACGGACTTGTAAATAAAGGCGAATTCCTGGAAATTTCGCCCTACTTCAAAGTTGAAATTTTCTTTGTACCGTATCAATGAATAACGAAGGAAGTACGTTTATTTCATTGTTAATAGGGATATGAAATAGAAATTGGCACTTCAATAAGAATCTCAATATGCCAACGGAGAATAACAAGAAAATGTATTTAACGAGCGTTCCAGAAATCAAGATGTTTTTGAAATATTTTCCTTCGATGATACGAGGAAATGATTGTTAAAATCTTGAGAACTGGCTTATGAGGGGGGTCCGAAAAGTGACTGAAATTGAACTGCGGTGGGATATAACTCAAGACGATCTCAATAACGTGGAGGGAAATGTTATTCGTCAAACTTAAATATGCTAATACAAGTACATAGTAGCTAATTCAATTGACGAGGCTTTTACGTGATAGAAATCCATTTTGACAAATACAAGTAAACGATGATTTCTACTTAAATATATTAATAAATGCTCGACGCTTTTCGATACACAGTAACTTTGTCAAGAGCGAATGAATACTACAAAAATATCTTTCTAACAAATACTTATATAGACTAAAGAGACAATACTTTTAGTGTTACCTGTATTTGAACTAGTGTTTAAGAAACAAGTTGTTCAATAAGGATGAATTATTTATATCTAATTGATCATTAAGAATTTCTGGTGAATACCTTCATCTTTTAATCTCAAGTACTTCCAGAAGGTTGAGTTTTATACCTCTATTCTCAAAATGTAAGATCTTGAATTCTGAATTGAAAGAATGACTATTTTCCTTGAGATGATTTGAATCATTCGAATCGGTTTTTCCATTGATGAAACTGCGTTTTTGTTCCGAGATCCTAACATTGAAATTTCTTCCGATTTTACCTATATCAAAATACGTGCAATTTGCACATTCCAATCTATAAACATGATTTATTTTCTTCATTAATTAGAGGCTTATAATTTCTGGTAAATGAACCTGAATTTGTTGATGTTTTGAACGCTATATTCAAATTTGAATATTTAAGAATGGATTTCACATCATTGCTAATATTGCCTTTATAAGATAAACTACTGAATTTCTGGTCTTGATGTTCACCGATTGGATATATATATTGTAAAGCTAATTTTTGTTTTTTCTTATACATGGTGTTACATAATAGTATTCCACAACTCGATGTGGTAAATATACGTGTAATTTCAAGAAAAAATGTCAGCCTCCATCATTACACGTCCTATATTTCAAGTGAAATTCACAAGGTGTTTTCTCTTCAGAGGTTATGTCTCCTTTTGCCCTTTCAAACTTTTTTGCAATACGCCAATCATCAGTGTACAATCAATTTTCGTCACCTTCGTTCAATTTGGTAAATTTTTTGACACTTGAAATTTTTGCGTATCTTCAACCGTTTACGAGTGATAAATTATTGAGTTTGAATTATTTGAATTCTATGTTAATCGCTAAATAAAAAGAAAATAAGAGAAATACTCGATAGATACGCCTAAAATTTGCTTTTACTTTGATGACTCGTCTTCTGGGACTAAAAAAAGAAACTGAATAAATTGTTGGTAGTGTCCTCCACCTGCAAGAATACAGACCTCTGTCCTTCTTCGCACATTATCACGCACTCTTTGAAATATTCCTGGGGTATTTCTTATCATGTCAAAAGAGGTTATTTTTCGATTTTTCAATTCTTTTGCAGTGTTCACTGGAGTGATATAAACTAAAATTCTGAGATATCCTCATAAGAAAAAGTCTAAACTATGTAAGTCTGGGGACCTAGGAGGCCATGGTTCTGGACCCCCCCCGACCTATTCATCGGATCGTTTAGTCTGCTAGGCAAATAAAATGGCCCAATAAAATTATTTCCAATTATTCCGACCCTGACATTTAATGAAAATTGTTCTTCATGATGAGATTCTTCTATCAAACGGGGGTTTTCCTCAGCGCAATAATGATTATTATGAAAATTTGTGAGAACAGTTCTCGAAAAGTTAGCTTCGTCTATGAACATTATTTCACTATCAAAATGAGCATTTTCTCTAAGTTTATATAAGAACCATCGGCAGAAATTCAGTCCTGAAGGAAAATCTCGAGGAAGTAGAGTTTGGACGCGTTGAATATGAAACCGGTTCACTAAAAAGTCGTGGAGAATCCTCCGAACTAGAAAATGTGAAATATTCAACTGATTTCCAATTTTTCTTGTACTCTCATGAGGATTCACAGCAATACAATTCAAAACTGCTTCATCAATATCTGGAGTTCTCATAGTTTGAGGTGCACCTCTTAAATGATTATTTGCAGTAAAAGTACCAGTTTCCCTCAACCTTCTGCAGATATTTGAAAATGTTCGCCTGTCTGGTATTACTCGATTTGAAAAGCGCACCTGATATAATCACCTAGCTTCTGTTAGGTTGCTGTCAACCAGACCGTACATGTAATGGATATCAGCCCATTCGGCGTTAGTGAAAATAAGCCATTTTTTCTTACAACAATAACTTCAAAATTCTTAAAACTAATCGCTAATTCAATAAACAATTCGAACGGGCACTGGTTTAACTTTACCAACTGTCAAAATAAATAAATAAATGAAGTGAATCAAAGCCTACTTGTCATTTTTTCAATCAGAATTGCTTTCAATTCAGCGAATGTATACAATCATTTATA
Source organism: Cryptolaemus montrouzieri (assembly GCA_013387265.2). NCBI lineage: Eukaryota > Metazoa > Arthropoda > Insecta > Coleoptera > Coccinellidae > Cryptolaemus > Cryptolaemus montrouzieri. The sequence goes on from JABFTP020000165.1 coordinate 5,003,584, forward strand.
CGTTTTCTCACTCGAGAATGGTCGGAGAAACGAAAAAATTACAGATGTCGAAAAAGTTTCTCAATTGAACAAAGATTACGAGAATTTATTGTACGCTGATCAGTGGCGTACTGCAAAAAAGTTTGAAAGGGCAAAAGAGTACATGGCTCCGGAGAAGAAAACACCTTGTAGATTCTAGTTAACATTTAGGACGTGTAATGACGTAGGCTGTGAAAAATAGCTTACATTCCAAATTTGGGTTGAATATCTCGAAATCTGCAGGAGTTTTGAAGGAAAAAACAATTTTTTCCGTAACGAAGCTTTTGCGGACCTATGTTTATATGAACTTTTTTCCTTAAAATTGCACGTAGATTTACCCCCTCAAGTTATGACATACTATTATGTAACGCCCTATATAATATGCTGCAAACTAAATTTGCATCGTAACCAATATTTATTGCGATCTGTCTTATCAAATTCAATTCTCGGCGATAATTTTCACTAGACATGCTTAAGAGTCCATGTATATAGTTATTAAATGCTGCAACTTTCTGTTAGTAACGATGTGCCGATGTATAATGAATTGTGATATGTATGAGATGGTTTATGATAAATTGAAAACTGGTGTTTATCATTTGATCTTGTTATTGTTAAGTCTAGGAAATTGATCAAGTTGTTCTGTTCTATTTCAGAAGTGAATTTTATATTTGGGTACAGATTGTTGAAATGTTGAATACAGTGAACTGTCTGTTTGTTCCTGTGAAACACACAATAATGTCATCGACATATCGATACCAATATAGGTTAGGTTAGATTAACTAATGTTTACCAAACGGGTGTGAATAGTTTTTATATTATCAAATACATATAACTCTTAGTAGATTGCCTCTTCAGTCTATATAAGTATTTGTTAGTAAGATATTTTTATAGTATATACTGGCTCTTGACAAAGATACTCTGTATCGAATTGCGTCGAGTATTTATTTATATATTTTAGTAGAAATCATCGTTTACTTGCATTTGAAACGAATTGACTAGGTCGGACGTACTAAGTTTTGCAATTCCAGTGTGTCACAGCTAATTAAAAAATTCTGTATGACTAAAGATACTACCTACTTCTGTTGCACCTGAACTGGTACGACAAGTTCACAGCAAGTGAACTTAACTTCATGCTTTTACAAGTATCAAATTTTCAAGAAGCTTGAAAAAGCTTGATGTGAAGTCAAGCTCTTCGAAGAAAATGATTTTTTTTTCAACAATATTCAACCTTCCGTAGAATGTTAAATATCCTCCCTTGAAGGAGCTAGTTTTCCGATCTGCTCTTCATAATTACCGTTAACCGGGGTCTTAGGGAAGTGGTACAGCACGGTCAGATGTCACGAATAGAAACAATGGACTGCAGTTTCGGTCTCGTTCGACCTCGTCAGCATTGTCTACCCATTCGTAACACAAGGCTATGCCGTTACCTACCCATCTCAATTCGTTGGAGCGAACGCAATATTGTAAATGCCACTGCGTCCCCCAACGAACCGAAACAGAGGCTACCTCTGATGATTATGAAGATTAGATCGGATAACTAGCTCTTTCAAGGGAGGATATTTAACATTTTACGGAAGGTTGAATATTGTCCCTTGAAAAATAACTTTCATCGATGTGTCTACACATTGCGAAATCTCGCAATAAGTATCTTTTTGTTTTGAGATGTTTGTGTATGCGTGGTTGAGAACCACATAGAAAATGATGAGCGTCGGTCCTTCGACAGCCGCTTCTGTCTGATACGTGAGTGTCGCATGGCGGTATGTTATCGAACTAGTGTGACCACTTAACGTTTTCCTGTTTTATCTGCTCTTTAGTTTCACCGTTTCGCGGGGCGTTGGTGAGGTAGCCTCTGTTTCGGTTCGTTGGGGGGCGCAGTAACATTTACATTATTGCGTTCGCTCCAACGAATCGGGATGGGTAGGTAACGGCATAGCCTTGTGTTACGAATGGGTAGACAATGCTGACGAGGTCAAACGAGACCGAAACTGCAGTCCATTGTTCCTATTCGTGACATCTGACCGTCCTGTATCACTTTTCTGTGGCCCCGGTTAACGGTGATTATGAAGAGTAGATCGGAAAACTAGCTCTTTCAAGAGAGGATATTTAACATTCTACGGAAGGTTGAATAGTGTCCCTTGAAAAATATTTTTTCGATGTGTCGACACATTACGAAATCTCGCATATAGTAACTTTTTGTTTTGAGATGAAGTCAAGCTTTTGGGTTGCTAATAGCAACCCAGCTCAAGGGCTCATAACATTCTCAAAAATATTGAATTCAGATTCTACGACTGGAAAAATCGCAACTTCTCCAGCCTGGTGATTACCAACGACAACTTAATTTCTGTCACTGCACCTTTCGAAAACAGAGGAAAACCCAGCATTTTATCGACGATTTATGTTAACCTATGAAGTTCGCAGTACAAGTGAATTTCCAAAAGGCACAATGAGCACTGTTGGTCGGATGTCAAACTCCATCGAAAGTTGAATAATCAACACCAATAACGATACGATTTCAATGTGCGCTCTGTTAGATGATACGGCAAGAAGTAAATAGCAAAAGAACTTAGTTTTATGCTTTTACAAGTATCAAGCTTTCAAGCAGTTTTGAAAATCTTGATGCTGAGTCAAGCTTTTAGGTTGCAACATGAGGTCAAGTCAAGCTTCTCAAAAATTCCAAGCTACTTGATTTGATGAACTGATGAAGTTGCTGTAGATGCAGGTTGTATTTACTGACGAATGAGCATGATACATGATTCGAATGAATGAAATCCGAAAGATCATCCAGAATTACGTTTCTGAAATTTCCTTCGCCATCTTCTAATAAATTAGTTGCTAACATCAATATCCTTGAACAATCTTTATCTAAAAAGATTTGGAAACAGCAAGTCATTCCGAATGGTTTAATTTCCATTCCATAATGAAGAAAATTCAAGTTAGAGTTCCCTGTCTCAAATTAAAGAGTCACCCAATACCGGATAACATAAAGGGCTCGACGCTTATTAAAATGAAATTAATATAGAAGCACCTCACTAGATGTAATTTCATTGGAACAAGGTGGAAAGAGCGAAAGAGGAGGCGCAAAGCGTAGAAAATTAGATTTCTACAGTTGGACGTTTCCTCTAATGCATCCCTTTCATTCACATTTTTAATCTACTTATTTTGGAACGTTGCCTCCGTCTTATAAATACTAACAAGCGTAGAAAAAGAAAAGAAAACGCCGGGTAAAGACCTCTTGGGTCTGCAACGGTTAAACGGTATAATAATATTAGATTTTCAAGTGATGTCGGGACGGCGCAAGGGGAATAATTAAACTCATATTAATCAGTCAGAGATTTCGTAAATTCCAATTTAACTATTTATTCAATCTTCAGTACTAGAAAATGTTGTTGACATTAGAGAGGTATTTTGAAAAACAATTTTCCACCGTTCTTAAAGCGAATGTCGACTTGATTTGTGCATGAAGAAAATTGTTGGCATGAACCCTGTGAACAAATATATGTGGAAATTAAATGAATTCGGCCCTTACTATGAGATATACAGAGTGCTTCAACGAAAACTAAACAGAGGCTATATCTACCAAGATATTCATTTCTGATCAAGACGCAAAAATAGATCAATTTTTGTTCAAATGGGGACATCTTTTCGGGTACAAAACGTGCCTGAAATATCACTCCCCTAAGCGGGGTTTCCAATCCTTGAACATTTTGAATAGGGAAGATGGGTCGAGTGATGACTCAAAAGAAAGGTGGTATCTTTGTCTACATCGCCTTGAACGAATTTCCATTTTCAATTGAAAACTGTGAAAGATACAGGGTGAGCAACTGAAAGTAGGGAAGACTATCCAAGTTTCAGTGAAGTAAAATGGAACAGATCCATGGCAGTCATCATTAAGTATCATCCTCATATCGGATTTCAACCCCTTGAGAGGTGATTGAGTAACCGATGTACCATGCTGTTTAAAGCTGCAACTTTGTGTTGAATTGGATGTAATGAGTAGTTATGCATTGAACAAAATTATTTTTTTTTCAACAACATCTATTACAGTAGTGAAAATGGTTTGATCATGGGAAATCGTTTGAGTCCACTTTTAGCAGAGATTTTTATGAATAATATTGAACAGAAAATTCATATACATCCACTCAATTCCAAATTTCTTTATTGGTATAGATATGTTGACGACATCTTAGTATGTTTCATTGGAACTACTCGTCAATTAGACTTATTTCTTAATTACATTAATTCCATCCATTTGAACATTAAATTTACGATAGAAATTGAACAGAACGATTCCATTAATTTTTGGACTTAAAATCACTAAACAAAATAATAATCATGTTTTTCGGTCTTTCGTAAACCAATACATACTGATACAATTATAAATAACTACTCATTACATCCAATTCAACACACACTCAATTTACCTTTATCAGTAGAAGATTATAATAAAGAGTTAAACATCATCAAACAGATAGCCATTAATAATTCATATAATCCGGATATGATAGATCTAATCATTCGTAAAAACTGTATCAGAAAGCAATAAATGAAGTATATCCTATTCATGAAGACTATAAAATATTCAACAGTTTAACATTCTGCGGTTCTGCAAGTACAAATATTAAATCCTTTCTCGTCAAACAAAATCTTAATATAACTTTCAAAACTTCTAACAACTTAGGTAAACATATTAAAAATAATAAATCTCGTGTTGAAAAATCAAGTAAATCAGGAATCTATAAACTCAATTGCGGTTCTTGTGATAAAATTTATATCGGTAGGACCTATAGGAGTTTTGGCATAAGAACATCTGAACATAAAAGTAGCTTCGATAAAAATAAATCTGATTCAAATTATTCAAACCACCTAATAGAAGAAAACCATTCATTCAATAAAACTTTGACATATTACATATAAAATCAAAAGTTCAAAATTAGATCTCCTAGAAGCATTAGAAATAAATAGATACAAACATTCGGACAAGCTTTTGAATGAGCAGGTAGATGTGAATTATTCACCCCTACTTAACTTGTTTAATTAGTTTTTAATTACCTTTCATACTAACTGTACAATGGCCCGGTGTGGATTTTCTTATTATTCATCCAACTTGTTCTACGATTTGTTTATAATACCATTCTCTTCATTCTGTTTGTCATTCTTGATAAAGCTGCTGTGTCAGCGAAACGTCGTCGAATTTTTTCAAATAAAGTGTAGATTAAAGTTAAACCTTGTGTTTTTTATCTCATTTATATCATGGATCTACATCAAGTAACGGCCTCCACAATTCAAATACTGAGATTAATAATTTTTCAACAAATATATGACGCATAGAACGGGTATTATAAATGGAATTGCAAGGATTCCTCGAAAACTTGAAGAATAATTGGAACACTGAAAAATATTTTTCAATTTTCAAAAAATCAGTAGCGTCCTAGTTTTTTCTTTGAGACTAACCTGCTTTGTGGCCATACACATTGGTGAGTCCGAAATATTGTTTCGAATCGAAAATTATGGGCCTCTGAAAGTTTCCTACACCCACAAAATTTTACCTGAATATCTCAAGCGGTTTACGAAAAATTCAAATTTAATTGCATCTTTCGATCATTAACACCCTGTAAATTGGTAAAGAAGTATTTGCGGATCTATGTTTATGTGGAATTTTTTCATGAACTTCCTAGAATATTACCGTGTCTTTTTTAAACACCTGTATATTAATGTAGATGTAGATGTGTTCATATCTAGAATTATTGTATTTCTTATCAGACTATTCGCCAATAAATTCATTCCGACGTCTCGTTTCTTCTTCACTGGAGTGGGTTATTAAGTTTTATCTCACCATAAGGTGTAAACTGCACTTTTACGCTCCACTTGCGTCTTCCAATACAGAATATTCAAAAGAGCGCCTGTTCTCGCGTCAAGCGATACGCCATCGGCGGATTTCTTCAAACGTTTTTCCGTATGTTCACTTATGCGATTTTCCCTGCGTCGCCCGCCTTTTTTCCCTGGATTTTTCTCCGGCGTATATTAAGTTACGACGAAAATAACGTATTTATGTAAGTCCTCGCGATGTAAAGTGAAATTTGCAAGAGTAATTGCGACATTTTTAGGAGATGTGTTACTTTCTCGAATAACTTGTTTACACGACTGGAATGCAGCACAAGTGGATTGCACTTATATGAATTGGTTCTTGGGAGACCCAGGTCGCAATGATCTCCATCTCTTAGCGCTTAAAAATGGCGTAATAACTGCAGCTCCTATTTGTCTGACGCTTCAGATATGTCTTGTGATGTATGAGATTAAGGAAAGGAATTTTTCTTCTGCTCCAGAATGAATAGTTTTGACTCAAACTCTGAAAATTTTCTATTTTCACATTTATATTTCACACGGTTACCTGAAGAGAAATTGCGGTTGCTAAAATAACATTGTTCAATTACTTACATTTCGCCGAATTAATTGAGAGCACTATGAAATTCGAATGACAAAAGGGTCATACCGTAATACTGGATAAATTAACTCACGGATTTTCAGAAATAGAGTGTGAATGTCGGCCAAGCTCCCGCGTTTTCTAGTTACGATATAATTAATAAACAGAATCAACATTGACAATGTAATGTCGGCAATTTTCAAGTCATTTAAACAAACACATGGGTATTATTGATGATTCATTCTTTTATTATTTTTGAAAAATCATTTTCAACGGAGATGAAGTGAAATGTATTTTATACCACAATTTTAAAAGTATCCATATATTACTCAATTTCAATCTAATTGAATTCAAATATCAATTGTGATAACTGTATTGTGTAAATCTACCTGCATAAAATTTTATATAGTTCATCTGAATTCAAAATTGCAATGAAAAACGATCATTTGTCACAATAATTCAATAATTTCATTTTAAATTCTCAATGTAGTGACGTATTTTTGAAACTGCTTGAAATCACCCGTAAGCGTGAAAATCGAGACGAACGAACTCATCTAAACTCAGGTAAGATATCCAGCGAAAACCATATTCGACTTTATTACTGACAGCTATTAAATACCCTTTCGTATCCACAATCGCAAACAACATCTGATATTTTCTCGAACAGAAATACTCCTGTCGCGACGAAAGAACGCGTTTCTAAATGGCTATGTAACAGGTACTTGAGTACCAAGGGCAGAAGAAAGTATAGGTTACCTGAAGAGAAGTTGCGGTTGCTAAAAAAACATTGTTCAATCACTTACATTTCGCCGAATTAATTGAGAGCACTATAAAATTCAAATGACAAAAGGGTCATACCGTAATACTGGATAAATTAACTGACGGATTTTCAGAAATAGAGTGTGAATGTCGGTCAAGCTTCCGCGTTTTCTAGTTACGGTATAATTAATAAACAGAATCAACATTGACAATGTAATGTCGGCAATTTTCAAGTCATTTAAACAAACACGTGGGTATTATTGATGATTCATTCTTTCATTATTTTATGAAAAATCTTTTTCAACGGAGATGAAGTGAAATGTATTTTATACCACAATTTTATTTTACGAACACGACCGATTTGACCATATGATGAGACGACCCAGAACCGGGGTCTTTTTTTTTGTTTGTTTTAAAAGTATCTATATATTACTCACTCTTAATCTAATTGAATTTAAATATCAATTGTGATAACTGTTTTGTGTAGATCTACCTGCATAACATTTTATATAGTTCATCTGAATTCAAAATTGCAATGAAAAGACGGTCATTTCTCACAATAATTCAATAATTTCATTTTAAATTCTCAATGTAGTGACGTATTTTTGAAACTGCTTGAAATCACCCGTAAGCGTGAAAATCGAGACGGAGGAATTCATCTAAACTCAGGATTCAGGTAAGATATCCAGCGAAAATCATATTCGACTTTATTACTGACAGCTATTAAATACCCTTTCGTATCCACAATCGCAAACAACATCTGATATTTTCTCGAACAGAAATACTCCTGTCGCGACGAAAGAAAGCGTTTCTAAATGGCTATGTATCAGGTACTTGAGTACCAAGGGCAGAAGAAAGTATAGGTGTAAGAGCTTCTGGGCCACGCATATATAAGGGCCGCAATTTTTTTCTTCAGTAGGTTACTTATTTTTTCCTTCAGATATGCACTTATTCCGTTATTAATTTTCAAAGATCAGTGAATCATACATAACGTTTCTAATATATATTTTGAAGAGTTATTTCCATAGACTAAATTAGAACATTTTTTTCATAACTGGAAATCTGGAATGTATTGAAATTATTTTATATTGATTTTCATAGTTCTCCTAACTTTACAAATTAGTTTAAGTGTATTCAAATTCTTTAATATTGATTCCAACATTTGTTTATTTAACTTCTAACATTATTGGAACGCAATGATACGATTGTATACTGATTCAAATAATTCGGTAACTATTTGAATCTGAAATGTTATGAAGTTTTATATCGATTTGAAACTTTACTTTTATAACTTAGAAAACTGATCTTGTTGAAATGTTACCCAATCCAAACCTTTCGTTTTATCATTTGATGAATGATACATTTTAATGTGAGAATATTTAATATTGATTCTTATCTTTGCTTCTATAAATGGGCCAATTATCTATTTGAAATATCATAATCCATTTATCAATATGTATTAATATACATCTCATTTTGTATCTTAGCTGAACGTTTACTTGAACTGTAACGAAAATATTAATAATATTCACTGTAATCGAGTCGTAACTGTTTAATTATGGGAAAGTTTTTTTTGACAGAATGTATATAATAACTAATGAACAATTTGAATATTAACATTATAATTTCATGAATACTTACTGATTCGTTAAGTAGATAGTAGATTTTCTTACCTGAAACAAAAAAAACAATAAGTGAACATTATCTCTCTTATTATCTATTAATTATTTTATACGTGGTGTTCCAAACAGTCATATACTGATGGGATGAGATGATTTTGTAACGATATCCAATCGTCCCCGAAGCCAATCCTGTCACTGCCCGGCAGAATGACGCATTTTGGGGAGAATTCGAGAAAGATTTAGGGGTTTCAGCGAGCCGTATTACGAATAAACCCGTGTTGCCGTTTCTAGAAGGTTCTCGAACGAAGATCTGGAACAGAGCCGAAGTAACGCAAATGTTCCAGAATAATTCGTACTTGTATATAAGAAGAGAGCGCGAAGCATAGAGAATTAAGTTCTATCTGGTTCTCGGTGCGTTGGCAGGTAAAAACTCAAGTAACTTCGTGAATTTTTCTGTGGGGGAATAGGGTCCTTCCCAAGGTTATAATTATAGCAGAAGTTTGTAAAGTATTCACCATTCTCATTCATGTCGCCGAGACCATGTACTCCCATAAAGTTTTCGAAGTTTGTGTTGTCGTGACCAACCTTTGCGTTTAGGACCCCCAAAATCATTATATCGCCTTTCGCAACTTGTTGAGACGTTTCCTCTAACTGGTCATAAAAATCTTGTTTGTCCCTCTATGGGGATAATAGTTATTTTTCTGTACTTGGTGTAGAACCTGGCCAGCAATATTCTGTCGTTGATTGGTGTCCAAGATATGAAGCTCTGTCTTTTTGTATGTTTTCTGAGTAGCAAACCCACGCCACTCTCGTGGCTTCCGTTTTCTTTTCCACTATACAAAAGAGATTCTCCTGTTTGAGTTCTATGCTTGCCACTTCCTAACCATCTAGTTTGGAGACCTAGGAGGCCCAGTTTATATTTATTGAACTCATTCACAATTTGTGCTAACTTAGAAGGTTCATACAGCGTTTTTACATTCCAACATTCAATTCTTATCCTTTCCTTAGTCGTGGTTAGGTTTTCCGTCAGGTTAACTCTTTCTGTTTCGGTAATATTTGGAATTTAATATGATAGTATAATACATGTTAACTAATTCAACTCCTTACGTTCATTTCATTAGTAGTATTTTTGATGATGGCATTCAAGTTGATGCTGTCTACACAGACATGGCTAAGGCCTTTGATAAGGTACATCATGCAACTTTGTTGTGGGTTCTAGAGGACTTTGGTGTGGTAAGGTCCTCACTGAAATGGATAGAATCGTATATGTCGGATAGACTGCAGTATGTGGCACTCAATGGCACTCATTCCGGTTTCGTTCGTGTCACCTCTGGTGTTCCTCAAGGGTCACATCTGGGTTCCCTTTTATTTTCATTTTGCATTAATGATATTTCAGAATGTTTTCTTCATACAAAACATGATTTATATGCCGACGATCTTAGAGTGTACAGTACTATTCGGTCCTATAATGATATTTTGCGTTTTCAGAGTGATCTTGACAGACGTTTCTCTTTTTATCATAGTAGGTATTTTCAATTAAATATTGAAAAGTATAAGTACACAAGGTTTACAAAAAATATCAATGTCTTCGATGCTATTCTTTCTGTTTATGGGCTTGTAATTGGGAGGGAAAACCAAATTAAGAATCTTGGTATATATCTTGATTCAAGTTGTTGTTCAAGTATTATAATAATCATATAGTTTCTAAGGCTTTCAAAATGTTGGGTTTCATTCTAAGAATTACTAAAAGTTTCAGTGATCCAAGGTCTTTAAAAATGCTATATTTCTCGTTGGTGAGGAGTAATTTGGAATATACTTAAAGTGACCATACGTCCCGTTTTGAATGGGACTGTCCCTTTTCTCGGTCACCTGTCCCGTTGTCCCCAAACAAAGCGCCGGGACGCGAGATTGTCCCGTTTTCCGAAACCGCGCGAAGATTTAAAATAACGAAGTTGGTAAGACATGCGCGGGCGGCAAATCACAGACCGTCGCGTCTTCGACGATGGCGAATCACAGACCGTCGCGTCGTCGACGATCGGCGAATCACTGCCCGCGCACGACGTTGGTTACCTAGTAACGCGGGAAGAAGAGGAAGTATGCAGTTATTCACACAGACTTTTCACTATTGTTTTGTTTTTGCGTACCTAATGTTCGTGCAGTAATTTAGTGGTAAACCGGTATTAAAACTTAGTTTTCTTTTGTTTTGGAATTTTACCTACAGTTATGCCGAAACGCAAGTGTTCATTTAATGTCAATTCACAAGCAAAATACCCATTTATTAAGCAAATTAATACTTCTTCGGAGGTCAGATGCGAAAAGTGTCGTACAGAGTTTAGTGTTTCCCATAGTGGTGCTGGTGATATTGAACAGCATTTGAAGTCTGAAAAACATAAAAATTCCGATCGTGCCGTTGCTTCCAGTTCTTCAATGTTGAACTTTTTCAAAAATTCAAATGCGCCAACTCCAAAGGATTTAGATATTGCTGCTGCAGAGGGCGTCTGGGCTTATCACACTATACAAGAAAACCACAGTTTTCGCTCCAATGATTGTGCGTCGAAAATAATCCAATCATGTTTTGATCCGAAATTCACATGTGCGCGTACAAAACAGAAGCTATTGTAGTAAATGTTTTGGCGCGTACAGCGATCGACAATTTAAAAGAAGATCTCAATAAGTCCAATTGTATTACAATTTTAAACGACGCTTCAAACCACGGTAACAAGAAAATATATCCATTTGTAGTGCGCTTTTTCAACCTTACGAAGGTGTGCAAGTAAAAATTTTAGATCTCCAAGATCAACCAGGCGAAACTTCTGATATCATTGTTGATTATTTACACAAAGTATTGACAGATAATAATTTGACAAAAAAGTCGTGGCATTTTGTGGCGACAATGCTAATGTCAATTTTGGGGGTGTAGCTAGGCGAGGTACTAATAATGTATTAGCAAAATTACAATCATCTCTAAAAAGCCGTTGATTGGTATTGGATGTGGAGCTCATATAATTCACAATGCAATAAAATCTGCTGCAGATGGTCTACCTTTAGATTACGAAAGCATTATTGTAAAAATATATTCATTTTTTTATATTTACACAGTTCGAGTTGAAGCTCTAAAGGAGTTTTGCGCTGAAGCTGAAATCGAACATCGCCAAATGCTTGGCTATAGTAAAACGAGGTGGCTTGCGCTTATGCCTGCCTTGGAAAGAGTTTTAAAATGTTCCAGCCTTTAAAAAACTATTTTTTGAGCATTGAAAAATGTCCCACATTGTTAAAAAACTTTTTTGAAGATCCCACATCAGAATTATGGCTTTATTTTTTACATGCTCAGTCAGCAAGTTTTCACCAAGCTATATTGAAGGTTGAAGGTCAGACTGTGTCGGCAATTGAGGCTGCAAAAGAAACAAATCATCTTAAAGACAATTTGGCTCAGAAACAGATCAACCAGTTTCTTCCATTTACTGTTCGTAGTTTAATTATGAAATTAAAAGATAATGGCACTAATATTGATGAAGAGTTTGTGAAAAATACAGCTACTGAATTTTATAAAACAAGCCGTGAATATCTGGAACAGTGGACTTGCTTTCTTAGTAATGAAATTGAGATATTTCATTGGACAGATTTAAGAAAAGTTCCTGAATGGGAAGATATCCAAAAAGCGCTGGATGTATTGATTAAAAGGGATATATTGACTGTAAAAGATACAAAAGTATTTGACGAATTCACATTAATTTCAAGCTACGTGACTTCCCAAAAATATCCGAATGGGATAATTTAAATGTCTCCATAGAAACTCGTTGGGTGGAAGTATTCAAACATTTTCGCACCAACAATCTTCAACATGAAAATTTTTGTATTTTAATTGAATATATTTTATGTTTACCTGGTACAAATGCTCCAGTAGAAAGAGTCTTTTCTATTATGAATAAATTATGGACGTCTGAAAAAATCACTTACAGGTTCCAGTTTTAAAAGCGATGTTGATAACTAAGGTCAACATAAAAAAACGTGCCAAGAATTTTATTCTTATTTAAAATCGTCACCAACTTTATTAAAGCAAATTTGTTCCTCTGACAAATATAAATTCAATTAAAAAATATGTTGCATTATTTTAATAATTACTGTCAGAGGAACTTTACTGTAATAAAGCTGGTGAATTGATTTTTTGATTGATTGATATTTACTTTTCATATTGATTGATATTTGATATAATAAAAGTGAATACGAGTACTCATTGTGTTAAGTTACACTTTTGTAAATAGAGACGATTAAAAGTTGTTTTTATTTTCATTGTTAACCTTCTAAGTGAGGTATAAAAACTTATGTCCCGTTTTGAGTAAAAAAAAATATGGTCAGTTTAAATATACTGCACCTGTTTGGTCCCTTCACTATTACAAGTATATCGACAGAATTGAACGAGTCCAGAGTAAGTTTGTCAAAAGTTTCAACTTTAGATTTTTCAGTCCTATTATCAATTAAGTTTGCGTCATCACAAAATTTTAAACCAGGAGCATTTCGACAATGTATTTCTTTATCGAATTTTAAATCATTCTTTTAGATTTTTGCTAGTTTATTATCTCACTGTCAATCTTCCTGTGTATTCTTGTAGTCGAAATGCACTCGTCTATGTTCCGAAGACCCGTACTAGTTTATTTTTCATTCTGTTTTCTTGCGAATTATGCGTCTGTACAATGGGCTTATTGCCAGTAGAGATATTTTTCATGAGCCCCTTTCTTCAGTTCTAACCATGATTTTCAATTTAGTTTGCGTCATTACAAAATTTTAAGCCTGGAGCAGAGGAGAGTATTTTTCGACACTGTATTTCTTTATCGATTTTAAATCTTTCTTTTAGTTTTCCGCTTGTTAATTATCTCAGTGTCAATATTCCCGTGTATCCTAGTCGTCGAAATGCACTCTTCTATGTTCCGAAGGCCAGTACTAGTTTATTTTTTCATTCTGTTTTCATGCGAATTGTACGTCTGTACAATTGGCATATTGCCAGTATAGATATTTTCATGAACCTCTTTCTTCTTCCAAAAATAATGTTGTTGCATATCTCATTAGATCTGAATTATCCTCATTGTAGTAGTTTTTAGTTTTCATGATATTTTGCTTGATTTCGTAATCTTTAGTGAGTTATAATTTTCATTTCGTATGACAGTTTATTTTTCTGTTATCATTTTTGTGAACCACGGTAATTGTGTCTATCCTGTAGGGGTTCCTATGTTTTGTAACAATAAATAAAAAAAAATAAATATATGGTTTAATTTCATATCGTCATCATGATTAACTATCACGTATGAACGGTGGAATGAATTAACCATTTGAAGCTTGTTTGGATTGATTAGAGATTTTAGTCATAATATGTACCAGAAAACTATCCCATTTTATTAGTTCATGATATATACAAACACTATGTATGGTAAGTTTCGATTAATCTGAAATTAAAGTTATTTACATAACTAATCTACTAAAATCTTGTAAAATATACTTCCTAATTATTATTTTCAGTGGAGACTAGGAATCACTAGAAGTACTGACCTGTTTTCCATAAGTATTCGTTGAGAAAAATTGAATAAAAATTGTTCTTGCTCCACACTCGAATCATTCGACTATTTCGAAAAATAACCCATCAAAAAATATTTGAAAGATTGCGTAATATAAACATGATTGTGTAGTCAGTAGCATATGGAGAATGTTGAGCAGGTTCGTTAGCATTAGCGTTCTATATATAAATCAAAAGATATACACTTGTCTGAGTTTAAGAACAGCGTGAATTTATTTTTCTTTCACACTGACATTGTCCTTGACGCTGAGATTTTACAGAAATAAATTCGGCTTCTGCTTACTGTCGAGCACTGTTAATCTTCTTTTACAATAATTTTTTTAGGTTGTCATTTTCGCTTAACCAATGGAAGTGACAACTCGTTTTCAGAAAACTCTAAGAGATCAGAGGAACGGTTCGGATACGGATACAATCGCATTAACCAGTGCGAGTGTAGAGTATGAAATGAAATCCATGATTTTTCCCACTGTAGTTTTTGAAAAGAGTGCAATTTACAAGAAATCATTCACTAAAATTATCGAACCTATCTCAGAACCCCAAATTTTTCATTTATCGTGAACAGTTCCTTCTTTTTCCTTCTGCAATGCCCTTTGCGGGGGTCTTCGATGAATAGTTAACGAGATACAGTGTGTTTCATCCGAGTTTATAAAAATTTGATACTCTCCTCAGAAAAATGATAATTTGAGGAAATATCGCAGGTTATGTATTTTTTTTATCTCCTTAGTCCTTTTCATGACCTTGCTTGCTATGTAAAATCTTTTCTTAGATTTGTTTAGACATATCAGAAGTACGATTGTTGAAATATTTTTCTGCTGGTTTTCTTATTCTATTGTTACAGATTCCTGTCCCAAAGCCCTCTTCCTTTCACCCTTGTCTTCGTTTGGAAATCATGGAATGCAAGAGAGAATGAAGCGGCTAAGCAGAAAAATCTTTGGTACTCTTTATGTACACACTACACTAACACAACATAAACAGACAAGCTTATGCTAGTGCAATAGCGACAGGGAAATGAGTTTTTTCCTCAGGTTTTTTCAATCGTTTATTGAATGATATACAAGATAGTACGGTTCCCCTGTTACATTTCCTGATTACACACTTGTGTTTTTTCTGACACACACCAATATTATAGATATAAGCATTTATTGTTAATACAATTATTCAAATTTTTGTAAATCCTCTCTTTTCAAAAGAATATAAAAAAAAAATTTATGCACATTTGGAGAATTATAATATTCTTTCCGAACAACAAAAAGGATGTAGAAAAAAACGACCTTGGTACTGAAGAGCAACTTGTAATTGATTCTGTTGCTTTGAATCAAGTTCAAACTAAGAAGAGAAATATTCATACAGCCTTCATTGATTACCAAAAGGCTTTTCATAGTTCTCCCCATTCATGGCTTCAAGAAATTTTAATAATTTATAAAAATGATAAGACACTATGACTTTTTCTTGAATTTGTAATGAAAATTGGAGAACCAATCTTCATTTAAATATTTCAAAACAATCGTTAAAATCCGAAGTAATTCCAATCAAAAGAGGCATTTCTCAAGGTGATTCTTTAAGTGCTCTTTAAGTAAAAATCTTTCTATTGAAGACGGAAAGATCACCTCTAATTATATAACGATTTCCAATATCGAAATCGAACCAATGCATGAAGGAGATACATATAAATATCTGGGATTTTGTCAAGAGAAGACAATTAACCATAGCAGCACTAAAGGAAATATTAGAAGTTCATATTACAAAAGACTTAGAATTATCATCAAGAGTCATTCAACTAGTAAAAACCTTTTCAGAGCTATAAACTCCTATGCAGTTCCTATTCTTACATCTTCTTTTGGAATTATTAAATGGTCTAAAACTGATCTAAATGAATTACAATGTCAAACTAGGAAAATGCTTTGTAAATATCATAAGCACCACCCAAAGTCAGCTGTTCAGAGAGTTACACTACATAGACATCTTGGAGGTCGTGGATTAACTGATTTGAATAATCTTCATAGTATACAGATTTTTCATCTACGTTCCCATTTTCATGATAAACAGAGAACGTCTAAATTACATGATATTGTTGTTGCTTCAGATTATAATCTTACACCTCGGAACTTGACAATGCAAAAGGTAGATTTTGATATATTTGATGATGAACACATCATCAAACAAAATATAGATGATTCTTGCCGTAGATGTTTCTGTTCTTCAGAAACAGTTTTTCATATATGATCATCTTGCTCAGTCCTTGCTTCAACAGATTATTTAGAAAGACATAATGCCGTCGCTAATATTATTCATTTTAATCTAGGAATTAAACATGTCCTAATTCTCAAAAGAAAAAAATTTATAAATATGAACCTGAGATTATTTGTGAAAATGACAAATATAAACTTTATTTTGATGAAACAATTCTTTGCAACAGAGCTGTAACACACAATAGACCAGATATCATTCTTAATGATAAACAGAATCAAATAACATATATAATTGATATTGCTATACCCGACACACATAATATACAGAATAAATACAATGAAAAAATTTCTAAATATATGATGCTTGGCGACGAGATTAAAAAATGTGGAAAATGAAACAAATATTTATTCTACCGATTATTATTTCCACAACAGGTGTTATTCCTAGAAATCTTCACAAAAGTATTGAGATTTTGGGTCTGAAGAAAAATTTGTTTGAACAGTTACAAAAGATCAAATCTTGTAATATTCTTCGTAGGTTTCTTTCCGAAAAAATAATGAGGTAGAGTCATAGGTTTTCTCTTTAGTTTATACTGCTCAGAATCTCATTTCGTATTTTATTTATTTGTTTATATAAATGTAATATAATTAACTGACAATTTTGTCATATTTATATTCAGAGCAGTATTCTATTCGATAGTTTACCACTTCACACAAATGAAACTATTAATGAGTAACATTCAATGTTACTTGACTAAGGTCCGTACACTGTATTTTTCCGGGAGAAAGTCTCTGACACTACTCGTTGGTACATTGATATCGTTGTCTGATGATCTATAGTATATATATATTCTGGTAGATTGATATATTCTCATAACATTTAACGTTATCCTAATATATAATTATTCCAGGAGACGTTTTGATTATAATCATTGCCTGGCAATGGTATTAATTACCGAGTGATGGATTTATTTTTCATGAAATCAGTTTGATTGCATGAACAGATATATAGGCCACTCGTCGGGGCGAAACCCCTATATATATATATATATATATATATATATATATATATATATATATATATATATATATATAGTGTGTTCCAATGAAAATTTGACCCCCTATAACTCCGAAATGAGTAACATTAGCGAAAAACACCAAGACACGTCGATTTTTGTTTCGAGGGGAGCATTTTCGAAAAAATTGAAACTTCTCAGATCAACCCCTACCCCAGCAACCCTAACTTTGAAATTCATCATAGGGAATAAAGGTCGAGTGGCACCTTACTGAAAAGGTCTGTCAATTCTCCACCTTGATTTGTCATTTTTAGAATTTTAAATTAACATACAGGGTGTCCAAACCAAGGGTGAAGTTGAATTCCTGGAAATCCCAAATACTAAATGAAATAGATTTATTTTGGCATAATGCAAGCGCAGTGTACATCCTAGATTGACAGAAATTTTACAGAACGATCCAACTCTTTCTGAGGACGAAATGCGTTTTCAACAAGACGGTGCTCCTCCGCATTATGATGCTCGGGTGCGCCAATATTTAGACGAAAATTTCCCAGGAAGGTGGATTGGTAGAAGAGGACCTGTTGAGTGGCCAGCCAGGTCACCAGATTTAAATCCCTAGATTTTTTTTGTGGGGCCATCTAAAATCTAAAGTTTATGCCACAAGACCAGAAAACCTGGAGGAGCTGCGGATGAGGATTATCACAGATTGCCGACTTTTGACTCCTGAAGTTTTCGCTAATGTGAGAAGAGAGTTCGAAAATC
Organism: Cryptolaemus montrouzieri; assembly: GCA_013387265.2. Classification (NCBI taxonomy): domain Eukaryota; kingdom Metazoa; phylum Arthropoda; class Insecta; order Coleoptera; family Coccinellidae; genus Cryptolaemus; species Cryptolaemus montrouzieri. The sequence goes on from JABFTP020000165.1 coordinate 5,021,937, forward strand.
GTCTGTATAACTGTATGGAGGTGGGCGGAGGTCATTTTGAACAATTGTTGTAATAATCAAGTTAGTTTTTTGTTTTCAATTGAATACAAGTTCAATAAATCTCGTTTTCCTGTTTAGATGAGCATCCAATCAGTTTCTTCATCATCCCCTCATCCTGATCCTCACGCCAGAAAACCTCGATTGCCGAACTGAAACCAATGCCTCAGTGATTCAGAAAATAGAAAAATCTTTCTGGAACTTTGCCACTCAACCTGTAATCACTTGTATGATTTTTGAGTTGGGGATGCTGAATGGAAGAGATTGATTGCAAAAATTCCATATTCACGCAAGAGAGTCTTATTCTCGAATCAAACATAAACATGTTCTCGTATTATACCGAAATGAACCAGTTTCAAAAAGTTATTTGGGTTTTCAGTGTTCCTGCTCCGAGACACCCTGTATGCTGATTCTGAATTTCGAAAATACCAAATTCGAAGAGAAAATTGAAATACCTTTCCAACGAGGTGCCACTTGACCTATTTTCGATCGAATGATTTTTGAGTTGGGGATGCTGGAAATAGGGGGTTGATTGCACCAACTCCAAATTCACAAGTGTAGGTCGTTTTTCTAGACCGAGCATAAACCTGCGCTTGCATTATGCCAAAATAAATCGATTTCATTTAGTATTTGGGATTTGCAGGAATTCAACTTTACCTCGGTTGGACACCCTGTATGTTAATTTAAAATTCTAAAATGACAAATCAGAATGGAGAATTGACAGACCTTTACAGTAAGGTGCCACTCGACCCTTATTCCCTATGATGAATTTCGAAATTAGGGTTTCTGGGGGTAGGGGGTTGATCTGACAAGTTTCGAATTATTTCGAAAAATGCTCCCCCTCGAAACAAAAATCGACGTGTCTTGGTGTTTTTCGCTAATGTTACTCATTTCGGAGTTATAGGAGGGGTCAAATTTTCGTTGGAACACACTGTATATATACACTTTGATGCATTTTAGAACCAAAACCATACTCGTCAGGTCTTTCCTTATTTTTTTCCGATTCATGCTAGATCTATTAGAGAAAAGAGTACATGATACATGGCTATAAGATTATATGATAGATTACCTAGAATGATCCAGCGAATAATCGAGTCGAGAGTGAGCTGTTCAAAAAGAAAGTTTAATAATAATATGTGAACCATACAGTATACAGGAGTTTGAGTGCTTTTGCGATCATTGATCGGTATCTACTTCTGTTCTAAATTTTCATTGAGATTTCTGACTTCTTCCTCTCTCTTTGTACTAATCATATTTACAATTGTGATTGTACTGTAATTTTTGGAAGTAAACAAATATTATTATTATTGTTATTAGTATCGGGTCATAGCAGAGTCGCAAAAAGAATATGAAGATGTCAAAGACAGTACGTTCAAAAATTTGAAGTGTTGACGCAAATTTGTTCAATAAATTAAAAAAAAGTATTCCATTACTTCCGAAACACACCCTGAATCATCAGAATTAAAGAATTGTGTCTATAATATGGTGAACTATTGATAACACAGTTTTTCATCAAACAACATTCCAAATGCGCAACGTAGACGAATCAGAGTGCTCACAAACCAGAATGAGTTTCATCATAATTTCGGAGTAATAAAAATAAGCTGAGGATGCTTTCGAATTTTATGCACCCGAGAATTCGATCTAGAACGAAAAAACTCTGCCCTCCATCATTTCGCTGCAAATCACTCCCTTGTGCAGCACGCTTTGTCTGCAAACAATCACACTGCGATGAAACTTCGCGAAACTCTGAATTTCCATCCGAAGCTATCGTTGGCCATGCATTCAAAACACGACTTTCACAATGGCGTCCAATAGCTCAACGTATCCGATTCGATAGGATTTCGCATCAAAATGCGAGTCGCAGAATGAATCAAGCATTTCGGATATGCACAATAATAATCCGTGCGAACCGTGATTATCATTCATTTCGAAGTGCACAGTCAACTAGATAGACAATGGAATTGGTGAGAACCATGGGGAATATCCAACAACTCATCGATATAGGGGTTCATCAATCCTGCCGATATATTCAACACACGGTGGAATGTAATCTCCCTTGAAACGAATGAATGCGGTAACCATATATACAGGGTGCCCTAATTTACATTTTTCAGAACATATTTTAGAGGACCAAAAGCAAAGGCTTACTCGTTAAGGAGGGAAATATTTATGGAAATACAGCAACAGAAGCGCTACTAAGACAATCTACATAAGTAATAAACCCTCAAACTTGAGAAGCAACAAACTTACAGAACTTGAGGTTAGTTCCCTTAAGTTCTTATTATTTAATGATATCATGAGACATTAGCCACAAGTAAGGATATTCATATCAAAATTCCATTTTTCCTAATAATAGGAATACTTTCACCATTTTTAATGTGAAACTGCATGTCTTTCTTAGTTCATGGATAGTAAACTTCAATGTCACTGTCAAATGTGTCAAATCTTCTTCTTCTTATGTCGCCGTCTCCAAACGAAGGTTGGCGATCCAATTGGCAATAATTGTTTTCGACACTGAAGCTTCGACACTGCAGCTCTGAAAATTTCAGTGGACGTTCTTCCAAACCACCTCCGTAGATCTTTCAGCCATGAGTTCTGGCGTCGTCCAACTGATCTTTTTCCTTGGACTTTCCCCTCAATAATCAGGCGAAGGATCTCATATTTTTTGCCGCGCATGATGTAACCGATGTACTGGAGCTTTCTTTCTTTGATGGTTCTCATCAACTCTCGTGATTTTCCCATTGTATTTAGGACGTCGATGTTTGTCCGTCTCTCCATCCAAGAGATACGCAATATTCTACGGTATAGATACATTTCGAAAGCGTCTATGCGTCTCTCCATTTCTGGATTGAAAATCCAACTTTCACATCCATAAGTAAGGACAGGAAAAACATAAAAACAAAGTAGTCTCATACGAAGCCGAAGATCTCTATTTTCGGGTCACTTTGGTCGTTCACCGTGGCTCCTAAATACCAAAACGAATACACTTGTTCCACAGGTTGGTTGTTAATGCGTATTACAGCCTCCACTGCTTGCTTAGAAAACACCATAATTTTAGTTTTGTTAACGTTAACAGATAGTTCAAAGCGTTGGCTATGCTCTACAATAAGGTTCATGGCTCTCTGCAAGTTTTGAAGGTTGTTAGCTAGTACCACGGTGTCGTCTGCGTAGCGGATATTACTAAGTAGTTTTCCATTTATTCTAATGCCTGTGTTTTCAAGTGCTTCTTTGAATATTGCTTCTGAGTAAATGTTAAATAATAGAGGCGACAGCACACAGCCTTGACGTACACCTTTCCGTATTCTACCTGTTCAGATGTTAGCCCATTAACTCTCACTTGTGCAGTTTGGTGCCAATAAAGGTTTGTAATAATGCGTAAGTCTTCTGCATCAACACCGGTGTTTTTCAGAATTTCCGCCATTTTTTTTTATGTGAAACGCAGTCAAAAGCCTTCCGATAGTCAACAAAGCAGGCGTAAACATCGACATTCATGTCTCTACATCTTTGGGTGAGTACATTAAGAGAAAAGAGAGCCTCACGCGTTCCTAGGCCATTTCTGAAACCGAACTGAACTGGATCGATTTCTCGCTCGCATTTGGTGTATATTCGAGTATGTATAATTCGTAGAAAGGTTTTCGGAACATGCGACATTAGGCTAATCATTCTGTAGTCATCACAATTTGTCGCATTGCTCTTTTTGGGCAGGGTGACAAACACAGATTTGAGCCAGTGTGCTGGGATTTTACTGGCTCTATAGATGTTATTAAACAGTGCTGTTAAGAGCTTAAGGCCAGGCCCTTCTTGCTGTGTCATTAGCTTAAGCGTCTCTGCATAGATTCCGTCGGGGCCAATAGCTTTACCATTTTTTTGAAGCTTTATTGCTCGTATAACTTCTTCCGATGTAATGCAAGGACTAGTTTCATTAAATTCTTCAGGTTGCGGGCTTTCCGTTCGATCTTCCCCAAAAAGTTCTTCAATATAGTCCTTCCATCGTTTCAGCTTTTCTTCGACCCCGATCAGTAACTCGTTGTTGGCCCCCTTTAACATTCCACTGTTAGCTTTGTGTTGTTTTCCTGTTATCTCCCTGATCTTTTTGTGCATGTTGAATAGATCATGCTTTTTTTGGAGATTTTCAATTTCTGTGCATTGGTTAATTAGCCATTGCTCTTTGGCCTCCCTACATTTTCGTCAAATCATTTTGTTCAGTTCTCTATATCGTTCGATGTTTTTTGTTTCCAGTTCTCTTCTATCGTGCATCATTTGAAGAATTTCGTCAGTCATCCAAGGTTGTTTTCTTTTTGTGCTGGTTAGTCCTATGTCGGTTTCTTGGGTGACTGTAAGCGCTTCTCTCAAAGGACTCCACTGGCGCTCAACGTCAGTTGTTTCAGATGTTTCAGCAGCTTCCAGTCTTTCTTCAAGTGTGTCAAATCAGCTGACAGCAATTCTAAGGTTTATTGAACGAAGAAGAAGAAAAATGGTTTCGATAAAATGTTTTCATTTTATCCTGTGAAGCAGGACACTCATGAAGTTACAAATCAAATCTTAATTTGTATAACTATGGAAAACCAAACACTTTCCATAAAAATAAAGGAAAAAATCAAATCATAAAGAACGAAAGGGTAATCTCTCAAAATGTCACAATCAAGTTAAACTATCGTGAATAGATCAAAACTAAAAATCACTACAACAAAACTAAGAAAAGTCTCATGATGAACAGCATCATCAGATCATTACAGGACATGTAATATATAATGTAGATACTTGGAGAATGAATGGGACAACTAAAATGACTTTTAATTTCAACCAAGTTGGCATAAGTATTGTTCACGTCTTTGGTTAGGAAAGTTGAGATGCTGGCATATTCTAAACATTTCGATGAATTTTCTGATCCAAGTGTTACCATCTGTGTTTAAAACAGTGGCTCGGTCATATTGCAAGTGGCAGCCCAGTTGGTGTCCATGAATGGATGTCACACAGGAAAATACATTTCAACTTGAATCACTACGATGGGAGGTAATTCTTTTACTTGAAGTTCTTTGGGTCTCTTCAATATACACAATTAGAGTATGTAATCTAAATAGACCACGTTGAATTTTTGCATCGTTTTCGTCGAATCTTTTAATCTGGAGACAAGGGTTTTGATCACTATGACATTCTTTGTCACTATGAGCATATTCAGAACTCTCAGGATCTTGGTAAGTTGTTTTGTGAGGCTATCTGCATAAGGCTGGACCTATATATGTCTTCTGCTCTCCTGAACACCTTCCATCTGGTAACATTGGTTACTCTGGTCATCACTAATCACCCATATGGGGTGTTGTAAATCAACCGTCTAACAAGATACCTTGAATATCCATTCTTGACCATCATATATATCCTGCAGCAAAGTCTGGTTCTTTGATCCAGCCTCTCATGGAAAAGTCTGTTCACTCTTGTCTTCAAGTTCAAAATCATATTGAGTTTCTCGGTGTGACTCCTTAGCAGCTAAAGGAAGCAAACATCCGAATCGATCTACTGAAGAGAAAGCTGCTAATCCAACCACGAAATGTCTCGTAAAGTTCATATGCGATCAGTTCATTCATCAAGGTTTCATGCAAAATCTCTGGTGAAGGCTCTTCAGATATCAAGAGCAATGACTCTTGATCCGTCATGCTTTTTGATTGTTTATGTCCACACATGCGTAACGTATGAAAGGAGATTACCAGTTGATTGTTGTCTTCGGAAACCGTATTGTCGATCACTGATGATACCCTGTTACTCTAGATATTCTATGAGTTCATCACTCTTTCCATGACTGGGGCTGAAGCCCCACAGCTATAATGGGTCATATAAATGGTTTTTCGGCTTTCATAAAAAAATAACCCAAACATTGAGGTTACTCACTATATGATCCATCGCCAGGCCCTTATAGTCAAATAATTAGAACCTCGACTAGAAGCTGTCATGCATGATGTCATCAAGAATATTAATATCATTTCAGCGAGAGAAATAGTGTCAGCGTTTGGATTAAAGATAAGCTGCAATATTAGAGACAGAAAGTAGAACAGAACAAGATAGCTTCTTTTTCAAGGTTATCTTTGTTTCTGGAAGATTGCGAAAATATTACTTTTGCTGACAACAAGGATACAATTGTAAAACATCTTATCAAACTCAGAGAGCTTTTTTTTAGATTACTTTCCAGATCTGTCAACCTCAATTGTACCCAATGGGTTTCAATTCATTATATATATATATATATATATATATATATATATATATATATATATATATATATATATATATATATATATATACCGTTATGTATTACTAGGTATTATATGGATGAATCGAAAATGATGTTAAAATTGAATTTTTAGTTATTGTTTTCTCTTCAAAATTATCATGGGGGCTAAAATATGAAAGATGCTAAAAAAGGCCGATTTCATTTTTCACTCTTCGACATGGAGTAATATCAACTTACAGAAAATTATTTTAGGGTAATGATGATTAAAAAAGTTCCCCGACCACTGTTCTATGGTGTACACCCGGTATCCGTGCGCAAAGAACCAATTGAAAACTTCCAGTCGTTCAACTTCTCAAATGAGTTTCGTTTGACCGGTTTTCGATAATTAGAAATTAACCCAGTGTTGCGCAGTCAACCCTTTTGAGAATGGCCTACATCGCGTTCCTTTATTTATCGCATTCACTCACGATAAATCCGAACGGGAAACGGTCGTTTGCTCAGTGCTGGAACTTTTAATTAAAGCTAATGTGTCCCGCAAATATGATTCGAATCGCTGTGGAAAGCGTTCTTCTATAATTTCCAGCTCCGAAGGTAGAGCATGGAAAATTAAAAGTAGTTGGAATCATTCGTTTTGAATAAATGAGTTTAACGCATCACTGCGGACAAATGCTCTATCTGACGGTCTAAACTTTGACTATACTGGTGCAACTTAAAATTTCAGGATTTGATGTGTTGATGTATTTCGAGAAGATTAACTGAGATACAATAGGTAATTGTTGAAGAAAAAACATCAAAAATTCGAAACCCTGCATTTCAAATTATTGAAATTTCTAGACAGAATGTGGATCAATATTATACACTGAAAAAAATTTCTATTGGCGTACCATACTTTTCAACACCCTTTTCGTCAAACATGGCGTTTCTACGCCACTGACGATTATCTTATATTGATAGTTTAGGAGTCATTCAAAGTCAATTAAAGTTTATTCGTCTTCAAAGATTTACAAGACATACCAACAGAGAAATAACATTTCAAAAACCATAGATCTAAGGCAGGGCCATATCAAGTAAGCAATATATCAATGCAATCAAATAATTCAGAACTGATCATGTAATGACTAGTTGAAAATGTTCATATCATAATATTTGCTGATTAAATAAAAAACTGGATTCTTAAGGTTTGCCTTGATCTAGGCACTAAATATTTTTGAATTTTTGAACTTTTTTTTTCTTTACGCAATCTAGCAGGTGATTATACATCTTTATGCCCCGATATACTGACATATAAAGACTGTATAACATCTGATTGTTTCTGGTTGCAAGCAGGAGTACCTCAGGGATCCATTCTGACGCCAACCTTGTTTCATTTGCAGATTAACGTTCTTCTGTCATCTACAGAGAACAAAATCTTCGGTTTTGCAGACGATTGTAATCGTAAACTCATCAAATAACTCGAATTGCAGGGAATTATTGACGACCGTCAGTATGGTTTTCGCAGGCAAAGATCGGCAGGAGATCTGCTCGCCTACGTCATTCATATTTGTACATCAACGATGGAAAAGCATGGGGAATCTAGAGCAATAGCCCTCGTCATCTCTAAAGCCTTCGATAGGGTTTGGCATGCAGCCTTGTTGAATAAACTTACTGCATATTGGCTTCCTGAAAAATGTGAGGCTTGCATAGGTAGCTTCCTTTAAAATAGATCAATACAAGTTGTGGACGACGATATAACATCTGATTGTTTCCAGTTGCAAGCAGGCGTACTTCAGGGATCCATTCTTTCGCCAACTTTTTTTTTGTTGCAGATAAACGATCTTCTGTCATCTACAGAGAACAAGATCTTCGGCTGTACCCTGGTTTCGTCTTTCACTAGTCTGCGGTCGATTACAGCTGCGAAATCTCAGCGTCAGAGATGCCAACAAATTAATAACTCGAACTCTGACTTACAGAGGATGTCTGAGTGGGGTCAGTTGAACCTGGTGAGCTTCAACGCGAGAAAGACGCAAGCAACTACGTTTTCTAGAAAGGTCCCTGCTGGAGAACCTCCTCTAATGATTCAAGGCCAACAAATTGCGACCAAAGAATCGATGAAGGTCAACTCCGAGTTTTGCTGGCATGAATATGTATCAGCAATAGCTCAGTCGGCATCAGCTAAACTTAGTTTTTCTTTTCAAAGCCAAGCGATACTTCACGTAATCTCAGCTGTTGCCCCTATATAAGGCGCAGATTCGACCTGCTTTGGAATATTGTTCCCATGTATGGGGATCTGTGCCCACATATTCGTTGCGGATGTTGGATAGTGTGCAAAAACGGGCTGTGCGCCTCATCGACCACCCGGAGATCACCCGCGAACTCCAACCGCTGGCTCTCAGAAGACAAGTTGCTGACCTATCTCTGTCTTACAGATATTTCAACAGAAGATGCTCCAAGGAGCTGAAAGACCTTGTTCCGGGAAAACTAATTTTTTTCCGCAACACTAGGCTGGCAAGTAGTTCCCATCATATGGCGGTACATATAACGACCCCTCGAACCACTCTCTATAAGAATGTAGCTGTAGAACTCGTTTCCGTCCAACATCCTACAATTTGACCCTCTTCAAGAAGCGAGTAAACAGACACCCTAATTCTTCCCAGGCGCCCACTCATGTGGTGCAACAGGTTCGCCTGTTCCTGGGAAGCGCACATAAAAAAAACATTCTGTCCAAAAAGTACTGCCAAATAGATAAATTGATAAATTTTTTCTAGTTGCTAAGTTGGCACATCTGTTTTCCATAATGACGCGGAGTTTGAACGTGATTTATCGTTTGTTTACTGTGCTCGATTTTGTCGGTTCTTACAAGTGTGTTTTGCGATTTTTACAATTGACGAAAATGTCTCAAATATTGTATTGCAAATGGAATTTTGTGTGCCGAATCGCTGAAAAAACGTACATATGAGTGGTATAGTGCATTCAATAGCGGCCAAGATGTGGTGGAAGATTTGACTCGCTCTGATCGGCTATGAATATCTTCAACTGAAATGAATGAAATGGTAATCAAAAATCGTTATTACGATTCGAGAGAGATAGGCAATGTGCTTCCTGTGTCCCACGAATCAATTCGTATCATTTTAATCAATTGGTTGGGTATGAAACAAGATGCCGCTTGTCTAGTTGGAAAAGACCTGAATTTTCTGGTAATGAGACATGGGTTTATGAGTTTGACATGCAAAACAGTCAACAAGCTTCGGAGCGCTGCCTTCCAACTAAACCGAAATCGATAAAACCACGTCAAAGTCGACCAAAAGTCAAGGTTATGTTGACTGTTTTCTTTGATTATCGGGGTGTGAACTTTGCACCACGATAATGCACCATCTCACAAGGCTATCATTCCAATGAATTCCTGACCAAAAACTCAAGAAACACTATCGACCAACCACCGTTTATACGTAAAATGGTTACGGCCGACTTTTTTCTCTTTCTAAAATTAAAATGAACACTTCGAGGTGCCCGCTTTGAATCGATAGAAGATGTAAAAGAGAATTAGCAGCGAGAACTGAAGGTAAGTCCAGAAAAAGCGTTTGAGAAACGTTTTCATGATCGGATTATTCGTAAGCGTAAATATAATCTTATTCGAAAGAACCTACTTTGAAGGCGATACAATAATTGATTTGAATGTAAAATATACATTTTGTGTTTCATTGACCAATTTCCAGTACTTGTTTGACAGAATTTAGCTTGATTGCGTTTGGCTTAGCCTTGTCCTTTGGGAAATCAAGATCTCAAAGTACCTTGTATCATATCCATGGCACTGCTTATGGCTAACATACCTTTTCTTGTTCGCATGAACGAGACACAAATAGGCAAGTACTTGAATTTGCGGTACAGTCCTTATTCTATATTATATATTCGTGTGTCCCTCTTTTGTTGCTAAACGAAAGCACGAAAATGGGCGGGAGGTTTCCCAAAGTAGGTTTCTATGAGTCCCATGGTTAGTGAAATGTGCATGGTAAATAGGTATCGTAGCATCTTCTGATTGAATAAATGACAGAACATCGTTCTTTACACACTCTCTCTCTCTCTCCACTTGATTCGTCCAGTTAAGGTTTCACTACCGGAGTTTTTCAGTGAGAATATTTTTGTCCGAGTCTTTTCTGGACTAAGCCTCAGACTATAAGTTTTAATTCATCCTGCAGCAGCGTTCATGAGTTCCTCAGCAGTTCTGTTTGATTTAGTACTATCACTACCAGGTACACAATGGTAGTATCGACTGCAGAAATCGTTACTCTCTAAGGTTTCATAAAAGGTGCTTCAACGGAAACTAAACAGAGGCTAAATCTACCAAGATATTCATTTCTGATCAAAACGCAAAAACAGGTCAATTTTTGTTTCCAGGGGGACATTTTTTGGGTACAATATTTCCCTGAAATATCAACTCCCTGAGCGGGGGTTGCAATCCTTGAACATTTTGAATAAGGAAGATGGGTCGAGTGATGACTCAAAAGAAAGGTGGTATCTTTGTCTACATTACCTTGAACGAATTTCCATTTTCAATTGAAAACTGTAAAATTTACAGGGTGAGCAACTGAAAGATAGGGAAGACTATTTCCCTGAGACTATTCAAGTTTCAGTGAGGTAAAATGGAACAGATCCATGCTGATCGATGGCAGTCATCATCAAGTACCCTCCCCATCTGAAAATTTGGAAGGCGGTAGATGAGTGGAGTGATAACTCGAAAGAAAGGTATTATCTAGACTAGACTATCTATCGCCCTGGGCTATTCAAGTACCCTGCTCTAGGGGTTGAAATTTGAGATGTGAATGGTGCTTCGGAAGATGACAGTCTTTGATCTGGAATGAATCTGTTCAATTTTTTTGCACAAATACTTGAATAGCTCAGGACGATAGATAGTCTCCTCTATTTTTCAGTGGCTCACTCTGTATATTCTACAGTTTTGAAACAAAAATGAAAATTCGTTCACGGGGATGCAAACAAAGATAATACCTTTCTTTCGAGGTATTACTCGACCCATCTACCCTCTTCCAAATTTTCAAGGGTGGTCCCCCCTGCTCTAGGGGTTGAAATTCGAGATAAGGATGGTACTTGATGATGCCTGCCATTAATCAGCATGGATCTGTTCCATTTTACTTCACTGAAACTTGAATAGTCTCAGGGAAATAGTATTCCCTATCTTTCAGTTGCTCACCCTGTATCTTTTACAGTTTTCAATTAAAAATAGAAACTCAGTTCAAGGCGATATAGACAAAGATACCACCTTTCTTCTGAGTCATCGCTCGACCCATCTTCCCTATTCAAAATGTTCAAGGATTGCAACCCCCGCTTAGGGGGTTCATATTTGAGGCCTGTTTGGTACCCCAAAAGATCTCCCCCTTGAAACAAAAATTGACTTGTTTTTGCGTTTTGATCAGAAATGAATATCTCGGTAGATATAGCCTCTGTTTAGTTTTCGTTGAAGCACCCTGCATATCCAGCATCGTCATTGATATACAAGCAGAATAGTAGCAATCCAAGTATGGCTCCCTGAAGTACTCCAATCTATCATGTCTGTTATGGTGTATTTTCCGGGACGGACTCCATACCGTATTGGCGAAAGAATAATACCTACTTGCCAATGTTCAATTCTCGTCCTTACTAGACCTTCAATGATTTTTGAAAATATCGCGTGGCTCGATATGGGTCTATATTTTCCACATTACTGATCTTCTTAAGTATGGGTATGATTTTTTTCAGTATTGTGACGGTTCCTCTCGAACTTTTGGGCCTGGTTAAAGATGAAATGAGAAGAATGTACAGTTACAGTGGCGAAAACATTGAATAATAAAGAATCTTCTATGTGGGCAATTATTTCGATAGTTTCTATACAAATTTCCACGTTTCAAGCCAAACTTGACGCAAACTCGAGATTCAGATTAGTGGAATGCAAGAATAATTAAGCAATTTGCTCTTTGGTTATAATGGAGAACAATATCGAATTAATCGATCAATTTTCAAGGATCAGCTGATCAATTAATTAAGAAAGCCATAATGTTCTTTGAAAACCCATTTTATGCTTAAAGAACGATTTCCTATGGTTGAAGAGTTCGTTTATCAATCAGATCACTAAAAACTTCAAAGCCCCTAAATATTGATGGAGGCTTCAAATCCCATCATTCAATTCCATCAAACTCTTCGTTAAGAGTTAATCGATCGAATAATCTTGCATAAAAGCCGCACTTTCACGTTGAACTCGAGAAAATAATCCAATCTTTCTGTATCTTCTTTATTTATGAGTAAAAGTTAAAGTATGACAATCCCTCAGTTTCGATGAAACTGACAGGATGAAATTATCAAAATTATTATGAGAAGGTTTCCAAGAAAATTAAGAAGAAATAACATATGAGCTTTATTACATTGACGCGCACTGAATTGAAATAACTGAAAAATTTGAGGAAACATCAAGAAAATATCCAGAATTTAAGCATCTTGTGCTTTTGGATAAGCTAATTCGTCAATTTGATATTCACATTCCCCATACATACTACCCAGAAGGTTCTTGTTTTTGGTCTCACAATTTGGCTCGGTGTACAGAGCGATGTTGACAACGAGTCAATTTTAGCAATAAATTTGAATCAATTCAGTTGGTTTACATAAAGCTTTGTTAACTTCTTGTTACCTCACATGAAGTTAACAAACAGTTGACAGAACTTAATTATTATTCACCAGCTTGGGATTGGTATTAATATTTGGTTACAGAATGTCGATGTCATTTATATGTTATTCCAAAACCTCAAATTCTAATATTCAACGGAAATAAGAAATTCGAGGATTGAAAGATCAAACGGTTGCTTGTTGTTTTCTACCTCGAAAATATACTTCAAATTCAGAGATTGAGTTCAATGAACACATCGGCCAATTTCACTCTAAGAGAGAAGAAAATTTTTGTTAGTATTGTACACGAGTAAGTACACATAACACAAAAATTGTCGTATCACCTGGTATTCTGAATTCCACAATCGATCAAGCAGCTCGATCGCAGTTTCTTTGTCAACATTAGTTTTTGGACATATGAGGGAAAAAAATCTTATTTATGTAGTAACATTTGTTTCCATATGACCTCGAACACGTCTGAAACAAGAATGAGTTTATTTGACTATCACTATTCATTCAATTTTTCTTCAGTTTTCACGCTAAATTAATGCAAGTTTTCTGTGTTTCTTGTTTATTTTAGAATCTTTGAATTCATTGCAATCTGCAGAACGTCCTGGACGCAATTCGAGTGATCATGAAGTGGTAAGAATTATAACACTTCTAGAGGAACTTGTTGAATGTTAACCAAAGCACTATTTCAAGAGCAATTAATCGGTACCACGAAACAGGGGAATACGGAAGAAGGGCTGGACAGGGGAAAAATCGGATAACAACACCACTTGCTGATCGTTGGCTTCGTTTAACTGCACTAAGAGTTCGGCACTGTACGGCTAGAATGCTACAAAATGAACTTGCACTTTCCAGAAATGTGTATATTTCATTGTAAACTGTTAGGGATAGGCTCAGAGAAGACATTAGACCAAGGGTAGCTTCTACCGGTCCGCGTCCCACCAGAGAGCATCTAGTTGCACGACTTCAGTTTGCGAGGGAACATGCAAATTGGAATATTCCAGAAAGGTCGAATGTTCTCTTTTCCGACGAGTCCAGCTTCTGTCGTATCAAATGAAAGACGCATGCCTATATACAGACGACCTGGGGAACGGTATCAGCAATGCAATATCCGGCAAACCAAAAACTTCGGAAGGGGCTCAGTAATGGTGTGGGGAGGCAGTTCTTTCCATGGACGAACTGAGTTAGTCCTAGTGAATAATGGAAGAATGAGAGCGGCCAGATACATCGCAGATATCCTGGAACCCCATGTTGTACCCTTTGGCCCATTGATTGGCGAAAACTTCATTTATATGCATGATAATGCAGGACCTCATGTAGTCAGAATAGTTACAGAATTTTTGCAAAATGCCAAAATTGATATTTTAAAATGGCCAGTCAGAAGTCCCGACTTGAATTCCATAGAACATGTTTGGGACAACATGGGGTGGCAAATTCAGCAACGTAGGATGCCTTGTAGAACACTGCAACAACTAGAAAATCTGCTTCCTGAAATTTGGAACTCGGTGAATCAAAAGTACATCTAAAATTTGTTTGAGGGGCTTCCGAGACGTATACTGGCGGTAATTAGGGCCCTGGGAGGAAACTCTCGATCTTGAAAATGATTAGTACCCATTCGATGCTAGTTGATTGGTCTCTTCGCGAATGTTTGAAGATGGTAGAATTTTTTAATTTTTCATTAGCTCGAAAATTGTTGATATTTTCCATCATAAACTTATCTTTCTGAATGATATCTTCTCATTTTACACTTTTGAAAGTTACCAAGCTACTTTTGAATGACCAACCTAAAAGTTTTTGAAGTATTGTCGTAAAAGTAGGGTGATGCGACAATTTTTGTGGGGAGTGTATTTTCATAGGTCTATTATATTAATTACTACTCGAGGCTTTTACGTGAAATCCATTTTCACAAATACAAGTAAACGATGATTTCTACTAAAATATATTATTGAATGCTCGACGCGTTTCGATACACAGTATCTTTATCAAGAGCGAATGAATACTACAAATATATCTTACTAACAAATTTTTATATATACTAAAGAGGCAATCCACTCAGAGCTATCCGTACTTGTACTAATGTTTAGGAAATAAATTTAATGAGGGTGAGTTGTTTATGTCTACCTGATCATTAAGAATTTCCGGGGAATTCCTAAATCTGTTAATTTCAAGTACTTCCAGAAGGTTGAGTTTTATACCTCTATTCTCAGAATGTAGGATTCAAAATTCTGAATTGAAAGAGTGACCATTTTCGCTAATATGATTCGAATAATTTGAATCGGTCTTTCCATTGATGCAACTGCGTTTATGTTCAGAGATTCTAACATTAAAATTTCTTCCTGTTCTACCTATATAAAAACTATTGCAATCTGCACAATCAATCTATAAACACCTGATTTATTTCTTCAAATAAATCAGGTGTTTATAAACAGATTCTGGAAAACATGAATGGATTGCCTCTTCAAATTTATATAAAACTCATGTTAGTGAGATATATTTGTTAGTAATATATATAATTGATGAAGATACTGTGTATCGAAATGAAGATCGAGCGTTTAATAAATATATATTTAAGTAGAAATCATCGTTTACTTGTATTTATATTACTTCTAATTGAGACGTTGGTTAATTTTTCACACACTATCGTGCCCCCTAACGATTATCGTGGTTTTTATAGTTCTCCCTTCATTTTGCCATCGAAGCCTAACTCTGTACCAAATTTCAGCTCTCTGATTCTATGGGAAGTACTAGTTCTGGTCAGATGATCATGAGTGAGTGAATGTCATAAATGCGAAACTTTGCTTTCGCTTAACTTCGGAACTACATGAATCACAGACTTGAAATTTTGGATTTTTGGTATGTAATTATAGCTTAATGGATAACGAAAATTTCTGCGTTCTAGTCTCATCCAGAGGTTCTCAAATAGGGGCCTGAAAATGCGGCGAAATGGTTCCAGTAAAGAATGCTTTGCGCTCGACTTGACGGGGGCACTTTAATGCCCCCTAATCAGAAAATTACTCAACCCATACATGTACACATACAGTGGAAGTATCTAATAAGATATCCTTCAATCTCTATCAACTCTGTTCAAGAAGATCGAAATCGTGAGAGAACATCCAACAATTTGGACATCGGTTTATTCTAAAACGTCTTCGTCATAAACGAACTTCAAATCACGGTCGATATAATGGGAGCAGGTCGGTGTCTGTTACACTAACTTTATCGCGTTGGTAACAGAGCGACATAATTGAGGGAGAAGAGATATCGAAGCACTAATTGCTCGCCAGCGGTCCGATAAGAAGCCGCGATAGAGCCCCATTATTAATTTGTCATTGCTGTCATGTAACAGTCGTGTTGCTTCTCCTCGATGTTATCTCTGGCGGGATGGCCGACTCGGACCTATCTCGCCTTCATTTGCTACCCTTTTCTGGTATACATTTTCGCCTTTTGTTTAACAACCTACGATACTGTCGTTCTGGTAGAGTAACGATCGTTCAATATCGTAGAACAATCCCCGAGATAAAATTTTAAGCGCTCTGCCTGTGGTAAGTCCGAGAATTTAATGAAAGAAACAAAGGGAGGAATAATTTTTCACAAACCCAACTAAATCTGAATTATGACGATTCAGATTGAGCGCCAAGTTGAAATTTTTCAAAGATTAACCATCTGAGACTGACGTGCCTCAATTATTACGATTATACTGACTTGGCAGTACACCATTTGAACAGCAAAAATTTTTATAGAATTAAATAATGCAGCTATTATATGCATAATGAATAATAAAATAAAACAAGTTTCTATGTTTTAACTATCACTAATTTATTGATGTAAAGAATGACAAAATTTTACATTGGTTGGACCGGTTTCGGACATACGTCCATTATCAAAAACAAGCAAATGAAAACTGAATACTCATGTACAATACAGGAATTACCATCAATAAAATGCTAGTAGAGGTCACAGTAACATGAATAATGGTGATTGGTGGGTAATTAAGTCTACCTGGTCGTTAAGCAGCTTAACCCTTCCTACCCTAGATCCTTGAAAATCTCCATCGGTTCAAAGAAATTGAGTTTATAAGATTAATCACAGGAATGAAGAATTTTTAGCTGTTGAAGTTCTTGAAAAGGATGACATTCATTCCGACAATGTGCAGCTAAAGCTGAATCATATTTCTGATGTAGGAATGACCGGAAATGTTCTTTGTATCTAGCCTTGAAAGAGCGTCCTGTTCGACCCATATAAAAGGAATTGCACTCAGAACATGTTAATTGGTATACTCCTGATTTTTCGAATTCATCGGTTTTATCCTTTGTGTTGAAAAGCAAGCCTGAAAATTGGTTTGAATGCAATATGAATTTTTTTACTATCAGACAAAACTCTAGTCTTCCCAAAATATGTTAGAAACATACATTTTTCAGGCTTTTCCTTCTTGGATTGTGGATATATCATGTTGAATGTGTTGTTGCGTATTTTTCGAGAAATTAAACTCTCTATTGCTTTGATATCTAAGCCGTTGTTCTCTGCTATTAACATAATGGTATTAAATTCTGATTTTCGGTCCATGTCCGATAAAGGCAAAGAAATCGCTCTGTGAATCATGGATTTGAACGCTGCTATTTTTTGAGAATATGGGTGAAATGAATCTATCGGTAAGACATTATCCGTATACGATGGTTTTCTGAAGATATTGATTGATAAACGGTTATTATTCTCCCGGGTAATTGTTAGATCTAAGAAATTGATTTTACTATCGACTTCTGTTTCTACTTTGAACTTAATTTTAGGATGAATGTTATTAATGAAATTCAGGAAGATTTCTAGTTGTCTATTCGTTCCAATGAAACAGGCGAAAATGTCATCAACATATCGGTACCAAAATAGAATATGCCTTCTCGTCAAAGGTGACGTCATAATTTTAGTGTTTTCCAAATTAGACATGAAAATTTCAGATAGAAGGGGACTGAGGGGAGAACCCATAGCTAAACCATTATTTTGTGAATATATCTTATTATTGAACTGAAAATAATTTTGGGTCAAGCATAAATCAAACAGAGAAATTAACTCATCTTTACAGACCACGTTGAGATTTCTTGCCTCTAGAATACTTGATATTAAGGGGACACATTCTGTTGCAGGTATATTCGAAAACATAATATCTACATCTAATGATATTAATTTTGCGGTTGGTGGCATCAGGAAATTATTTATTTTATTCGATAATTAAAATGAATTTTCATACTATATTGTGAATGAAAATCTGAAATTTAAATTTGGTATTTAGTTGCTTAGCAAATATTTGATATATGACACCACTGGACGAATGGGGTCATTTTCTTTATGTGTTTTAACGAGACCATATAATCTAGGAATTCTAGGATTCATTTTAATACATCTGTTTCTCTCGAAGCTACTAAAAAGTGATTGCATATCATTAGCGGCTGCTATAAGTCGTTTCTGTATAAGTGGTTTGGGGTCTTTATGAACGAGTGTAAGCGCTTCTTTATTAATGAAAACTTCCAATTTTTCCTCATATTGTACATTTGGAATAACAATTATAGCATTCGACTTATCTGCTTGCGTGAGTACTAACGAATTTTCAGAAATTTTGCGTTTGATATTTTTGAGTGAGTTTGATTTTTATGGTTCTTTAAAATTCTCTCAATGTTTGCCTTTTCAAAATTGCCATCTAGCCTCGAAAGAGCATCCTGTTTGACCAATATTAAAGGAATTGCACTCGAAATCAGGAGTATACCAATTAACATGTTCTGAGTGCAATTCCTTTTATATAGGTCAAACAGGACGCTCTTTCAAGGCTAGATACAAAGAACATTTCCGGTCATTCCTACATTAGAAATATGATTCAGCTTTAGCTGCACATTGTCTGAATGAAACTCATCCTTTTCTAGAACTTCAACAACTAAAAATTCTTCATTCCTGTGATTAATCTTATAAACTCAATTTCTTTGAATCGATGGAGATTTTCAAGGCATCTAGGGTAGAAAGAGTTGAGCTCCTTAACGACCAGATAGACTTAATTACCTACCAATCACCATTATTCAAGTTACTGTGACCTCTACTAGCATTTTATTGATGGTAATTCCTGTATTGTACATAAGTATTCAGTTATTATTAGCTTGTTGTTGATAATGGACGTATGTCCAAAACCTGTCCAACCAATGTAAAATGTTGTCATTCTTTATATCAATAAATTAGTGATAGTTAAAACATAGTAACTTATTCTATTTTATTATTCATTATCATTATTTAATTATTTATTCATTATACAACTATCACGTAGTTCAGGCTTCATCGATCAATTATTTAAAAGATGCTTGTGTAGCAGTTCAAGCCAACCTATACGCCAAACTCATGGAGAAGTACAGGAAGTGTTCACAGGACTTGTGGTTCAACAAACAGTGTCTGAAGTTTAGAGTTACACAGAGATATGTTAATATCAGAACGAATAGTGTATCATCATCATCATCATATGAAGCAGTCCAAGCAGCGAAGACAATTTGCATAAAAGAAGAATTTAAACATCTTTATAATAAAAGGTATGTCGTTCAGCACTACCTTAAGGTCTTGCACTCAGAACTCAGTTTTAAATTACATTCTTTAGAATTTGATATTTTAGAAGATACAATTAGATCTAAAATTAGTATTTCCATATTCAAAAAATTTCATAGACAGTCTAGAAAATTAAAATCACTCAAATCAAAATTTTTAATCACACTTGAGTCACGCAGAATAGATTGATTCTTCGGTAAGTCAAAGGGTTGTTAATTTATCTGATATTCAATTCAACGACAAAGAAACAGATCTTCTTTCCAAAGGTCCTGAATTTGTTCCTAAAATACAGACTAACTCTTTAGAAACATTAGCCGTTGAATCCGAAATTTTAATGGGAACGTTAAATACTGGCAATTTTAAATAGGCAAATATTGAGAGAATTTTGAAGAACCATGAAAATCAAACCCACTCAAAAATATCAAACGCAAAATTTCTGAAAATTCATTAGTACTCACGAGAGCAGATAAGTCGAATGCTATAATTGTTATTCCAAATGTACAATATGAGGAAAAAATGGAAGATTTCATTAATAAAGAAGCGCTTACACTCGTTCATAAAGACCCAACACCACTTATACAGAAACAACTTAAAGCAGCCGCTAATGATATGCAATCACTTTCTAGTAGCTTCGAGAGAAACAGATAGATTAAAATGAATCCTATAATTCCTAGATTATATGGTCTCGTCAAAACACATAAAGAAAATTACCCCATTGGTCCAGGGGTGTCATATATCAATAGTCCAACAAAAATACTTGCTAAGCAACTAAATACTAAATTCAAATCATTTCAGATTTTCATTCACAATAAAGTATAAAAATTCATTTTAATTATCGAATAAAATAAATAATTTCCTCATGCCACCAACCGCAAAATTAATATCATTAGATGTAGATAATATGTTTTCGAATATACCTACAACAGAATGTGTCCCCCTAATATCAAGTACTCTAGAGGCAAGAAATCTCAACGTGGTCTGTAAAGATGAGTTAATTTCTCTGTTTGATTTATGCTTGACCCAAATTATTTTCAATAATAAGATATATTCACAAAATAATGGTTCACCCCTCAGTCCCCTTCTATCTGAAATTTTCATGTCTAATTTGGAAAACACTAAAATTATGACGTCACCTTTGACGAAAAGGCATACTCTATTTTGGCACCGATATATTGATGACATTTATCATATGCTCCAATTATATCGGCACAACTTTGATACAACATAAAGCTATTTATGCCTGCCATGTCCAGCATCCTTTGAAAGATTGCTATGGGCCAACGACGAGTTTTACGGCTGCAACAATAAATGGAGCATGTCTACTTCGTCCACTCCACTTTTTGTATGATTATAGTCTGCTATAGGTGGTTTTCCTGTATCATTATCTGTTTCTTGAGTGTGACGAGAAGCAGAAATCAACGACGCGGCTTTATTAGGGTTTGGCTCATATGATAAAATTGAAAAGTTCTTGGTGAAACCATACAACGAACTTCGTTCGGCAAAAGGTGGTATTTCAGCTTTATTCTTCTTCAGAGTACCCAAGTCAGTTCTTCTTTCAACAATATTTCGACTAGCGATATCGATCTGAACCAATTGTCAGCAATACTATTTCCGTTCGAGTTTTCGACAAGTTTTACAAGTCTTAGAACCGACTGAGTTGGTACTGGCATTTTTCTCTCTTGGTCGGTTACGTCTTTGCTATCGGAATTCTTTCCAAGGTAATATATATATATATATATATATATATATATATATATATATATATATATATATATATTATTTTTTTCTTTTTCTTCAATATTATGGATATTACTCGAACTGCCGGAAGATTTCCCTTCAAGGCAGCTTCACGAGCATGTTGAAAATTTTCTGACCATCGTCGTGGTCTGTAGCATCACCTCCTTCTGGGCAATATAGTATCACTTCTAAGCCCAAGGCGATGGGTATTTTGAGGGAGATGTGATTTCACCAGCCCCTTAGTCGACATAACGAGCGGGATGACGGCGATCGACTTGAGTTTATGGATTTTCTTCATTTCTTCGGCAAGATCCTGGTTCTTACTCAGCTTCTCCGCGTGCGCTTTGGATAGGTTATCGTCAGCAGTGCAGATTGTTTGTGTTTATCCACCAGAACAATATCAGTTCTATTATGTGCCATAGGCCTGTCCGTGATAACTGTCGAGTCCCAGTATAATTTGAAGGTCTCAAACTCCAGGAAGGTTTTCGGGCGGTGTTTGTATCTCTCGACAGCATCCTGTACCAGTTTGACGGCAGTTGCAATTGTCTAATGGTAAACCCTTGCCACGGAATTATGCCTTTCGAGGTAATCTTAAGATGCCATCATTGTACACGAAGATGTTACGTGTTATATTGTTTTTAGGCCACGATGGCGTTTGCGGCATTGATCTAATTCGATGTTCTACTTGGCAATATTCTTCAGATAGGCCCTAGTGGAGACAACCTGATCCTCTATGGCGATCAATCTACCATCCGTCCCTGGAAAGAGGTATCCCGAGCGCAGGTAGGTAACCGATTCTACCTTATTCACAGAGCTGTTCTTCAGGTTACCTGGGTATCTACCATGTAAAGCTTTGAAGTGTCATTCTTCAGATATCTGGTCCAGGGTTCGTGATGTGTTCGGTACATCCTTTTTGGAGAGTGGCACCGCTGAGAAGTCTACGTCTGCTGCACATATCTCACGGTATAAAGGTGAGTTTTTGGATTTGTACTTTCTAAGACTTTTTTATGTTTCTCCTCAGCCATTTCCAGGTTCAGCAGTCCTCTGCTCCTCGTGTGCCTTCCCATATAGAGTCTAGCAACCGAGGCACGTGAGTTATGTATACCGTACTCCGTCATCAATGTGCGTATCTTGGTATATATGACTGACCATATAATCATCCAAAACGAATACGCAATGCTTGGTATAGCCCAAGTGTTAGTGGCTGTGAAGAGAGCCTTCGCTTTCAAGCCTGATTTCAAAAGTCGCCTGACTCTAGTGAACATCTTTTCTCTGAAATAGTCTCTGATGTCAAGAGCCTGCTGCATACCCAGGTATTTGTTAGTCGTCGACTGATCAAGTGTGGGTACGACTGTTGCGTTAAAGAGAGCCAACCCGTTCGGATCTCTCTTCAATCTTACTTCTCCTTACATTGATCACGGCACATTTTTCTAGCCCCATCTCCAACCGGATAGCATCGCGGAAAGATGCCACTGTTTCCAGTTGTCCCCGCATCTGATCCGCAGCAGCGGAACGTGTTTCTGCCTTTATCGATTGCGTAACCGTTCTTACTGTTATTCAACATACAGCTTAGCGGATTCAGCGCTAGGCAAAACCACAGAGGGCTTAACGCGTCCCCCTGAAAATTGCCACGATTAATTTTAAGCTCCTCTGAGGCGGCCTCTTCATTTCTTTCTAATTTCAGCGATATTCCCCAGTTCCGCATGAGGTGTTCCAAAAGTACGATAACCTGTTAGGACACCCCATACAGTTCGAGAACCCTGAGTACCATATTTTGCAGGTTTCTGTGGTATGTAAATGATGAACTTGCAACGACCTCTGAATGGCAGTAACATTTCATCGATGTAGATGTATGGTCCAGAGGTATATGGAGACTGGCTGTTTAATATAGACTACTTGTCAAACACATCGGATATTGGAGCAAGTGTATCTTCTTCTAGACGTTCATCTCTGGTAATTGAGTCATCAAATCTGAGGCAGTTGATCCAACACGAAAAACGCCATTTACACATAACGCAGCGGATTATTCCAGGGCCTGTACCATCAGTGGCAAATATTGTCAGGAGATCTATTTGGTTGTGTGTTTTTATCCAGCATCTGTTTGCACTCTTTATTTTACCAGTCTTTTGTCACTTTTCTTTTCTGAAATGTTTTTCTGCTTCCGCTCCTATGCATTGTTAAATTTTTTCCACTTTATTCCTATGTCTCTTATATTCTTTTCCAGAAAATTTAGCAAGTGAAAAATATTCCTCGTTATCATGAGGTTAAGAACTTCTTCTCATCGACGAGATCGATTTTTCAAACTCACTTCTGAGGAAAACTCAATAAAAACAGGTTCGTGATACAAAAATGTCATTAACAAGCATTATAAACCGTGTGAGGAATCTCAAGACCCAGAAAACGTCTTACATATCAAGATCTTGCGATAGGAGTCTCTCAACTCGAGGGAACTCTAAATTATGTCAAGTCATGTAACTTTGTACGTTAATTCAACTAATTCCTTGGTTCTTCACACACAATCCTAGAATCTAAACCTCCTGAAAACTACGAAGTACGACGAACGCACAAAGAGAAAAACAAAAAAGCAAACTCTTCGAAATATACACAAGCGCATCCTTTCTAAAGTTAATCGAACGTCGACGTCGTCGGCGTCAAATTCGGAACTCGTTAGCATCATGTTTCGACAATACGAGAGGAAGATGCCGACTAGAATGGGTGAGTGGTTAAACTTGAATTTACGTCACATAAAGTTATTCCGATAAATTTGATTCGATAAGCTCCAGGAAGTTTGCTGATTCTTCCCGGGAGGGAGAAAATAGGCGTCTGAAGTTTAACGTGAAGAGACTTCTTAAATACAGCGAAAATATCCGATGAACGTTGAAGAAACTATCGTGCTCTTAGTTGATGGAAACTTCGAATCGGATGAAATGGATGTCTGGCAAGGGTAAGAAGGCTTTGAAATAACTCAGAAATGTTTATTCATCGAAGTATTCATATCAAGACTATCTTAGATACTTTAATTGGCGTGTATCTGACATTTCTAATATCTTTGTTCAGGTTACTACGTTCTGAAAATCAAGTCGATCAAGTCGATGAAGTCAATGAATTCCATCCATATTTTGATCATGGTTCGATTTCTGCTTGGTTTCTCATCGAATCAACATCCTGAAAAAGTTCATTTCTCAGTTCAGTTATAGATACAGTTTTATGTATAACGAGATAATGAAGTTTTGGTGACTGTAGATTATCAACAAAAAGTTTGCACTTTTAATTTTTTCGGTACCATAGAAAAAAACTATATAAAAAACAGAACGAACGTGAATAGTGAATTTCCACTCATCAAGCTTATTTTTAAAGGCATTCACTGACAAAGAAGTCACTATTTCTTCGGGTAATTGGTTCCATACGTGAAAGGTTCGATTTTGAAGAAAATGCTGTCTTTGAGGCGTAGCGAATTTTTCCCTATTCAGCTTGAATGGGTGGCCCCTCAGTTGAGTGCTCTTGGAATGTACAAATGGAAAATTTGAATCGAAATTAAAAAGCCTGTGAACTGCTCTGAAGATGATAATCGCCTCTGAATCTTCTAGTTTTGAAAGTAGTTTCTGGCAAACGAGACGTTGTTCATAATTGGGGCGAGCTCTACCATAATTATTTTATTGATGTATTTTTCGAGATTATGGAATTTCAAATCCACGTGGTTTCGAAACTTTTGCTTTTTCCTTGTTTTATTTCATTTTACAGGTATCTTAACGAAGACTACAATCTGTATACTATTTACAACTAATGTCAATAAAAGCCACCATATTTTCCTCTGAGAATAAAACTTCTCAAAGCTCGATTTGTGAATTTATCAGTAAAATCATGATACATGTTTTTTTAAGGACAAGTACTTGGAAAAAAAGATAAGAGTAAATATACAGAATGTAAATGAATGAGTGCGAAAGATTTCGCGATTGGATTCCTTGAACCATTTTATGGTGAAAAGTTTCCATGAAACATCTATCAGTAAACGTTTCGTTACCGAAATACAGAGTGTGTAAAACTTCATTTTTTTTCTTATGATTGATACAGTTTTTCAGATATTCAGTTGAAATTCGGCACGTAAGTGCCTCTTTTAAATCTATATAATCAGATCACAAAAACACAGAGTAGTACTTTTTCAGAGGCAACTTAAATCTTTATTTTATTTTTCAAATGATATTTAATGTTTTCTATTTCTTGCATTTTATCCGTATCTTCCACAGTTTTTGTATGAAAGATTATATGCATTTGAGGAAAACATAATATAAATGAAGAGATCATAGAAAGTGCTGAAAATGATTTTTTTCAACCATTACACGGGAGTCTAGACGTCGAAACATAGAACTTTGTATCAGATTCAGGATCCCCGGTGTATCTTGAATGACTCTACAAGATTAAGATCAGGTGAACTAGCTGGCCAAACTTAAGGTTCACCTTATCCAGCGACCTGGATATGTTTCGTTCAAATATTAACGTGCCCTTATTCTAAAATGGCAGGAACACCATCGTGCAAGTACCACACAAACTGAGTGTAGGAATCACCATTCAATCTAGATGGAAGAAAATGTGGACCAATTAGGTCAGATTTCCAATCAATATATATATATATATATATATATATATATATATATATATATATATAGGGGTGAAGGGTTCAACCCCGACGAGTTGCCCATATATCTGTTCATGCAATCAAACTGATTTCATGAAAAATATAAATCCACCACCCGGTAATTAACCCCATTGCCAGGCAATGATTATAATCAAAACATACCCTGGAGTTATTATATATTAGGGTAACAGAGAATATATCAATCTTCCACAATATATACAAACTATAGCATCGTCAGACAATGACATCAATATACCAACGAGTAGTGTCAGAGGCTTTCTACCTGGAAAAATCCAGTTAGTGTTCTTTGTGTGAAGTGATGAACGATCAAATAGAATACTGCTTTGAATATAAAGATGATAAAATTGTCAGCTAATTATATTACATTTATATATACAAATAAATAAAATATGAAATGAGATTCTGAGCAGTATAAACTAAAGTGAAAAGCTATGACTCTATCTCATTATTTTTGTCGGAAAGCAACCTACGAAGAATATTACAAGATTTGATGACTGTTATCTTCTGTAACTGTTCAATAAAATTTTTCTTTAGACCTAAAATCTCAATATATTTGGGAAGATTCCAAGGAATAACACCTTTTCTAGAAATAATAATCGGTAGAATAATTTTTTTAATATTTTCCACATTTTTTCAATCTCGTCGGCAAGCATAATAAGTTAGAAAATTTTTCATTGCATTTATATTGTATATTATGTGTGTCGGGTATAGCAATATCAATTATATATGTTCATCAATAATATAATATAATAATTGTGTTTTACAGCTCTGTTGCATAGAATTGTCTCATCAAAATAAAGTTTATATTTCTCGTGTTCACAAATAATCTCACGTTCATATTTGTAATATTTTTTCTTTTTGGGAATGAGGTTATGTTTAATTCCTATATCAAAATGAATAATATTATTGACGGCATGATGTCTTTCTAAATAATCTGTTGAGGCAAGGACTGAGCAAGATGATAATATATGAAAAACTGTTTCTGAAGAACAAAAACATCTATGGCAAGAATTCGTCTATATTTTGATTGATGATGTGTATATAATTCCTCGTGAAAACAACCTGATCCTGGATCGCAATTGCCAAGCCTTCTGTTTCAGTGAACAATTCTCCAGATACTAACCATCTATTTGATGCGATTTCATCAATATAATCATTCTTCAATTCTTTATGGTGCTTTCCGTGTAATTCTTTCTGCATCCAACTCTCTCTTTTAGAATTATTATCAAATATATTAAAATCTACCTTTTGGCATTGTCAAGTTCAGAGGTGTAAGATTATAATTTGAAGCAACAACAATATCATGTAATTTAGTTTTTGTTTATCATGAAAATGGGAACGTAGATGAAAAATCTGTTTACTATGAAGATTATTTAAATCAGTTAATCCACGACCTCCAAGATGTCTAGGTAGTGTAACTCTTTGAATAGCTGACTTTGGGTGGTGCTTATCATATTTACAAGGCATTTGACATTGTAATTCATTTAGATCAGTTTTAGACCATTTAATAACTCCAAAAGAATAGGAACTGCATAAGAGTTGATAGCTCTGAAAAGGTTTTTACTAGTTAAATGACTCTTGATGATAATTCTAAGTCTATTGTAATATAAAATTCTAATATTTTCTTTAGTGCTGTTATGGTTAATTATGTTCTCATGAACAAATCCAAGATATTTATATGTATCTCCTTGATACATTGGCTCGATTTCAATATTAGAAATCTTTATATAAGTAGGCTTAACTCTCAGATGGTGAGGTAAAGTATTGAAAAATTTGATACTCTGGTATGTTGGAGAGTTCTCAAATTTTGAAGTACGATGTTTCGGCAAGAGAAGAGTTGACTGACTTCTAGTTGCATAATCGTGATACATAGAGAGTTTCGAAAAGTTAGCCTCATTATCCTTTAAATACACTAAACATCTATAAATATACACACACATGGAAATGTCAAAATGGCATTCTCAATGAAAACAGGTTTACATGACATTCTGGGGTTTATATTGAACATCATTCTCAGAATTCGTTTCTGAAGAATGAGAAAGTAGCATTTAATTCATGAGATAATGAATTAAGGCAAAGACAAAACCGAAGAGCACTTAAAGAATCACCTTGAAAAATGACTTTTAGATTGGAATTACTTCGGATGTTAACGATTTAAATGAAGATTGGTTCTCCAATTTTTCATTACAAATTCAAGAGAAAGACGAAGTGTCTTATCAATTTTATAAATTTCCGAAATTTCTTGATATATATATATATATATATATATATATATATATATATATATATTGATCCATTGACGAAGTTTCGGCTGGATCGCACCAGCCATCGGAGATTCTTCTTCAACAGTGATACAGTGATTTACACTCTGTAGGATTATGTGGATCGATTGAACTTATTGCCATATTTTGTTAACTACTTACGAAGTCTACTGAAATTAATAGATAACTTTTAACATAAAATTCTTGTTTTTCGTGCTATTGCCATATACAGTTTCACTCTTTTATGTTTCAAACAACTTTCCCACGTGTAGATATTTAATCTTGTCACGCGATGAAACTAGTCCATTGTGGATTGCCCATTCCGTAACTAACCGCAAAATATGATGCTGTAAATCCCGCTACTGACGCATCATGTTGGTAGCGAATTACAAATTCTAATTTCACATGATATATTGTGCGTCGGGTAACATCATGATAATGTCTACTGAAATTCTAAGCACTGAATTGTGATGGAAGAAACTAGTATTCATTCTGTTTTTCTAGAGACCTAAATATTATTTGAATAATAAATTGGACTTTCTATAAATATGAATTTACCATAAACGGGGTTGTTACAACCAATATCTTTTATTATTATGCAGGAGAGGGAGATATGTTAACTACTAGTAGAGGACATCTCTAGCTTGTCGAAATGAAACGAGGCGTCTTTCCTGAGTACCGTTTTGCCGCGGCCGCAGCGCTGTAGTCGGCGTTCTGCGAATGCATATTGGGTACCTACATCTTTTGCCTATGCACTGGCACCATTGTTTACGTTGTTTGATGAGTGTTCAAGACGCCTCCAGTAATCGTATGTCCCGCCGACTGTGTTGTTCTGGGATTTCTTCGCTGCAATTTTGGTATCTTGACCATCTTCAGCTGACAACAAGTATTGAACTGAAGTTAAAAATATATATAAACAGGTAACTGTGTGAGGGTGCAAAGAAGACGTATTAAACTAATTATGTGTTATCATTTAAAGATTTCAAATAGCGATGAATAATCCGGGACATACTGGTCGTTCTGAAGATTTTCTCTATGGGGGTTTGTTGCAGTTTGAAAATGTTGATGAATTCCAAGAAATTCAACTTCCATCCCTTAGGTATTCTGTGATTATTTTGAAGTTGATCTGAGTGGAAAATGGAGCAAAATTAGATTCGTCTTATCTCTGGAATGAACGACCAGTTTGATCTATATGGACGCCTTCACAATCCATACAGGACAACTTGTAAACTCCTGTATTGACGTATCTATCAGTTTTATCTTCACTATTGAAGGAGTCTTGGAAGAGTTTCATGTGGATTTTGAAAACTACTTAATATTCTATGATTATCGTTTTTTTCAGTGGCACGTGACTTATTTTTCAGAACTAAATAACAATGAAGTGGATTATATAAACTTCTAACGATTATTCTTAACAAAAAAGAAAATAATAATGTTATTCAGATGATAATACCCGATTATGGCATCGAAACAGGTTAGGTTAGGTTAGATTCCCTAAGAATGTTTCATTTTTTTTTCTGTATATGGAAATATGGAAACAATTGAATTCACGCTAAAATTATCGAGGGAAGATGACTATTCCTTATCAACCGAAGCCTATTTGAGAAGGGGTGATTGTATAAGTGAGCTTTGAGTGCATTTGGGCCGAATTTGTAAGTTATTTTGTGATATTGAACATATTGAAATTGCATAAGTTTATGCATTTGAACACATCGACACACAAAAACACACATCCACACAAAGACACACACACACACACACACACACACACACACACACACACACACACACACACACACACACACACACACACACACACACACACACACACACATATAACTATTATTATATTATATTGACTTAATGATGACTGAAGACGAACCAAAGCTTACCTAAAAACCTAAAGAAAGATTGTTATAGCATTCCTTATGAGCCATATGTTATATTACATGCAAGATATAAATTGAAAGAAGAATATATATATATATATATATATATATATATATATATATATATATATATATATATATATATATATATATATATATATATATATATATATACATAAAATAAACTTTTTCGGTCGTCTAGGCGCCACCGTGTCTGTATTCTCAGGGCGCCTTAGCAGTTTAGGCGCCAGGTTGACGACAGCATTTTCAGTTGCTAGGTTGTTCAAAACGGCGGATGATGGAACGTTCAGGGAGCTTAGGCGTTTGAGGACTCTAGGAACTCGGGCGCCGGGATAGTCGGAGTGCTCAGGTGTTCGAAGCGCAAGGTCGGTTTTGGGCACTAGGTGTTCGAGGCGTCTGGACGCTCAGAGGGTCTGACCGTCGAGGCGCATGGTGGTTCGAAGGGCCCGAGTTTCAGGCGCAAGGCAGTGTGGGGCGCTTGAGCGTTTAGAACAAGGTCGTTCTGGGTACAAGATGGTTTGCGTCGTCTTGTCGATAGGACGCAAGGTAGTTCTGGACGTTTGAAGGTATAAGATCATCATGGTTAATCGAGATTGCCTCACTGTTTCTGTCAAAGGAAAATTTCAATAACTGAGTTTTTTTGCATTTTGCTTCAGATTATTACTTTCGAAGTATTGTTCCAGAATTTTCAGATCATTTAAAGTTTTAATTTTGAGGTCCTCGGTATCATCTCCACTAATTATCACGTTCGTATTATCAGCAAACTGAACTAGTAAATCTGCAACAAGTCCCGACAAATTATTCGTATATATGATGTAAAAAAGGGGTCCAAGAATGGAGCCTTGGGGAACTCCTCTTTTTGTGGAGAGCTTACTGGAAGTTAACATACATCCGTTCTCATTTTTCATCGCCACATATTGTTTCTATCAGAAAGATAGCTGTCTATGAGTTCTAACTCCCGAGTTTCTTGAGAAGAATAGATTTGTCTTGTAGTCGAGTGTAATCGTATAACCCCTGAAATGCTACGTAATGTACGGGAACGTTTCGAGCAAAGTCTGTATTTATGCTTGGAAGTTGGCGGCGAACACTTTGAACATTTGTTCGATTGATACCGAGTTAACCTATAAAATGTATCAGGTATAATAAATTCAATTGTTTTTTCAATTTTTCAA
This sequence comes from Cryptolaemus montrouzieri, assembly GCA_013387265.2. Lineage (NCBI taxonomy): Eukaryota > Metazoa > Arthropoda > Insecta > Coleoptera > Coccinellidae > Cryptolaemus > Cryptolaemus montrouzieri. The sequence goes on from JABFTP020000165.1 coordinate 5,053,133, forward strand.
TTCTCAATATTTCCCTACTCACCAAAATGTAGGTAATTCTTTGAATAAGCTTTATTATTTGAAAACCAAACAAACGTGTTCTGAATCTCCATCCAAAATCAGCAGACCTCGCAAACACTGTATCGATCTCTATTTATTCGCCCTGTATCTTCATTACAATGCAGATAAAGCAAAAATTTTGTCTACAATATTCTAGAAATTTCAAAACGTTTTTAATGAGTTATTACTCAAACTAATTGATCAATTCAAAGATTTGAGGGGTTGAAACCCCTCATCTGAGGGGTGTAGTAGAAGCACCTTATACTGCCTATGAATTTCTTCTGCATGATTCTCACTGTATCCTCATTGAAATGTAATCGAATTTGAAAATTCGTTCACTGTAAACATATAATTCTAAATATCTATCAAATAAGCTATAACTCGGACTAAATGATAAATTCGAAGATTTGAGGGATTAATATCCTCATCTGAGGGGGTTTAGTGGAAGCAGCACTGCTTTGAGATATTTTTCTCCAAAATACAACAGTATTTCGGTGAATGTTCATTCGAAATCGACAGATTTTGCATTCACTGAAAATAACTCGTCTTTTGATGAACCAGCCTGTATCTTCTTTCGAATATATTAAAACTCAAAAATTATTACACATTTGTGTTGAGAATCAAGAGCTTTGCATTGAGGTATTACTCATCCTATCTTCACTATTCAAAAAATTGAGTTTTGTGCACCCAGCTTAGGTTAGGTTTATGTAAAATGAGATCACCGTGTGTTAAAAGATGTCCCCCTTCAGAAAAAATTGACCTGTTTCTGCTTTGTGTCCAGAAACGAATAGTTTACCAGTTATTGAGTATTTTTCGTTTTAGTTGCCCCACCCGGTATGTATACATTTTCTATCAGGTAGTAACGGCAGAAACCTTTAACTATCAAGAAATGAACAGTAATGAATACAATAAATTTATGAAAACATACTTTATTGTGTACAAAACTAATCAAAATTTGCTTCCTTGTCAGAGTGAAATTGGCACATCTCTTTTCTGACTTCATTTTCTTTTGAATCAATGAGATATTTTCAGAACAGAAAACAACAAACAACCGTTTTATCCTTTTTGCCACTTATTTCCATTGGATATGAGAATTTGAGGTTTTGAATCGACATACAAATGACATTGACATTCTGTAATTAAATATTAGTTCCAACCTCACGTTGGTGAGCGAAAAGTCGGTGAAGTTCTGTCTACTCATTGTTAACTTCATGTCAGCTGACAAAAAGTAAACAAAGCTTGGTACAACCCAACAGAAATTGATTCAATGTCAACTTACTGCTAGAGTTGATTGGTTGTCAACTGACATAGAACTTAACATGCCCTGAGGAAATCCATTATAACCACAAATATTCCTGTGCAAATAATTATTTGCCTTTTCTCACATCATGCAGTAGATACAAGGAACGTAAAGGTAAATGGTGCTGTGGACACTAGACGACTAGGGCGTTGATTTTAGAATGAAAACAGGTCCTCTAATTCAACCGAATGGGCCATTCGGAACATTATTCCATATTACATTATGCGAGCAAATAGACGATTTCGTTTTCGACATTCATATGCATATATAGCATGTACGTATTACACAGGTTCGTTACTGTCAAAGCGTTAACTGAATAATTTAGTGGGCGCTAATGAACACGCAAACAACGACCGCTTTGCTACATCTTCTCTGTCTAGCCTTTTACCTTCGGTCGCCGTTCGTTCATTATTCTACTTTGTCGAGGCAAGGTGTGAAATAGCATGTCTTGTTTCAATCATAATGATTTCCAAGAATTGTAATTATGCGAAATGTGATGATGGCTTTCATGTCTTGTTTTAGATAAACTTTATCATAAACGTTTATATTGAATTTAACTAATATTGGTTTACATTGTCACGCCTCACGGCTCTCTAGTATTTCTGTTGTGAGCGCTTAGTTCCGAATTACTATTTGGTTTGTTTTCTATAATGTGGTATAGTCTGTTCACGTTAAGTTTAAAGTGACGTCATTGCTAGAGATGTCTGGTTGGAAAATATTTCAATGGACAAAAACAAAATAACTAGTCTCGCGCAAAGGAACTACTAGTGACATATGGTGACATTTGGTTAAGACAGTTGGCATTGAAATGCGGCGTTGACGTATTTTTATTTTTAATTAACAGTAAGAATGTGTCGGCTACAAGTACATTTAACTTTTTCATTACAGTATTTAAATGAGTAAGTTGTAGTTTATTGCCTTCAGGAACTGGAGTACAATATCGATGTTGATTTTGAGTATTTCTGGCATGTTCTCTGTCAGGTTCACTCTCCTCCTTTCGTTACTGAACTTCTGGCAGTCAACCAGGAGGTGTTTCACTGTATATGGGGTGTTACATGTGTCTCATATGGGTGGATTTTCGTTAGTCAGATGATGTGGGTGGGTGAATGATGTGTGACCAATTCGAAGTCTACGGACTATGACCTAATGTTGTCGGCTAATGTTCGGGAGAGGGTTATGTTTTGTAGTTCCCTCATGTTCTTGTAGTTTCCCAACGCTTTTTGACCATTCTGTTTGCCAACTAATGAACATATAGTCGTTATGGTAGGTTCGAAGATCTTTACTAATTTGAATATAATCTGCGATATGATTTAAAAGCGCTGCTTCTTTAGCAGATTCATCTACTTTTTCATTTTCTTCTTGACCGACATGCGATGGTATCCATAGGAGTGTTGTGAATATCTTTTTAGCTATAAGGTATTGTGTTATTTTTAGGATTTCAATGACTATAGGATTTTTCAGGTTCGTATTTTGTATGGATGTTATGGCCGATAATGGGCCAGAGTACTTTCGACTGTCTTTCGTCAGCATTTGATTTTATAATTTGCATTGCTCGTAGAATGACAAATAGTTCTGCCGTATGTATTGAGCATACGTCTGGTAGTTTGCATTTTGTCACATCGTTGTTGCATAATATCGTACAACCGACTTTGTTGTTTATTTTTGAACCGTCGGTGTAATAAACCATTTCTTCATTATACTAGAGAGCTATTTGCTCTATTGAATATAGTTTTTTATCATATTTCGTCAGTGTAATGTCAATCTTGGGTATTTGTAATTTCCATGGGGGTGTTGATGTGTGTTTGAGTTGTGTTGTTTCCAAGCAGTTCATATTTTTGTCTAATTGTAGTCTTTGTGCAAGCGGTTTCGGTGTTCGAGTTTTGTCTTGATACCTATTGTTATACTGTTTCATCAATATTGTAGAATAAACGATGTGTTCTCTTCTGGCTGATATGTTCGCAGCGTATCTTTGCTGGAGATTCTCACGCCAGAGATTCAATGATGGTTCGTTTGCTTCTCGAAGCATACTTTTCACACCGAACTTGTAGGAAAAGCTCGCAGGCATATTTTAATTCCTGTATGGTGTATTGCATTCAATATTCTTAGGTCCGTATTGTTAGCTGCTCCGTAAACTATTGCTCCATAGTCAAATTGCGACTGAACCAACGCTCGGTATATTCTAAGAAGGGTTTCCTCATGCGCCCCCACTATTGGTGTTCTATTGATTTTATCAGATTCAGTCTTCTTATACATTTTTTTTCAGTTGGTTCAAGTGAGTTCTCCAAGTAAGTTTACTATCTAGCGTCATACCGAGGAATTTGAATTGGTCAACTTTTTTTTTATTATAGGTTGATGGATTGTCGGGGTTCTCCTTCGTGAAAATACCATTGTTTTAGTTTTTGAGGCCGAAAAAACGAAACCTGTGGTCTCTGACCAATGTTATATTTGATTTACAGCCATTTGCATTCGTTTCGTTATCGTAATATTTTTTCCCCTGCACAATAAGCATACATCATCCGCGAACATAATACATATAATTGGTTTCCTTATTGCGCTTGGCGTATCGATTTTGTCGAGTCCAACAATGAATAAAGTTGGGCTCAATACCGACCCTCGTGGAACCCCGTTTTCTTGGAACATTGCTGCAGAAAGTACTCCGTTCATTCTTATTTTAAACTTTTTCTCGGTCATGTATACGATTATATTACCATTCAGACCACTATTCATCATATTTTTCAGAATATTTCGCCTCCAGCATGCATCAAACGCCTTTTCGATCTCACAGAAAAATGCTAGTTCTATTTCTTCATGGTGTGTTATCAAGTCATGTGTATTGTGTCCTTGTCAAAAGCCCATTTGAGAACTACTGATTAGTCCTTGCGATTCCAGAAACCATGTCAGTCTATTATTCACCATTCGCTCCATTATTTTACATCCTGTGCATGAAGGGCTATCGGCCTGTAAGATTTAGGGTCTAGTTCTGATTTATAATTTTTCTGTATGGGTAAGATAGTGGATTCTCGCCATATATGTGGGAATACATGTTCTGTGTAAATCATATTCATAATATGAGGTAGATGTTTCAAATAATTTGGTGGCAATTGTTTGAAGAATATCATGGGTATTTCATCAGGACCTGCTGCAGGTTCTTTGATAGCTTTATGGCTGATAGGAGTTCATTTAATGAGAAGGGGTCATTTATTTTGTTGTCATTGAGTGGGTCAATTTCTAAGGAGTCCTCTCTTCTGTTTCTTTTTGGGTTTTGAACGTTTCTTTGAAATTTTGGTAGCTAAACTGATTCTCCAGTGATTTGGCCATGTATTCTGCGATATCAATTGGTGTTGTAAGAATGTCGCCATTTTCTTTTTTCAACGCTGGTATGTGTAAGGATGTGTTTTCACCCTTTATATTCTTTATTTTGTTCCACACTTCTGCCGGTTTGGTTGAGTTTGAGATAGAGGTAACATATATCTACCATGACGCCTTTTTGGCATTTTTTAGGACAAGTTTTGTGAGTGCCTTCTGTTTTTTCATTTCAACAAAATTTTCTATGATTTTGTAAAGACGATATTTATTCAATGCCTTTTTCCTTTTTTTTGATAGCTTCTGTGCATTTTTCATCCCACCACGAACCTACTTTCTTCTTGTTCAGCGTTTTGCGTCTACCTATATGTTTTTCAGCAGCGGCGACTAGTTTTTTCGTGAATGCTGAGACAAGTTCGTCAATATTACAGCGTGTTATTGGTTCGAAATGCTGTACTAGCCTTTCCAATTTGATTACTTCAAATTCCAACCGACTAGGTTTATTTCCTGAGAAATGACTGTGTCTGTTTCAATGAGAATTGGGAAGTGATCACTATCAGGTAAGTCATCTATGGTGTCCCAGGAAAGGAGGGTTGCTATGCGGGGATCGCATACTGTCAAGTCAATATGTGATGAGGTACCTGTTGTTTTATTGTTTATTTTACTTCGGTTTCTTGTGCTGATCAAGATTGGATTGAAGTATTTTCCTTGAAGTTTTGATAATATTTGAATCATTATGTTTTGAAATCAGTTTTCAGAACTCAGTGTTTCGAATATTTACTCTATATAAATAGTGAAAATGCCAAGAGCTTTCTCGAGCCAAGCCCAAAACAGAATTGCATCATTATGCAATTATTTCAACAAGAACAAGATAATGGGGGGCCTGTGAGAGATGTAGTACCACTAAAATTAATAACAGAAGGAGCCTTCCACCCTTAAAAAAGAAATATTATGATACAACTTAACTTGTACATCTATTGGTTTCCAAATTGTCTACACATCTACATACTATGAGCTTTTTTGCTTACAGAGGGTAGCGAGTGCTTTAAAAGTGAGCATTTCATCCATTAACAATACTAGGTAAAGACAAAGAGTGGTGATCCACTGAGAAGTCCAAGAAAAAAGGAATCGTAAGAAACCTGTAGTACATATTGACTATTTTGATCAAACTCATAAGAAATACTATGACAACTTCCAGAACAGTAAGTAGACATTAAAACATTTGTCTAAATCAAGTTTAATATCATATTCTTTGTAGAGGAACATATTACGTTGTCTGCATTAAAAGAGAAGCTCCACGAGAAAGATATCTCCAATGGGTGTAAGACATATCTGTGGAAAATTGTACAAAACTTTGGATTTAAGTATTCAAAAGATAATCCAAGAAGGGGTTTGATGGAACTACCTCATATTGCATTGAAACGCATCCATTTTTTGCAATCATATATTCGTATAAAAAATGAAGGATTACGTGAATTTGTCTATCTTAACGAAACATGGATTTTCTATCGGTCGTTCGGGGCTAGATGACAATATCAAAAGTGTGAATAAAACAAAAGTTGGTGGAACCAGGCGAGGTTATCAACTATTGTTTGTACTATTTCAAGATATTCTAAATTTGATACTCATTTCAGATTCATTGTACTCCATGCAGGCAACAGGCATGGTTTCATTCCTGGTGCAGAACTTATTTTTTCCTCAAAAACTTTGGACAGTGATTACCACGGGAAAATGTATCAAGAAAACTTGAAGCATTGGTTTGTACACCAACTATTGTTCAATTTGGAAAAGCCTGCAACAAGTTCAGATTCAAAATCTATTAACAAGCAATAATATTGCCTATAAAGAAGGTGATTTGAAACCACAACTATTGAGTCTATTAAAATGTAAATACTGAATTCAAATAGGATTGTATTTCAAGGAGTAGGAGTCTTTTCAATTTGAATATGTTTCACAGGAATAAGCCAAAACCAATATGAGCTTGATAATCTAGCTGAAGAATATGGACACGAAGTGTTACGTCTTCCTCCCTACTACTTCATTTTCATCCCAATTGAAAATATTTGGGGTATAACCAAAAGCTATTAACGGGACCATATAGGGAACGAAGGGAGTTTCGCTGAACAATCTCTTTCTGTATGAAAAGAAGCTCTTCAGAAAATTACTCCAGAGGTATGGAGTAAAACTATTGAGCAAACAGAAAAAGAAATTCAATATTGGTGGAAACGCGAACTTCATTGCGATCTTGAAGATGTTCCCCCTTAAATGCATATGGACGAGAATGACAGTGACAGTGAAACATTTTTAAACGCACTTCCAGAATAAAATGGAGTATTTTGTCAATTAATTTTAACTTTTCAACCTTTCCTTTGTAAAATTAAATAAATGAATTTGTTGATTTTTGTTATTAGATGTTTTACCTGTGCTCCTTATTTGAATCTGCAAGTGCCAAGTAAACTAAATTCAAGTTTCTGTTGAAAGATTGAAATATTTCGAAAATAATTATTTCATGGCCTAGTAAAAATAATATTTTATCAGTCAAAAAGTAACGTTTTGATTCAAATTTTGGACTTATTCAAAACAGGATTTTCTCTAAAACCATATTCATTTCCATTGTATTTCAAATTCAATGAGATGGCCAGTGCTCGAAACCTTTATTGAACAAAGTGCATAATGAAAATTTCTTCTTTTTCCTGTTATATTAAAGAAAGGTTAACACAATTGAATTGAATTATGCCTCATATGTTGCATTTACAGGTAAGTACTAGTATTCTGAAGAATCATAATGATCATCAGATCGATTTTTATTTTCAACTCGAAATTGTTTGGCCGAAAATATTTTTTTTTACGTTCTTTGTAAGGTACAAAGATTATTTTTCTGAATATTTGCAACACTAGTGGTCTGAGATGCGTAGTTTTCGATATACAGGATGCTCCATTCAAGAGGTATTGATATGAATGATTATTGAAAAATTTCATTTTCGGGACAGGAAGGTCGCGAAGTAATTTCATATGCCGTAAATTGACATCAGACAAAGTTTTAAAAGTCGAAGTTACAATCGAATTTATTCTGAGAAAAATTCATACCACAACCTCTTGAATGAAGCAGCCTGTATATCAGAAAATACGCATCTCAGACCCCTACAATGGGTATCAAAACACTCAGAAAAATAATCTCTGTAGAATAATGATTAAGAGATATGGGTTGTAATTCAAAAAAAATGGGCGATGACGTCATATCTTGCGAATTACGCAAGAAAACATATTTTTTCTTCCAAATAGTTCGAGTTGAATATAAAAATCGTTTTCAGCTAATACATTATCCACAGTTAACAATGAAATTCAATTAGATCGAATATCGAGAAATATATGGATAATTTGAGCAAACAGACTAAAAAAATAGACCCTCGTTCAGTTTTATTGAAAATTTTCCATAGGATGGTGAAATATCAAGTAATTCATTATTCAATCAGAGAGCACAATTCATTAATTACTAAATTCACTGATGTTTCATAAAAAATCGTTCGGCGTATATGCAAAAAAAATTCGGCATTCCCGCAAACTGCGGACCATGAAAGCTTCTAAAACGAATTTGTCATCCCAATTTTTGACGGATCCCAATTGATTGTACCGACGTATATGTACGAAAGGTAATTATTCAAGCCATTTGGTTGATTAATATCGATACGGGATCCGTGTCAACTACGCGAAACAGAGGACGACCACAAGGTCGAACCGCCAAACTCGATGTTCGATTTAATCTCGTCATACCAGCGCCATCTCTGCTCTATGCCGATATAGAAAAGCAATTAAACAGGTACGCGGTAATACCCCCAGATTCACCAAACTTAGTACGCTCGCTCGATTCCATGTCTAATACCCCGCTTCGCGTTTAATACGTCTTTTATCTCGAATGGATATTTGATATGTTGCGTTCAAGTCGAATAATCAACGCACATGGGGATTGATTTACCAGAATTCGAAACCGTCGTCGAATCCTAGTTGTCTATGGGAACAAAAACACATCGGAGAGCTAGCTAGCGTTGGTCGGATTGCTTCCGTCGTCGCAAATAATCTGAGAACTTTGAGGTCAGTGTTAATTGAATCTCGTATGACGTGTGCATATGAAGAACGAAATTAGTGTAGGGTAGTTCGGGACTAGTTGAGCATAAGGGCAAGTTGGGCAATCGAAATATCTCGCAAACTATTCACTATACGCATACGCATTGTAGTGCGGAAACAAGGGGTCGCGGGAGGGGTAATCACCATGCGATCGCTATTGGCAGTTGGCCGAACGTGTGAAGTGCCTGAGCGTTTTTTTTTATTTTGTGCCCAAAAAGCAAAAACGTCGTTTTTCGCAATGTTAATTAATGTGTTAATCTTCCAGATAATTATTGTACTTTGATATGTAGAGAGGTTCTGGGTATAATTCTCACGATTTTTTTGTAACCTCATATTTGTTTTAAAATTTCGGGTTGGGGTTAGTTGAGCTATAGTTGATCAGGGCTCAAACAACTAAAGTAATGAATATTTTATTTTTTTGTTAGGTTGCGGACTTACAAGAGGAAGACTACAAGATGTTCTCACACTATTGCAGATTTAAAAAATGCTGCTAAGGCAGTCGATGATGAAGGGAAGAGAGCTGAAATTTGGTACAGAGATTGGGTTTAATGGCAACATGAAGGGAAAACTATAAAAACTAAGATAATTTTTAGGGGGCACGTATCATTCTATTCAGGCCCCTATTTGAAAACTTTTTTATAAGACCAGAATGTCATCCAGTAAGCTATAATCACATACTTCTTCTTCTTCTTCTTCACCGTGTAGAAGCCGTAGCTCCTGTTCAGTTCCGGTTTCCCTGCAGCAGTTCTTGTGAAGTTGATTGCCAACTGTCCCGCCATCGTTTTGGTGGTCGTCCAACGGGTCTTCTTCCGTGTGGTATGTTGTTATATACGATTTTGGCTATTCTATCTGTGGTCATTCTGTTTACATGCTGGTTCCATTCTCTTCTTCTTTTTCTTACCCATCTTACAATATCGTCTGTTTCACATTTTTCCCTTATGTCGGTATTTCTTTGTCTGTCATTCAATGTGTAACCGGTTATAGTTCTTAGCGTTTTCATTTCTGTTGTTCTTAGTATCCTCTTTGTTACCGACGTTTCCGCTCTTGTTTCTGCCCCGTATGTCATAATTGGTCGCACACATGTTTTGTAGATTCTGGATTTGCATGGTATACTGAGGTGTTTATTTCTCCAAATTGGTTGTTTAAGATGTCCCGATACTGCAGCTGCTTTGTTCACTTGTCTCCTCACTTCATCTTCAAGGTATCCTGTGCTTGTTATTTTGCACCCTAAGTATTCGAATGACATGACTTGGTCTATAGTGGCGTTGTCTATTGTTAATTTGCAGCGCAGAGGTTCCTTAGCTATGGTCATGCATTTTGTCTTACTTGTTGAGATTTCCATATTGAAATTTTTTGCGCGTTTGCTGAAGGCGTATAACATTCTTTGTAGGTCGTCTTCTGATTCTCCAATGAGTACGGCGTCATCGGCATAGCATAAGATGTTAATTTTGTAGGTTCCCATGCGGTATCCTAGTTCCAAGTATTTAACGGTTTCTACAAGTTGGTCCATAACAGTTTTAAATAGTAGAGGGCTAAGACTATCATCTTGGCGGATGCCCGACGTTGTTCCGAAATGCTGCGTTAGGGTGTGGTTTGTTCGTATTTGCGTTGTTGTATTAGTGTTCAGATCTTTTATGAGTCTTATATATTTTTTGGGTACCTCTTTGTTTTCCAGTATCTTGATTACATCCTTCAGTTGGACTCTGTCGAAGGCCTTCGTTAAGTCTATGAAACAAAGATATGCTGGAGTGTTATATTCAAGAGACTTTTCTACTAATTGCCTTGTTATAAATAGTGCATCGACCGTGGACCGGTTTTTTCGAAAGCCTTGTTGCTCTTCGCTGATTGGCATTGTTGACGTTATGTCATCGGCAAGAATCTTTGTAAGCAGTTTCAAAGAAGTGCTTAATAAGGTTATTCCGCGATAGTTGGCAGGATTTGTTTCGTCCCCTTTTTTAAAGATAGGCACTGTTACACTTCTTTTCCATTCTTCTGGTATTTTTCCGTGTTGAATTATGATGTTAAACAGTTTTGTGTACTCTTCTCTCATGGCTTCTCCGCCATATTTGATCATCTCATTTGTTATCTTATCTTCATTTGGAGCTTTCCTATTTTTAAGTTTACTTATTGCCATAGCTACTTGCTCTTTCGTGATTGTTACCGGTTCATTTATAAGTCTTCTTCTGGGGGTTCTTCTTCATATTCTGATTCGATGTGAAGATTTTTGAAGTATTTTTCCCATGTTTCGTTTGTGATTATTTTCAGTTGTATAGTTTCATTGGTGTCCTTTTTCATACCCCTTAATAATTTTCAAATTCGTTTTTGCGCTCCGTATATATCCGCTTCCATTTCAGCACTAAATCTCTGCCAGTATTCTTCTTTAATTTCCCGAACTCTGTTATTCACCCTATTTCTTATTTCTCTGTATCTATTTCGGTTCGCTGGTGTCGGATGGTTCTTATATTCTAGATATATTTGTTTTTTTTTCCTTTGTAATGTTTTTGACTTCAGTGGTGAACCAGGGTTTATTAGGCCTCTGTAGCACCCTTGTATATGTTTTCTTTTAGTTTGAGCCATGCTATGTCGGGGTTATCTTGCTGCAATATTGGATTACGAGTTATATACTGTTTGCAACGGTTTGAATAAAGTTGTTTTGTGCTCTCATTGTTGAGCGATTCTACGTTAAATTTTTCAGTTTTTACAGATGGTGTTTTCTTTTTTAATTGAGTTGTCATCTTCAGTTTCCCTAGAACGAGCTTGTGGTCTGTTCCAATGTTAGCTGATGACAAAACTCTTACATCTAAGATTTGTTGGCGTAGAAACATTCGATTAGTGATAATGTAATCAATTATGGATTTGTTGTTTCGGTTATCGTAGAAAGTATATTTGTGCTGTTCTTTGTGAGGGAAAAAAGTGTTATTAATTCGCAACTCGTTCTGTGCACAAAATTCCGTCAACATTTCGCCGTTTCTGTTAATTACGTCTTCGTTATATTTTTGTTTTACCGCGTTTACTACTTCGTTACCTACTCTAGCGTTAAGGTCTCCTAATATGATTATCTTTCCTTTAGTTGGTATTTTATCTAGTTGTGATTGAAGTCTTTCATAAAAATCTACCGCCGCTTCCTCTGGTTTGCTTAAGTCAGGTGCGTATACTGATAGGATATGTAGCGGACATACTTAAAATCCAAAATTTCAAGTCTGTAGGTCATTTACTTCCCAAGTTAAGCGAAAGCAAAGTTTCGCATTTATGACACTCACTCACTCACTCATGATCATCAGAATAGAACTAGTACTTTCCATAACCTCAAAAAGCTGAAATTTGGTACACAGTTAAGGTTTAATGACAACATAAAAGAAAAAACTATGAAAACTATGATAATCAAAGAACTGACGTGGTTCTCATATCGAGCGATCCGGTTAAATTGGAAGAAATGTTATTTCAGTTGAAAGAGGCATCTGAAGGAGTTGGCTCAGAAATAAATACAAAGAAAACCAACATCATTAAAATACACTGAAATAAAATTATCTATAAACAACGAGATCATCGAGAGACAAGAGGAATACCTCTTTGATCAAAAAGTTCCCGATTTTGTTACCGCGTGGCGCCCTAAGGCACCATAATTTTTTTCTTTTTGTTAGGTTGATACAACTGTTCATATTCCCTCTAATTTTCAGCGTCATCGATTGACATTTGACAAAGTTACGTCGCGTTACTAACCTCTCATTGTGTTTTCGATTCTTTTATTTTTGAGAATGAATACAAAACAAGAGCAACGAACTTGCATTGAATTTTGTGTTAAAATGAAATTAGTGTTGGAAATGTTGAAAAAGTGTTTCGGCGATAATGCTTTGAAGCTAACAACAGTTCGCGAGTGGCATGGACGATTCAAACACGGACGCATGTCCATTGCCGACGATGACCGTTCTGGCAAGCCATCGACATCAACGAATGAAGAAAGCGTCGACAAAATTCGTGATTTGTTGGCTACAAACAATAAATTGACCATCAGAGCGATTGCAGAGGAGTTGAGTATCGCATTTGGTTCGCTCAAAGCATTTTTAGGCTTCAGACGTGTTGCTGCAAAGCTGGTGCCTAAAGACCTGTTTTTCATGCAGAAAAGAGACCGTGTTGATGTCGCCAAAGACATGATTTCCAAGGCTGAATCCGACCTAACGTTCATCAAACGCATCATTACGGGAGACGAGACGTAGGTTTATGAGAATAACACGCAGTCGAGTGAATGGCGTGCACTGAATGAGCCGGGACCGAAGAAACCACGTCGTTTTCAGTCGAAAAAGACAGCGATACTCACGGTTTTCATGGACTACCATGGTGTTGTGCACCATGAATTCCTTCCAAAAGGTCAAACTAACAGCAATGAGTATTATTTGGGCGTTATGGGGCGTTTGCGTGAAGCTTTTCGCCAAAAAGGAACAGAATTGTGGCAAAACAACTCATGCATTTTACACCATGATAACGCGCCGTTATGTTTCATTATCCATGATCATTTGGCTGAAAACAGCACCAATACCATCCAACAACCACCGAATTCACCTGATTTGGCTACCTGTGACTTTTTCCTGTTCGGTCGACTGAAGAAACCGCTCCGGGGAACGCGTTTTAGCAGCCGAGAGGAAATAATGAAAAAATCAAAGATGCCCCTACAGGCCATACCGCAAATCGAAAATAAAAATGTTTTGAGGATTGGATCGAGCGCTGGTATAGGTGCGTTGCAGTCGATGGAGAGTACTATGAAGAAGACAATATTGATTTTGATGAATAACTTTGTATTTTTGATTTTATTAATAAAAGTCGGGAACTTTTCGATCAAGGAGGTATTTATATATTGGACACTCTTTCAGACAAGGAAAAGAGAATCAATCCGCAGAGATAACTAGACGGATTGGGCTAGCCCAGAAATGCAACATATCCTCAAAAACTTGGACATCTTAATCAATTTAAAACGCACGGTGTATGACAATGTATACTGCCAGTAGCAACGTATGGTCTAGAAACAATGTCCATCACCAAACAGAGTGCCAAATGTTCGAGAACTACCCAAAGGGCTATGGAGCGAGCAATTCTAGGAATATCTTTGAGAGACAGATTCAGAATCCAGGAAATTCTAAGAGGAACAAAAGTGACCGATATAATCAGGCGAGTAGCAGAGATAAAATGGAGATGGACCGGGCACATTGCAAGGCAGAATTCTGACCCAGAGTACTGCAGGAAACAAAGAGGAACCGAGGAAGACCACAGAAACGTTGGGTTGACGATGTGAAAGAACAAGTAAGCAACAACTGGATGCAGGTAGCACAGAATCGACAGGAGTGGAGAACTTGCGGAGAGGCCTATGTTCAGAAGTTGACGTAGAAAGTACAGATTAAAAGAGAATACCGAAACTTTCTAATAGAAAGTTCTCCCCATCGACCTTCACCCTTTGCTGCCTGCCATAGCCAAACTTAGGGATAGTATTCCTGTAAATTATGTGATAAATAGAGATTACGGCGATAAATTCAGGCGGCTAGTCTTTAAACCGATCAGAAACGGTGTATCCAGAATCAACACACCTGAAATTCCGAGCGGGACAAATAGCTTGAACACCCATTAGGCTAAGTCTCGTCTTTCGAGCGACCCTAATTAAAATAGACCACAGCAAAATCAACCAAAGGATTATCGGAAATAACAAAGGTGGGATATCCGGTACACTAGTCCGCCATCACAACATAGCAGAACGTTGCGGTCGCGCCGGATTTAGCATAAACACCGGCCTGAGTGGTTCGAGCCGCAATTCGATTCCCGGATAGTTAACAGAAATCGACTGGCTGACGTGTCCGTTTCAAACGAGAACTTGAACGAAGCTTGCATACAGCATCATTGTTTCAGCGCGCTTGTTTCGCGGAATTTTAACAATCAGGTACGTCTAAACTCGAGAGCTTGAACGTTACTAAATTTCAAATTATCGAGTCAATGAAAAAGGCTTTATATGAGTTCCGTTTTGGTAATACACATACTTTTGTTACTACCAGGTGTACCGGTATGAAGTGAGCGTCAAGATACAAATGTGTTGGAAGGAAACATTTGCTGTGAAAGACTCTTAATTTTTTATGTTTGGTTGGCACGATATCTCTCACATATTCAATAACCTTACAATCAATAAACAAACAACATATGTAAACTTGAGACAAGAAGAATTATTCAAAAATCCGTAGATCAATGAATAATCCTTCAAGACAAGAGCATCTGCTCGCCAGCAGATGCCGAGAAACGAAGCGACAGACTGCAGTTTCGTCCTTATTAGGAGCTCATCAGTGTCGCATATCGCTTATCAGCATTCTAACAACCTACATCGGGGTACCTCATCGATTCCAAAAAGGACGCATCTCGTACATACGTACGAGAGTCGCCCTCTATGGACCGAGATGGCGGACAGATTTGGGAACTAGCTCTTGTCCGGAAGGATTATTCATTGATCTACGGATTTTTGAATAATTCTTCTCCTCGCGAAGTTTATCGCGGAAGATATTTGTCTCATCAAGTATTTACCGACGGGAGGTTATCCCGGAAACAGAGCACCATTTCAGCGGGATTATTTCGCTCGTTTTATACCGTTGATATGATTCACGGATCGGCGAAAAATGTTTCCCAAGTGTTTGTTCTTCCCTTCTCGAAGTCCGGTAGCGAGTTTGCCGTCTCGGTCCATAGAGGGCGACTCTCGTACGTATGTACGAAATGCGTCCTTTCTGGAATCGATGGGGTACCCCGATGTAGCTTGTTAGGATTCTGAGAAACGATATGCGACACTGATGAGCTCCTAATAAGGACGAAACTGCAGTCTGCCGCTTCGTTTCTCGGCATCCTGCTTAGTTGAACGATTGTGGCTCTTGGGGGCTGCGTGCATGGCGGGTAGATTTAGAAACTAGCTCTTGTCAGGAAGGATTATTCATTGATCAAGGATTTTTGAATAATTCTTCTTGTCTCAAGTTTACATATATAGACTCCTCGCGAAGTTAATCTGAAGCTATTTGACTCATCAAGTATTTACCGACGGGAGGTTTTCCCGGAAACAAAGCACCATTTTAGCGAGATCATTTCGCTCGTTTTGTACCGTTGATATGATTCACGGACCGGCGAAAGATGTTTCCCAAGTGTTGGAATTTTTAAGGTTCTCACATCTGTTTGTTATTGTTCCTATCTTTCTCGAAGTCCGGTAGCGGGTTTGCAGTTTCGGTCCATAGGGGGCGACTCTCGTTCGTATGTACGAGATGCGTCCTGTCTGGAATCGATGGGGTACCCCGATGTAGCTTGTTAGGATGCTGAGAAACGATATGCGACACTGATGAGCTTCCAATAAGGACGAAACTGCAGTCTGCCGCTTCGTTTCTCGGCATCCTGCTTAGTTGCACGATTTCGGCTCTTGGGGGCTGCGTGCATGGAGGGCAGATTTGGGAACTAGCTCTTGTCAGGAAGGATTATTCATTGATCAACGGATTTTGAATAATTCTTCTTGTCTCATGTTTACATATGTAGTCTCCTCAATCTGAAGCTATTTGACTCATCAAGTATTTACCGACGGGAGGTTTTCCGGAAACAAAGCACCATTTTAGCGAGATCATTTCGCTCGTTTTGTACCGTTGATATGATTCACGGACCGGCGAAAGATGTTTCCCAAGTGTTGGAATTTTAAGGTTCTCACATCTGTTTGTTATTGTTCCTATCTTTCTCGAAGTCCGGTAGCGGGTTTGCCGTTTCGGTCCATAGGGGGCGACTCTCGTACGTATGTACGAGATGCGTCCTCTCTGGAATCGATGGGGTACCCCGATGTAGCTTGTTAGGATGCTGAGAAACGATATGCGACACTGATGAGCTTCCAATAAGGACGAAACTGCAGTCTGCTGCTTCGTTTCTTGGCATCCAGCTAAGTTGCACTATTTCGGCTCTTGGGGGCTGCGTGCATGGAGGGCAGGTTTGGGAACTAGCTCTTGTCAGGAAGGATTATTTATTGATCAAAGATTTTTGAATAATTCTTCTTGTCTCATGTTTACATGTGTAGTCTCCTCGCGAAACTTATCGCGGAAGATATTTGTTGTTGAATTTTGTTCCGGAAAGTGATAATTTGCGAAAAGCATTAATTGTTTGTTTCCATTTGAAGAATAGTGCTCTTTCAGAAACAACATGCAAAAAGTGGTTTGAACGGTTCAGAGATAATGATTTTGATGTGAGAAATGAAGACCACCAAAGAAGTTTGAAGACGACGAACTACAAGCAATATTGAATGAATGAAGATAATACTTTGAGTCAATAGCAAATGGCAGCCATATTAAGTGTTGCACAGAAAACAATTTCAGACTATTTGAAAGCCATAGAAAAGATCCAAATGTGTGGAAAATGGCGTCATATGAATTGAATGAATGACCGAAAAACATTTGCTAAATTCAGTTTTACATGGAATTGTCACTGGCGATGAAAAATGGGTTTTTTTAAAGAATCCTAAAAGGGGAAATCATGGGTTAAGCCATCGACATGCAAAACCAGATCGAAGAAGGCAATGCTCTGTATTTGGGTATTTTGAAACCTGGTGAAACTATCAATATTAATCATTACAGACAACAAACGATCAATTCGAACCATGCATTGATCGAAAAACTACCTGAATGGGCCAGAAGAAACGGCAAAGTAATTTTGTTATCCTAGTTTCTTGGTGGCAATGGTTAGTGGCCTCTGTCTCAGTTCGTTAAAGGGCGCTATACTATTTACATGGTTTGTTACGATCCAACGAATTGAGATGAGTAGGTGGCAGTAAGGCTTGATGTTTCGAATGTTTCGAACATTCGACCGAGCTGCGTGGCCTTGGTTGACGGAAATTATGAAGGGTAGATCGGAAAACCAGCTCCTTCAGGAGAGATATTAAACATTCTACGGAAGGTTGAATATTGTTCCTTGCGTAAACATTCCTCAATGTATCGACACACAATACACCTGCATACAAAGCAAAATCGGTTCAGAATACACTCAAAGTACTTGGCTAAGAGTTCCTACCCCACCCGTTGTATTCACCATACTTGGCCCCCTTTCGATTGCCATTTGTATAAAAGCGATAGTGAGTTTGTTTTCGCGAAATCCAGGCTTGAGCTTGCGTGAAGGGCGTGCAAAATTGAATCGAAAAGATTTTAATATATCGCACGTAACTATTTGCGTGCAAATGGTTTGAAATGGCGAAGCACAATGAAGAAAACCGCTGTTGTCTAAAGAGCACGTTACTAAACGCCTAGTTTGGGCAACAGAAAACATTGATCGTGATTGGAATAACGTAATTTTCACCGATGAATCTTCTGTTTGTGGTTACGTATCGTACCACGGTTGGTCTTCCTCTTCGAGTAATTTTGTCCAGCACAAACATCTCATAAAAATTAATTTATGGGGAGTTTCGGAATTTTGTACCTCTTAACCGATCCCCTTAATGCTGCTGGGATGGTCAAAATTTATGAAAGAGCTTCAATACCGACTGCTAAAAGCCAATTTTTGATGAAAAACGAGGACTGGATCCTGCAGGAGGAATTTGACCCCAAGCACCGCCTCTGTACCGACTAGAAAAACGAAAATGGCACTGTCATTTTGGACTGCATCAAACAAAACACCCACCTTTACTCTCAAACAGCTTTCCTGAGAAATTCAACACATTTGGAGAGCATTTCCCGTCGAATAAGCCGAAAATTTTGTGGTATGCCAAGAAGATGCCAAGCAACCTCATAGAAAAGGAAAAACTTAAATATTATCAAAAACAAGTCGATTGTAACTGTCATGATAGTAAATCCCTTTGGAATACTGTTAACTCGATCAATCCGAGCGGTGGTAGAGGTATTCAGATTAAGAGTATAGTAAATTCAATGAATGAATCAATTCAAAGTGAGAAGGAAATTGCGAACTCCTTCAATGAATATTTCACCACAGTTGGCGAAAATCTTGCGAAAGCAATTCCAAAACCAAGAGACAAGATTCTGAAGAAGAGGGTCTCTGTTGAAAACTCCATCTTTCTCTCACTCACTTCATGTGAGGAAATAAAAATTGCGATTATGTCACTAAAGAACAATAAGTCACCAGGAATAGATGGAATTAAATCAGAGGTTCTCAAAATCTTAGTCGATTACATTGCTTCACCATTGTCTTATTTGATTAATAGAATAATGCTTATGGGTATAGTGCCGAGAGCATTCAAGGTGGGATTAATAAAACCATTGCATAAATCTAGCAGCAAGGAACAAATGTCGAACTATCGACCAATAACATTAATAAGTAATATATCGAAAATTTTTTCGATTGTTGACTTTTTAGAAAAATATCAACTGATGTCTCCTAAGCAGTTCGGTTTTCAAAACATATATCGACGCAAGATGCTATCAATTGTCTTATTTCAAAAATTCATGAAAGTATTGAGAAGGGTGAACGGTCCTTGGCAATCTTCCTAGACCTTGCCAAAGCCTTCGACACTGTCGATCATGAAAGATTATTAGGAATATTGCAAGACTTGGGAATACGAGACGTTGCTGGAAAACTTTTGGCAAGTTATCTCGAAGGACGAGAACAATATGTTATGGTTGGATGCACACTGAGCTCCCAAAAGATCGTTAAATACGGAGTACCCCAAGGCACTGTTCTTGGGCCGATTCTATTTATAATTTACATGAACGAAATTTTGAAAGCTGAAACAGAGGGTAAAATCATTAGTTTCGCGGATGACACGGTTTTGTTCTATACAGATAGGTCATGGGAAGCTGTTAAGAAAAAGACAGAAATGGATTTAAGTAAAATATTGAACGCATTTGATGGAATGTTATTGACTGTTAACTATGATAAAACATATTTTATGCCGTTTAGTTGCTATAGCAGTGGTTTGCCCCTTTTCAAAGAACTCGAAATTGAAAAAATGAAAAAACTGTCAAAATTGCTACAAAAGAAACTGTGAAGTATCTTGGAGTACTAATTGATCAAAATTTAAGATGGGACTATCATATTGAATTATGGGTTAAGTCTCTGAGGAGTTTGCTCTACTTGTTTAGATTCCTTGCTAAGTTTGTCGATTTTCGTAGATTGAAGATGATTTATCACGGCCTTGTAGAATGCAGAATTAGATACGGCATCACGATATATGGTGCTGCAGCAAGCTGTTATCTGAATAAAGTGGAAATCTCACAGAAAAAATTCTAAAATAATTTCAAAAACCAAATACCTACCCCTCAGATGACTTATATAAACAAACTGGTGTATTGGATGTCAGGCAGCTGTATATCCTTGATTGTGTAACACAAATTCACAAAAGTAAAAACAAACTTCAATATGTTGAACATGGATATGGGACCCGATCTTGTTCACAGGCAAAGGTCAAAACCCTTTTCTTTTCGAGAACTATATCTCAACGTTCTTTCGATTTTAATGCCTATAGAATGTATAATTTCCTTCCACTAAACATAAGAATTGTACCCAATATAAATAGTTTCAAAAGGAAGGTCAATTGTTTTCTCAGAATGAAAGATAGAAATGACATCCATTGTTTGTTTTAATCCATATAAATTTTTTTTTATTGATTTGTATTTCGTTGATCATAGCATACCTTGTGTTTCTCTGTTTATAGTTGCGTACCCACGCACTGGCTTAGCCTTAGTGGGTAATCCTTGATGTGTTTTGTTCATTCGTCATGGTCATAATTTGTGTTTTTTTTATAGTTTGTAATGGGAGGGGGGTTTTCACATTGTGATTATGATTGAGTGAATAAAAATTATTATAAATTATTATAACTATTGATGCTGGCGGTGATTGGATACTTTACTCATGAGATTGTGGCATGCTTCGTAATATTCAACATAAATTTATGTAACAAGGGATCTTCTCAAATACATTCTTGGATAAATTATGCCGTATACGCTCTTACTCAACAGATTGTACATCTAGCTCTGCCTTTCGTTCAACAGAGGAGCTCATAATTTTTCGTTGTAGTATATGTTGTTCTTCTGTTTTATATCTATTGTTTGTTTTCATTATAAGATGGCATTTAGATTCAACAAATTGTTATTTGGGAGGATATATGTGAAAAAAACGTTGTACTTCCGCTGTAACTTTTCAATAAATGAATTTATAAGATCAATGTCACCTAGAATGGCATCGCCAGGAGAACATCACTCTCAAGAGGTTCAACCGGAAAATGGAAACTCCCCCGTACAATTTACGCTTATAAATGCGGTTGATTTATTCGCAATTACTTTGTCGAACCGGCTGAACAATAGCGAACAACAATTTATTAAGGGAATGAAAATTAAACAGAAACGTAGACGACAACTGGTTGGTCCGAGAGTAATCAAAGGTACGTCATGCCAGATATTCCGTCAGAACGGGGACAGTCAGAAGCAGCCACTCTAATTATGCTACTTGACTTGACCCTGCGGACGATTCCTCTTTATTATTATTAAATTTAATTGGAAGTTCATGACTGATTGGAATCGTTCGGGAATTCTTTGTTAATTATGTTGACTCTTTTGCTAACAACGGTAAACAAATGGTCCCCCTTAATGAAAATAACTAACTGGAATTTGCACGGTTGAGCGTATGTTTGTGAATTTTACAGAAGGCACAATCTGAGTTTCACTGTAGGCATTCAGTTCGTTAATTTTTTTATATAATATCATTCTATTTTATGGCTTTTTACGATATCACCCGCTGTTTTACCAAATGAGAACTTCAATCTTTGTATTTTTATCGCAATGAGATTGTTTTTGTGAGTTCTGCAACATCCCATGTTGGAGGTGTGAGCGAAATAGTTTTAGAAATACAGGGTGTTTCATCAGATTCTTGGTCTTGAAGGAGACTTTACATCCAATAGCGTTAATTTCGATTCAAACTTCTTCACTAAACGCTGTATAGCCAACTCAAAAGGGCGATTACTAGCACTGTAATATTCAAGAAAAAGTTCGTTGAAACACTGTTCAGTTTTGAGATGCTGTTCATTCATGTAGTTCGGCATCAGGAATTGTTGATGTTTCCTGAAAAACAAAAAGCTTGACAGATGACGTTTACTCAAAACGGAGAGTTTTTATGACGTTTCGAAATCCCAGTTTCCCTAATAGTGAACCCTGTACATACCCCATCTGAGTGTACAGAATGAAAAGTACTGGGCCCAAAATAGATCCCTGAGAAACTCCGGACTCCACCTAATCCAGAGGGCTCAGAAAACTAACGGCCCGAAGCCTATCGCCTAAATAAGATCTTAAGATCGTGTTAATTTCTCCACTGAATCCATTATTCTCTTTTTCAGAAATATGTTTGTTGTGGTTCATCGCGTCAAATACTTATCCCAAATCGCAGCATTTTATTGACACGTCTTCTCTGTTTTCAAGTGCTTCTATCACAAAGTTCATTTTTTAAATACTCGGAGTTGTGAACGATCTGTTTGCACGAAAACTGTACCGATAATCACTCAGAACGCCTGTTATTCTAATAAAATTTGTTATACGAGATTTCAACAGAGCCTCGAATACTTTCGAAATATTAGGCAAGATGATTATAGTACGGTAATAACTAAATTCCATCCTATCGCTCTTTTTATGAATGGAAATAACTAATTCTTTTTTTAAGAATCTTGAAAACACTCCTTGAGCTAAACATGTTTTATTTCATGGATCAAAGGTGCAGCTATTCAATAACAGTAACCGGAATGAATATGTTCTTAAAAACAGAACATATCAATATACGGTTCTGTTTTTTAAGAACATATTCCGGTTACATCAGTGTCGAATCTCTTTAATATGAAAAGGAACGCATTAGCACTACCATTTAAATACGACCGTCAAATCTTTTTCCTCGCAGAAATCATTCTTGAAAGCTTCTGTTAGTAAAATCAATTGTGGACGCCCATTAGTTCTTTTCTCGAGATGATTTATACGTCTCGACGTCTCGCCGTGTCCGAAAATAAATTCATACATATATGGCCGCAATAATTATTGTCGAAACCGAGTCTCTGTGTACACTTTATGGGACACGTCGCCTTGACTGTGCGTGAAACTTGTTAAATGCAAATAAGTCTGTGGCCGTACATTAGGAACATAAAGACCTGGACTGTGTACACTTAATTTATACGGACTGAGTAGGAACGTTTTTAGATCTCCTATCTATCTATAATTGGTCTTGTGACAGACTATCAAAAATTAACTGAATTTGGTTTTTGACACCCAGAAAATTTTTAGCAATTATTTTGAAATTTACAAATTACTGATCAATTCTCCTAGACTAATTTGAATTTGTGGAGATTCAGCATTTTTGGAGGTTACAGCCTTATCTGACGAATATAAATATTTCTCACACAGTAATCAAGTTAGAATGATATAAATATACTGCTCCTAAATTTAGAATAATATGCTGACTGATAGACCAAAAATGAATTCTATCAAAAACTGACAGAGACATTGGAAAGTTTCAAACCTAATCAAGAAGTGCTTCTTGCAATAGTGGGTACAGACGATGATAGTCCTATTATAGGACACTTTGGACTGGACATAAAGAATAATTCAGGTGAACAATTGATTGAACTTTATGAACTTTCCAATCTGAAAATCACTAGTAATATGTTTCCTAATCAAATGATGCATAAGATCACGTGGGAGAAACCAACTCTCAACTAGAAATCGATTCTGGATTACATTATCGTTCGATCAAGATAAAGATTCAAAGTGAGTAATTATAGAGTCAAAATAGGAGGGAATTGTGGCTCAAACCACTACTTAGTGGTTGCTAAGTTGGTATGTCCTTTCCAAAAAGTCCCCTCAACAAACTCAAACTGTGAACCAGAAGAATAAGATCGAAACGAAGAGATACAAAGTGAGACACTTACAGAATGATGACGACAGGCATTGACTCTGGAATTGTCAAACCAGAATGAAGATCAAGGCATAAAGAATGAGTATGAAAACATCAGGAAGAATATTCATACAGCAGCTGAGGAAGTGATAGGAGGAAAATCATCAACAAAGATAGGAAAAGAACCTATTTGGCTGAATGATAAAATGAATGTTTTGATACAGGAAAAAAGCGATGCTCATGGAAATTGGCTGACTAATAGGATTCGCCAGAATAGGGAAATCCATAAACAAAAGAATTCAGAAGAACTATAAAAGAAGAAAAAACAGGACTTGGGAGATGAAATGTGCTGAGTTGAAAGGTCTATAGGAGGCGTGGAGAGTTATTAAACAACTGATAATAATGAAAAAATAAATGAAGGAATTACAGTCGATAGTTAGCATGCTCATTAGGAATCATTGTCGGTGGAAGACAGAGTGGAATTTGCGGAACAGATTGAGGATAATGATGAAAGGGAAGAGGAATCGTATGTTTTAATGGAAAAGACTATGAAAAGTGCCATGAAGAAGATCACCTGGCTCTGGAGACATTTCCGCAGAGCTTATCAAGTATGGAGGTTCAATTCTCCTCGAAAGAATAACCAGTCTCTTCAATCCGTGCTGTAGGATCAACGGATTACCAAAAGAATTGAAAACCTCATACGAAGTGCCAATATAGAAAAGAGAGATCATAAAGCTCCCAATTGTTAAAGAGGTTAGAGCGTCAGCAGCTCAATGAGTTAGTTATTTTGACATAGGTTATAAAATTGTGTGGTGACAGACAATATCTTAATTTCACAACAGCTGCTAGTAAAAATATGAATGAGAAGGTCCACTTGGCAGGCATTAAAGATGATAGATGTTGATCTTTGATCAGGATCATTCGTGAGCTGTACCGGGATGATGTCTCATTCGTCAAGGTTGGCAGCTAACTTAAGACAGGGATGTAGATTGTCTCCTTTACTATTCATCATTTATTTGAGGTCGCTCTTCAGGAATGGAAAGGGGATTGCGAAGGAGTAGGTATATCATTGGGAGGAAAAGATTATTTTCGCTGAATTTTGCTGGAGTCCAGGTTGTCATGGCAGAAGATTCTCACGACCTGGAATATATGATGCTAAGACTCTTCAAAACGTACAGTAATTGGGGATTGAAAGTAAGCTTGACGAAAAATGAATACCTGGTCATTAATTCAGATGCCAACTTCCAGGTTTCGTTAAACGACGATGTACAACTTGAACAGGTTCGAAACTTCAAATACCTGGAAACAACAATAGATGGCAATGGATTTGGACAAGTAGAAATCAAAATTCTCATTACAAAGACCAAGAGGATGATTGGCTGTCTCAATTCCTTATGATGGGACCGAAACAAAACGTCGAAAACTAAAACGCGATTAAGTCTAGAAGTGATTGAGTCAGTACTTTGTTACGGCTGTGAGGTTAGAACCTTAAATACGGATGTGAAGGGAATTTTGGTGGCGACTGAGAAGGATTATCTCCGAAGAAGTGCTAGAGTGACCAGATTGGTTCATATTACCAACAGAAAAATTAGAAACAGAATGAAGGCAAACGATTCAGTAGTAGGTAGAGTAGAGAGAAAATCTTTGAAGTGCTTCAGCCATTTGATGGAATGCATTTTCGTTTTCCAACGAGGATTTGGAAATATTTTCCGTCCGAGACAAGGAGGGTTCAACCGATTCCAAAGAAAGGAAAGAAGTCCCCAAAACTACCGCCCTGTTGCACTTCTTCCCTTTATGTACATAGTGACGGAGAGAGTCATAAATGATGAACTCATCAAATATCTTGAGTTGCAGGGAATTATTAACGACTGTCAGTATGGTTTTCGCAGGCAAAGATCGACAGGAGATGGAAAAGCATGAGGAATCTAGAGCAATACCCCTCGACATCTCTAAAGCTTTCGATAGGGTTTGGCATGCAGCCTTGTTGAATAAACTTGCTGCATATGGGCTTCCCGAAAAATTGCGGGGTTTGATAAGCAGCTTTCTTTCAAATAGATCAATACAAGTTATGGTCGACGGTATACTATCTGATTGTTTCCCGTTGCAAGCAGGAGTACCTCAGAGAACCATTCTTTCTCCAGCCTTGCTTCTGTTGAAGATAAACGATCTTCTATCATCTACAAAGAAAAAGATCTTCGATTTTGCCGACGATTGTACTCTGGTTTCGTCTTTCAGTAGTCTGTGGCCGATTACAGCTGCGAAATCTCAACGTCAGAGATGTCAACAGATTGATAACTCAAACTCTGACTAAGGATATCTGAATGGGGTCAGTTGAACCTGGTGCGCCTCAAGGCGAGCAAGACGCAAGCAACTACGTTTTCTAGAAAAGATCCCCGCTGGATAACTTCCTCTAAAGATGCAAGGCCAACAGATTGCATCCAAAGATTCGATGCGCCTTCTCGGAATAACGGTCAACTCCGGGTTTTGCTGGCATGAACATGTATCAGCAATAGCTAAGTCGGCGTCAGCTAAATTTAGTTTTATTTTCAGAGCCAAGCGATACTTCACGTCATCTCAGCTGTTGCTTCTATATAAGGCACAGGTTTGACCTGCTTTGGAATATTGTTTCCATGTACGGGGATCTGCTCCAAAACATTCGTTGCGGATGTTGGATAGTGTGCAAAAACGGATTGTGCACCTCACCCGCGATCTCCAACCGTTGGCTCTCAGAAGACAAGTTGCTGACCTTTCTCTGGTTTACAGATACTTCCACGGAAGATACTTCAAGGATCTGAAAGACCTTGTTCCGGGAAAACTCATATTTTGCCACAACACTAGGCTGGCAAGGAGTTCTCATCATATGGAGGTACATTAAACGACCCCTCGAACCTCTCCCTTTAAGAATTCCCTCGTTTACAGGGCCGATCCTACAATTTTCCCCTTCTCAAGAAGTGAGTAAACAGACACCTCAATTCTTCTCAGGCGCCCACTCATGTGATGTAACAGGTTCGCCTATTCCTGGGAAGCGCGCATAAAAAAATAGCCTAATTGCATTACGGCTTGGTAGTGAAAGTGTAATGGTCGGCTGATTGGTTTATATACACAACACAAAACACTGGTTTTTGTAATCAATGTATATTAACAAAATAACATGACACTCATTTATCAATTGCTTATTTATAATTCGCATTATAATTATCGCACAGATCTGAACACTTACGTCCTTTTCATACAGCACTTTCTGAGCTCATGCTTCTGTCTCTTATATTAATATTTATACCTTTCTTAGATCTTGCTTACCTTCAACTCTTTCTGTGATTTTCACACTGTCCCTCTCTGTTATTCTTCCTAATATATTCTTATTGCGCTTCTCATTTTCGTAGATCATTTTCCGCCTTTGTCTTCTGTTCCTACTTCACACTTCTCTGAAGAACTGTTCTTCCCTACTCATTCTATGTCTGTCTTTCCTCTTCAAAGTCTCTTATTACCTGCAATATCTATTTCACATTCCTTTTGCCTCAACGAACGACTTTTTTCACCGAGAATTTGAACCTGCATATTCTTCCGCTCTGTCGTTTCGCCAATTACTTCCGCTCTTTCCTGAAGTTCTGTATTCCTTCCTGTTCAATAATCTCTAGCCTTCTTCTCGCATTTCACTTACTCACTATTTTCTCTAGGCCCAGTTCCTCAATTTCCTCGTTTACTTCCTTTTGTACTTCTGCCATATTTTCGTTCCATATTTTAATCAGACCACTTCCTCCCAAATTCTCATTTCGCATTTTTCTCTCATTTTATTGATTGGGATATTTCTCTGAAACTGTTTCCTAAGAGTTTCTCAAGGCACTCACCATTAACATTATCCTTTATATATACAGTTACATATAATATATATGAATAATGATATATATATATATATATATATATATATATATATATATATATATATATATATATATATATATATATCAATGACAAAGTATCTCATGAAATACATATGGTTCTCGCAAAGTTTGGGATCACAGGCGCCATTTAATTCATGGTTGACAAGAATTTTAAAGAATTCCCTAGTTTTTCTCTGATTTTCATGTTTGCCTTATTCCAAGAAATGAACGATTAAAATATTCTGAAGGCTCGATTAAACATGTTGTGCCATATAACATGATAACCCGGACAAATTCAATGAAAGAAAGATTCCTTTTCATTACATAGTGGATAGTTGGTCCAAGTACGAAGTGATAATGAGAATTTGTTCTTTGTTCAATCCCTACGGAAAATCATAGGCGTAGCATGAGGTGCTGGGTAGGTATCTTACAAAAGATCAGGGACCGGTTGCATAAAACTACTTGACAAATTATTATATTTACAATTTGTCAACTCTACGTCAAATTTGAGATGCATAAAACACTCAACGAGAATTCAACAGTAAGTTTAGCTAGCAAGGTGTCAAGCCAATGTTAATTCAGTATTTGAGTTGCAAAAAACTCAATTAATTGTTAACTTTTTGTTATGTCTATATCAACTGTTCACCAGCTGATTGGTACCTTTTGATCAACGTCTTGTTGAATAACATTTTAGTATTTTTAAAGCCAAACTAGCATGAAATATCAGTGTTATCATTTCTTGTAGAAGACCAAATTGTCACTTATCGGAAATATGTTTTCCTTGTTTCTAAGGCAATTCGATTTCTCTGCTTGATTAAACAAAGTTCTCCAGCTGTGACATTTCCGAAGAACTTTGTGTTTGTGTTGTTGTTGGCGTATCGTACTTGGTGTCACTCCTCAGCAGTAAGAGGATGGTGACAAGTTTGCAAACCCAAATATTTTGGATTTGGATCATTGATCTGTAATAGAAAAAGAGTTGGCGGGAGTAAAGAAGCCTGTGGTACTTCTGCATTAGCCTAAAAAGATTCACTCACAACACCATAAGTTACCACCCAAATCGATCTACTGAAAAGTAAGCTACTATTCCAAGTGTGCGATTAGTTTATTCTTCAAAACTGCGTGCCAAACCTCGACGAAAGCCTTTGAAATATCAAGAGCCATGGCTCTTCTTGACCTTATTTTTACATTTTCTTTTCTAATAATTATGTAATAACTACTTCGGTCTTAATCTAAGCAAACCATGAATCCAATTATTACCTTGGACAAAACCTTAAAAATTTGTGGTTTTCAGCCATGAGTCAACAAGAATCAATGATGAGTATCCACTAAATGAATGAAATCGAGGCAATTTCAGGTTTTTCCTGAAGAAATGGTATCGAATGGGAAAATCGATACATGTGCTCTATATTTCAGAAACTATATCCAACAACAGTAAAATCGCCTTTTGTTCGTATTCAAAAAATTTAACATTTTTACTTTGAAACAACTGAGTTAAATTCTTTCAAATCACCACTGAGTTTTACTGTGGTCCTTGAAAAAAGGAACGAGAGATGGGTCATTTTTCTCGAACGATATTTCTTCATAATTAGGGAAATTATTTTCAGTATTTTTTATGAGAATGTTGCATATTTATGTGTATACTCTTCACATTTTTGGGAAAATATTGACATAATTCTCATATATATAATTGAATAGAGGAAACTTCAAAGTGATTAAAGTTTTGGTACTAAAACTGCTCATTTGATAATAATACCAAAACTATTACAGACTGCAGCGAATATATCTCTATTCCTCGTACGATTCAACTGAAATAGCATTAAATTGCAGCCGACTGCGAATTCCTAATGCTATTCACAATAGTTATGACGGTATACGCTATGCCACTGAATGAATTTCAAATTCACAACCGGAAAATGAGCAATGCACCTACGACGCAAACACTTTTCATTCTCTGAAAGACCTTCCTTTAAATAACTGCATTTGGATCATTGCAATATCTAAAAATCCTCTGTCCACTCTGATTATTTACAATGCTACGAGGCAAAAATTTTAGTTTCATACGTTTTGAATCAAATTAATGAAATTACGAGGACTGTTTTATAAGTCAATTACTTTTTGAATAGAACAAATTTTTTTCGGCAGATAAACATTATATTTTTCTACATAATCACCTTTTATCTCGATACATTCAGTTCAGCGTTTTTGGATTATTTTCATTCATTCCAAATAATAGGTTTTCTCAAAGCTCTAAAAAATACGCGTTTGCTTCGGTAACGACTTCTTCATTCGACTCAAATCTCTTATCGCCCAACAACTTTATGTTTGGAAACAGAAAATAGTCGCAAGGGGTTAAATCTGGGGATATGCTGGATAGGGTAGCAGTTCGCATCCCAATTCGTGAATTTTTGCCATCGTGACTAGTGTGCATACGTGCATTGTCTTAATGAACAGCACTTTCTTCTCCGCCAAATGCAGTCGTCTTTGCTTCAAATCAACGTCGAATCTGTTCGAAAGCTTTGATTGATATTCGTCGGTGATCGTTTTACCTTTCTCGATGTGATCGATGTGAATGACACCGCGTGCATCCCAAAAAACTGTGGCCATGACCTTGTTAGCTGACAGACTCTGTTTGGCCTCTTTCGATCCTGTTTCGATTGTTCCTTAGTCTCTGGCGGATTGGGATGAATCCATGGTTTGTCCAGAGTAACAAAACGATGCAATAACTCGTTCGGATTACGGCTGAACATCGCTCAACACTCCAAAAGAGTGTTGACCTCTACTCAAGTCATTTTAAGCAGTTCAAGTACAATATAAGTCGGTTGATTAGTCTATAAGGTGGAACTTGATTAGTGTTAGCAATTGGAAGCCTGAATTAACGAAGCTTGCGATGAGGTGCGAACTCGGCCTGATGTTATCAGGAAATTTATAAACCAACTCTTGATTTGGGCCAGAAGATGTGTTGCAGTTGCCTTCTAGACATTTGACAGCTTTATTAAATAAATTTGATAAGTTACTTCAAAAATGCAAATGAATTTCAATCATATCATTCTCAGTTCCATTGAAAATCATTAAATTTTGTAAAACTATTAGACAATGGTCTAAACATAAAAAATAGTTACTAATAACGAAGATGAAATGAAATATATTTTAAACTTTCCACAATTTTACTATCAAAAACAGGACAGGTTTCGACTAGGGAATGCAATCTCGGTATACAAAGATCTTGCAATACCGAAATCTCGCACCGGTTCTGCAAGATCAATCTCGCACCCAAAATCATGATCGAACTCGCAAGATTTGCAAGATTGGTATTATGTCAATTTTGGTTAGCTTTCACAGGTTGTTGTTGACTTATGTAAACGATGTACCTATTTCCGGCAGCAACAAGTGGCGCTAGGGCCACAGAGCGATAGGGATGAGTAAGGCGAGACGTTTTCCATTTGTCGTAAAATTGTCATTGTTTTGCGAGCCTGGACGTCAGAGTGCATGGCAATCTGCAGATTTATAAACTATTCCAATAACAGTTGAAAATAGTTCCTTGTGTGTTTAAGTTCTCTCGGTCTATTCGTTTTGTGCTAAAATGACAACAAAGGTAGTTTATAAAGAGTTTCTGAGTGGATCAGATGTATGGAAATACTTTTGAAGGTTAAGGATGTGTGAGTCTATTTTGAAAACAACGGCAAGATCTCCTAAAGGCTTACATGTACCTACTGTCCAAGCACAAAATTGATACTTCTCATAAAAAAGTGACAGAAAGCATGACTCAGGATCTTATAAATCTAAGAAAGAATAACCATAGATTCAGCCTAACTTTCGATGAATGGACTTCATGCAAAAATAGGCGCTTCATGAATGTGAATGTTCATATATTTTCAGAGAATAAAAATATGTTTTGGAATTTGGGTCTTGTGCGCATAGTAGGGAGCATGCCTGCAGAGAGTTGCATAACTATTTTGAAGAAAAGATTAACAGAATATGGCTTGTCATTAGATGAAGATGTAGTAGTTGTGACTACAGATGAGGCCAGTGTAATGATGAAGGTTGGGCGACTCATGAATCCTCTTCACCAGCTATGCTACGCTCACAGCATTCAATTGGGAGTTATAGATGTGATTTAGAAATTGAATTGTGGAACCTAAACGCAAAAGGAAAGTACAAAAGACACAGTCGTAGCTGAGTCAGATGTGGATGAATCTGACGATGAAGAATTTGATGACATTATTGATAATGAAGGATTTGACTACAGATTCCCACTGTAGATGAAGTTGACTTAGTGCCAGAGTTTGATCATCTTATCAAAAAAGTAAGACAAGTAGTCAAACTTTTTAAAAAATCACCAACGAAGAATGACATTCTTCAGAAATATATGAAGGACAAATTCAGCAAAAATGTGCAAATCGTGCTCGACTGCAAAACACGCTGGTCTAGTCTTGCAGTTATGATTTCCACATTCAATTAGGTGAAGCAATGTGTAAACAAAGTCTTGATTGATTGCAATCTTGGATCGAATACAAATCATAGTTTCTCAGACGAAGAATATAGTGCTTCATCTGATTTAGAACTCGTATTTCAGCCTATAAAACTGGCAGTGGAAGTACTATATCGTCAAAATTCAGATTTGTTAACTGCCGAAAGTACTCTGCAATTTATGGTGAAAAAGTTAGAAGAACTCGGAACACCAGTAGCTCAAAAACTTGCTGAATCCTTGAGGGCTCGGATAAATGAACGCCGAACATTTGTGACCGCAGCATTGTATTATTTGAAAGACCCTGCTCAATACGACGTATACTTCAATCAATCTGCTAGTGATCAAACTTTCAAAGTGCCTTCAAAATCTTTGATCAAAAAAGAAATAATAAAGTTAATCGGAAGATTACACAAGAACAGTGTGTCATCGTCACTTGATATTTTGAAAAAAGAAATCAATTTGTACGAGTTAGGAGGGTCAAAAGGACAAAATCTACAGTTCGCTCACCAATGTCTTTTATCTTTAGTACCAACAAGTGTCGAGGCAGAACGGGCGTTTTCCTCAGCTGGTTATCCGGCATGCAGCATTCGGAGTCAGCTAGCAGATGAAACCCTACTTTATGCTTATTGAGGAGTTATTTTCAAGTTTTCGAATATGTTACTTTTCGAATAAATTACTGGCTAGCTTGATATTTTATTCCTCTATTTTGCTCCTGAAGAACAATTAGAGCCAATAGAAATATAAATGATAGGAATTTTCGTACATTGTCGATGATCATTTCTTCACAATGCGATATCTCGCACAATACAGAGATTTCGCAACATTAGAATTCCTGAATCTCGTTAATACCGAAATTGATATTTGCGAGATTGCATATCCTTGTTTCGACTGTCAAGTCATTTTCAAGTGGTCAACTACAGGAAACGAAACTACCCATATAGAGACTAGTTTAATTATAAATTTAGTAGTGGAGAGGTATTAATATCCAGCTGACAATTAAGAGTGATTTCATTTGGGTTTCTACAAAGTTTATTGACTTCCAAACATTCCAACAGATTCATTTTCTGTCCCCCAATTTTAAATTTCAATCAAAATTTTACCAACAAACATCAGGACTTCCCAGAGGATCACATCTCAGCCCCCTTTTAGCCGATATATGGATAACATAGAAAGAACAGTAATATTGAATGGTCACTTAGCAAAGAATTATATATGAATACAACATTTTCTTTATCGCTATATAGAGAAGATGTGGAAGCAGAACAAGAGTCGAGAAATATCTCAAGTAGTCCAGATGTTCTCCTCATTTTTACTTTTAATTTGTGTTGTTGCCGGCTCGGTGGCATAGAGTATATGATGCTCGTCTCCTGCGCAGAGTTACCTGGGTTCAATCCCCACAAAGTCGGTGTGATTTCTCGGATTCTGGGAGTATCCATTTTCGGATTAGATGTAAAGCCGTCGGTCCTGTCTAACAGAGATGTGTTGAACATTAAAGATCCCTTCCTCGACACGAGAGGGGTTCGGCAAAATTGCCGGGTTAGTGAAGTGACAGAATTCCCCGGCGTGTCATCTGTATCACCTCTAGTCACCATCAAATAATTATGCTTTTAAAGTTTTAGAGAAAACTGCAATTTCATAGCACAGCATAGTTTAGATTCAATACTTAATGCAACCATATTAATACTTACACACACACATGCACATACAGAAAAAAATCCAGTAACTCCACATAATTTTGATTTTCCATTATTTTCGTTTAGTGGATCATTAATTAACCAATCACCATGTTCGATTTCCCACTGACCTTTATACTTCTGCAATTCTTCATTTTTCTGTTTTGTCGGATCATTATTTTTTGAATATTTTTTCGGTGTAGTATATTCACTATCAATTTGATCCGTTTCACTATCATAAATTGCGTTTTGCAGGTGTATGTGAAGTATTCTTATCCATAATGTCTATAGCATTAATCTATAGAACTATAAATTGTATTCTTATTGCACTCAAACCGCTTCGTACAAAACAAACAAAATTTGTGACAATGACACACTGACATGAGACATGACTGACGTTTGAGGTTAGGTTTCGTTCAGAAATTGTAAAAAACGAGTGGTGAGTGATGGCGCTGGCGAGCGGCGACATCGATTCAGCACCAAATCGCTAATCGATAAGTTTAGTTTGACAAAATAATCGACTAAACTCAAAATCTCAAAGATATCAAATCATGTGAATTACAGTATTTTCGTGTACTTTATTGTTCTCATAAATTATAGAGTACAATCATCAGAAATAATGTATTATACTTCATTATAAATCTTTCTAGTCAAATCTGATAAGGCATTCAACGTATCAGTCAGTACGATGATAAACGACGTTAAGTGTAAAGCGATTTTTTGTTTTTACTCGATTCCAGATATGTCCTTCCAATTTCCCGACGAAAAATGAAGGTTTGTAAAAAATCGACTCCCAATGAAAAAAATGTGTAGATTCACATTTCAAAATGGTCGCATGATCAAAGAACAGTTGCTGCCCATTGGTGCATAACCATATGCTTAAAGCAAATAGTTGGTAAGATTAGATAAACCAACCTAGAACGGCGAATCATTCTTCACCAAGACAATGTAAGTTCACATATACCCCAGGAAACAATTGCATATTTAACTCAAAACACATCACAATGTCACATCATCCTGTGTACAGTCGTGTTCTAAGTCCCACCGACTTTTCACTTTCATCCATATTACGAATAGACTGCGTGGACAAAGATTTCAGTCTTCAGAAGAAGCTGTTAATGCCTTCTGAAAGGCCAAATTAAATGTATTTGCTCTAACTAATGCAGAAGAATATTTCGTAAAACAATAAATTCTTGAAACTTAAAAGACATCCCTCGTACATCTAATTTCCTGATATTTCCAATTTCCCATATTCGAAAGCTACCCTGTAATAATAATATGAAAAAATGTCTTTGTGTTTAATATAAGAACTTGATCAAGAAGTAAACATCAATATCATACCGTGTCCTGACCTCTACAGAATCTAGTAAACTATGTCAATGTCCCTAATAGTCACTAATTCCTCCGATGCATTCTCCATGTTTCCTGTGTCAATGTTCCGCGTCGATAATCTACCATCTAATTTTTTTATTTATAGTCTCTGTATTTGCTCTATGCCCTCATAATCGCTGACCCTATTAACTCGTAGAATGTTCTCTTATTTCATTCATTCCAGTAATGCGTTTCATGAATCATGAATAAAAATTTACTAGGTGTGCCGTCAAATAGAATGAATTGGGTGTAGTTAATCGAAATATGACTTCTCTGGAATGCGATGACTAAGTATTTTCTAGAGTCGCTACACTTCGGAATGTTTAAATGGATAAAATATTGAAAGTATATTATTTATCCCAAAACTACGAGGGTCGTTCCGTATAACCTGAAGATTATTATTATCATTATCGTGGACTTATGCATTATATCAGTTGTTAGCTAGATATAATTTACCTTTCCCAGATTCAGCAATCAAAGGCAATAGGCTCGATTATAATATACTTGACATAAATTTCCTAACTATCCTACATGTATTAAGAATTACAGTTTTTTGCATTTCTATATTGGTATTCTTATGCAATTCTAATTTCTTAAGGCTATCATGCAAAGTTTTGGGTATTAACACGATGACAGGAACAATATCTATTCTCTCGAGGTGCCACATCTGCTTGATCTCGAAAACAAGGTCTGTGTATTTGAACTTTTTCTCCTGGAACTTGTTCAGCACGTTGTTATTATTCGGTATGGCGACATCCTCCAGAATTGCTGTTCTGGCTCTCTTATCATACTCCACTATGTCCGGCCTATTATTCGTCACCATTTTGTCAGTGATAACAAGCCAATCGTAGTATAATCTGATAGAGTCATTTTCCAATACGGGCGCCGGTTGATACTTTTTATATAGCTGGAAGGCATTCAAATGTCCATAGTTGTGTGCAACTTTCTGATGGATAATGTTGCACACTTGATTAGTCCTTATTGGCTAGTTGTTCGCATCCGGACGTAATATGCTGTGCAGTCTCCGATCTTATATATCATTTTCTGCACTTATCTGTCTGTAATGTTCTGTTCTTCATAATAAATTTTTTGTAGTTATTTGTAGCAATCACTTGGTCTTGGATGGCCATAATGAATCCTTCTGATTCCGCGACTAATTCGTCTTTCATCAACCATTTGTTGGAGGCTTCTTTGTCGATGTGTGGTTGATTAATCTCATGGTGATGTCGTCCATGCAATGCCTTTCTTGACCATTGCTCTTATTTTTCAGTATCTGATAGGAATGGTCGATTCAGCAGGTCATCTCTGGTAGTAAGATTTAGAGGTGTATATCCCTTATCAGCCAACGATACCACTCTATGGAGGTCAGAAGTGAGCGCTTTTGCAGAGAAGAATCCTCTGAGATTTTTATCTGTTCGGTGTGTAAATTGATAACATCTATTAATCCGCGTCCTCCTTCTTTCCGCTTCAAAGTTGTTCATATCACAGACGATTTTGGATGATGGTTGTTATACTTTGTTAGCATCGTTCGGGTCTGCCTTTGCATATGTTCCAGTTCTGTCTTAGTCCATCTGATTATTCCAAATGAGTAAAGCAACACTGGAATGGCGTAAGTGTTAATTGCCTTGACTTGATTCCTCGAGTTCAACATTGATTTCAGCACAGTCTTCAGACGCAGATTGTATTCTGAACGAATCTTCTCCTTTGATTGTTTTTGGTCTAGCAATCTGGCTTGTTGGTATCCTAGATATTTGTATGTTTGGCCATCCGTCATGCACTATATAATATCACCGTTTGGAAGTTGTGTTTCACCATCTATGACTTTCCCTCTTTGAATGTACAGGGTCTTACATTTTTCAATCCCGAATTTCATATGAACATCTGCCGAAAACTCACTGACAGTTTTCAGCAAATCATCCAATTGCTTCTTGTTCGAAGCATATAATTTGATGTTATCCATATACAGCAGGTGGGGGACTGTATAATAATTCCTATTTGTTTTTATCCTAAATCCGTATCCTGTTCTATTGAGCATTGAGGATAATGGGTTCATAGCTAAACAGAACCATAGTGGACTCAAAGAGTCTCCTTTTAATTGATTTATTGTTCATGTTGACCTGCAGAGACGTGCGCCAGTGTGTCATTGTTGTCTTCAAGAATTCTACTAGGGCTGGGTGAATTTTGTATATCTGCAATACTTCAACAAGCCAAGAATGGGCGGTACTATCGAATGCCTTCAGATAATCGAGAAAAGCTGAATGAACATTCCGATGCCCTACGTGTGCCTGTTCTTGTGCCTTCTTTCCGCTTCAAAGTTGTTCATATCACAGACGATTTTGGATAATGATTGTTGTACTTTGTCAGCATCGTTCGGGTCTGCCTTTGAATATCATCCAGTTCTGTCTTAGTCCATCTGATTATTCCAAATGAGTAAAGCAACACTGGAATGAAAGGTGTTAATTGCTTTGACCAGATTCCTCGAGTTCAACATTGACTTCAGCACAGTCTTCAGACGCTGGCATAATTTTATTTGCTTTCCATATTCCTAGATCATTTTCAGTCATTATCTTCGGTTCTTTCACACTACTCCGAAGAACTTATATTACGTACTCATTCTCTAATTTTCTGAACCTTTCAACGTCTCTTATCACCAGTTATATTTCTTTCACCATCCTTTCGCCTTAACTTACCCTTTGATCCACAGAGAATTTCAACCCACATTTTCTTCCGCTTAGTACTTTCGCCGATTACTTTCGCTCTTTCCTGTAGTTCTTTTCTCCCGAACTCGCCTGAGGCCTTTTCTTCATGTCGCATCTTTTCATCTCGACTAACGTATTTATTTCTGAACTTTTCTTCTGTGCAATACTCTCTAGCCTTTACTTCCGATGTTTCCAGTAATTCTTCCTTCTTAAACTCTTCAGAAGCCTTTTCGTCAGCTCGCATCTTCTTATTTGTCTAACACATTTAATTCTGTGTTCTTTTTCTGTACTATACTCTCTAGCCTCTTTGTCGTATTTCACTAACGCATTATTATCTCTAGGCTATGTTCCTCATATAGCTCGTGTACTCTCTTCTGCACCGCTTCCGCATTTTTTCCATATATACAGCATACCGATTCCTTCTAAACTCTCATTTTATTCATCAGGATATTTCACTGAAACGCTATCCTGAGATTTTCACAAGGCACTCTCATTTTACAATTTCCTCTTGCACTTTTCCTGCCCTTCCTTCAGCATTGTGCTATCGCACAGATCTACACTCACGTCTTTTTCATACAGCACTTTCCACGCTTGTGCTTCTGCCTCTGGTTTTCATAACGCTCCCTTTTTAGATATTGGA
This sequence comes from Cryptolaemus montrouzieri, assembly GCA_013387265.2. Classification (NCBI taxonomy): domain Eukaryota; kingdom Metazoa; phylum Arthropoda; class Insecta; order Coleoptera; family Coccinellidae; genus Cryptolaemus; species Cryptolaemus montrouzieri. The sequence continues at coordinate 5,091,473 of JABFTP020000165.1, forward strand.
TGACGTTTTTCTCTCCTTCAATTTCACAAAATCTCTCTTCGTTAGTCTCCTTCATATTCCTAGACTGTTTTCCGTCATTATCTTTCACAATACTCCGAAGAACTTTTCTTCCGTACTCTTTCTCTGTCTTTCTTACAGTTTCAACGTCTCTTACCACCAGCATATTTCTTTCACCATCCTTTCGCCTTAACTTACCATTTGATCCACAGAGAATTTCAACCCACATTTTCTTCCGCTTAACTGTTTTTGGTCTAGCAATCTGGCTTGTTGGTATCCCAGATATTTGTACGTTTCGCCATCTTTCATACATTATATAATATATAATTTGAGAGTCGTATTTCACCATCTATGACTTGCCCTCCTTGAATGTTCAGGGTTTTACATTTTTCAATCCCGAATTTCTTATGAACATCTGTCGAAAACCTACTGACAACTCTCAGCAGATCATCCAATTGCTTTTTGTTCGAAGCATATAATTTGATGTCATCCATATATAGCAGGTGGGAGATTGTGTGATAGTTTCTATCTGCTGTTATCCTAAATCCGTATCCTATTCTATTGAGCATTGAGGACAATGGGTTCATAGCTAAAAAAACCATAGTGGACTCAAAGAAACTCCTTGCCAAGAATCGGCGGTACTATCGAATGCCTTCAAATATAGTGACTTTTTGTTTCGTAATTACGCGCTGTGAAACTAACTTTACTTTCAAATAGAAAAAAAAACATTCCACGCAAATGCAGTTATTATAAATTTAAATTTAACAAAATATACCTATCTCAAAGGCGAACAGGTGAGACATTCTTCGGAATGATTAAGCCTCTGCTTTTTCATTGTTTATTACTCTGTATGTATGAAATCAATTGTGATAAACTTATTGATGATGATTGATGAATCGAGAAAAGCTGAATGAACATTTTTTTTATCACAGAATCGATATTTTGTATCATTATTATTATTATTATTGTCATTGACATATGTTTCGGGTTTCATTTCATTTTATTCAAGTATTACAATGTCATTTATACCTAAGAAACAGATGGGAGAAGTGGAGTCAAACGGAAACCAAGCTGGTCGTTAGTTATTGCTAAATCAAATTTGTGAGCTGATAATTCGTCTACGAATTCTCATAAAACTTATCTCTTGCTTCTATTACATGAATGTAAACTTTGGGTTTCTGCTGATACTCTGATCATGAAATCAGTTTTTTTCCAAATTATTCTGAACCTATTGGTTATTTTTTTTCATTCTTTTTTCTTTATTATTTTTTGTACATTTGTCATATTTTTCGAACGACTGTCAAAATTTTTTCGCAAATTTTTCTTTATATTTAACAAGTTCCATGAAGAAATAATATATGGGCGATGTCAACCCAGATTATTGGGTCCATAATGATTCTAAAATATTTATAGATCCAAATCGGCATCACTTGGAAGACTGAACCTGGCCATCGGGGCCCTCTCGGTCAAACAGAGAAGGATTTTGAGGAAATATCGCGGTTATGTTTTTTCTTATAATCTCCTTAGTCCCTTTCATGACCTTGCTTGCTATGTAAAATCTTTTCTTAGATTTGTTTGGACATATAAGAAGTTTGACTATCGAAATATTTTTCTGCTGGTTTTCCTTTTCCATTGTTACAGATTCCTGTCCCAAACCCCCTTCTTTTCACCCTTTTATTTGGAAATCATAGAATGCAAGAGAGAATGAAGCAGCTAAGCAGAAAAATCTTTGGTACTTTTTATGTACACACGACACTAACACATCATAAACAGACAAGCTATTGCCAGTGCAATAGCGACAGAAAAACGAGTTTTTTGCTCAGGTTTTTTCACTCGTTTATTGAATCATATACAAGATAGTATGGTTCCCCTATAACGTTTCCTGAGCTCACACTTGTGTTTTTTCTGACACACACCAAAATTATAGATATAAGCATTTATTGTAAACACAATTATTCAAATTTTTAAATAAATATATTTCAAAAGATATATATATATTCAGAAACAATTCAGAATGATTCTCAAAGAGAACAAAATTTCCAATGAAGGAGTCCCGAACATTTCATAGATTTCAATCTATCTTGTTCATAATAATCTTTTCATTCTATTCGTTCTCCACAAAATTCATATAACAATGAACACGTACACAAGACAGTAACTATATCACTATTTCATTAGTGCAACAGCTCATGTCATGCCTCACAATCGAGCGCAATTTAGTTATCTATTTTCCACACGGTTTTCCAATTTTCATCTCATCTGATCCATTGTTTTCCGAAATGGAAATTCGTAATTCAAATTGGTCATCATACGCATATTTACGAACTATAATCAGTAACAGAATTGAAACAATTATGCTGCAATTGTTGGAGCTATGAAATCAGAGAAATTTCTGATGAAAAACAATCAACGATATGTTTGTTTTATTTGATTTCATTGAATTTTAATCAGCTTGTATTCAATATTTAGCAGTAAGGTGGTGCATACAAAAGTTTCAACGTGTTTGGTGAGATGTGCTCGATTGTACATGACTATAGTCGATTTGATAAAGTCGTAGAGTAATAAATCTTTAGGTGACAGTAAGGTCATATGGCATTAATTGTATTTTTCTTACATGTTTTAATCCAAAGTACCTGGCTATATTATTTGCTTTGTAACTTTATAAAGGAACCCCCTGTATGGTCTAAATTATCTTTATTCTGTAGTCACTACAGCACTAAATCTTACTGGGCAAAAAAATTTAAGATCGGCTCTAAAATATGCCTAATCTTCCGTCGAGAATGTGGTAAACCCCTCGGTATATGCAACACTTCCCTGGTACAAAATCGATAAAAAGAAAACACTAAGCAAAAGCTTACCAATTCAGAAGAAACTTCCAATATGACCTTATCTCCTACAATGTTTTTTTCATGAGTGAATTACGAGTATTATAACACCAACCCTGTTCTTAATGAAATCCGAATTTTACCTTATAAATAAAGAGACAAAACGAAATAAGGAATACTTAGCTAGTTAGTGCTGCCGTTAAATATCCAAATCCACTTTGAATCTCGTTACGGAATGCATTTAATTTCGTTAAATTTCCATTACATTACGAGAATCGGGGATAAAGCAACGCTGACTAACTAATAACTCGCTACTGAATGTATTAGAACCTCATCTTCCTATTCAACTACATTCAAGAGTACACATTTGCAACCTCTATGCTAAAGGCGATCTCGGAAAGTTTATAAAAAAAGCTTTCTGGCGGAAAATTAAGATTCATGATAATTCTCCTGAGAGGTTTGTTTTAATGGAAGACCATGCTTCGATTAAACTCGATAGATTCAAGAGTTTCTGTGAGATAGTTTTCACATATTACGAGATTGAAATATGCGAGATTGTTTTTGAGATCTAGTGAACGGAAAAATTTAGCTTGAAATCCATTTCTGCAATATTAAAAATTTGAAAATGGTGATAAGAACATTTGGAACATATAAAAAACATAGATACTAGGGTTGTTCGAAAAGTAATTTCGTTTTTTTTTGTGGAAATGACAGTTTTTATATAATGAACAAATTACTTTATTAAATTATATATTGGCCGTTCTGGTCCAATACCTTCTGCCATCTTTTCGATAGCCTAATTCCACGCTCATAAAATTTTTGGTCTTTGCTGGCAAAAAACTGATCGAGGTGGTTTTTGATCTCCTCATTTGAGGTGAAGGTTTTTCCGTGTAAAAAATTTTGGGGTGACCGGAACAAATAATAATCCGATGGTGACTGGAGAATATGGTGGGATTGTATCCCATTCAAGCTGGGCGAGTGACCAAACTTGTGTGAGGTCTCGCGTTTCCTTGGTGAAACACTACACCTGCTGTTGATTAGTTTTGGCCTTTTCTGTTGGAGTTTTAGCGTTCCCAAAACTTTAATCAATCGTGGATCGGGTAATTGTGGAGTCATACATGCTGTGACATCTGTTGGATTGAGTTCGGACCATAACATGAATGGAAGGTAAGTAGAAGTCCGTACTGCCAGTAGACAACGCTTGACGGTTGAACGGTCATGCGTCCTGATAGACGAGCGTGGCCTGGTACTCTCCCCACTTCCTACCAGAAGGTCGAGAAAGGTGAAGTTGAAAGATAGATCTGAGGAGTCAGGATTCGGTCTCAAAAATTCTTTTAACACTGTACCTGTTTTGTATTTCTCTAATGAGTTGGAGTTTACGTAGTTAGTACATAGTTTTTCATGATCGTATAGTTATGGGCTATATTTTCGAACCATTCTTGCCATTTTTGTATGGTCTTTTTGTGCACACATTCTGGAAAATTTTGGTACGAGGTCTTGTGGTATAGTTTGGATGAACGTATTTGGATAGATAAGAAGCCCTTTTGGAGATTCTTTGAAACGAGGTCTTGTCACCTGTCAGTTGTAGGCACCTATCAAGTCGACCATCCGTGTCATTGTTATGATTAAAGGAAGAATATAAAGTTACGCTGAAATTCAATGTTCAATCTAACCTACATCTACTCAGTTAAATGAATGAAGTATTAATATCATTTTTTGTCTTATTGTAATCAACTTAAACAAGGTATGACTATTTAGTTTATAAGTTTAGATCTTAACTTAAGCGAAATTTAATTTGGTATGTTTGGAAGCTGTGAATTCTATACATCGATCTACAGAAACATAAGGTACATATTCTCTTGATCATGTCCCACTTGTCACTATTTTCATTTTTGAGTTTTGCATTTATTACATTATTTTGTTGAAACAACATTTTTACTTCGTTTATTTCTGATAATTAAGTGGTGAATTGAAATGACATACACATAGGTTGCTGGTGTTTCAAGTATAGGTATATTTCAGTAGAGTAAGCAATATTCCTTTGGCTCAAGCATATCCTCCGATTCTTTTTTATATTGTTCATTTAATTATGATTTTAATAAGATTTAGGTTAGATTACATTACTAACACCACACGATACATAACTATCCCATGCATACCTCAACTAACAGAAACCATCAAGAACATCCTCAAACCTTATAACTTCAAAATGGCCTACTCAGCCATGAATCAAATAAGACCATATATACAAAACTAAAATCCAAAATACCGCACATAGAGGAAAGTCATATAGTATACGCCATACCCTGCAAGAACTGCGGAAAGGTCTACATTGGACAAACAGCCTCAAAGAACGTCTCAAACCCCATAAATACGCAAAAAACGATAGCATTACACTAAACAAACACGAAAAACAAGAAAAACACGAATTTGACTATGACCAGACAAAAATTCTTGACAAAGAACACAACACAAAAAAGAGAGAATTACTCGAGATGATACACATACAAAAAAAACATATACAACTCCGTAAATGACCGGAAAGACATAAAGACACTAAGCTCCATATACATAAATCTTCTACAAAACAGGGCACAAAAGAAAAACCTTTCGAAAGGGTTGACAATCACAGTAAATACAGAGAACACGGTATAATACAAACAGATCCCAGAAATACCTGAAAAGTCATCTAAAGATCAGTGGGTAAGATACATTTCAAGCATAATTTAATATGAATCGTAATGTTTATTTTTGTAATGTTGTAGATTAAATACTGAAGAATCTAAGAAAAATTCCCGAAATGTCCATTTTAGATAGTGTTCAAATATTCTCATAAAGCTTAAACCCCAAAGAAGTAAACTCAATATCGGAATACTAAATATATATATATATATATATATATATATATATATATATATATATATATATATATATATATATATATATATATATATTTGAATTGTGGAGACCGTTACTTGATGTAGATCCATGATATAAATGAGATAAAAACACAAGGTTTAACTTTAATCTACACTTTATTTGAAAAAATTCGACGACGTTTCGCTGACACAGCAGCTTTATCAAGAATGAAAAACAGAATGAAGAGTATGGTATTATAAACAAATCGTAGAACAAGTTGGATGAATAACAGGAAAATCCACACCGAGCCATTGTACAGTTAGTATGAAAGGTAATAAAACTAATTAAACAAGTTAAATAGGGGTGAATAATTCACATCTACCTGTTCATTCAAAAGCTTGTCCGAATGTTTGTATCTATTTATTTCTAATGCTTCTAGGAGATCTAATTTTGAACTTTTGATTTTATATGTAATATGTCAAAGTTTTTATTGGATGAATGGTTTTCTTTTATTAGGTGGTTTGAATAATTTGAATCAGATTTATTTTATCGAAGCTACGTTTATGTTCAGATGTTCTTGTGCCAAAACTCCTATAGGTCCTACCGATATAAATTTTATCACAAGAACCGCAATTGAGTTTAAAGATTCCTGATTTACTTGATTTTTCAACACGAGATTTATTATTTTTAATATGTTTACCTAAGTTATTAGAAGTTTTGAAAGTTATATTAAAATTTTGTTTAACGAGAAAGGATTTAATATTTGTTCAATGCGAACGTCCAACAGATTCAATATTTCTGATTCAATTATAACCACATAATTAAATCAGAAATATTGAATCTGTTGGACGTTTGCATTGAACAAAATTATTTTTCTTTCAACAACATCTATTACAGTAGTGAAAATGGTTTGATCATGGGAAATCCTTTGAGTCCACTTTTAGCAGAAATTGTTATGAATAATATTGAACAGAAAATTCATACACATCCACTCATTTCCAAATTTCTTTATTGGTATAGATAAGTTGACGACATCTTAGTATGTTTCATTGGAACTACTCGTCAATTAGACTCATTTCTTAATTTCATTAATTCCATCCATTTGAACATTAAATTCACGATAGACATTGAACAGAACGATTCCATTAATTTTTTGCACTTAAACATAATAATCATGTTTTTTTCGGTCTTTCGTAAACCAACACATACTGATACAATTATACAGAACTACTCATTACATCCAATTCAACACAAAGTTGCAGCTTTAAACAGCATGGTACATCGGTTACTCAATTTACCTTCATCAGTAGAAGATTATAATAAAGAGTTAAACATCATCAAACAGATAGCCATTAATGATTCATATAATCCGGATATGATAGATCTAATCATTAGTAAAAACTGTATCAGAAAGCAATAAATGAAGTATATCCTATTCATAAAGACTATAAAATATTCAACAGTTTAACATTCTGCGGTTCTGCAAGTACAAATATTAAATCCTTTCTCGTCAAACAAAATCTTAATATAACTTTCAAAACTTCTAATAACTTAGGTAAACATATCAAAATAATAAATCTCGTGTTGAAAAATCAAGTAAATCAGGAATCTATAAACTCAATTGCGGTTCTTGTGATAAAATTTATATCGCTAGGACCTATAGGAGTTTTGGCATAAGAACATCTAAACATAAACGTAGCTTCGATAAAAATAAATCTGATTCAAATTATTCAAACCACCTAATAAAAGAAAACCATTCATTCAATAAAAACTTTGACATATTACATATAAAAAAAAGTTCAAAATTAGATCTCCTAGAAGCATTAGAAATAAATAGATACAAACATTCGGACAAGCTTTTGAATGAACAGGTAGATGTGAATTATTCACCCCTACTTAACTTGTTTAATTAGTTTTTATTACCTTTCATACTAACTGTACAATGGCCCGGTGTGGATTTTCCTGTTATTCATCCAACTTGTTCTACGATTTGTTTATGATACCATACTCTTCATTCTGTTTTTCATTCTTGATAAAGCTGCTGTGTCAGCGAAACGTCGTCGAATTTTTTCAAATAAGTGTAGATTAAAGTTAACTGATATTATACACCGATACTTTAAAACAATAACTTTCAATATACTCCATTAGACTACGTGAATATAAAATCAATTCAGGTAGAAAATTCCAAGACAAACTAATACGCAATAATGAAAAACATTTTAGTTATTTTAGGTTCAAATAAAAATATTTCTGGAAATGGAGTTCCTAAAATTGATATTCTAACTGATTATTGGTCTTCAATGTGAGCAGTGCCAAAGCAACACAATTCCAGTGCAAGTTGGATTTTAAAGGAAAGGTCTCGATTTTCTAAAATAGAATACATGCGATTTGAAGAATTTTCAAACGAAGATATAACATCAATTATTAAACACACAAAAAATTGGAAATCTCCAGGTGTTTATGGTATTCATAACTTTTGGTTCGAAAAATTCTCTTGCGTTCATGAAAAATTAGCTGAATATTTTCCAATTATAATAAAGAACCCCGCAGCTACTCTTTTATTTTTTACACAAGGAATTACTTATTCAAAGCCGAAAAGTGCTAATACTATTCATCCATCTCAACATAGACTAATAACTTGCCTTCCAACAATATATAAAATTCTAACTGCGTGTATTACCAAAAAATGTATGCACATTTGGAGAATTATCATATTCTATCCGAACAACAAAAAGGATGTAGAAAAACTCCTTGGTACTAGAGAGCAACTTGCAATTCATTATTTTGCTTTGAATCAAGCTCAAACCAAGAAGAGAAAAATTCATACAGCCTTCATGGATTACCAAAAGGCTTTTGATAGCTCTTCTCATTCATATCTTCAAGAAATTCTAGAAATTTATAAAATTGATTAGACACTTCGTCTTTTTCTTGAATTTGTAATGAAAAAATATTGGGATTTTAGGTCCAAAGAAGAATTTATTTGAACAGTTACAGAAGATAACAGTCATCAAATATCGTAATATTCTCCGTAGGTTTCTTTTCGAAAAAATAAAGAGGTAGAGTCATTGGTTTTCTCCTTAGTTTATACAGCTCAGAATTTATTTGTATCTTTCTTAGAATAAACCTAATTTATTTCTTTTTCATGTGAAATATCTCAGAAAGGATCAATTCTATCAATCCTTCAAAATTTCCAAAATCCCAGAGGTAATATTCAAAATATCAGGTGATTCCATATAAATTTGGTTGTGTGTACATATTTTCACATTTCGCCCTAACATATAATCCGCTTTTTAGTCATTATGTTTATTATAGGAATGAAGAAATCTATTTTTGATACTGTCGCAATGAATGTTGGTATGTAAATAAATCTAACCTAACCTACTGAATACATACTAAAAATATTATGTATAACTTACAAAATTGAACAGAAAAGTGTTACCTTTACAGATACAAAACACTTTTATTTTTTTTTAATGGAATGCCGGCAACCAAATTACCCAACAACACTCTTAAATTATCTTCCTATAATGAATTAAGGCATTAGTCTAAAGAAAATCTAACACCCTTTCATCCTAGGAATCGAACCTTGGTTTTATCATATGGCAAATGAAAGCACAATCCTCCCTCGTACTAAGGATTCGGTAGCACAACTTTCGTTGAGCTTAAAATGTCAAGGGAATTATGCAAATAATTTGCGAGGCATACTTCGTCTAGCCGACGCTTTTAGGTGAACGAAAAAGGGGAGAGAACTGAGAAAACGACAAAATTATTGCAGTAAATACTCGAATAGGCACCACATATCACAACATGTTCCTGCGTTGAATAATATTTTATTTTCACTTGCCGCTCAGTTTGCTATCAGCTATGCTCAGTTGCCATGCCACGCTCATTTTCATAAGAAAAGTGTTTTGATTTATCGATCAACATTTAACGACCACCCAGATAGATTTTATCCAGCATAACTCGAGTAATGGATATGCAAGTGCGTGTTTCGCATGAAATAACTTATAGAGAATCTTTTTCCGCTAATTGACTGGAAAAGAAATAGAATCCTTAAATACACCAGAAAACTTGATGGATTGATTCCTTGACCTGTTTCAAGAAGATTCAAGAGACAAAGGTACACTTTCGTTTCGTGAAATATCAACAATTTGAGCTTTTCCGTTCGCTTGTCACATTCTACTAAGTCAAAAGTCATTAGAGTTCAAAATCCAAATGTAAATCATCAAAACGTCAAAAGATCAATATGAACATCTCTACAGAAAACTCACAACAGTAAGAATTTCGAACATCAGTTATCTCAGCAAGCACCAACTTCATCTATTGATTCAGAGACACATGACATAACTTTCTATCCGAGATTTGTAAACCTGTCAAATATTCCATTCGGTGGCGAACGAACTGATCTTCTAAACAAAGCTCCTAAATTCGCCCCAAATCTTTCAACAACGTTATTCAAGAGAACAGATCTGACTATCCAAATAGTCAAAAATGTCATCGGAAACTCTTTCCTTCATTAGCATAAAATCACCGAAAATAATCAAAAATACTCAATGAAAACAATGATATTACACTATACGTTTTACTAGCAAGAAATACAAATAATACACTGTTACTGCAGTTTCAAGTTTTCGCTCATCATCAGACAGAGAGTAATCTTGAATAACAATTACATTGGCTTCTATAGCAAATTGAAAAGGACAGTAGATGTTATGAGAGTAAATATATAAAAGACTCATTTAAAAATATCAAATATTTGGGTTTCACCCAACACTGTTTGGTCATTCATTATTATGTCATTACGAATGTATAGAGTAGGGGTGCTCAAATTTCAACTGCTGGCGATCTACCTCAATATTTTTAGACTACTTACGATAGACTCTGAGAGGCTGCAAGTATGTGTGATGCAGGGTTGTCGTACATACACGAAACACCCTATCTCCCTAGGTAGGGTGTACCGTAGCATATATTGGTATTAGCTTTCCGCACAATATACATTATTTTAGTCAAGGTTCATCTCTCTATAATATCAATGAATAAACTCATAGTTATTCAAAATTGCGAGTTTATTGGTTGTCACAAAACAAAAGAGTTACATGACCCAACCATTGCCGTCAGTTGAAGGGTGATGTGCCTTAGATTCGGATATTTATCTTCAGATATGAAACACCAGAAATTTGTATCAGATGCTGTAGCTTTGAGATGTATATCTGATATAATCTGCACCAACTCATTTTCAACAGAACATGAGTTCATAGTAAACTGACGTGCTATTTCAGTAGATAATTCCTGAATGTTTTTACATTAAAAGGATAACTCATAAATGATGCTATATTTACCAATTTACTGCAGTTATGAAAACACATTCCGAATTGTTCCAAAATATTTGATAATTCAGCCTCATACGTATCATAACTCAACTGAGGAATCCTTGCTTTCAAAGACAGAACAAAACTTGTCGATGTTAAATGCAATGGAATGAAAAAATTAAGGGAAATATTCATTAGCTGGAAACGATGCCACCAAACCGTTTTTGCTTCATCGGTTGTAATGCTCACTAACTTATATATTGGTAGCTCGTAGTTTTTTACAAAATTGAAGAAAACGTCATATATATCTCCGCCACGGGTTTCTCCTTCAGAGGAATGATTGTCAAAAATTCTTCCTTAGCCAACATGTCATTGAATACCATTCGAATAAAAATGCACGGCTGGGCAGTGTCTGTCATATCGGTGGATTCGTCGAACTATAAAGAAAAGTATGTACATTTCATGATATCATGTTTTAGTTTATCTGCCATGTCCTGACTCATGACTTCAATACGCCTTGTGACAATCGGATGAGATAACTGAAGTTCTCTAATAGCAGACGTGATTTCTGTTTTATTTTAAAATCTCCAAATAAAGTCTCACCCGCTTCAAAAAATGCTTCCTTCTCAACCGATCCATCTTCGAATGGTTTCTTGTGTTTCGCCAATATGTGAGATATTCTAAATGACGCTATCGTAGCAGCTTTTGATTGTTTGGCTGGTCTCTATGTTACTTTGCTTAGGTATTGAAACTGACGCACGACAAATAAGACAAATGCATTTATCCTTCACCATGCAAAAGAAAAATTCTTCCTCACAATCGTTATTATAATGAAACGTCTTAGATTTCTTCGCTGCACTCATTTTATACTATTCAATAATAAACTTTGCATCGACGTAGTATGACCTCCAAATTACAATTCAGAATGACTCCAATTCCTGCAGGCGCAACATTTATATCGGCGTGAACGAAAGTCTTGAATTTTCCCGTCAAACGCACCGCTCGAAATGACTAGAAAAGCGGCAAGAATTTCTTTGACAAGTACCGCGCGTTCCTTTGATAAAGCCGCCTTTTGCCGCTAGCAGAGGTTATTTTATTACGTAATAAATTTTTTCAGTTTAGTTACCTAATTATTAATTTTTTTTCTCAGGATCTACTCAAAAAGCACCTGCGATCAACCGTTTGAGCACCCCTAGTGTAGAGATTTGAGGATTTCAATGAACTCCAGGAAGTCCTATTTCCCGGTTTTCGAGTCCATATGCATAATCTCCAAGTTGTCCATACCAGGGAAAGGGTGTTTCTTTTATATGCAGTGGTTTGCGAACGTCAAATCTTGTTTATACTTGACAAAGGCTGTTTGGTGATCTATTCTTGAAGGTTCGACCCGTTTGCCTTATGTATATCTGATTGCACTTTGGGTATATGAGCTTATAGGCACCCGATTTTTTCTCGTTTTGAATAGGATCTTTAGCATTGAATATAAGTGACGATAGTTTGTTCTGAGGTCTAAATGCCACTTGAAGTTTTAATTTTGAAATATTATTTGCGACTTTGTCACTGATCTTTCCAAAGTACGACAAAGAAATGAACTCATCGGGTTTTTCACATCTTACGTTTGGGTATATTTGATGAATAGCGTGATTGAACCTGTTTCAATATTTTTTCGATTATATTAGGGTCAAAACCATTTCTTTTCGCTAGGAATTTGATAATTTGTATTTCAGATTTTAAGTTTTCTGGTGCGATGGGATCTCCTTCGAGCCCACTTCTTGCCGACGTATTTATGTCCAACCTAGAAGAACAAATTCTGAACAATAGTCTATTAGTCACAATCGGTTTTTGGTATAGGTGTGTGAATGATATATTGGTATGTTTGAATGGTACTTCTCGACATCTTACCCAATTTCTCAATCTCATTAATAATATACATCCAAAAATAATATTCAAATTAGAAAATGAAAACAATAACCAACTTCCATTCTTGGATCTCTCAATTTCTCGCGCGAACGGTAGATTCATTCTCAATTTTTTCCGAAAACCCTCATGCACTAATATATGTAAACCCTCAGACTCAAACCATCCTAATTCACGAAAAATATCTACATATAATTCTCTAGTTCAGGGGTGAGCAAACGGTAGAGTGCTTTTTGAGTAGATCTCGAGAAGTAGGTCACTAAAGTACAAAAATTTCGTACGTAATAAAATAACATTCTACTATCGGCAAAAGGCGGCTTTATCAAAGGAACGCGCGGTACTTGTCAAAGAAAAGTCGCGTTTCTTGCCGCTTTTCTGGAAATTTCTCGTGACGCGATATAAATGTTGTGCCTGCAGGAATTGGAGTAACTCTGAATTGTAACTTGAGGCAATATTACGTCGATACAAAGTTCATTATTAAAAAGTACAAAATGAGTAAAGCGAATAAATCTAAATCGTATCATTTCAATAACGATTAGGAGGAAGAATTTTTCTATTATATGGTGAAGGATAAGTGCATTTGTCTTATTTGTCGTGCGTCAGTTGCAATACCTAAGCGTAGTAACTTAGAGAGGCATCATAAAACGGTTCACAAAAACTATGAAAAGGATTTTCCGCCACAGAGTGAATTGAGAAAACGAAAAGTATGTGATTTGATATCTTGTTTGAAAAAAGAACAAACCAAGTTAACAAGACCAGCCAAACGATAAAAAGCTGCTACGATCGCGTTATTTAAAATATCTCATATATTGGCGAAACACAAGAAACCATTCGAAGATGAATCGGTTGAGAAAAAAGCATTTATTGAAGCGGGTGAGACTCTATTAGGAGATTTTAATAATAATACCGAAATCATGTCTGCTATTAGAGAACTTCAATTATCTCGTCCGACTGTCACAAGGCGTATTGAAGTCATGAGTCAGGACATGACAGATAAACTAAAACATGATATCATGAAATGTACATACTTTTCTTCACAGTTCGACGAATCCACCGATACGACAGACACTGCCCAGCTGTGTATTTTTATTCGGATGGTATTCAATGACATGTTGGCTAAGGAAGAATTTTTGACAATCATTCCTCTGAAAGGGAAGACCCGTGGCGAAGATATATATGACGTAAACTAAACCAAACTTGTTTAAACAATCTTCTCATCTACAGAGAATAAGATCTTCGGTTTTGCAGACGATTGTACCCTGGTTTCGTCTTTCAGTAGTCAGCGGTCGATTACAGTTGCGGAATCTCAGCGTCAACAAATTAATAACTTAAACTCTGACTTACAGAAGATATCGGAATGGGATCAGTTGAACCTGGTGAGCTTCAACACAAGCAAGATACAAGCAACTACGTTTTCTAAAAAGGTCCCCGCTGGAGAACTTGATCTCACGATACAAGGTGAACGAATTGCATCGAAAGATTCGATGCACATTCTCGGAATAACAAGCTCCGGATTTTTACTGGCATGAACATGAATCAGCAATAGCTGAGTCTGCATCAACTGAACTAAGTTTTCTTTTCAGAACCAAGCGATACTTCACGTCAACTCTGCTGTTGCTTCTATATAGGGCGCAGATTTCACCTGCTTTAGAATATTGTTCTCATGTATGGTGATCTGCACCCACACATTCGTTTCAGATGTTGGATAGAGTGCAAAAACGGTCTGTGCGCCTCATCGACCATCCGGAGATCACCCTCGATCTCCAACCGCAAGCTCTCAGAAGACAACTTGCTGACCTTTCTCTGTTTTACAGAGAAGATGCTTCAAGGAGCTGAAAGACCTTGTATCGGGAAAACTCATGTTTTGCCAAACACTAGGCTGGCAAGGAGTTATATTTAACGACCCCTCGAACCTCTTTCTCCATAAGAATTCCTTTGATAACACCGGTGAGCTTCTGTCCAACTTCTTTCCAACATCCTACAATTTAGTCCTCTTCAAGAAGCGAGTAAACAGACACCTCAATTCTTCCCAAGCGCCCACTCATGTGGTTTAACAGGTCACCTATTCCTGGAAAGCGCTCATAAAGAAAAAGCGAACGAAAATGACCTTTACTTTACCTTTCATATTTGGTTTCCACTAAATAAATATGTCAACAATATCATTAATAAGTCAAAATTTAGTATCAACTCAAACATGAGAAACGATTTTCAGAAATTATAGAGAAAAAAGCTTTTTCGGGGAATAACAGGACTAATGTAATAATTATTCAAGAGAGACACCAGAGAATGAAAAATCGTACAATGTGAGGATTCTTTTTTCTAAACTTTCGATAAGAATACAGGGTGTCGGCACTAATAGACCCATTAGAGGTATCTGGGAAAAAAGTTTTTCGATCAATATCAAATTTTGGCATTTTAGTAATTTTGGTTTAATTTTTTTTCTTTCGCGAGTATGTGAATTGGGTCGCATCTTTTCATACGCGAATAATGAGTTTTCACTGTATTCAAATTCATACTCATTAGGGCATTTGTAAATGAGTTGACAAAACAACGATGGAAATACAGATCAATAAAATAAACGTTTTATGCAAATCACATTTTTATTTTTCAATGTTTCACATTTTCGAGAGTGATTTAGTTTAATTTCCCTAGAGCAACCCGTTCATCTTCGTGAATACGACACTTGATAAATATAAACTCCTAACGTGTATGCATATGTGCGATGGGGAGAGAATGTTGTCCCTGGAATATCTTCTCGAATAATAGTTTTAATGACATGGTTGGTGAAATATTATCACTGAATGCCGCAGAAGAGGGGTCGGTTTCCTTGCAAAGAATGTTGTGTTCGTTTTCCGGCACTGAAAAAGGACTACGTTGTTTTGACAGCAAGGATATATCTGTTTGTTACGCTTGATACATGGAGATACTATATAAGCATGGTTCTAATGGATGTTTTGTGGATTCTTAATGATAAAATATCATACATCATTAACGCGGTGAGAGTGTGGCAGGATATGTCATACCTAATGTTACCATACGTCTGTCCCGCTGTCCCCTGCGAGGAAAAAAGGTCCTGCTTTCGTTAACAGCCCAAACGATAACTTGATTTGCAATTTATTTTTTGCAACCTCAACGCGTGACGCGGGTGCGGCGAGTGACGAGAGAGCGACCCGCCCTCGCGCCGCGCGCGCTTGAGCATTTCACGTTCACGTTAAGTTTAAAGTGACGTCATAGCAAGGGATATCTGGTTGGAAAAGACTGCAATGGACGAGACCAAAACAACTAGTCTCGCGCAAAGGAATCACTAGTAACATATGGTGATTTGGTTATGACCATTGCATTGAAATGCGGCGTTGGCGTATTTCTATTGTTTATTTCAGTTCGCTTCCTTGTGCTGATTGAAATTGGATTGAAGTGTTTTCCTCGAAGTTTTGATAATATTTGAATCATATTTTGAAATCAGTTCTTTTCAAAACTCAGTGTTTCTAATATTTATTCTATATAAATAGTAAAAATGCCAAAAGCTTTCTCGAGCCAACCCCAAAACATAATTGCATCATCATGCAATTATTTCCAAATAGAAGTGAACGATGATTTCTACTAAAATATATAATTATATGCTCGACGCGTTTCGATACACAGTATCTTTATCAAGAGCGAATGATTACTACAAATATATCTTACTAACAAATTTTTATATATACTAAAGAAACAATTCACTCAGAACTATCCGTACTTGAACTAATGTTTAGGAAATAAATTTAATAAGGGTGAGTTATTTATGTCTACCTGATCATTAAGAGTTTCCGGCGAATACCTAAATCTGTTAATTTCAAGTACTTCCAGAATGTTGAGTTTTATACCTATATTCTCAAAATGTAGGATTTTAAATTCTGAACTGAAAGAGTCCCGTTTTCAGTAAGATGATTTCAATAATTTGAATCGGTTTTTCATTGATGAAACTGCTTTTATGTTCAGAGATTCTGACATTAAAGTTTCTTCCTGTTCTACCTATATAAAACAATTGCAATCTGCACAATCCAATCTATAAACACCTGATTCATTTTCTTCATTAATTGGAGATTTATAATTCCTGATAAATGAACCTAAATTTGTTGATGTTTTGAACGCTATATTTAATTTTGAATTTTTAAGAAGGGATTTCATTATTGCTAATATTGCATAAAAATATTGAATTTCTTGTCTTGGTGTTCACCGATTGGATATATATGTTGTAGAACTAATTTTTGTTTTTCTTATGTAATATGCTGCTAACTAAATTTGCATCATAACCATTATTTATTGCGATCTGTTTTATCAAATTCAATTCTTTGAAATAATTATCATAAGACATCGGTGTGTTCAAGAGACTATGTATGTAGCTATTAAATGCTGCAACTTTATGTTGATAAGGATGTGCCGATGTATAATGAATTGTGATATTGTATGAGAAGGCTTATGATAAATTGAAAACTGGTGTTTATCATTTAAATACAACATTATGGCGTTGTTATTTAACGATTGATTTTATAAAAGTGATGAGGGACTCATAATGGGAAACCCCTCAAGCCCTCTTTCAGCAAAAATCTTCTTGGGTACCATAGAAAAAACTATTCATAAACATCCACTTAGTAGCAGTGTTTCAGAGGAACAAACAGACAGTTCACTGTATTCGAAAATTTCATCAACAACCTGCACCCAAAAATAAAATTCACTTCTGAAATAGAACAGAACAATTGGATCAATTTCCTAGACCTGACAATAACAAGATCAAATAATAAACACCAGTTTTCAATTTATTATAAGCCTTCTCATACAGATATCACAATTCATTATACATCGGCACATCCTTACCAATATAAAGTTGCAGCATTTAATATCTATATACATAGACTCTTGAACACACCTATGTCTAATGATAATTATTTCAAAGAATTGAATTTGATAAAACAGATCGCGAAAAATAAAGGTTATGATGCAAATTTAATTAGCAGCATATTACATAAGAAAAAACAAAAATTAGTTGAACAACATATATATCCAACCGGTGAACACCAAGACAAGAAATTCAATATTTTTACATATATATGCAATATTAGCAATAATGTGAAATCCTTCTTAAAATTCAAAATTAAATATAGCGTTCAAAACATCAACAAATTTAGGTTCTTATCACGAATTATAAATCTCCAATTGATAAAGAAAATGAATCAGGTGTTCATAGATTGGATTGTGCATACTGCAATTGTTTTTATAGGTATAATAGGAAGAAATTTTAATGTTAGAATCTCTGAACATCAACGCAGTTTCATCAATGGAAAAACCGATTCAAATTATTCGAATCATCTTAGGGAAAATGGTCACTCTTTCAATTAAGAATTTAAAATCCTACATTCTGAGAATAGAGGTATAAAAATCAACATTCTGGAAGTACTTGAAATTAACAGATTTAGGTATTCACCGGAAATTCTTGATGATCAGGTAGACATAAATAACTCACCCCTATTAAATTTATTTAACCTAAACATTAGTTCAAGTACGGATAGCTCTGAGTGGATTGCCTCTTTAGTATATATAAAAATTTGTTAGTAAGATATATTTGTAGTATTCATTCGCTCTTGACAGAGATACTGTGTATCAAAACCCTTCGAGCATTTAATAATATATTTTAGTAGAAATCATCGTTTACTTGTATTTGTAAAAATTGACGTAAAAGCTTCTCGTCAATTGAAATTATTTCCAACAAGAACGAGATAATGGGGTGCCTTTTCTCCTCCTTACAGCTGTAAGAGATGTAAGTACCACTAAAATAAGTAACAGAAGAGGCCTTCCATCCAAGTAAGCATTTCATCCATTAACAATATTACGGCTGAGACAAAGACTGGCGATCCACTGAGAAGTCCAAGAAAAATGCGAAAACGTGTACTACATATTGACGGTTGTGATACAACTGCCATAAGAAATACTATCTATGACAACTTCCAGAACAGTGAGTAGTCATTAAAACCTTTGTCTAAATCAAGTTTAATATTATATTCATTGTAGAGAAATATATTACGTTGTCTGCATTAAAAGAAAAACTCCACGAAAGTGATGTTTTCAATGGGTGTAAGACATCTCTGTGGAAAATTGTACAAAACATTGGATTTGAGCATCCCAAAGATAATCGAAGGAGAGGTTTGATGAACTACCTCATATTGCATTGAAGCGTATCCATTTTCATGTCGTCATTATATATTCGTATGAAAAAATGAAGGATTACGTGAATTTGTCTATATTGACGAAACATCGATTTTCAAGAATGGTACTATCGGTTATTCGTGGCAAGATGACAATATCAAAAATGTGAATGAAACAAAAGTTGGTGGAGTCAGGTTAGGTTATACACTATTGTTCCTACTATTTCAAGATATTCTAAATTTAAAAAACACAGTGTTATGCTTCAAAATACACTCTAATATTCAGTATAATCTCCCTGAAAATTAATACACTTGATCCAACAATCCTCCAATCTGTGGATCCCATCCCTGAAGTGGGAATCCGTAAGGTCTGCAAAATACGCTTCAACAGCCGTTATGACCTCTTCATTTGATGAAGAACGCTTGCCACACATAAATTTTTTGAGATCTGGAAACAAATGGAAATTGCTGGGGGCCAAATCTGATAAATACAGTGGAAGCTCCAACAATTCGAACTTTAATTCAAGGATTTCAGACATTGTCAAAATGCTGTTGTGGCACGGTGCATTGTCCTAATGAAAAAGGATTTTTTCCTTCTGCAAACCGGGTCTTTTTTTCAAGAATTTTTTCCTTCAACTGGTCCAAAAGGTTGCAGTTATATTCAAAATTGATTGTTTCATCAGTTTGCAAGTAATCCACGAACAAAATTCCTTTCGCATACCAAAAAACTGATGCCATAACCTTCTTGGCCGATTTCCGGACATGAACTCGTTTCGAAGTCGAACAACCAGGTTCACACCAATCTCTCGCTTCTTGTTTTGATTTAGAATCATGGTGATAGACCCAAATTTCATCCATAGTGATGAATCGACATAACAAAATCCACTTAATCTTTTTAAAACGCTCCAAATGTTGCTGAAAAAGTCTCATTCGAATGTGTTTTTGTTCCATTGTTAGCGAATGCGGCATCCATTGTACACAGCTTGCTAAAACCCAAAATTTTACTTAAAATATGGCTCACACTGCCTAATGAGATGTGTAGAGCCTTCACTAATTCCCTCTCAGTCAATCGACGATCTTGCAAAACCATATCCTGTATTTTGGCTATGATTTCTGGTGTTGATGCGCTTTTTGGACGTCCTTCACGTGGATCGTCATTAAGGCTTGTACTACCACGTTTAAATTCAGCAACACATCTTTCTACTGTTCCAATTGTAGGAGAACAATCATTATACACTCTTAACATTCGTTCGTGAATTTCTTTTGGTGCTACACCTTCCAAAAATAGGAATTTTATCACTCCACGATATTCAATTTTTTACATTGTACAAAAATACTGTGACACGGCGACACTAAATGGCTTGTAGACAAAGAAGGAATTGACAGATTGAAATGAACCTTCACATACGTTCATATGAAGAGTGTACCAACAAAACGAAAACAAATTTGGACTAGTAGCAACGCCCTCTCTTATCGAACGACAAAACTCGTTGAACAACCTGGTAGACTTGATATATTCATTTAATTTTAGTGTGTGTTTTATAGTTCTTTTATAGGGCAAACTGACCACTCATTCACCTACGACCATCTCTCAACCTGACCTTCGGGTGGTCACTGAAGGATAATTTACAATAAAAGCGAACTAACTTGTTATATTTACATGATATGAAATCGGATCAAATCTAGTATGATAAATGAGAATTACTAAATAAAAAGTACTGACCAATTTTACTCCACTCAATATACCAAACTCAATAACTCCCAATCTTACCTGAAAAAAAATTATATTATATTAATTTTATTTCACAAAATCAAAATACACTGCAATATTCATTCAAAACGATGAAACACAATCAACAAAGCATACCACGTACAATTTTATTTGTCTACAGAATACGTAAATAGAGTGCTAAGAAGAATATTTGAAAAATAATCAAAACTGAAAACTTTTCCAATTTCACGGCCAATTCTTTGAACAATTCGGTCTAAGCAAAGAACGCTTCCATTCTTACTGAAGTGCATGCAATAAAACTTGATACAGCATTGTTTCAACAACATTTCGTCTTTCTTAAATATATGAAAATGCAAAATACAAACTTCATAGTGAATATTTATCCAATTCTTCGTGAGTTTTCTCAATATCTCAAGAGGAATAACTGTGAGAAACTGTTTGGAAGAGATCGCCATCGACTGAATCGATGTGCAGAAATTAATATTTCCACAGTTTAGAAATTTCTATTTTCGACAGCACACAATGTAAATACACACACCATAAAAATTGTCGCATCACCTGGTATTCTGAATTCCACAATCGATTAAGCAGCTTTCTGTGTTACTTGTTGATTTTCGAATCTTTGAATTTATTTTAATGGCAGCTGAACGTCCTGGACGCTATTTAAGTGATCATGAAGTGGTAAGAATTGTAATACTTCTAGAGGAGGGGCGAAGCCAACGTTACGTGCCTAACTTGTTGAATGTTAACCAAATCACTATTTCAAGAGCAATTAATCGGTACCACGAAACAGGGCAGTATGGAAGAAGGGCCTGACAGGAAAGAAATCGGATAACAACACCAGTTGATAATAGTTGGCTTCGTTTAACTGAACCAAGAGTTCGTCACTGTACGGCTAAAATGCTACAAAATAAACTTGCACTTTCCAGAAATGTGCATATTTCATTGCAAACTGTTAGGAACAGGCTCAGGGAAGACGATATCAGACCAAGGGTGGCTTTCACCGACCCGCGTCTCACAAGAGAGGATCGAATTGCAACACTTCAGTTTGCGAGGGAACATGCCAATTGGGTTATTCCAGAATGGTCGAATGTTCTCTTTTCCGACGAGTCCAGGTTCTATCTAGTATCAAATGATAGATGCATGCCTATATACAGACGACCTGGGGAACGGTATCAGCAATGCAATATTCGGCAAACCGAAAACTTCGGAGGGGGCTCAGTAATTGTGTGGGGAGGCATTTCTTTCCATGGTCGAACTGAGTTAGTCCTAGTGAATAATGGAAGAATTACAGCGGCAGGATACATCGCAGATATCCTTGAACCCCATATTGTACCCTTCGGCCCATTGACTGGCGAAAACTTCATTTATATGCATGATAATGCTCGGTCGCATGCAGCTAGAGTAGTTACAGAAATTCCGCAAAATACCGAAATTGATATTTCAAGATGACCGGCCAGAAGTCCCGACTTGAATCCCATAGAACATGTTTGGGACAACATGGGGTGGCAATTTCAGAAACGTAAGATGACGTAGAACACTCCAACAACTAGAAAATCTGCTGCATGAAATTTGGAACTCATGGACTCAAGAGTACATACAAATTTTGTTTGAGGGTCTTCCGAGACGTATACTGGCAGTAATTAGGGCCCGGGGAGGAAACACTCGATTTTGAAAATGACTAGTAACTATTCGATGCTAGTTGATTGGTCTCTTCGCGAATGTTTGAAGATGGTAGAATTTTTTAATTTTTCATTTACTCGAAAATTGTTGATATTTTCCATTATAAACTCATCTCTTTCGAATGATATCTTCTTATTTTACACTTCTGAAAGTTACCAAGCGACTCTTGAATGAACAACCTAAAAGTTCATATAGTATTGTCGTGAAAGTAACGTGATGCGACAATTTTTGTGGGAGGTGTATTACACAGAATGTTTCAAACAAGCCATCCTGAATATTTATTATCCCGTAGGACACATTTGCCGAAACACATCGAAAGAAATTATTTGGGGGACATCTTTTAACGTTTATTTGTAACTTCAACGAGCAACCCTCTAAAAGAGGGCGCCTTAAACTCTTCGAAGCTTCTTTTAAACTGTGTATGAGATAAATAAGTTTGAAGTATCCAGTTCGTGACATCATCATCTACAACGAGGCAACTTAAAAATTTTGTCATTTTTCAAGATTACTGAGAATAGGGAATCAAATTAATTTTTGTTTCGAGGATAGTAAGCGCCTGCGTGCATTCGCGTTCCTATATTCCCGGATCTAATCGTAATATCGGTACATACATACAATAGGATTCGGTACCCTTCGTCAACACGTCGGTAAATGAACTAATAAGAAAGTAAAATAGACCTCATTATTACTGCGCCTAAATCATACTTTCAAATGTTATATATTGGTTCTGCTTTTCCTTTGACATAAGCCGCCTTCACCGCGGTCTGTTTTCTTTAAAATGTAAACAAACAAAATGTTCGAGTAAAGCGACCTCATTAGCCAATGCATTAAGTATATTATTGAATGCCACTTATTAAACGTTACGTCAATTAGTAAAAGCCGTTTTGCGTTTTTTATTGTGAAATTAGACTTTTAATCTATTCTAATTCTGGAAAATGCACCAGGTCATCCTCGCGAATTGGAAACATCCAAATATAGAAGTGACATTGTTACCTTCCAACATGACCTTTTTGCTTCAACTTATGCACAAAGTAACAATCCATGCCTTTAAGCTCTACTACATTAGACGAATCGTTACTATGTAAAATGTAATTGACATTATGAGAATTGCGAATATTACTACGTGAAAAATATAATTGTTTAAGTTTATTCACCGCTATAGTGATTTCGAGCATTCGCTCATCATGAAACGAGTATGAGTTTAAAACTAAAATACAAAGTTAGCAATTTTCTCATATATAGGTACAACAAAATGGGTTAACAGAAGAAGTAACACACACATTAAAAATTAACATTGGGTACTAATACAGAATTGAGAATTACTAAAAATCCCAAAAATTGAGGGAAAACATAAATCTGTCAGGTCTTCAAGTAATGTCTGATTATTGTTTGTATTGTGTTTAGCTTCGAATATTTCGAGAGAATTGAGTTTTATACCTTCTGCGGAAGGTTGAATATTGTTCCTTGAATAAAATTCTTCATTACGTCCACACATACAGCGATAATTTCGCGGGTTATGATTGATTATATTAGAAGTATATTTGGTTGACAACCAGCATGAATCAGGGGCGTAGTCGTTCGACATACCGTATTCTTACAGACACTGTGTGTAGCGTTGCGGTGAATAGTTGAACTAGTGTGACTGAGGTTTTCTGTTCATCTACTCTTCGTTTTCATAGTTTGCCGTAGCGCGGTGGAGTGGGTAACTTCTGTGTCGGTCCGTTGGAGCGCGCAATAACATACACATGTTTCGTTTCGCTCCAACGGATTGAGATGAAGTAGGGGCGGTATGGACTGGTTGTTTTGAATAGGTGGGCAGTGCTGACGAGGTCCTATAAGACCGAAACTGCAGTCCATTGCTCCTATTCGTGACAACTGCTCGTACCGTAACACTTCTTTTCGGCCCCGTTCGACGGTCAATTTGAAGGGTGGATCGGAAAACCAGCTTCGTCAAGGAAGGATATCTAACATGAATATTGTTCCTCGAATAAAATTCTTCATTTTGTCTAATTATATTGAAGATTATTGATGTGTGTGGTTGTCAGAACTATTTTGAGGATAAATACTGTTATAGGCTTTTTGAAAAAATTCCAAATTTGGTGCTCGATACACTAATTAAGTCTGTTAATTTTTTGTTGTCTGGTTAGCTCTGGAACTTTTAAGGGTCTTCTTCTGTATAAACTGTTTGAACGAAGTGTTCGACGTATCGTTTCGACTGATACACTGATTCCTGTTGCTTCTAGAAATTGCCTTTGGAGAATGGGGTGCGACGCACTAGGGTCTCTTCTTTTTTCTAATATTGCAAAAATTTTTGAGAAAACCATTAAACAGCGAATGGTAACCTTTCTGGACAAACACAATATATTGTCGGAAAGCCAATATGGGTTCAGTAAACACAGATCGACTGAGGACGCAATAAGGGAGTTAACTACGTATATTTACGATCGCATAGATAGAAACGTGCTTTGCATATTTATAGACTTATCTAAAGCCTTCGATACTATTCCCCATGATAAAATACTTACTAAGTTGCAGAAATATGGATTCAGAGGTGTGGCATTGAAGTTATTAACAAGTTATTTGAATGGTAGGAAACAAGTGGTTAAAATTGGAACTGTTTTAAGCGATAAAAGGCAGATTACTTACGGCGTTCCCCAGGGAACGTATTGGGCCCGTTATTATTCATATTATACGTGAACGACCTTCTTCAAATGGAACTTCGTGGAAGTGTTTTGAGTTTCGCTGACGATACCACAGTACTTTATGAGGCCAGCACATATGAAAATCTACAAAAAATAGCGGAAGAAGATTTCGCGGAAATAGGGAAGTGGTTGAAACATCATAAACTAACACTAAATGCAGAAAAATCAGTTTACTTACCTTTCACCTCTTACGAATCTAATCTTCCAAAGCAAGGCGCACTGAATATCGACAAGGACACTATCATTAGTGAGGCCACTTCAGGCACAGTAAAATTTTTGGGCATTGTGCTTGACCGACATATGAGGTGGGATCACCACTTTAGTTATGTGGCAAAAAAACTTCGGATGTTACTGGGCATTTTCAAATACTACAAAAGTGAAATGAATATAAGCCATCTGAAAATATTATATCACGCATTCGTGCAAGTAAATCTTACATATGGGAATGTTGGGTGGGGAGGAGTGTATGGCTGCCATGCTGAACAACTAAATATTTTGCAGAAATGGATCCTGAAAATCATGTATGGTAAAGGGAGCATATTTTCGAGTGAAGAGATTTTTGATTTGTCAGGAATGCTTGACATTGGACAGTTGTATGCTCTGAAACTAGTAACTCAAGTATTTACGAGTAAGATGAATGTAAACCCCATTGATTATAAATATGATACAAGGGGAAAAGACTCAGACTACAAAACACTACGCTCGAATAAAAGAATAGGACAAAGATCCAGCAAACATCTGGCACCACGAGTATATTCGCGTATACCAGTAGACTTGCGAATCTTGAAAATTTACAATTGTTTCCAAAAGAAAGTGGAACTTTGGATTCTTTGTGCCGGAAGAACAGAAATAGACAACTTAATTAATCAGCGGATAAACGAAAGTGCCTAGTTTAAATACTGAGTTCAGAAATTTCGCGGAGTGACTTGAAAAAAAAGAGAAGGAAAAAATATCTAAAATGTGAGGAAAAAAAACCTAAACTGTGACTTAAATACCCTAAATTGTG
Source organism: Cryptolaemus montrouzieri (assembly GCA_013387265.2). Lineage (NCBI taxonomy): Eukaryota > Metazoa > Arthropoda > Insecta > Coleoptera > Coccinellidae > Cryptolaemus > Cryptolaemus montrouzieri. Next base: position 5,117,679 of record JABFTP020000165.1, read on the forward strand.
GCTAAAATACCGGATTTGACTAACGCCCGATTATGAAAAAAAAAATAAACCTATCGTGAAGAAAAATTCAAGAAACATAGTGACTTTTTGTTTCGTAATTACGCGCTGTGAAACTAACTTCACTTTCAAATAGAGAAAAATATTCCACGCAAATGAAGTTATTATAAATTTAAGATAACAAAATATACCTATCTCAAAGGCGAACAGGCGAGACATTCTTCGGAATGATTAAGCCTCTGCTTTCTCATTGTTTATTACTCTGTATGTATGAAATCAATTGTAATGAACTTTATTATTATTATATCCAGTTGTTTTTACAACGAAAAACTTTATTCTTCACAAGTAGTCAATGATCCATGGTTGAAAACATCAATAATGTGAAATACCGAATGATTCTATATAAATTTGGTTGTGTGTATCTTAATCATTTTATGAATTTCTTGTGCAAATATTCTTACAAAGTTAATATTACGCAATTCATAAAATATATTTGAAACTTAGACACACAATTTTAGGGTCAATAATTACTCTAAACTTAATCGTAGGTCGGTGGGTTAATTCGGGTCATGTCAGATTGCCCTGTCGATAACTCAATAACCTCGAACAGAAAGGCAACTTCGAATAGAAGGGTAAACAAATTGAGGTTTGAATATGTTTTCCGGATCGCTGTCGAAATTAGCGGCGTATCCTGAAAACCAATTTGACAAACAGTGAATAAATTTCCAGACCGGCCACGGGAATACTCATTAGAATGACTGACAGCATAGTAAATACAGAAATCCCGGGTGGCCAAAGTCATCTTTGATGCTTTTACCCACGAATTTCTGTGCGGAGAAAATTGGACGGGATCAAGGTTGATTCGAGTTACATTCAGTAATCGAGAAACTGAAACATATCCGTAGCTACAAGGTAATTTAATCTATTAAAATTCTGATTCACTGTTGACGTTGTCAAAACAAGTCGCTAATTGTCTACAGAATTTCTAACAACTCGTTTTATTTATTTCACTGTTGTATCGAGAATTCAATGGAAAACGCTGCAGGTTATTGTTCCTACACTCATTGATCGATTTCGATGAAACAAATACAGAATTGTATCTCAAATGATGTTCTGACAGCTTTGTAGTTACTGAAAAAAGACTATGTATAAAATGAGAGAGGTTTGTGGAGCAAAAACAATAAAAATCACAGAGTATAGTATAAGCTCTTCATTCAGTTAGAACTGGCTAAAGTTTTCAGATTTTAATATGTATGGGTTCAGTTCTTCTTCCGATTCTTTTATGTTTAATATACATTTCGCTATGTCAAATTTCTTCCTAACCTCGGAGGCAAAATTAGCGGAACACTCGAAAATTTAACCAAATTCGAAGTCCGATATTTTTCCTAATTCTCAACCGATTAAGATGATTTTTTTCGGCAAGTTATAGATCAACTCTTCTGCTTTGTAGAAATTATAAGAGAGAACAAAAAAAATTTGAAAAACATTTTATACGGGGACAAAACTAAAAGTGTCTTTTTTGTCAAAAATTCGTAACACCCTGTGGAATTTCGTGGTCCGAGTTGAAACGTACAATATCATGGTCTATCAAGACACATCTTCCTACAGTAACGCCCTTCTTGTTTTATGCATTTATCTCTATTTTACAAGAGATATCCAATTTGAAGCGAAAAGTCACAAATTTCAAGAATTTATTTTTAATCTGGCGTAGGTGCATAACATCGGAGGTTAGCCAAAAAATGAAATCAAAATTAGAGAAGCGGAAATCTAACGAAATGAAAATTTTTGAAATTCACTGGCCAATTTCACGCTCCGGGAGAACTCGAAGTACACTGGAAAAATCGTTGATTTTGCAGATTTATTTTTGAATTTTTTTGTGTGACACTCTATAATAATTATCATTCCTGTCCAAAATTGAGAGCAGGTGTGTCCTGGCGATACACTCGTGAAATGAAATGAACATGTTGAGAAAAATGACCCACAAAAAAAAAACATTTGATTTTAGTAGCGAGTATGACCCCCCCGAGCTCTTATTACAGCGCGCATACGATTTCGCATACTCCCAATGATGTTGTCTATCATCTGTTGAGGTATGTTGTCCCACTCTTCCACCAAAGCCAATGTCAGCTCTTCAACGTTGCCTGGATTCCGTTGTCGAACCCTTCTTCCAAGAATGTCCCAAACGTGTTCGATCGGGTTTAAATCCGGTGACCGCGACGGCCAGTCCATTCGTGTGATCCCAACTTCATTGAGATATTCTATCACTATGCGCGCAGTATGAGGGCGCGCGTTATCGTGCATAAAAAGGAAATTTTCCCCTATGTAAGGAGCAAAAGGCAAAACATGGGGCTCCAAGATTTCTGTTATATACCGATGGGCATTGAGTGATCCATTGCCAATAATCTCCAGTTCTGTTCGTACTCCCAAGCATATGCCACCCCATATCATAACTGACCCTCCACCGTATTGCTCAGTTCCTGCGAAGTTTGCTTGATTGTACCATTCCCCTCGATGCCTCCATATTCTATCTCTACCATCCACGAATTTCACACAATATCGGCCCTCATCACTAAATAAAACTCGTCTCCACTGATTGATTGTCCATGCTACATGCTCCGTAGCAAACGCCAATCTTGCTACCCGATGGGCTCTATCGAGTCTTGGTGCTCTTGCTTGTGCGTATGATCTCAGACCAACTTCATTTAATCGTCTTTTGACTGTCGTCACACTGACGTTAATGTTATCCACTGCTCGTAAAAGGTTACGTGCCTGAACAGCAGTAAGACGAGGATTTCTTATGGTTTGATTGACAATGAAACGGTCATGTATAGCGCGGGTTGCCCGATTTCTTCCTTGTCCTCGCCTCCTCACGTACAATCCAGTTTTCCTGTAACGTCGGTAGATTCAATGGATAACCGACGTCGAGACACCCAACATGGTACCGACCGAGCGGTAAGTGCGCCCTTCCTCGATCAATGTAACTGCCCTTGCTACTAAGGTTGGTGGTAAATCTCTCATTCTGAATGAAAAATACCGCGTCGAATCGTAAACAGTAAAAGAATCACAAAACACCGCAACCGATCGAATTTGTATCAAATCAAAGAATGAAAAACTCTCATTCTTTAAACAAGTGCAAATGTGGTCATATACAAAAAAACGTGTGTTGTATTTCATATTTGATAAAAAAAGGTGTGCACATGTGTAAATGAAAAGTTTTATCAATGGTCCCAGAATTCGGTTGTGTATTTTAATACCTACCGACTGTTATCTCCTATGAATTCCTAATTTTCACCAAATTAACCAAATTGTCATCAATAACTAATGCAATTCGAACATAAAAATCGCAAACGACAATTTCGACACGCCTGAGTGATAATAAGAAAATTCCAAATTGATAGACGAATTTTAATGACAATTTCTTGATTCAATGAAATTTCTCTAAAATGGTGATTTTTCACTTGAAATTAAATATATTTTGCAAACATAGAGATAAACGCATGAAACAAGAAGGGCGTTACTGTAGGAAGATGTGTCTTGACAGACCATGATATTGTACGTTTCAACTCGGACCACGAAATTCCACAGGGTGTTACGAATTTTTGACAAAAAAAACACTTTTAGTTTTGTCCCCGTATAAAAATTTTTCCAAACTTTTTTGTTTTCTCTTATAATTTCTACAAAGCAGAAGAGTTGATCTATAACTTGCCGAACAAATCATCTGAATCGGATGAGAATTAGGAAAAATATCGAACTTCGAATTTGGTTAAATTTTCGAGTGTTCCGTTAATTTTGCCTCCGAGTGTATTTCAATTGATGTCATGTTTAAATTGATTACATTTTTCCTATATTTTTTTTATCTGAGGTTTTATTTATACAAATTCACTTGTTCTTTTTGTCCTCTGATATGTATTGTAATCAACCCACTGAGCTGTGCAAACACTTTTATATTATGTGTAAGGCATTAATGAATGAATACTGAATACTGAATACTTCTTTTGGGTAAGACGTTTTTGCAAACCTATCTCCTGCTGTGATGTCTATTTTTGGAGACCATTTACTTACTTCGTTGTTATTTAGATTTATCATTTCTCGGGGCACCTCCGGAGTTTGGTGAGTGTATTCATTTGATTTCAAAGTGTGGTGCTTATCCGCACATTTTCCGAGTGAATGTTTTGATCTGGTTTAATTTTGGATCGAACAATTTTTGGTGTAATTGATCTTCTATATACAGCTTCAACGAAAACTGAACAGATATTCATTTCTGATCAAAACGCAAAAACAGGTCAATTTTTGTTTCCATGGGGACATCTTTTGGGGTACAAAACTTTCCTGAAATATCAACCTCCTAAGCGGGGGTTGCAATCATTGAACATTTTGAATAAGGAAGATGGGTCGAGTGATGACTCAAAAGATAGGTGGTATTTTTGTCTGCATTGCCTTGAACGAATTTCCATTTTTAATTGAAAACTGTAAAAGATAAAGGGTGAGCAACTGAAAGGGAGGGAAGACTATTTCCCTGAGACTATTCAAGTTTCAGTGAAGTAAAATGGAACAGATCCATGCTGATCAATGGCAGTCATCATCAAGTACCATCCTCATCTCGAATTTCAACCCATAGAGCAGGAGTGACCATCCTTGAAAATTTGGAAGAGGGTAGATGGGTCGAGAGATACCTCGAAAGAAAGGTATCATCTTCGTCTGCATTCCCGTGAACGAATTTTCATTTTTGATTGAAAACTGTAAAAGATACACATGACAGCATCATGAAGTCAATCGAAATCCTTTACTTGAAATGTATCACTGAATCGAGATATTACCCCTGCTTTAAGGGTTGAAATTCGAGATGAGGGTGATTTCGGAAGATGACAGCTTTTGATCTAAAATAAATCAGTACCATTTTTCCGCACTAATACTCCAATAGTCTTGGGGCAGTAGTCTTCTCTATTTTTCAGTGGCTCACTTTGTATCTTCTACAGTTTTCAATCAAAAATGAAAATTCTTTCACGGGAATGCAGACAAAGATAATACCTTTTTCGAGTTATCACTCGACCCATCTACCCTCTTCCCAATTTTCAAGGGTGGTCACATCTTCTCTAGGGGTTGAAATTCGAGATGATGATGACTGCCATTGATCAGCATGGATCTGTTCCATTTTACTTCACTGAAACTTGAATAGTCTCACCCTGTATATTTTACAGTTTTCAATCACAAATGGAAATTTTTTTAAGGCGATGTAGACAAAGATACCACCTTCCTTTTGAGTCATCACTCGACCTATCTTCCCTATTCAAAATGTTCAAGGATTGCAACCCCCGCTTAGGGGGTTGATATTTCAGGCAAGTTTTGTACCCCAATTGACATGTTTTTGCGTTTTGATCAGAAATGAATATCTTGGTAGATAAAGCCTCTATTTAGTTTTCGTTGAAGCACTCTGTATGTTAAAGTTTATACATGTTTTAAATATGATTGTATTGTTTCCTGCATTTGTATTATTTCCTTGAGATGGTTTATAGATTAGTAGACAATGGAAGAGACGTATTACTCGATAACAATTCTTGTAACGAATGGAGAAATGATGAAATAAAGAACGCAAAGCGGCTTTTATCAATGACGGAGCGTTTAGTGAGTTGCATTTAACAATATACTTTATTCATTGAGTAATAAGCTCGCTTTACTTAAACATTTTATTTGTTTACATTCTGAAAAACACAGACCGCGGTGAAGGCAAGGCGGCTTATGTCAAAGGAAAAGCAGAACGAATGCAGCGGCGATATCATTTGAACAAATGCTTTGGGCGTAGTAGAAATAAGGTCAATTTTTTATAAGTCAATTAAATGAATCGTTCACCGAACACCGAATCCTATTCATTGTCATTTTCAAGGAACTATCGAACCGGTCGTGTGTATTCCAAATAAGCTTTGTGAAAATCAGACAGAAGTGTTTCATTTAGTAGATACTGTGCATATCAACTAACCCAACAAGGTAGTTCAAGCTTCTCTACGAATATGCAACAAACTCACATGTTAGAAAAAATTGTATTTAATTGGCAATGAATAAAGACATACATTTTCTGAACACTTTGTCGACTATCAGAAACAAAATTTACGACTCTAAATTACCTCCCAGATGCCTGGCTTTCAAATAAACATGTAGATGTATCATTAGCGGACACACAAGCTCATGAACCTATATACATTCACGCACGGAGAAAATGAAGACAAAGCGAATAAATAGGCTTTTTGCATAATTAACATGTTGGACACATCCAAATGGGTAGTTTTTCACATAATGCCATTTGATTGGTATGTTGAAACCTTTGTAGACGCCTTTTCAAATGTATTTGATGTATAGCGTCTCTTTGTGTTGAATGGTAAAGTAATTCAATCGATATCCGGGTGACCATTCGGTTAGCGAGATGAGAACAAAATATTGTAAAACATGAAAGGGTAGACAATTTGATGAGTTCTACTACTACTTCCTCCTATAAGCGTCCCTGAAATAAACTAAAATACGAAGGAGGCTTCTTCAGTACAGAGACGTATGTTTTTTTTTTTTTTTATAACCTTTATTGAAATTTACAATCTACTTTCTACAAGTATTGAGTAAATGTGAGCTATGTATTAAGACATGTGGAAGTTATCAAACTTATTGATACTTCTTCAAAATACTTCAATTAAAGTCGATTGGCCAAGTTTTCTGTAACCTTCTACTGCTGAACGGGTTTTCTGCTAGTTGGTCTATGTAGCTGTTCTCATGTCCTTCCAAATTTTGATGATATTTTGTATATCTTGTTTTGATTTCTTCGTTAACGAAAGGATTTTCAAATCGTTATGTATGGTCAAGTTGGAAACGTACCAGGGTGAATCTGTGATCGCACGAAGTATTTTGGATTGAAGTCTCTGTATAATTTGAATGTTTGAATTCTTCGCGCATCCCCAGAATTGAATGCCGTATGTCCATATCGGTTTAATTATGGCTTTATAAATCAGTAATTTATTTTCGAGGGACAGCTTGGATTTTCTGCCTATGAGCCAGTTCATATTTCGAATTTTCATCTGTATTTGAGTTTTCTTAGCTTGGATGTGATGTTTCCAAGTAAGGCGTTGGTCCAAATGTATTCCTAGATATTTGGCTTCAGTTTTAACTGGAATCGGATTACCATCTATTACAACAGGAGGACATATGTCTCTTTTGTTGGTGAATGTGACTTGGACTGATTTCGTTTCATTGATGATAAGGCGCCATTTTCTGTACCATTTTTCCAGCTCATTCAGGTGTTCTTGGAGATTTTTGGAAGCTGTTGCTGAATTCTGATGAGATGTTAATGTTGCTATATCGTCCGCAAACGAGGCTAATGTGGTGTTCTGACTCTCTGGAATGTCAGACGTATATATAACATATAGCAAAGGTCCCAGTATACTTCCCTGTGGTACTCCGGTTTTTATTTTATTTGGGCTAGATAGAGCATCACCATATTTCACTGCAAAGTATCGATCCGTCAGATATGATTTCAATATCAGATAATAAGGTTGGGGTAAAAGTTTCTTTAACTTGAAGAGCAGAGCAATATGCCAAACCCTGTCAAAGCTTGCGATGAGTCTAGGAACACAGCAGTGCAGTACTTATTGTCTTCTAGACTTGTTGATATTGTGTTTATAACACGGTGTATTTGATGGGCGGCTGAGTGGTGTTCCTGAATCCTAGTTGGTGATTGGGTAGGATTTTGTATATGTCCATATCTTTCTTCAATCTCTTAAGAAGTTTTTCAAACAGTTTTCCCATAATTGGTAATAGGCTGATAGGCCTATATGATCTCACATCGTTTTCAGGTTTGTTCGGCTTGCATATCATTATAATCTCTGCGTACTTCCAGATAGTCGGAAAATAAGAAAGGCTCATCATTCGGTTGAATATTGTATTGAGTAGAAGTATAGCTCTATGTGGGAGTTTTTCAATGTTTCGGCAGTTATCAGATCAAAACCGGGCGCTTTCTTATTTTTCAGCTTCTTAATTTCTGAAGAACTTCCTTAGGTTTGAAAGGTTTTATGGGGAGAGACATCTGGCACGCAATATCTAGAAAAGACTCAACTTCTGTATCATTGTGTCCCGTATGGGGTTCTTCCGGGGTGAGTACTTGTGATAAGTGTGATGCGAAAATATTTGATTTATCCTCATCGGTATTGGCCCATTCTCCATTTGTCTTTCGGATCGGAAGTTTACGTGTTACAGGTCTTTTATATTTTTTGTAGCTTTCAGATGTTGTGATCGCTGTTATTGTCGATATTCTGAATATGATGTTGAAATTGTGCGTTGGAGTGCTCTTGGAGAATTCTGTGGAGATTTCTACCTAGGCGATTATACACTGTTTTGTCCGCAGGGTTACGAGATCTTTGCCATCTGCCTCTTGCCTGTCGTTTTGATGTTATCAATTCACGAATTTGCAGTGGTAATTTCGTTTCAGTGTCGTCCTCTCTAATTGTGATGGCGTGCTTTCCCAGGCTGCTTTCTGAATCATTTCCGTAATATATCTTGTAGCTGCCTCCAAATCTTCAGTTTCTTTGAGTTCAACATCCAGTCTAATTTCGTTAGTTAATATTTGCTGAAATTGGTTCCAGTTTGTTCTGGTTGTTGTTAGTGTATTTTTCTTTTCCCGAAATTTGGCGTTTGTACTCAGTGTCAACAAAATTGGCGAGTGATCCGATGATAGATCTGGAGTTGATTCTGTTTGTATATAGTTGTTATTTATACCATTTGTGACGAAAAAGTCTAGGATGTCTGGGATTTTGTGCGGATCAGTTGGCCAGTAGGTTGGGGTTCCGGATGAAACTACATCTAGATTCCTGCTTGATATTACCTTCATTAAATTGCGTCCTTTGGGAGTTATTAGTCTGGATCCCCAGTGGGTGTGTTTTGCATTCCAGTCTCCTCCAATTATGAGTCTTCCGTGAATTTCTGAAAAACTCAGTATATTTATTTTCGTCTATATTATGTCGAGGTGGGGAGTAAACAGCTGATACATCAAAGCTCCATATTTCCGTGTACACTGTGATATTTGTTGCCTGTATCTCTTCAGTAATATAATTTGGTATTGTATGATGTTTGATACTTTTCCGAATAAGTATGGCTGAACCGCCGTGTGCTCTCCCATCTGGATGTTCAGCAGATTAGATGTTGTAGTGTGGCAGTTGGAAAACCGTTTTCTCAGTAAAGTGGGTTTCTGATATTAACATGATGTCTATTTTATATAAATTCAGGAATGATATTAATTCATTTTTGTGGTTTGGAAGGCCGTTCGCATTCCATGAAGCTATACGTATTAGTTTAGTCATTGTGGAATCTAGTGGAGTTGATTCACAAGTGTGGTTAGCAGATTAAGTATAATCTGATTTTGGTTCATCATTTGCGTGATCATGGATTTTAGGTCTGAGAGGAAACTTGTCATCATCGTTTCTAAGGAATTCGAGTCTCTTTGCTGGGAGGGTGTTCTTCGTGTGTTTTATTTTGTTGGAGTGCTTTGGCATAAGACATCTTGCTTGGCTGGGCTATAATTTTGGCTGGTTGTTGATCGATTTCATAGATGGTTTCTGGGATGTTCTGGACTCTGTTATGATGTTTGTGGTTCATGTTTTGGTTCTTTGATCTTGATAGAAGTTTATATATTTGGCATCCCTTGTAGTTGGCTGGATGGCTACCTTCACATAAGGCACATCTTGCTGGAGTTGTTTTTGGTTTATTGCAAGTTTTGGAATCATGTTGATTCCACATTTCACGCACATAAATGGTCTATTGCAATATGATTTAGAATGCCCGTATTCTTGGCATCTAGTGCATTGTATAATTTCTTTCTTCATTCTTGGTGGTTCGATACTAATTTTCTGATTTAGGATGAAGTTCAGTTGATATATGTCCTTGTTATTTTCCTTCGGTTCTAAATCCACATAGAAAAGCGGAAGTGGATTTTTCATTTGATCTCTTATAATACTGATGTTCCTGACTATGTGTCCCTGCTTTTCTATTTCTGCTTTTATGTCATCAGTCGGAATGCTGGAGTGTAGATATCTGATAACTACCCTGTAGGCCCTGTCTTGTTTAATTTGATAGGTATGAAAAATTATGTTTTTTTCTCTTAAAAATCTTACCAAAGTTCTGTAGGTTTCGGGAATCATAACGTTAATTTTAACGCAATTGTTTGACAGTGTTTTCGAATAATATTGTTCATCTGCAATAACTGTTGACAGAAGTTTAATCATTTCAGGGTAGTCTGTGACTCCATGTATGAAAATAGGTGGTGGTTTCGGTATTTTAGGTGGTGTTTGTGTTGTATCATCGGTTTCAGTTCTGTCATTTAGATATTGAAATCTATTACGGGTTTCGATTGTTGGGTTTTCATTTATTTCAGGTGAAAGGTTAGAAAATTTTCTTTTCTTGACTGTTTGCCATGGAAGGTTGTTAGTATCCATATTTTTGTTGTTTAGTCGTCCCCAGGGCAACTATTATATTTCATTCATAAGATTCAGTATATTATTGTTTTACTGAATGGAAATTAAATACTTATTTACGTACGTTTGTAGCAGATGACTTGAAAGTGATAATATGGGTTGCTGATAACACACATGCACTCCCGAGCACGGTTCAAACGCGAATAGAGACGTATGTTATATGAATTTGTATTCCAGTATTTTGCATTTCCCTCATTTTGTTTTCCATGGGATTTATATAAACTGAACTTAAGAAAGCTCATTTTCAGCATTCTCTCTGAGGAAGCTTCACATCTTTTGTGTGATTCGAATTCAGGAACGTCAATCAATAAAATAGGGATGACCACTCTAATCCCTGCGGAATTCTCAACCAACAAACCTGGAATCGTCCAGGAGAGAGTCGTAGAACGCTGGTCGTGCAGCCTCTACGCAAACACACAAACATACAAACAGCCCAGTGACGGGATTCGAAATGAATGGATGTCATTTGAATGAACACTCGGAGATAAGGGTGAAACTTATCACGCCATTATATATCACATGCCTTACCCCAGGGATCTTTTGTTTATCTGGATGACATTTTGATCAAGGCATATTCTATTCGGTACATCACTGTAGAATCCAATTTCAGACGATGTCAGAAATGCTTGAAAAGTTCTGTCGTTTTCTATCGCGATTTGGGTCTTAGATTCGTAATATTTAGTTCGTATCTCCTTTCGGAATATGCAATATTATGACAAGTATAAAAGGACGAAGGATTCTAGTAAGATCTTTTCTCGATGTTGATTGATTGTATGAAGAATATAGTCGGAAATCTAAACAAGAGATATTTTGATGAAACATTTTTAGCAATCGCCGAAGGTCTATCTATCTTATACGTTTCGCAGATTCACATTATAGTAGCAAGTTTCATATTAATGGTAGATATAATATTTCACCTTCTGTAGGTGAAATGATGTGATCGCAGCTTAATGCAATTCTGACATCGTAAATTATATAACTTTTTCTATAGAAAAGTTCAATGGCAGACACTTTGTAGCAGTCCGATTTCTCGAATTAATCATTCATATCTTTTAAACTCAGTTTTCATAATTTTATTAATATTTCAATCTCATTTCATCAAGTTTAATATTCAAACAGTTTGAAATTCGAATAAAGAATCTACGGGTAATGATACTCAATGAAAATTATAGTTATGTCCCTAAGGTGTTGATCTGGGTCACTACTCGAAAAGAAGATCGTTTTCTCGTTTCTGTGGGAGAACGGAAAAAAGTACTCATTCTGTTTCGTTTCCACTTTATTGTTGTGAAGAGAATAATTTCGCTTGTTTATTACTTTTTTTTTGAAAATCAATAGTTTTTCATAGAACCGAATCTATATAAGTTTGGAATTCATTAGATTCGCTCTCTTTCCATTTAGAAATCTTCGGAATCGTTTGTAATTTCATTAGAGCTGTGTTGTTAGCGATTAGAGTGAATAATTTTTAGTGAAAGTAATTAAGTATTCTTTTGCTTTCCTGGATATAAGGCGTTATAAGTAGTCGGTAATTTTGCCGGATTTCCTCGACAACGAATTCAATTAGAGAATGGAGAGATTTCGAATTTTCTTTCGTTATATTAACCTAGATCGATATCTGCTATTCCAAGTGTAAGTCAAATTCATTCTGTTCATTTTAAAAATATATATTCGAGAGATATGGTATTGTTATAGATCTCACCATAAAGATATTAAACTGTCACGAGATTTTATCTTCATGCCAAACCCTGATATTTCATGACTGGGGTAACCACGTCTTTAGGGAACTAGTCTTGCCACCTAGGGCAGTCACCTTGTGAACCATATTCAGCCAAGCAAGTCTAAATCTAACCTAACCTCACTAGCTTGTATTACCTCCTCTTGCCCTGATACAAGCCTGAATCCGTCTAGGCATGCTTAGGATTAGGTTTTCACTCTGTATATTCATCATGAAAACACGCATTTGTATGATTTTCGCTCTGGAATTAATTTATATGTCCAATCTTCAACATTACCGTTACAAATAGGGAAAAATATTTGCAGGTACATGCCATTTTCAACAAGTAATTATTCTAATAGAAGCTTAAATATTTTTATGAAGAAGCATTGAAGGAAGGTCTTAGTCAAAATAAGCTGGGGGCTCACCTTTGAATAATAAGTCGAATCTCAGTCATGTTCAGGAAACTTACAATCACTAATAAATTATAGTCAATAAAATGAAAGAATCGATTGAATTAAACCAAAATATTACAGCTTAACGCAAAGTTTTACTGAATATTCAACACTTAAATCAACAAGAGTCTAATCATATTCACGAACGCGGGAACAATGAATCAATTTATCAGACGAACTTTCTTCCCTTTTCTCAAAAACTCTTCGCTACGCCAGCAGAGTTGCCAAACCTCTAAATAGAAAGTAGAATCAAATATAAAAAAATTATGAAAAATGGCAATAAGAACATAATTTACACAATCCGATGCATTCCAGAGAATAAGAAAGCCTACACCCTGTTTTCCTTGGAATTAGAAAGGTAAAACCTCATTTTTAAAACGAAAACTAAAATTTGAATAAAATCAAGAAAACAACTAATGACTTCGAAAGGAAAAATTCAGATCAAATTTGCCATGTCGAATCACAACACGTGTGGAATCCAGATGTCTATAAAAAATTAGTGCTTTCTTATCTGCATGAATTATAATTATTTTAGATGCACCGATATAGATAGTAGATAATCAGTAGGAAAAGGATGGAACGTCGAAACGAATAATATTCCTGAAATATTATATTGCAAGTAAATTTTTTTTGATATTCTCTCACTTTGTTTGTTTGTTTGTTTTTTCCTTTAACGTGCTCTATTTCTGCCTTTCGGCTAATGACACGCCGGGGAATTCTGTCACCTCACTAACCCGGGAATTTTGCCAAACCCCTCTCGTGTCGAGGGAAGGGATCTTTAATGTCCAACACATATCTCTGTTAGACAGGACCAACAGCTTTACATCTCCTCCGAAAGATGGACACTCAAGCGATTGCCAGAATCCGAGAAATCGCACCGACTTTGTGGGGGATTGAACCCAGGTAACTCTGCGTAGGAGACGAGCATCATATCCCATACGCCACCGAGCCGGCTTTCTCTCACTTTCGTTCTGAAATAAACTGAATATACCAGAATATATTATTTTTTCAAAACATACAGTAAAAGAAGTGTTCTTCAAGGTTAACAATGTTTTGACTTAGTACTTTTATTCGTATAACCAGTGGAATTGAGGTACAGGGTGTACCAAATTCGATGGTTTAGTACGGCAGCTATGAATTACACACAACTAAATTCATATGGAATCACCCGATATTTCGCATATTATCTCAGGAATTTTGGAAATTTAAAAGGATTCTTAGAATTGATCCCTCTCGAGATATTTCAATCGAAAAAAGAAATAAATAGAGGTTTATTTTAAGAAAGAAACAAATGAAAGAAAATGAGAGATTCTTTCCACATATAGTAAAAAAATTGAAAATTGTTTTCTCTAAGAGTAGGTGTTTTTTCTCGACCTCAGTGGCTTGTATCACATCCTCTTGTCCTAATTCAAGCCTGAATCCGTTTAGGCATGCTTTGGATTAAGTTTTCGACCTCCTCTGGGGTGATATTCTGCCACTCTTCTGTGGCAGCTTGGATGAGCTGTTGTGGGGTTCTTGGATTATCCCATAAATTTTCAATAAGATTAAGGTCTGGGGAGCAAGCTAGCCAGTCAAAATAACGATTCCCTCTGTTTCAAGATAACGTCACGCGAGGTTGCTGGTATGCGGAAGAGCATTATTTTGCATGAAAGTGAAATTTCCACCGTGGGCTCCTCGCCAAAGTCTATCTATGGGCTCCAGCACTAAGCCTTATTTCTAGCCGTTACACTCGCAGGAAACGAAATCAAATCTCTTTTGCCTCCCAGCATAATGCCACCCCAAAACATCACACTGCTCCCTTGGTATTTTGGAACTTGTCTTGCTGCTCGGAGTCTAGCTTGTCTTCCACAACCCCTTAAAACCCAAATCCGGTGGTCATCTGATCGAACACCTATTCTGGTCTCATCCGAAAAAAGAACATTTCGCCAATTCTCAATATTCCAATTTTGGTGATCGATACACCAATTAAGTCTGTTAATTTTTTGTTGTCCGGTTAGCTCTAGAACTCTTAAGGGCCTTTTGCTGTAATGATCCCTCGAACGAATTCCTCGACGTATCGTGTCGACTGACACACAGATGCCTGTTGCTTCCAGAAATTGCCTTTGGAGTATGGGGTGCGACACACTAGGGTCTCATCTTGCAATTTGGCACAAAAGCGGTCTCATTCTTCCTACGACTTCTTCTACGCCTTTTTTGCAGAGATTGTGGATCCACTTATCGGGCGTAGGTTTTTCAAATCACCCTCTGTGATACTCCCATTGTGGCCACTATATCCCTCTTCAACGAGAGCAATCATTCTACCCCTCTGCACATCGGAAAATCCAACGTAAGGCATTTTCAATTATTATTTAAGGATTTTTTAAATTTTGAAATTCCTAGTTTCAGATCTCAATGACGACTGAGTACGATATCCAATTCAACAATTATTATCATACTATCCAGTTTTTTTACAACAAAAACTTCATTCTTCACAAGTAGTGAAAGATCCATGGTTGAAAACAATCATAATATGAAATACCCAGTGATTCCATATAAATTTGGTTGTGTGTATATACTTGGCGTACTTGAGCATACTAAGAAGATTACAACTTTTTGAATCGTTGAAATGTTTGAAATAATTGCTCTTAGGAAAACAAGTATTGACACCTTCTGATAGATATTCAAAATGAATGATTTTTGTCTGAGGTAATTCTACAATTTATTCCGACGACCGTAATGATTAAATCAATTTTAAACTGTTGGTTTCAATCATGTTTTGAACTGTTTTACTCATTTTTAACTGGATGTAAATTACGTATCTTCACTCTTATTATTTGGTCTAATTTGACTAGACTACATCACAACATTTTCAGTGGTGGTGAGGTTTCTTGTTTTCATTCATACGAATCAGAAAATAGGCGCCAGTCTTCTGTTTAGGTACAACAAGGGGAAGAAAAACCGACAAACGTCGTGACCAAAGTGTTCACAAGAAAAATGGTCACAACGCTTGTTTCAAAAACAGATCATTTAGCAACAATTCCTCTACAAGATCAAAGAAGAGTTACTACGGTTTGGTACACAATCATTCGTTTACAGCAAGTGATTAGAAAGCTTCGAGAAAGCAACCCCGAACGGTGAATCATCCTTCACCAACACAAGGCAAGATCGTAAGTCCTAACGACTCTTTTACTTTTCCAAAATCAAGAACTGCACAGTCAAAGGTTTTAATCTTCAGAAGAAGCTGTTGATGCCTCTCCATAAGCCGCTGTGAACGTAGCAGAGAACGAAGGAAATGTATTATTCAGAGATAATACCTCGAGTTTTCAAAAGCTCTCAATGGTTTCGAACTTGCTCCATATGCAGAACTTAAAAAACATCCCCCGTATACGAAATTGATGGCATTGTGAATACAGTGGTAAGTATAAATATAAATGATATAAAAAACCTGATAGAACATAGTACAACTCGAAAGCAATCCCATCCTGGAAAATGATAAGTCGCTCTACCAATCCGGCAGCCTATTCGTTCATATAAAAGATGTGTCCTGAATAGAAAATTAGGGGCCCTTCCGGCTGGAGCCCTGTTGACTGTTGATGAATTATAAAAAGAAGAGGAGGCTGACTGAACACTTCCTTCTTTTCTTCTTCTCGCTCAATGTGTGCGAGATGTTTTAAACATGACCGTTGAGGGGAGGGAGTGTGCCACTTGCTCATTATGGTCGTGCAGAACTCGGACAATAAACGGACGGCTAGTTGATGTAATATGTAATCACTTTGCCACGGTGTAGTAAATTACGCGACTGAAATGTCAGAAAGACAAACGTCGTACATTCGGAATTCAAATCTGCACGATGTAGGAAAGAGCGTTGGACTTTATTTGCATTCATCTGAAAGGTTGATTCATAAAAAGAATAATGTCGATAGACATGAAAGCTTTTCCTTCGAATCAACTACTTGCGCTGAAAAATAAATATATGAAATATGGAAAAGATATGCTTGAAAAGTAACAACATTTTCAAAACCATTTTTGGAACTAAGAAAACAAAACAACTACGAGGTATGTCTATTAAGTACGCGGAAAAGTGCCCGGACGTTGCGGAAAGTACATAAATACTTGAAAATACCTTATATTCCTTCGCAATAGTCTCCCTCGAGGACGCACCGGTGCCACCGTTGAATCCACTGTTGGAAACACGCACACGGGCCTTCAGATGTTTTAAAACTTCAATGCAGAATACTGCGTTGACTGTCTGACTTGCTGAAATGTATTCGTGGTAAAACTGCATTAATATCGAAAAATGCGATGAGTAAAGATTTCACTATCGATTTTAACATTCTGGCTTTTGTGGGGCACTTACCCTCCTTCTTTACCCACTACATGCTCTGCCTTTTGGTCTAAGGGTCGTATTCGAACACCCACGACTCGTCACCAGTGATAAAATTCATCAATCCGAGAAATCACGTTGGGAACCATTTTCGCACACAGCTTACGCATCCCTAAACCTTCGTGTAGCATCTGCTGGCTCGTCTCCTTGTTAATGCCCATCCCGTCTTCCAACATTCTAAGACTTACCAGACGATCTCCCGAGTACTCGCGAGCGCAGCCGATTAAGTTAGACTAGGTTAGATTTCGTCCTTTTTACTCGCTCTGTTGCAAATTAAAACAGAGAGTGGTCTGATAAGCATTAAACAGTAATTCGAACAATAAACCGATCGAACTTAATTTTTCAAAAACCTTTTGAGTGAAGAAAGAATCGAATTGAAGAAGAGATTGATCTCTAAAAGATTTAGATGGGCTGAAACTTGTGCCAGTGGAACTACTATCAGTTTTTTGTGTCGTGTTAGATGGCGACAGTAAAGTAAACGTAAAATCAAGAGTATTTTAATAAAACAATTTATGTTTCCGATAGTCATCTCAAGCAAGAAATAACCTCAAATCACGCCTCTTAGGAAAACTGTCCGAAGACGTTTCTGTGTATTATTTACAGATGCACGTTCAGAACTTTCCGTCAGAGGAATTGGCAACCAGCTTTCGAAATTCGCTGATACTTCAGACCTCATTTTATCTCAAGCAAACGTATACATTAGTTCTGAAAGGTAATCACTGACCATCCCCTCTGGCATCTCGGGAAGTTGGAAGGGAATTTCGAGTTCGTTTAACAGGAAGGTTTATCCACTAAGACGTTTCTTACCGTTTTTGAGGCCACCTTCATTAAACTATCCCAACTTTGCCGGGAAAAGTTCGCGGAGGACACTCAACGGCTGAAAACGTAAGAGAATCGATAGCCAATAGGAAATGCTACCAGAATGAGCTCTGATGGATCAGGGTCGGTCTGAATTTAGTTGAGGGATCGAGAAAATGAATTTAGTTAGGGGATCGAGAAAATTAATTAAGTTTCAATTCGTGTAGTGAATTGTTACGTATAGTTATTTTTCTATTCTTGTTCTCTTCATTGTTACCAGCACATGATAAAAACGGAATACAAAGTTAATCTTGTCATTCTCAAATCGGTGTTCATTCTTGATGAATTATGTATAAGTCATGGTTAGGTTAGATCTACTATCATGTATTTGAATTGTGGAGGCCGTTACTTGATGTAGATCCATGATATAAATGAGATAAAAACACAAGGTTTAACTTTGATCTACACTTTATTTGAAAAAATTCGACGACGTTTCGCTGACACAGCAGCTTTATCAAGAATGAAAAATAGAATGAAAGAGTATGGTATTATAAACAAATCGTAGAACAAGTTGGATGAATAACAGGAAAATCCACACCGAGCCATTGTACAGTTAGTATGAAAGGTAATAAAAACTAATTGAACAAGTTAAGTAGGGTGAGTAATTCAAATCTACCTGTTCATTCAAAAGCTTGTCCGAATATTTGTATCTATTTATTTCTAATGCTTCTAGGAGATCTAATTTTGAACTTTTGATTTTATATGTAATATGTCAAAGTTTTATTGAATGAATGGTTTTCTTTTATTAGGTGGTTTGAATAATTTGAATCAGATTTATTTTGTCGAAGCTACGTTTATGTTCAGATGTTCTTATGCCAAAACTCCTATAGGTCTACCGATGTAAATTTTATCACAAGAACCGCAATCAGGAATCTATAAACTCAATTGCGGTTCTTGTGATAAAATTTCATCAAATAAAGTGTAGCAAAATTAAACTTGTAAAGTTCAAACTTATCTCAACTACTATCATGTAGCTCAAAGTGCGTAAGTAGCTCAACCAGAGACATATTTCAAATAGTTGATTGAATTCACCGTTACTACGTGTTAATTGATCATGATGATAATCAGAAATCAAACTATCCATTATACTATCACAAGAGTTCCATCTTTACCTGACAACAACTACTGAACTAGAGTTAAAATAAATACATACATTAATAGGTAGATACAAAATTATTATGATGCAAAGAAGATGTATTACACGAATTATGTTAAATACAGGTTTTATTTAAAGATGTCAAATATGGACGAAAAGACCGAAATATTCTGGTTGTTCAGGAAATTATCTCTATGGAGAGTTTTTGGAGTTTGAAAATTTCGATGGAATCTAATATAACTTTCGTAACTGTGAGTAATTTGTAGTTTATGGCTGTAAAATGATTGCCAATTTCGATACAATGTGAAGCTAAAGTAGAATCGTGGGTTTTACGGTTATTATAATCAGATTGATGCTCTTTATATATAGTTTTGAATGAACGACAGGTCTGACCTGTATAGACGCTTCCATAAGCCATACAGAACAACTTATAGTCAAATCTATCAGTTTCATCTTTACTGTTGAAATATTCTTGGGAGAATTTCATGTGGGTTTTGAAAGCTACTTTTCAATGCTGTTTTGAAATGACATTTGCAATCTTTTCGCTGATAAGGCCAAAATATGTTAATGAAATATATTTACCTGTATCAGTTGAATCTATAAGAGGGTAACTATAATGATTTGATATTTGTTTCTTACTGATCACTCAATTAGTACAGTTTTGGTTTAGAAATGTAGACGATATACTGCAATGTTTTATAGAAACCGCTAGACAACTAAACTAATTTTTCACCTACATCAATTGAATTCAAAATAGAGAGAAAATCGAGATAGTCAGATTCATCTTTTAGACCTTAAAATCACTCATAAAAATAACATACTAAGTTTCGATATATTTGAAAATCCACTGATATTTTCATTCCTTATGACTCAACACACTCAAAATCTCATGAATACGTTACGTTTAGTTCAATAAATCATAGGGCTTTCTCTCTGCCACTATCCAAAGAAAATATGGCCAGGAAAGTGTGAACTATTGAAGAAATAGCTAAAAACCATGGTTTTCCCTCACATATAATAAACGGAATGATCAGACAGAAATAAACACAAATAGCATATTATAATATTCATCCACGTATAGAATCAGCAAATACAGATAGATAAAAGAGCATAAAAAAGTAGCTTCCGAAACCCACACGGAGCTCTCCAAAGTGGCCCACGAGTCACTGGAAGTAGCATTATGCCAAGGAAACAAAGGATTTTTAAATTTTTTCTTTGCGATATGATGGACTTCTCTCACGGGCACAGTTTAAAAATAATTTCGTATTTTCAGGTTGTTCCGTTTCTGAGGAACAAATCAAAGTTATGCTTTTTTAAATAGAACACCCTATATATTTTGATGATTTTGGCATCGCGAGATCAAATGAATTCAATTCATCCAATTCAATTCGTTCAATTTTCCCTACACTTAAGTTCAATGGTATTCGAAATATTTGAGATTTTTCGAAATTAAATTAATTTTTCCTCTATTTTTCAGTAGCTCACTCTGTATCTTCTACAGTTTCCAATCAGAAATGAAAATTCGTTCACGGGGATGCAGACAAAGATAATACCTTTCTCTCGAGGTATCACTCGACCCATCTACCCTCTTCCAAATTTTCAAGGGTGTTCACCCCTGTTCTAGAGGTTGAAATTCGAGATGAGGATAGTAGTTGATGATGACTACCATTGATCAGCATGGATCTGTTCCATTGTACTTCACTGAAACTTGAATAGCCACAAGGAAATAGTCTTTCCTATCTTTCAGTTGCTCACCCTTTATCTTTTACAGTTTTCAATTAAAAATGGAAATTCGTTCAAGACGATGTAGACAAATATACCACCTTTTTCTGAGTCATCACTCAACCCATGTTCCCTATTCAAAATGTTTAAGGATTGCAAGTTTTGTACCCCAAAAGATGTCCCCCTCGAAACAAAAATTGACCTATTTTTGTGTTTCCATCAGAAATGAATATCTTGGTAGATATAGCCTTTGTTTAGTTTTCGTTGAAGCACCCTGTATAGGCAATATTAGCAATAATGTGACGTCCTTCTTAAGAATTCAAATTTAAATATAGAGTTCAAAACATCAACAAATTTAGTTTCATTTATCAGGAATTATAAATCTCAAATTAATAAAGCAAATAAATCAGGTCTTTATAGATTGGATTGTGCAGATTGCAATTGTTTTTATATAGGTAGAACAGAAAGAAATTTTAATGTAAGAATCAGTTTCATCAATGGAAAAACCCTTCAAATTATTCAAATCATCTTAGCGAAAATGGTCATTCTTTGAATTCAGAATTTAAAATCCTAGATTCTGAGAATGGAGGTATAAAACTCAACCTTCTGGAAGTACTTGAAATAAACAGATTTAGGTATTCCCGGAAATTCTTAATGATCAGGTAGACATAAATAACTCACCCTTATTAAATTTATTTCCTAAACATTAGTTCAAGTACGGATAGCTCTGAGTGGATTGCCTCTTTAGTATATATAAAAATTTATTATTAAGATATATTTGTAGTATTAATTTGCTCTTGATAAAGATACTGTGTATCGAAACGCGTCGGGCATTTAATAATATGTAGTAACGCGGAATCAATTAACCATTTCGAAGGTATCGAACATTACCGAAGAAAGGATAAATCGCTGAAAGTAGATTGTTATGAAATGATATTTCTCCCAAAATTTTTGTGTTTTTTCGTTGAGCCAGATGGATCTAGAACAATCTCTCAGTATTCCTTTTTCAAGTTATCAAGTGATGTAATAAACTATCCATTTATTCTATATTGTAAAAAATGTTTCAATTAAAATCCATGTAAATATTCAAACTGAACTTAACCTTTCATTTTCCACTCAACTCATCGGTAACGTACTTCCGATAACCTGATTTATTCAACTCAGAAAAACACCGGCACATTATCGGCTTCGGCTTTGATGTTGAGAATTAATTTCGAGGCACGATTTTCATTTTGCCGGATATTTTGCCGCGTTTCGCGTTATTCGACGACTATATCAATTGCGGAAATGGCGTTTTGAAAACGTAATGCGGAAACGAACGGAAAGCTCACGGATATCTCCTTTTGTGGGGTCGGTTCGGAGTGAGCCGTATTCCCCGAATTATGGGGTTAATGATGATGAAGCCTGATTCGATAAGGCCCTAGTGCTTATAAATTCAATGCCATTCAGGAGCAGCTCAGAGATAATCTGCCGTCAGAATATTTCATACGTCTCCATTTCTCTGAAGATCATGGGTTCGAAATATCTCGAACAATTAAATCATTAAACAAAATGATAAATGAAAGATTCAAAGTACTATCAAATCAGCAATATTTGTTGCGTTACTTTGGTATTTTCAGAAAATAGTTTATGTTATATATAACTTCTTCACGAATTATTTAAGCATTAAAGTCGATTTGGTGAAACCGTATAGTAATGAATCTTTAGGTGACAGGATGGTCATAGGCGTGTCACTCGAATAAGGGTTGAAGATCAACAACCAATCAATCAAATACAGAAATCTGCAAACTGTCCCTCATGATATGGCTATATACACCATCCATTCATAAAGTAAACGAACTGTTTTAAAAAACAATACGACTAATCGTTACCACCGTAATAATAAGGCCTGAGCGCTGTGACGTATCATGACTTCCCACATCTCTTGTAGTCATAACAAGCATGCGAAACGAAAGCACAACAGGTGGCACAGTGTAATCGAAAAGCCGGTGCATGTCCTTTTTTTTTCTGTATTTCATCCGAAAATAAGTGTTTCTAGTGCTTAATTTATGTAGTAATGCATTTATAAGACATCAGAATACGGTATAGTGCTGTGTGTTTACCGAATAATTCGCGTCAATTATGGATTCTGTGAGTGAGGTTAGGAAAGGCGTATTAGTGTACAGTTAAACTTTTCGTTAATAAACCTAAATTTTTTCGATATTCTTATTGTGAGAGTGTTAGTGTCTTTGAGATATTATGCCGTTTAGGTGTTGTGTTCCTGGTTTTCAGGAAACTACGGTTATGCAGATGCAACGAAAGTGGCGGTATTTTCCTTTCTGGAAGATATCCATTTGAAAGGTAAATGGTTGAAATCTATTCCTTGAGCTCATTTTGAACCGTCGAAGTACAGTGAGGTATGTGAATTACATTTTCAAACAGATGACTCAATCAGGGATACTACAAAATTTGATGAAGAAACTGGTAGGTACTCTACTGTGCCAGTGAAACGTGCACTCTGCCAAGATCTCATTTATTTTGATATTTTCGATAAACTTTTAGTAGTTCTAGATCAAATGCCGCACAATGCTAAGTGGCTTAAAGTTATTGAAACAGAGAAAGTTACTTTTTTCGATTAGATTATACTCCAGGCTCCACAACAACCTATGGTATTGTTATCAATTCTAATTTAAAAATGGAAACATGTTTTTACGGTCAGGAAATTTTTGTGAATATTGAAGGAGTGAGTACACCATGCGACATTAACAACTTAAAAATGGTAAAAAATTGCTTGGAAGTACTAGATTCTAAAACAGAATCGTTGAGTTCCCCAAAGCTCAATGGTAACGATGAAAATTTAAAACGTGTAGTTAATCATTTGACAACTATTTTGGACTCTATAGATGGCGAGAACTTAGGGAAAAGTAATTGTTTCGAATTCTTTTCCGAACAACTGAAACTAATAATAACACCACAAGAAAGTTAAAGCTACTCAACTAGCACCCTAATTTTGTTTTCTATTATTCTTACTATAAGTTCGCATGCTTATAAATTTTTACGACACTCAGATTGTTTGATTCTGCCCCATTCATCTACTTTAAATAACATTTGTAATGAATTTTTAACAGATCCAACTAACGAAGATAGACATGTTTTCCTTTCCTACACACGTAATATTTTTAAACTTTTAGAAGAACACGAAAAAAATGTCATGCTGCTTATGGACGAAATTCACATTCAACCCTACTTAGATTTCAAAGGTGGAAAAATTGTGGGGACTTCATATACTGATTCGTCTGCATGTACATCAACCTATACTTTCATGATAACTAGTGTGACATCAAGATTCAAAGAAGTTATTCATATATTCCCCACATCGACAATAAAAAGGGATACACTTTTCGACTATATAAAAATAATCGTTTCAAAACTTGAAGATATAGGTTACAGAGTATTTTGTGTTATTAGTGACAATAATGCTTTTAATAGTAGCGCCATGAATAATTTTTCCCCGAAAACAAAAACTGAGCATAGTTTATCCTCATCCATCGAATAATAAACGACCACTCTTTTCTTTATTCGACTCAGTTCACATACTTAAATGTATTAGAAATATTTGGCTAAATCCTAAAAGTAATGAGACTAACGTTTCCAGATTTTGAGACTGGTGAAAAGAAAATAGCCAACTTCAATTCACTTCAACAATTGCATAAATAAGAACACGATAAAATTTTGAAATTTGGATATTCTTTATCACTCAAGGCATTATTTCCTAGTACTTTCGAACGCCAAAATGTAATGTTGTCCATTTGTTATAGAAGCTCTATTGAAATTTGGAAGTAATTTAGAACATTCATCGGAAACAGCGGATTTTATAAATATTATAGTTACATGGTGGAAAATCGTAAACGTGAAAACTCCTCTGAAAGGACAGAGACTCAGAGATGAACTACAAATGCCAATAACTTCTAAAGATCCAGATGATATCAAATTGATATTGTTGAGCGATATGATCAATTGGCTGGATTGTTGGAAATCTTCTGATTTTCCCCATAAACTTACGCCTCAAACTCATACAGCATTATCGCATACTTCAGATGGCATGATAGAAGTTACTCAGTATTGTTTTGAGGAACTCAACATGAATTATGTTTTGTTGCTGAAATTTCAGACAGACTCTTTGGAACATAGGTTCGGAAAATATAGACCAGATATAGATCAGGTGGTAACTATCATACGAATTTGAAAAAAACTGAGAATTCAATCGCTTTTATCATTAACGTCTCGAAATTTTGGCAATATTTCTATAACTAGCTTTACCGAAAATTTTGACGATTGTTATGAAGAACCGAAATTTCGCCATAATTCCATTCAGCCAGATATTCATCTTGACGACAACGATTTCGAAAAAGTTCAATTTGAGATGCCAGTTGTTACTTATTTGGCAGGATATTGCAGCTATAAGGTAATACGAAAAATTAAATATGATTTTTGTAAATCAAAATTAGTGTTCGACGAGAAAATGGTTGTCGAAGAAAGTTATAATTTGATAAAAAATTTGGGCCGTGGGGGTCTATCTTTTCCACACGATATTAAAGTCCGTTTGGTTTTAGTTAGCTACGTTTTATTCAAAAAATTAATTGAAAATTTCGAGGATGAATTCTCGAAACACAATTTATTTTGTGACTTTTGTTTTCAATTATTGGATGACAAATTAAATTGAAAACTATAGGTTACCTGCAGGTGGAACCCACAGACCGGAATATATTTTGAAACTAATTATAATAGGTACAACAAATACTCTTTTGAAGAATTATTGCGTTAAAACAAATGATAGATTGGGAAAGAACAAAAAAAGGAAATTGGATACCGTATCGAATAAATGAGTATCTGAGTCTCCTGAATATGTTCTTTTCTATATTTTCCCAGGCAATCTAGGTCTTCTGTGCGAGTGCTTTTTCAAAATAAGCATCACTAAAAATTAAAAAATAACAAAAAAATTATAAAAATCCAAAAACCAAAAAAAAATGTTTTCAATGTTTATAATAGTTGAAGCGCCTACGACCTCCCGGCTGTTAGAGTATCGAGCTAGCGCGTTATGACTACTAGTGAGACGGTGCGGTCCGAGCGCTCAGGCCTTATTATTACGGTGGTAACGATTCCGACCGAAGTATTGGGCCTTACGAAGTTTAATCGATATGAGCATATCGAATACATCTTTAAGAATGCTTGGAAGGAGCTAAACATCTTGAAAACGATCGTGACTAGTGACGAGATGTGCTGTTTTCAGTATGAGCCCGAAAAAAAGTAAAATACAAGAAAAGTCGCTTAGAGTGGTAAAGACTGGAGGTTATGCTGACTTCTTTTTAAACGGTTTTATTTAGCTCACCCCGTTTGTTTTATTTATTCTTGGGTCAAATTTAGTAATTCAAATTTCACCCTCTTCCTGTCAACCGATTAATCTGAAATTTTGTATGCACTTTGGATTTTGGTGACAATACAATTATATTTATTCATTATCATTATAAATACAAGATGGCCGCCGCTACAAAATGGCGGATAATTTATGTTTTATTAATCCCATCAATATGGGTATCAAATGAAAGGGCTCAACAAGCAGAATACAATATACTATAAAAATTGAAATCCAAGATGGCGGCTGCTACAAAATGGCGGATAACATAGCTTTTATCAATCCCATCAATATGGGTATCAAATGAAAGGGCTCAACAATCAGAATACAATATACTATAAAAAATTGAAATCCAAAATGGCGGCCGCTACAAAATGGCGGATAACGTAGGTTTTATCAATCCTATCAATATGGGTATCAAATGAAAGAGCTCAACCAGTAGAATACAATGTATCCAGCCTGAATTCACCACCCAAGTCAAGATTTTGTATCGTGTTGAGGACTGTGTGGCGTTAGGGTGGCTAAAAATGATACGTCGTTAGCGGTACACCACCCAAGTTAAGGTGAAAGGTTAAAACGCGCCGAGAACTGTATGGCATTAGGGTGGATAAAAATGATATGTCGTTAGCGAAGCCAGGTTAACAAAACAACGCGAGCGATATACACAGATGGTAGCGTCAGAAACGCCTGAAGAATATGAAGCCAGGTTAACAAAACAACGGGAGCAATATACACAGGTGGTAGCGTCAGAAACGCCTGAAGAATATGAAGTTAGATTAATACAAAGCCGTGAAAGACAAAGACAGCAGTTGGGTTCAGAAACGCCTAAACATCGCGATACGAGGTTAAGTAAACAACGAGCGTACCCAGCAATGCAGAGCTAATAATCTGCAGGCATTCGAGAATGCTATTAACACAATTTGTATACATGTCAAGCCTACGTGGCTCTTAGTAGAGTAAGATCTTTGCAGGGACTACGTATAGAGGAGTTGGATTGCAATAAACTAACGGGCAAGAAACCTTGCAATAATGAAGCACTAAATGAATTAAAAAGAATGCGAAATAAAAACTAAAAACTAGAAAATAAAAATAGGTAAAAAAACTTTTTAAGTTAAACGGTTTTATGTTAAACATACATTGCACTGTTTAAGATAAATGTACTAAAACCAAAAATAATAAAATAGATACAGTCGTGGGAATTATAAACATATGCATAGACTAGACTAAAATAAAACCGTGGGGCACGTCAATTGTCTACAATCGTTGATTAAAATGTTTGTTTTGTAATGTTACACTATAATTATTAGGCAGTTGTGCAACCGACAACGATGGACGTGTGATAAGTAGGGCTAGAATGTGGAAACAAGCTAGCAAGCTCGATTATAAGCGAGTTTTAGGGTTTCATAGTGGTGAGCGAGTAGTACTTTTGTCATATGTTTTGTCGATTAAAGACAAACAACAAGCAGTGAAACGATTCCTCGCCAGCCAGCAGTGTGAATGTCCAACGATAAACTAGTTAAAACATCTCTTTTATTTACATGGAGTGTATAACTATTAGAATTTCCATGAGCAAGAAAATAGTAAATAATTTCCTCAGCGTCTGCGGGCCAACTGCCTAACGACGAATTAAACGATTCTTCTATCGCACATTAAGTCGATAATTTGTAGACAATTGACGTGCCCCACGGTTTTATTTTAGTCTAGTCTATGCATATGTTTATAATTCCCACGACTGTATCTATTTTATTATTTTTTGGTTTTTAGTACATTTATCTTAAACAGTGCAATGTATGTTTAACATAAAACCGTTTAACTTAAAAAGTTTTTTTACCTATTTTTTTACAATTGTGAAGAAATTATCCACAAAAAATTTATTTCACGCAGCCAAACAGTCACCGGACACTTTTTTCTGGGCGTCAAGAAGAATTCGTCGTATTCGGCCAGAATATCGGCAGAGCGGCAGTTAAACTCTTTTGATCAAAAATCATATTATTGTCTTGCAACATTCACCCTATTCACCTAACCTGGTTCTGTGTGACTACTACCTGTTCTCTAAGCTTTATTTGACGATGAAAGGAGAGCGGAACGATTCGATTGAGGCCATTGAAAGTGCGGTGACCGATGCGCTAACGACCATTCCAAAAAGGAGATAGAGAAGTCGTTTGACAACCTATGGGAGCGTGCAAATTTGTGTATCAATGCAAATGGCGAAAATATCAATTGATAAAAGAGATTTGTATCAAAATTATTAATGGTTGTTTCTATTTTCAAAGAGTTTGGGTACTTTTGGAATGGAAAGTGCAATCTTTGACTATTAACTGGGAGTTCATTTGCTCCTAATTAATCCTTATTCACAATCATTATCATAAATGATCGGATGCAAATAAATCTGTGTTTTCTTCCACAAACAACATGTAGTCTCGTGTCTCTTTAGATATCAGCGAACTGCGTAATTTTCAGGGGATTTGGCAACGGCGCATCCGGGCATATATAGTCGATTACATCACCAAATCGTTGACATCCTCCGTCACTCGGCCTACTCCGTACAGTCGCACGAATCGGAAGCTGACTGCGGTAACCAGCTCGGCTGGCTAAATTGTGCCGGCTACAACGAACTCTTCTAATAATGAACCGACTGACACACAGACTGCACGACAATGCCACGAAATTACACGTTCCGTTACATTTTGTAGTACTGAATGAAGTGAATTTCGCTGGCGGAATTTACAATTGGATTTCAACGAGTACGGAGCCGTTTGAAACCGTACAAAGCCCACGGCTATGTTTATTTTGTAGCTCGTTTGTCACAATACCCTGTTGATGATGTGGGACGAATTTTATTACGAGAAAAAAGCTATTCAACGCATGTCAATGTTGAGTTTCCTTGAGCGCCTGAAATTGCAATTTTGAGAGATTATTATCGTTTTCTTCCGATATTTTGGAATGGTTAAATGGCTGAAAAAGAACTGTCTAAGATGCAAGAACAGTTCGGCCTCCACTTCGATAAGAAGGCAATAGAATGGTAAGATAAACATTCCTTGTCCACTGCTCTGTCCAATATTGTTGTGAACAACTGTTGTTGTCTTTGAAAATTTGTATGCTAGGGCATAGAGGTAGTCTCTAATCTAATGTCAATACTGAAAATTAATCTCCATTTTTTGTTGGTAATCTGAATATAAAGTAATGTAACTAGAACGGAATGTCAAAGTTGACAAATCAATTGTGCCTTGAAAACTATTCAAGGAACAATATTCAACCTTAATATCCTTCTTTCAAGAAGATAGTTCTCTGATCTACACCCCAACAAGTATAACAATATATATCTATTTATGCAATCAAAGCGTTTTCATGAGGAAATATGAATTCACCACTGGGTAGTTATTATCATTGCCAGGTAGTGATTGTAATCAAAATATATTCTAAATGACTATACAGGGTGTTTAAAAAGACACAGCAATATTTATGGGGGTGATTGCTGAATCATTTCAACTATGTTTTAATTTTGGAACCTTTGGCGTATGAACAATGAAGACACTATATCACCACTACTGTATTTTGTAGTATATTATCATCTCCTGATTATGCTAACTTAGAGCAACGCGCGTCGAGAGTTAGGGTTGTAGAGAGCTTTGGTGTAGTGGTGATATAGTGTCTTCATTGAAAACATTTCATGAAAAAAGTTTATGTAAACAAACATAGGTCAGCTAGGACTTCGTTATACGACCTAAATTTCAAGAAAAATCTACAAAGTGTTTTCTTTTCCGAGGCCATGTCTAATTTACCCTTTCAAACATCTTTGCAGTACGCCACTGATCAGTGTACAATCAATTTTCGTCATCTTCGTTCAATTCGGAATTTTTTTTGACAATAGTAAATTTTTCGCATCTCCAACCGTTTTCGAGTGAAAAATTATTCAATTTGAATTATTTGAATTGTATGTTACTCGCTAAATAAAAAGAAAATATTGAAATACTCGATAGGCATGTCCACAATTTGCTTTTATTTTGATAGGTCGTTTTCTGAGACTCAACTGAACTATTAAAAACTAAATAAATAGATGGAAGTGGGGGACCCACCTGCAAGAATACAGGCATCTGTCCTTTTTCGCAAATTATCACGCAGACATTTATTAAGAATTGTTCTTGATGATGAAATTATTCAAATGGGGGTTTTCCTCAGCCCAATAATGATTATTGTGAAAATTTGTGATAGCAGTTCTCGAAAAGTTAGCTTCGTCAGTGAACATTATTTCACTATCAAAATGAGCATTTTCTCTAATTTCATTTAAGAACTATAGGGAGAAATTCAGTCTTGAAGGAAAATCTCGAGAAAGTAGAGTTTGGACGCATTGAATATCAAACGGGTACAATAAAAAGTCGTGGAGAATCCTCCAAACTAGAACATGTGAAATATTCAACTGATTTTCATTTTTTCTTGTACTCACATAAGGATTCAAATCAATACAATTCAAAACTGCTTCCTCAATATCTGGAGTTCTGATAGTTTGAGTTGCACCTTTCAAATGATTATTTGCAGTAGAAGTACCAGTTTCCCTCAACCTTATGTGTATATTTGAAAAGGTTCGTCTGTCTGGTGTTACTCGATTTGGAAAGCGCACCTGATATAATCGCCTTCCTTCTGTTGTGTTTCCGTCAGCCAGACCGTAAATGTAATGGATATCAGCCAATTCGGCGTAAAATTAGCCTTTTTTTTTACAGCAATAACTTCAAAAGTCTTAAAAGTAATCGTTAATTCAATAAACAATTCTAGCAGAGACTGGTTCAACTTCAGCAACTGTCAAAATAAATAAATAAATGAAAAAATCAAAGCCTACTAGTAATTTTTAAAATTAGAAGTGATTTCAATTCAGCGAATGCATACAATCGTTTAATAATTTATTTTGCTCGAGAACGATGAGAGATACGAAAAAATTACAGGTGTCAAAAAAGTTTCTTAATTGAACGAAGATGACGAAAATGCATTTTACGCTGATCAGTGGCGTACTGCAAAAAAGTTTGAAAAGGCAAAATAAGACATGGCTCCAGCAAAGAAAACACCTTATAGATTCTAGTTAAAATTTAGGACGTGTAATGATGGAGGATGTAAAAATTAGCTTGCATTCCAAATTTACGCTGAGTAACTCAAAAACTGCAGGAGTGTTGAAGAAAAAACCATTTTTCCCGGAAATTTCAACAACCTGTGGCTCCGTAACGAAGCTATGTTTATATGAACTTTTTTTCTTAAATTTGCACGTAGATTTACCCCGCTAAGTTGTGACTAACTATTATGTAACACCCTGTATACACAGAAAACGAGAATATAAGTTGTACTCCTAGATGTTTGCCGTTGCACGATTTTATGAAATTTTTCATATTTTACATCAAGTCAAAAGTGTTTTGTACTTACACCTTGATGGCGAAAACTGATCGTCTTACCTGAAAAGAAATAAACGTTAATTAAAATTTAAGTACAGCAACTATGTGAAATACAGCAAATAAAGAGAATTACTCTGCCATCTCCGTCCTCGATTACGAGGAAAATTCATTGATGAAAACAGACCGCAGCTATCTTCTTTTGTTTTCGAGTTATTCCGTATTTCTCGACTTGCAGGGAATTCAGCATACACCAATATCTCGCTTGCTATAGAATTTGGGTGAAAATTATCTGGAACGTCTACGGACACTTGTGAGAACAATTCAGGGACGTATTCGAAAACACCATCATATGTTCTCCTGTTTTTCTTCTATTAGACATTTTTTATATTTTTTCTAACATATAATTCTTGAGTTTAAGTGTATTTCATAGTTCCTAAGAAGTGATTGTTTTTTTATGATCATTATTTTGTCAAGTGCCATTTTTTGTTAATTAACTGAGCCAAAGATTACAAATCATATAATTAAAAAATATATATAGTGGATTATTATTATTATCCTTACTTTACATTATAGGTCCCAAATTAATAACACAACATTTTTTATACGTATATTATACGTATTTTCTGTGAAACTCAGTGTTGTATAGGCGGCCTCTCAAGCCCTACGTCGGCACTAGTGTGACAAAAAAACCGCATCGGTAGCTAAAGGTTAAGAAAATTTTTATCTGGATGAAAGTTGCGTTAATGACAGGTACATGGTTCAGAAAACTTGGAATGAACATAAAGGATTGTCGACAAGTTTTCCTCCAAGGATTGTCTACAGGATTCCAGACTCCGTCAGGAAAACGACAATGTATAATAACAACGCATATATGTAGTTTTAACGCTTTCGTAGATGGAGGTTTTAAGTAAAAGAACTAGAGAGTATCATGATGTGATCATAAGGAGATGAACTGTAAATATTTTATGAAAAATTGCAGCTTAAAATATATATGAACATTTTCTCAAGCATTATTTTGATTTCTTAATTTCACAGTTCAGAAAGAAATTGAATTTAGAACTAGACGTTTCATAAAGTTGTGTAACATTCATGTTAAAACTTATGATGAAAATTTAGCTTAACTCTAGTGTAATATAAAATGAGTGTTATTTCCTAATTCACTAAAATTACAGAGTTATCTGAAATATCATAAACATTATTTAATTATTATATATTTTAACATATAGAATCAAGCGTAAATTGAGTATGCATGAAATAATTATTTTTGGTGAACGTAACCATCTAGATATTCTCATTAAATAAGTATCGTTTTCAAATACATTAGTGTTCAATTGAGTCAGTTTTATCATTGAAATGAACCTAGAACACATATTCGTTATTGACTACAAAATCTGAGGTAAATATTTTATTTAAAACGAGGACAGCAATATTAGCAAGTAACAAAAAATACAGAGAAGATGGTAGTCAGGTAGTTGTGTTCTTCCTGGAGATTTGTTCGATGGTTTCTATCAAATATCCGGCAATAAATTGGTGCTTGTTCCAAACAAAATCATAGAAGCCACGTTTAATTTTGAAGTTGCTCACGTACCACATTTTTAAAGGATTTGCATACTTAATGAACTTTCATTACTCTACATCTTTACCAAATAGACTATAGTTATATACTGAAAATTCATTTTTTTTCCAAATCATTTCTATCGCCTTCAAAGTAATCTCCCCAGATACAAAGCACTTATGCCAACGGATTTTCCAATCTTCAAAACAGTTGCTAGAGTCGATTTTCGGGATTTCTCTTCGATACGTCTTGTATCTCTACTATTGACTCAAAACGGTGTCCCCGGATAGGTCTTCTGAGTTTAATGCAAATTGTGTTGTCAACAAATTCAGACGTTATAAAAATCGAAAAACCACTTCTGCGAGGTTGAAACGAAGCGTATCTCAAACAGTAATGTATATTTTTATGTGAACCTTCGCACAGATATCAAAGACAGTTCTACCAACCTAAATATGAGAGCAATGTCTCAAATTCATTTGCGCGCGCAGTTTAAATTCAAATTTCACCTTACTTTTTGGACACAGACCACTGCAAATCTATCTGATTGAAATAGATTTACATAATGTTATCTCCTCATGCTAAAAACTTCCCAAGCCGTCCTCGTATATGAGGATACATATTATCGAGAACGGATTACTCTCTACTCTGAACCAACAGTTCACATACGTTCTATACGGAATTTCTATTTCGATATCGTTTAATCGATTATCCTTGGAACAACTGCGAATCGATGTAACGGCCTCGTAAGGCGGCCATGAAAAAAAAATTTGCATTTTTATCATCATCGCTAATTCGGAGGTTTGTGCACTGAGCGCCGACCGTTTGACTGATACGGCTTTGATATCAAAACGTGAGAATTGACATTGAGGTTTATTTTAGTAAGCGCCTAGCGACAATACAAAATTGTTGCTTTGCTACTTTGAATATGATGGAAGATGAAGTATGTTTTTCCTGTAAATTAACAGGCGATTGAATAATCTTATTTATAGTGAAAATTGACATTCTACGTTTGTTTAATTCAGTAAAATACAGATACATTCTAGAATGTATGTATACACACAACCAAATTTATATGGAATCACCCGATATTTCGAATATTACCTGAGGGATTTTGGAAATTTTGAAGGATTGTTAGAATTGATCCTTTCCGAGAGATTTCAATTGAAAAAAGAAATAAATCAAGATTTATATCAAGAAAGAAACCAATAAACGAAAATAAGAGACTCTTTTCGGATGTAGTAAAAAAATTGAAAATTGTTTTCTCACGGAGTTGATGTTTTTTTCTCGACCTAAGTAGCTTGTATTACCCCCTCTTGCCATAATACAAGCCTGAATCCGTCTAGGCATGGATTAGGTTTTCGACCTCCTATGGGGTGATATTCTGCCACTCTTCTGTGGCGGCTTGGATGTGATTATCCCATAAATGTTCAATAGGATTCAGGTCTGGAGAGCAAGCAGGCCAGGCGAAAATAGCGATTCCTTCTGTTTTGAGATAATATCGTTCGAGGTTGCTAGTATACGGAGGAGCATTATCTTGCATAAAAGTGAAATTCTCACCGTGGGCACCTCGCCAGAGTCTCAGTATGGGCTCCAGGACTAGGTTCACGTAATTTCTATCAGTTACACTCGCAGGAAACTAAATCAAATCTGTGTTGCCTCCTAGCATAATTTTTTTACAGAAAATGCTATCCTTCAGCTCTTTTAGACGGCGTGGTAGTGCATTATATAGTTTGATTCCCCAAAACTGGTAGGTATTCTGAGTCATTTTCTTCTTATGAAGCGGAATCACTAAATTTAGTTTTGTACTAGTATTAAATGAGTGCTGATCACTACATCTTGGATATGTAAGTTTACTATTATGTATTTGCTTCAGTGCTTCATAGATGTAGACACACTTGAAGGTAAGAATTTTTTCTCTTCTGAAAAAAGGTTTGCACGAATCCCTAGATTTCAATCCAAAAACAATCCTCTTTTTTCTGCATGATCACTATTCTCTTTGATTCTGTTGCCAGACCCCATACCAGTACACCATATTACATAATTGCATGAAAGTATGAGTAATAGGCTATTTTTGAAGATTCTTGTGTGCTCAGTTTCATGAGTTCTCGTAAAGCAAGAAGTGACTTTGATAATATTCCACAGATTCTATCAATATGATCTGCCCAACTAAGTCTAGAATCAATCCACATTCCTAAGAATCTGACAGATTTCATCATTTCTGTTGATCCAAAACTCAGTCCTTCAGTTTTATCTTCATTTAGTTTTAGTTTATTGCTCGCAAACCAAGCTCTAGTTTCGGAGTTAACTTGTTGTTTTTTCTGTTCAGTTTCTTGCTGACTACTACCCTACTGATAACTGATTTTTCATCGCAGTAAAGATAAGAACCTGTTGCATTCTGTATATAGATATCATTCACATACATTAGGAAAAGTAAAGGGCCCAGTATCGATCCGTGAGGAACTCCGCACTTCAGTAGAAGTTCCTCTGATCTATTACTCAAATAGGATTTCAGTAACCTGTGAACTGTTCCACGAAAACCTAAGTTACTCAGTTTCTGCAAGACTATATCATGAGACAAACTATTAAATGCCTTGCTGAGATCGAAATTCAACATTGATATATTCTCGTTTCTGTCCAAAGCTTCGAGAATCAAATTAATGACACTTTGTATTGCTGTAACTGTACTTCTATTATTCCTGTACCCATGTTGGGCGCTGTTGAAAAGGTTCATCTTATCAAGAAATGCTACCATTCTATTCTTGACCGCCATCTCAAATATTTTCGACATCACTAGTAATATGGCAATTGGTAGATAGTTGTCGCATTTTCCCTTGTCTCTCTTTTTATGCTGAGAAATAATTTTGGCAATTTTAGGCTCCTTCGGGAAGTACCCATCTTTAAAACATTTATTGACTATTATTGCTAACGTAACAGCAATTTGATCCGCAAACGTCTTAAGAATATTATTCGTTACACCATATATATCCCTCGGCGATTTAGGCTTCAATGAAGTTATCATTCTTTTCTGTTCTGAACTATCGAAAAAGTAACATGATTTTAGGTTACCTCGATCGTTTGTTGAGCAGAAATTGACAAAGCCACAAGAACCAATATCTTTAGCAACCATTGCACCAACTTCCCTGAAAAACTTATTGAAGCCTGAAACATTAGGGGTTACTTCTGCGAAGTTTTCACGTTTTGATGGAGTAATCTCCCTGCGAATTACCTCCCATATTGCCTTCGACTTATTGGATGCATTTTTCATATAGTCAGCATTCTTATTCTTATTTATTGTATCTAGCGTAGGGATATATTGCCTTTTGCAAGTATTGTACGCTTCTGCAGATTCGTTTGTTCTCTGAACTCATTTTTGATGTGCATTATCTGTTTATTCTTAACTTTTTTCCGTTTTTCAGGATAGTATCTATCAGAAAGCTGTAACCAGAGCTCATGTAAAGAGTAAACGCCTGTTTTACATTATTTTTTTCCAGGAAATTTTTTCAGACAATACTTTGCAGTTCCAGTTGAAACAGGTGAGTACTTTCTTCGTTTATTTCCCTATATTTGATGACTTTGTTTTTATCATCAGGTGGGCTGAATGAATTCGGCAAATCCAGTTCTATCCACTGCGAAAAATGGTCGGACATTTGTGTTTCAACTGTTTTCACTTTATAAAATTGTTGTAATTTTCCAGAAATTAAAACATTATCGATACATCTATTTTTCCTGGAGGATTCATTGAAAGTGTGTGACATCCCAAACATCGAAAACATATTCTTGAGTATACTAAGTTCCTTGGACATGACCAGAAAGTCCACATTGAAATCCCCAGCCAGTACAATTTGCATATTCTTATATTCATCAAAAACAAAAGTCAATATCTCTGCCATTTGATTTATGTAGGTTTCAAAATTTCCTTTAGGTGATCGATAAGTAGATAAAATAACCATTTTCGAATTCGATAAGTAAATTCCAGAAACTTCAAGTAATTTTTCTAAATTGAAATCAGCTAATTGTTTAATTAGAATTGTCCTGTGCTTATTATTGACAGCGATAAGGACCCTCCTCCTTTGAAATTCTTTCGATTTTATGTGTCAACCATTGTCAAATTTTTCAAAAATGACAAATGATTTTGTGGTTCCTTGAGCCAATGTTCAGTCAGACAGAGAATATCAGCATTTTGCCTACATGCATAATACTCTGAGAGACCAATTTTATTCGTTAAGGAGTAAATATAAAAATTCAGAATTTTAATAATGTTTCCATACCTTTACTTCTCGTTGCCTGACTTCGTCGTTGTATTTTTCCGAAAAAAAACGAAATCGTCTTATAGTTACTCCATTTGGCCATGATTCAGGTTTATTCAAATCCTCCAAAAGAGTTATGTCCGCTCCTACTTTAAAAGCCACACTATCTGAATTGTCTTCACAAGTAGTCAACAGGGACCCCGCAACCATATGTGCAAAGTGTGCAATGCACACGGGCGCCATCCTTTAGGGGCGCCAGAACCCAGGGTCCAAAAAATATTAAAATAAAAGTTGAGAAATTAAATAAGATTAGGTATAAATACACACGAAATTTTATTAGTATATCATCCAGTTACTGCCGATTCCTATGTTGCGAGAACATGTCAGGCGGCAGTTTATGATTTTTCCTGTTCAGACATGAATAACGCCTGGAGCGCTTTGAAAGCGATGCATCGCAACAGACGTTTTTAAATCACTTAGTTCACTGGACCTTGCAACAAGTGAATAAAAACAAGTAATCCTATTAATTTTTACATATAAAGTTATTTTTATTTTGTCAAGTGTGGTGTTGTGTTGTGTAATATTTTGTTTACTACTTTTTTCTTTAAATTATGTGCCGAATGCCTGCTGACTGCAATTTCAACGGCTTGATTTTCTATAAAATGGTAAGTGTTCCCTACTTTATACTATCAACATTAACCCTTTAAAGGATTCTAGTTATAATTAATTTTTCTAGCCAAATACCTTTTTATTAATTGAAATGTCATGTACGAGTTTAAAAAAGTAACTGGTTTTATCCATAACTCGTTAGTTTTCAAAAAACCATTTTGTAGGCTTTTTTAAGGGCTAAAAGATCAAATTAGTTCAATATCTTTTTTGCCTTTATTTTTGGAAGAATTTAAGCTGAAAGGGCTTGACCAAATTGCTTTTTACTTAAATATGCGAACTTTAATCAGCCATATCTTACTGAATAATAACCTGCCCTATAAAGGGTTAAAAACGATTGGCTACTTAGTTAACTTTTCGAGAATATTTCCTACCCTACCCACATGGTGCTTATTATTGTGGTAACTTTAGAAGTTAATTCCTAATTCCAATTAGTACTAATTATTTATTTGTTTTTTCAGGATAAAAGAAAGAGACCTTCAGGTATGAAGTTTCGAGAGCAGAATGAACTGAGACTACAAGTAAGGGGAGAAATGGTTGGATCTTTAAAGCATTTCTCGCAAAACACGGAGACTATCGATGTTGGTGCGACCAAATCGTCCGAATCTCAAGATTCTGAATCCGTAATATCAATAACAGTGAGTGGACCATGTAAAATTTCAACAGTAACATCAGGTCCTGCAACAAGTGGCAGCGGTTGTAGCAGCAAAACAGCTTCTACTGATGCAGAGCCCGATGAAGCGATGACACCATCCTCGTCTGCAGCACTTGAACAATCCACTGCAGGTAATTCAGCTTGTGTAAAAAGTTCGGTAATGTCAGCTATCGAAATATCTGCTGCAAGTGACACTTTCGATGAAGGCTGTAACGAGGCTAGTATCGATATAATTGGCCCGAAAGAATCACCAATGAGATGGCTGAAATATTAGTTAAACGTGGTCCGCCCTTAATATACATCAGTTTTAGCTTTCCTAGTAATAAAGATAAGAAAAAGTTTTCGTGCAAATACTTCGAAAGAAATCTAGCAAATGGAGAAAAAATCGAAAAGGCTTGGCTTATTTACCCTATTTCTAAAGATTCTGTATTTAGTTTTTGTTGTAAGTTGTTTTGTAAATGTGAAACTCCTAACGCTTTTTGTGATACAAATGGAGTATCTGATTGGCAACACTTGTCTTTGCTAATTAAGAGACACGAAACGTCAATTTTACACAACAGTTATATAAACACTTGGGTAAATTTAAAAAAAAATGTTGGGGACATCTATGACTGTTAATGCTCATCATCTGCGGATTTTAGAAACGGAAAAAAAATATTTGCGAGACGTGTTGGAAAGAATTATTGTAATTGTTAAGTATTTATCTACACAATGCTTGGCATTTCAAGGTTCTTCTCAATTGCTTTTCGAACATGATAATGAAAATTTTCTAAAAGCTGTTGAGATGATTGCCTCTTTTGATTCAGTGATGAGACAGCACGTTAACCGAGTGTATAACTCCCAAAATAAATCTGTTAAAATGACTCATTATTTAGGCGTGCAAATACAGAATAAAATAATTGAATTATTGTCGTCCAACGTAAGAAATAATATTTTAGAAATGGTTCGCAGTTCAAAATATTTTTCAATAATATAAGATTGTACACCAGACACTAGTCATATTGAACAAATTAGTCTTGTTCTGAGGTATGTTGTCCTTAACACCACTTCAAAAATGGTTGAAGTTAAGGAAAGTTTTATTGCGTTTGATCCAATACTGGACTCTACAGGAGAAGGATTATATACATTTGTGATAGAAAATTCGAAAAAATTAAATTTAGAATTAAAACACATTAGGGGACAAGGTTATGATGATGGGACAAATATGAAGGGAAAACATGTTGGGCTTCCAAAACGCATTCTTGGTGCGAATCCGAAAGCCCTTTTCGTACCTTTTGCGGTTCAAACTTTGAACTCAACAGTAAATGACGTTTCTAAGGTGTCAGGTGCTAGAATAAACTTTTTTAATTTTGTGCAAGAGTTATATAATTTTTTTCGTGGTATGTTTTGAGAAAAAATGTCCCCGGGTTAAGTTTAAAGCCTCCAAGTGAGACAAGATGGTCCAGCAGAATTGACGCAATAAAAACCCTTAAAGTTTATTTAATTAAGGTTTTGCGATAGTCTTCTAGAAGTGGCTGAAGATAATTCCTTTCACATTGATGCAAGACATAAAGCGAGTTCCCTCTTAACATCTGTACAAAATTCTCAATTTATTGTGGAATTATTATTTGGCATGACATTTTATATCATATAAATATTGTCAGCAAACAAATGCAAAGTGCTACAATTAATATTAAAGTATGCCAAACCTACCTAAAAAATTTATAAATCACTTCCAGCAATATAGATCTGACCAATCATTTCAAGAAATTCTTGTGCAAGCGAAATAAGTAGTATCCTCTCTCGAAATTGAAGAAGTCTTTCCACCATTACCAATGGTTAGGAGAAAACTTAAGCCTCGTGATCTAAAAACCGCCTTTAAAATTAGTTTTTTCTTAAAAATTAAAGATCAAACTATAAGCTCTCTGAAAAACCGATTTGACTTATCAAATGTGTATGAAAATATTTTCGGATTTCTTAGCGACATATTCAAATTAAGTGACAGCGATCTTTTAAAACATTGTTTTATTCTTGAAGAGCGACTGACAGATCAGGATAATAAGGATATAGACTCCAATGATCTGTTTAACGAAATTGAAGCGTTAAAGTTGTTTTCATTACCTGATGTTACTGACCCCTTAAGTATTTTACAATATATATTTGAAAACAATTTAATCTCAACCTTTCCAAACGTAAGCATTTCACTAAGAATTCTTTCGACATTGCCTGATCTTTTTCAAAGTTAAAAACATTAAAAATTATTTAAGATCGACAATGATTCAAGAAAGGTTGTCTGGGCTAATAATATTAGCAATTGAACAAGAAATGATTGACGGTATAAATTTTAGCGATGTAATTAATGAATTTGCATTAGCAAAATTTCGGAAAATATCGCTACTACAATAGCTATCTTTTATTTTTCTATTGCACCTAGACCTAGCTATCATTTTTGATGGCAAAACAAAGTTCCCTATGAATTTGTTATTAGAAATATCTGCATATTTTTTAAAATATCTAAGTATGAGTAGAAATTAGTACTTGGTTAGTTCCTGGAGAATTGTTTGCTGAAACAGAAGGCTTGGCAATTGCGATCCAGGATCAGGTTGTTTTCACGAGGAATTATAGAAAACACATTATCAAACAAAATATAGATGATTCTTGCCGTAGATGTTTCTGTTCTTCAGAAACAGTTTTTATATGTTATCATCTTGCTCAGTCCTTGCTTCAACAGATTATTTAGAAAGACATAATGCCGTCGCTAATATTATTCATTTTAATCTAGGAATTAAACATGACTTAATTCCCAAAAGAAAAAAATTTTACAAATATGAACCTGAGATTATTTGTGAAAATGACAAATATAAACTTTATTTTGATAAAACAATTCTTTGCAACAGAACTGTAAAACACAATAGACCAGATATCATTCTCACTGATAAACAGAATCAAATAACATATATAATTGATATTGCTATACCCGACACATAATATACAAAATAAATACAATGAAAAATTTCTAAATATATGATGCTTGGCGACGAGATAAAAAATGTGGAAAATGAAAAAAAATTTTATTCTACCGATTATTTTTTCCACAACAGGTGTTATTCCTAGAAATCTTCACAAAAGTATTGAGATTTTGGGTCTGAAGAAAATTTGTCTGAACAGTTACAAAAGATAACAGTCATCAAATCTTGTAATATTCTTCGTAGGTTTCTTTCCGAAAAAAATAATGAGGTAGAGTCATAGGTTTTCTCTTTAGTTTACACTGCTCAGAATCTCGGACTCTTTGAACCACCCCGCGTCTCGATAGGTCAGGCCCTCTGAACGTCCAGACGCCTTGAACACCCAGTGCCCAAAACCAACCTAGCGCTTCGAACAAATGGGCACTCCGACTCTCCCGTCGAAAGAGTTCCTAGAATCCTCAAACGACTAAGCTCCTTGAACGTTCAATCATCTGCCAACCTGAATTACCTAGCAACTGACTGTTCTTCTCTACTCATTCTCTGTATTTCTTTCCTCTTCAAAGTCTCTCATTATTCCCGCTCTGTCATGTGGATTTTTATTCCTGTTCAATAATCTCTAGCCTTTTTCTCACATTTCACCTACTCACACTTTTCCCTAGGCATAACTCCTAATTCCAAACGTAAGCATTTCACTAAGAATTCTTTTGATATTGCCTGTATCTGTAGCTTCTGGCGAGCGATCTTTTTCAAAGTTAAAAATCACTAAAAATTATTTAAGATCGACAATGATTCAAGAAAGATTGTCTGGGCTAACAATATTAGCAATAGAACAAGAAATTTTAACGGTATAAATTGATAAAATATCGCTACTACAATAGCCATCTTTTATTTTTCTATTGCACCTAGACCTAGCGATCATTTTTGATT
This sequence comes from Cryptolaemus montrouzieri, assembly GCA_013387265.2. Taxonomy (NCBI): domain Eukaryota; kingdom Metazoa; phylum Arthropoda; class Insecta; order Coleoptera; family Coccinellidae; genus Cryptolaemus; species Cryptolaemus montrouzieri. Next base: position 5,160,142 of record JABFTP020000165.1, read on the forward strand.
TTAAAACGAAGTTCCCTATGAATTTGTTATTAGAAATATCTGCATATTTTTCAAAATATCTAAGTATAAGTAGAAAGTAGTACTTATATAAATATGTATACATTAGACAATATTCCTGTTATTTGTTCCTAAAAAATGTGATTTTTAGTTTTAGGTTATTTTCTTGTATTTATAAACAACGAGTCAACGTATCTGTATCCCATTACTTAAGTAAATGTTTTAAAATGGGTGTGAACAAGAATTTATTTTGTTATGATTTTGTTCTGTTTGTTTCATTTTGATATTTTAGTCTACAAATAAATATAACTTCTAAAGTTCAGTTTTTTGCTTTACTTCAAGCACCTACCTACCTACCTCCTACCTTCAAAAAAAAAATAAAAAAACATAATCCAAAATGCCTTAAGGGGTGCCAAAATCCTTTTTTGCAAACAAGCGCCAGTAGCCCTCACGGGTGCCTTGGTAGTCAAAGATCCATAGTTAACAATCAATAATGTGAAATGCCGAGTGCTTCCATATAAATTTGGTTGTGTGTAAGCTTGAAAGAATTTTTAAAAACAATTTTTTTCAATCCCAATTTTTGAATACTATATTCACTATCAAACAAACGCTGTATATTATTTGATTCATCCATCATTAATATTTGTCGAGGTTTGTTTGTTTGTTTGTTATTCCTTTAACGTGATCTTTTTCCGCCTTTCGGCCAATGACACGCCGGGGAATTCTGTCACCTCACTAACCCGGGAATTTTGCCGAACCCCTCTTGTGTCGAGGGAAGGGATTTCTAATTTCCAACACATATCTATTAGACAGGATCGACGGCTTTACATCTCCTCCAAAAGATGGACACTCAAGCGATTCCCAGAATCCGAAAAATCGCACCGACTTTGTGGGGATTGAACCCAGGTAATTCTGCGCAGGAGACAAGTATCATATCCCATACGCCACCGAGCCGGTGTCGAGGTTTGAATTAAACTGTAAAATATATATAAAACATATGACATTTTTCGCCTTTATTCAACATCTGAAATTCTGATTCGAAAAGAACGAAAAGAAAAAGTAATACTGCAATGCCCTTCGACGTTCCATTCTCACCCTTTTTCCGAAATGAAAAGAAATATGTCAGGTTTACCTGAAAGAGCACAATATTTGAGTATAATTAATGACTTTATTGTTTTATTCATTTCATTTTCGTAATAGTTAAGCTGAAGTAATGCCATTGCCGGAAACAATGGAAAGATAGATGAGGACGATAAAAATTGGGTGCAAAGCTCTGAAAAAGAGAATGCCCAAACGGGGATTAGTATTTCTCTCACGAATGGTGTCGGTTTGGAAATGCTGTAGGGCTTTCATGGAAAGGCTTTTTTCGACTGGTTCACAAAGGATTTTATTTTACGTTTTATGATATTACAGGCGAATAAAGTTTGCCCCCATTTGCTTCATTTCATTTTCAGTTTTTACAGGACTTGTTATTCGTCGATAAATTTCTGACAACAAAAAGGAAACATGTATCAATAACTTTTTTCCTCAACAAATTTAAACTAGTGTGTTTTTCTTGAGAAATTCACTTTTCTCTCTTAGTGCCTTAATATTAATTTATGAATATACAGAGTGTAAATAAAAAGTGCGAAAGATTGCGTGAAGTGATTCCTCTAGTCATTTTATGACGTGAAGTTCCCATGAACCTTTATGCGCAGACGCATCTTCACCGATATACAGGGTGTTCAAATCTTCAGATTTTTCAGTTTTTCTTATGATTATTACAGTTTTCGGCACATAGGTGTCTTTTCAAAATCTATATAATCAGATCACAGAAACATTTATGAAAATCCACAGGGTGGTTCCTTTTCTCAGATAACGTGCCTACCAATTTTTTCTATTTTTTCAATTTTTAAGAAATACACTCGGAGGCAAAATTAGCGGAACACTCGAAAATTTAACCAAATTCGAAGTCCGATATGTTTCCTAATTCTCAACCGATTTAGATCATTTTTCGGCAAGTTATAGATCAACTCTTCTGCTTTGTAGAAATTATAAGAGAAAACGAAAAAACTTTCATACGGGGGCAAAACTAAAACGTACAATATCATGGTCTGTCAAGACACATCTTCCTACAGTAACGCCCTTCTTGTTTTATGCATTTATCTCTATTTTTACAAGAGATATCCAATTTGAAGCGAAAAGTCACAGATTTCAAGAATTTATTTTTAATCTTGCGTAAGTGCATAACATCGGAGGTTAGCCAAAAAATAAAATCAAGATTAGAGAAGCGGAAATCTAACGAAATGAAAATTTTTGAAATTCACTGGCCAATTTCACGCTCCGGGAGAACTCGAATTACACTGGAAAAATCGTTGAATTTGCACATTTATTTTTGAATTTTTTTGTGTGACACTCTATAATAATTATCATTCCTGTCCAAAATTGAGAGCAGGTGTGTATCCTGGCGATACACTCGTGAAATGAAATGAACATGTTGAGAAAAATGTTCATGATGACCCACAAAAAAAAACATTTGATTTTAGTAGCGAGTATGACCCCCAAGCTCTTATTACAGCGCGCATACGATTTCGCATACTCCCAATGATGTTGTCTATCATCTGTTGAGGTATGTTGTCCCACTCTTCCACCAAAGCCAGTGTCAGGTCTTCCACGTTGCCTGGATTCCGTTGTCGAACCCTTCTTCCAAGAATGTCCCAAACGTGTTCAATCGGCTTTAAATCCGGTGAACGCGACGGCCAGTCCATTCGTGTGATCCCAACTTCATTGAGATATTCTATCACTATGCGCGCGGTATGAGGGCGCTTGTTATCGTGCATAAAAAGGAAATTTTCCGCTATGTAAGGAGCAAAAGGCACAACATGGGGCTCCAAGATTTCTGTTATATACCGATGAGCATTAAGTGATCCATTGCCAATAATCTCCAGTTCTGTTCGTACTCCCAAGCATATGCCACCCCATATCATAACTGACCCTCCACCGTATTGCTCAGTTCCTGCGAAGTTTGCTTGATTGTACCGTTCCCCTCGATGCCTCCATATTCTATCTCTACCATCCACGAAATTCACACAATATCGACTCTCATTACTAGATAAAACTCGTCTCCACTGATTGATTGTCCATGCTACATGCTCCCTAGCAAACGCCAATCTTGCTACCCGATGGGCTCTATCGAGTCTTGGTGATCTTGCTTGCGCGTATGATCTCATACAAACTTCATTTAATCGTCTTCTGACTGTCCTCACACTGACGTTAATGTTATTCTCTGCTTGTTAAAGGTTACGTGCCTGAACAGCAGTAAGACGAGGATTTCTTATGATTTGATTGACGATGAAACGGTCATGTATAGCGCGGGTTGCCCGATTTCTTCCTTGTCCTCGTCTCCTCACGTACAATCCAGTTTCCCTGTAACGTCGGTAGATTCGATGGATAACCGACGTCGAGACACCCAACATGGTACCGATTGAGCGGTAGGTGCGCCCTTCCTCGATCAATGTAACTGCCCTTGCTACTGAGGTTGGTGGTAAATCTCTCATTCTGAATGAAAAATACCGTTTCGAATCGTAAACAGTAAAAGAATCACAAAACACCGCAACCGATCGAATTTGTATCAAATCAAAGAATGGAAAACTCTTATTCTTTGAACAAGTGCAAATGTGGTCATATACAAAAAAACGTGTGTTGTATTTCATATTTGATAGAAAAAGGTGTGCACATGTGTAAATGAAAAGTTTTATCAAAAGTCCTAGAATTCGGTTGTGGATTTTAATCCCTACCGACTGTTATCTCCTATGAATTCCTAATTTTCACCAAATTAACCAAATTGTCATCAATAACTAATGCAATTCGAACATAAAAATCGCAAACGACAATTTCGACACGCCTGAGTGATAATAAGAAAATTCCATATTGATAGACGAATTTTAATGACAATTTCTTGATTCAATGGAATTTCTCCAAAATGGTGATTTTCCACTTGAAATTAAATATATTTTGCAAAAATAGAGGTAATCGCATGAAACAAGAAGGGCGTTACTGTAGGAAGATGTGTCTTGACAGACCATGATATTGTACGTTTCAACTCGGACCACGAAATTCCATAGAGTGTTACGAATTTTTGACAAAAAAAATACTTTTAGTTTTGCCCCCGTATAAAAATGTTTTCAAAATTTTTTTGTTTTCTCTTATAATTTCTACAAAGCAGAAGAGTTGATCTATAACTTGCCGAACAAATCATCTAAATCGGTTGAGAATTAGGAAAAATATCGAACTTCGAATTTGGTTAAATTTTCGAGTGATCCACTAATTTTGCCTCCGAGTGTAATTTCAATTAATTTTTAATTAATTCCTGTTTATCTGTTTTTGTTCAAGAAAATTATCAATTTCATATGTGAGCTGGAAACATGATAATCGTTTGGTGATTTATTTCACTTCCACACAGCTGTCAAGTCGATTTTTTTCATTGACAATTCTGAATGAATTAGAATTAATTCAGTTTCGTTGATATTTCGCTGATAGGCACTGATAGTTGCAGTAACTCTTTCGAATTTTCATTAAGAGAGGTTTTTCAAACGCAGAAATGACCGTTATGTATTTCTAACGGTTATTACTTGGAAGCGTCGAGAAGATGTACTGAAATGTACCCTCAATCTGTCGTTCTTCATTATACAGGGTTATCCATTTTATATTCCGTGTGTAGATTAAAATTGGACACACTTATAATTCGAATTTCGATGAGGTTTTGACGTAACAACGTCTTATAATTCGATCGAGCCAGCTGTACGCACGAACAAACATGAGGCGTTACCTAGCTCTGAGGTGCTCCATTTAAGGCTTGAAGTGCAAGCGAGAGCGCGGAACGAGTGACAAAGAGGCACAATCTGCCTCCGCGTTCGGCAGCGTTCGACATCTGTCTCTCTCCTACTTGAGCGAGCAATGCGTCCGCGTGGACACCTGCTATACAACAATACATTTTTCTTATGGCAATGATAATTGCAGTGATAAAGGTAATGATTCTTTCGATATTGAATATATGTTCAGTGATATATTGTCGAATATTCGTGCTTTCATCATTAAAATAAATAGCGTCGGTCCGCTAGTGCAGCGATTGTAGGTTATGGTATAATTGACAAAACTATAACAATAAGTTAACAGAACTATTTCACGATAAGTAAAACATCAATTACTTTACTATTCGATCGAAATAACTATGGAGCCTAGCTACGATTTCAAAAACTAAAACGTAAATGTTAAATCTTTCACATATCATAACAAAGTGTCTGAAATGACAATTTGGACCAGCCTCCCGTCTAAGGGACCAGTTTTCTCCTATATTAAACACATTGAGGCGGGCTTTTTAAAGTTACAAATATTTCAATGATGTTTCCAAATTTTAATTTTAAATTCGAGATTTATGCACAATAGTTTAATCACAGTTTATTCTTATAATAAATTATTCAAATTTATTACTTTTTTACAACAAATTACAATTAATTTGCAAAATTAATTAAGTAACTAATTGAACAACGACTTTTATTCAGTTTACTTGATGAAAGAGAGAAATAAATGAAACTGGATCAATTCAATTATGATTTCCATTTATCTATTTATCATATATCTATCAAACAAATAAAATTGAAATTTTTTTTTGAAAAATTCCACCAGTATTTTCTCATACGTTGTCACATTATATATATATATATATATATATATATATATATATATATATATATATATATATATATATATATATATATATATATATATATATATATATATATATATGGACGTTTTATGGCAACAATGATGATGTCGATTTGGAAGGTGTAACTAGGCGATGAACTAATGACGTATTTGCAAAATACAATCATTTCTGGAAAAAGCGTTGATATATAGTGGATGTGGAACCCGTATAGTTATTTTTTTTTTAAATACATGGTTCAAAGCTGAAGCTCTAAAGGAGTTTTGCGCTGAAGCTGAAATATCACCAAATGTTAGACTACAGTAAAGCCAAGTAACTTCCGCTCATCAGAATTATGGCTTCTCGAAGGAAACCATAACTTTAATGATAATTTCAAAATTTTACACAATGAAAATAATAGACAAAAACTCAATCTGTGGGAAATTTCAGAGATAAACAAAGAAAAGAATTCAGGTACGTTACTTAATAGTCAATTAGATCTAAATCCTTTTCTTTTACTTAATCTTTTCAAATCATAAAGTAAGCAACTCCGATAGGTTTTCCAACATACCCCTTGTACTTGTAATAAGGTAATATATATATATATATATATATATATATATATATATATATATATATATATATATATATATATATATATATATATATATATATATATATATATATATATATATATATATATGGAGTTTCATAACCTCCGAAAACTGACATCTCTAAAACACAAAATTTCCACAATACTTACAAATAAAAATAAAACAATCATCCAAAGATTAGTGGATTGAATACGATTAAATACTGAAGAAGGGATAGGTGTTGAAATTTCCGGAAAAAATTGGTTTTTTCTTCAAAACTCCTGCAGTTTTTAAGATATTCAGCCCAAATTTGGAGCAAGCTATTTCCTACAACCTCCATCCTTACACGTCCTAGATTTCAACTGAAATTCAAAAGTTGTTTTCTTTTCCGAGGCCATGTCTCCTTTTGCCCTTTCAAACTTTTTTGCAGTACGCCACTGATCAGCGTACAATCAATTTTCGTTATCTTCTTTCAATTCAGGAACTTATTTGGCATTTGTAATTTTTTCGTATCTCCAACCGTTCTCGAGTGAAAAATTATTGAATTTGAATTATTTGAATTGTATATTATTCGCTAAATAAAAAAATATAATAGAAATACTGGATAGGTATGCCCAAAATTTGATTTTATTTTGATAGCTCGTCTTCTGATACTCAACTTATACTTATTCAATATCAAAGTTAAAAAAAGAACAATTAAAAATTGAATAAATTGCTGGAGGTGTCCTCCACCTGCAAGAATACAGCCCTCTGTCCTTCTTCGCATATTATCCATACACTTCAAAATATTCCTGTGGTATTTCTTGTCTTGTCACAAGAGGTTATTATTCGATTTATTAATTCTTCTACAGTGTTCACTGGAGTGGTATAAACTAAACTTTTCAGATATCCCCATGAGAAAAAGTGTAAATTATTTAAGTCGGGGGGCCTAGGAGGCCATGGTTCTGGCCCACCCCGACCTATCCATCAGTTGTTCAATGTATTATTTTAGAATTCCCTAGCTTCTCCACTAAAATGTACTGGTGCCCCGTCATGCATGAATCACATTATGTTTCTCACCAAAAGTGGCGCATCCTCGAGCAATAAAGGTAACTCCTCCTCAAGAAATTACCGATAAGCGGGACCTTTAGTCTGTTAGGCAAAAATGACGAGATTCTTCAATCAAATGGGGGTTTTCCTCAGCCCAATAATGATTATTGTGAAAATTTGTGATAGCAGTTCTCGAAAAGTTTGCTTCGTCTGTAAACATTATTCCACTATCAAAATGAGCATTTTCTCTTATTTTATCTAAGAACCATCGGCAGAAATTCAGTCTTGGAAAATCTCGAGAAAGTAGAGTTTGGACGCGTTGAATATGAAACGGGTACAATAAAAAGTCGTGGAGAATCCTCCAAACTAGAACATGTGAAATATTAAACTGATTTCCAATTTTTCTTGAACTCATTTGGGGATTCAAATCAATACAAAACTGCTTCCTCATGATCTGGAGTTCTCATAGTTTGAGTTGCACTGATTTTTTGCAGTAAAAGTACCAGTTTCCCTCAACCTTATGTGTATATTTGAAAATTTTCGCCTGTCTGATGTTACTAGATTTGGAAAGCGCACCTGATAAAATCGCCTAACTTCTGTTGTGTTTCCGTCAGTCAGACCGTACATGTAATGGATATCAGCCAATTCGGCGTTAGTAAAATTAGCCATTTTTTTCTTACAGCAATAACCTCAAAAGTCTAAAAACTAATCCTTAATTTAATGACAATTCGAACAGATATTGGTTCAACTTTAGCAACTGTCAAAATAAATAAATAAATGAAAAAAATCAAAGCCTACTAGTCAATTCAGCGAATGTATACAATCGTTCAATAATTTTTTGCTCGAGAATGTTCCGAGATACGAAAAAATTACAAGTGTCAAAAAAGTTTCTAAATTGAACGTAGATGACGAAAATTGATTGAACGCTGATCAGTGGCGTACTGCAAAAAATTTGAAAGGGCAACCGACGGCATGGCTACGGAAAAGAAAACACCTGGTAGATTCTAGTTAACATTCAGGACGTGTAATAATGAAGACTGCAAAAAATTGCTTGCATTCCAAATTTTAGGCTGAATATCTCAAAAACTGCAGTTTTGAAGAAAAAACTATTTTTATCCGGAAAATTCAACACCCTGTAGCTCCGTAACGAAGCTTTTACGGACCTGTGTTTATCACTTTTTTTCTCAAAATTGCACGTACATTTACCCACTCAAATTGTGACATATTAGTATGTAACACCCGTAGAGTAAAACTCTATTTTTGTGGAAATTCCGGTTTTGTGCTTCGACTCATTTTATATACTAGCGCTCCTGATCAGCGACGTTCAGCACGAAACCCGCACGGATTTTTCGTGGTGGAATCCCTAATAAATAAATATGCAGATAAAGATAATTCCCTACACATGGCCAATTTTTTACTAATGTACTCCTTGGACTTACCATTCAAATAAAAAAAACCACAAGAATCATTCGGCCAAACAGAATCGATATTCCAAATGAAGTTAACAACTCAAAGTTGAAGACGGAAGAAATAATACAACGCTGGAATAATGATGGAGTATATATCCTCGAGTGCAAATAATAATATCGTTTATTTAGCAATGCTAGTAACATACAATGAATGTGAATGCACAAAATCCTTTCATTTTTGTAAAAATTTCTAGTCTCTTACTACATAAAATATACCTAACAATAATCTACAATCGACTCTTGATATATGTCACCAATAACGTCCTAAACTTGGTAAATTTTTCAGAACTTTTAATTTGTTCAGATAAACTATTATACTGAATCAATCTCTTGTGAAAGAGACAATTTCCTGCTCTTGGAGTATTGCAAGTATCAATATAAAGATCATTTCTAGACCTTGTGGCGAATGAATGAACTTCATTCACATACTTCTAATCCTGACATGAATAAGATGGTCGAAGACAAAAGGGAGATGTGCTTAATCCCCTCGAAGCATAATGGAAATTTTGGTTAAGCACAAAACAGACGAGGAAAAACAACAAGTAGTGGCAGAATACACTAAGCATATGGGAGGAGTTGATCGTATGGATCTACTATTGAGCAACAATTTAAATCATTTTAACATTTATCCAATATTTGAAATCAGAAATCAGAAATATTGAATCTGTTGGACGTTTGCATTGAACAAAATTATTTTTCTTTCAACAACATCTATTACAGTAGTGAAAATGGTTTGATCATGGGAAATCCTTTGAGTCCACTTTTAGCAGAGATTTTTATGAATAATATTGAACAGAAAATTCATACACATCCACTCATTTCCAAATTTCTTTATTGGTATAGATATTTTGACGACATCTTAGTATGTTTCATTGGAACTACTCGTCAATTAGACTTATTTCTTAATTTCATTAATTCCATCCATTTGAACATTAAATTCACGATAGAAATTGAACAGAACGATTCCATTAATTTTTTGGACTTAAAAATCACTAAACAAAATAATAATCATGTTTTTTCGGTCTTTCGTAAACCAACGCATACTGATACAATTATACATAACTACTCATTACATCCAATTCAACACAAAGTTGCAGCTTTAAACAGCAAGGTACATCGGTTACTCAATTTACCTTTATCAGTAGAAGATTATAATAAAGAGTTAAACATCATCAAACAGATAGCCATTAATAATTCATATAATCCGGATATGATAGATCTAATCATTCTTTAAAAACTGTATCAGAAAGCAATAAATGAAGTATATCCTATTCATAAAGACTATAAAATATTCAACAGTTTAACATTCTGCGGTTCTGCAAGTACAAATATTAAATCCTTTCTCGTCAAACAAAATCTTAATATAACTTTCAAAACTTCTAATAACTTAGGTAAACATATTAAAATAATAAATCCCGTGTTGAAAAATCAAGTAAATCAGGAATCTATAAACTCAATTGCGGTTCTTGTGATAAAATTTATATCGGTAGGACCTATAGGAGTTTTGGCATAAGAACATCTGAACATAAACGTAGCTTCAATAAAAATAAATCTGATTCAAATTATTCAAACCACCTAATAAAAGAAAACCATTCATTCAATAAAAACTTTGACATATTACATATAAAATCAAAAAGTTCAAAATTAGATCTCCTAGAAGCATTAGAAATAAATAGATACAAACATTCGGACAAGCTTTTGAATGAGCAGGTAGATGTGAATTATTCACCCCTACTTAACTTGTTTAATTAGTTTTTAATTACCTTTCATACTAACTGTACAATGGCTCGGTGTGGATTTTCCTGTTATTCATCCAACTTGTTTTACGATTTGTTTATAATACCATACTCTTCATTCTGTTTTTCACTCTTGATAAAGCTGCTGTGTCAGCCAAACGTCGTCGAATTTTTTCAAATAAAGTATACATTAAAGTTAAACCTTGAGTTTTCTATCTCATTTATTTATCCAATATATTCAATACCAATGTTATGGACACTGGGTATATTAGAAGCTGCATAGAGGACGTATAACGCTATTTCGTTATTGACGATATGTATTAATTCATTCATACCCTAAGAAAAGTTGAAGAACGTGCTTCTGTTAAACTCCTTTGAAGTCAACAGATAAAAATGAACTAATGGATATTAAACATTCTCTATCTACAGAGTAATATGATCCAAATTGTTGACATTTCGAATGTTTGGAATGGTGACATATTGCAATAGTCTCTGTTTACTTTGTTCATCCCCATCTGCTAGTAGGTTTGTCTTTCCGAAAAGAGAAACATCCAGTATGCATGCACAGTAAACAAAGGGGTAACTAGAAACTTTCAATTTCAGCTGGAGGGTAGAACACCCTAACTGGTATTAGGAAATGCCTTCCAACTAAATGGTTTGTAGTTCGAAATGAATCCACCTACTACGGCTTCTTAATGTTATATTTCAAATGACATTTTGAACACGTCAGAAAATGATTTCAGACTATATCATTTAGTGACCTAAAATTTTCTTCGGCTCAATAAAAAAAAATTCAAATTTCATCTTGAAAAATATTATGGACTCACGCTTATACATGGTTGATCGTAAATCTCAATTATATGGTGACAGAGATCAATTAATTGGATTGATTTTACAGCATTGAAATCATTTAAGAAGTGATGGAAATTTAATAAGAATCGCAGTAGTGTGAAGTAGTTTACTTTTCAACCTCACGTGCAGACTCGTAGCGAATAAACGCCCACATCAACTGACGTCATCCACCAAACCATCTCTCCTCTCAGTCTCAGTTAGATTACAGACAGAGAAAAGATTCATTAAGGCCGAGTTACCGACAAAAACATTCAACACCCCCTCACGACCCCTCACCTATCTATCTAGTCCTCTGTCGATCAAACTTCAATCGCCGATAAATGAATTGTCAAATGTCTGTCAATGTCAAAGTTTTCAGTTCCCCCAAAACCCTTTTATTTTTGAGATTTGTGCTTTCAGGTGTTTCTATTGCTGGTGTCTTGGACTCAAGTTTAGTAATTCTCTTGCAAATTTATGGTAAGTAAATTGAACTTGTGAAGTTTTAGCCGATATTTTGTGCAGCTTGAGCTTGGTTTGATTCTACGGTACCTAAATTGGATTCTATCCAATTCTTATCGGTTTTCTTCTCAATTTTGAGGTTCACCCCTTTGGCGTGCGGCGGGAAAGGACTATACCATACGAGAGGACCCCTGTGAATGATGAGGAAATAAAAGTAGCCGAGGAAGCCTTTTTACGAGCTCTGAAAAGATAAGTTGATTTGAATTATATAAATTTTCTTGAGGTTCTCAACTTTCGAATTTGTCAGGATGACTTCGTTAGGGAGTAAATATCGCTGCAAATTTCCCACATTCCTCAACAAGTACGTCTTCCGAGCTGAAAATATCAGTTTCCATGTTTTCCCTCGACAAGATCCATCAACTTGTTTGAAGTGGCGTTATACCATCTCTTCCTATTTTGAATAATGAATCATCTTGTTCTTATAATAAAGATGGTCAGTCGATAGTAGGCAGTATTTCTTCTTGGCCAGGAGCTCTCAATGAGCAATTTAATTTATTATCAAATGATCACTCGAATGTTGGTGGTAGATCATCTTTGCCAAAGACTTCCAAAGAGCCATCTTGTCCGATTTCTAACATAGGGCACCCTTCAAACATTGCTAATATGCAATCTCTGAATAAATCTTCTTCGATTTCTGTAGTTATGGGAGATCACTCATATATTGGCAGTTTACCATGTTTGCCTGAACCTTTAATTGTAACAGCATCTCTTTATGAACCATATTGCATATTAATGCAACCCTAGTTTCCAAAATTAGTAATGAAATTGCCTATTTTTACCATATTCAACAATTTTGAGTGATCTCAAAAACATTTGAATAAAAACTTCTTGAGCCAATTATTACTGTGTTTTTTTCTATTTCCAGAAGCAGTATGGGGTAACTGCCATGAAGATGGCAGCGAAGATAGTTTACCCCTAAAGGGGAAAAAATGGTAGCAATGGAGGAACAACTATATGGCTGACAACAATATTTCAGAATTTCTTTTTTATTTTGACTGTTAGAATGTATCCGTTTTCTGTGATATGTGATTTATATTTTTGATTTACATGTGTTAAGAATTTAGAAGTAGCCCCAATAGACTCGAAGTAATTTTTATTTTCATTTGCATATATATGACTTTCCTCTAGTGATATAAAGTTGCCTATAAAATTGAAGGTTAGAATTTTAGAGGACTGAAATGTTACCATGGGGTAAAAATCCGCTTTTTCTTGGGGCACAAGTATTCGCATATTCTTACCCCAAAGACATGATGACGAATGCGGACTTATACCCTTTTATGTTTTCAGAGACTATAATAGAAAACTAATAGGAAACCTAAATCCCAGGAAATTCTCCCGAAGAAGGGATGCTGGATGTGATTCAAAGCATCGCACGAGATTTTGAGATGAATGAATCATCATTAAGAGTGCGATAGAAGAAGTGATATGGTGTTGAATCATTGGGACATTTCACGAAGTATTTTACTGTAGATCAGGAGCGATCTGTCGCAGATCATTGCGAAGAGATGGATTAAAGATTCTACAGTCTGACGAGAAAAATGTTTCGACAAATTGCGTATAAGCTTGAGCAGAAGAACGGCATTCGGAATAAGTTCAATGTCTATTCGAAAATGGCTGGAACAGATTGGAAGAGAAATTTTTTCAAGAATCAAAACTTGTCCTTAACAGCTCCACAAAGAACAAGCCTCGGAAGGATTATGGATTTCATTAAAATTTTTATGATTTAATATAATAATCTGACAAAAATCATGTCTGATCATAAATTTCCACCTATTAGGTTCTATAATATGGACGAGACCGGTATAACAATGGTACCGAATAAAATTTCTAAGGAAAAGGATCAACTGATTACCGCAGTTTGTTGCTTCAGTGGCATTTTTCCTATAAAACGCGCAAAACCTTGCCTCCTTACGTATGGTACGTAAAAGTAAGCCGGCCACAGACGCACCCAAATGTAATATTAGTATAGAATTACATCCTTTTTTTGTGTTAACAAAGTTGAAATTGAAAACACAGAGCTGAAGAAGGCCGAAAGGCCTTATAACTGCTAAGAATTATTATCTATATTATAAAGGTCGTAAGGTCTTTTTCGGGAATAATCCGAAAGGATAACGGTAGTTTCAACCAGGAGGAGAAGAAAAGACGCAGCGAAAAATCAGTGGAGGAAGGCCCCCGCGAGTATTTTTTTCCGGGGAGGAAGGCTCTGAGGAAGGTAGGTGCCGTCGCCTAGAGCGAACGGAAAGTCGAAACAGCCAGATTTCTTCGGCATCGGAAACTTCGGTCTTTCGGAAGGCGATCGGAACGATCGATGGAGCAAAAATTCAGAAAGAATGCCTCGAAAACGCGAAAATAAAAAAGGGCTCCGGTTCCTTGCTAGTGGAGGGGTTAATTTCGTCGGACTTTTATGCCTATACAAATTTTTCCATCGCGTTCGATCGTTTCAAAACCTGGACAAGGAGCAAGTCTCGAGTTTCGCATGTTGCGCCGTGATAGTTTTATTCCCGTTAAACGACGGGAAAACTGGAAAAATCTTCGATTCAACGGAGGGCTATCGGGAGAGTTATGCAAAATTTCGCTCCGATTTTCTTATTCCCAATATCTCTGACGGCCAAAAATTAACGAACGTCGAGCTGTCAAAACAGGTGGTTTTCTTTCATCTGTCTTACTTATACGAGGTTACCGGGAGAATGAACTAGGGTGTCGAACGAGATTCCTACATATCTCAAGGTCAGACCGCGAAGGGAAATCGTTACTCTACGACTTAATTTTCGTATTTGGGACAATTTTTGAGACCTAGAATTTCGAGAAAAAGACCGCAAACACGAGGGTGGAGCTAGTCACTCTCGTGCCACCCCTTAGATCGCTATTCAATGTCAAAAATGAGCCTTACCAACGTGTAAAATTTAATGCTCTCTCTCATTTGAGATGGAAATAGTTAGTTACTTTTACTTTCACTAACATAATATCGGTACTACCAACAACTAGAATATAGTGCGCTCTCTCTTCTGAATGACAATATGAGACGGAATGAAATATCCATTACGTCTAATCGAATCTAACCTTATTTCAATTAGTCTTATATTCGATCTGTCAAAATAAATAATTCCGAATTTTATTTGAATGAAAAGTTTGACGAAACTTGAAATAAACTTTTAGAGGTAAGTGAACGTAGTTTTTAATGTATATATTGTTTAAGGAAATAAATGACAAACTTTCAAAATTCATAAATTTAACATTTTGTGGTTATTCTATCCTAAATAATGTGATTCAAACGGAATGTTATAATAAAAAGAAGTTGAGGAGACTTACAATAATGTTTGAAAAGTAAGTGAATGTTATTTGAGATTTATTCATGTATTTTAACGTATATTTGTTCAGCATGCTCAAGAAACGTACTCATAATTTGCATATTTCATTTTTCTTTCAAGGTTACTCTAACCTTTATGTGTTGAAAGTTTTCCTGGAATTACTAGGATTTTTAACGAATCAATTGGGGGATCTTACAAAATGATCCATGGAGTCGCTATTAATTTTTTCTGGAAGGACCTCTATAAGGTTTTCGTTAGGACATTCAGAGTATGTATCATATGAATATTGAAAGTTATCCACTAAAAGCTATATCTGTATTAAAATATTTCAAACTCGATACCAATAAGACCGTACCATTTTAAATTGTATTTTCGTTTCAGTTTATTCAAGAGAAAGTACGTTTCTGTTCTACAATCATCAAAATGTCTTTGACAATGTTCAAGTTTGAACTAAGGAAAATAGGATCTCATATTTGAACAAAAGGTAACTATTGTGAGTTCCTTCTATTCATAACTCATAGTTACTGTTTCTCAGGAAATTCTATCAAGGTTGTTGAATGAATACCTAAGAATTCCTCATTGATTAGACGTTGAAAGTTTCTCTGTCTAATAGTGGGAAACATGATGTTCAAATATGTAGAAGTTGCATACGAAGTTACATTTTGTACAACCACAACTTTCAATCAAGATTTATGAAAGTCACAGGAAACATGCTGCTCTTATGTGAATCATATTTTGGAAAGAATTCAATTAGTACTTGGAGAATGCTATGTAATTTGACAATTTTTGTTATAGGTAGTTGTATTATAGGTATTTCAGATAATTGTGTAAAATGAGTACGTTCATCATGTAATATGGAAATATGAAGTTGCAATTTCTTCCTTTCATTTTCATTCCATAGTATATTAAAAAGTTTCACAAGAAAAAGAATTGAAAAGAAGAAAATTGAAGAATAGAATTTTCAATCATTAGAGATCAAGTTTATAAGAAGCTGACTGCTCGAAATCAACTGCCAACTCGACAGTTGAGGATCTGAGAAATTTACAGTTTCACTGAAACTGATATATAGTTAACATCATCATTGTATAGTATATGAGGGTTCATAATGTAATTTACAAAGTTGTGGATCTCATTTCTGCCTTCCACAAGAACACTTCAATTCAGAAGGTCTTTGTGCTTTTTGGTAAGCAAATTGTGTGACTTTTGGTTAATTTGAATTTGTACAAAATAGTTACGTATAGGGCAATCACATATGGTGAAATTTCTATATATTTAGTAGTGTTCCTTTATTTGATTACCAATTTCTTACTTTTGTCTTTTGGATACTCTCAAGAAATTGTAATTTGAGAAGAACTTTCATATTCTATTTCATTAATATACTTGAGAAGTAATTCTTCCATCTGCATATATCGATCTTTCTGAAGTATTTAATACTTCTCAAACTGAAAATTTGGGATATCGTGGAATAATATTTGAGTTGATGATTAAATCTCTATGACTAAACGGTGATTGAACAATTTGTTTTTTGAATCAATGTTGGAATTTTTACTTTCATCTTATGCTAGCTCAATTGAAGAAACTTGAGATTTTCAAATTGAATGTATCTCTTTGAATCGGAATATTAGTGAATAGTGTTGAAATTTGTATGGTTGATGAGTCAGTATCCATAAAACAATACTGGAAAATGCGTTACCCTAAGGATGACTGAGGCCATATATGTAGAGTTTCATTTAGCTAAGAACATGAGTACTGATTAGTATGAAGATCAGTGAATATAATGAGGCATTCAGTATAGATAGAGTTGAATATGAAAAGGCGTTAAGTATATTTGGGGTTAAGTATATTAGGCGTATAATATATAAAGCTTTCAGTATATCAGGCGTTTAGTTTATTAGCTGTTTAGATATAAAAGGCGATCTTAATGGGCTCACTAGTTGTTATCATATATAACACAGCTCTACAAAAAAATTTTTTTATTGTTGCCCTGGATATCATCGCAAATTCTTATGTTTTCAAGTGCCCAGATTACGAATATATTCATGAAAGTTCTCAATGTGCTCGTATTTTCATGATTTTTGCATTTCTTATATTTTGAACAATTATAAGCTTGTTAGAAATAAAATTTAATTTTCCAGTCATGATTAGGCTTCTGCGCAACTTTTTCGCGCATACAAACATCACCTGATCCCCACTCTCAGACCCCTTGCTCAACAGAATAGCTGAGATCTCAGTTATTTGGCAATATTAGAGTACATATACACGTAAATCTGGATAAAGTGTCATGGATTAATATTTTGTTTCAATTACTGAATGTCCATTCTTATATATTTGTCTTCTAGTCTAAAATATGAGTTCGTCACGAAGAAAGTGTAAATATTGTAGTGATTTATTTTGTTATATTTGCGGTGTTTATATACCAAAAAACAAAAAGAAATATCACAGACTTTGTCAAGGAGACTTATGTTGAATATTTTGGTTTCAAAATGGACAAATTAGGTAAACCATGGGTTCCTAATAAAGTTTGTAAGTCCTGTGTTGAGTCTTTACGGTTGTGGAAAAAGGTGAACGTTCTGGATTAGACTTTGGTATTCCTATGATCTGGATGGAGCCTACGAATCATTTAGATGATTGTTACTTTTGCGTAGTAGATGTTAAAGGTTTTAATCGAAATCAAACGTGGAGATACCCAGACTTACAGTCTACGAAATGTCCGGTTCTACACAGTGAAAATCTCCTCGGCCCATATACATTTCAAAAGTAATTCGCATGCCCTCAGAAACAATGATGTTACCAAATTCACAGATATCGGGACCATCTACTAGTGGAAGTGAATGGGAAGGTGAAACATCTACGCCAAAGTTATTTTCTCAAAATGAACTCAGTGATTTAATACGTGATCTCAATTTATCAAAACAAGGATCAGAACTGTTAGCCTCAAGATTGAAAGAAAAAATTTATTGGCACCAACAGTAACAATTACAACATACAGAACGCGAGAAAAAGAGTTATTACAATTTTTTAGTGAAAATGAAGGATTAGTGTATTGTAATGATATCGCGAAGCTGCTTATAGACATGGGTTTAAAAGAGTACAAATCTACTGAATGGCGCCTTTTTATTGATAGTTGCAAAAGAAGTTTAAAATGCGTCTTATTGCACAATGGAAATAAATTTGCATCAATTCCAATTGCCCATTCAACGAAACTCAAAGAAGAATATGAAAATGTAAAATTAGTTTTAGAGAAAATTAAATACTCTGAGCATCAATGGCCGATCTGTGTGGATTTAAAAATGGTTAATTTTTTACTTGGCCAACAAAGTGGATATACAAAATACCCTTGCTTTATTTGTATGTGGGATAGTAGAGCAAAGCAACTTCATTGGGAACAAGATGTTTGGCCTGTAAGAAATTCTTTAACTGTCGGTAAAGCCAACGTAATAAGGGAGCCGCTGGTGAGCAGAGACAAAATCATACTTCCACCATTACATATTAAGTTAGGTATGATTAAGCAATTTGTAAAAGCGTTGAACAAAGACGGAAATTGTTTTAATTACATTTGCAGAAAATTTCCGAAGCTTAGTATGGAAAAATTGAAAGGTGGAATATTTGATGGTCCTCAAATACGGCAATTGATGAAAGACTCAGATTTTATCAAAGTTATGACTGTTCCGGAAAGTAAAGCTTGGAAAAGTTTTGTGTTGGTTGTCGAAAATTTCCTAGGTAACCATAAAGCAGCAAATTATGAAGAAATTGTGCAAAATATGCTGACAAACTTTCAGACTTTAGGAGCAAATATGAGTATTAAGTTACACTATCTCCGCAATCATCTAGATAAATTTCCGGATAATTTAGGAAATTATAGTGAGGAACAGGGAGAGCGGTTTCATCAAGATCTAAAAGTGATGGAAGAAAGGTATCAAGGTCGATGGGATTGTCACATGATGGCAGATTACTGCTGGTCTTTGAAAAGAGATTGTCCCTGAAAAATTATAGAAGAAAAGCTTATAAAGGCGTTTTATGGAAATATGAAATATATTTTCGACATTTTCCTCTTTATTTACTTCGATGTATCCGAATTTCTCAAAACATAACTGACATTATAAATATATCTGTTATTTTGTTTCTTGTTTTACGATTTTTGTTATGTAAAATGAAAATAAAGATTTAAAAAGAAATCAGAGCAAATCCTACAAAATCATTGATAGTTTCACGAATTGTGTGCATAAATAGACCCAAAATCATTTTCATATCTAGGGCAACAAAACCATTGTAGACCAGTGATAATTGATGTAATATACAAAAATTTTGAATAAACGTAATTTCATTTGATTTGTGTGAAATTGTATAACAGAAGAAACATGACAGATTAAGAGAACTTTACCTCAGTTTTTACCTTCTTACCCCTAGAAATATGATCTGTCTGATTAAGCTGGTATTCCTAAGCTCATTCGTCAGTACACATGAAGAACTATTCTTGCATCAACAAATAATCCTCTACTCGGGTCTAGATCCAAGATCTCTAATCAAAATTCGATCTTGCTTTCTTTCCAATACCACATCCGCCATTCCTAATCCTTTTATTTTTCCACACATCCACTTAATCGAGAGAATTGGCTGCGTTACACGATATTAGTTGATTTCGGAAAGAATGGAAAACGGATCCTCGAAAAATTTGGCAACGCGATTCCGAAACGAAACACCCCTAACGCCACTTTTGTAATCCGATCACGCTGTTTCCTCCACTCTTCTCCGTATCTGTTTATCCAATATACTCCACTTGGACTTCTCTCCTTACTTCATTACCCATCTTACTTTATTTCCATGACCCGGTTGGGTATCCGAAGCTTTTAGACTTAATTTCGTGTATATAGGGGATCAGGTTCTTCCTTGTGTGGCGCGAGTTCTTCAACTGCGCTGACAAAGGTTTATTGTTTTGTTTGTTGTTTGAGACAGAAAGAGAAAGTATTAGTGTGTTTCCAAGATCTCGGGAAGCGTGGTTACGCTTAGTTCAAGTCTTAAAGTAGAGAAGTAATGAAGAATGAAATTTAATTTAAATACCAAACTGTGTGGGGAACTGGAAATAAATATTCTTCTACAGATATAGTAAATCTAAAATGACATATCGCGTTCAAACTACGTGTCAGTATAGTTATGCCAATTGAGGAACAGCAAAAATTTTCACAATCATTATAAGCAGATTGTTCTAACAATTAATTCCCAGTACTTCTTTGACAGAATGTACGAACCCTAATGATGAAAATGCGTATTTTGAAATTTCATGTAAAATGTCCAACTGAGTTTAACAAATGATATATGAAAACTCTGGGCTCATATCAACGACATTCTGATCAACCCTTGAATTCCTTTGAGCGTGGATTTCATTATTTCTTTCGACATGAATAAACTGACTTATCATGTTCATTGAATAATTCATCACTTTGTTATTTCAAATGTCAATCTACCTTTTTTATTATACATCTAGAACCGACATTTGAGCAAGGCATAAAATACCCAAGTTGTTGGCACTTATCTGTCAAAACTTTTGACAGATTTGATTATTCTTGTTATAAACTCGATTTTTGAGGAACATTTAACAAAATTGTAGCTCGAAGATCTTTTGCACTACAGAAACAATCTTTGCTTGGGTGGATAGAAGAAGGACCAAGAAATTTTTTGAGCAATCTACATATGTCAAATGTTTATTGCGTTATTTTGTATGATTTTTTCAATTTGGCCTATTTCAAACAGCAATAATCCAATTTTTTCAAATTGCACTTGCCAATTTTTATATCGCCATCAGATGAAGCGTCAAATTTCAGATGGAATTGTATCAGCATGTACTATACCAATCTCTTATAGTTCCGAAATAATTTGGGAATATATTGAATTTTGATGATTCTGCAAGAACTGACAGAGAATGCTTTGAAATTTTTGAATCAAGTAGCTGAACTGGCTACGCTCACCTGACAGGTGCCTAAAAGTGATGTACTTGTCACTTCGTTCATTCGAATTTGATATTTCAACAAGAATTGTTGTTATTTCAGATCGAAAATATCCAAAAATACAACACATTTGGAATAAAACCACTGGTTCTTCAAAGGAAAATATATTTAATCTTTTTTTAATTCATTTTAGAATGTCAAAAAGTAGTGGGTAGAAATTGCAGGCAATTCAATAACCAATTTCCAAATTTACCGTCTATGAGTAAAATGAAATTTCGAAGCATTAGAAGCAATTTTCTACAATTCGGATGAATGAAAATTGTAGGAACTAAGCGAAAACCAATCATCGAAGATAATTACATTAATACGAATAAATGATAGCAAACATCATAGGAGAAAACTAATTTAAGATCTGAATAAATGTTCAATATGGGCCCCATTTTGATCGATACACTTGACAGCTCGTATACGAACATGATGAGTTGCCATCCTAGTTTCCTCAGGATCAATATTACGAAAAGCATTATGAATGCGCTCTAGTAAATTTTCTTGACTTCTTACAGGAATAAGATACACTTCACTCTTGATTTTGCCCCATAAATAAAAATCAAGGGGCGTCAGGTCCGGAGAACGCGGATGCCATAAATTTGGTCCTTGATTACCCCACCATCTATCCTCGAACATTTCTGTTAGCTGCCGATCTACATCATTCATTAAAATTGCAAAAACGTTCACGCTGAATTTATTTTGGAAATCAATAACCTCAATGAAATGTGGATTTTCTGTGGCCCAAATATGTCGATTTCTCCAGTTGGTTATTCCACTTTCATTGAACTTGACTTCATCAGACCATATAATTTTTTGCAGACTTTTTCTTGAAGCCGAATTAATAAATTTTCACAGAAATTTACCTGCTTGGGAAGGTCAGTTGGTTTCAATTTTTGTAGTCTGATAAAAGAATACGGGTGCATGTTATGTTTCTTGAGGATCCTTTGAATGGAAGTATAACTCAATCCAATATCCATTGATGCTGACTTAATGGACGCATGTGGATTGGCACGAAAATACGCTAGCGTATTAATTCGATTGTCGTCGTCCTCGAAAATTGGTTTTCTTCTAGTTTCTATGTATTTTGTTCCTCCAAATTGCAGAAATTTGCTTCTTATTCTTCGAAATTTTGTTTTACTCATAGGCGCCAAATTTGAAAATTGAATATTGGATAGCCTGCAAGTTCTTTCCACCTCTTTTAGACAGTCGCCATGAATTAAAAAGAGATTAAACATATCCTCGTTTGAATAATCAGCCATTTCATTATCAATCTGGTGTTTTCAAAAATTTTCACTTCAAATTACCAACAATTCTTGTTGAAATATCAAATTCGAATGAACGAAGTGACTAGTACATTAATTTTAGGCACCTGTCAGGTGAGCATATCCAGTTCACCTACTTGATTCAAATATTTCTAAGCATTCTCTGTTAGTTCTTGCAAAATCATCAAAATTCAATATATTCCCAAATTATTTCGGAACTATAAGAGACGGGTATAGTACATGCTGATACAATTCCATCTGGAATTTGACGCTTCATCTGATAGCGATATAAAAATTGGCACGTGCCATTTGAAAAAATTGAGTTATTGCTGTTTGAAAAAGGCCAAATTGAAAAAATCATACAAAACAACGCAATAAAAATTTGACATGTGTAGACTGCTTAAAAAATTTCATGATCCTTCTTCTATTCACCCAAGCAAAAACTGTGTCTTGAGTGCAAAAGATCTACGAGCTACAATTTTCTTAAATGTTCCTCAAAAATCGAGTTTATAACAAAAATAATTAAATCTGTCAAAAGTTTTGACAGATAAGTGCCAACAACTTGGGTATTTTATGCCTTGCTCAAATTTCGGTTCCAGATGTATAATAAAAAAGGGAGATTGCCATTTGAAATAACAAAGTGATGCCCCCACTTCCGGTATAACCGGAAATTGTATCACTTCGAAAATATTTCACTTCAATCAGAAATCGCTAGTTTTAATTGGAACTCAAAAAGTTTTTAACGGACGGTCCCGGTGGATATCCCTGTATTTTAAGGATTTTTATAATCAAATTTATTGAGCTTCGCTCCATTTATTCCACACGTTCGTTTAGATTTCAACATTCATTTTTCTTGTCAATAAGTCTCCATACGTCAATGGTTGATATTGATTCTAACAATTGACGTCTCACAGATTGAGTGCTAGTGATCAATCTTCTTCTTTCGCAAAAATCAGACTAATATGGTCATGTTACATTATTATGTTGATCCAATCTACCTCTTTCATCCTCTCCTTAATTTGATTCAGGATATTACAATAAAAGTGCTGATGCTTCTTGAATCAGTCTGTACATTGATAGAGTTGAAATTCTCCTATTTTAATAACTTCCAAAAACATTTTTTACTATCATTGTTTTCAATTAGTAAAATTTCTGCCTCTTCAAATTCCATTCTATGCCCTGTTTGTATTACATGTTGTGACAACTCACACTTCTCGTTCTCATCCCTACAATCTTTTTTATGTTCACCAATCGTTGTTTCAAGCCATCTCCCTGTTTGGCCCACATATATGCCATCGCATACACCACATTGTATCTTGTATACAACATGGGGTGTTCGCCCTTTAGTATTTTTACTTATTGTTTTTGAGAAAATCTTTACTCTTATAGAATTGATAATTTTTTTCGCTATTTCAATGTTATCCATATTTTTAAAAATTGATAATATAGAGGGGGTTAACTCAGGTACATATGATAAGGACACTTACCTCATAGTAGTTTCTTATTGTATCAAATTGGTATCTATTGGCAGGTCAACGGAATTTAGGACCTGGGTAGAATTCTCAAATAGAAGTCTGTCTATCAGTCCAGATGGATATGAATTCTTAATAAGTAGATATTTTAGTAGCTTCAGATTCTTTTGGTAGAATGTGGGATGGACCAACCGTTTTATTCGGTTTTTTAATCCCAAGACTAAGTTAATTTTTTTGTCTAGTCTCATGAGCCGAAATATAATTCAAATATCTCCCTCAGCTCATCGGTTTTCGGTACCAGTCAGTTATGATGGTATCGTTCTCATCTCTTATGAGCATGACATCTAAATATGGTAGTTTTCTGTCTGTTTTAATTTAATAAGTAAAATTAATGTTACTGTCATATGAATTGAAAGTGTCAACCACCTATTCTATTAAATTGTGTCGGATTAAACTAAACAGATCATCCACGAATTGATGATTATTACTTCGAATGGTAACTTTGGAAAACTCTCATTCAGCAAATCATCTCTATCACTAACTGTGCCAGTATTGATGACATTTGAGATCCCATTGGGGTACCTTTGATTTATTTATAAAATTTCTCTTTGAACTGACAATAGGTTGTGTCTAAAATCAATTTGACCCACCATAAGAACTCATCAATGAAAAACGACAGAACATCTTAATTTCCTCCCAATGGTTTTCGATTGATTTATTGACCAACTCAATTATGATGTTCATGTATAGTGCAACTATATCTAAACTGACCATAACATAACCAGGTGGGATTATGGTACCTTGGATGAAACTAGAAAATTCAAAAGAGTTTTCGACCTAATAGGTGTTGTCAGTATTATATGCTTGTGTTAAAATTTCGTTGATGTACCTGGATGCCTGCGAGTTTGAAGTGATTGGTCTCGCTGTTGAAATCGGATTGTGTATTTTAGGTAGAGAGTAGAATTTGGATGATATACTATTGTATATCCTGAGTTTGTTGGCTGTTGGTTTGTCGATTCTTTTTAGATTGTTCAGATATTTTCCTACAAATCTGTAGATTTTGTCTTTTTATTTCTTAGTAGAGTCCTCATTTAGGAGGGTATAATACGTCTGGTCATTCAAGATATCTAGGGGATTTAGTAACATAATCCCACTTTCTCATCATAACTGTGATATTACCTATGTCATTTTTTTCATATCCATCTGGACTGCTAGACAGACTTCTATTTGAGAATTCAACCCTGGTCCAAAATCCCGTTGATCTGCCAATAGATACCAATTTGATACAACAAGAAACTACTATGAGGTACGTGTCCTTAACCATATATACCTGAGTTAACACCCTCTATATTATCAATTTTTAAAAATATGGATAACACTAAAATAGCGAAAAAAGTTATCAATTCTATAGGAGAAGATATTTTTCCAAAAACAAATAGTAAAAATCCTAAAGGGCGAACACCCCATGTTGTATACAAGATACAATGTGGTGTATACGATGGCATATTTGTGGGCCAAACAGGAAATGGCTTGAAACAACGATTGGTGAACATAAAAAAGATTGTAGGGATGACAGAGAGAAGTGTGGGTTCTCACAACATGTAATACAAACAGGGCATGGGATGGAATTTGAAGAGGCAGAAATCTTACTAACTGAAAACAATGATAGTAAAAGAATGTTTTTGGAAGCTGTTAAAATAGGAGAATTTCAACACTATCAATGTACAGACTGATTCAAGGAGCGTCAGCACTTTTTATTGTAATATCCTGAATCAAATTGAGGAGAGGGAGGATGAGAGAGGTAGATTGGATCAACATAATAATGTAACATGGCCATATTAGTCTGATTTCTGCAAAGAAGACAATTGATCACTATCACTCAATTTTTGAGACGTCAATTGTCAGAATCAATATCAACCATTGACGTATGGACATTCATCGACAAGAAAAATAAATTTCAAAGTCCAAACGAATGTAAGGAATAAATGGTTGCGAGGTTCAGTAAATTTGATTATAAAAAATCCTTAAAATATATTATATATTGACGATTACCATTGCATAGATATATGTAATTTGTAGATTGCTAAAGTATATGTTTTTACATGGTACCTGACAATTAGATGAACTCAACTTTTTTAACCTCAACATTTATGTGAGTTGTCCGTTTTTTAACTGTTCATG
Organism: Cryptolaemus montrouzieri; assembly: GCA_013387265.2. Taxonomy (NCBI): domain Eukaryota; kingdom Metazoa; phylum Arthropoda; class Insecta; order Coleoptera; family Coccinellidae; genus Cryptolaemus; species Cryptolaemus montrouzieri. The sequence goes on from JABFTP020000165.1 coordinate 5,186,209, forward strand.
TGATCATTATATTAATTATTTGTTATTTTATGGGATACCTGAAGAAGGACAAGATATAGTCCGAAAGCTAGTAGATATGAAATGAAGAGTACACAATAGCCCCTTGACTGCTTAAACCCGATAAATCCAATGAATTAATCCAAACGCAGTCGATATCATTCATCAATGACTTGTCATGTTCTAGATGATCTAATAAGATGTGTTAGAAATGGAACAATCTCATAATTAGAAGTATTGATTGGGAGTAAAACTTTCATCGAAAAACTTTTTCCTCTCTCACCTGAAAAAATTGAGTAATTTAATCAAGAAGACATAAAAATCAACAAATATAAAACTTTGGATAACACACATAACGATCAATTAAACCTGAACCATTCCCCTGCGTTAAATCTGTTCATTTAATTCACATTATCGCATTATATTCCATTTCCGGTCTGTATAATCGTTCCTATACCATATTAATGGATTTCCCTGTTTGGACCAACATATTCCACCAGAGGAATGTTGTATTAGTGGTTAGCTGACGGTGTCTTTGAGTTTGATTTGTTTGCCATAACAATATTGAATACCCCATCAGCATTATGTTTATATTTAGAACTCTACATTGCATGTAATATTTCGTAGAACAATTCTAATGGATAATACTGAAACATATGGGACGAGGTTGGTTTTAGAAGAACGTGGCGTAACTCAATGGGCATGACGAAAGATTTTGAAATCATCTTCCCTAATGCGGATGCACATCTATTGATTATTAGGTCCATAATAATTCTAAAACATCTATAGATTATAATCGGCATCACTTGGAAGACTGAACCTGGCCATCGGGGCTCTCTCGATTGAACAGAGAGGGAAATTGAGGAAATATCGCAGGTTATGTATTTTTTTTATTATCTCCTTAGTCCCTTGCATGACCTTTCTTGCTATGTAAAATCTATTCTTAGATTTGTTTAGACATATAAGAAGTTTGATTGTTGAAATATGTGCAGATTCTTGTCCCAAACCCTCTACCTTTCACCCTTGTTTTGGAAATCATGGAATGCAAGAGAGAATGAAGCGGCTTAGCAGAAAAATCTTTGGTACTCTTTATGTGCACAGGACACTAACACAACATAAACAGACAAGCTATTGCTAGTGCAATAGCGACAGGGAAACGAGTTTTTTCCTCAGGTTTTTACATTCGTTTATTGAATCATATCCAAGATAGTATGGTTCCCCTGTTACATTTCCTGAGCTCACGCTTGTGTTTTTTTTTTTGACACACACCAAAATTATAGGTAAAGCATTTAATTTAAATATAATTATTCATATATATATATATATATATATATATATATATATATATATATATATATATATATATATATATATATATATATATATATAAATATATAAACAGAGGCTGTATCTACCAAGATATTCATTTCTGATCAAAACGCAAAAACAGGTCAATTTTTGTTTCAAGGGGACATCTTTTGATGTACAAAACTTGTCTGAAATATCAATCCTTGAACATTTTGAATAGGGAAGATGGGTCGAATGATGACTCAAAAGAAAGGTGGTATCTTTGTCTACATCGACTTGAACGAATTTCTATTTTAATCGAAAACTGTAAAAGATACAGGGTGAGGTAGGGAAGACTGTTTCCCTGAGACTATTCAAGTAGCAGTGAGGTAAAATGGAACAGATCCATGCTGATCAATGGCAGTCATCATCAAGTACCATCCCCATCTCGAATTTCAACACCTAGAGCAGAGGTGACCACCCTTGAAAATTTGGAAGAGGGTAGATGGGTCGAGTGATACCTCGAAAGAAAGGTATTATCTTTATCTGCAATCCCGTGAACGAATTTTCATTTTTGATTGAATCAAAAATGAGATGAGAATGGTACTTGATGATGACTGCCATTGATCAGCATGGATCTGTTCCATTTTACTTCACTGAAACTTGAATTGTCTCAGGGAAATAGTCTTCACTATCTTCTAGTTGCTCACCATGTATCTTTTACAGTTTTCAATTAAAAATGGAAATTCGTTCAAGGCGATGTAGACAAAGATACCACCTTTATTTTGAGTCATCACTCGACCCATCTTCCCTATTCAAAATGTTCAAGGATTTCAACCCCCGCTTAGGGGGTTGATATTTCAGACAAGATTTGTACCCCAAAAGATGTCCCCTTTGAATCAAAAATTGACCTGTTTTTGCGTTTTGAATAGAAATAAATATCTTAGTAGATATAGCCTCTGTTCAGTTTTCGTTGAAGCACCGTGTATATATATACATCTACTGTTTACAACAAAACCTTTATTTCGGTAATAAACTAAAGTTTTGTAAGTTTAAAGCCATTTTATAATCATTTTTAAATATTGCGCGGAAACAGCTCGCCGTGTCATAGCGTCGTATGTGACGTCATACTTACGTAAACGTCAAATTTGTTTACACGCAGCTAAACAGCAAAGTAAACAAACGTTGCGTATTTCTTGTGTCAAAAATTAATTCTAAAATTTATTAGTGGTGTGCAGTACCTCAGTGTAAAAATACATCAATAACGATACTCAACAAGGTGTTTGTACATGTCCCAAACAAGAAAATAATAAGAGATAAATGGTTAAAGCTTGCACGGCTAAACCCGAACGATGTAAAGACAAATTCGCCACTTTATTTCTGTGAATGTCACTTTGATGTGAGTATGTTATCATGTATTGATAGATTTTCAACTTGATGTTTGTTTGACGTGAAATTCATTGAGGTTATGTTTATGTTAGTCTTGGTTATCATTTTTTTATCAATTTTAATTGTTACCTTTGCAGTTTTCAGTTCCTAAATTATATGGAAAATTATATGGAATACCATGTGATAGGGTCGGTATAACAAGTACGTATGAAACCAGGATGTATGCCCACAAAATTAGTTTACTTGCCCACGTACAGGAAAACACAAACATTCAACACAACAAAGAGACTTTATATAGTTAAAAAAAGAAGGATGATGATTTTTGAAGAGTGTGAAAAGAAATTTGAATAAAGTACTATAGTTAAAGAGCCATCAAGTTAAAAAAAATTGCATCTTGTAGTTCAGGTATAGTTTACTAACTTATTTATTAGAATATTAATTCAGTATCATTGCATACATTGTTGGTATACTTAGACCCGTATTACAGATTATCTTATATAGCGGCATCCCCTTGAACAAATCTCAAGAAATTCATTATGTGATACTGGCTGTAAAACTACATCGATTTTTCTGTAACCTTGTAATTTTCTGTTTGTGTTCATAATTATAACATTGCACCCAAATAATAAAACATTTGTTTTACAGTTCAGCAGATTGTTGGAGAAGTTCCCCAATTACCACCAAGAATGTTGGATAAAGCAAGTCAAGTACACATATGTAAAACATTTAGAGGTAAAACTAACCAAACAAAAGTTAATTTGGTAAATCAGATGACATCACCATTGAAGCCGCGTCTACATTCTGTTTTTACATCAACATTTAAAATCAAGCATTATGTTAATAGTAACCCATCAAGACCAAGTATAAATGTTTTGAGTATGTATATGAAGCAAACATATACATATACTGCAAGGGAGCTTACCTCAAAAACAATAACAAGTTTATTGTAAATAGAACCTATGAAAGTAAAACAAAATTAACTCCTACGAGTTTAAAACGAGTCTGATTATTACTTGGTCAAATTTTATCTAGTGTTAAATACAAATAAGATAAACATTTTCGCGTTTCTAAATTCGGACGAGCAAAATTCTTTATTTGTTGCGAGGAACTCGCCGAACATCATAGATCGATACTGGGCAAATTTGGCCTGGTTCCATTGTTATAGATAGATTCGTGTTGCTAAGTCGATAAATCACAAAAACATATATAAAATCAATCGTAACGCGCAATCAGTAGTAGGTAATGAAAACACAGTGAAGCTTACATAAGTATGACGTCATGCGCTGTGATTGGCGTTCAGTCAAAATGGCGGATTGTAATATTTTACTGTTTTATTTTATTCAAAATCTTATTAATCTCAATGTTTTAAATGAAACTAAATCAGTTTTTTAAATTCTTTGAATGTGTATTTTCCCTAAAGTATTAAATCTTTGATTATGTCATACTATCGTCACGCCTATTGATCCACGAATTATTTTAATGAAATCATTATTTTTCACATTTTTAATATTTAAGATATCAAGTTGAAATTAGAACATATACATAAGAAATATTTTCCAAACCATTTTAACAAATTATTGGTGGGACATTTAGGGTACCAAACTCATAATCACAATTTTTCCACATGTCACGATATTGTCTTTATCTACAATCTCAAAAATTACAACTTGCGAAATTATCGCTGTATGTGCAGACACATTGAAGAATTTTTATTCAAGGAACAATATTCAACCTACCGTAGAATGTTAAATATCAACAAACAAACAATACAATACATGAGTAGGCAAGTACAAGTAGGAATGAAATTTATCCTAAATATTGAGTAGTGGGGATCCATTATGCTCTAGTTGGCTGAAGAGGGTAATAAATTGAGGGTTTTTACATAGTTTGTTAATCTCCAAACATTCCAACAAATTCATTTCTCTCCCTTTTTTACATTTATGAAGGATTCTAAGATTGTTCAAGGATATCGAATGGTTAGTAGATTTTATGTGTTCAAATATTGTCGAATTTTTATCTGAGGAAATATGTTCCTTGAATCTAGCTTCAAAACTTCTCCATGATAGTCCGACATAGGCTACCTGACATTCATTGCATTCGATTTAATAAATTCCTGATTGCTTGAATTTATCGTTCCTTTGTTTGGCATTGAATAATAATCTGCTTAAGTTGGGGACGCTTGAGAATGAAGTAGTTATGTTCAATTTAGAAAAGTGGTTACTGCTTTTGTTAGATAGTATATCTGACACTAGTGTATCTTTTTTCCGGGGTTTCTACGATGCTATATAGTAATTGAGAGGTAATACGTTGTTCTTTGCGTTTAATGATTGTATTTAGAAAATGTTGTGGTATGCTGTTATTTCATGCAATTTTTTGATGATATTAAGTTCAGTTTCAAAATTTTCTGTCGAAAGGGAAAGCTATATGAATCATGGAGTTATATGCTGCTAGTTTGTGGCTTTAATGACTGAACAAGTCCATTGGAATCGATGCGTCTGTGAATGTTTCCTTTCTGTATATTTTATAAGTGAGTTGGTTATTTGAATTTGTGATGATTAAGTCGAGGAAATTAATGGAGTTGTTATTTTCAAATTCAGAAGTGAATGCGGCAATGTATTCTATTCAGGAAATTAAAAACTTGCTGAATTTGTCTTATTGAACCACGAAAACCAACTAAAATGTCACCTACAAATCTGTACCAGAAAGTAATGTGTTTTGTAGCGAAATCTGTGAGTTTTTCTCTAAATTATTCATGAAAATGACCTGAATTTTGTTTAAAGAATTTAGATTGAAATTTGAAAGTAACTTTGAGATAGGCATATTTGAAGAAGATTGATATATTCCGGTCGTGATTATTGAATAAATTGTGGAAAAGTGACAAATATGTCTCATTTCGTTTCACTTTAAAATGAATTTCTATAAAATATATAAATCATCAATACTATCAATTTGAATAGTGTTCCTTAGATGAAAATTCTTCAATGTGTCTTTATCTGTCGAATGAAAAGTATATAACACAGAGTGATCGCTGAACCTTTTATTAGACACCTGAAAAAATCGAATCACCCAAACACGCAGTTAACCAAATATTTAAATCAAATTATCTGGAATATATATCAAATAAGCTGTTTGATTTCGACATTTGAGAAAACTAACGTACTCCAAAACTAAAATCGTAAGTGAAAGTCAAACTTTAAGACCATAGATAACTGATATGGCCTACATTAATCAGAACAGAACCTATAGAATCTGTGATTTTTCAGTCATTAAACAAGAGGGTTGATTTTCGCATATAAAGAGACAAGGCAAAATTATTAATTATTTAAGTACATCTCAATGGTCATACCCTAATTTATTGCAATTCTAGTAACTCCATTTCTTAATTTATGGGCCCATCTGTTCAATAATTTCTCTGAATCCGAATCTTGAGTGACAAACGAAATACATGCTTTATGATTGTTTAACTCAACCTATCCTAAACTGACCCTCAACATGGGGTGCCCTATGCATAGAAGAGGAATTTGTCTTTCATCTCAACTTATCCGGGTTATTATGTTATATGGCAACATGTTAAATCGAGCCCTTTAGAATGTATTTATTGTTCATTTCTTATAATAATTCTGAATTAAAATTCAGAGGACTTTCGAAAACTAGGGAATTATCTACAATTCTTGCCGATCAATAAGATGTTTTCTCTTCCCCCAACTTTTGGGTAAGTGACAATCATTTTGCATCTTAAAATATCTTTTTGGAAACTCACTGTATTTTGTTTAAAACCATTAACTGTGTTTCATATAGTCAGTACTCGTATTATTTAAATAAACTAAGATATGTTGAAGTATTGCAGAGTTCTTTCAAGTCTTACAATTCATATTTAGTGTACGCAAAAAATAGTCGCATACTCCGCGAGTAATTTCACCCATCTGTTGTGTTTTTTCTCGTACGTAATATACCAATAGTGTTGACAAAACAGAAACACCTACGATTCCTCAATTGGCCTAGTTTACACGAGTTCACGAGACGTATAAGTTTAGTGAACAGAAGGGAAGCATGTTTTCATGATTTTCCGAAAAAATTTTCTCTTCAGCACTGAAGTTAATTCAAAAAAATGCCTACAAAATGTCAATTCTATCAATTTTCGGGAAATTTTGAATAACTCGTTAACGGTGAATGATATCGGTAAAATGTTTGTACCTTTTAACTGGTTCCTGAAGGAGACACCGAGAGAGATTCATTTTTCGTCATCAAGAATATTCACCGTACTAAAACATCTAAAATTGCCCAGCCTGTACATTATTCTTAATTCGAAGAACATTAAACTGTAAGCATCACTCCTTCAAAGTCCACTCGTATTCTAGAATTGTTTGAAGTTTCAAAGGGGCCCCGAGTCACAATGGGTTAGGGAAGTAAACCTTAATCACTTCAGCAAAATAATTCTCTCAAGAATAAAAGAAAATGTTTTCTCGACGAAGTAAACTTTCAATGAAAAAACAACGCAGTTTTTCTTATTATGTCTTCGAGATAACATGCATGTAAGTGGAAAAGTTTCCTTGAACACGTACCCGTGAGTTTTCCTTTATATCAAAACGACTGCGCCGTTAATGCAACATCAGAAATTCTAGATTGGCCTTATATATGCTATGATGTAAAAATATCCGAGACCGCAAGACTATACAAATGCTTTCGTAGCGTCGTTTTACGACCGTTTTTATTTTTGAATATAGTTCGTAACAATCAAGTTGGCAGATCTTTCAACTTTTCGCTTCATCATTATCTGAAGTTTCAGTGGGTGAAGCAGTATTTATTTTATTTGATCTCGTTCGGTTATTTTCATTGTTTTCGAAAGTAATTTTATGAATGTTTTGGAATCAACGTGAAGTTTGTGTGAAAGCATTTAATTAAGGATCCAGTGGCGGCAAGTTTCAAGATCAATAGGTTACACTGGTCTACAATGGTTTTGTTGCCCTAGATATGAAAATGATTTTGGGTCTATTTATGCACACAATTCGTGAAACTATCAATGATTTTGTAGGATTTGCTCTGATTTCTTTTTAAATCTTTATTTTCATTTTACATAACAAAAATCGTAAAACAAGAAACAAAATAACAGATATATTTATAATGTCAGTTATGTTTTGAGAAATTCGGATACATCGAAGTAAATAAAGAGGAAAATGTCGAAAATATATTTCATATTTCCATAAAACGCCTTTTATGAGCTTTTCTTCTATAATTTTTCAGGGACAATTTCTTTTCAAAGACCAGCAGTAATCTGCCATCATGTGACAATCCCATCGACCTTGATACCTTTCTTCCATCACTTTTAGATCAAGATGAAACGGCTCTCCCTGTTCCTCACTTTAATTTCCTAAATTATCCGGAAATTTATCTAGATGATTGCGGAGATAGTGTAACTTAATACTCATATTTGCTCCTAAAGTCTGAAAGTTTGTCAGCATATTTTGCACAATTTCTTCATAATTTGCTGCTTTATGGTTACCTAGGAAATTTTCGACAACGAACACAAAACTTTTCCAAGCATTACTTTTCGGAACAGTCATAACTTTGATAAAATCTGAGTCTTTCATCAATTGCCGTATTTGAGGACCATCAAATATTCCACCTTTCAATTTTTCCATACTAAGCTTCGGAAATTTTCTGCAAATGTAATTAAAACAATTTCCGTCTTTGTTCAACGCTTTTACAAATTGCTTAATCATACCTAACTTAATATGTAATGGTGGAAGTATGATTTTGTCTCTGCTCACCAGCGGCTCCCTTATTACGTTGGCTTTACCGACAGTTAAAGAATTTCTTACAGGCCAAACATCTTGTTCCCAATGAAGTTGCTTTGCTCTACTATCTCACATACAAATAAAGCAAGGGTATTTTGTATATCCACTTTGTTGGCCAAGTAAAAAATTAACCATTTTTAAATCCACACAGATCGGCCATTGATGCTCAGAGTATTTAATTTTCTCTAAAACTAATTTTACATTTTCATATTCTTCTTTGGGTTTCGTTGAATGGGCAATTGGAATTGATGCAAATTTATTTCCATTGTGCAATAAGACGCATTTTAAACTTCTTTTGCAACTATCAATTAAAAGGCGCCATTCAGTAGATTTGCACTCTTTTAAACCCATGTCTATAAGCAGCTTCGCGATATCATTACAATACACTAATCCTTCATTTTCTCTAAAAAATTGTAATAACTCTTTTTCTCGCGTTCTGTATGTTGTAATTGTCACTGTTGGTGCCAATAAATTTTTTCTTTCAATCTTGAGGCTAACAGTTCTGATCCTTGTTTTGATAAATTGAGATCACGTATTAAATCACTGAGTTCATTTTGAGAAAATAACTTTGGCGTAGATGTTTCACCTTCCCATTCACTTCCACTAGTAGATGGTCCCGATTTCTGTGAATTTGGTAACATCATTGTTTCTGTGGGCATGCGAATTACTTTTGAAATGTATATAGGCCGAAGGAGATTTTCACTGTGTAGAACCGGACATTTCGTAGACTGTAAGTCTGGGTATCTCCACGTTTGATTTCGATTAAAACCTTTAACATCTACTACGCAAAAGTAACAATCATCTAAATGATTCGTAGGCTCCATCCAGATCATAGGAATAGCAAAGTCTAATCCAGAACGTTCACCTTTTTCCACAACCGTGAAGACTCAACACAGGACTTACAAACTTTATTAGGAACCCATGGTTTACCTAATTTGTCCATTTTGAAACCAAAATATTCAACATAAGTCTCCTTGACAAAGTCTGTGATATTTCTTTTTGTTTTTTGGTATATAAACTCCGCAAATATAACAAAATAAATCACTACAATATTTCTACTTTCTTCGTGACGAACTTATATTTTAGACTAGAAGACAAATATATAAGAATGGACATTCAGTAATTGAAACAAAATATTAATCCATGACACTTTATCCAGATTTACGTGTATATGTACTTCAATATTGTCAAATAACTGAGATCTCAGCTGTTCTGTGGAGCAAGGGGTCTGAGAGTGGGGATCAGGTGATGTTTGTATGCGCGAAAAAGTTGCGCAGAAGCCTAATCATGACTGGAAAATTAAATTTTATTTCTAACAAGATTATAATTGTTCAAAATATAAGAAATGCAAAAATCATGAAAATACGAGCACATTGAGAACTTTCATGAATATATTCGTAATCTGGGCACTTGAAAACATAAAAATTTGCGATGATATCCAGGGCAACAATAAAAAAATTTTTTTTTGTTGAGCTGTGTTATGTTATCACCCAACCATCACCTTGAATATCAGACCTTGTCATTTGACCTTACTGTTCGAAAAGAGAGCACATTGTGAGCTTGCGTTTGATCCTTGAATATAAGACTTGATTACTTTAAGACTTCTTTTTCAGCTATGCTCCGTAGGTACGAAATGATATTTATTATTTACATTCTGTCAAGAAATGCCGAGAATTGATTATTTGATTGTCGAAATTTTTTTGCTGCTAAGTTGACACCACTGTTTTCTATACTGACGCGAAGTTTGAGCGCGATCTGTCGTTTAGTTTGTTTACAGTACTGTTTTGTCAGTTCTCACAAGTATGTTTTGTGGTTTTCACAATGGATAAAAATACCGAACAGAAAATTTGTCTCAAAATTTGTATTCCAATTTGAATTTCGTGTGTCGAATCGCAGGAAATGTTACAGTAGGCTTACGGTGGATCGCCTTTATCAAATACACGTGCATATAAGTGGTACAGTGTATTCAACAGTAGCCGAGAAAGATTTGCTTCGCTCTGGTTTGAGTGAGATAGACTATGAACTTTCCGTCTCACGAATCAATCGGTACCATTTCAAACCACTGCTTGGGCATGAACCGCGTTGCCGTTCGACAAGTTCCAAACGACCTGCATTTTCTTCAGAAATTTAATCGTGTAAAGGTCGGTGAGGACATGCTAGAACGAGTCCATTCCGATCCCACATTCATAAAACGTACTGTAACTGGTGATGAGACATGGGTTTATGAGTTTGACATAGAAATCAATCAAGAAGCTTCGGAAAGGCGCCTTCCAACAGAACCCCTTCGAGATATCCGAAAAAGGATACCTCGAAGGCGATACAATAAATAGATAAAAATTAATATTTTGTGTTTTATTGACCAATAGTCGGTACTTCTTCAACAGAATACCAAGTCTTTATGCTGTTTTTCTCTTTAATTATCAAATTGTTGCCATCTCACCACCAATCAAGGATATGGTTATAATAAACAATGACGTGTCATAATATTTCTCATTACAATTTTTCCACAAGTGACTGTGATTTCTTTCAGGCTATTTTCTCTCTGTTCTCTTGAATCATATAAAAATTCAGGTGAGTTCACCCGTTTCCGCACATTGTCAGGAGGTTTCACCATCCAAATATTGTCGCACACGAACATTGAAATGTGCAGGACCACCATCTTGCAGGAAACGTATCTCATTCTCAGAAAGGCTTTCATCGTTTTCCAAATTTTCTGTGAACCAGAGATTTATTGATTCTTCCAAGAACTGTTAATAAGTGCCTCCAGAGATGACCTTCGATGAAGAAATATCCTACAATATGGTTTTCATAAATTCCAGCCCAAACATTCAATTTCTGAGTAGGTTACTTGTATGCCACCAATGTGAACCAATGAGGATTCTGGGTTTCCCAATATCGACAATTATGCCTATTCACGTCACCATTGAGTGTAAAGGTACTCCAACAACTGCTAATGAGTACTTCCATTGAGATGGCCTTCGACGAAATATTATCCTACAATATGGTTTCCATGCATTCCAGCCCAAACATTCAATTTTTGAGTAGTGTATGTGTATGCCACCAATATGAAGCAATGATGATTCGAAGTATCCCAATATCAACAATTATGCCTATTCACGTCATCATTGAGTGTAAAGGTACTCTTGTTAGATAAACAAAAATAATACAGAATATGGATTGTTTTTAAAATTTGCACTCATCATCATTATCCATAATATTAAAGTCGTAAGGCCTTTTTCCGGAATAATCCGAGGGAATAACGGTAGTTTGAACCAGGCGTAAAAAAGTGACACGGTGCAAAATCGGGGGCAAAAGGGCCCTGCAAAAATTTTTTCCGAAGGATAAGGGTCTGAGGAAGGTCCGTGCCAAATTTAGAGTTTTTAGCTCGAACGACGGAGCCCTGAGGATTCTTCGAAAATTTTCGCCGAAGCGTCGCCGAGGGCGAACGGAAAGTCTAAACGGCGAGATTTCGTCGGAATCGGAAACTTCGGTCTTTCGGAAGGCGATCGGAAGGATGGATCGAGCGAAAATTCCCAAAGAAAGCCTATAAAAAATGAAAACGGTCTCCGTTTTTCGCGAGTGGAGGATAATTTCGTCGGACTTCTATGTCTATACAAATTTTTCCATCGTGTTCGATCGTTTCTAAACCTGGACAAAGAGCAAGTCCCGACTTTCGCATATTGCGCCGCAATAGTTTCATTCCCGTTAAACCATGGGAAAAGTGGAAAATCTTCGATTCAACGAAGGGCGATCGGCGAACTTTTGCGAAATTTCGCTCCATTTTCCTCATTTCGAATATCTCTGACAGCCAGAAATTAATGAACGTCGAGTTGTCAAAATAAGTGGGTTTCTTTCATCCGTCCTACTTATACGGGGTTACAGGGAGAATAGATTCGGGCCTCGAACGATTCCTACATATCTCGAGATCGGATCCGCGAAGAGACTCAATTTTCAAATTTTGGGACGAATTTTGAGACCTAGATTTTCGAGAAAAAGACCGGAAACACGGGGGTGGAGTCAGACTCCTCTACTACCGCCCCTACCATCGCTATTCACTGTCGGAAATGAGCTTTACCAACGTGTAAAATTTAAAGCTCTTTTGAATTTATGAACTCTTAGGGTAAGTGAACGTAGTGTGATGTATTTCATCCATTTTATGTATATTTTGTTTAAAGAAAGAAAAGACAAACTCATTTATAAATTTAAAACTTTGTGGTTATTCTAACCTAAACAATATGATTCAAACGGATTGTTATAATAAAAAGAAGTTAGGAGGACTTACAATAACGTTTGAAAGGTAAGTGAATGTAATTTGAGATGTATATTTTTCAGCATGCTCAAGAAACGTACTCAGACTTTACTTATTTCATTTTTCTTTCATGGTTATTCTAACCTCTATGTGTTGAAAGTTTTCCTGGAATTACTAAAATTTTTAAAGAATCAATTGGGACTATTTTACAAAAGAATGGGATATCCTTTGAGTTGAGTTGAGAGGTATTTATCTCTTTTATATAATAATATTTTTTCTGAAATTAACTCGATAAAGTTTTTGTTACATTTAGAGTATGTATCATATGAATATTGAAAGCTATCCACTGAATACTATCTGTATTAAAATATTTCAAACTTGATGAAAATAAGACCATTCCATTTCAAATTGAATTTTCGTTTCAGTTTATTCAAGGGAAGAACGTTTCTATTCTACAATTATCCAAATTTAAAAGTAAATAAGATTGATGTGTATGACAATGTTCAAGTTTGATTCTAAGAAAATAAGATCTTAAATTTGCACAAAAGGTAATTATTGTGAGTTCCTTCCATTCATAACTCATAGTTACTGTTTCTCAGGAAATTTCATCAAGGTTGTTGAAGGAATGACAGGTATTCCTCTTTGATTTGAAGTTGAAAGTTTCTCTGTTATAGGTGACTGATAGTGGGAAACATGATGTTCAAATATGTAGAAGTTGCATACGAAGTTTCATTTTGTACAACCACAACTTTCAATCCAAGATTTATGAAGTCACAGGAAACATGCTGCTGCTTATGTAAATCAAACTTTGGAAAAAATTCAACTACTACTTGGAGAACGTTTGACAATTTTTCTTATGTGATTGTTCTATAGGTATTTTATATAATTGTGTAAAATGAGTACCTTCACCACGTTATATGGAAATATGAATTTGTTTTAATGCAACTTCTTCCTTTCATTTTCAGTTCATAGTATATTTTAAAGTTTCACAAGAAAATGAATTGAAGAGAAGTAAAATTGAAGAATAGAAATTTGAATTATGAGAGCTGTCATTCTCGAAACCAATTGCCAACTCGATAGTTAAGGATCTAGAAATTAACAGTTACAAAAACAGTTTCACTGAAACTGATATATAGTTAACGTCAATTTAGAAGATGTTTGTAAGCAAATTGTGTGAATTTTGGTCAATTTGTATTCATGCAAAATAGTTATGTATAGGGCAATCACATAAGGTGAAACTATGTATTTAGGAGTCTTTCTTTATTTGATTACTAATTTCTCGCTTTTGTCTTTTGGATACTCTCAAGAAATTTCAATTTGAGAAGAACTTTCATTTTCAATTTCATTGATATACGTGAGTAGTGATTCATGCATCTTGCTGTTTTAAGCTCATATTTGTTTATATTTTAATTCATGAATCTTATTCGATTCTTATCTGGTCTAATTCGAATCAGAATTGTTAAGTGAAACTTAGAAAGTTGAAACTATAGATCTGCTTATATCAATCTTCCTGAAGTATATATTTAATACTTTAGGAAATATTTGGGATATTGTGAATTAATATTTGAGTTGTTGATGATTGAATTTCTATGCCTAAAGGGTGATTGAACAATCTGGTTTTCGAATCAATGTTGGAATTTTTCTAATTTCATCTTATGCTCGCTCAATTAGAAAGTTGAGATTTTCAAATTGAATGTATCTCTTTGAATTGGCATAGTAGTGAATGGTGTTGAAATTTGTATGGTTGATGAGTCAGTATCCCTAAAACAATACTGGAAGTTGCTTTACCCTAGGGATGAGTGAGGCAATATATGTGAGATTTCCATTGAGCTAGAAACATAAGAACTGATGAGTATGAAGATCAGTGAATATAATGAGGCATTCAGTAAAGAAGATAGAGTTGTATATGAAAAGGCGTTCAGTATATTTGGCGTTAAGTATATTAGGCGTATAGTATATAAGGCGCGTTCAGTATATTAGGCGTTTAGTATATTAGCTGTTTAGATATAAATGGGCTAACTGATTATTATTATTATTGTTAATATTTTCACTCAAAATTTCACAAAATTACAAGTGGCGATCAGGATCATTTATTTTCTAAAGATGAATCGGTGATGTTCCACGAACCTGTAAAAGTGTAGACTGTTGAAGCTTATACACCAGACACGTGATTATTTTCTAATGGAAGCAGTGTTTTCAACTTTTGTTATGTTTCGACTGTTTATATGATATTAAACGTTCATCAAGATAAAATATTTGAATAAGAAATAGACCTTTCCAAAGATATGTGACTTGATCCACTTTCCCAATAATGAATTTCAACTTAGGAGCTGCTGGGGTAGGGGATTGATTTCACATGCTCCGAACCAATTGAGAGATTGATTCCTCCAAACTAAAATTGATGTGTCTCCGCTTTTTCCGCTACAATCATTCTTTTTGTTTTTGAATTGTGGAGGCCGTTACTTGATGTAGATCCATGATATAAATGAGATAAAAACACAAGGTTCAACTTTAATCTACAATTGCGGTTCTTGTGATAAAATTCATATCGGTAGGACCTATAGGAGTTTTGGCATAAGAACATCTGAACATAAACGTAGCTTCGATAAAAATAAATCTGATTCAAATTATTCAAACCACCTAATGAAAGAAAACCATTCATTCAATAAAAACTTTGACATATTACATATAAAATCAAAAGTTCAAAATTAGATCTCCTAGAAGCATTAGAAATAAATAGATACAAACATTCGGACAAGCTTTTGAATGAACAGGTAGATGTGAATTACTCACCCCTACTTAACTTGTTAAATTAGTTTTATTACCTTTCATAGTAACTGTGCAATGGCTCGGTGTGGATTTTCCTGTTATTCATCCAACTTGTTCTACGATTTGTTTATAATACCATACTCTTCATTCTGTTTTTCATTCTTGATAAAGCTGCTGTGTCAGCGAAACGTCGTCGAATTTTTTCAAATAAAGTGTACATAGAAGTTGAACCTTGTGTTTTTATCTCATTCACAATCATTCTTTTTTGGCATAGGGGTCAAGCAAATTTTCGTTGGAATCTAACCGTACACTAAAATCAGTACTAACCATGCGGGGTTCTGATTTTAGTGGATTACTTATCCTTGAATTTCGTTAGTCCTACCCTGCTTTTAACATCAAGAAGCCCTCCTCCCATATATCAACAGATTCCACAAAAAGTCCAAAATAAAGAAGACATAGAGAAAGAGAGAACAATTCCACTTTCGCCTTCCGCCCTCTTGTTTACATAATATTGGGCACGACGCTTGTTGAAAAATGAGCCTGAAAACGATGTCCGTGTTTCGGCGAAAACAAACTATGGCGTACTCACTTCGTATCTTGTATCGGAAATTTATTACCAGCTTTCAGAAAGGAAGTGCGCTGTGATGAAGATGAGATAAACTGTCAGTGAAAAATTTCGGCCCTGGCTGGTCCGAGGGAGAAGTTGGGGTAAAGGGATAGGGATAACATCTGCTGTGATCAAGTACGCCATATGACGGAACTGATGTATTCTGTCTTTCGTTGTATATTCTAAATTTACATGACTCTTAGTCGAGCGTTCTTGTATGAAAAGTTTATGTGAACTAGAACACAGGAAAGATGGTTGAAATTAGTGTCGTCAATTACCATTTTATGATAATGCAAAGAGCTCCTTATTCGCGCTTTCTACATTCGCGTATTCTTTATTCGCGGATAGAAGAAATGCGACCCAATTCCTGTATTCGCGGCTAAAGAGAATTTTATTCTCGGATCTGATCGGTACATCGGTGCATACGTATGTATTAATGAATAGGTTTCCGTATCATTTGTGTAAAAAAGACCTTATTACTACTAGGACTAAAGTATGTTTTCAAATGATATCGCCGCTGCATTGGTTCGGCTTTTGCTTTGACATAAGCCGCCTTTGCCGAAGTCGGTGTTTTTGAAAATATAAACAAACAAAATATTTGAGTGAAACGACCTTACTAATCAATGTATAAATACCAACTGCCTCTTCTGCCGTCAAAAATCGGTGCCCACGTAATTTTTTCTTGATGTGCACAAACAAAGAGAAGTCGTTATGTGTCAAATCGGGATTAAGATTGGATAGCCATTAATTCAATGTTTTGGGTGTTCAAGTACTCAATCGTATGCGCTGATAATGAAGCTTGCATTGACATGATGAAGAATGATTTCAGTTTTTCGATTTGATTTCCTCAACTCATTGAACACTTGCGGCAAACTAATGATTATATACCATTCAGAATTGACCATTCTACGTTGGTCAAGCTTTCCTGAAATTGAATGCACGCTATTTACGGTTGTCTCAATCCCACAGTAAGTCACATGGCGATCATCGTGTATCATTTAGCGCACTGCATCGATAGTTTGTGGCAAAACAACTGATTTTGGACGACCTTCACGAAGTTCGTTATTAAGTGAAGCAGGTACCTGAAAGAATTCGTTTTGTCAGCGTTTCACAGTGGCCAAGTGTGAAGCTTCATCATCAGAAGTCGAAGTAAGTTGAGCGTAGCACTGTTATCGAGTTAATCCACGTCGGAGATTGTAAAAAATCGAGAAGGATTCTTTATAGCTATCCAAGACCAAGTGATCGCTACAAACAACTACAAAAAATTTATTACGAAGAACGGAACATTACAAATAGATAAGTGCAGAAAATGCCATATAAGATCGGAGACTATACCTTCCAGCCATATTACAAGTATAAACCGGCGCCCGTATTGGAAAATGGCTCTATCAGATTATACTACGATAGGCCTGTTATCACTGACAGAATGGTGACGAATAATAGGCAAGATTTAGTGGTGTATGATAAGAGAGCCAGAACTGCAATGCTGGTGGATGTCACCATAACGAATAATAATAACAACGTGCTGAACAAGTTCCAGGAGAAAAAGTTCAAATACACAGACCTTGCTATTGAGATCAAGCAGATGTGGCACCTCGAGAAAATATATATTGTTCCTGTCATCGTATCCTCGACTGGGTTAATACCCGAAACTTTGCATGATAGCCTTAAACAATTAGATTAGCATAAGACTACCTATATAGGAATGCAAAAATCAGTAATTCTTAATACATGTAGGATAATAAGAAAATTTATGTCGAGTATATAGTAATCGAGCCTTTGCCTTTGATTCTTGAATATAGGAAAGGAAAATTATATCCGGCTAAAATATGAGATAGTGCACAAGTCCACAATAATAAAATAATAATAATAATAGACTTTATTGATAACCTGTGTTAATGGTACATAGTATAGATTCTTGTGATAAGGAACTCAAATACACTACAATATAAATAAAAACAATATGTACCTACAAGATATCGAAAGATAGGATGCATATCAAGGCTATTCAGACTTGATGCAAGTCGCAGAATTGAACCATAAAACTAATATTAAGAACATCTAAACATTCAAAACAAATACAAAACTTCGTAAACCTATTGTCTCTCTAAAAGAATTTTTCTAGACTTATTCTTGAAACTGGTCAGGCTATCATTATCACAGATTGTATCCTAATAATTTTTAGCAGTGATGACTATATTATAAAAAAAAAACAGCGCCTGAATAGGGAAGTAAGAAACTTAGGTAACGTGAGATTATGTTTGAATCTAGTATTAATTCTGTGTACATCCGTTCTGAATCTAGCCAGTCTATACAAGTATGAGGGCTTCTTTTCCTTCAAAACTTACACACTAGACATATCATGTGCAATGTTCTGCGGTTCAACATATTCAGCCACCCCAAATTTTTTAGTACTACAGAAATGCCATCTGTTCGCTTACGGTCAAGTATTACGCGAACACACCAGATCTAAATTTTCTGTTCCTGGGTATATTATATTTTGTAAGACAGGGACCACTTTAGTTCAAATGTGATGAAACCATGACATCGCATAGCACCTTTATCTGATTCCTATCACGAAAGGCTTTGCATCTAAAAATGATCTTGATATTTGCATAGGTTCTTTTGAGGAGCAAAGTTATGTATGAATTAAATCTCAAATCAGTATCAAGTATCAGGCCCAGATTTCTAGTCTCAAATGTTGAAGGAACATCTGTACCATCCAGAGAAATTTCAATCAGATCTTTACAAACGATTTTCAATTTCCTCTTGACGAAGAGCATGGCAACGGCTTTTGAAGGGTTGATACTCAGACACATGTATTTCGACAATTGACAAATACGATCAAGATCAAGATACACCCTTTCAAGAGCATCCTCTATGAAATGTCAAGAACGGCATGTAAAGCTGAGTATTATCAGCATACAAATCCGCCCTGCAATAGGTAAGACAATTTATTAGCTAAAACGTATAGACTGTAAAAAAATTGGTCCGAGAACGGAGCCCTGCGGTACACCCACGAAATGTCAATAGTGAACGACATAACACCGTTGCACAACACAACCTGAGTTCGCATCTCAAATAGTTCCCGAACAGCAAAACAGTTTCGAAATGCGATATGAAAAGTAACAAGTCATCACTTATTTTATCAAAGGTCTTCGAGAAATCTAACAGGATGAGAATTAGAACTTCGTTATAGTCAACTGCTCTTGCAATATCATCAACCATCTTGAGTAAGGCGGTAGTACAACTATGATTTCTTCTGAACCCCGATTGAACATCAAGGAGAATACATTCAGATTCAAGGTAACTTCGAATTTGAGCAGCCATATATCTCCCGAAGACCTTTGGCATTACACACAACAAGCTGACAGGTCTCAAACCCTTCAAATCCTTTGGATTTCGCACCTTTGTTATGGGCACAACATGCACCACCTTCCACACTGCTGGGAACACAGACTTCTCAACACAATAATTTATTATATGACACATGAACCTTAAAATGAGCGGTGAACATATCATCAACATCTTAACACTGATACCGTCAGATCCAACTGAAGCTGATTTAATAGAAACGATTGTAGAGCAATTATTCACAAATAAGTTGTTCTGCACTGCCAGACAGTCACCGGAGACTTTTATTCGGGCTCTTGCTATCTTGCTATCAAGAATTCATAGTATTCGGCCGGAATATCAAGAAAATGGCAGGTGGACTCTTTTGCACGATAATGCCCCACCACATCGTTCAATAATTGTAATTGAGTTTTTGATCAAAAATTAAATTATAGCCTTGCAACATTAACCCTATCCAACTGATCTGGCTCTTTGCGACTACTATCTGTTCTCTAAGGAGCATTTGACGATTGAATAAAAACGGCACGATTGGATTGAGTTCATTAGAAGTGCGGTAAGACGCTCTAAGACCATTCCATAAAAGGAGATAGAGAAATCGTTTGACAAACAGTTGGCGCGAGCAAATTTGTGTATCAATGCAAAAGGCGGATACATTGATTAATGAAAAAAATTTCATCAAAATTAATACTGGAAGATTTCATTTCCAAAAAGTTCAGTTACTTTTGAAATGGAAGGGGGTATTATACAAATTAATTAATCTAGATTTTATCCTCTCAATCATAAAGTTTGCTATTAGTCTATTAATTTCAAATAGTTGCTCAATCTTATATATTTATTTCCTCCATATAGACATATAGACTCTGTTAACGGCTTAAAATTTAAGAAAAATTTAGAATCGATGTCCCTACAGTGCCTTTCTCACATCGCAAAACTAACCTATAAACTGCAAAACGCTTAAACGCTCATAAATCGTCGAATCGACGAGCCGATCCTAGCGACATCGGGATCCGGATATAAATTCGTTTATGCAAATGGCAACTCGAATCAAATAGATATTTATGGTTTCAACTAGGAAGAATTCCTGGTGTGCTGATATTCGCACAATGGAAGTTTGATAATAGATAAGTTATGGAGCGACTGTACGAGACTGCCTGCGGCACATATTGCGCTTTAAAATTTCCTCTCAACGCTTAGAAATGTGTCTGTGTACGAGATTCCATACGCTCGGGATGTCTTTTATTTATTTTGCACTTCGTTAAACGATTCCACGTTGCCGAATTGTGTTTGCACTAGACATTTTCCCCCGAGCGTGTGTACATATTTTTGTATTTTGTTGCTGTTGTTGGGGTAAATCCACTTTGACTTTCGATTCTTCGTTAAGCAGTCAGGGTTGGCTCAGATATGCTGTAAAGTCTGTCAAAACTTATCCTAGTGAAGAATTTTATCCGATCATAATACTGTTGAAAATCCAATTGAATAGGATTGGAGCGTGTTAAATGGCCACTGTAGCCTTATTTTAGCACCTTTAAATTCACACTGTACAATCCTCCATTCCAGTACAGGCACATCTAACAAATTCATATGCTTAAGAAGTCACTTCTTTACGATCTCTTTTTCATCGGCATCTCTGAAGTAGGTCTTACACATTGTTAATACATTTATTCAGTGAAGTGTTCTATAGCCCTATCTCAAAAGGGTAAGTAATAATCCATTTTTATCCGCTTTATTTCTAGACTCAATTCTACTTTTGAGCAAACATTGAATTGGTATATCTATGTAGTTATCTTTAACTTCCATCGTTCATTTAATATTTTCTGCATGTTCGTGCATTTATGGGAGTTCATGTTTCATGATATCAATATTGGACACTTCTAGATGGATATTTTCCAATCTATGATAATATCGTTTTCAGCATGAGCCTTAAGGACTATTTCTATTTACTATATATTCCTAAGCCTATATTTCACTTGGTTCTTCAACATTTTTTGGGCATAAGTAGCATCCTCTCTGCTTATTTGATTGACCTAGTATTTTTGATTCATTTTTATTATACAGAGTGTTACATAATAGTATGTCACAACTTGAGGGGGTAAATCTACGTGCAATTTCAAGTAAAAAAGTTCATATAAACATAGCTCGGCAAAAGCTTCGTAACGGAGCTACCGTGTATTGAAATTTCTGGAAAAAATTGTTGTTTTCTTCCAAGCTCCTGCAGTTTTTGAGACATTCGGCCCAAATTTGGAATGCAAGCTATTTTTACAGCCTCCATCATTACACGTTCTGAATCTTAACTAGAATCTACAGGGTGTTTTCTTCTCCGGAGCCATGTCTTCTTTTGCCCTGTCAAACTTTTTTGCAATACGCTAATCAGCGTACAATTAATTTTCGTTATCTTCGTTCAATTTAGAAACTTTTTTGACACTTGTAATTTTTTCGTATCCACAACCGTTTTCATGTGAAAGTTATTGAATTTGAATGTTATTCGCTAAATAAAAAAATAATAGAAATACTCGATAGGTATGCCCCAAATTTGCTTTCATTTTGATAGCTCGTCTTCTGAGACTCAACTTACACTTATTCAATATCAAACAAAAAAAAGAACAATTAAAAACTAAATGAATTTCCTCCACCTGCAAGAATGCAGGCCTCTGTCCTTCTTCGCATATTATCACGCACTCTTTGAAATATTCCTGGGGTATTTCTTATCGTGTCACAATAGGTTATTATTTGATTTCCCTATTCTTCTTAAGTGTTCACTGGAGTGGTATAGACTAAACTTTAGAGATATCCTCATAAGAAAAAGTCTAAACTATTTAAGTCTGGGGTCCTAGGAGGCCATGGTTCTAGCATACGACGACCTATTCATTGGTTGTTGAATGTATTATTCAAGAATTTCCTAGCTTCTCCCCTGAAATGTGCTGGTACCCTGTCATAAACCACATTATGTATCTCACCAAAAGCGGCACATTTTCGAGCAATAAAGATAACTCCTCCCCAAGGAATTGCCGATATGCGGGACTGTTTAGTCTGTCAGGCTAAAAAAATGGTCCAATCAAATAATTTTCAATTATTCCGACCTAGACATTTAGTGAGAATTGTTCTTGATGATGAGATTCTTCAATCAAATGGGGGTTTTCCTCAGCGCAATAATGATTATTGTGAAAATTTGTATTAGCAGTTCTCGAAAAGTTAGCTTCGTTTGTGATTATTATTTCACTATCAAAATGAGCATTTTCTCTAATTTTTCTAAGAACCATCGGCAGAAATTCAGTCTTGAAGGAAAATCTCGAGGAAGTAGAGTTTGGAAGCTCTGAATATGAAAATGGTAAAATAAGAAGTCGTGGAGTAGCCTCCAAATTTTTCTAGGACTCACATAGGATTCTAATCAATACAATTCAAAACTGCTTCCTCAATATAAGGAGTTCTCATAGTTTGAGTTGCACCTTTTGAATGATTATTTGCAGTAAAAGTACCAGTTTACCTCAACCTTCTGTGGATATTTGAAAATGTTCGCCTGTCTGGTGTTACTCGATTTGGAAAGCGCACCTAATATAATCGCCTACCTTCTGTTGTGTTTCCGTCAGCCAGACCGTACATGTAATGGATATTAGCCAATTCGGCGTTAGTAAAATTAGCCATTTTTTCTTATAGCAATAACTTCATAAGTCTTAAAACTAATCGTTAATTGAATAAACAATTCGAGCAGACACTAGTTCAACTTTAGCAACTGTCAAAATAAATAAATAAATGTAAAAAATCAAAGCCTACTAGTGATTTTTCCAATTAGAAGTACTTTCAATTCAGCGAATGCATATAATCGTTTAATAATTTTCTGCTAGAGAACGGTCGGGGATACGAAAAAATTACAGGTGTCTAAAAAGTTTCTGAATTGAACGAAGATGACGAATATTGGTTGTACGCTGATCAGTGGCGTACTGAAAAAAAATTTGAGAGGGCAAAAGGACACATGGCCTCGGAAAAGTAAACACCTTGTGAGTTTCAGTTAGAATCTAGGACGTGTGATGGTGGAGGCTGTGAAAAATAGCTTGCATTCCAAATTTGGGCTGAATATCTCGAAAACTGCAGGAGATTTGAAGAAAATACCAATTTTTCCAGAAATTTCAACACCCTGTACCTCTTAACGAAGCTTCTGCGGAGCTATGTTTATTTAAACTTTTTTTCTTGAAATTGCATGTAGATTTACCCCCTCAAGTTGTGACATACTATTAAGTAACACCCTGTATTGTAGGCTGTAACGAACAACCTCATATGATGGGGCGCTTCAACACCTCAAAATTGAATAGAGCAAAGGCAAAGGAGTTGAGCGAAATCTATTCTCATTTCAAAGCTCTTTGAAGCCTCTTTACAACGGTTTATGATGAAAATAGTTTTGAAAGGAAACGTTAGGGAGCAGTTTGTTTGTTTGTCATTTCTTTAACGTGCTCTATTTCCGCCTCTCTGCCAATGACACGCCGGGGAATTCTGTCACCTCACTAACCCGGGAATTTTGCCGAACCCCTCTCGTGTCGAGGGAAGGGATCTTCAATGTCCAACACATCTCTGTTAGACAGGACCGACGGCCTTACATCTCCTCCGAAAGATGGATACTCAAGCGATTTCCAGAATCCGAAAAATCGCTTCGACTTTATGGGGATTGAACCCAGGTAACTCTGCGCAGGAGACAGGCATCATATCCCATACGCCACCGAGCCGGCTTTTAGGGAGCAGTTAGCGACTGCGTGTATAATAAAGCATGCCTTCATAAAAACTTGTTTGAGCGTTGTTCTCCATTCTGACAACTGTCGAACTATTTGTTCAAGTTATCGACTTATTAAAGGCAAATTGAATGCCTGCATAAATTTTGCAACACTTTCATTCACGCGTATTTCGATAAAATGTATTCTATTTTACATATAGTACAATTCACAACCTTATCCATGTTCTCCTGCAATTCATTCATATAATCGACACCGGATCATGCAACCGGATTGAAACCGTACGGACTCTGTTATTAAGACCCTCAAGTTTCTCACGAACTATTCGTATACCGGAAAGACCGTTATGCAACGAAGAATTCATCAACATTATTCAAGGATACGCTGCAGTTCGTTCATCGTTCAGATGTCAGTTATATCGGACCTTGAATGTATGAAAAAATACCTGTCCACTTCACGTTTATTCGACATTATGCAAGAATAACCGTTGGAGGAAGAGGCTTATTTTGTGTGTTGTTCAATCAGAAGACTTATTATTTGTTTTGCATAATGATAAATTCATTAGTCCATTACTAGTTGTGTACTACGTCGAGTATTAAATGTTACGTGAGAAAATTCTTTCAACAATCGATTCGAGACTTTTAATTTATATATCTCTTATAAATGAATCTTAGTAATTTCAAGTATCCGATGAGTAAATGCCGCAGAATTTCTGTTGTCCATTAAATTTATCATTAGCACAAGAAAAATTCAGAAAGTTCACAAAATATGTACTGGTCCACAAGAATATCTGTGCTGGTGAAATACCCCTCCCCTTGTTGCGCATTAACTCTGCCGATCACGTGGCCAAGAGCTCAGTTCTCAATGAACCTTTGAAGCTTTAAGAGCCAAGCGAACGAATAGGACCGAATCTTGCAAATTTCATTTCAATATTTGTAAGTTTTGGTGAGGATGGAGCTCGCTTCCAATTTGAAAGGAAAAAATTTGAGTGGGCAATCCAGGGAAATAATTGCTAATGTCAGACATTTCATGAAACGAGAAGGGATGCAGAATGAACATGTAATTTCTTTGATTCAGAAACGTGTACGCAAGAGGAGTAGGTTTGCGAACTGTGCTGAAGGAAGAAAAATGAAGATAGGGAAAATAACAGGTTTCAACTCTCGATAAAAAAGAAGAAAATCAGTGAAGAAAAAAGATCCCGATGACTTCGATAGAGCTCTTCTTCGTAGCTTTGTCGTCGATAAAATCGTACCCACATTAAAGCGAATCCATCAAAAGTTCGTCTATTAGAATCAATATGTAGGATGACGAGAGATCATTCGAAAAATTTTGAAAAGAATGAGTTTCCGTTGGCTTAAGACGAAAATTAATAGAAAGCTGCTGATGAAAAAACCTGAAAAGCAGTAACTACGTTTGAATTATTTAAGAATCATCAAGTGGTACTGCAAGAAAAGAGACCACAAATATTAATGGACGAAACAGATATTCTCTCCTCCCATATACACAAGAAGGCTTGCAGTGATGAAACAAACGACAGCTCACGTCAGTCTGTTTCAAAAGGACCAAGACTAATAGTGAATGTGGATTCGTACGAAACGCATATATGACCTTCAAGTCCAACTATAAAACCGGTGATTATTACGATGATATGAATTTCGCAAACTACGAAAAATGGTTGAGAGGAACACTTATTCCAAATTCACCACCAAAAAGTGTGTTAGAGATCGATAACGCCCCATATCACAATATCCAAACAGAAAAACACACAAACAGGGCTTTCCGAAAAGAAGAAAAGAAACAGTGCTGCTACGTCGAAATATTGCCTTCGCCGGTGGGATGCTCAAAGTAAAACTTTATAATCTGATTATATTGCAGAAACCGAGAAATAGAACGTATGCTATTGACAAACTCCTGAATGATTAGGGCCACGATGTACTTAGACTTCCACCGTATCATCCTGACTTTAACTCGATTGAAATAGTTGGGCAGCCATGAAAGTTCTTGTAGCTGACAGGAATGTTGATTTCTCAATGAAAAATGTGGGAAAACTGTATGGTGAGTTTTTCTCTTCGTTCCCAGATCAGTGGGAATCATTATGAGACAATACGCAGAAAATTGAACAATCTTTTATGGAGTAAAAACCCATGCGGGATGACGTTATCGATTATTTCAGTAACAGCGAGTCTTCTAGTTCTTATGAAAAACTATCTGACATAGAAAATTTTTAATTTTTCGTTATTCAACTCATCATGTGTTTCATATTTGAATTGTTTGCAAAATTATCTAGATGAATAAATACCATTTTAATGGATTTGTATTATTAAACTGACAACCAGGTAAATCCGAATCGTTCGTCCTAACTATAGCGCAATATGATTGTACCTCTTAAAATTTCTGTTTTCTTTGTTATGTCATTAATCCTATATAAACCCATCGAGGTATTATAAAGATACTAGGTACTTAGGAAAACATACTTTCTAATCATTTTCCTCAAATCCTTATTGAGTATCAACCTTCAATTACTATATTCCATTCTATTGTACAGATTCTAGGTATTTTTGAAAATTTAAACTATAAGGAGAAAACAATAGTACTGATTATGAAAATTCAGTTATAAAACCCCTGCCTCGAAAATTTCGTGTAGTCTAACTGGCGATGAGTCTGTGTAATAGAAATTTAAATGATCGGGTACCTTGAAATGCCATATGCCTAAGAGGGATAATTTTCTCAAAGAGCCCTTACACCGACCCTGATAGCTATTTGACATAACATTGCAGAACGTATTATTCATCTTACTTCCTCCGCTTGCTATCTCTATTTTTCTTCGAGCATCTTATAAGAATCTCAACAGCACAGATATTTTTGTAGCTAAATGTTACTAGCTGTTAGTGTCAAAAATTTTTCGCAAATTTTTCTTTGAATTACACAAGATCGACGAAGAAATAATATATGGGCGATGTTAACCCAAATTTTTGGGTCCATAATGATTCTAAAACATCTATAGATGTATCACTTGGAAGACTGAACCTGGCCATCGGGGCTCTCTCGGTCAAACAGAGAGGGAATTGTTTTGTTGAGTTGTTTGAATATTGAAGGTTTTTTGCGCGATTATACTTCAAAATTGGTAAGCAAGAACAAGGAAGTGTTTATGTTTCAAAAGACTCACTCTACGACGGAAGAACATCTCCGTGAAAGAGGAAATATCGCAGGTTATGTACTTTTTGATTATCTCCTTAGTACTTTTCATGGCCTTGCTTGTTATGTAAAACCTTTTCTTAGATTTGTTTAGACATATAAGAGGTATTATTGTTGAAATATTTTTCTGCTGGTTTTCTTTTTCTTTGTTACAGATTTCTGTCCCAAACCTTTCACCCTTGTCTTTGTCTGGAAATCATGGAGTGCAAGAGAGAATGAAGCGGCTAAGCAGAAAAATCTTTGGTACTCTTTATGTACACACGACCCTTGACACAACATAAACAGACAAGCTATTACCAGTGCAATAGCGATAGGGAAACGAGTTTTTCTGAGGTTTTGTCACTCGTTTATTGAATCATATGCAAGATAGTATGGTTCCCTGTTACATTTCCTGAACTCACACTTTTGTTTTTTTCAAAATAAAGTTTATATTTGTCTGACACACCGAAATTATAGATATAGGCATTTATTATAAATACAATTTTGTAAATCCTCTATTTTCAAAAGAATATATATATATATATATATATATATATATATATATATATATATATATATATATATATATATATATATATATATATATATATAGGAACTGCATAGGAGTTGATAGCTCTGAAAAGGAGGTATCCTTCCTGATAAAAACACGAATATTTAGAAGAAAAAGAAATTTAAAGGGAAATCATATTTCCTTAGTAATTCCTTAAAGACGCAAGATATAAAAAAAATGTTCATCAGAAAAGATATAAGAATTTCCTAAATATTAGTCATCTTGTTTTATTTGTAAATGTCTTATTCAAACATAATGTTACTTATGCAGCGTTCTCCTAAATATGACGTGCAAATGGAATTGAGTGAATTTTTTTTACCAAAGTTTCTTATGGCATAGATCCGCAAACGTCCCGTTACCGATTTTCAGGGTGTTTAGATTTCTTTATTTTTTTAGCGATACCGATTATGCATGCCGACAATCTCTTGATCTGTGAAAACATCATCGATTTTCTGAGTAAAAGCAATCGAAAGAAAGGACACTGATATGACATTTGTAGCATTCTAATGTTTTTACCCTTAACTCCCCCAGTATGACACACTCCTGATTGAAATTTTGGAATTACGTGCTAGAATTGATATTCAGCATGAAGAGTTAAGCAGTATACCAAATTCCATAATTTCAGTATTATTGATTTTGGAAATTACGACGAAAACCCTTCTCCATGAAGACCCCTTTGATGGGGCATATCTCCTTTACAAAACATTTTCCGGAAAAATTTCAATTGAGTTTTTATTCATGAAAAGATATCATTAACATAGTATAAGATACAAAAAATCATAATTATGAATGTACGAAATGAATTTAAATGATTTTGAACTAGCCAAATTGTACCCGTTTTGAAAGTAAATGTCTGATGTTATTTCCGAATTCAAATGAAAAAGAAAGTCAGGATCAAGAATAAATAAAATATTTAGAACTAGATATATGTATATCTGTGTTTACTTTACTTTTTGTTTCAATTCGTCTAAAAGGAAACATATTCTTCAATTATTCAAATTCAAATGTAAATGGGAATTTAATATGTTTTGGGGAAGCTCATGGTGATTTGAGAATTTAAATCAAGGAAATCTAAATCGAACGACAAAATATAGTTTAATATGTCTTGCTTCGAATAATCAATACACGTACACACAGGACAATAAAACTTCATAAAAGTGAAGAAGCGTATTTTGTTTTAAGCTGTAAGTTTTCATAACGAGTAGAAAACTTTATATGACTCTGATGTTACTGTCAAGTTGAATCAAAATATATGAATATCAATATCGATATGAATTCAGAAAAATACAGGAGGATTGAAAAAATATTTAACTTCATGCTTCGAGCGTATAATTTTATGCTTCTCTTAATTATTTTAATTATGATTTACATATTACAAAAGTAATTGCTTGAAATTTGTTGCAAATTGATAGTTAAGGAAACATTTGTATTGAAAACAAGATATATTTTACATCATTGTTTCAAATATCAATGTTGATATTTTATAGATAGTTATATAGTCACTTTCTCTCACATAACGAAAAGTGTGGGGCAATCCTCCCCTTTTTCTATATATTGTTATATCATTGAAATGTGATTAAGGTTCAAGTATTTAAAGAATGATTAAAATCCCAAGAGAAATTTCCACCATTTTTGGCACTGATGTTTAAATAATATAAAATGCGATACTCTCGCAATATTTTGATTAAAGTCTCAATTTTCTTGAAAAAAGAGTCTGGAGAACTTTCTTGAATATCTTTATATTCCAATTCTAATATGAATGTAATATAGTTTTAAGCATATAAAGGATAGAGTTAATCCACAAACTTTCAAGATTTTCATAAACTTTCAGTTCTGAAAGAATGTCAGTTACAGTCGATGTCAGAAAATTTGAACTTGACAGTTGCATCAGCTGCTTCATAAAATTGAATTCCAGAATAATGTGACGATGTTCAGTTAGGTTTCAATTAGTATCAATTGAGTATCCATTGACAATTGAGAATTGAATTCCATGAAATGCTGGAATCTCCAAGACTGTTTTTGAGAAGGCTGAGTTATGGACTAATTCGACGATTTAATTAATAACTTCTGAAACAATTATCAGGAATGTCAGAGATTTAGGTTCACAGTAATTTGTTGGAAGAAATTCTCGTGGTTTTTATCCTTTTTTGTTTTTTACTTCGGGTGAAAAACTAAAGTTCCTGGTTCTTATTTGAATCAGGACAGTTAAGTACGAAGGGAAATCAAAAAGATTGAAACTCCTGATTTGATATTGTCGAACTCGAATTTGGAATTGATCTTTTCCTTCCCCGTTTTTGTCCTACTCATTTCACTGATCTGGTTACTGACAACTGGCAGAATATTCTTTTGGGGACCTTCAGACACCTTCTCACATGCTCGAAACTTAATATGAGTTGTTTTGAATTATTATTTGCGTTTCTATCCCTAAAGTGTGACTGAATGATTTGGTTTTCGAATAAATGCTAAAAGAATTTTTATTTCATCCTATGTCAGTTCAATTAGAGAAAGTTGTGAGCTTAAAATTCAATGTATCTCTCTGAATAAAAAGTTGTGAATAAAACGGTCGGCTCTACTAATGCTTGCAGTATTAACGTTTTTGATTAATAATTCATTGAGCGCTGGAATATTTCTGTCTGCTCTCAAGCTCAGTCGTATCAAGCCAATTCATAAGAAGAATGATGAAAAATATGCAAAAAATTATCGCCCAATAGCAAGGTCGTGTTCGATTTCAAAGCTCTATGAATATGCCATGTTGGATCGATTGATGAAATATTTAAGAGCTATAAATATTCTTGCCGATAGCCAGTACGGTATCAGGAAGAGGCGATCGACCCAAATGGCACTGGAGGTATTTATAATAAGATAGTAGAAATGATGGACAATGGCATCCGACCTGCGGGGATCTTTTGTGATCTCTGCCGGGAGTTTGACTGCGTCCATCGCGTAGATTTCTCAGTAAACTTTACAATTCTGGTATTAGGGGGTATGCTTATGATTGGTTCGGGTCCTATTTGGGTGGAAGATCTCAAGATGTCGAGGTCAGGGGTGTGTGCCCTAGTGGTTATATCTTGAATACTACATCGGGGGTGATTGATGTGTCGGTTGGAGTACCACAGGGCTCAGTTTTGGGTTGTTCATCCTGTACGTCAACGACTTGCTGACGCATTTGAGAGATTACTTTCTAACAATTTACGCAGATGACACGTCGGCTGTGGTAGCTGATGAGAAAGCTGCTAACGATCAATTCCGAGATTGGGAGACCACAATCAATAGATGCCGGCATGAATGGTGAACCCAGCGGCAGCGAATATAAAAGTATTCAGTATAGATAGAGTTGGATATGAAAGGGCGTTGTAAAGTAGTTCTGGACGTTTGAAGGCGTAAAATATTTCAGGGAGTTTATGCGCGAAGTAGTTCGGGGCGCGTAGGCGTTTTGGGATGTAAGGTAGATCTGCCGGCCTTCTAGTTTAACTATACTAAGAGCACAAGAAATAGTCCTAGACAAATGAAAGAATTCGATGAGGAAAAAGCAAAGGATATTAGGAGGCGTTCTTTTAGACAGAGAATTTTTTTCAGATAGCGGACAATTTTTACGAAGAGATTGAGGCTTATTCTCCTCCAAAATTAGTCCTTTTCGACCGCCCGCCGAAAACGACAACTTTGTCCAGGCCATATTAAGTGCTGTGATAGATCCAACAACACCCTGCGACATAGGAGCTTACGAGTCATTCGAAACGTATTTCTAGATCGAATTTTCCACTGAATTCTTCGTCAACATATATTTCGATGTTTTCTCTATTAAGAATTGTATGCATTTTTTTCGAAATTCAAGTTTTAATCGATAAATTAACGTTCGAAGTCATCTCCCCCAGGAAATCGAAATCGGTTCAAAGTTACCTCCGCCAGTCGATTTGGCCGCACTTTCACGTACAGAAATTGATGACATTAAGGTCAATTGGGGTATTTCTTTAATTCGTCCTACTTATATGTAGTAACCGGGAGGTATGATTCGCGGAGCAAAAGATTCGTGCATATCTCGGCAATAGATCCGTGAAAAGAAATAGCTATTTCACGACTTAATTTTCGGGAATGAAACCGTTTTTGAGACCTTGATTTTCGAAGAAGGAATCAGAAACATCGAACTCTTCCCCTCTTCCTCCTCATGTTCTATATAGAACTCTTGTGTTCTGAAGGAGAACAATGTGATATATAATAGAAATATGTTATTTTCAT
The DNA here is from genome assembly GCA_013387265.2 of Cryptolaemus montrouzieri. NCBI lineage: Eukaryota > Metazoa > Arthropoda > Insecta > Coleoptera > Coccinellidae > Cryptolaemus > Cryptolaemus montrouzieri. Next base: position 5,218,349 of record JABFTP020000165.1, read on the forward strand.
TGTAAAAGCTACACGTACACCTACAAATGTAGGTGTAAGTAATTTGATGTTTCGAAAATTATTTAAGATCATTAAGCACTAGTCAATCCCACTAAATATGATAACGTTCGGTTAGTTCCATCAAAACGCAAATATACGACCACATTGGTGACTTCTTATTTATTATAATAGAATCAAGTAAATGCCTTAGTGAAAGAATTCGATTCCCTCTAGAGAATATAACATTGCATATCTTGCATCCTATTTAACCGATCACCCCATTGCTTCCTTAAAAATTTATACCTTACGAATGCAATATCACCACATTTCTGCTCTATACACCTCCAGCCTTCTTGAAAGTGACATTATTCAGGATATATTATTAATAGCGAGTTTATGTCGTCGGGAATACACGGGAGCGGTAATATTTTAAAACCGTCCTCGCTTTATTATTCCATTGTTCCGCAGACGCCGCCACGGCCTCCTACAAGGACGCCGTCCCCTGTTAAATTCATGTTACCCCAGGTACAACACCTCACAATCGGGCAGAGCAACTGGGAGGAAAAGGAAGAGGGATGTTCGGAGAAGCCGTTTATTATTTTAGGTCAAATTTACATCGCCCCATAGGGCGATTCTTTAGGATAAATATAGGACGCATTTTACCGGTCTTGAAAGTTATGGGATTTGTTTTTCCTGTTTATATGAATGTAATTTGTTGGGAGATCCTCGTTGAATTAGTGGAACAATTTAATGGAATCAATTGACTGAACTATTTTGTATGAACTATTCGAACTTTGTCGTAGGATTGACGAATTGTTACTGGTCTATACTATTGAAGTCATTTTCGGGAATAATCCGAGGGGACAACGGTAGTTTGAACCGAGAGAGGAACAAGCGACGCGGCAAAAAATCGGGGGCCAAAGGCTTCCTCGCTTTTGTGAAAAAAATTTTGACTTGACTATCATGACAGGGCCCGCTACTGTTTGAATAAATTGTCTGAAAGTTTTTCGTTTCCTGAAGTTTTACAATTGAATAGTTTTTTGAAATATCAACTTACCATTCTCATATGAAAAAGGGGTAGTCAAATAACATATGCATCCTTACCTGTAAAGAAACAAATTGAAATATTAATGAAAATTATCATTTCACTTGAATAACAGAAAAAAATCAGTTGAAAGGAAGTTCAATTCATATAAGTTAACCAAAATTAATTTCCATGAAGTGGCCGCGCAAAAAATAAAAAATTTTTAATGAATGATAATAATGACCAATTTCAAAAATAACCCATACTAGATGCTGTAGACACAATTGTTCAAGCATCTTCCCCATTAATGATAGAAACTTCAGATTCCAAATGAAAAGCGATTTATCTTAGTCGTTCAACCGGTTAATATTATTTTGACAGGACGCGTGCTGTGGCAACAAACGTCACCAATTAGTGATTTAATCTTACATGCGTTACGAACCTTGGAAATTTCGACACGGTCGATTGAGGAAACAGACCACACGCAATATAACCACGATATTCTGTTTGGATGGAATCGAGCGTAAAATGATTTAAATCCCTAAAACGATTGAATTCATCTTTTGTAGCTGAATGACAAATTTTACTCAATATGTACGTTATGAATGAATTATATTCCGTGGACAAAGTACCAGGAATTGTTTATTCAAAAAATCTGCTTGGAACGATTGTGAAATTTTTTGTTGTTGCTAAGTTGGCACAACTGTTTTCTATACTGACGCGGAGTTTGAACGCGATCTGTCATCCACACTCGGAGGCAAAATTAGCGGAGCACTCGAATATTTAACCAAATTCGAAGTCCGATATTTTTCCTAATTCTCAACCGATTCAGATGATTTTCCCGGCAAGTTATAGATCAACTCTTCTGCTTTGTAGAAATTACAAGAGAAAACAAAAAAAATTGAAAAAAATTTTATACGGGGGCAAAAATAAAAGTGTTTTTTTTTGTCAAAAATTCGTAACACCCTGTGGAATTTCGTGGTCCGAGTTAAAACGTACAATATCATCGTCTGTCAAGACACATCTTCCTACAGTAACGCCCTTCTTGTTTTATGTTTTTATCTCTATTTTTACAAGAGATATCCAATTTGAAACGAAAAGTCACAAATTTCAAGAATTTATTTTTAATCTTGCGTAGGTGCATAACATCGGAGGTTAGCCAAAAAATAAAATAAAATTAAAGAAGCGGAAATCTAACGAAATGAAAACTTTTGAAATTCACTGGCCAATTTCACGCTCCGGGAGAACTCGAAGTACACTGGTAAAATCGTTGATTTTGCACATTTATTTTTGAATTTTTTTGTGTGACACTCTATAATAATTATCATTCATGTCCAAAATTGATAGCAGGTGTGTATCCTGGCGATACACTCGTGAAATCAAATGAACATGTTGAGAAAAATGTTCATGATGACCCACAAAAAAAAACATTTGATTTTAGTAGCGAGTATGACCCCCCCGAGCTCTTATTACAGCGCGCATACGATTTCGCATACTCCCAATGATGTTGTCTATCATCTGTTGAGGTATGCTGTCCCACTCTTCCACTAAAGTCAATGTCAGCTCTTCAACGTTGCCTGGATTCCGTTGTCGAACCCTTCTTCCAAGAATTTCCCAAACGTGTTCGATCGGGTTTAAATCCGGTGACCGCGACGGCCAGTCCATTGGTGTGATCCCAACTTCATTGAGATATTCTATCACTATGCGCGCAGTATGAAGGCGCGCGTTATCGTGCATAAAAAGGAAATTTTCCCCTATGTAAGGAGCAAAAGGCACAACATAGGGCTCAAGATTTCTGTTATATACCGATGAGCATTAAGTGATACTTTGCCAATAATCTGCAGTTCTGTTCGTACTCCCAAGCGTATGCCACCCCATATCATAACTGACCCTCCACCGTATTGCTCAGTTCCTGCGAAGTTCGCTTGATTGTACCGTTCCCCTCGATGCCTCCATATTCTATCTCTACCATCCACGAAATTCACACAATATCGGCTCTCATCACTAACTAAAACTCGTCTCCACTGATTGATTGTCCATGCTACATGCTCCCTAGCAAACGACAATCTTGCTACCCGATGGGCTCTATCGAGTCTTGGTGCTCTTGCTTGCGCGTATGATCTCAGACCAACTTCATTTAATCGTCTTCTGACTGTCCTCACACTGACGTTAATGTAATCCACTGCTTGTAAAAGGTTACGTGCCTGAACAGCAGTCAGACGAGGATTTCTTATGGTTTGATTGACGATGAAACGGTCATGTATAGCGCGGGTTGCCCGATTTCTTCCTTGTCCTCGCCTCCTCACGTACAATCCAGTTTCCCTGTAACGTCGGTAGATTCGATGGATAACCGACGTCGTGACACCCAACATGGTACCGACTGAGCGGTAGGTGCGCCCTTCCTCGATCAATGTAACTGCCCTTGCTACTGAGGTTTGTGGTGAATCTCTCATTCTGAATGAAAAATAGCGTTTCGAATCGTAAACAGTAAAAGAATCACAAAACACCGCAACCGATCGAATTTGTATCAAATCAAAAATGGAAAACTCTCATTCTTTAAACAAGTGCAAATGTGGTCATATACAAAAAAAACGTGTGTTGTATTTCATATTTGATGAAAAAAGGTGTGAACATGTGTGAATGAAAAGTTTTATCAATGGTCCCAGAATTCGGTTGTGTATTTTAATACCTACCGACTGTTATCTCCTATGAATTCCTAATTTTCACCAAATTAACCAAATTGTCATCAATAACTAATGCAATTCGAACATAAAAATTGCAAACGACAATTTCGACACGCCTGAATGATAATAAGAAAATTCCAAATTGATAGACGAATTTTAATGACAATTTCTTGATTCAATGGAATTTCTCCAAAATGGTGATTTTCCACTTGAAATTAAATATATTTTGCAAAAATAGAGATAAACGCATGAAACAAGAAGGGCGTTACTGTAGGAAGATGTGTCTTGACAGACCATGATATTGAACGTTTCAACTCGGACCACGAAATTCCACAGGGTGTTACGAATTTTTGACAAAAAAACACTTTTAGTTTTGCCCCCGTATAAAATTTTTCTCAAATTTTTTTTGTTTTCTCTTATAATTTCTACAAAGCAGAAGAGTTGATCTATAACTTGCCGAACAAATCATCTAAATCGGTTGAGAATTAGAAAAAATACCGAACTTCGAATTTGGTTAAATTTTCGAGTGTTCCGCTAATTTTGCCTCCGAGTGTATTTTGTATAAAGTGCTCGATTTTGTCAGTTCTCACAAGTGTGTTTTGTGATTTTTCCGATGGATAAAAATATCGAACAAAGAATTTGTCTCAAATTTTGTATTGCAAATGGAATTTAGTGTACCGAATCGCTGAAAATGCTAAAGAACGCTCACGGTGAGTCGACTTTAGCAAAAACACGTGCATATGAGTGGTACACTAAATTCAACACCAGTTGAGATGTGGTGGAAGATTTGCCTAGCTCTGATTGGACATCAACATCTTCGACTGGAGTTAATATTTATAAAGTGAAGGAAATGATAATTGAAGATCGTCATTTAAGTTTGAGAGAGATAGGTCATTAAATTTCTGTGTCTCACGAATCAATTCGTACCATTCTGACGATTGTTTGAGGTTTCTTCGTTTCTCTGGGTTAGATGTGCAACTTGTGGAGAAAACATTTGCAACTATTAAGTCCATGGCTGTGGGATGCGATAGGTTGAACTTGAAGAGGTGGAGACTGATACTTCCTTTCTGTATTACGCACCTCACACATATTAGCAATGTTTTTTATTTACAGGCCTTGTGCCCCTAATATGGAAAAAAAAACCACCATCAGACCTATTGCTAAAGTGACTCGACCTTCAAAACCCGTTGATCTACTCCCTATTAGTATCCTACCAATTGCGTCCAAGTTCCTTGAAAAAGTAGTGCATCTGCAAATGAATGATGAATAGGTGCTACCTCCAATTCAATCAGGGTTAAGGACAGCTCACAGTACTGGCGCGGCCTTGTTGAAGGTTACTAATGACCTTGTTAAGGCCATAGATCTGAGAATCATCTACGGCTCTTCTGATATTGTTGGACTACACCAAGGCGTTTGATATCATGAAATACAGGCTCGCTTTGGAAAGCTGCATTATTGATCCCTACATGGTGCGGTGCTCAACTGGTTCTTCAATTATTTGTCTGAGAGAACTCAATATGTAAGGTTGGCTAGTTTATCATCGAGTATTCACAGTGTCATTTCTGGCTCGGAAAGCCACTGTGCAGTGCATCAGTATGCGGATGATACTCAGTTGTATAAGGCCTTTTATCCCTGTAACATAAATTCTGCTATCCGCTTGATAAATAGTGACCTGAATGCGATAGCAAACTGGTTTCGGGATAATGGACTTCTGTTCAATCCATGCAAGACTGTGGCACTTTGTGTAAGTAATAAATCATTGAAAAAAAAGAAAAAGCAATAAGACAGGTCAGTGCGAATGTCATCTTGAATGGCTCTTCATCAAAATTGAGTGGCTTTGCAAAAAATCTGGGTGTACTATTTGATGGAGAGATGAACTATGAAGATCACGAACTTGCTGAACATAAAGTTCAAGATGATCTACTGCTACAAATCTTTCCTGTGCCGTTCTGTTAAGTGAAGACTAGCTTCGGCATTGCTTATGAGTCGATTCAGTTATTGTGGTGCCGTTTATTTTTCATTCGCTACTAGATTGTCGCGGTTTTCGGTTCAGAGGTTGCAAAACCGATGCTTGCGTTACTCTTATGATATTGGGCATCGCGTACATTTAACACCCCACTATATCACTCTTGGTTAGTTAAAGTGTGATGGTGTATCTTTGTCAGTATGTTTTGATTGCCTTTGAGGTCTTGAAGTTCTCTGAGCCTTCCTACTTGAGTGAGATGATCGTGAGGAGAAATCAGTGTCACAGTGCAAATGTCAGGCTATCTTTCAACTATTCCCTTACAAAGAACTGCTACATTTGAGAATAGTTTTGTGTATGTCGCTGCCACAATTTTTAAGATATATTCGAAAGTTCTCCATGGCTGTGATACAGTATTATCCATCAAAAGGTGCTTCAAAGCGAAACTACTTGAAATATAGGCAGAAACTGTATAGGGATTTCATGTCAACCATATATTTTGCCTTCCATTGTTGTTTGCTGTTTTAGCTCCTTGTTTTGTGTTCGATTTTCAATTAGTTGTATAGTTTTATGGACTACTTGTATTTGCATTTCAAGGATGAGTGGAATAACAGCTTTAGCTGAACTCTGTTCCATTTGTATTCGGTGTGTTGTAATTATTTTTATCCTCCGATGCAATAGAAATTATTATTACTATTATTATTATCGTGGACTTATGCACTATCTCAGCTGTTAGCTGGATATAATTTACCTTTTCCAGATCAGGAATCAAGGGGAATAGGCTCGATTACAATATACTTGACATAAATTTCCTAACTATCCTACATGTAATAAGAGTTACAGCTTTTTGCATTCCTATATAGGTATTCTTATGCAATTCTAATTTCTTGAGGCTATTATGCAATATTTTGGGTATTAAACCAGTCGAGGACACGATGACAGGCACAATATCTATTTTATCGAGGTGCCACATCTGATTTATCTCAATAGCAAGGTCTCTGTATTTAGATTTTTTCTCTTGGAACTTGTTCAGCACGTTGTCATTATTCGGTATGGCGACATCCACTAGCATTGCTGTTCTGTCTCTCTAACCATACACCACTATGTCCGGCCTATTATTCGTCACCATTCTGTCAGTGATAACAGGCCTATCGTAGTATAATCTAAAAGAGTCATTTTCCAATACGGGCGCCCGGTTGATACTTGTAATATGGCTGGAAGGAATTCACAATCCGTACTTGTTTCTGATGGATAATGTTGCACACTTGAGTATGCCTGTGAAGATAGTCCGTATTGGCCAGTTGTTCGCAGCCGGATGTAATATGCTGTATAGTCTCCGATCTTATATGGCATTTTCTGCACTTATCTATTTGTAATGTTCCGTCCTTAATAATTAATTTTTTGTAGTTGTTTATAGAGATCACTTGGTCTTGAATGGCTATAAGGAACCCTTCTGTTTCCGCAAATAATTCTCCTTTCATCAACCATTTGTTGGAGGCTTCTTTGTCGATGTGTGGTTGATTAATCTCATGGTGATCTCGTCCATGCAATTCCTGTCTTGACCATTGCTCTTGTTTTTCAGTATCTGATAGGAACGGTAGATTCAGCAGGTCATTACTGGTAGCAAGACTAAGAGATGTATATCCCTTATCAGCCAACGATACCACTCTGTGGAGCTCCGAAGTACGAGCTTTTGTAGAGAAGAATTTTCTGAGATTTTGATCTGTTTGGTATTATGTTAGTTGACAACATCAATCAATCCGCGTCCTCCTTTGTTCGGGCCTGCCTTTGTATATCATCCAGTTTTGACTTAGTCCATTTGATTATTCCAAATGAGTAAAGCAACACTGGAATGGCGTAGATGTTAATTACTTTGACTAGATTCCCCGAGTTCTTCAGACGCTGACTGTATTCTGAACGAATCTTCTCCTTTGACTGTTTTAGGTCTAGCAATCTGGCTTATTGGTATCCCGGATATGTGTATGTGTCTTCATTCCTCATACACTTATTATTATTATTATTATTATTGAAGTTTCGGAATAGCGTCTTACAACCGAATCGAAATCGAAATAACCACGTCAAAGGCGATCAAAAGTCAAATTGTCTGTTTTCTTTTACTATCGAAATTCTCGCCAGAAAGTCGAACGCTAAATGAAGATTATTACCTGAACGTAATGGAGAGAGCCACTTCGTCGAAAAAGGCCAGATTTGCGGAAAGAAAACTCATTTTGCATCACGATAATGCACTATCTCACAAGGCTATCAATGTGGATCAATTTCTAATAAAAAAACTCAACAAACGCCATCGAACAACAACCGTAGTCACCTGATATGGCTCCGGCCGACTTTTTTCTTTTGTCATAACTCAAATGACCATTTCGAAGTACCCGTTTTGGATCGATAGAGAGAGAGAGAGAGAGAGAGAGAGAGAGAGAGAGAGAGAGAGAGAGAGAGAGAAGCGGCGAGAACTGAAGTCGATTCTGGATAAAGAGTTTGAAAAATGTTTTTATGGTTGGGTTATTCGATGGCGTAAATGTAGTATTTCGGAAATTGCCTATTTCGAAGGGGATACAATAAATTTGGATGAAAATATTTTGTGTTTCATTGACTAATTCATGGGGCTTTTCATACAGTATGCATAACTGTTAGCCCTAGACACGTGAACATGACGAATGTTTTGATGATAACATTGTGGTATGTATCCTTTTTAGCCTGATGATGTTTATGAGATTAAACGAAACGTTGACAGATTGAATCTCTTTACTGCATGTCTTCATAACCATTAAAACTATCGAAAAAAATTCAGAGAAGGACAATACAAAACTTTCAATATTGTGGTAATCACAGAAAAGCGTTTCATTTCACTTATATCAAAATATACACAGGCAGAATTTTATATCACATCTAAATAATGATGAGATAATCGTGATTCGAGGGATGGTCCAAAAATAGAATATTTTCTGCTTCGCTCTTTATCCCATGAATTATCGAAATAGAAAAATTTGAATAACGAGGATGTAAGTTTCCAAAAAAAAGTAGCTAACGCCTACGAAAACTGAGGTTTTTTTATTTTTATCAACAACAAACATCCGTCAAGTACAATGAAAACGGGACACCTTTTACATTTGTTTTTTCCATTCTGATAGAAGAAAAATGATTGGAACATTCCAATTTATTTAGCAAAGCCCATTCGATACTCTAATTCCCGAAAAAGAATACAATGAAAGGCTATTTGGTTGGGAATATAGTTTCCTTGTTTGTCAAATAATATTTCGAACGACCTCGTATTTTTATCGAACGGGCGACACCGCAATTAGTTAACAGAATAAACTGAACAAATCGTTCCAATAAACTAGACTAATAACCGTGAGTTATAGTGATAGTCGCGGCGTGATTACCGTTATGATTGTAATATTTCACGGCAACACAGATATAAACAACCATCGGTCATTCTATTCGCCCGGACTTAATCGCGTAGAGATTGTTTTTCATTCATCTTGTTATTGGATATCTCCGCCAAGTCCATTGAGATCATGATATAAGGCAATGATAATGTCATAGTCATAGGTATAGCTATTTTGATGACGACTGGATTGTTGTTAATATTCAATTTGTTTTCAGAGAAGAAGTATTTCCAGATTCGTTTCTAGTAACAGGGCAATTTTAATCAGTGCGGCGTGAAGTATGAAATGAAATTCATAATTTTTTCTCGTTCAGTGTCACAATGCAAACAAAATTGGGAGCTGTTTTTTGCATAGTTTTTTATGCTTCGAGTGAACTGAATCTGGATATGACTTCCATGTTTTCATAAAACATAACTTTTTCTGACAATGCAGATGTCTATGTTGAACAAGATACCTTCTTCTTCTTCTTCTTTTTCTTCTTCAGCCATCTGTCATCCAACTCTGGACATAGGCCTCCCCTGTTCTCTCCAACGGTCTCTGTTCTGTGCTACCTGATACCAGTTGAGCCCTTCAATGCGTTTCAGGTCATCTTCCCATCCCATTCGAGGGCGACCTCTTCCTCTTTTGCCCAAATATGGTCTCTATTTTTGTACTTCGGCATTCCATCTGTCATCTCCTTGTCTTGCATTATGACCTGCGAAGCCCCATTTAAATATGGCAATTTCTTCTCCGACATCGCGAATTTTAGTGACTTTCCTTATCCATGTGTTTGTTTTCCTGTCTGTTAGTCTTATTCCAAGTATCCTGCGTTCTATTCCTCTTTGTGCTTTGCACCTTTTGGCCATAATGGCTCTAGTTAGTGTCCATGTTGGGTAGCCGACTTTGAAGGACACATTTTAATTTTCCAAACCCAGCCCAAGCAAGCCGAACTCTTCTCACAATTTCTGCTGTTTGATTCTCTCTATTAAGTTTGAGTATTTGACTTAGGTAAACATATTCATCCACCATGTCCAGAGAGTGTACGCCGACTGTAATCCTTCTGTTATCTTCTGTGTTAGTCATGGTTTTCGTCTTCTGCATGTTCATTTTCAAACCGAATTTTCGCGATGCTTCAGCTAATTCTATAGTCGTTTCTTGCAACTCTTCGAGCGTGGTGGGAATCAGGACAATTTCATCAGCGTACCTAAGATGATTCAGTGTTTTTCTGTTTATGTTTATCCCCTTTCCTTCCCAGCTCAATAATTTAAATATATCTTCTAATACTAAGGTGAATAACTTCGGCGATATAACGTTTCCCTGTTTTACACTTCTCTGGATTTTTATAGGCTTGGTCTCGTGTTCTAGTCTTACTATCATTGATAATTGTTGACAGATGTTATGGATCAGTTGTCAATACCTGGAATCAATTCTGCTGTTGTTCATACCTTGTTCTTCGGCCCATATCACAGTCATATCGAACACCTTCTCATAGTCCGCACCCTCGTGAGAGGTTGTCAATGCCCCATCGGACGCCTCCCCAGGTGGCGGATATGGAAAAGCCTCCTAGATATGGGTGGTACCGTGGAAATTAAATACCTGGGGCATAGTTGTAGGGCAGCAGCTTCGGCTTCACTCAGTCAGGACGCGTGGAGTAGAATTCCAATGTAGGCCTAACTACAGACGTCACTCATGGGCACTAGTCAAATGATGACTAATACGACCATGATGACACTGTGAAGTTGCCAAGACGCCTGACAAGCTTGGAAACTCAATGCCAAAACCACCCATCGTATCAACAATGATGATCTCGAAACGAACGGATAAAATACCCCAGGTGGGTAGGACGAAACATCAAAAATCCCACATCAGAAAATTGGTCAGCCTCACGGATTCTGGGGGAGGCAAAAGGTCATCAGAAAATATTTCTACATATACCAACTCCACAATAAGTAAGAACATGTTAATGAATAATTGGTGGAACTAGAGGAAGAACTGGAGAAGATAAGATGCGACGTGCTGGGTCTGTCCGAGGTGAAGCGCAGGGGTGACCGGTATGTAGACTTAGAATCAGGTAATAGACTCTACTATAACGGTAAAGAAAACGAAACACACAGAGGCATAGGTTTTCTCATCAGGAAAGAGATGAAGACAAGATACCTACTACCTCAAACTAAGAGATTAAAGACTAATTTTTTCTTTTAATTTATATATAACGTAACGAAACTTATTTTTTTATCTCAAATACATTTATAAGTAATCTCCAAATATATCTCTTTCACCCAAAATGAGACTCCTCTTGGCACATTTCCGCTTGTGGAAAGCATCTAGAAGGTCTCTCTGAAATGTCCAACAGTAGAATGAATTATTCCTCGGCGTAAATTTTTACTGAAGGTAGACAAGAACAAGTGCGGGAGTAATAACCCCTCCCCTTAAATAAATAAATTTTCATAAAAAAAATCCATCAGCAATATCATCAAACATGTAGGTTAATTTATGCAACTAATAAATGGTTTAACCTATGAGTTGTTGTTTTTATGATTTCAATATAATGCAAATAGAAATAAAAAATACATTAAAAATCAACCACCAATAATTAGGATAAGAAATCCAGTTAACCACCAAATATAGATGTGCCAAAGTAAAAACACTATTGACGTTTCAAGCTAATACTCAAAAAGTTATCATCAATTCAAAGCACACACAAACACAGCAATTTCAATTTCGTCATCTACTCTTCCAAATTGCGCTTCGTGGCATCCTGCATAATTTTCCACAGCAACGAAACAAACATGATTCCATTCGGCCTTGTGCTTTTCCTGCGGGACGAAAATTGTTTGCCTATCGTACCATGTTTGCATCACACGCTCATTACGAACCGTGGCACATACGAATATGCACAGACGCGTATACAGACACATATCTGTGGACGCATTGCGTTCCGATTTTCATCATGCGTGCTTTGATTAACGTCACCAGTTGTCACGAGATGAAACCAGACGTATAATGTCGCTTTTTATTCTCGACATATGGTTTCGTTTCAGCTATCAGCTTTGAATCTTAATATCTGTTCCAGATTCTTCTTTTTTCTCCAGACAGGAGCGACAGTGATGCTACTGAAAAATTTATAAGTAGTGACATCCTCTTGATAAAACCTTTTTTTTTCGATTAGCGTTATTCACTTTCTCATGTATATGATCTTACATGTATGGCTGAATGAATACAACATAATGCAACTAGAAAATATTCACATCTTACAGTAAAGTTCATTCCCGTGACGTTCTTTGTTAAGAATTTTAGTGATATTTTTAACCACTCCTCCTCTCTTATCAGTAAAGAGCGGATTTATATGTAATTTACATATTTCTCGTCATTTATCTAGAGTCCATAGATGATGTTACTTCCGAGGGTTATTATATATAGGGTCTTTTTCGTAACTATTTTTTTCCGGTGGATAAGGTTCGGAGGAAGGTCTGTTCCAAATTTGGAGCCTCTAGCTCGAACGACGGAGCCCTGAGGATTTTCGAAAAATTTCGTCGAAACGTCGCCGAGAGCGAACGGAAAGTCGAAACAGCGAAATTTCTTCAGAATCGGAAACTTTGGACTTTCGGGAGCCAATCAGAATGATCGATCGACCGAAAATTTCGAAAGAAAGCCGCAAAAAAGAGAAAACAAAAAAGATCTCCGATTTTTCGCAAGTGGAGGGAATACTTTCGTCGGACTGTTATGTCTATACAAATCTTTCCATCGCGTTCGATCGTTTGACAACCTGGACAAAGAGCAAACCTGAAGTTTCGCATATTGCGCTGCAATGGTTTCATTCCCGTGAAACCCCGGGAAAACTTGAAAATCTTCGATTCAACGAAGTGCTATCGGCGGACTTGTGCAAAATTTCGCTCTATTTTCCTGATTCGAGAATCTCTGACGGCCAGAAATTAAAGAAATTAATGAACGTCGAGCTGTCAAAATGAGGGTTTTTTTTTAATCTATCCTACTTATACGGGGTTACCGGGAGGAAGGATTCGGGTGTCGAACGATTCCTACATATCTCGAGATCGAATTCGCGGAGGAAATCGTTACTCTACGACTTAGTTTTCGAATTCGGGACGATTTTTGAGACCTAGATTTTCGAGAAAAAGACCGCAAATACGAGGGAGGGGCCAGTCACCTCTCCTATAGCCCCTTACTCGCTCTTCAAGCTCGGTCGGCAGTCAACCTAATGAAAGTACCAAAGTCGACGTCGCCGGCACAGCTGCTTATTTCTTCGGAGTTTGTATTCCAGAAGTCAGGTTTATCACCGTGTGGAATTTAATGCTCCCCCTCTTAGAATGAAAATAGTGGGATGGAAATAGTTGGTAACTTTTACTTTCACCAAGCTAATTTCGGTACTACCATCATCTACAATATAGTGATCTCTCTTCTGGATAACAATGAGACGGAATTAAATATCCATGTGTACAGACATCTTTTCATTCAGTCTTATATTAGATCTGTCAGATTAAATAATTCCTAACTTTATTTATTTTTTAATGAAAAGTTCAACGAAACTTCAAAAATTTATAAATTCAACATTTTCAGGATCCTTCCAAAAGGGTTATAGGTTTCGATATAAGTAGGAAAAATTGGTGTACATTAAATCGTCTTAGGACAGGACATGGTCGTAATAATTGTATGTTGTTCAAATGGAATACTGTCGAAGGTCCGGCATGTGAATGTGGCGCAGCTGAATAAACAATAAGACATTTAGTCCTCGATTGTCATATTTACCATTTTACGGGTGGTTTTCAAGGAATTCATTCCGTTTCAGATAATTTCATTAACTGGGTAGAGAACCTTAAGTCTATTTAGGAGATTAGTTCCTGAATCTTGAGGTGATCATGGGCTACATCCTCGAATGGTGTATGAGATGTTCCCTGTTGAAAAACAGCGGAGCATTAGTTAAGTTTTTAGATAAGGCTAGGACTGCTCCCTCTTAGTGTTTTTTTTTCCATGGTGTATGTTGATAACGCAAGGGCCACACCCATGTAGGGCTTCATTCTCAAAAGGTGTATGAGATATTCATTGTTGAAAAACAGAGGTGCATTAGTTAAGTTCTTAAATTCGAGTGAGTTTAGACATATAAGAATTAGGTATGTTTTGATGAAATATTTTTCTGCTGGTTTTCTTTTTCATTGTTACAGATTTTTTCTGTCCCAATACCCCTTCTTTTCACCCTTGTCTTCGTGAAGAAGCCCTGGAAATCATGGAGTGCAAGATGACAATGAGAGAATGAAGCTGCTAAGCAGAAAAATTTTTGGTACTCTTTTTGTACACACGACACTAACGCAACATAAACAGACAAGATATTGCTAGTGCAATAGCGACAGGGAAACGAGTTTTTTCCACAGCTTCTTTTTCACTCGTTTATTGAACCATACGCAAGATAGTATGGTTCCCCTGTTACATTTCATATGCTCACACTTAAGGGGCAATCGTAGGAGGCATGATACGAGTTTAGATACCTGATTAAGGAATGGGCATGGTCTGTTTTTCTGATGGTATTCTGTTTATTCGATTGTTTTTACGATTGTATTTTCCTGACACACGTATATATATATATATATATATATATATATATATATATATATATATATATATATATATATATATATATATATATATATATATATATATATATATATCACACTGATTTCTCGCCTTTATTATTTAGATACTCTCAATAAATTTTAATTGGAGGAACTTTCATGTTCTATTTCATCAATATACCTGAGAAGTAGTTCTTCCATCTTGCTGTTTTAAACTCATATTTGTTAATTATTAAAATTCATGAATCTTGTTCGATTTTTTCCGATTTTATTGGAACTGAACAATTTGTGTTCTCGAATCAATGTTTGAACTTTTTAATTTTATCTTATGTTAGCTCAATTGGAGAAAGTTGAGATTTTCAAATTGAATGTATCTCTTTGAATTGGGATAATAGTGAACAGTATTGAAATTTGTATGGTTGATGAGTCGGTATCCATAAAACAATAGTGGAAGCTGCGTTACCCTAAGACATATGAGAGAGTTCCATATAACATAAAGAACTATTAAGTATAAATATCAATGAAGATAATGAGGCGTTCAGTATAGATAGAGTTGGATGTGAAAAGGTGTTCAGTATATTTGAGGTTTAGTATATTAGGCGTATAGTATAAGGTGTTCAGTTAATTAAGAGTTTTTGTATATTGGGCGTGCAGTATATAAACACTTTAGATATAAGATCCTAATGGGCTGACTAGTATATATTGAAACTCTTCATTTTCCACATACCAAATACAAAAAGTATTATAGGCGTAAATACCAACGCCTTGTTTTTCCGAGAAAAATATAATCGCAACGGTGAAAGAAATGCAACGACAAAGAAGACCATAAATTTCCGATAAGTGCCAACCTTATGGTTTATAAACTGGAATCATAATCTGGGCAACAGCTGTGCGAAAAGTTACTGCTGCCTAACCCGTTTTCAGTAATTTATATCGCTATTATTTTTCAAACTTAAAGGTTTGCCGTCGTCGTTTCTCACGTTAATTAAGTTAAGATCCTCTCTATTGTTCGGCAATTCTTGTATCCAATCGTTATTTTGTAACAATAACTCGATGGGATACACATATGGCTAAAATGTAAAGATATTATGAAAATATTCACTAATAAGTGTAGAACAAAGCACGGTTTTTTATGAATTTGCACATTTTTCAATTAGTTATTAAATATTAGTTTAATTATATACAGGTATCCACGTGAGATGGGATATTAGAAGTATATGAAGTAATTCTATTTTTTTTTGTCTAGAATGTTATTCGAACTAAGGTCCGAAAATATTTTCAATGGTGTGGCACTTCCGGTTAGTAACCAGCAAGTGAGAGATGAAGCTCGAAATACGAAGCAAAATCAAACAGGCAAGAGCTGTCTTTGTGAAGATGAAGAGGCTGCTCACGAACAGAGATCTCAGTCTTGAATTGGGTCTGCGGATGGTTCGCTGTTACGTCTTTCCCATTGTGCTGCATGGATTAGAAGGCTGGACAATAACTCAATGTCTTGATAATAATTTAGCTGCATTAGAGATGTGGGTGTACCGGCGAATGCTTCGCATCTCATGGCGAGACCACGTGGCCAACGCCGAAGTTCTCCGAAGGGTAAGCAGAGACGCTCGACTACTCACCACTGCGAAGACGAGGAAACTCCAATACTTCGGCCACATTATGAGAAATGAAAAATACTAACTGCTCCATCTCATTGTTCCAGGAAGATCCAAGGAAGACGCGCGCCTGGCAGAAGAACATTTTGGCTCATGAACCTACGACAGGGATTCAATAAGAGTACGAAGTCCCTGTTCAGAGCTGTGTGCCCTGATCATCGTCGATCTTCGTTAGAAGAGGCTTCTTAAAAAGAAGAAGAAGAAGAGGAAATCGCTCTTTTGGACTAGCCAGCTTGCTTTCCAGACCTAAATTCTATTGAAAATTCATGGGATAATCTCGAAAAGAAAATAAGATCGCGTCAGGATAATCCAAGAACCCCACACAGGTGTTCCAAGTCGCCACAGAGTAGTGGCAGAATATCAGAGGAGGTCTAAAACCTAATTCAAAGCATGCCTAAACGTATTCAGGCTCATATCAGGGCAAGAGGAGGTAATACAAGCTACTGAGGTCGAGAAAAAACACCTACTCCGTGAGAAAACAATTTTCAATTTTTTTACTAGATGCTGAAGACTCATTTTTTTTTTATTTGTATCATTCTTCAAATAAACCTTAAATTATTTTTTTTCAATTGATATATCTCAAATTGATCAATTCTAACAATCCTTAGAACTTCCCAAAATCTCTGGGGTAATATTCAAAATATCGAAAGATTCCATATAAATTAGATTGTATGTACATCTAACAATCTAGCGATGCGTTTTAGGTATAGGGAAACCCATAACAGATCGATGCCTATTAATACAACGAGTTGAATGGTGTGTGCAAAAATAGGCATTCTAATTCGAAAAAACGGGCCGTTGTACCTTTGAATGTACTACGATTTGCCACATGCTTTGGAAACTCCTATATACCGTGAAGCCTCTAGATCAGGGGTTCCCAAACTGGGGGGTGTCGTGGAGAAAGTCCATGGGGGGGGGACACTCAAATGAAATGAATAAAAAATCACAAAAACAATCTCCTTGAATCTTTGAAAAAAGTTTTCATGATTGTTTTTGTAAAGTTTTAATAAAGTTGTAACTTTATAAAAGAAGGCTACAGTTTTTGAAACTACAATACCGATACCGATACCTCCGTTCGGCCTTGGTGTGAGTGCGAGTATCCATGCACCCCTTCCACCTCACCCCCACGCATCTTCAGTCCAATGTCAATAACCTTTCAGT
The DNA here is from genome assembly GCA_013387265.2 of Cryptolaemus montrouzieri. Lineage (NCBI taxonomy): Eukaryota > Metazoa > Arthropoda > Insecta > Coleoptera > Coccinellidae > Cryptolaemus > Cryptolaemus montrouzieri. The sequence goes on from JABFTP020000165.1 coordinate 5,235,777, forward strand.
TTGTTCACTGCCTGAGTTTTAACTAGTCCGTTCTGACACAGTGCTCTCTGTGAAATATCAGTCAGCGTGTTTGCTGTATTGTGGGTTAGATTATAACTGTTGCGACGTTTGAATTGGACTAATTGTTTTTGTGTTGTGTGAGTTCTGTGTGAAGCTGAATCAGAGCATATGAACACGGCAAAGAAACGCAAGTATATTGACGATTATATTCAATATGTGTTTGTTTCCTTGCTCAAAGATAATGTTGTGCGTTATTTGCTATGAAGTATTAAGCAATGACGCGATGAGGCCTAATTGTCTTCTGAGACATTTGTCAACTAAACATGCCTCTTTAAAGGACAAACCTAAAGAGTTTTTCGCTGCAAAATCTCAGAATTTAAAGCGCATGAAGTTGGATAGCACTGAATCTGATGCTCAGACATGCTTGAAACTTCCTATGAATTAGCTCTTCTTATCGCTAAGGAAAAGAAAAGTCACACTATTGGTGAAACGCTTATTAAACCGTGCCTTTTAAAAGCAGCCGATGTTGTCCTTGGAACTGAAAATAGGCAAAAGCTATCACAAATACCAATTTCAGACTACACCGTAAAAAACCAAATTGATGATAAAGCCGAGGACATTAAAAACCATGTGGTTGATGCAATAAAAAATCCCCATTTTTTGCTATTGACGAAAGTACAGACGTAGCACAATGTTCTCATTCGATTGTATATGTTCGTTACATTGAAAAATAAAGAATGAAGGATGAGCTGATGTTTTCTACTGAGCTGGTGGCCACTACTAAAGCTGTAGATGTGATGAAATCAGTATCAGACTTTTTAGAGAAATACGAACTTTCTTGGCGAAAACTTATTGGTGTACGCTCAAATGGTGTCCTTCAATGCTTGGTTCTCGCTCAGGCTTTGTGGAGTTGGTCAACCAGAAGAATGCTGACGTGGTTGGGATTTATTGTTTTATTTACCGCCAAGCCTTGGCAGCAAAAACGCTCCCAAACGAACTCAATGTTTTAAAGCTAAGCATTACAGTAGTCAACTACGTAAAAAACAGTGCATTAAATACTCGAGTCTTCAAAAGTATTTGTGAAGATTTAGGAAGCGACCACAAAATGCTGCTATTTCATACAGAAGTACGATGGCTATCAGAAGGCAATATGTTGGAAGAACTATTTGAGCTCCGTGATGAATTGATTACGTTTTTGGCACTGCATTAACAAAAACGAGTGCAGAGTTAAAAAACGCAGTAACCAAGTGATGTTGGCCTATTTGTCAGACTTTTTTGACACGTTAAACTACCTGAACTTGATACTACAAGGTGCAGACTCAAATATAGTAACACATCGGGATGCCATCAAGATTTACGTTGAGAAACTACAACTTTGGATACGTAAAGTATCAATGAACCCCAGCAACTATTCAAGTTTCAACAAAGTAGTATCAGTCTCAGAAGAAGCATGTTTTGAAGGACTGCTTTTGAAAAACTTGATAATTGACCATTTGAAGAACTCCAAGAAAGAGTTCAGCGGCTACTTTCCTAACTTGTCAGAGGAGCTTCACAAACTATCACCCGACCCGTTCAACATTGCCATACAGTTGCTGCCAGAAGAGTCGTAAGAGGAGGGAATAGAAATAAAAAATGACTCTGCTGCAAGATACGATTTTGAAGAAATGGATAAGCCCTCATTTTGGTTAAAGTACTTGAAAGTTTACCCCAGTGTTTCAGAGGAAGCTGTTCCGATGTACTTGCCTTTTTCAACAACATACACGTGCGAAAAAGCGTTTGCAACTCTTGTGGCGATCAAAACCAAGTACCGCAACAAACTTGATGCCGAAAAAGACCTAGGCTGTGCTTTGTCTGAAACTCAACCCAGTATCTGTCAACTTATCAACAACATGCAAGGGCACTGATCTCACTAAATAACATTTTACGTTTTGTTTTTGTAAGTAGGCCTATTGCTTTACCTTCCTTAAACTGAAAATGTATCTGCGTTACCATGTTGAAATTTGTATCAGTAATTATAACCGTTTTTTGTGTAATACTTGTTTTAATTTTCATCATACGTACAAAGGGGGGCGAGGTATAAAAAGTTCAGGAACCCCTGCTCTAGATGCATTGAATTCTGCTGAATAAGCCTCTTTATTTATAACAGGATAGAAATAATCGATATTGAATGATCTTTAGTATTTTTATGATGCCTTTTAAGAGACAACCGAAAGCGCAGAATTTCAATTAAACAATTCATATCTTCCTTTCTACAATAGAAAAATAGAAACATACATTATACCATTTGAAATAACAAAGATGTTGCCAACTTCCGGTATAACCGGAAGTGTGTCAGTATTGAAAATATTTTCGGAATTCAGTTCGAATAGCATTCAAGACAACAACAACGCATATCATCAAATTTTTAGCTGCATATAACCCGGTCTCTAATTGATGGATATTACTTATCTAAAGGTTAACCTTTCTTTTTTGTTTCTTTTCAATTTGTAAACAAGTTTATTTCGTTAATAAATCAATAAAACAAAAATGTTAGCTTGAATTTATAGATATGGCCGGTTGTGCCCCTCGGCTTCTTCAGACAAGCCGCTACTGGATTAAATTGCTTTATTTCATTCAACTTACCCATGCATGACTTTTCAAATTTCGAAGTGATTCATAGTTTGTTCAGCGGCAACAGTGAAATTTACAATCCAAAAAATATAAATGGTGTAAAATACGCTTCTTTTTCCGGTTCCATTCACGAGAAGGTACAATTAAGGGTCGCCGCGAAAATACAATTTAGATGGCCTTCTGGCTTCCGCAAAGAAACCCTTTCATCCTTTGGAAACGGAAGATATTTCGCGGCACTATGACAATATTCATTATCTCAGAAATTAGTGACTTATCCTGGCTACGTTTCCGCCGAACTGAGCCCATGAATTCTCCACGCCTCGTTAGCCCAATATAATGGCCTTCTATGCAACTTTTCGACTTTGCCCGAGCTGGCGGGAGATTAATGGGCTCTAGATCCGTAGAAATATTTTCTACCGCTGCGGTTTTTCTTCTAGTTTGTGCACTTCGCAACTGCATTGTTGATTGTTTGTTTTGCTGGTACGTTCAGTCGTGCGTGCGAAATGTGTATCGGCGCTATGTGATTGATTGATTGTTAGACAGGTTGACTTGACAAAAAACTTGAATTGTAATCTGGCGTTGCTAATAGGTCATTGTATTGTGCTCTGGTAGGGAATCGCGGTGATTTATATGAAACTTGCCGGCATTCACTTCAAGTATCTACCAAGAGGAATGTGAGGGAATTGATTCGACATAAAGACGTCCATACGTGAGGCGTAATAATAGTTAAAACTTAAAGGGGCACAGGGGGAAAAGGCGTACTCTCATTTCGAGCAACTCCTTCAGAAATCCTATTTTTTGTTCGAATTCGTGTGTAAAAAGAGTTAGCACTAATTCAAAATGGTAACAAATGATCAATTTCAGAGGAGTATTATAGAATCAAAAAGTTTAACAATCAGTTACTCATTGAGTTCAGGCGAGGAGTTTAATCAAGTCAGATACCACTGAATGTCAGGAAAATGAGGTTATGTGTGACGAAAATACAAACACACATTAGATGCTGAACCATCGACTTCAAGCTACTGTGAATTTATAACTGCAAGCTTAGAGAACGTTCAGCTCGTTCACCTGATCTGAATTCAATAGACTTTTCTACTTTGGGACATTTGAAAACGTTGGTTTACGGGACTCCTGTACAAGATGTAGAAGACTTAAGAGATAGTCTTGGTATCTTCAATCGGATATGAAAATGTTTTCATCAAACACATACAATATAATAATAATAATAATAATAAAATGTAAGACCCTGAACATTCAAAGAGGGAAAGTCATAGATGGTGAAACACAACTTCCAAACGGTGACATTATACAGTGCATGAGAGATAGCGAAACATACAAATATCTGGGATACCAACAAGCCAGATTGTTAGACCAAAAACAATCAAAGGAGAAGATTCGTTCAGAATACAGTCAGCGTCTGAAGTCTGTGCTGAAATCGATGTTGAACTCGGGGAATCTAGTCAAGGCAATTAACACCTACGCCATTCCAGTGTTGCTTTACTCATTTGGAATAATCAGATGGACTAAGACGGAGCTAGATGATATTCAAAGGCAGACCCGAACGATGCTGACAAAGTACAACAATCATCATCCAAAATCGTCTGTGATACGAACAACTTTGAAGCGGAAAGAAGGAGGACGCGGATTAATAGATGTTGTCAATTTACACACCGAACAGATAAGAAATCTCAGAGAATTCTTCTCAGCAAAAGCTCTCACTTCTGACCTACATAGAGTGGTATCGTTGGCTGATAAGGGATATACACCTCTAAATCTTGCTACCAGAGATGACCTGCTGAATCTACCATTCCTATCAGATACTGAAAAACAAGAGCAATGGTCAAGAAAGGAATTGCATGGACGACATCACCATGAGATTAATCAACCACACATCGACAAAGAAGCCTCCAACAAATGGTTGATGAAAGGAGAATTATTCGCGGAAACAGAGGATTCCTTATGGCCATCCAAGACCAAGTGATCGCTAGAAACAACTACAAAAAATTTATTATGAAGGACGGAACATTACAAACAGATAGGTGCAGAAAATGCCATATAAGATCGGAGACGATACAGCATATTACGTCCGGATGCGAACAACTGGCCAATACAGACTATCTTCACAGGCATAATCAAGTGTGCAACATTATCCATCAGAAACTTGCACACAAGTACGGACTTCTGAATACATTCCAGCCATATTACAAGTATCAACCGGCGCCCGTATTGGAAAATGACTCTATCAGATTATACTACGATAGGCCTATTATCACTGACAGAATGGTGACGAATAATAGGCCGGACATAGTGGTGTATGATAAGAGAGCCAAGACAGCAATGCTGGTGGATGTCGCCATACCAAATAATAACAACGTGCTGAATAAGTTCCAGGAGAAAAGTCCAAATACACAGACCTTGCTATTGAGATCAAGCAGATGTGGCACCTCGACAAAATAGATATCGTTCCTGTCATCGTATCCTCGACTGGTTTAATACCCAAAACTCTGTATGATAGCCTTAAGAAATTAGAATTGCATAAGAATACCTATATAGAAATGCAAAAAGCTGTAATTCTTAATACATGTAGGATAGTTAGGAAATTTATGTCAAGTTTATTGTAATCGAGCCTATTCCTTTGATTGCTAAATCTGGGAAAGGTAAATTATATCCAGCTACTAGCTGAGATAGTGCATAAGTCCACGATAATAATAATAATATAGTTTATTCAGATTTGAAGAATGTATAACAAATAATATGAATTTCTTACCTAATAACTATTAGGTTATTAGGTCTGAATAAACGTTTAATCACAGAGACATTACATAATGTCTGTACGTGAATTGAACTTAAATAAACAATATATTTCTCCCATAAGTACAAAAAATAAAAATATAAGCAAACAACAAAAACAAAACCAACATTTCTAATTAGTACCATTGATCAATATTTTACACAAAAACTGTGGCAGATGAGGAAAAGATGCCAAATATGGAAAAGATTAGAAATTAATTGAAAATTCATGAAAAAATAATCAAAATTGCCGAAAAGTGAGTATCTGAAAAACGAAGCGTTTGCGCACATATGCTCATGAAAACATCATGGCGCGAATGGAAGCGACAAGAATCACTTTATCTCTGATGACTGCTCCAGGTTCACTGATCTGATGATAAATTTTAGTTTTCACTTTATACCAAATTAATCAATACTCAAAATCCTAATTATACAGTACAGGTCCCATTATTCTGCAGTTTCCCTTTAACTAGCCTGAAGCAAATCCGTTTGTATTACGGGAATTATAAAACAGTCACGTTTCGGATAAGAAGAGCTCATCAGTGTCTGTCATCATGATAAACTAATTTTCTCCATTAGCTAAACTTCTTATACAAATAGGATCGTAGAATTCAATGTCTATATTCTTCAATGAATTAAAAGCGACATCACGAACAATGATACTGGATATGAAAGAGTTGAAACACTTTTGTCAGTTTTCCACGTTTATTTGTTAATACAGGACTGGTTTCGAACCTTCGGTCATTTTCAAGTACTGAATACTAACTTAGGTACGAAGATGTTAATAAGATATATTTTTGTTCCTTAAATGTTATTAAGGGGGAGAGTTATTGGGAGTTGGCTATTGAAAGTAGTATCATGTGGGACTGTCTTGAGTTTATTAATTTCCAAGCTCTCGAGTAAATTTATTCTTCCCTCTTTTTTTTGTAGAGGACTTCAAGATTGTCTATAACTATTGTGTCGTTCATTAATTGAATGTGCTCAATTTTTGCGGATTTCTTGTCAGATGATATGTGTTCTCTGGACCTCATTCAATTTTTTTACTAGTTTGACCTACATAAGCTGAAGGGCATTCGTTACATTAGATTTTGTGAATACCAGATTGGTTTATCCGAATACACAAAAATGTTATGAAAATTCCATTCTTCATAAGCATAAAATCACAAAAATAATTTTAAAACACTCAAATAAAACCCAACGAAAAGAAGCATTTGAAAACCGTCTTTTCTATAGCCACTAAGATGCAAGAAGGATACTTTATAATGATTAAATCAGACCAAAGCTACAAGCATAGTAATCCTAACTGCAGACCAATAAAACATCAAAATGGAAAATATATTGAAAACATTGAAGATCAGGGAATAACCAACTGACAACGAAATCGCCATGAAAAAAGTCAAAGAAGCATTCGAACATGCAGATCATACAGTATGGAAAACCGATGAAACCCCAATCACCCAAAATGTATGGACTGATCAAGGTACATAAGGGAAAATCTGTAGTATTACACATTACACATTAACACTACTTCGGGTGAGTTATCCAACTTGTTACACTATAAGTTTATGGAACTAGCGAACTTTCGCTCACAATATACCATTTTTATTTCCAACGACCCTATACAAAAGCTCTCTTTGCTTAAAGTCAGGCAGAACTTTAAGCTTGTTTCCTTTGATGTAAATAACATGTACCCAAACATTTCAACTAATGAATGTCTACCTTTAGTCTATACTAGTCGTAAGGCCTTTTTCGGGAATAATGCGAGGGGATAACGGTAGTTTGAACCGTGCGGAGAGAAAAATCAGGAGCCGAAGGTCCCGGCGATTATTTTTTTTCCGGAGGGGAAGGGTCCGTGCTGAAGGAGCCCCTTGCTCGAACAACGGAGGGACGGTATTTTTGGAAATTTTCGCCGAAACGTCGCCGAGATCGAACGGAAAGTCGAAACGGCGAGATTTCTTCGGAATCGAAAACGCGATCGGAACGATCTATCCAGCGAAAATTCAGAAAGAAAGCGCCAAAAAGCGAAAATGAAAAAGGTCTCCGAATTTCTTCGGACTTTTATGTCTATACAAATTTTTTCATCGCGTTCGATCGTTTCTAAACCTGGACAAAGAGCAAGGCTCGAGTTTCGCATGTTGCGCCGCAATAGTTTCATTCCTGTTAAAAGACGGGAAAACTGGAAAATCTTCGATTCAACGAAGGGCTATCGGCGGACTTTTGCAAAATATCGCTCCATTTTCCTCATTCCGAATATCTCCGACGGCCAGAAATTAACTTACGTCGAGCTGTCAAAATAAGTGGTTTTCTTGAATCCGTCCTACTTATACGGGGTTACCGGGAGAATGGATTCGGGTGTCGAACGATTCCTACATATCTCGAGATCGGATCCGTGAAGAGAAATCGTTACTCTACGACTTAATTTTCGAATTTGGGATAATTTTTGGGACCGAGAATTTTGAGAAAAAGAACGGAAAGGCGGAGGAAGAGACAGTCACTCTCCTACCGCCCCTTAGATCGCAATTCAATGTCAGAAGTGAGCTTTACCAACGTGTAAAATTTGTTACTCTCTCTTTTGAATAAACAAATTGAGATGGAAATAGTTAGTAACATATATGTTCACCAACATTTTTTGTTTATCATAGAGTTAACGTATACAGTCTATATTCAGAGGTTTTACAACGGAAGGTGCATATGTTGGTGAAGAAGAAAAACATCATTGACGACAATTGGCACAATTCTGAATCAATATTCGAGCTCGACCCCTCAAAATGATGGGAAAGGTTCAGTCTAGTGATTAAATTACGCAGTTGATTCATTACGACCGCCAAAACTTTTTTATTGCGCGGGAAAAATTGTTAATATTTGAGTAAGTCAGCCATCTTGAATTTGAACGAAAATCAAATTTTAGGTTGGTTTTAGTAAACAATGGTTCTTTGTCTTCCTATAACATCCATGAAAAACATAACAACAACTTCAAGAGTGCCAACGCCATGAGGTAAAAAATATATTTCGATTTCCGCTGAAAATCTGAATGAAAAAAATTCTTCACGCTACTTTTTCAGCAATTCTTGGAATGTTTTTAAGATCAATATGTCAAATTGTTCAGAGAAGGCTGAATTATTGACTAAATGCCCCATTCGAATTTTTTAGTGGAGAAAAACGTTCCAGCGATCTTGAACTATTGTTCATTTTCGAATGAATCATCCATATTGGATTTCACCGGAAGTGAAATTTCCATACAATTTCTGAAAAACTTATTTCTTTAGCTTTCCAATGAAACAAGAACGAATGATTAAGCTCTAAAATTACGAAAGTTATAACGGAAGGAAAATTTTCCGGATTTCTATGGCGCACCCTATGAATAAATACATAATTTCTAAATTCTTTTATTGATATCAATAAGTTAATCACACTAAACAAGAATTGAATCAATCCAAGTTCGATAACCCATAGAAAATTCCACTTAGTTATCTTCTATGAAAAACCCATGAACAGACAAACCTATACCTTTCCCCAGGCCCCTCCACTATTTGTACATCTGTCCGCCGACGCCTCGGATTGTTTAATATCGGACAAAGCGGTGCCAGGGCATCGATGGAATCCTGAATTAATAAAGCCTCGTGTGGCAGGATACGTGTGACTCCGATATTGAATTCCTGATAGAAGTTTCACTATAAGGCGCGTGGATCCTTTATTTCAGCAGCCATTTAATTGGGTATACGGCATAAAATGCCTTCATGGCTTGCGTATGTCACTTGTCACTGACAGAGACGGCTTTCAATTGTCAAACGAACGAATTTATTGTCAGGTTTTTTTCGAATGATAGTCGTCGTTGCGAGCGAACGAACACGCGAATTTATGTTAGCATATATACATTTTTGCCGAAGAAAGTGAGCTTCATACAAGTATTTTGAATTATAATTATTATAAATCACAATATTGAAAAAAACTAAATGATCTGTAATGAAATATCGATGCCACATAACCACTACTCTCTGATACCCAGCAACTTAGTCGAGAGTCGAATAAGTCATTGCCAGCTTTGAACAAAATAATCAAGTCATGTCTCAATCTTTTTTTTCTTATATTCATTATCTTCAGTCGTTCCTTGTAATTTGGACGTATTATTCCATGGCACAATTAGGTGGTTTTCCTCTGGATATTCTCCAGTTTCAGAATGTTCTACTATAATATAAGAGACCGAACAAGCACAGCAAATTTGAGGAGGGGTTGGACATAGATCGCATAAAGCGGGTTTGTGGTGTTGTATCGCAAGAGAAGCAGATGATGATTGGGGTTCCACAGGAGTCGGTATTGGGTCCCATTATCTTTCTTATATACCTCTGATTTTTTGAAGAACATTCGCTAAAGTTTTACCTCATATGCTGACTGCACAAAGCTTTATTGTAACCCTCGTCATCCTGTGTCCAACTTCAGAAGATCAAGGTTTCTTTTCCAAACGGTGAATGTTGCCTTTGAATGTAGAGTAACGTGTGGATCTCCATACTATTAGCCAAAAATTCGACTATACTATTTATAACATCAGCTTAGCGAAAGTGAATCAACATAGTTATCGGGGTATTGTGGTCAGCAGTTATTCGAACTGGTCCCACCACATAACCGGTGTGTAGAAAAGCGAACGTAACTTTATTTATTCTGAAATGGTTTTTCACAAGACAACAATAACATACTGGCGCACGTCTTTGCAGGTCAACCCGGACAATAAGTCAATTAAAACCGACAAGATACCCATACGTCATGCAATTTTTCAAGGAGACTCTTTGAGTCCACTATGGTTCTGTTCGGCCTTGAACTCATTGTCTTCAATGCTCAATAGAACAACAGGATACGGATTTAGGATAAAAGCAGATAGAAACTATCACACAATATCCCACCTGCTGTATATGGTTGACATCAAATTATATGCTTCGAACAAGAAGCAATTGGAGTATCTGCTGAAAACTGTCAGTAAATTCTCGGCAGATGTACATATGAAATTCGGGATTGAAAAATGTAAGACCCTGAACATTCAAAGAAGGAAAGTCATAGATGGTGAAACACAGCTTCCAAATGGTGATATTATACAGTGTATGAGTGTTGGCGAAACTTACAAATATCTGGAATACCAACAAGCCAGATTGATAGACCAAAAACTGTCAATGGAGAATATTCGTTCAGAGTAAAATCAGCGTCTCAACACTGTGCTGATATTAATGTTGAACTCGGAAAAGTCACAGCAATTAACACCTACGCCATTCCAGTGTTAGTTTACTTATTTGGAATGATCAGAAGGACTGCGACACAACTGGATAATGTTCAATGGCAGACCCGAACGATGCTAACAAAGTATAACAATCACCATCCAAAATCGTCTGTGATAAAAACAACTTTCAAGAAGAAAGATGTCAACTTACATACCGAAAAGACAAAAAATCTCAGAGAATTCTTCTTTGCAAAAGCTCGCACTTCTGACCTCCATAGAGTAGTATCGTTTGCTGATAAGGGATAAAAACCTGTGAATCTTGCTACAATTGATGACTTTTAATCCTACCGTTCCTATCAGATACTGAAAAACAAGAACAATGGTCAAGAAAGGACGACATCACCATGAGATTAATCAACCATACATCGACAAAGAAGCTTCCAACAAATGATTGATGAAAGAAGAACTATTCGCGGAAACAGAATGATTCCTTATGGCCATTCAAGACCAAGTCATCGCTACAAACAACTACAGAAAATTTATTATTAAATATGGAACACTACAAACAGATAAATGTGATAATAACTGGCTAATACGGACTATTTTTGCAGACATAATCAGGTGTGTAACATTATCCATCAGAAACTTCCGCAAAAGTTCGGACTTTTAAATACCTTCCAGCCATATTACAAGTATCAACCGGCGCCCGTTTTGGAAAATGACTATATAGGATTATACTACGATAATTCAGTTATCACTGACAGAATGGTGACGAATAATACGCCGGATATAATGGTATATGATAAGAGAGCCAGAACAGCAATACTGGTGGATGTCGCCATACCGAATAATAACAATATGCTGAACAAATTCCAGAAGAAAAAGTCCAAATACACAGACCTTGCTATTCAGATGAAGCAGATGTGGCACCTCGATAAAATAGATATTGTTCCTGTGATCGTATCCTCGACTGGGTTAACGCCTAAAAGTTTGCATTATAGCTTTAAGAAATTAGAATTGCATAAGAATACCTATATAAAAATGCAAAAGCTGTACTTCTTAATATATGTAGGATAGTTAGGAAATTTATGTCAAGTATAATGTAATCGAGCTTATTCCCTTTGATTGCTGAATCTGGGAAAGGTAAATTATATCCAGCTAACAGCTCAGATAGTGCATAAGTCCTTGATTATAAATAATAATAACAAGCATGTTTTGCCGCAACTATTTCGAACTGGTTTTTCTAAAATTCCTAGTACCCTTCTAGCCTTATTCCCTACTCGATTTATATGCTGTGACCACGGTAGATCTTCAGCTATCAAAATATCAAGATCTAAATAAGTTGGACACGCTATCAAAGTATGGTAACAAATTGTATGTGCATCGACTGTTTTCTCCCCTTGAGAAAGATGACACATTATCGAAGTTCAGATTGAAGCACAACTTCTCACAACAGTCAGGAAGTTTGTATGGTGTTTCTGGTGTTGCATAACAATGAACATGAACACATTCAGTATGACGTTTGTAACGTTATACAACTTGAATATCAAATCATACAACTTACGTAGAATACTTGCCAAGGATGTGATCTTTTTTTCGAAGAAACAGTTCATAAATCTACATTTCAGATTCATCCAGTTCATAAAAAACAGGGTTTTTAGTCTTCATCAAAAGCAAAGTAATTCTTCCGTAAATTATCTCTTTTTTCCTATCAACCATAATTTAGGAAAATCCCGGATTCATGTGGGATATTTAGGTCTATTAATTAGTATGTCGGTTACATGAGCAGAACGTGTACGGTGCTAACTCAGATGAAAATAGAGGACACCCAGCATATTAAATAAGTCCATTTCATTAAGTAACCGGCCGTGCACGTATAGCTTCACTCATTCGTTCTTTCATTACTATCAGAGCTTTAACGACTAAAGCTTTGGCAGTGAAATATTTTAACAGCAGTCGCCATTACAGCCCATCTCGAAGAGGGAATAGAAATCATTTTGGATTTCTCACGAAATTTAAAATGATAACTCACATAAAAAAATTGATATTACTTCATTTTATGCAATTATGTATTTTGTTTCAATTATGGTATCCAATCGTAATTCAACAGATTATATTCGAGGCATTTCAAAGGATTATCCTAATGGATTACTTGAACTATACCAGGATCATACTCGGCAATATCTTCAACGCATTTGAAAGAATGAATGAAAAATAAACAGCTACTATTGGTTAAGAAAAACGTTTCATCGAAAAAAGTCCCACAATTCCACCCAAAATTTACCTTAGTGGGAACAAGTTCTTGTCAAATTAGTATTTTAGAGATTTTGTGGCAACTCACTAATACGAGTGAAACTGGAAACAATCTTTGCAATATCTACTTACAGAAAATATGATATTTATTCAATAAACCCGAGAAGTAAATTGTTCATCCTGGATATTGGTGACCATCATTTTCCATTAGATATTTGGTAAAGGTATACTCATCGAGTCACTTTGTTCGCGTCGTAGGTTGAAGTCAACAGCTTTTATTATTTAGAAAAATGAAAGACTTCTAAATAATTGATACGTCATTTTCTTCCAAATAATATTTTTTATATTTTCCTAGGATTCCTAATCAACCAAATATTCTTATAGTGTTATGTCCATATGATGCATTCTTATTGCTCGTTTCAAGACCACCCCCTCAAAATATGGTCGCTGTCCACACGAAAGACAATCTCCTCATTCGCAGGACGTTACCACTTTCTTAGGAAACCATCACTTCACTGACAGCGCATATATGTGTTAAACCATACATAAAACAGCAGGATAACTCACTAGGATATATGTTTAGTATATACGTCGACCTCGAATTTGACCTCGGCATTTCCGTTAAAGTCTATTGGAGGTCAAGGTTATTTGTTTAAGTAAATACCTACTTTTGATCCCGAAATGAAAAATAGCAGAAAAAATCACGAAGGCATTTGACCCATATTTCTATCGTGACGATAATCAGTCTGATGTCAATCTCATAAAATCGTAGAGAAATGATTATTCGAGCAAAAGAGGTAATGTCTTTTAAGGTCAAGTCAAGGTCAAAGTCATTCTTACTAACGTGAAATTGTAAATTCACAATTGACACAGTGAATAACAGCTTCCAAGATGATCTTAATCAACCAATAATCGCTCAGAATGAGAATTGTTAACAATGGCTAAGCAATATTAACGAATATTGACAAATACTGACTATTATCAATTATATTTCCAACTCTGACCATGTTCATCAATAACTGGTGACGACCTGACGTCTGATCACATGCTTGGGTACCAGTAATCGGTATTGACAATTATTAATCATAATTTATTTGCAACTACTGATATAGGATAAAAGTAAAGTCAATTTTCGTTCTTGACACATCAACAGCAATCTAATTTTACAATTTTGAAGAACTCAGAAAAGTATGTATTTGTCATCATGTGACAAATGATGGATAGTGAATCTTTTTTCACTGAAAAATGAAGAATTTTGAAACTTCACTTCATTCTCTAAAACATCCCGACGTGCTAGCGCTGTTCGTGTTTTAAATTCGAAATATACGTTGTCCAAATCGGACCCTAAAAAGTTTTTTCTCATGGTCCTGTGTTTTTATTCGCGCACATTTCAATATTGATTGATAAGTTTTCAATATTTAGGAACCGATCCGAGTAACCTTGACCTTGAAATGACCTAGAAGGGCAATCAAGTTGAATTTTAGATTATCGTGGATCTCAATGGTAAGTCGATTATAAATGGACCACTTACACAAGGAGGAAACACTTAGATAGTTTGTTAGTGTAACTGGAATTAGCTTCAGAAACCTTCTGTTGTTGTACAACTGCGTGGGCTTCATCATTGCAAAATAGAATGAGAAGGAAAACTATGGCATAACGAGAAGACGATATATTCAGATCCGCTGAAAACAGGGAGCCATACTGGTGGAATGGGAACATTTGGGGAAGAAGAAATTTCTTCGGCGAGGAACTATTCCAAAATTGACGGAGGAGGATGGCCACAAGTTGACATTCAAGGAATAAGAAAAGAACTCAAAAGGATTATACGGTCGTCAGAGAGAGCCCTGGTAGGGGTGCTAGAAGAAGTAGACGAGAACATATGGGGCCTCAGATGCCAAATAACCACAAAACTAAATTGACAGAATAACAAAGGCACAATTCTCCACGAAATGTGAGAGAGGTGTAGGAAGGACAGAATTTTATACCTTGAAACAATTAGAGATGACCAGGAGAAGGGAGAGATAAGAACCTGACAGAAAAACACAACGGTGGTTTGATTCGAAGGTTTCAATGCTACCGAAGTGGAAGAAAATTTCTCAAAGAAAGACGACACATCCGCATATCACACAATATGTCCGATTACTGCTGTTGGAAAGCTTTTCGAAAGCCCGCTTGTGAAGAGTATTGACATGAAACGGACAGTGTAAACGGAACAGTCTGGTTATACAGAGGGAAGTCCACATAGACGGTCGGGCGTAACAGATGATACAGAAAATGAATGGTTCTGCTGTTGATTTACGTGAGAAACGTATTCAATTCAGCAAAATGGAACAAAATATCAGCAGTAAGCAGCACGGGAATACCTGGAAACATGTTTCACCGACTGCAAGATGTGAATGGGTGCGAAATGGGTGTTCCACAGAGGCCCGTCCTGAGACCTACCCTGTGTACTAAACTACCAAGCATGCTTCCACAACTGGTGTCAGAAAATGACATAGGAAGGATTCAGGACAAGACAGGCCAGAACGCGGATCTGTTAAAAAAGTTTTTGACAAACAACGGTCTAGAGAATGTGGTTCCAAGGTGGGACTGATGAAGGAAACTTGATTAAAGGGGAAACCACGGATAAATATGTGGGGGCAAGAGTTCGAGGTGAAGAATGAATTGAAGTACTTGGGGAAAGACAAGAGGCTATCATTTGGGAACCACATCGAGTTGGCAACAGAGATGATGAAGATGAAAATGAAACTACGCTCATCAACATTTAAAAGGAGGCTGTTTGGCAGTGTAGCGCATAGTGTGGGGCTCTATGGACCTCAAATCTGGGAGAGCACTAAGGAAGCAAAAATACAGATCTTGTATTGCCACGGAACAGAAACCTCCAGCAGAGGCATTCAAGTTATCTTTTGGGCATTCCCAATAGACTTAGAAGCTGAGGAAAGGAGAAGACTTTCGAGGGAGCCGTAGGCCACCAGTCAGGTTACAGAATATAATTGAGGTAGACAATATTGCATAAGTGGGAATCAAGATCAGCAGGTTGATACTGGATGTCACATTGTGGAAATGATCTCCAAAATGCTTCAGAATGAGCAGCAATGTATCAGGCTATCAGAATTATAACGAATACGATAGAAACGAATGAGATACAGAACAAACATCAAACGACCCTTCCCACAACCTATGAGGAGAGCCTTGAAGGCCAATTTCTACTGTGGCCAAATAAGACTGACCAGACGATTGGCTGAAAAAACATTCTATGCACTGCCAACATGATTTGTCTCTATTATAGAGAATAATTTCCCTAAAATTTTATGAGATTAATCCTAAGGTGAAGAATTCAGCAACAAAATGTGGTGATACTCATAGCCCTAGCCAATGCTATTTAGTTTCGTTTTTTTCATTCCGAAAAAAAGTACAAAAGTAGGTATTTCCATCTGAAAAAACGACCTTGATTGACTCTGAAATAACCTTTAACGTTAAAGTCTAGATTGAATTCACGGTTTGAGAACTAGTTCTTGTCAGAAAGGATTATTCATCGATCTAAGGATTTTGAAATAATTCTTCTTGCCTCATGTTTACATACTCAGACCCCACGCGGAGAATATCGTGGAAGATGTTTGTTTTATCGAATATTAATCGACAGGAGGTTTTTCCTGGAAACATCTTGGTCTAGAGCACCGAAGCCAACAGGATTATTTTTCTCGTTTGATCCGTGATGCAATTCACGTTCTTGTCTCAACTTTTTCATGTCGCTATCACTAATTAATAACCGGAAATAATTCATTCCTGGCGAATTATTCTGCTGTTATAGTATCCGGCGCAGAAGGTGTCTCACAAGCATCATATGGACCTCATTCACAAAAATTGCGAAAAATGTAATTAGAAAATATATGGTTACACATTTTTACGTATTTTTCCATGTTCTGAAATATTAAAATATAAAATGAACATTCACATTTACATATAAGATAAAACAGAGGACCGAAATTGGAATCGTAAATACAAATCACGACTATCTGAAGGAAATATGGTCATATTTATTTGTGTTATAAAGTAAAATCTTCAGGCTTACCTGAATATTGTCTTAACCCCTCCAATTTCTCATTCAGACGAGGAAGCGAGCAGTTAAAATAAAAGCGCTCCTTTCTGAATAAACCTTGTAAGAACCGCCCTCGAGAGAGTCATAAAAACTTGAACTCTTTCAAATAAGCTTTCTAAGTAATCATTTTAACCTAATGACGGCATAATGAGTTGACCTATCCTCAAACTTTTCCCCGTTTCGTAACAGGAATATAAATAATAATGAAAAATTAAGGTTAAATATGCAGAAATGAAATCTGAAATTAGTAATGATAATAATGATAATAAGATTTCGATGACTATTTTGAACATGCCAAAAGGTGCAGTTCGAATTATTCAGAAAAAAAATGTAGTTTGAATTTCATCAAAAACAAGCACTTTAGTGAAATAAAAATCGAAAAACATCCCCTTGTTCTTTTGCCGTTCTGTGAATCACATCACGGTTCAAAGGAGCAGAATAGTCCCGTTGGCTTTGGTGCTCTAGACCTCGTTTCCAGAAGAAAACTCCTGTCGGTTAATATTCGATAAAACGAATATCTTCCGCGATATTCTTCGAAATAGGTGTATACATGTAAACTTGTGATAAGGAGGTTTTTTCTGGCAATGAGGTCTAGTGCACCAAAGGCAATGGACTATTTCACTCGTTTGAACTGTGATGTGATTCACGGACCGGCGAAAGATGGTCTAAAAGTGAATTTCACATCTGTATGTTAATGTTCATGTCTTTTCTCGAAGTCCGGTAGCAAGTTCGTCGACTCGGTCTATAGAGGAGACTATCGTACGTATGTACGAGATGTATCTTTTATGGACTCTGGTATTTCGATATCATAGGTTAGTATGCTGAGAAATGATATGCGACACTGATAAGTTTCTAATAAGGACGAATCTGCAGTCTGCCGCTTCGTTTTTCAGTATCCTGCTTAATTTCACTATTGTGGCTCTTGAGGGTTGCGTGCATGTCAAGCAGATTTGAGAACTAACACAACTTCCTGTCTCAGATGTCTATCATATATATGTCTATATATATAGGGGGTTTTACCCCGACGAGTTGCCCTTATATCTGTCCATGCAATCAAACTGATTTCTTAAAAAAATATAAATCCACCACCCGGTAATTAATACCATTGCCAGGCAATGATTATAATCAAAACATATCCTGGAATAATTATATATTAGGATAACGTTAAATGTTATGAGAATATATCAATCTACCAGAATATATACATACTATAGCATCATCAGACAATGATATCAATGTACCAACGAGTAGTGTCAGAGGCTTTCTCCCCGGAAAAATCCAGTGTACGGACCTTAGTCAAGTAACACTGAATGTTACTCATTAATAGTTTCCTTTGTGTGAAGTGGTGAACGATCGAATAGAATACTGCTCTGAATATAAATATGACAAAATTGTCAGTTAATTATATTACATTTATATAAACAAATAAATAAAATATGAAATGAGATTCTGAGCAGTATAAACTAAAGAGAAAACCTATGACTCTACCTCATTATTATTTTCGGAAAGAAACCTACGAAGAATATTACAAGATTTGATGACTGTTATCTTTTGTAACTGTTCAAACAAATTTTTCTTCAGACCCAAAATCTCAATACTTTTGTGAAGATTTCTAGAATAACGCCTGTTGTAGAAATAATAATCGGTAGAATAAATATTTTCTTCATTTTCCACATTTTTTAATCTCGTCGCCAAGCATCATATATTTAGAAATTTTTCATTGTATTTATTTTGTATATTATGTGTGTCGGGTATAGCAATATCAATTATATATGTTATTTGATTCTGTTTATCATTAAGAACGATATCTGGTCTATTGTGTTTTACAGCTCTGTTGCACAGAATTGTTTTATCAAATTAAAGTTTATATTTGTCATTTTCACAAATAATCTCAGGTTCATATTTTTGAAATTTTTTTCTTTTGGGAATTAGGTCATGTTTAATTCCTAGATTGAAGTGAATAATATTAGCGACGGCATTATGTCTTTCTAAATAATCTGTTGAAGCAAGGACTGAGCAAGATGATAATATATGAAAAACTGTTTCTGAAGAACAGAAACATCTACGGCAAGAATCATCTATATTTTGTTTGATGATATGTTTTCTATAATTCCTTGTGAAAACAACCTGATCCTGGATCGCAATTGCCAAGCCTTCTGTTTCAGCAAACAATTCTCCAGATACTAACCATTTATTCGATGCAATTTCATCAATATAATCATTTTTCAATTCTTTAGGTGCTTTCCGTGTAATTCCTTCTGCATCCAACTTTCTCTTTTAGAATTATCATCAAATATATCAAAATCTACCTTTTGCATTGTCAAGTTCAGAGGTGTAAGATTATAATCTGAACCAACAACAATATCATGTAATTTAGACGTTCTCTGTTTATCATGAAAATGGGAACGTAGATGAAAAATCTGTTTACTATGAAGATTATTCAAATCAATTAATCCACGACCTCCAAGATGTCTAGGTAGTGTAACTCTCTGAACAGCTGACTTTGGGTGGTGCTTATGATATTTACAGAGCATTTTCCTCGTTTGACATTGTAATTCATTTAGATCAGTTTTAGACCATTTAATAATTCCAAAAGAAGATGTAAGAATAGGAACAGCATAAGAGTTGATAGCTCTGAAAAGGTTTTTACTAGTTAAATAACTCTTGATGATAATTCTAAGTCTTTTGTAATATGAACTTCTAATATTTTCTTTAGTGCTGCTGTGGTTAATTGTCTTCTCTTGACAAAATCCAAGATATTTATATGTATCTCCTTGATGCATTGGCTCGATTTCGATATTGGAAATCTTTATATAATCAGAGGTGATCTTTCCTTTTTCAATAGAAAGATTTTTACATTTTGGAAGCCCAAATTTCATATGAATATCATTGGAATAGTTGAAAGTAATCTCAAGTAGACTTTTAAATGAGATCTGGTTCCGGCATATAATTTAATATCATCTAAATAAATTAAGTGACTTAATTTGAATTCAGTTAATAAACTCTTTATTTTGAAGCCGAAACTAGTAGCATTTAATTCATGAGATAACGGATTGAGGCAAAGACAAAACCAAAGAGCACTTAAAGAATCACCTTGAAAAATGCCTCTGTTGATTGGAATTACTTCGGATTTTAACGATTGTTTTGAAATATTTAAATAAAGATTGGTTCTCCAATTTTTCATTACAAATTCAAGAAAATGACGAAGTGTCTTATCAATTTTATAAATTTCCAAAATTTCTTGAAGCCATGAATGGGAAGAACTATCAAAAGCCTTTTGGTAATCAATGAAGGCTGTATGAATATTTCTCTTCTTAGTTTGAGCTTGATTCAAAGCAACAGAATCAATTACAAGTTGCTCTTTAGTAACAAGGTGTTTTTTTCTACATCCTTTTTGATGTTCGGAAAGAATATTATAATTCTCCAAATGTGCATAAATTTTTTGGGTAATACATGCAGTTAGAATTTTATTTATTGTTGGAAGGCAAGTAATTGGTCTATATTGAGACGGATCAATAGTATTATCACTTTTCGGTTTTAAATAAGTAATTCCTTGTGTGAAAAATAAAGGAGTAGCTGAGGGGTTCTTTATTATAAATGAAAAATATTCAGCCAATTTTTCATGAACGCAAGAGAATTTCTTGAACCAAAAGTTATGAATACCATCAACACCTGGAGATTTCCAATTTTTTGTGTGTTTAATAACTGATGTTATATCTTCGTTTGAAAATTTTTCAAATTGCATGCATTCTATTTTAGAAAATCGAGACCTTTCATTTAAAATCCAACTTGCATTGGAATTGTGTTGCCTTGGCACTGCCCAAATTGAAGACCAATAATCAGTTAAAATATCAATTTTAGATATCTTCCGCGATAATCTTCGCGTGGAGTATATGTATGTGAATCTGAGACAAGACGAGTTATTCAAAAATCCGTAGATCAATGAATAATCGCTCCTGACAAGAGCTAGTTTCCAAATCTGCCCGCCATGCACGCAGCCCCCAAGCGCCACAATAGTGCAACCAAGCAGGATGCCGAGAAACGAAGCGGCAGACTGCAGTTTCGCCCTTATTAGGAGCTCATCAGTGTCGCACATCGCTTCTCAGCATCCTAACAAGCTACATCGGGGTACCCTATCGATTCCAGAAAGGACGCACCTCGTATATACGTACGAGAGTCGCCCTCTATGGACCGACACGGCGAACCCGCTACCGGTAGCGGGGATATATATATATATATATATATATATATATATATATGATTATTTCCTTCCATTATGGCTGTTACTTGAAGTGCCGGAAGATTTTTCTTCAAGGCAGCTTCACGAGCATATTAAAAATTTCCTGACCATCCTCGTGGTCTGTAGTATCACCTCCTACTAGGCAATAGATATAGTATCACGATAGTAATATGAGAAAGATGTGATTCCACCTGTCCGTTAGTCCACATAACGAGCGGGATGACGGCGATCGGATTGCGTTTAAGGATTTCCTTCATTTCCAGGGCAAGATCCTGATACTTACTCAGCTTTTCCGCGTACGCTTCAGATAGGTTATCGTCAGCTGGTATCGTCACATCAATCAGCAGTGCAGATTGTTTGTGTTTATCCACAAGAATCAAAATATGCTACATTTGAAGCGATACACATGTACCAACGCTTTTCCGATCATCGAAAAATTTTTATAAGCGCTTTGAGGTATAGCCTTCAGCTCCTTTTCTTTATGACGTCTATAGAATAAAATCTGGTTCCCTGAAGCGACAATTTTAGTCTGCAGAAAAGAAAAAAGTCACACAATGCTAGATCAGGTGAATAAGGCGGCTGCTCGATGGTATTTATCGAGTGTTTGGTCTTGAAGTCGTTAATAACGATGCGTTATCGTCATACAAAATCCACGAATTGTTTTGCCACTAAACCGTCCGTTTACGGCAAACATTTTCACGCAAACGTCTCAAAACGGTCATATAGATTCTTGTTGAAATATCAAATTCGAATGAACGAAATTACAAGTACATTGAATTTAGGCACCTGTTAGGTGAGCGTAGCCAGTTCAGCTACTTGATTCAAATCATTCTCTGTTAGTTGCATAATCATCAGAATTCAATATATTCCCAAATTATTTCGGAACTATAAGAGATGGGTATAGTACATGCTGATACAATTCCATCTGAAATTTGACGCTTCATCTGATGGCGATATAAAAATTGACACGTGCCATTTGAACAAATTGAGTTATCGCTGTTTGAAAAAGGCCAAATTGAAAAAATCATAAAAAACAACACAATAAACATTTGACATGTGTAGACTGCTTAAAAAATTCCTTGATCCTCCTTCATCCACCCAAGCAAAAATTGTGTCTGTACTGTAAAAGATCTACGAGCTACAATTTTTTAAATGTTCCTCAAAAATCGAGTTTATAACAAAAATAATTAAATCTGTCAAAAGTTTCGACACATAAGTGCCAACAACTTGGGTATTTTATGCCTTGCTCAAATGTCGGTTCTAGATGTATAATAAAAAAGGTAGATTTCCATTTGAAATAACAAAGTGACGACCCACTTCCGGTATAACCAGAAATGGTATCACTTCCAAAATATTTCAATCCAATTGGAAATCGCTGGTTATGACCGCGTATAAAATTTCAGCTTGATATTGTAATTGGAACTCAAAAAGTTTTCAACGGAGGAGATGTAAAGCCGTCGGTCCTGTCTAATAGAGATGTGTTGGACATTAAAGATCCCTTCCCTCGACACGAGAGGGGTTCGGAAAAATTCCCGGGTGAGTGAGGTGACAGAATTCCCCGGCGTGTCATTGACCGAAAGGCGGAAATAGAGGACGTTAAAGGAAAAACGAACAAACAACCAAAATTGGGGTGATTCAAAATGAAGCTTTTTATTCGAAAACCTATCAGAAATTTGGCTTTTTTTAAAGCATCATTGGATAATTTATTTAACGAATTATTCAACAAATCAATTGACACAGTTCATATTCAATTAGCTATCATTATTATAAATCACAATTCGAAGTTATCAATATTTTTTTGCTACAACAAAACCAAAAAAACTAGAATAATTCCGCATCAGAGTGCTATCAATGAATCACCATTATTGACATAACATATTGTTGATTTTCATTAATAAATGCAACAAACAACACAGTTAACGCTGAAAGCATTCTCATCCAATTTACGTGGACGAGCATGTCATCAAACATATGTCATTATGAACATGATATATTTTCCATCAAACAAATCGGCAGAGTGGATGTGGGGACGAAAAGGGAAAATTTCCCGTCGAGCGAATTGGATAAGAGTCACTGCATATGCGTTATTTCCTAACAGGAAACAAACTTAACCACTTCTGACGCAAAACATTCACGTTTGTAGTCCTCTTAGTATGCATCCGTTTAGAGCCACTTTCCATTTGACTCGTCGGAAATTGTACGTAATGTGATTTTGCCAACCGATATATCCATGGATTGATGTCTGCCCAATTTGATCTATTTGAGAACCCGGGTCTCTGTTTTCAAATAATCTGTCTCACTGAAAATTTGCGACAAATATAATCACGTAAGAATAATTCATATTGATTTGATAGAGAATCAAGGCTGCATTTTTTCTTAAAAAAAAAAGGAATATGAATGTTGATGAAACATTCTAGGCGAGAAAACTGAAGATCACTTGATTAGTACAGCGGTGAATCTTTCCCATCACTTAATACTTTAACGATCAGCTTTGTTTCTCAGACTGTTTGTAGGATTTCCATAATGCATTTGAGATTATCACCGAGGCTTTGTCAATTTTTTTTCTGTCTTCCTTGAAAAAGAAATGAGGGAAAACGAGCCGATGACGGAGTGCATTGGTATACGATGGTAGATTTAGCGAAATGCGTGTGAGTTGCATATCACCCTTCACTGTGATTCGGTGGTCTATTGTGGCACAACCTATCCTAAACATCACCCACTCAGTCAGGTTCAATTTGTTAGATCCACGCTCCCCAGATAGGCACCCGCAAATGCCGTGTTCCATTGATTCTATTTTCCCTCCAATAGTGTTCAGGAATCAATCCTAACTTATTAAGGCGAATTTTGATGCGACAGTGAACCTGCAGTTAGCACTCTCAGGTCTAAGCCAAGCTTTGGCCTTCGTAGTGGAAGATCCACTGAGGGCAGTCTAGAGTATCCGAGACCTGAAGGCTCAGCCAGTGCTGCCCTACCTTTAGGTCCAACCATTATCATTAAAGAATCTATGGGAACCCGTCCGGTAAATCCCAAGGCTGTTCATTGAGCAGCCATTGAGTCCGCCTTCTCATTGCCCTTAATGTTGTAGTGATCTGGTCTCGAAAATATCACCGTCAGGTTTTTCTAACTCTTCTTCTGATGGATCATTAGGAATGATAGGAAGATTTTGCGCTTTCAGAAAAGTTTTAGCCTGTAAATATTTTTTTTTTGCTGAAAGAATCAGTTTTTGAAAATTAGGACTCTCAGGTCTAGCCTTTAGAGTTTAGACTAGGCCTTAACTCTAGCAGTGAAAGATACACTGATAGCAAGTCGAGAGTTTCTGAAATTTGTAAGGCTCAACCAATGCCCTCGTACCTTCATGTTCAATTACCGGTTATTTTCCATCCTTGCAGTTTCCAGAGGAATTCCGAACCTAGACTGCGGACTGATGAATCCCAACCTGTTTCTCGAGCAGCCAATGAGTCCGCCTTCTCATTGCCCGACTGTCTGGGTCTCACATCAGAGGTAGCCAGTTCCGTTCTCCCAGTATGGCAAGGGTGGAACGACATTCCTGCACCATAAATAACGTGCATTCAATGCAGCTCGACTATCGATGATGATTTTTATTTACCAATTAGTTAATACCACCGCAAGCAAGATGTTAGGTTAGATTAGAAAAGCAGTCGCAAGCTCGCCAAGACAGATTGACTGTTTCTTGGCAGCACCTTGGTCATACACAGCAGCTCCAATACCTTAGACAGTTTTGGAGCCATCTGTGAACCAACAGGGCCCCCCAATTAGACGATCCCTGCTGCTGGTCCTTCTCTGTCTACTAGGAATGATAATCTGGCTCAATGTTGCGTTTGGATTTTACTATGTCAGACTTTATATTCATCATCTATTTGTCCCTGACTTCAGACTGTAAAGCGCCGGATACAAAGTTGATCATACATGTTCCATTTCGAGAAAGGTGATGGAATCTGAAGGTAGCTGCTCCTCTATTCAGGTGAAAAGGTGCAAGTATCAGTTCCATGGTTGCAGTAGGTGTAGAACGAAAAGCTTCAATAATTATCATGCAAGCCGTTCTCTATAATTCAGGAAGCTCGAGTTGAGATTGCTTTTTACACTGCACTCCCACCGAGTAATGCAGCCATATGTGATACGTGATCTCGCCAACATCATATAAAGCCACTGAAGTTGCTTTGGGGCAAGACTTCATTTCTGTCCTCACGTCATTTGACATGCCGAAAGCCAATCTATTGCTTCGTGCATTATGTTTTCTAAGTGCGAATTCCACGTGAGCAAGGTGAGTCCCAGCTTTTTTGCTTCCTCCGCAACTGGAATGAATACTCCACTCAGGATCTAGGGGAAGGAGGGATATCTCCATTTTCCTGGTGAATGGTACTATAATATAATATAATATGGTATGGTTTATGCTAAATTTGTCACCCTCAAACCAACCCTGGATAGCTGAAATAGCCTCCAGAATCTGTCGGAGACGTCGTCGTCATCTCCGACAAGTAGTGCGTCGATTATTGCCAGAAGGTTATCAATCAGAAGGGACCACAACAGAGAGAATAATGCTCCTCTCTAAAGGCAGCCACAAAACTGACAACTTTGAGGGAAGTGTTGATCACTCAAGCATTCAACATATTGCTAACCCATTCCGCAATGATATTTGGTAATCCTCGAGCACTCGACGCTCCGCATAGTGAATTTGATACTAAGTGATCCTCCCCATTAAGAGCCAGATCAGTTGATTTACCTTTCAGAAAGAAGCATTGATGTTGTCAGGGACTTCAGCAATAACACCTCATTCCTGATAAATCGATCCTAAACCTTATTCAGCGTTTCAGATTGAATATACACGGAAGTACTTTGGGATATGGAAAGTTGGCTCGAGTTTGTATCAGAATTGTATGAAAGATATGGGAATGAAGATCTCAAATGTTCGAGAAATAAATTACGGTAGAGTTATAGGAACCAAATTGAGACAAATTCTGCAATCATCAAACCGAACTGAAGCAATAAGATGTTTGATCAATTCTAACCGCAAAATCTCCAAAACGAACATTTTCAGTCAAATACTATAGTAAGTATCTTGCTTCAGGCGTGGGGTGGGTTGTGGATGAAATTAATGATGCAAATGTAGCAGCGGAAGATATTTTTCTCAAAACAAACTCGAACTTTGGGAAAGTTAGGCCTGTTGCCGTTAGACACACCATTGATTCTCTAAAACATTTGCAAGCCAATTTCTATGGCTTAGCAGTGGTTCTATTGAAGATCATAGACCCTTTTAACCATTTGTTAGTTAAACGCATAAGGGATGGAGTTCTTCCAGACCAGAATAATGGAGAAGTCAATGAAGTTGTCAATTACCGGCTGATCTTCATAGTTTCGATATTTTCTGTAAGTACTGAACAAGCTTTTTTGTAATCAAGATTTCATGCGTGGTGGTATTTTGCACAATCACCAACTTTGAACTGGGTGTATCTTCGGTACCCCAATTAACCGGATTATAATTATAACAAATTCATGCTCGGACACATAATGTTAGTAATAGCGAATCAGATTTTCTTCAATATATTGTTTGAAATGAATTTGTATCAAGAAACGACCGCTAGTTTCAATTTTAAAATCGTTTACATGACACTCACCTAAAAAATATATTGGTATAACGAAGCGAATAAAAAATTAGGGAAGTCACCATTCCAACAATTTCTTGACTTAATTGGATCCGATCTTTCAGAATGACTAGAAAATTTTAATCAAAGTAAAGCTACGGCTTGAAATTCGATAGGTCTGAAGTATGCCACGATGACTTTTGTAATTATCCCTGCAGATGGGAATTTATTAGCATATAAACTACCGCTAATTATATGTATAAGCAATTAACACATCTTTTGAAGTTCAACTTGGTGTATAACGAAGCGAGCTTCAAACTCAAACTGGAGACTGAGCTAGTATTTGGTTCATTTTTGATCAGAACGGTTCAATTGCACGCTCACAGATTGATGTAATCACAGATTGGTTCAAATATTTATACATTCATTATAATTATATACTTATGTTTCTTTTGACAAATCTAGTTGCGATTATAACACTATAATCTTAATATGTAATAAGGGATTTTGCATAACTTGATTAACTCTGTTCGATATCAATACAGTGGGTCGCATTTATAAAAGAAGGATAAGCTTATACTGACAAAATAAAAAGGATATCTTTCTCACTGTAGTCATAATAATTTCGAGCGGATCCTTATCTTTCAAACGAGTACAAGCAAGTTCTCATACTCGTAGAGGAGTAGATGAGTATTCATAATAGCAACCTCTTTCTTTCAGCAGAAAGTAAATCCTTCGAAAAAGCTGAGTTTGGTCAGTATCTGGCTCAACTCCAAAGTGAAAAGTTATTCAGTACGATTCTTAGCAGGATGGCAGACTGTGGGTTCAGGGAAGTTAAGCATTACATGCCCCGCTTGCCTACACTTGTTTGCGATTTGAGAGAATTATAAAGGTTTGAAGAGGAAAATGTACAGTGTCTTTCAAACAGGTTATTAGGAATTAGCGTTGCGTTGTGATCTGTCCACAGAATGAAGATATGTTTACGTTACCTCAGTGATCCAGGATATCAGAAAGGTATAGGCCAAGAGTTCGGAGTGAGTCAAGCTACGGTATCTCGCACCTTCAATGAAACAATTGACAAAATATATGCACATGCAAATGAATAAGTTTTCTGCTACCAACAATGAAATAATGCAAGCGGAAAACTCATGGCAAAGCAAATACCAATTTCCAACAGCTACTGGAATACCTTTCTTTCGAGGTATCACTCGACCCATCTACCCTCTTCCAAATTTTCAAGGGTGGTCACCCCAGTTCTAGGGGTTAAATTTCGAGATGAAGATGGTACTCGATGATGACTGCCATTGATCAGCATGGATCTGTTCCATTTTACTTCACTGAAACTTGAATAGTCTCAGGGAAATAGTCTTCCTTATCTTTCAGTTGCTCAACCTGTATCTTTTACAGTTTTCAATTAAAAATA
Source organism: Cryptolaemus montrouzieri (assembly GCA_013387265.2). Classification (NCBI taxonomy): domain Eukaryota; kingdom Metazoa; phylum Arthropoda; class Insecta; order Coleoptera; family Coccinellidae; genus Cryptolaemus; species Cryptolaemus montrouzieri. Next base: position 5,263,995 of record JABFTP020000165.1, read on the forward strand.
GAAATTCATTCAAGGCGATGTAGACAAAGATACCACCTTTCTTTTGAGTCATCACTCGACCCATCTCACCTATTCAAAATGTTCAAGAATTGTAACCCCCGCTTAGAGGGTTAATATTTCAGGAAAGTTTTGTATCCCAAAAGATGTCCCCCTTGAAATGAAAATTGACCTGTTTTTGCGTTTTGATCGGAAATGAATATCTTGGTAGATATAGCCTCTGTTTATATATATATATATATATATATATATATATATATATATATATATATATATATATATATATATATATATATATATATATATATATATATAATAAACTTTCAAAGTACGGATTGAAAAATGAAAAATTCGCTTTAGTTGATGCAAAATCATATTACGTGGTGAATATGGAACCACATGCGGGTCAACAACAAGATGGCCCATTCAAAGTATCCTATTCACCGTTCGATGTTGTTGACAGATTGGTGGCACCCATCAGTCAAACTAACTGAAATGTGACTTTCGCCAACTGGTTTACCAGTTTTCTGCTGATGACCCATCTATTGAAAAATCACAAACCTACTTCCTTTGGCACCATAAGAAAAAATAAAGCTGAGCTTCCACCTTCGTTTGTAGATATTAGAAATCAAGAAGTCTTTTCTACCAAATTTGGTTTTCAAAAGGACACTACCATATTTTCATATATACGGAAGAAGAAAAAAGTAGTACTGGTTACCTCCACGCTTCACCAAGACGATAAAATAGCTGAAAGAACTGGAGAAGCGAAAAAACTGAGATAATAGATTTTTATAATTTCACCAAATGCGGAATAGACGTGGTCGACGAACTATGGGGAAATTATGACGTATCACGTAACAGTAGAACATGACCACTAACCATTTTTTTGTCAATGATGAACATCAGGGCTATCAATGCTAGAATAATACATCGAAGCAACACTAAAAATATACAAAAGAGAAAAGAATTCCTTTTAGATTTCGGCTTGCAGCTTGTGCAAAAGCATCTTCTGCCTCGTAGAGATGATGAGAGGTTGCCTAAGCAATTGAAAATTCAATCAAATCTTAATTGAATGGGAACGAATTCGAACCGAATGAAAGAGAGCCAAAATGCCAGAAAACTATTGAAAGTGTGGAATCTGCCCCAGGGGTCTTACGAAGTGCCAAATGTGAAGTTTTTTGTGTCTGGAGCATAGTCTTATTCTATGTCAAAATTGCTATCAATAGAGCACACTGTAAAATTTTTATCTTTCAATATCTCTAGTTCGCGTTTTTCTCTTTGATTGAATCATATATTTTTGTTCATTTAATTGATATTCCGATTCTACTGAATGAATACGTTTTCTTATATTCTGAATCGAAGAAATGTATGTTTCTCTTTTTTATTAAAAGTATGCCGTGAAATTTAGGTGGGTGAATCAAATGCACTTTTTTCTGAAAGAATATGGTGTCTGTTAACGCAGGCAATTATCAAATTCCCGAAACAAATTGTGAAAATAATTTTTTCACGCGAAAAACCAAAGGGGGTGAATTTCACCCCACAACACCAATCGTGTAACATAAGTTCACCACACCAACGCCGGGTTAAGTTTTATCATTTCCAACTTCTTTTCATAACATTGCTTCTACACAATACTAGTTTGGTACTGTTGCAAAAGAACCAAGCAATGTAGTTCTCTGTAAGTCAATCCCTTCGTTTTGTCTTCAGAGTTGTGATAATTTTTTTGGGTGGTAGCACTAAGGATTTACGCGCCATGGAGCCAGTGTCTGGTAAATCGAAACATCCATTTCTCTATTTCACCATTACGTCAGGTTTTTTGCATAACTTCATGAATCACTATAACAAATAGGTAGAAATTGCTGCAAATGACTTTAAACCAACAATATCCTTTTTTTGCGTTCGCTAAATCAAAACCTAAACTCCATTTATACTTGTCGCGAGCTGTTTGACATAACCTTAAAGAATATAATAGCAAATGAATAGACTTTGATCGCAGAGCATTGATATAGGAAGCGACTTAACCCAGCTACACCCCCCAGGTTCAACAAGGTTTTTTTTTACGCGTCTATAAACGTATTTTGAATTTATGTCAGAAACCTGACTCGACAAGTTAAAATAAAATACAGGCTTAGATTGAACAATCCCAAAAACTTAAATTATCGTTGGCTTTAATCCATTGACTGCAATGTCCTTCCATTTGTTATAGCTAAAGTGAGTTTTGAGGTTGTGTCATATACATAAAATAATGCGAGAAACGTGGAGCTATTTGAGAACAATTCAAATTCAAGGGTGTAAATCATGCCTTCAAACTCTAGCATTTCATAGTTCAACATCTCAGATTATATTCCAACGAATAGAATAGAAGTGTAATATGGGCTTTACATTAATCTTTTCCTCAGTAAATAATGGAGAAGAGATTATTTCGAATAACAATTCAATGAATTCTTTATCTATAACATATCTTGAATTGTTATTACAGAAACCATCTTATTCCAATGTTTTGTTTTGAGAACTGTATACGTTATAAGAGTGAATTGTCAACAAACGTCTGTATTGCAGCGAAGTTGCCGCAGTCGATTTTCCACTGATATTTCAGATCGAAAAGTTATTGTTTTGTTAACTGATTTGTTGAAAATCTGGAATTGCTTGATTTCGAAATAACACAATGACAATAATTTAGGCTCTACGTCTAACGTTGACTTGGCAATAGTTGACAGTAAGAAGCTCGATGGTCAGCATTGCATTTCGAATTTTAATATATTCCTTTTTTCGAATCTGCCTTCAAAAGAATGAGTTGCTTTCCTAAGTTTTATTGTTTCGAAAATAATCGACTCGGAGATACATAGATTGTTGATTGTGATGAAAACTCTATTCTGGAATAGATTTGCTCATAGCGACAAGGAATGTCAGATTGATCAAGACACTTCTCACCTGTTCAAGACCCAACGACAGCGATACAGAAATCCAACGTGATTTATAATATAATAGGCTCCAACTGGTGTATATTGGAGACTCTAAGTAAAAGGATTGCCCCCACCGTAGTGATTCAAAACGAAATGTACTTTCCTGTGTAACATCCAAACAAGAAATACAATTTCTTGTATGGATGTCACCTTTCGCAATATAACCAAGACACCGTCCTAGACACTGATAGTAATCCTTGGATTGGAGTACCGATCGAAATGTTTAGAATATGCCAGCATCTCAACTCTTTAACCATAGACGTGATGTAGATCGCCTGAGCAATATTTATGCCAACTTGGTAAAGAGAACCGAATAAACCATGAAAATGATAAAAATGATAGGATTTTGATTGGAAAATTGAAGAAGTTTTTGAATATAATTAAACAAAGATTTCCACTAAAATATATTAATAAATGCTCGACGCGTTTCGATACACAGTACCTTTGTCAAGAGCGAATGAATACTACAAAATTATCTTAACAAATGTATACCTATATAGACTAAAGAGGCAATTCATTCAGAGTTTTCTGTATTTGAACTAGTCTTTAGGAAACCAGTACAATAAGGGTGAGTTATTTATGTCCATCTGGTCATTAAGAATTTCTGGGGAATACCTAAATCTGTTAACCTCAAGTAGTTCCAGAAGGTTGAGTTTTATACATCTATTCTCAGAATGTAGGATTTTAAATTCCGAATTGAAGGAATGACTATTTTCCCTAATATGATTAGAATGATTCGAATCGGTTATTCCATTGATGAAACTGCGTTTATGTTCTGAGATTCTAACAATGAAATTTCTTCCTGTTCTACCTATATAAAAACAATTGCAATCTATACATTCCAATCTATAAACACCTGATTTATTTTCTTTATCAATTGGAGACTTATAATTTCTGATAAATGAACCGAAATTTGTTGATGTTTTGAACGATATATTCAAGTTTGAATTTTGAGAAGGATTTCACATTATTGCTAATATTGCCTATATATGTTAACTATTGAATTTCTCGTCTTGATGTTCACCGATTGGATCAATATGTTGTAAAGCTAATTTTGTTTTTCCTAAATAATATATTGCTAACTAAATTTGCATCATAACCATTATTTATTGAGATCTGTTTTATCAAATTCAATTGTTTGAGATAATTTTCACTAGACATTGGTGTACTCCAGAGTCTATGTATATAACTATTAAATGCTGCAACTTTGTGTTGGTAAGGATGTGCCGATGTATAATGAATTGTGATATCTGTATGAAAAGGTTTATGATGAATTTCAGTCATCAATCAATTTATCATGAACCTTCTCATACAGATATCATCGGCACATCCTTACCAACACAAAGTTGCAACATTTAATAGTTATATACATAAACTCTCAAGCACACCAATGTCTAGTAAAATTATCTCAAAGAATTGAATTTGATAAAACAGATCGCAATAAATAATGGTTATGATGGAAATTTAGTTAGCAACATATTACATAAGAAAAATAATTTAGCTTCACAACATATTTATCCAATCGGTGAACATCACGACAAGAAATTCAATAGTTTAACATATATAGGCAATATTAGCAATAATGTGAAATCTCCTAATAAAAATTTAAATTTGAATATAGCGTTCAAAACATCAACAAATTTAGTTAGGTTCATTTATCTGAAATTATAATTCTCGGATTAATAAAGAAAATAAATCAGGTGTTGATACAATGGAATGTATTGGAATGTACAGATTGCAATTGTTTTTATATGGGTAGAAAAGCAGTTTCATTAATTCGAATTTTTCTAATCATCTTAGGGAAAATAGTCATTCCATCAATTTGGAATTTGAAATCCTACATTCTGAGAATAGATGTATAAAACTTAACCTTCTGGAACAACTTGAGGTGAACAGATTTAGGTGTTCCCCAGAAATTCTCAATGACCAGATAGGCATAAATAACTCACCCTTATTGAACTTGTTTCCTAAACACTAGTTCAAATACAGATAACTCTGAATGGATTGCCTCTTTAGTCTATATAGCTATACGTTTGTTAAGATAATTTTGTAGTATTCATTCGTTCTTGACAATGATACTGTGTATCGAAACGCGTCGAGCATTTATTAATATATTTTAGTGGAAATCTTTGTTTAATATATTTGAAATTGGACTTCTATCATGCAAAAGCCTTGTCAATTGAATTTTGAAGAAGATTTTGTGTAATAAAGTGCATTTTAGTGTTTAAGAGTTTTCAGAGGACAAAATTGTACTGTAAATTGATTATTCATTTATTGTTTATTGTGAAATTTATTGTGTGTATGGTATGGTTGTTTCCCCTTGGTATTTTCTAAATATTTTAACATGCTCTACCTCATTTATTTTAGGTTTAATGAATGTTTCCATTTATATGTCAGTTAATAAAGTTTCTATCTATCTATCATTATTTTTCATCGATTGAAGCACTTTTCTATGTTTCTTCTTCAAATGTCATAGAAATTTTTAACAGCTGTCAATGGAGTACCAAGTTATCGAAAGGTACAATGTTACAACAGATGTCACTAGTGGTACTGTCTTCTTAAAATATTTGGATTACTTTTGAAGGGTGTAGCTCATTCAATTCAATTATTTCAATTAAATTAGATGAGACTCCCGGAGTAATCTAAAAAATGAAAATATCGCCAGACACGAGTTATTTAATTGTTAGGAAAAATACAACGACCTCATCAAATAGTTTATAGTCGGAAAAACAGCGTTATTCAAAAAATAAATAGCTCATGTTTCTGATTCAAGCATATTCCCCCCCGGAACGAAACAGAGATAACAAACCTGATAAGAAAACAGAATTGCACAATGGATAGATATCTGTCTACGTGAGGAAATGGGGTGCGATGGCAAGGCATCAAGCTTTCTTATCTGAAAGAAAAACTCTATCAATTTCCACCTTCCATTACCGATACCTAATTTCTCTTTTTCCATTCGTTTCAGAACAAATAAACACGCAATTTGTACCACGAACATCTTTTCTTTTCGCATCGATACGCGAACTTTTTAGATAAATTAAATATCGATCCCCAGCCTGGGAAATCCTTTCAAAAAAAAAGGGCACGAAATAAATAAACTCGTTTAGGAATTCCATCACTTAGATGATTTGGAAAGCATTTCCCATTCGTTATTTTCCGTAAATACCCTTTGTTGCCACAGATGATTCACCAAATCTCATGGAAATACTCGAAAAGATGATGATTGCTAGAACCGAAATAAATTCTGAATGGATTCAACAATTATACGAGGACAGTTTGATAAGTCAGTGACTTTCTGAATAAAACAAATTTTTTTCTGCATATAAACATAATCGCCCTTCAGCTCGATACATTAGGTTCAGCGTTTTCCTAATTTGAGGGCAACGGGCAATGAGGAGACCGTTCGAGAGGATGCCTCGACTTGGCATCTCCCAAGACAATAATCTACTAACTTTTAAGGGAGGAATATATGAATATATATATTTTTTTGAGAAGAGAGGATTTACAAATATTTTAAAAATTATATTTACAATAAATGCTTATATCTATAATTTTGTTGTATGTCAGAAAAAACACAAGTTTGAGCTCAGGAAATGTAACAGGGGAACCATACTATCTTGCAAATGGTTCAATAAACGAGTGAAAAAACCTGAGGAAAAAACTCGTTTTCCTGTCGCTATTGAACTAGTAGACTAGCTTGTCTGTTTAAGTTGTGTTAGTGTCGTGTGTACATAAAGAGTACCAAAGATTTTTCTGCTTAACAACTTTCGATTCTCATCTTGCACTCCATGATTTCCAGATGAAGACAAGGGTGAAAGGAAGGGGTTTGGGACAGGAAATCTGTAACAATAGGAAAAGAAAACCAGCAGAAAAATATTTCAACAATCATACCTGACTTTTATATGTCTAAACTCACTCGAATCTAAGAAAGGATTTTACATAGCAAGCAAGGCCATAAAAAGGACTAAGAAGATATTCAAAAAGTACATAACCTGCGATATTTCCTCTTTCGCGGAGGTGTGAGTCTCCTGAAACATAATCACTTCCTCGTTCTTGCTTGCCAATGATGAAGTATAATCACACAAAATCCCTTCAATTTTCAAACTCAACAAAACAATTCCCTCTCTGTTTGACCGAGAGAGCCACGATGACCAGGTTCGGTCTTCTAAGTGATGCCGATTATGATCTATAGATGTTCAACAATCATTATGAACCCAATTATTTGGGTTGGTATGAAGGAAGGACGGAGTGTTCCACAATAGACCACTAGGTCGAAGTGACCTGGCTACCATTCTGCCAACAATCTGATAGTACCTATCACCAAACATGATTAATAATGTTCTTTCAGCTGAAACGTCAACTATAGCAACATCTGCACACGAAATTCCGAGCCGGCTTCAGGAAATTTATATTTTATTCAAGGATTTGTTTACAGAAGAAAAAACTCACAAATGAGAAGTACAGCAACTTCCTTCGCCGTCCCATTATCCAATTCACAGACAGTCTACGGCAACGTCCTAGCGAATGGGTCCGGTCTATTAATAGAACGCAGAATGAGAGAACAAGTATTCATTTTCATTCAGCTTGACGAGTCGCGAAACATATAATTTAAAAGGTGAAATACAATGTTATCTATTTCATTCGGAGCAATGTTACACAATGTACCGTTAGCAGTGTTCCATTCATAACGTTGCTGTCTGCTCTACAGAATACCTTTCATCCGAAGACCATTGTTCGGATACTTTCGATAAATGCACTAATAAAACAGTGCTCTCGAACGCTGACTATATACGTGGTTGATACAAAAAGTTTACTAAAATGAACAACAATTTTCTCAGAAAAGGTATTATTACATTACATTACATTGGTGAAGGTCGATTGGCTTTGCAAGCCTTTCCGAACTGCGACCAAATTGATCTTTTGTTCGTAACACTTCTTATTCATTTTCCTGTAGGTCTAGAACCCTTACAAAATTAAGAATCTCCCTGGGAGCTTTCGCTTTTACTTCGTGCGGCTCTAGTTTGTCGCTATCGAAGTGTATATGTCTTTGACGGGCAATTGCGATGCAATTGCAAAGAATATGTTCGGAAGTTTCATCGCCCTCTGCATGTTGCCGTTTCCGATTTGCCCATTTTATTGAGATGGTATCTCAGTGGGCAGTGTCCAGTAAGGAGGCCTGTTATGGTCCTCAACTTGTCCCTAGAGAGATCGAGAAGCTGTTTTGTCTTCTTGGGCGAATAGTCAAGGAACTTTTTAGCTTGCCTTTGGCCTGGAGTTTTCCTCCCGTATTCTTTTTTGCTAGATTCTTACCATCGTTCCAGTTCCTGTCTTCTGTGTGGTTTACTTAGACCGCAGAACGGTTCAGGTCCGGTGGGTGGAATTCCAGCAGCTGATTTGACCAGTTCGTCAGCGGCTTCATTTCCTTGTATGCCTTCGTGGCCAGGCACCCACCACAGGAAAAGTTTGTTCCCCTCAGCAAGTTGCTTCAAGGATTGACGGCATTCCAAGACAGAGATGCTCCGATAACTGTAAGAGTTTAGAGCTTTTATTACTGCCTGACTGTCCGTTAAAATGTAAATCTTTGCCCCTTTGAGTTTCCTTCGTAGTCCCTCCTGGCAGCAAAGGTTTACAGCAAGTGTTTCTGCTTGCATGATTGTAGGAGTAGAGCCCAGAGGCACTGATGAAGAGTACTTGGGTCCATATATGCCTGCTTCTGTTCCATCAATCGTTTTTGATCCGTCCGTGAACCAAATGGAGGATTTTTGGTCTAATTGATTTATTTCTCCCTTTACGATGGTGCGGTCTTCTATGACCACTTCGAAGGGTGTGTAAAAATCAAACTTAAGCGGCATTATATCCGATGGTTGTGATGAGATTTCTGGCGCTATGTAACCCAGAATCGCCAGGTGTCCCTTCACATCACAAGGTAATAGTTTTTTTGTGTCTTGGAGCCGTAATGCCGCCATCAACGCCTCCTTTTTCAATTTTATATGAGGAGGAGGAGGGAGTTTTAGGATTACCTCCAGGGCAATAGTCTGGGTGCTTCTCATAGCACCTGTTATGCCCAAGCACGCAAGCCGCTGCAGTGTTTGCAGCTTGTTTTGCGTAGTTAGTTCTGAAAAGGTATTTATATCATAGAGAATTATTCACCAAATCGAAAGTAATATAAATTGTTATATACACATAAACGATTATCGCTATGAGGGTTATCTTCGTGTGAAGATGAAGAAGTAACATCTTCTGACAGACATCTCATTAGCTTCCTCTATACTTACACTGTGCTGTGGTGCATTGTCATCAGATGTAAAACCGTTCCTTTCAAGATCAGTTCCGCTATTACATACAAAGCCTTTATTGTGAACGCTGTCGTTATCTTCGTCTGTAAAAGATTCCTCAATTCTGCCTGTTGTTCCTCGTTCAACATAATGACTCCTTCTTTTACAGATTGCCAAATGGTAATGGTAATGGAATATTCAATGCCACACAAATTATTCATTTCGCATCCAAATTTATCGTATCGCCTTCAAAGAAGGTCTCTTCCAAAATGATACTTTTACGTCAACGAATAATCCAATTATAAAAACATTTTTCAAACGACTTTCCGAATAGACTTCAGTTCTCGCAGCGAATTCTCTTTTATGTCTTCTATAGATTCAGTACCTCGACTAGGTAATTTAAATATGGCGGTTGTTTGATAGTATTTGTTGAGTTTTTGGACAGGGTTCCAAAAAAACGATTGCTGCATAAATTAAGTCATTTCGCTTGGATCTCAGCATTCCTAAGTGATAGACACTTCCACGTTGAGCATGAGTAAGAAAGTTCTAAGTGGTGTGCCGCAGGGGTCCATTCTTGGACCTCCGCTGTTTAAAGTGCATACATCCGACTTAAAATACGCCGTTGAGTCAGGACTTTCTATGTACGGCGTAATTAACGTCCCAAAGACACAAATTCCCATCGCGACCTTGGAGTTATTATCAACTATACACTTTCTTGGTCCCAAGAAACATTACAGCAAGTCAAAAAAGCGAACTCTATTAGTTATGTACTTTCGAAAGTGTTCACATCGTGCGACGTCAAACTGTGCTCCACTCTATTCAGGAAGTATATGAGGCCAATACTTGAATTCGCAAATCCTATTTGGATATCATGTTTTAGTTTATCTGCCATGTCCTGACACATGACTTCATTGGTCGGACGAGATAACTGAAGTTCTCTAATAGCAAATATGATTTCTGTTTTATTTTTAAAATCTCCAAATTAAATCTCACCCGCTTCAATGACGGCTCCTTCACAACCGATCCATTATCGAATGATTTCTTGTGTTTCGCCAATATATGAGATATTTTAAATGAAGCGATCATAGCAGCTTTTGATTTTTTTGGATGGTCTTGTGAACATGGTTTGTTCTTTTTTCAAACAAAATATCTAATCACGTACTTTTCGTTTTCTTAATTCACTCTGTGGCGGAAAATCCTTTTCATAGTTTGTATGAACCGTTTTATGATGCCTCTCTAAGTTACCACGCTAAGGTATTGCAACTGACGCACGACAAATAAGACAAATGCACTTATCCTTCACCATACAAAAGAAAAATTGTTCCGTCCAATCGTAATTAAAATGATACGTTTTAGATTTCTTCGCTGCACTCATTTTGTACTATTTAATAATAAACTTTGATAGAGCCGCCTTTTGCCGCTAGCAGAGTGTTATTTTATTACGTAATTAATGTTTGTAGCTTAGTTACCTACTTATCAATAATTTTTTTTCTACTAGAGATCTACTCAAAAAGCACTGGGGTCGACCGTTAGAGCTACTAATTTACGTAAACCTGTATAACGTGATCGTATTCGGAAAAAAATATTCTCATCATTGAGAAACACCATTCAACCAATCGAAAGCAATAAACATTGTTTGATACAAAATCCACATTGACTCATTCAAGCAATAAATAATACATGCCGATAAAAAATGCTTGTACAGTGACTTTACTGAAGGTAGATAAGAGAAATAATATTTACCTCAATCGCGGTAATTTTTTCACAGAAAGTAAGATAAACCGCATATGAACAAAATAAGAATATAAACGGCGATGACGAAATATATGAGCAAATCGGAAAGTTTTAGAATGTGATACTCAAGTATTTCTGATTGAAATAAAATTATAGTATTTGTATCTATTATTTGTTTGCTTTTTAAATACAAGGTGTAAATAATAATTTTCCACTCTGTACACATGCGGCTGCCGGTTCGAGTCCGGAAAAGGTATGGGTGTTGTGAATGTCCTTAAGTTTGAAAGCTATTATAACTAGTTGTTGGATAAATTTCTGAATTGTCAAGTTCAGACCTTATAAAGGTCAAGGAAGGACGGACATCGGCCAATTTGCCCGCGTTCGTCCTTTTAAAAAAAAATCAGTTTCATTTCATTAACAAACGAAACAATTTTTCTAAGGTTGTCATTATTAATTACAGTGTAAGTTCTCTATTCGTGGCGTATATGTTCCACAACTATGCCGCGATTACAGAAACAGCTAATGTGGAATGGTGATTTATATGGGATTATAGAGGATACGTTGCTAGGTGACGAAATAAAAAATATAAAAGAATCAATTCAAAGTTTTCGATCATTTTGATTAATTTATAATTATCTTCAGGCTTAGGCAATGGTTTGAAGAATTTTATAATTTTTTCTTGCTTGGCAGTTCACTTTAATTCAGACTGATACTCAGCAGTGGCATCAGCAATGTGCCTCTTAAAATAAGTCATTTAGCCTAGTTCAATAGAGTCAAGATGAAACAATCATTGCATAGCACGTAAATTGTTGGAGAAGCTGCATATGCCAACACTGCTGCAGCAGAAAGATATCCAGAAGAATTTGCAAACCTAGTAGCTGATGGAGGATACAAACCTGAGCAAGTATTTAATGCAGACGAAACTGCACTGTTTTCAAGAGAATGCCAAACAAAATATTGATTTCCAACAGCGATAAGTCGACCTCTGGATTTAAGGCAACAAATAATAGAGTTACACTGCTGCATGTTCTAATGCTTCCGGAGGTTGTGTCATTAAACCACTGATTATATACAGATGATCTGATGCAAACACAAAACATTCAAACTTCATTCCGACTGGTAGATATTTCTACGTTCCAAATTGGCCTACTTGATACTCGGATAACTCTATCAGACGTCACCGAGAATAAAAGATCGCCTGTCACAATTATCTAGATTAAAACGGTCAAGAAACGTCGAAGTCTATACTCTCTTTCTCTCATCTCCCCAGTTTACCTCCTTCTCTTAATTAATCGGATGTTATGTAATTGCAATTTCGAGCTAACGTTCTTTTAATGAAACAACGCCATTATCTCTCGATTTGGTAGTGAGTCATGGCGAATTTATACGATTGAAGCGATTTAAATGCCTGGAGATCCGAAACGGGTAACTATTTGAAAATCGTTAACTAAATATGTCACAAGTGGAAGCTTGTGGAAAGATATGGTGACTGTTTTAGTTTGAAATTGAGACGAATATCCTTTTATATAAAGATGGATTCTAGGTAACAACTAATTAGTTCGAAGCGGATTAAATGAGTGGAAAAAGTATAACTTACCCTAATAATATATTGGTCTTGAAGTCTTATGGAAAATATCATTAGAACATTCTTGTTTTACTCTTTACATTCCTAGATTTGCGACTTACTTTACGTAATTAATTATGTTCTACGTTGAAAAACATCTGAGTTATTCTCATTTCGAAAACGCCCCATCTAGAATAGCTATCTATATTCCAATAGTAGAAAACTTGTTGTTTTCTATGTTTTCATAATTCATACATACTTCGCTATATTTGAGACAAACTGTACAACTGTACCTTAGTTTTAACTCACAATTTATAAACTTCTGATGATGATAAAAATATCGAAATAGCTATTACGTTTGTTGATTAAATATTTTCCGCCTAATTTTGTAATATTCTCTTCAAAGTAAACCACTATTACCGTATGTCAATCATTATATTTGACCTGCCTTAAACTTTCCAAATGTGAATGATCAATAAAGGATATACTGGGTGTCCGTGAATTACGTGTACAACGTTATATCACAGATCTTTCAGCTCGAAATAAGTCGATTTAGGCCAACCTACCTGTATGATAAGTTTCTTCGTTTGGCTGCTAGAGGTCGCCAAATCCGAAGATTTTTTTTTTCTTGTTCTTCAAATAATTCGAGAACGACTCGATCGATAGAAACCATATTTGGTATGCGTAATCGGGTGCGTTATTCACGTTTTTTAGTGATCCACTTAATGACCTTGACCTAAAAACTCGAACGTGTTTTTAATCAACCATAATTTTTCAACTGTCTGCGTTTGAGCAAAACTGTTTTAAACATGATGAACGGTTCAATCACAAAAACAGTTTTTAATTTCATGAATTCATTTCATCAACCACCTAGAAAGTCAAAAATAAAACATTTGACCATGTTGGCTTTGGATTTATTTCTGTGGTCTGACAGATTGTCACTTTATATGACACTTGACAACCAATAGTTGCTTTTTTAAGTGTTGCTTTGATCAATTATGGTAAATTGGCAATATTCATGGCACTCTAGATTGTAAAATAAAAACCGACCCAAAAATAATTTTGAAGCCCAAAATATCAATTGTGAGGTATGGTTGAATTTGGGAAATAATTTGAAAACCAAATATGCAAAAATAGACAGGATGTTCTATTTAAAAATCTTCATTAAAGGTCATTTCCGGCGACACCAGAAGTGGAAAAAAATTGTTTCAAATACCAAGAAGTGGCCTGTCATAAGTTTGATCGAATCAGAAAATTTCAATGAATTACCTGCAGAAATATAGCAATGTGTACCATGATCCTGTGTCACCCGGTATATATATATATATATATATATATATATATATATATATATATATATATATATATATATATAACGTGCTAAAATCACGTCACAACAATTTCAATTGAAACTCCTGATTCCAGTCAACCCTCAATCTGTGTCACGCCACTGGCTAACAGTCTGATTCACATAATCCGGCTATCAGATGGTATGTCTTACCGGCTTCCGAACCTTCCCCAGCACTTCTTCTCTGCCGCAGACCTTCAAGCCAATTAGTTCTTGCAAATCCTCTTAAATTGAAATTGAAATAATTAAATTATATCAAAATTCTGTAGTGAAAATTAGATATATATCGTTATCTTAAATATTGTATAGTGACCTATATCAAAAATATAGGTCCTACGGAGAGTCGTAGATGGAGCTCAGTGGTTGAGATATAACTTTTATCTGGAACTTTTGGGAATTTGAACTGCCTAAGTGATTGGAGACTACAACATAAACGACCTCTACCTCGTCTATTTCACCAAGATAAGTCTTATTGACTATTGCATATATAGAAAGAAGCAAGTGGTGACATTGTTTACCATACTTATAATATGTAATTAAATATCTGAACAAAATTTCCTTGACTTTTCTTCCAAGACCCCAGTGACAAATATTGAATTCGAGTCTAATAGCTCATATTTCCTTGGGCTCAACCAGTAAAAGTTATTTTTGTCTTAAATTTTTTTTATCTTCAATCTTTCTAAATTTTCTTACCGTTCCTTAAACTCAATTTTGTTATAACAAGGACAAGTTCAATGAAAGAAAGATTCCCTTTTCATTACATAATAGATAGGTGGTCCAAGTCCGAAGTGATAATGCAAATAGCAAATCATAGGCGTAACATAAAATTGAAAAAGTGATAGGTGGTGTATAACAGAGTACGGATACATTACACTGTATAATAAACAAAACTCGTTTAATACTTGTTATTTCAAAATCAATCCACTTCAAATAAAATTCGGAGCAATAAATCCGTATTGGTTTTATAGCTAGTTACCGTCCCAAGCGACATTGCAAGTTGTATATTTTCGAAAACTTCACCTTCAATATATGGGTCAATACATAAAACCAGACAGAATCGACTGTTTTTATTCTCGTACAATCTTTTTTGAATTATTCCTTCAGTTTCTAGAAATATGTTTGTTTGTTCAAAGTAATTTTATTATATTGCTCACGGATAAAAATGGAACGACGAATGCTATATCTCTGCAATGTGCATATTTATTTTAATACTTACGTTACGTCCGTGCAGCGTAATACTTATTTGAAGTTAGATAGTGTTTATTTATTGTGCCAATATTTGCCGATTCGACGAAGAATGTTATGTCAACAGGAACGAATTGGAAATGGCGTTCTTTACGGACCTTTCTAGATGGGAAAATAGACGCTAATTGAAGCTCTTCTTCGATGTTTATTTGATGCTTCGAGTTTATATGAAAGGCATTAATTATCATTTCTAGCTTCTATTCGACTAGTTGACTCGTTAGACACAAATGTTCCATTGAATGATAATATGCCGATCAACCACACGACAAAGTTTAGAGTTACAAAATCATTCGAGTTTTTCGCAGCAAATTTTGTGAAATTGCGAAATTTCCTTCATTTAAAAAAGAATGAAAGTTTTTCATCAACAAAATTCATCTAAAGAAAAGACTGATGCTCTTCTCGTTTTGTTGAATTCTGATGAAAAGACCGAATGAAATGAGTTAATAAGTAATATGGCCTTCTGTCAATCTGGTAGAATTCTTGGCATTTGTTGAGAATATTGGGTAACGCTAGTGCTACTTCATATTATATAGGGATATCCACCAGGACCGTCCGTTAAAAACTTTTTTAGTTCCAATTACAATATCAAGCTGAAATTTTATACGCGGCCATAACTAGCGATTTCCAATTGAAGTGAAATATTTTCGAAGTGATACCATTTCCGGTTGTAGCGGAAGTGGGTCATCATTTTGTTATTTTATAATTGATTTATGATTTTCTCAAATTGGACTTTTTCAAACAGCAATAACTCAATTTTTTCAAATTGCACGTGCCAATATTTATATCGCCATCAGATGAAGCGTCAAATTTCAGATGGAATTGTATAAGCATGTACAATACCCATCTCTTATAGTTCCGAAATAATTTGGGAATATATTGAATCTTGATGATTTTGCAAGAACTAACAGAAAATGCTCTGAAATATTTGAATCAAGTAGCTGAACTGGCTACGCTCACCTGACAGGTGCCTAAAATTAACGTACTTGTCACTTCGTTCTTTCGAATTTGATATTTCAACGAGAATTGTTGGTAATTTGAAGTGAAATTTTTGAAAAACACCAGATTGATGATGAAATGGCTGATTATTCAAACGAGGATATGTTTAATCTCTTTTTAATTCATGGCGAATGTTAAAAAGTAGTGGATAGAACTTGCAGGCAATTCAATTAACAATTTCCAAATTTGGCGGCTATGAGTAAAAAAAAATTTCGAAGGATTAGAAGCAATTTTCTGCAATTGGAGGAACAAAATACATGGAAACTAGAAGGAAACCAATTCTCGACGACGAAGACAATCAAATTAATACGCCAGCGTATTTTCGTGCCAATTGACATGCGTCCATCAAGTCAACATCAATGGATATTAGATTGAGTTATACTTCCATTCAAAGGATCCTTAAGAAACATAACATGCACCCGTATTCTTTTATCAGACTACAAAAATTGAAACCAACTGACCTTCCTAAGCGGCTGAATATCTGTGAAAATTCATAAATTCGGCTTCAAGAAGATGAGACAATTCTGCAAAAAATTATATGGTCAGATGAAGTTCAATGAAAGTGGAATAACCAACAGGAGAAATCGACATTTTTGGGCCACAGAAAATCCACATATCATTGAGGTTATTGATTTCCAAAATAAATTCAGCTTGAACGTTTTTGCAATTTTAATGAATGATTTGTTGGCTTATCACATTTATGAGGAAAATCTTAATGGACAAAGATACCTGGAAATTTTGAGAGAAACATTAGCAAATTTTTTAGATGAATTACCTCTTAACATTCTGAGGGATTGCTATTACCAAATGGATGGTGTACCAGCACATAAAACACGAGCTGTAGATCGGCAACTAACAGAAATGGTCGAGGATAGATGGTGGGGTAATCAAGGACCAAATTTATGGCCTCCGCGTTCTCCGGACCTGACGCCCCTTGATTTTTATTTATGGGGCAAAATCAAGAGTGAAGTGTATCTTATTCCTGTAAGAAGTCAAGAAAATTTTCTAGAGCGCATTCATAATGCTTTTCGTAATATTGATCCTGAGGAAACTAGGATGGCAACTCATCATGTTCGTATACGAGCTGTCAAGTGTATCGAGCAAAATGGGGACCATATTGAACATTTATTCAGATCTTCGGTGATTGGTTTTCGCTTAATTCCTACAATTTTTATTCATATCAATTGTAGAAAATTGCTTCTAATGCTTCGAAATTTCATTTTACTCAAAGACGGTAAATTTAGAATTTGCTTATTGAATTGCCTGGAATTTCTACCCACTACTATTGACATTCTAATATGAATTAAAAAAAGATTAAATATATTTTCGTTTGTTAACCAGTGGTCTCATTCCAAATGTGTTGTATTTTGTCGGATATTTTCAATCTGAAATAACGGCAATTCTTGTTGAAATGCGAGTGATAACGGAAAAAAAACGTCCGGTTTTCTTTGGCGCACACTATAGATTATCTAACATTTTAGAAAAAGTACTTTACGATGACTATTGTCTTTTATAATGATTTGCTCATTTCATGTAGTATTCCTGCAGATTTTAGAAAAACCAAGAAGAAAGAGAAAAGAAATTTTACTGGTGCAATATAGTAGAGTATTTTTCAAACATGTACGCTTTTTAGGTATATATTTATTTATTTGATATATATTAGTAATATTAACTTTTCTGTTACTAGTTCATTATGAATATATAAAAAGTAATTCAGTACTATTTCACTTATTGCTCACGTTGCTTATGACTGAGTAGCTCAGTGTTTATTCCAAAACTATCATAGTACAGTAAAGATGTTATCGTGTTCACTATGCTTTCTAACCTAGATCTCCTAGTGGACTCCTCCGACCATGCTAAGCACAGAACGTGTTTGAATCTTTAATCTTCAGTCGTAAGCAATAGAAGAGCTTCAAAGTTTAAAATTTATATTTAAACTTCTGAAAGAAAACATTTCCGGATTTCTGAACCAGTCACACAAGACACTGGCAGGTCCTTCTTGTTTCGATTTTTTAAAGTACAAGGATTTAATGATCTGTAAAGCATCAGTAGTTTAATGACACAATCTAGAGATGCATCAGAACATCTCTATCATTTGCTGCCTTACATCCAGGGGCTATCGCTTCTGGGAATGAATGTTTTGTTATGCTTTTACTGTATAATTATACGACACGCGAAATATATCTCTAGGAAATCCTGGATAATTAGGCCGAATGAAATAAAAAACCTGATCGTTACAAACCCAGTTTCGTAAAATGTATGGAATTTCGAAAATAATAAAAATTATTACGATGAAGAATTTCCTCAACAAATTAGGATCAAACATGGAACCAACGATTTTTCATCATCTTCACTCACATTGGATTTCAATAATAAAAAAATAACGATTCGGTATGTAGATCTGAGTCCTGGATTTCTCGCATTCGAACAGAATACCTAACCGCAACGGCTACCGCATGGAGTCTGTTTAATAAAATTATGCGAAATATCACTTACTTGAAATACTTATAGGAATATTTTTATTCTTCTCAATATGTTTCATCAGATCAGAAGTGTATTACATACCTGAAACAAAAAGAATTTATTAGGAAAATTTGAAGGGGTAAAGAGTCTTGCAAAACTTATTTCCATTGATACTTCTATTTATCTTCTATTTAGATAACTGCATTACTTAATCATATACAGGGTGCTTCAACGAAAACTTAACAGAGGCTATATCTACCAAGATATTCATTTCTGATCAAAAAGCAAAAACAAGTCAATTTTTGTTTCAAGGGGACATCTTTTGGAGTATAAAACTTGCCTGAACTGTCAACCCTCTAAGCAGGGGTTGCAATCCTTGAACATTTTGAATAAATGGGTCGAGTGATGACTCAAAAGAAAGGTGGTATCTTTGTCTACATCGCCTTGAACGAATTTCCATTTTTAATTGAAAACTGTAATAGATACAGGGTGAGCAACTGAAAGATAGGGAAGACTATTTCTTTGAGACTATTCGAGTTTCAGTGAAGTAAAATGGAATAGATCCATGCTGATCAACGGCAGTTATCATCGAGTACCATCCTCATCTCGAATTTCAACCCTTAGAGCAGGGGTGACCACTCTTGAAAAAATTTGGAAGAGGGTAGATGGGTGATACCTAGAAAGAAAGGTATTATCTTTGTCTGCATCCCTGCAACTATAGAAGATACAGAGTGAGCTACTGAAAAATAGAGGAGACTATCTTTCGCCCTGAGCTATTCAAGTATTAGTGAAAAAATGGAACAGTTAAAATTCGAGATGTGAATGGTGTTTTGGAAGATGACATCCTTTGATCTGGAATGAATCTGTTCTATTTTTTTGAATGAATACTTGAATAGCTCAGGGCGATAGATAGTCTCCGCTATTTTTCAGTAGCTCACTCTGTATCTTCTACAATTTTCAATCAAAAATGAAAATTCGTTAACGGAAATGCAGACAAAGATAATACCTTTCTTTTGAGGTATCACTCGACCCATCTATCCTCTTCCAAATTTTCAAGAGTGGTCACCCCTGCTCTAGGGTTGAAATTCGAGATGAGGATGGTACTTGATGATGACTGCCATTGATCAGCATGGATTAGTTCTATTTTACTTTACTGAAACTTGAATAGTCTCAGGGAAATAGTCTTCCCTATCTTTCAGTTGCTCACCCTGTATCTTTTACAGCTTTCAATTAAAAATGGAAATTCGTTCAAGGCGATGTAGACAAAGATACCACATTTCTTTTGCGTCATCACTCGACCTTTCTCCCTATTCAAAATGTTCAAGGATTGCAACCCCTCTTAGAGGGTTGATATTCAATATTTCACTATATATATATATATATATATATATATATATATATATATATATATATATATATATATATATATATATATATATATATATATATATATATATGGATATTAAACCTATGATAAAAGGATATATATGGAAATTATGTGAGAGTAAGAAGGCCTACTTCAAATAATGACAATTCATGGCAGCTCTATATATACGAAGAATGAGGCTCTGATGAGATCACTCTGTTGTCCATCAACACTATTTTCTCAGAGATAGGTGTAACTATGTATCGAATTGAAATTGAAACCAATTATTCTAATTGGCAATAGTGACAAAAAGCATCTCAGTTAACGTAACAGTAAAATACGGTCATATTCCATTAAAATGGAAGGGCGTTCTGAAATGAGAATATTTCAGCTATTTTTCAACGTAGAACTTTTCAATTACGTAAATGAAAGCTTAAAAATTACCACTGAATGTAGAAAAGTGAAGAGAATCATGTTCTGAAAATGACATAAGGCAGATGACGTCCGTGTTCCGCAATACATTGCTGAAGTCGATTCTCAAATTTCTGCATCACCGCTCTAACAAATCGGTGTCGATTGCCCTGACTTCTCTTGTAATGGCTTATTTCAACTCTTGCAGATTTCGAGGTTTTTCGACGTAGACCTTAGAATTTAGGTTTCCACACAAAAAATAATCACGAGCAATGAGATCCAGGGAACGAGGAGGCCACGCCACATATCCAAAACGAGAGATTACATGATTACTGTTGGAACCAGACATTTCTTCTGTTCGTTCTCCGTTATCTCAATTCTGGGATGAAAAAGTTTTTCAGTATGAAAACATATCACTCAGAGTATACAGTTAAGGTTGCCCTTCTATCATCCTCGAAAAAACTTGGTCCAATCACTCCAAGACGGTCCATAGCGCACCAAACCGTGAGTTTCCCACTGTGAAGTGGGCAGTGATGTAGTTCGCGGGAGTTTTCTGCAACCCAATATCAGCAGTACTGTTTATTAACCGAACCGCTCGAATGAAAAGAGCCTCATCACTCATCATTATCACTGCTTCATTTTCATCAGCGATAATCATTTGCATTCTCCATGACAACCATGAGCTCATAGGGGTGAAAGCGGAGATGTTGGTGTAAAATTCTGCGAACAGTTTGACTACTCATTTGGAATGCTGTAGCTCGTTCTCGTAAGAAGTGCCCTGGGTTTTGAATTACAGCTTGTCTCACTCTTTCCGCGGAAGCTAGTGTCCTTACACTTCGGGGCCGACCTTGATGTTTTTTGATGAAATCGAACGACCTCAGCCGCTCCCCCCTACTCACTCATCGTTTCCAATTACGCCCCACCCTGTATGTTTCATTTGCAGAATACATTCTATCACGAAAGTATCGGGAATTGATTATTTGAAAAATATGCTTAAAACGATTGTCATAGTTTTTGTTGTTGCTGTTTTCTATACTAGTATTAGTGTGTTTTACGATTTTTACAATGGATAAAAATATTTAACAAAGAATTTGTCTCAAATTTTGTACTGCAAATTTATATGGATATATCATCAGAGTTCCAAATGATGCCAATCACAACCTCCTCATGGTCTTCGGACGTCGAAATGGCTACTTGTTCGAAATCACAGAACTGGCAATAAACATGGACGATGCGCCGCCATGAATGTCGATATCCAGCCATACCCATCTCAGTTCGATCCTACAAAGCCAACAATAAGGAATTTCTTCATCAAGTTGTAACGTAGCACAATTCGTGTTGAATAACGAATGAGCACCCAGAGGGTCAATCGGGGATGCGGGTCACGTCGCCCACGTTTCATACGAACTTTTTTTGTTATTGCGTTTTCCATCGAGCATCGACTGTCGGAAATGAAACATATCGCGATGAATAATTCACTTTCGACCCTCGATTTCGTTTCTAATTGATGAAGTGCATTTCAGAACTCCGTCACTTTGTGTATCGCAAAAGGAATTGGGAATATTACATCAAAATAATTTGAAATGTTGACAAATTCTCGCATATCATTCCATTCATCACAATAAGAGTGAGTTCGTCAAGCAGCCATCATATAAAAAATAATAACAAATGAATTTTTCGCAAAATTACGTGGTTAAATTAGTAGCTTTCTCTTCAGTAGATCAATTCAGGTGAAAGTTGATAGTGTAACGAGTGAATTTTTCCAGGATAATGTAGGAGCACCCCAGGGTTCCATACTCTCGCCAACCCTTTTCGGTTGTAGATTAATGAAATACTCCACTCCTCCGAAAACTATTAATTATTATTATCAGAAAGTGATATAAGGCTGAAGACAGAAGTCCTATGATAGCCTAAACAAATTAAAGTCAAACAACAATGAAGCAGCTAAATTTCCACAGAACATTCTAAGAGTATATCAAAGCTAGTATTAGATGAAGATGAAAATAATGCAGTTAACAGCGTGAATATTAACAAGGTATCAGGCAAACAGAAGAGGGTCAATTTTGTTTTTGAAACAGTTCACAGAGTTGCAATTAACAATGTCACTGGGAAGCTTATTCCATGCACTAAAAATTCTGTTTACAAGATAATTCTCCCTCTGTCGAGTAGAGAACTTCTTCTTTTTCAGATTCAGATTATGGCCACGTAGGCGGAGGTCCGAATTAAGCACAAAGAGAGATCTTAGGTTGGCGTAGTTATGTTTAATCATACGGTAAGTGAGGATCAAGTCCCCACGAAGACGCCGTTGGTCGAATGTTATCAAATTGGCTCTTACCAACCTTTCTTCGTAAGATGGTCTAAAGTTTCCAGAACACAAACGTGTAGCACGTCGTTGGACGCTTTCCAACATGTTTTGTAAAATGTTATACTGCTTGCGAATGAGAAATGAACGAAAGATTTACAGAGGAGATGTATCAGAGTATTGGCGCGTTTACAAACACTGATGATGTGCTCTTACCATGTAAGATCAGAAGTTACAATTAATCCGAGGTCCATGTGGGATGACACAGCACTAAGCACACGTCCGTCGATAAAATATGGAGTAAATGGATTATTAGTCCCTATGTGTAACACGACGCACTTCTCGACGTTTAAAGGCAAAAGCCAGTCACCACACTATTGGTTTAATGCATTTAGATCTTGCTGTAGTACATAGGAGTCGGTAAATGGATTTGCGTATAATTTTGTGTCATCCGCGTAAACGGACTTGCGTGATTTGATATGATGAGCAAGATCACTCACAAAAACTAGGAAAAGAAGCGGTCCGAGGACGGACCCCTGAGGTACTCCACTGATGACAAGTCTTTCTGTAGAAAAAGCGGCACCAACTCTCACTGTAAAAGTTCTTCTCGACAAATAGTCACGGATCCAGAAGAGAAGATTTCTACGTACGCCTATGTATTCCAATTTGTACATCAACCTTCTAGGCTGTAACTCTATCATAAACTTTCGCAAAATCAAGGTATATAACGTCGGTGGGTATTTTAAGATCGTAGGCTCGTGTCCAGTCATTTAGGCAGTGTAAAAGGTTAGTGGTAGTGGATCTTCCCGCAACAAATCCGTGCTGTTCACGAGGGATGATTGCATGTTTTGTTAGAAAGTTGGTCATTTCATCGACCACTATAGCTTCCATTACTTTTGATGGCACAGAAAGTAAGCTTATCGGATTCAGTTTGTCGCCTTTTTTCAAGATAAGTGTTACAGATGATTTTTTCCATATAAGAGGTAGCTTCGATTTCTCAAAAGAAATTGTCATTATCTTCGACAGGGGCAGGCACAGAACGTCAGCAAGTTTTTTCGGAAAGAAAGGGCTCAGACCATGTAAACCGGGAGAGGAATTGTTCTTTGAGTTCAGAAGATGTTTTTTCACAATTTCTGGTGTAAATTTTACATCTGTTACGCTCTCTTCTACTGTTGGCATTAGGATATCAGATAGTTCGTCATCTTCCGGTTCTACAATGAAACAGCTAGAGAAAGCGTCGGCCAGCACCTCAGCTGAATCGAGATCAGAGCCACAGAGATCACCGTCAGGCCTGCGAAGAAGGGGTGTGTCGACTTTAGTTTGTAAATTGGCACGCATATATTTATAAAGTTTTTTATTATTCTCAGTAGTGGCGATTGATTCTTCGTAATTCCGACGAGCTGAACGAAGGGCAGAGGACAGATGGTTGGAAAAGTTACAATGGTTCAGGTAATCTACTTGGCTACAGGAGCGCTTGTATCTCTTCCACAGTCGATTTTTGTGCTGCGACATTGCCAACAATTCTCTGTTCATACAGGGCTTCAAAATGTTTTTACAGGCTTTTTACGTGTATGTTTCTCAGTAAGTTTTGTTAATGTTGAATAGAAAATTTCACACGTCATCGAATGGAGATAAGAGTGCAGTCCAGTCAACAAGAGAGAGTTCGTCGGACAGGGTATTGAAATTTGTTACACTATAAACTATGCTTTTGTGTGTGTCCCAATAATGAGCTGAACTATGCAAGTAAGGACTACATGATCAGAAATACTAACAGGAGGATGATAGTAAGATTCAGTAATGAGATGTTCGTCGTTAGTTAAGATGAGGTTCAACGTAGAAGGCTCATTATTCACTCGGTATCTTGTAGGTTTTGTCACTAATTGGATAAGGTTGGAGTTTGCTGCAAAACGTACGAAGTCACCTGTAGATGAGACTGCTTCAGGAATATCATTAATAGGCCATTTAATATCTCGATGGTTAAAGTATCCTGCAATAATAAGAATAGACTTAACTGATAGCTGCTCTAGGTATTGAATAAGCTTATTGTCTGATTCACAGGCAACGTCACCAGGTCGATATATACAAGCCAAATTAATGTTTAAGTTATTTCTACTCAGTTTTATGTGTGAAGCTTCTATGCCATGGCAAACAAAACTCTCTTGATGTATTGCAAAATTTTTGACGACTTCATCGCATAGGTAAATACATACACCTCCACCGGTACGACTAACTCTATCACTCCTATGTATGCTGTAACCATTTATTCGAACAAAGGAGTCTGGTTCCACCTGATTAAGCCATCTGTCGGTTATGAATATAAGATGGGGTTTTGGATCACTCACAGAACAAACCAGTTCATCAAATTTAGATTTAAGGGAGTCAAGATTCGTGTAATAGAACAACCAATTTAAACGAGATATGGAACGTGAGTTGGATTCAATTGCGAAAGTTTTGTACTATTTTTGGACAGCCGTTAGAATATTTGCTCGTTAGGTTCGTTTCCCCGTTCACCTTTGTTCTCTCGAGTTCATTGCGTAGCTCTTCCAGGACCTTGACTTGTATAGGTGTTTGATCGCAGACAATAGTCAGTTTTGAAGAATATTTGGGTTTGAGTACGACTATACTCTGGTATCCTTATTTTCTAGTCGGCGTCCTGTTGAGGTCTCACATAACGATACCAACAGAGCACTGAATTCAGGTTTGGAAAATATATCAGTGTGAAGCCGGTTGAACTTGGCTAATTTTAACCCGAACAAGACGCAATCTACAAGGTTCTCAAGAAAAGTCACTGCTGGAGAACCTCCTTTAACACTTAAGCAACCATGTGTACCTAATCTGGTACGCACTGAGCTTTTCGCCACATAGTGTGTGACAGTATTTGGGCACAAGAGATCATCTAGTTCTTTGAGGTGTGTCTTGGCATGTACGCGTTATATGCGTGTTCATAAGGTTCGAAAGAATCAACTGGGTTGTGGTTGAGATCTAGTGCAACGGTTCTGAATTCTATCAATAGGTGAACTCAAAGGAATTACTTGAATTGGCGACTTGTCGTTGCATGATCATTCCGAAAGTGGTGTGGGATGAAATAACTTGTATTTGTGTGTAGGCGTGTAAGATCTATCTTCGGAAATGGGTAGAAAGGGATTGAATCAATGTGAGTTGGAACAATTGGCTGAAGATAAAAGTGTCATCAAGTACGAGCCGTTTGATGATTCGGACGCAGATCCGGATTATGTCGAGTTTGACAATAAAAGTAACGACGATGGTGTTCCTACTCCCAAATGACCTGAAACGGGATCTAATTCCTCTTTATTGGTTTCGAACGATGAGGAAATTTCTTCATCTGATGAAGCCTTTGAAGCAGAAGACGATCCTGTGTCGGATATTCAAGTGTATGGCAGGAGTGTTCAGGTGAATTCAGTTGATTCGAAATCCGACGATTCTGTTATTTTCATGTAATGCGTACTTCAGGAAACTTGAAGAATTTCGATTATCATTGTTTCTGGTTCTACGAGGAGGTTTCTGGATTTCAGAAATAGTGATACTCCATACGATTTTCACAGACTTTTCATTGGCCATTTGATTTCATTACAGATAACAATAGAAACCAATAAATACGCTGAAGAAAACATTATATTAGGAGTTGCTAATAAAACATTAAGTGAAGATTCGCAATGTGTAACGAGAAAATGGCACATCTCGTTAACATTCACTCATTTCCTATGACCATCATAGGTTAACCTCGTTAATATTCACATATTAGATTAACGCGTCTTCAAATACAAGTAAACGATGATTTCTACTAAAATATATTATTAAATGCTCGACGCGTTTCGATACACAGTATCTTTATCAAGAGCGAATGAATACTACAAATATATCTTACTAACAAATTTTTATATATACTAAAGAGGCAATCCACTCAGAGCTAAACGTACTTCAACTAATGTTCATATATAATTTAATGAGGGTGAGTTATTTTTGTTTACCTGATTATTAAGAATTTCCGGTGAATACCTAAATCTGTTAATTTCAAGTACTTCCAGAAGGTTGAGTTTTATACCTCTATTCTCAGAATGTAGGATTTTAAATTCTGAATTGAAAGAGCGACCATTTTCCCTAAGATGATTCGAATAATTTGAATCGGTTTTTCGATTGATGAAACTGCGTTTATGTTCAGAGATTTTAACCTTAAAATTTCTTCCTGTTCTACCTATATAAAAACAATTGCAATCTGCACAATCTTTATTAATTGGAGATTTATTATTCCTGATAAATGAACCTAATTTTGTTGATGTTTTGAACGCTATATTTAAATTTGAATTTTTAAGAAGGGACTTCACATTATTGCTAATATTGCCTATATATGTTAAACTATTAAATTTCTTGCCTTGGTGTTCACCGATTGGATAAATATGTTGTAAAGCTAATTTTCGTTTTTCTAATGTAATATGCTGCTAACTAAATTTGCATCCTAACCATTATTTATTGCGATCTGTTTCATCAAATTCAATTCTTTGAAATAATTATCATTAGTCATCGGTGTGTTCGAGAGTCTATGTATATAGCTATTAAATGCTGCAATTTTATGTTGATAAGGATGTGCCGATGTATAATGAATTGTGATATCTGTATGAGAAGGCTTATGATAAATTGAAAACTGGTGTTTATTATTTGATCTTGTTATTGTTAGGTCTAGGAAATCGATTGCATTTCTCTGTTCCATTTCAGAAGTGAATTTCATTTTTGGGTGCAGGTTATTGATGAAATTTTTCAATACAGTGAACTGTCTGTTTGTTCCTGTGAAACACACAATAATGTCATCGACATATCGATACCAATATAGGAAATCTTTACTAAGCGGGTGTTTATGAATAGTTTCTTCTATGTTATCCATGAAGATTTCTGCTAAAAGAGGGCTTAAGGAGTTTCCTATTATAAGTCCCTCAACACTTTCATAAAAACAGTCGTTGAATAAAAAATAATTTTGAGATAAGAGACAAGAAACATATATAGGCAATATTAGCAATAATGTGAAGTCCTTCTTGAAAATTCATATTTAAATAAAGCGTTCAAACATCAACAAATTTAGGTTCATTTATCAGGAATTATAAATCTTCAATTAATAAATAAAATTAATCAGGTGTTTATAGATTGGATTGTGCAGATTCCAATTGTTTTTATATAGGTGTAACAGGAAGAAATTTTAATGTTAGAATCTCTGAGCATAAACGCAGTTTCATTAATGGAAAAACCTATTCAAATTATTCGAATCATCTTAGGAAAAATGGTCACTCTTTCAATTCAGAATTTAAAATCCTACATTCTGAGAATAGAGGTATAAAACTCAACCTTCTGGAATTGCTTGAAATCAACGGATTTAGGTATTCACCGGGAATTCTTAATGATCAGGTAGACATAAATAACTCACCCTTATTAAATTTATTTCCTAAACATTAGTAGTTCAAGTACGGATTGCCTCTTTAGTATATACAAAAATTTCTTAGTAAGATATATTTGTAGTATTCATACGCTCTTGATAAAGATAAGGTGTATCGAAACGCGTCGAGCATTTAATAATATATTTCAGTAGAAATCATCGTTTACTTGTATTTGTGAAAATGGATTTCTATCACGTAAAAGCCTCGTCAATTGAATTTTTTAACGTTTCTTATTCTCAATCTACTCTTCAAACCTGAGAGTAACTTATGGTCACGCCACTGCATTTGTAATTCGGCGATTTTCGTGGCGACGCGAGAATGATTGACGATTGATAACCATCGTGAGATTTATGATGAAGACTTTCTTTTCCTTGTGAACTTCCAGGCGAGATTATCGTATCACAATTTGTCGAATACAGGATAGATATCCTTTGATATTGTTAAAGTATCGTTTTGTGTATTTAGTGCCCTTTAAGAAAGGCTTACGCTTGAGGTGAACGGTTCTGGAAAGACTACGGTACCCTTGGAGTGAATACTTAGGAGAAATAACCGTACCCTTGGGGTGAATAGCTTCCCATTAGAAGATCCAGCTCGTATCAGGACGATAGGAAATATAGAAGATAAGTTTCCTAAGAATAAGATTCAAGCAATCAGCTGCAATATACATTTTTCTTTATGCAATGCAGTATCAATTTTTATTCATTATTTAAATTCTCATTTTCAATGGTTTGTGTTTTTTTTTGCCAAATTCGAGTCCGAGGGCTCTCATTAATTTTTTGTTGATTTAAATAAGAAACAAGAGAAAAGATTTAATAAATAACTGTTCTGGCTGGGTGGAAGCTGACTGAGCTACTTACTTATTTTATATTTTTATAGTGACCACAGGTACCTTAAAATCAGGGGAACTGAGTATTCAATTTGGTTACACTAACGTACGGCGAAAAGAGTAATTTCGTTAAAATACATCCTCTTACAAAAATACCCTTTAAGGGAGAAACTGTATTCAACCCAAATATACTTTATTTTAACGAAAGTCTATACAATTTTTCCATTTTTGGAATGTAACATTTTTTATTGCACTGTTCAACGTCGTTCATCTTGCAAGTTGTGTTCTTTCTAACCACTTCACCCTTTACCTGTGCCCATAATAATTATGTTGAACATAATCCGTATGATCTTTTTTTGAATTATAAAATTACGCTTGCAATGCACACTACTCTCCCAAATGATCACACCGTACTTCAATATGGGATAGACATATCCTAAGTAGACCGTTTTGGCGGCATAGAGAGATAATTGTCTATGAATAACTCTAACTAAATAACATGCCTGAGACAATTTTTTATTAGTGACCTCCACCTGAACATCGAAACTGAGATTATCGTCAATATGGATGCCGAGCAACTCAGAACAATTTTCTGTGCTTATGGGTTCTCCCCGAAGACGAATTTGCATTTGTTGATCATCGCTAGCCTGTGAAGGTTGAAAAATCACGAGATTTGTTTTTTTCGTATTCAATATCAATCTATTTGTATCAAGCCACTCCTGCAGGCGTTCTAGCTGAGCATTGACCTTGTCTGAGCCAATGGAGCCATCGGAGCCCCTTTCAACCGGAATAATTGCAGTGGTGTCACAGGTAACGAGAGTGGCAACTGGCAATGAGCCCTCAAAATTATCATTTATAAAAACTAAGAACAGAAGTGGCTCTAATACGCTGCCCTGTGGGACACCAGCCCTAAGTTCAACATATCCTGAGCCGAGCATTACAGATACCTTCTTCTTTCTCGACGATAAATAAGACTTTACCCAGCTGAAAGGAACCCCCGCAACCCATGCCTTTCAAGTTTTCAAGTGAGGAGCTTATGGCTCAGAATATCAAATGCCTTTGACAAGTCCAAAAATATTCCACACGCTCTAAATTGTTCCTCTGTGGCTGATATTACTGCCTGAACGAAATCAAATAGTGCCCTCTCAGTCCCTTTGTTTCTAAGAAACCCGTCTGATGTTTGCTGAAAATCTTATTTTTGTTGAAAAATTTGATTATTCTGTCAGAAACAACTGTGAGCAAACTTATGGGTCGATAGTTTTTGAAATCATTTTTGTCTCCCTTTTTATAGAGGGATTTCACAACAGCTATTTCGAGGTCATCTCGTCTGGAAATATTCCACTTACTAGAGATGAGTTCACGAGGAAACATAATGGTGAAACTATCAAATGAATACATTCCTTGATGATTTTTGTTGTGAGACCGTCGTAACCGCAGCTCTGCTTGTTCTTCAGGCCTACCTGGAGAAGTTTTTGGAGGTTTCACTATAAATTCATTTTCAGATTTTCTTTCCTTAATAAGCTTGTGTATTGTGGACTGTCCCATTTTTGTCTTTGCAGAACACATTTTAACATTTTCATCGATTGAAGGTTATTGGCCTTGATGCCTTAAAGCATCGTGTATATTGAATATGATTAATTTTCACTTTGTAAGGTGGTATATTTAAGCATGTTTAACCGGGGTAAAATTAGGAAACTGCTCCATTATTTGTGAAATGAACAAAACACTTTCACCAAGTACAAACTAATGTATACAAATGATAAAACCACTTCAAGAACTTTTCGCAATATATATATATATATATATATATATATATATATATATATATATATATATATATATATATATATATATATATATATATATATATATATATATATATATATATATATATATATATATATATATATATATATATATATATATAATACTTACCCTTCTTGGGATTAAATTCGGAGAATATACCGAATAATACACTTTAACCCTTACTGTTGAGAATTTTAATGAATAATCTCAACATGCAAAAATCCATAGAAATTATAAAATATGTTATTCGAATTCTTTTATTACTAATTCAAAATTTTTACTCTTTGAAAGGCTATTAGTAGTTGTTTAGGTAGTATTTAAAAAAGAAAATAACCCGAGTAGCCATTTGTCAACATACCTGGCGGGCAGTGGTACCTGTGTGCCACTAAGTAAATGAAACTATTTTGTTTATTGTAAATCATTCATGACAGGAATTACTCATCAAATGTAAATCTATAATGAATTCCTATACAGGTTACTTTGTAAGACCAAAACGGTTTCCATATCAAAATATTAGGTATTCAACTAAGTGCTTATGTGTTTTTGAGATAAATAGAGATGAAGCCCACCTGAATTGCTAATATTATACCCAGGTACCCCGGATTATAATATGTAAGAAGAATATAATTAATGGCATGCCTATGACCATCGTGTCATCTTAAGATTTATTACACTACGGCTTTATCAAACGGACTATAACAAACGCAATAACTCAAGTTCAATTGACGAGACATTTATTATATTATAGAGATACATTTTCAAATACTAGTAAACGATGATTTCTATTAAAATATATTAATAAATGCTCTACGCGTTTCGATACACAGTATCTTTGTCTAGAGCGCATGAATTCTACAAAAATATCGTACTAACATATATTTATACAGGGTGTTTCATAATAGTATGTCACAACATGAGGGGGTAAATCTACGTGCAATTTTGGGAAAAAGAGATTATATAAACATAATTCCGCAAAAACTTCGTGCTAAAAGGTGTTTCCGGAAAAAATTGGTTTTTTCTTCGAAACTCCTGCAGTTTTTGAGATATTCATCCCAAATTTTTAATGCAAGCTATTTTTCACAGCCTCCATCATTACACGACCCAGATTTTAACTGAAATTCAGAAGGTGTTTTTTTTTCCGAGGCCATGTCTCCTTTTGCCCATTCGAACTTTTTTGTAGTACGCCACTGATCAATTTTCGTCATCTTCGTTCATTTTGGAAACTTTTTCGACATCAGTAATTTTTTTGTAACTCCAACCGTTTTCGAGTGAAATATTATTAAATTTGAATTGCATGTTGTTCGCTAAACAAAAAGAAAATAATGAAAATACTCGATAGGTATGTCCACTTTTGCCTTTATTTTGTTAGCTCGTCTTCTGAGACTCAACTATACTTATTCAATATCAACCTAACCAAAAGAAAATAACAATTAAAAATTAAACAAATTGCTGGAAGTGCCTTCACCTGCAAGAACAAAGTACTTCGCATATTATCACCCACTCTTTGAAATATTGCTGGGGTATTTCCTATCGTGTCACAAGAGATTATTCAATTTCTCAATTCTTCTACAGTGTTCACTGGAGTGGTATAAACTAAACTTTTGAGATATCCCCATAAGAAGAAGTCTAAAGTATTGAAGTCTGGAAACCTTGGAGGCCATGGTTCTGGCCCATCTCGACCTATCCATCGGTTTTTGAATGTATTATTCAAGAATTCCCTAGCTTCTCCAATGAAATGTGCTGGTGCCTCGTCATGCATGAACCACATTATGTTTCTCACAAAAAGTGCACATCCTTGAGCAATAAAGGTAACTCCTTCTCAAGAAATTGCCGATAAGTAGTAGTAGTCTATTTGGCAAAAAAAAATGGTCCAATCGAATAACTTCCAATTATTCCGACCCAGACATTCAGTGAGAATTGTTCTTGATGATGAGTTTCTTCACTCAAATGGGGGTTTTCCTCAGCCCAATAATGATTATTGTGAAAATTTGTGATAGCAGTTCTTGGAAAGTAAGCTTCGTCTGTGAACATTAATTCACTTTCAAAGTGAGCGTTTTCTCTAATTTTGTCTAAGAACCATCGGCAGAAATTCAGTCTTGAATGTTGAATACGATACGGGTACAATAAAAAGTCGAGGAGAATCCTCCAAACTAGAACATGTGAAATATTCAACTGATTTCCAATTTTCTTGTACTCACATGAGGATTCAAATCAATACAATTCAAAACTACTTCCTCAATATCTGGATTTCTCATCGTTTGAGTTGCACCTTTTAAATGATTATTTGCAGTAAAAGTACCAGTTTCCCCTCAAGTTTCTGTGGATATTTGAAAATGTTCGCCTGTCTGGTGTTACTCGATTTGGAAAGCGCGCCTTATATAATCGCTTAGCTTCCGTTGTGTTTCCGTCAGCCAATTCGGCTTTAGTAAAATTGGCAATTTTTCTTACAGCAATAACTTCAAAAGTCTCAAAACTAATCGTTAATTTAGTAAACAATTCGAGCAGATACTGGTTCAACTTTAGCAACAGTCAAAATAAATAAATAAATGAAAAAAATCCAAGCCTACTAGTCGTTTTTTCAATTAGAAGTGCTTTCAATTCAGCGAATGCATAAAATCGTTTAATAATTATTTGCTCGAGAACGGTCGGAGATACGAAAAAATTAGTCAAAAAAGTTTTTAAATTGAGCTAAGATGACGAAAATGAAATGTAGGACGTGTAATAATGGAGGCTGTAAAAAAATAGCTTACATTCCAAATTCGGGCTGAAGATCTCAAAAAATGCAGAATTTTTGAAGAAAAAACAATTTTTTCCGGAAATTTCAACACCCTGTAGCTCTGTAACGAAGGTTTTGGGACCTATGTTTATAAGAACTTTTTTTCTCAAAATTGCGCATAGATTTAGCCGTTGAGACACACTATTATGTAACACTCTGTATACTTATATGGACTGAGGAGGCAATCCATTCAGAGTTACCTGTATTTGAACTAGTGTTTAAGAAACGCTCTTGATAAAGATACTGTGCATCGAAATATATTTTAGTAGAAATCATCGTTTACTTCTATTATATATAAGTCAAACTGTTTACATACGAATGTCATGAAATTTTTAACAGCAGTCAATGAAGTACCAAGTTATCGACGGGTACAATAATACAATAGATGGCACTAGTAGTACTGTTCTTCAAACCGGTCGATTACTTCTGGAATTGGACTGTGTTTCTTGAATTTGACTGATACACACCGTATAATTAGAACAAAGTTAATGGTTCAAGAGTTCATCACACAAACAGAGAGTGAACGCTATTTTTCAAATTGTTATCATGAAATTGTTTGTTATTATTTCTGAACGTTAATTATAAGCAGCTTGTATTGAAGCGTATTCTACAAGAGTTACTACATCTCCAATAAAATATCCGTCTGTCCAACCAACAATGTAGGTTTAATGAAAAGCTGAAACATGTCATGCCAACAAATTTAGCTCTTATCTCACGAATATTTCCAATTATATGGATGGCATTTAGAAACGAGCTGAGTTACCTGCAGTTAGCGGTGATTGTGCAAGGTGCGCATTCCTAATGAATAGTTCATATGTCATACGCGACGTGCTGCAAAATAGGTAATCAACCCAAGGCCAAGCGACGCTGTGAAGTGTATGAGATGCTGCGAAATGGTGGAAAACTCAACGTCGCCTCGTTTCCATTAATTCCGCCGCATTCTCTGCCGATGATGTTGAGCGTTTTTGCGGTCCGAAGGATATATTGCCTCACGGCTGTATATCATAACCATCTATTATTATTGTTATTCTATAAAATAATACACATTTATTAGCGGAAAAAAGGATGATGACATTGTATACAACAGATACTTTGTGAAATATCGCGTTCTTTTCTTCTGTTCTGAATAAAAAGTCTACTTGGCATCAATTTGATATCTTGATTCGAAAATGATACAAGTTGAGTTGCGTTCGATAACGGTGGGAGCTGAAATTAACACATCTAGAAATATTTTCGCGTCATAATATCAGTTTGGGATTTCTCAATATGATTGAAGTTTTGATTAAGGAGGTAATTATTTGATTAAAATTGACATATGCATGCTGTACCGGGAATTGTTTATTGAAAAAAATCTGTTCGAAACGATTGTAAAAATTGTTTGTTGTTGGCACAACTGTTTTATACAGGGTGTTACATAATACTATGTCACAACTTGAGGTTGTAAATCAACGTGCAATTTTAAGAAAAAGAGTTCATATAAACATAGATCCGCTTCGTTACGAAGCTACAGAGTGTTAAAATTTCCGGAAAAAATTGTTTTTGTCTCCAAAACTCCTGCAGTTTTTGAGGTAAGCAGCCCAAATTTAGAATGCAAGCTATTTTTTACAGCATCCATCATTACACGTCCTAGATTTCAACGAAATTTACAAGGCGTTTTTTTTCGAGGCCATGTCCCCTTTTGCCCTTTCAAACTTTTTTGCAGTACACCACTGATCATCGTACAATCAATTTTCGTCATCTTCGTTCAATTTAAGAACTTTTTTGACACCAGTAATTTTTTCGTATCTCCGACCATTCTCGAACAAAAAATTATTGAATTTGACTTATTCGCTAAATAAAGAAAATAATAATAGAAATACTCGATAGGTATGTGAACAATTAAAAACTGATCAAATAGCTGGAAGTGTCCTCCACCTGCAAGAATACAGGTCTTTGTCCTTCTTTTATCCTGACCCTGACATTTAGTGAGAACTGCTCTTGATGATGGGATTCCTCAATCAAATGGGGGTTTTCTTCAGCCCAATAATGATTATTGTGAAAATTTGTGACAGCAGTTCTCGAAAAGTTAGCTCCGTCTGTGAACATTATTTCACTATCAATATGAGCATTTTCTCTAATTTTATCTAAAGAACATCGGCAGAAATTCAGTCTTGAAGAAAAATCTCGAGGAAGTAGAGTTTGGACGCGTTGAATATGAAACGGGTACAATAAAAAGTCGTGGAGATTCCTCCAAACTAGAACATGTGAAATATTCAACTAATTTCCAATTTTCTTGTACTCGCATAAGGATTCAAACCAATACAATTCGAAACTGCTTCCTCATGATCTGGAGTTCTCATAGTTTGAGTTGCACAGATTTTTTGCAGTAAAAGTACCAATTTCCCTCAACCTTCTGTGGATATTTGAAAATGTTCGCCTGTCTGGTGTTACTCGATTTGTAAAGCGCACCTGATATAATCGCCTAGTTTCTGCTGTATTTTCGTCAGTCAGACCGTACATGTAATGGATATCAGCCAATTATATACAATCATTTAATAATTTGTTGCTCGAGAACGGTTGGAGATTGAAAATAACGGATATAACAAAAACACAATAAAAGCAGCTATAAGGGACACTCTCTTGGGCGAAACACGATATGCACAGAAAAACACAACTGTTTTACCATATTTCAAAGGAGTAACAGATAAAATAGGAAGAACATTAAGGAAATACAAAATTAGAACGGCATAGAAACCATACGTAACTATAGGAAAAATTATCAGAAATCCGAAAGACTACATTCCTTCAGAAAATTAGGGAGTTTACTCTATACCATGAGGAGATTGTGACGAGATATACATCGATCAAACTAATAGAAGAATAAGAGAAAGAATAGAGGAACATAAAAGAGCACTAAAGAGTCCATCTCATCCGCCATTTATCTACATAAATTCTTCTTCTTCTTCTTCTGACGCCATCTCCAAACGAAGGTTGGCGATCCAATTGGCAATAATTGTTTTCGACACTGCAGCTCTAAAAATTTCAGTGGACGTTTTCCAAACCACCTCCGTAGATCTTTCAGCCATGAGTTCTGGCGTCGTCTAACTGATCTTTTTCCTTGGACTTTCCCCTCAATAATCAGGCGAAGGATCTCATATTTTTTGCCGCGCAGGACGTGCCCGATGTACTGGAGCTTTCTTTCTTTGATGGTTCTCATCAACTCTCGTGATTTTCCCATTGTATTTAGGACGTCGATGTTTGTCCGTCTTTCCATCCAAGAGATACGCAATATTCTACGGTATAGATACATTTCGAAAGCGTCTATGCGTCTCTCCATTTCTGGATTAAAAGTCCAACTTTCACATCCATGAGTAAGGACCGGAAAAACATAACAACGAAGTAGTCGCTTACGAAGGTGAAGATCAAGTCCGCGGTTGATGAAAAGGTCTCTCATGCCAACGAAAGTTTTACGGGCTTGTTCGATTCGAGATTTGATCTCTATTTTCGGGTCACTTTGGTCGTTCACCGTGGCTCCTAAATACCGAAACGAATGCCCTTGTTCCACAGGTTGGTTGTTAATGCGTATTACAGCCTCCACTGCTTGCTTAGAAAACACCATACTTTTAGTTTTGTTAACGTTAACAGATAGTCCAAAGCGTTGGCTATGCTCTACATAAGGTTCATGGCTCTCTGCAAGTTTTCAAGGTTGTTAGCTAGTACCACCGTGTCGTCTGCGTAGCGGATATTACTAAGTAGTTTTCCATTTATTCTAATGCCTGTGTCTATGTTTTCAAGTGCTTCTTTGAATATTGCTTCTGAGTAAATGTTAAACAATAGAGGCGACAGCACACAGCCTTGACGTACACCTTTCCGTATTGCTACCTTTTCAGATGTTAGCCCATTAACTCTCACTTGTGCAGTTTGGTGCCAATAAAGGTTTGTAATAATGCGTAAGTCTTCTGCATCAACCCCGGTATTTTTTAGAATTTCCGTCATTTTTTTATGTGAAACGCAGTCAAAAGCCTTCCGATAGTCAACAAAGCAGGCGTAAACATCGACATTCATGTCTCTACATCTTTGGGTGAGTACATTAAGAGAAAAGAGAGCCTCACGCGTTCCTAGGCCATTTCTGAAACCGAACTGAACTGGATCGATTTTTCGCTCGCATTTGGTGTAGATTCGAGTATGTATAATTCGTAGAAAGGTTTTCAGAACATGCGACATTAGGCTAGTCATTCTGTAGTCATCACAATTTGTCGCATTGCTCTTTTTGGGCAGGGTGACAAACACAGATTTGAGCCAGTCTGCTCGGATTTCACCGGCTCTATAGATGTTATTAAACAGTGCTGTTAAGAGCTTAAGGCCAGCCCCTTCTTGCTGTGTCATTAGCTTAAGCGTCTCTGCATAGATTCCGTCGGGGCCAATAGCTTTACCATTTTTTTGAAGCTTTATTGCTCGTATAACTTCTTCCGATGTAATGCAAGGACTAGTTTCATTAAATTCTTCAGGTTGCGGGTTTTCCGTTCGATCTTCCCCAAAAAGTTCTTCAATATAGTCCTTCCATCGTTTCAGCTTTTCTTCGACCCCGATCAGTAACTCGTTGTTGGCCTCCTTTAACATTCCACTGTTAGCTTTGTGTTGTCTTCCTGTTATCTCCCTGATCTTTTTTTGCATGTTGAATAGATCATGCTTTTTTTGGAGATTTTCAATTTCTGTGCATTGGTTAATTAGCCATTGCTCTTTGGCCTCCCTACATTTTCGTCGAATTATTTTGTTCAGTTCTCTATATCGTTCGATGTTTTTCCTCATTGTCTATAACATCAAGGTAAGTAAAGTTACTAGAAATCCGCGGCGGCACTCACTGTTCTGGAAAAGTTTCCCTTCAAACCAAAAATTAATTTGTTTTCCCAAAACTCGAAAATTCAATCTACAAGTGAGGTATAGCTCGACCCCTTTACTTCATTCAATTTTAAGGGGTTGACGCGTCCTTTCTTAAGGGATTAAGAACTACTCAAATCAGAAATATTGAATCTGTTGGACGTTTGCACTGAACAAAGTTATATTTCTTTCAACAACATCTATTACAGTAGTGAAAATGGTTTGATCATGGGAAATCCTTTGAGTCCACTTTTAGCAGAAATTTTTATGAATAATATTGAACAGAAAATTCATACACATCCACTCATTTCCACATTTCTTTATTGGTATGGATATGTTGACGACATCTTAGTATGTTTCATTGGAACCACTCGTCAATTAGACTTATTTCTTGATTTTAATTAATTCCATCCATTTGAACATTAAATTCAAGATAGAAATTGAACAGAACGATTCCATTAATTTTTGGACTTGAAAATCACTAAACGAAATAATAATCATGTTTTTTCGGTCTTTCGTAAACCAACACATACTGATACAATCATACATAACTACTCATTACATCCAATTCAACACAAAGTTGCAACTTTAAACAGCATGGTACATCGGTTACTCAATTTACCTTTATCAGTAGAAGATTATAATAAAGAGTTAAACATCATCAAACAGATAGCCATTAATAATTCATATAATCCGGATATGATAGATCTAATCATTTGTAAAAACCTGTATCAGAAAGCAATAAATGAAGTATATCCTATTCATAAAGACTATAAAATATTCAACAGTTTAACATTCTGCGGTTCTGCAAGTACAAATATTAAATCCTTTCTCGTCAAACAAAATCTTAATATAACTTTCAAAACTTCTAATAACTTAGGTGAACATATTAAAAATAATAAATCCCGTGTTGAAAAATCAAGTAAATCAGGAATTTATAAACTCAACTGCGGTTCTTGTGATAACATTTATATCGGTAGGACCTATAGGAGTTTTGGCATAAGAACATCTGAACATAAACGTAGCTTCGATAAAAATAAATCTGATTCAAATTATTCAAACCACTTAAGAAAAGAAAACCATTCATTCAATAAAAACTTTGACATATTACATATAAAATCAAAAGTTTAAAATTAGATCTCCTAGAAGCATTAGAAATGAATAGATACAAACATTCGGACAAGCTTTTGAATGAGCAGGTAGATGTGAATTATTCACCCCTACTTAACTTGTTTAATTAGTTTTTATTACCTTTCATACTAACTGTACAATGGCTCGGTGTGGATTTTCCTGTTATTCATCCAACTAGTTCTACGATTTGTTTATAATACCATACTCTTCATTCTGTTTGATAAAGCTGCTGTTTCAGCGAAACGTCGTCGAATTTTTTCAAATAAAGTGTAGATTAAAGTTAAACCTTGTGTTTTTTATCTCATTTAATTACTCAAATGTACATCAAAAGATGTTACGCAAACAATTTCATTCAACGTGTTTTTGAAGAAAAATTTCTTATCGCTAAGGGATCAAAAATATATAGGGTGGCTCGTCGTATTACTTGCAATTAGTAAAGCGCTCTTGTGAAAGGTTGAAAGCGCGATCAAATCAGCACATGTGAATTTCCTTTAGTACTGCGACAAGGCATTGTTTTTCTAAATTCCGGATGAAATATCCCGAGGACAGTAATTTACCATCGCACGACGGCTAGTAAACTATGAAAAAATACTGATGGTGCATTGTGTAGCTTGTCAAGTCCTGGCGTAACAGCAACAATCATTAATTATAGACTATGGCACAAAGCTTAGAGCCGTTCCTGGGGACGTTTTTATTCGATTACTTGTTTCCGATGATTAAAGAAGGTCGTTAATCTAGACTTTAATGCAAAATTAATTATTATGGGGGCAGGCCATTTGCGAGCGAACACAAGAAATGCATTCTAGTATTACCGGATCAAAGTGTCTCTTTCCAGGTGGTGCTATAATCGATAAAATACTTCATTCCGTCCAGAGAATTGTTTCAAAGGAGATTTTTCAATTAGTTCCTACTGACACTAATCAAAATTAATTTAAAATAAATGACAGATAGGGAGAAAATTAGTATTCAATCAGTTGAATGATTCAATTAGTTATTATCGATACCGCCAATAAGAATGTTCATACGACTATTATCTGACAAATTGAAATTCAGATGAAAATTACATTCATTAGGATATACAGTATGGTGGTTCTTATTTGTCCACAATTTTTCTTTCGAAATATATCGTTGGGGGCTCCTTTGCAGAGTGCCTATATAGAAAAAAAAACATGATATTTCATTTTAGAATTTATTAGTAATATTTAGGGATCGCAAAATTAAAATAATAAAGACTATTTTTATATATATTAACACATTTATTCATAGCAGTGAAAACAAAAGAAATTTAATATCAAATTAATTGAATACTCAAGTTTAAGCATAAAATATATAAGCTAATTGAAAAATTACTTAACAAGGGTCAGAATATCTTTTCTAAATTCTTTGAGAATCAAAAAAATTATTGCTTTTGCTCTTCATTAATTGTGATCAACTTATTGAAATCTGCCATTAATGCAACATCAGCTTTATACTCCTCATCGGCTGACCAGTCAGCACATCTTTCTTTTTAATTAGATAATATTCCAAGGATCTCCAAGGAACGGAATGAATTACTATAGTCGATTTGGTGAAGCAGTAGAGTAATAAATTTAGTTGTGCCACTAGGATAAGGTTTAAAGGCTTTTATTAGTATATTCTCCTAATTTAACCCAAAGAAAGGTGATTATTACAAAGATATATATTAAGAAGAGTTCTTGAAGTAGTTTCGTCATTTGTATGCATCAGTTAGTAGTTGGTGAAAGTGTTTTTTTTCATTTCACAAATA
Source organism: Cryptolaemus montrouzieri (assembly GCA_013387265.2). Lineage (NCBI taxonomy): Eukaryota > Metazoa > Arthropoda > Insecta > Coleoptera > Coccinellidae > Cryptolaemus > Cryptolaemus montrouzieri. The sequence continues at coordinate 5,305,264 of JABFTP020000165.1, forward strand.
ATGGAAAAGTTTTTTAATTTTACCCCGGTTAAACGTGCTAAAATATACCACTTTCCGAAAGTGAAAAATTAATTATATCACAGCTCTACAAAAAAAAATTTGTTTATTGTTGCCCTGGATATCATCGCAAATTTTTATGTTTTCAAGTGCCCAGATTACGAATATATTCATGAAAGTTCTCAATGTGCTCGTATTTTCATGATTTTTGCATTTCTTATATTTTGAACAATTATAAGCTTGTTAGAAATAAAATTTAATTTTCCAGTCATGATTAGGCTTCTGCGCAACTTTTTCGCGCATACAAACATCACCTGATCCCCATTCTCAGACCCCTTGCTCCACAGAACAGCTGAGATCTCAGTTATTTGACAATATCGAAGTACATATACACGTAAATCTGGATAAAGTGTCATGGATTAATATTTTGTTTCAATTACTGAATGTCCATTCTAATATATTCTTATATATTTGTCTAAAATATGAGTTCGTCACGAAGAAAGTGTAAATATTGTAGTGATTTATTTTGTTATATTTGCGGTGTTTATATACCAAAAAACAAAAAGAAATATCACAGACTTTGTCAAGGAGAGTTATGTTGAATATTTTGGTTTCAAAATGGACAAATTAGGTAAACCATGGGTTCCTAATAACGTTTGTAAATCCTGTGTTGAGTCTTTACGGTTGTGGAAAAAAGGTGAACGTTCTGGATTAGACTTTGGTATTCCTATGATCTGGATGGAGCCTACGAATCATTTAGATGATTGTTACTTTTGCGTAGTAGATGTTAAAGGTTTTAATCGAAATCAAACGTGGAGATACCCAGACTTACAGTCTACGAAATGTCCGGTTCTACACAGTGAAAACCTCCCTCGGCCCATATACATTTCAAAAGTAATTCGCATGCCCTCAGAAACAATGATGTTACCAAATTCACAGAAATCGGGACCATCTACTAGTGGAAGTGAATGGGAAGGTGAAACATCTACGCCAAAGTTATTTTCTCAAAATGAACTCAGTGATTTAATACGTTATCTCAATTTATCAAAACAAGGATCAGAACTGTTAGCCTCAAGATTGAAAGAAAAAAATTATTGGCACCAACAGTAACAATTACAACATACAGAACGCGAGAAAAAGAGTTATTACAATTTTTTAGTGAAAATGAAGGATTAGTGTATTGTAATGATATCGCGAAGCTGCTTATAGACATGGGTTTAAGGGAGTACAAATCTACTGAATGGCGCCTTTTTATTGATAGTTGCAAAAGAAGTTTGAAATGCGTCTTATTGCACAATGGAAATAAATTTGCATCAATTCAATTGCCCATTCAACGAAACTCAAAGAAGAATATGAAAATGTAAAATTAGTTTTAGAAAATTAAATACTCTGAGCATCAATGGCCGATCTGTGTGGATTTAAAATGGTTAATTTTTTACTTGGCCAACAAAGTGGATATACAAAATACCCTTGCTTTATTTGTATGAGGGATAGTAGAGCAAAGCAACTTCGTTGGGAACAAGATGTTTGGCCTGTAAGAAATTCTTTAACTGTCGGTAAAGCCAACGTAATAAGGGAGCCGCTGGTGAGCAGAGACAAAATCATACTTCCACCATTAGATATTAAGTTAGGTATGATTAAGCAATTTGTAAAAGCGTTGAACAAAGACGGAAATTGTTTTAATTACATTTGCAGAAAATTTCCGAAGCTTAGTATGGAAAAATTGAAAGGTGGAATATTTGATGGTCCTCAAATACGGCAATTGATGAAAGACTCAGATTTTATCAAAGTTATGACTGTTCCGGAAAGTAAAGCTTGGAAAAGTTTCGTGTTGGTTGTCGAAAATTTCCTAGGTAACCATAAAGCAGCAAATTATGAAGAAATTGTGCAAAATATGATGACAAACTTTCAGACTTTAGGAGCAAATATGAGTATTAAAATTAAGATTTAAAAAGAAGCAAATCCTACAAAATCATTGATAGTTTCACGAATTGTGTGCATAAATAGACCCAAAATCATTTTCATATTTAGGGCAACAAAACCATTGTAGACCAGTGTATTCAATGTATAAGGTATCAAGATCATTTACCTCAATAGAAGGAAATGTTAAAATGTGTTCTGAGATGACAGGAATAGGACAGTCCACAATACACAAACTTCCTGACGTAAAGCAGACATCTTCAGATGGCTGACGGATAAAAATATTTCTTTTGAAGAAAATATGGTAAAAAAATAATTGTTGTCAATTGTAAATTTATATGTATATATGTATACTCCACCTTCCACCTTACCACAGCGAATTGAATTCGATTGAACTAATATAGGTAAAGCGTGAAGTGGCTAGAAAGAACACAAGTTTTAAGATGAATGACGTCGAACTTTATTCCAACAGTACAATATAAAATGTTACATCCCAAAACTGGAAAAATTGTATAGACCACGTTATTAAAGAAGAAAATATGATGTGGGAGATGGATCATATTATTTATGCCATGATAGATCCTGTTATAGTGAATTTTGTAAAGAAGGTACATCATCAGAAGATGAACTGTAAATATTGTATGAAAATATTGCAGCTTAGAATATACAGGGTGTCTATTTTAAAAAGTGCCAAACTTCAGTAGGTGATAGTACAAGACATTTGCAACAAAAATGTCCTATAACACTTTTCGAAAAGTTAATAATTATCGAGTTATTTATCACCTTTTTGATTTTACGAAATTTTCTGCTTCTTTCTATAAAAACAAGAATATCTCTGTTACTCTCACAGCTACATCAAATCTGACCATACGATCGGAAACACCATTGAATATGCTATAAGATAGGTATGTACTTAAGGTAAAAAAAATTGTATACCGGGTGTTGTAAAAGGCTAAATGAAAAAATTGTGAAATGGACAACATAAGTGGTATTTTCTTGTTAGCTGTATCACTGAAAACTGATCGATAACTAGCCGTTTTTTTTTTGGAAAAAAATTACTACATTCATCTGGTTTTTAAACGGTATATCAACTTTTGAGCTTACCATTTTTGTACCAGCAATATCATGGGCAAGAGTAAGAGTAAGAACAATAAATTCTCTCATCCTTCGACCACAAATGAGCTTGTTTCACCGGAGCGTCTAAACAATTCCACAAATGACTTTTGAATTATAATAACCGATAAATAAATACCATATCTGGATCTTGAATGTTTAAGAAACTAGGAATAATTAATTTTTCTCGGATTAGAACAAGAAAATTAGAAAAATGAATTGTAAAAGGATAAATCACAGAAGGCTTGTATTACTTGATTTTGAAACAAATAAAAATATTCAGAATTTGACAGGAACTGTCACTCAATGAATTAATGAATTGAAGTTTATATTTTCCCCTTTTACGGCTCCATTTTCTTTTTCGAAAAAAAGAAAGCATGCCTAGTTTCTCGAATATTGAATATCGAGATATGTTATTTGTTTATGGCTTCGCGAATGGAACATCCCGTGCAGCTGTGCGGGAGTATGCATTGCGCTTTCCAAACAGACAGCAACCTTGCAGAAAGACATTTGTTGAAATGTTTAGGCGCTCCGGTGAAAATGGTTCATTCAGTGGTTCAAGAATTATAGAAAGTGGTGGAAATTCTCAGCAATGGAGACAAGTACCTGCAATATTGCAGGCTGTTCGCGAGGACCCTACAACAAGTACTCGGAGAATTGGTGCTACATTGAGACTTCACCATTCCACGGTTCATAGAGTTCTCAAGCGAATAATTCACATCCTTACCATTAGAGTAAGGTTCAAGATCTATTGCCAGTGAATAGTGAGGTGAGGTTGCAATTTTGTAGATGGTACATGAATTATAGGATTGGGGATCAGATAAAATTTTATGGACGGATAAGGCAACTTATACCAAAGTTGGTATGCTAAGTTTGAGAAATTCCCATATATGGGATACAGAAAATCCTCATGGCACTATTGTGTCACACTCTCAGCACGAGATGAGAGTAAATGTGTGGTTGGGGTTAAGGAGGGGTTAGCTTGTCGCGCCAGTTATACTAATCCCGATCGTCTCAATTCAAACGAATTTTTAAATCTATCAAATAACGAAATAATGAACGTTCTGGAAGAAATACCTATAGCTACTCGGCATCACCTTTGGTTTCAAATGGACGACTTCCCGGCTCATAATTCTAGAATGGTCCAGATAAGTTGCTTCGGGCCGGTGATGTGGCCACCCAGAAGCCCTGACATTTCGCCGCTTGATCATTATGTGTGGAGCTCATTAAAGACCAATGTTTATAAAATTTCTTTTAATACTTGAGAAGAATTAATTGAAAGGATTCGAATCTGCTGCAATGAAATGAGTCAAAAACACATTGAACTTCAAAGAGTAGTTGATCGTTCAAGAAAAAGATGTGTTAAGTGCATTCAAGAAAGAGAAAGACATTTTGAACACCTGTTATAGTTATTAAATCTCTTTCGTGAAAAATGGTTCATTGAATTTTTTTAGTTCCTGTTCATGTTTCATTAAGTAATATAAGATATTTGCGTTTTCGAATTTTCTGTTCTTATTACTCTTACCCATGATATTGTAGGAAAAAAATAGTTAGCTCAAAAGTTGATACCTCATTTGAAAGCCAGGTAAATGTAGTAGTTTTACTTAAAAAAAAACAGCTCCTTATCGATTAGTTTTCAGTGGTATAGCTAACAAGAAAATACCACTAATTTTGTTAATTCCACAATTTTTTCATTCAGCCTTTTACAACACTCGGTATACAATTTTTTACCATTAGTACTCACCTATCTTATAGCAAATTTAATGCTCTATCCGATGGTATGGTCAGATTTGATATTCTTGTTCTTATAAAGAGAAGCAGAAAATTTTTAAAATCGAGAAGTTTTAAATAATTCGATAATTATCAGCTTGTTATAGGACATTTTTGTTGCAAATAACTTGTACTATCATCTACTGAAGTTTGGAACCGTTTATAGTAGACACCCTATAAATGAGCATTTTGGCAATCATTATTTTGATTTTTATAATTTCAAAGCGTAGAAAGAAATTGAATTTAGAACTAGACGTTTCATAAAGCCATGAAATTATTTATAAACATTGTTCAACATTCTGTTAAGTTAGGTTGAAACTCATGTCGAAAATTTAGCTAAACTCTACTATAATATAAAATGAATGATCATTTCCATAATTCACTAAATTTATTGAGTATCATAAACATTATTATATATTTTAACGTATAGAATTAAGCGTAGGTTGAGTATTATTAAATTTTATTTTCCAGTAGAACCCTAAAACACATATTCCTGTACGTTATTGACTACAAATTTTAGACTTATAAAGTGAATATTTTATTTAACACGAGGATAGCAATATCGCAAGCAACAAAAACTACAGAGAAGATCGTAGTCAGGTAGTTAGATTCTTCCTGGAGGTTTGTACGAGAGTTTCTATCGAAATTCCTGCAATAAACTGGTGCCTGCTCCAAGACAAAATCATAGAAACTCTGCATCATTCCAAACATTTGTTGAAACACAAGAGAGCTTCTTTATGTTTCTCTGAATTCATGGTAACATCGCCTTCTTCGTCACTTTCCATATTGTTGATTATATCAGCTTCAGAGAGATAATTTTCGTTATCTCTTACAGCCCATTCTTCAATGTCTTCAGTTGTTAATTCTTTTTCGGGCCATAAATTCTTCCATGAATTCTGAATTAACTCTTGGGATACAGATGATCAGGCCCTTTCAAGAGAAAACACCTCATGTTTGAGGTTCAATTGCTTCAGTAACTGCGAAGAGTTATTGTCTTCTTGTCCCACAATATTCAGTAGCAAAGATTTTCTATAATGCAATTTCACATTCTGTAACACATGTTGATCCATTGGTTGTAATAATAGAGTACGATTAGGAGGTTGAAACATAACCTGAATATTTCGGTCCTCACCGATTAATTCCTCTTCTCTGGGATGTCCAGTTGCATTATCTAATAAGAGCAGAGCTTTTTGTGGCAATTTCAGCTTTTTCATTTCATTTTTAACATAAGGAATAAATTGTTTGTAGAGCCATTCATAAAAAATTGTTGTAAACTTGATCTGGCACTAGATCCATCTCCCTGCGTGTTATATCTTTTTTTCTTCGCGCATCTTACAAGAATCTCAACCGCACAGATATTCTTGTGGTCTTGTAGATTTCAAACGCCACCAATCACATACAGGTGGCGCCACCAGAAGCGCCCCTATTGAAAAAGTCCTGTTTACTTTGAGACAGACTGTGTTCATCGTAATGATTTCAACTAATCGTAACCGAAACCCAGTGACCATGAAATGGCAATACATTAAAATTCAAAATTTTCATACTTCAGGATTTTACATATTCATAAATGATATAACGAACACGAAACTATCAATGAAATCAATTGAATTCAGACAGAAAGCCCATTAGCAAAGAATGATTCACGAGCACGTCAAACATACAGAACTCTGATTCATCTAATGCGGTTCGGAGGAAAATACAGCTCGATAAATAAACCGATAAAAACTAAAATCAACATTCTACGAACTGATCCCAATGTTGGTCAATGAATCGCTTGCAATTGCACATATGAGTTGATGAGGTCGAATTTTAAATGAATGAATTGTAGCAATGAAATTATTATTCCGTTAGTTATCAATATACAGGGTGTTTCAGAAATAAATGCAAAGATTTTCCTGGAAGATAAAAAAGACTCAGTGATGTTTGAAATGCGTCTCAAAAAGCTGGGTAAGTCATTGTTCACGAAGATACAGGCTGTTTTAAGAATCTGAGACAAATCTTTTATTTGCTATAACTGTTGAATCTTGTCAGCGATTCATGTCAGATTTAGTACAAGTGTACATCAAAAATTCACCCGAAGATTAATGGAATACTACAGGGAGGGACTGGGAAAATGTAGTTTTTCATCAAATATTGAATTGAACATCCTGTACATAGTTTTTCGGAAATTTTTCATTCTTGCTCAAACCGCAACAAAAATATCCATCTATCAAAAGTATTTGCTCAACTGTCGTACTCTATTGAAGAAAGTTATGGCGCTTCAAAATACTATATCACGTATCTTGTTCCCATTACGGCTCTGTACGTAGAAGATGAAATGTCGAAAACCGGTTATTCTCAAAAATTTTATCGGATATTTGGTATTATTCGAATGAAAGGAGTATATACGGGGGTACTTAATTCTAAGTGGTAATTTGAGTTTTGGAAAAAAAATCGACCAGAGCAATATCAGAAACCAGGAAATCTTCCTCCACATTTCAGCGGCTGTTGAATACACTGTACCGCTCATATGCACGTCGTAAGCCTTCTATAACATTTTCAGCGATTTGGCACAGGAAATTCCATTTGCAATACAAATTTTGAGACTAATTCTTTGATCGATATTTTTATTAATTGTAAAAATCGCAAAACACACTTGTGAGCACTCACAAAATGACTTCAAGCTCCGCGTCCACATAGAAAACTGTTTTGCAAACTTAGCAACAACAAAAATTTTGACAATGGTTTTAAGCAGATTTTTTTAAAATCAATTCTCGGTTATATTTTTACAGAATGTATTGTTATATAATATCAACTGAAATAATCCAATATATGAAGAGAAGAAACGTTAATATGCTAACTGAAAGAAGAATAAGGACTGAATTTTCAGAAACAAATGAGAAATTTCGACATTTGAATTGTGGAGGCCGTTACTTGATGTAGATCCATGATATAAATGAGATAAAAAACACAAGGTTTAACTTTAATCTACACTTTATTTGAAAAAATTCGACGACGTTTCGCTGACACAGCAGCTTTATCAAGAATGACAAACAGAATGAAGAGTATGGTATTATAAACAAATCGTAGAACAAGTTGGATGAATAACAGGAAAATCCACACCGAGCCATTGTACAGTTAGTATGAAAGGTAATAAAAACGAATTAAACAAGTTAAGTAGGGGTGAAAAATTCACATCTACCTGCTCATTCAAAAGCTTGTCCGAATGTTTGTATCTATTTATTTCTAATGCTTCTAGGAGATCTAATTTTGAACTTTTTGATTTTATATGTAATATGTCAAAGTTTTTATTGAATGAATGGTTTTCTTTTATTAGGTGGTTTGAATAATTTGAATCAGATTTATTTTTATCGAAGCTACGTTTATGTTCAGATGTTCTTATGCCAAAACTCCTATAGGTCCTACCGATATAAATTTTATCACAAGAACCGCAATTGAGTTTTGTGATAAAAAAATTTATATCAGTAGGACCTGCTGTGTCAGCGAAACGTCGTCGAATTTTTTTCAAATAAAGTGTAGATTAAAGTTAAACCTTGTGTTTTTATCTCTTTAGAAATTTCGAGATGTTTCAGTTTTTCCTTGGGTTTTAAGTTGAACTCTAACACAATTTAAATTTTGAAGTTTGTGTGTCCACTAGAGAAGGACCTTAGAATTCGAATCAAAGAACCTCGACTAGCGATAGATAGATAGATGGAAATTTTATTAGTTCAGTATGGTACACATAGGCACAGTGAACATGTCAAATTACATTAATTGCATTAATAGTTAAGATTATCAGAACAGTGAAGCATCTCAATAATAAAACAAAACATGTAACATAAATAGAATTGAAATATTGTACAAAACAAAATACGAAAATGATTTCTACACAAAATCATCGTCGAAAAAATCCTGGATATCATAGTATATTTGAATTGTGGAGGCCGTTACTTGATGTAGATCCATGATATAAATTTATATCATAGTATGCTTTTTCTAGCAGGTAGTTCTTCAGTCTTCGTTTGAATACCATAATTGGCAAGAAACGTATCTCTAAGGGTATTCTGTTATAGAGTTAAATCGAGATCGTTTTTCTGCAAATAGGTATAGTTGTGTCTGAAAGCAATAAGATTGTCTCTGTGCCTTGTGGAATAATTATGTTCTGTGCCACAAATATGAAATGAGTTGATGTTCTTTTTTACATATAAGCAGCACTCTAAAATAAAAAGGCTCGGAAGTGTAAGTATTCCCCTAAAAAGGAAAAAGGGTTTACAACTCTCCCTCATGCTCAATCCATACAGGTTTCTGATGCAACGTTTTTGAAGTATGAATAAGATATTCATTGATGATTGATGAGATAATAGTGCTGCCTTTTTATTTACTATATTTGATAGCATCTTCAACGTATAACATGCTCTGCTTATGTTTCCAATGACATGTCCAGCCTAGTCTCGAATCAATCCTAACTAGCAAGAAAGTAACTGTGTCTTCAGTTTTTTAGTATCTCATCTATATTATATTCAACGCTGAGCTGCTCAGATGCTCTTCTATGTCCAAAACAAATTATCAGAGTTTTCGCTGTGTTCAGTTTGAGATGGTTTTGGGTGAAGTAATTTTCTATTGTGTGGAGATCGACAGTTCTTTCCTTGAGGGATTCGATGCTATGCTCAGACAACACAAGTGAGGTATCATCAGCGTATTGTTGTATGTTATCCTGGAGTTCTTCAGGTAGATCATTAGTATCAAGAATGTATAGTAGAGGCCCCAACATGGAACCCTGAGGTACCCCCTACACACCCATTCTCTGATTCAATTACTTCACCTTCAATATCTGTGTCGGCCACATACTGTTTGGGGTCAGAGAGGTATGATCTAATAAGTCCTAGAGCCATCCCACGAAAACCGTATCTTACCAATTTCTCTAAGAGCCTTTTATGGTTGACACTTTCGAAGATCTTGCTCAGATTCAAGAACATAGCAAGTGTACATTTCCCATCGTTCAGGAGGTAGCTATCTTACTTATTGCCGAATATATTGCATCGACTGTGGATCTGTGTTCCCTAAATACATACTGAGAAGTTCTCAGTAGAGCAAAAGTATCCAAGTAGTTAACCATTCTGTTGAGTTCTTGAACTATAAGATATAATATTGTGTAATTTGAGAATATGACTAATTTTAGTAAGTTCTCTTTGTTACTGAAAAATTAGACTTTCAACTTCATTCACAAAGAAGATACGAGAGTAGATGGTTGAAAATGCCCTGAATCCCTTCGAGAAAAAGATCCTGCGTCTGTGCTTGCCGAGGGCACTGCCTCGTCCCCAGATACTTTAAGACTTACTAGGTGGGGTGAAAGTAACCTCCTTGTTAGTGAAAAAAAATTTTTTTTATGTTTCTTATTTTATTCGATGAAGTCCCATACTTATTCCAGCGATTTTCTTCTGGATCCCGTCCGAAAACTAATTATCCGGAAGGTCGGAAAAATACTCCTACGCAGCGTCAACGATTTCCTCGCGTGAGTTCCTAAATTTTTTATTGATGAGCCATCTTCAGAGGTTTGGGAAGAGATAATAGTCCGTGGGAGCCAAATCGGGCGAATACGGTGGATGCGGAAGCAATTGGAGCCCTAAATCATTGATTTTATCCGTGAATGGGATGCTATTGTGCGTCAGCGCATTGTCTTGCAAAAACGAGATTCTTTTTCGCTTCATGTGAAGCCGTTTTACAGCGATTTCGGCTGTTGATGGTTCTTCCTTTTTGAGGTAGTCTGCGAAGAGTATGCCATGCTATCCCAGAAAACTGACAGCATAACCTTTCCGACTCATTGAGCCTCTCTCGACTGATTCGGAGCACTCGTGCTGGCTTCATTCTATTGCCGGGCACTCATTATGTTTTCTGGTGTGTAATAGTGGATCCAATCTTCATCAACAGTTACCAATCGACGCTAAAAGTCCGCCCGATTCCGCATCGACAAGTCCAAACACTCTTTCAAAGTGCTCACGCGTTCATGTTTTTGGTCTCGAGTCAGCATGCTCGGTAGCTAGCGGCAGGATAACTTTTTCATATGTAGAACTGCACAATCTCGCCCAAAATATGACGTGTGCGCTCAGTACTAATCTTTGTGGCATCTGCTAGCTTGCATACCTTCAGTTGCTAGTCAGCCAACACGATTTTATGTATTTTCTTAACATAATCCTCTGTAACCGTATCGGAGGGTCTGCCGCTTCGGACTTCATCGGTAGTGGAGTTAGGCCCACCACGAAACTCTCGAAACCAATATTTGAATGTGCAATCTGACGAAGCATTACACTCAATATACTTATCCAACTTTTCTTTTGTTTCCTTCGCCGTTTTGCCTTTTAAAAAGTAATGTTTTATGAGAGAACGAAAATCGTTTTGGTCCATGCTAAACATGATGGGAAACACTTTAACCCAGTATCCCACTGAAATTTGGTATGTCTACCTATATATAAACGGACTACTAGGCACCATAACCTTTTTTGAAGTAGCAGAGCATTCTGGCGGTCAAGGAGGTTACTTTTCCCCCCCACCTAGTAAAATGTAACTATCAATGAGATAAAAACACAAGGTTTAAATTTAATCTACACTTTATTTGAAAAAATTCGACGACGTTTTGCTGACACAGCAGCTTTATCAAGAATGAAAAATAGAATGAAGAGTATGGTATTATAAACAAATCGTAGAACAAGTTGGATGAATAACAGGAAAATCCACACCGAGCCATTGTACAGTTAGTATGAAAGGTAATAAAACTAATTAAACAAGTTAAGTAGGGTGAGTAATTCAAATCTACCTGTTCATTCAAAAGCTTGTCCGAATGTTTGTATCTATTTATTTCTAATGCTTCTAGGAGATCTAATTTTGAACTTTTGATTTTATATGTAATATGTCAAAGTTTTATTGAATGAATGGTTTTCTTTTATTAGGTGGTTTGAATAATTTGAATCAGATTTATTTTTATCGAAGCTACGTTTATGTTCAGATGTTCTTATGCCAAAACTCCTATAGGTCCTACCGATATAAATTTTATCACAAGAACCGCAATTGAGTTTATAGATTCCTGATTTACTTGATTTTTCAACACGAGATTTATTATTTTTAATATGTTTACCTAAGTTATTAGAAGTTTTGAAAGCTATATTAAGATTTTGTTTGACGAGAAAGGATTTAATATTTGTACTTGCAGAACCGCAGAATGTTAAACTGTTGAATATTTTATAGTCTTTATGAATAGGATATACTTCATTTATTACTTTCTGATAGAGTTTTTACGAATGATTAGATCTATCATATCCGGATTATACGAATTATTAATGGCTATCTGTTTGATGATGTTTAATTCTTTATTATAATCTTCTACTGATAAAGGTAAATTGAGTAACCGATGTACCATGCTGTTTAAAGCTGCAACTTTGTGTTGAATTGGATGTAATGAGTAGTTATGTATAATTGTATCAGTATGTGTTGGTTTACGAAAGACCGAAAAAACATGATTATTATTTTGTTTAGTGATTTTTAAGTCCAAAAATTTATGGAATCGTTCTGTTCAATTTCTATCGTGAATTTAATGTTCAAATGGATGGAATTAATGAAATTAACAAATAAGTCTAATTGACGAGTAGTTCCAATGAAACATACTAAGATGTCGTCAACATATCTATACCAATAAAGAAATTTAGAAATGAGTGGATGTGTATGAATTTTCTGTTCAATATTATTATTTATGAATAAAAAAACATCATCAAACAGATAGCCATTAATAATTCATATAATCCGGATATGATAGATCTAATCATTCGTAAAAACTGTATCAGAAAGCAATAAATGAAGTATATCCTATTCATAAAGACTATAAAATATTCAACTTTTAACATTCTGCAGTTCTGCAAGTACAAATATTAAATCCTTTCTCGTCAAACAAAATCTTAATATAACTTTCAAAACTTCTAATAACTTAGCTAAACATATTAAAAATAATAAATCTCGTGTTGAAAAATCAAGTAAATCAGGAATCTATAAACTCAATTGCGGTTCTTGTGATAAAATTTATATCGGTAGGACCTATAGGAGTTTTGGCATAAGAACATCTGAACATAAACGTAGCTTCGATAAAAATAAATCTGATTCAAATTATTCAAACCACCTAATAAAAGAAAACCATTCATTCAATAAAACTTTGACATATTACATATAAAACAAAAGTTCAAAATTAGATCTCCTAGAAGCATTAGAAATAAATAGATACAAACATTCGGACAAGCTTTTGAATGAACAGGTAGATGTGAATTATTCACCCTACTTAACTTGTTTAATTAGTTTTATTACCTTTCATACTAACTGTACAATGGCTCGGTGTGGATTTTCCTGTTATTCATCCAACTTGTTCTACGATTTGTTTATAATACCATACTCTTCATTCTATTTTTCATTCTTGATAAAGCTGCTGTGTCAGCGAAACGTCGTCGAATTTTTTCAAATAAAGTGTAGATTAAAGTTAAACCTTGTGTTTTTATCTCATTGATATCATGAATCTACATCAAGTAACGGCCTCCACAATTCAAAAATGTAACTACTATAAAAAGTGATACCACAAGTTTCTTTATTCTGAAAAAAAGAGATCTTTGGCTACCCTTAGTTATCAGGATAACATATTAAATAATTGAGTTTGAAGCATTCATTTTAATGCGGCATATTCTAAATAACTGGACGTACAAGTACATGAATTTACTTGTCAATCGGCGTCGCGTCATTAGTCAGACTTGTTGTAGTAATTAATTAAAATACGGGTGTCCCAACGTGATAAAGGCTTATTATGAACTCAAACACGAACGTTCCTCCGGGATATGGGGAGGGCAGGGATAGGGGGTCGTATAATTGTAAAGATACCGACTGGCTTAGTCCCAACAATAATAGAGACTCGAGCTGGCCATTTATACCCGGCTCCAGGATCATTAATAACAATAATAATAGTGGAATATTATCGGGGTATATGACGAACGATTGTCGTTGCTAAAGTGTATTTTCGAATCAAAAGCTACTCACACATGACATGTTTTGAAGGAAGAAACGCAATCAATAAAGAAAATCATGCGCAGCAAATATACGATGGGTAACGTGACATTCGAATTTTGATATGTGTCAATGACGTTTTATAACTTTTCAATGGGAGATATTTCAATAAGAATGATTCGCGACGGAAAACTTGGTATATTTTATGGCTGATTTTGAAATTTTTATTGCGAAGTAATCTTTAGTGTTGTAGTGATTACAAATTAAAAATATTTTAGACTATAGGTTTCCATAATAAAGTTACATACAAAAGTTATGATTTTTTTATGAGACACCCTATATGTTGTTTCACTTTTGACTTTGTCAGGAAAACTGAAGGTGAATTCGTTCGAAATCCACAATACCTGCCTTGAATGGTTTATGAATTATTTGCAAATTTTTTTTAAAAAACATTTTTATGCCCTCAATGTTGATTATGAAGCTTCAGATGTACAACTTTTGGGATAGTAATTGTTGTTGCTTGAACATATGATACATTTTGTTGATCTATGTTACACTCATTTGAATCTCACTGTTTTTTCCAAATGGCATACCCTATATCTAAACTAGCCTTCATTTTTCCTCACAAAGTCAAAAATGAAACCAAATACACTTCTCTCCTTTGTTTCTTACAATTCTAAAATATTACTTACAAGAAGTTGTTTTTCCTAATCTTCTACCTATGTCTAAGTGTGATAAAAAATTCACGACATACCTGAAACAATAAAAATTGTTAGCAAAATTGAAAGTTATGAAACAATATAGATCATCGAAGTTACACTAAAAGAAACAAATTCATACTGAACAATTTACTGCCTTCGTAGCCGGCTCGGTGGCGTAAAGGATATGATGCTCGTCTCCTGCGCAGAGTTACCTGGGTTCAATCCCCACAAAGTTCGAGCGATTTTTCAGCTTTTCGAAACATTAACGATCCCTTCCCTCGGCACGAGAGGGGTTCGGCAAGATTCCCGGGTTAGTGAGGTGACAGAATTCTCCGGCGTTTCATTGACCGAAAGGCAGAAATAGAGCAGGTTAAAGGAATAACAAACAAACAACCTGCCTTCATGCATAACCAAGGTGTTTAAAAAAGACAAGGCAATATTTAAATAAGTGATTGCTGAAGTCCTTTCATGAAGACAATTCATATATACATAGATTTAAGTGTAATCGAAAGATGCAGATTTTTTGTTAACCGCTTGATATATTGAGGTAAAATTTTGAAGGTACCGAAAGCTTGGAAAGAAGCATTATTTTCAATACGAAACAACATTTCGGACTCACCAGTGGTGCACGTATGGACACAGGTTATTCTCAAAGAAAAAAGTAGGACGCTACTGATTTTCTCAAAATTGAAAAATCTTTTTGAATATTCCAATCATTTTCCTGAAATTGTTTTGTACGACAACCAGGTTTTGGGTGTAAAAATGTTGAAAAATTTTCTAGAAACCCTTGCGATTCCATTGATAATACCTGTTCTATACTCAAGTCATAAATGTGTTCAAAAATGATTAACGTCAGTGTCATTTTAGTGTTTCTGTTTTTCCAATAATTTTGAATATATTTATTGAATTTGAATTCCGAATGGGCTTGCTTTCAAAGACGGAATATGTTTCAGATCCTTTTTTTTCAGTTGATCTATCATAAGTTGCAATTTACTTTTGAATTAGTTTACTGCGCTTATCATCTTGAAGCTCCAAGTTAATGGTGTCAGTCAGCCATTTTTCGTTTTTCAACATCTGAGTTTCATCACCTCTTTCGTCGAGATAAGCTGTTATTTCGGGCAATAATTCTCGAAACCTGACGTACGTGAGGAGAACTAAATCAGTGTGTTCAGCTGACTCCCTATATTCCAACTGCAACTTATGGAGCCGCCGTTGCAAGCTACGTGCACTGATGGAATTCACAAAAATTTTATAGCAATGCCCATAATTTCACCATTTTTTAAAACTTTTAAACACAAAAACTTGTTGATGTAAAATGCAATGGAATGAAAAAAATGAAGGCAGATCTTCATTAGCTCAACACAATGCCACAAAACCGTTTTTGTTTCCAGTCATTGCTGGTGCACCATCGGTTATAATGCACTCTCATTTATATATTGGTAGCTAGTGGTTTTTCACAGAATTGAAGAAAACGTCATAAATATCTTCGCCACGGGTCTTCCTTTTCAGAGGTATGATTTTCAAAAATTCTTTTTTAGCCAACATGTCATTGAATACCATCCGAATAAAATTACACAGCTGGACAGTGTCTGTCATATCGGTGGATTCGTCGAACTGTAAAAAAAAGTATGTACATTTCATGATATCATGTAACAAGTTTATCTGCCATGTGATGACTCATGACTTCAATACGCCTTGTGACAGTCGGACGAGATAACTGAAGTTCTCTAACAGCAGACATGATTACCCTTTTATTTTTAGAATCTCCAAATAAAGTCTCACCCGTATCAATAAATGCTTCTTTCACAACCGATCCCTCTTCGAATGATATCTCGTGTTTCGCCAATATATGAGATATTTTAAATGACGCGATCGTAGCAGCTTCTTGATTGTTTGGCTGGTTTCGTGAACATGATTTGTCCTTTTTTCAAACAAGATATCAAATCACTTACTTTTCGTTTTCTTAATTCACTCTGTGGCGGAAAATCCTTTTCATAGTCTTCATGAACTGTTTTATGATGCCTCTCCAAGTTACCACGCTTAGGTATTGCAACTGACGCACGGCAAATAAGACAAATGCACTTATCCTTCACCATACAAAAGAAAAATTCTTCCTCCCAAACGTTATTAAAATGATACGTTTTAGATCTCTTCGCTGCACTCATTTTGTACTATTTAATAATAAACTTTGTATCGACGTAGTATTGCCTTCAAGTCACAATTCAGAATGACTCCAATTCCTGCAAGCGCAACATTTATATCGGCGTGAACGAAAGTCTCCAATGTTCCCGTCAAAGGCGCCGCCCGAAATTGCTAGAAAAGCGGCAAAAATACAAAACGTGACTTTTCTTTGACAAGTACCGCACGTTCCTTTGATAAAGCCGCCTTTTGCCTCTAGTAGAGTGTTATTTTATAACGTAATACATTTTTGTAGTTTAGTTACCTCCATATTAAAAACTTTTTTCTTCTCGAGATCTACTCAAAAAGCACTCGCGATCGACCATTTGAGCACCCCTGTTCTATACTTAACCGTAAATAAAATCAATATTCATTTTAAAATATTCAGAAAAGACCACATTCACAGATGCTGTAATAATATTACTTTTAAAATATTTAGAAAAAACACATTCACAGATGCCATAACCCTTTTTGATTCATTTAGTTCCCTAAATCATAAACTTGCAGCCTTCAACTCCCTGGTCTATAGAGCGTTTACAGTACCGATGGCGGAGATATCTTTCAGGTCAGAAATTAAGTGAATTAAACAAATAGCCATGAACAATCATTTTCCAACACAATTGATTGAAAAAAACCATTAACAAACATAATAATAACCAGACTACAAAACTTCTTTACCCCATTGTGAACAAAGAAACTGCTAAATATATCTCTCTGAGTTATAAAAGACATTTATCCACTAAAATACGCAACTATTTTTCCAAATTTAATATAAAAACATCCTTCAATGGCACACCTCACCTAGGAAAACTATTATGCAATTCAAAAGCCAAACTGAATAAATTTAAGAAATCTGGAGTGTACAAAATCGAACTGCATGTTGTGTAGGCCAAACCTAGACTCGTTTCAAAGAGCATACTCATACAGACAAAATTTCCCCGATTTCGAACATATCACAAATACAAATCATATTTAAATTCTGTAAACCTGAAAATATTACATGTCTGTAACGAAAATAATAAATTGAATCTTCTGGAAAGATTAGAAATCAACAACATTAGTAAAAACACACATTATGAAACACTCAGCAATCAATGAGATGGAAAAATTCCTATTACTTAATCTATAATAACCTCACCCCTCCTGAACCTAGCAATAATATAAATACTGAAAGTGAAGTAATATTCGAAACTAATCTTGTCCTAAACATAAAAAGTGAACATTTGATGAAATGTAGTGTATCATTCACCATTCAACAGTTATTTGCATATTTTTTGGGTTTAATTTAGGTCAACCAGAAATTTTTGGAAAGGTTATAAAGATAAATAAACCCTTGAACAATAAATTACATAGTTTATAAACACATTGGATGATAATTATGACTAATAGATTATAACCCTGAATATTTTTGCTTTCTAGGGCGAGTATTTTATATGGGGTTGACTTACACTTCCTCTTTGAAATACTCGACAAAGTCATCCCCCAAACCACCTATTTCCAGTAACAAATAGCGCCATCCGCCCCACACCCTTCTTAAAAAGACATCTAAATTTGCAGTCACGGCGTCAGGGTCTTATTACAGCCTCGCCATCTTGCGCATTATAATATAAATACAGAGCGAAAAGATACAAGCAAGCACTGGATAATATTAAGGGCAAATTTCATTATGGACGGCAGAACGTGCTAGCAGTGGGGCAATAGATTGGAAAGGGGCGCAAATGGGGTCGAAATGGCGTACGTCGACGCCACGTAGATACGGTGTATGTACATGTGTGTGTGTGTGTGTTAGTTGCACCCCCAACTCTGTGTTTGAGTGTAGCACGTATGCACGCGAGGCAGATCTCAGATAAATGGGGCAGCTTTGCAGATATGTAGGTTTTGACGTGAAAATATGCAATGTATTGGGTGTTCCGTGAACAACGTCCCAAGCTATAGCTCCAACACTTATTGATCGATTTCAATAAATCAAAAACCAAATTGCAACTGAACTTGACCTTTACTTGATGTCATTATGATATCCCTATATGTTCAGTTTTTCTTTGATTACTCATTGATTTTAGATACCTTCTGCGAGAACAGTATCAAAATGATGTATTTTGTGAGAAAAATAAACTATTGAAGAAAACTCACACTTTCAATTCATCAACGTAATTCCCAGAATGGAAGAGTGCTTGAGTTTGTTATGATATTTTTTAGCTTTGGAAAGATTTGTTCATTATTTCAGTTCGAAAAAATGATGTGATGGGACCTTTGGTCTGATTAGCCACATGCGGATGGGCATTCTCAAGCAGCAGAACGATGGCCTTTTCCAACTTCCAGGTCCTTTGTTGTGTCACAATAGGCTGTTGCATTTATTATCTCATTACTAGTCAGATATTCCACAATCAATACTCGGTAAAACTCAACAAATCATCACTGTCGTGGTGGTACTGCTCAAGAAAACTCAATGCATTGCCTGAACGTTTAGTTTTGTGCAAAACAGTCAACATTCTCGGTACCCAACGTGAGCACAATTTTCGGTAATTCAAGAGCTCGGTTACTATATCGATCAGGTTCAAGCATTCGCCACTGTGACGTCTTAAACACTCGGTACACAACACAGACAAGGAAGAATCAGACTTCAATAACGTCAGTGCATAAGCAAGTGATGTAGTTACTCAGTGTACATGCGCATAACGCCGACCACAGCGCTGCGGCCGCGATGTGACAAAATGAAATGAAGGACTATGTGTTGCAAGTGCAAATCTCGACTGGATCTATGAAACAAATTTTCAATTAGAAATATTCTTAGAGTAGGAGGAATGCTTTGTTATACGGAAAGTTTGGAAAAATAGCTCAGGAAAACGTGAGAAAACTATTTTTCTTTTTATGGGTTCACAGATTCTACTAAGTGGGGTGAAGAGTAACGTTTTTGACATCCAGAATGCGCTGCTACTTCAAAAAAGTTTATGGTGCCTTGTAGTCCGTTCATACTGGTTGCTTCAACGAAAACTAAACAGAAGCTATATCTACCAAGATATTCATTCTGATCAGAACGCAAAAACAGGTCAATTTTTGTTTCAAAGGGGACATCTTTTGGGATACAATACTTGCCTGAACTATCAACCCCCTAACCGGGGGTTGCAATCCTTGGACATTTTGAATAAGGAAGATGGGTCGAGTGATGACTCAAAAGAAAGGTGGTATCACTTTCTACATTGCCTTGAACGAATTTTTATTTTTAATTGAAAATTGTAAAAGATACAGGGTGAGCAACTGAAAAATAGGGAAGACTATTTCCCTGAGTCTATTCAAGTTTCAGTGAGGTAAAATGGAACAGATCCATGCTGATCAATGGCAGTCATCATCAAGTACCATCCTCACCTCGAATTCAACCCCTAGAGTTGGAGTGAGCACCCTTGAAAATTTGGAAGAGGGTAGATGGGTCGAGTGATACCTCCAAAGAAAGGTATTATCTTTGTCTCCATCTCCGTGAACGAATTTTCATTTTTGATTGAAAACTGTAGAAGATACAGAGTGAGCTACTGAAAAATAGAGGAGACTATCTATCGCCCTGAGCTATTCAAGTATTAGTGCAAAAAAATGGAACAGATTCAAGATCAAAGGCTGTTATCTTCCGAATCACCATTCACATCTCAAATTTCAACCCCTAGAGCAAGGTACTTGAATAGCTCAGGGCGATAAATAATCTTCTCTATTTTTTAGTGGCTCACTCTGTATCTTCTACAGTTTTCAATCAAAAATGACAATTCTCTCACGGGAATGCAGACAAAGATAATACATTTCTTTCGAGTTATCTCTCGACCCATCTACCCTCTTCCAAATTTTCAACGGTTGTCACCTTTGCTCAAGGGGTTGAAATTCGAGATGAAGATGGTACTTGATGATGACGGCCATTGATCAGCATGGATCTGTTCCATTTTACCTCACTGAAACTTGAATAGTCTCAGGGAAATAGTCTTCCCTATCTTTCAGTTGCTCACCCTGTATCTTTTACAGTTTTCAATTAAAAATGGAAATTCGTTCAAGGCGATGTACACAAAGATACATCCTTTCTTTTGAGTCATCACTCGACCCATCTTCCCAATTCAAAATGTTCAAGGATTGCAACCCCCGCTTAGGGGGTTGATATTTCAGGCAAGTTTTGTACCCCAGAAGATGTCCCCCTTGAAACAAAAATCAACCTGTTTTTTCGTTTTGATCAGAAATGAATATCTTGGTAGATATAGTCTCTGTTTAGTTTTGGTTGAAACACCCTATATATAGGTTGACATACCAAATTTGCGATACTGGCCCTAGTTTTGACAGCTGATTGTGGAAGTATTTTCTATCATGTTGAGTATGGACAGAACCATTTTCGTTCTTTCATGAAATATTATTTTTTTAATATCGAAACAACGAATTCTTCAATAGTATAATATTTGTTATTGAAATGGAAATAACTTTGATCTAAACAAATTTGTAATCATGAAAGAATATCTGATTTAATGATAGTATTGACATGATTCTTTTGTAATAATTCTTCAACTAAGTAATACGTATCTTTCGGAGGAATGTTGGGAAATAGATTCTTAACATCGAAAGAAATGAGTTTGGAATTAGGTGATATAATTGTATCTTCGATATTGGCAATTAGTTCGTATGATTTTTGACCGAAAATTTAGATTTAAAATTGCAATGTTTTATTAGCAAGTTGTTAAGGAATTTTGAAAAAGTGAAAGAAAGTGCCGTTACATAAGAAACAACAGGTCTAATAGGGTAATTAGGTTTATGAAGTTTTATCAACGAATATAATTCGAGGGATTGTGGATTGGAGTTAATGAATTTATATTTTTCGTGATCTGTAATTAATGATTTTCTGTCGAAATTATGTTTTTAACCTCTTTTTGAAATCTTGCGGTAGGATCCTTAGTTGATGTTGTATAGTTTCCGACTGTTAAGAATTCTTCAGTTTTTGAAATATAATCGGTTTTACTAATCGCGATGACGGTGTTACCTTTATCTGCTTTAGTGAATACTAAATCGTTCTTGGTACTATTTTCACGAATTGTTTCTATTATTTTATATTCGGAATTGCCATGAGGTGATGATTTCGAAAAGTCTTCTTTGATCATTTTTGCTGTTTGATGTTTGGCTAGAATATTATCTTTGGAGTTTTTGAGAATGATTTCGGAGTCTATGCCTAACTGTTCAAAATTAGTTTTAGTATGTTTTCTATGTAAATTATGTTTATATCTTTTTTCTAATAGATATTTTTGTGGTTGTGTAAAATCGGTATCAATTAAATTAGTGAATCTGTCAAAAAATGTATTCTTATTTTCTGTACATTCATTCGTCTGAAGAAGCTACAGTGTAGTGAAACGCGTTACGAATCTTAATTATTAAGTGAAATTCCAAAACACACATTACTTGTTTTTATTATTTCTTAAGACTCTCAAAAAAAGCGTTTATTTCGGTAACGACTTCTTCGTTCGGCACAAATCTCTTACCGCTCAGCCATTTCTTTAGGATTGGAAACAGAAATTAGTCGCAGAGGGATGAATCTGGAAATTATGCTGGATGGGGCATCAGTTCGTAATCCAATTCGTGAATTTTGGCCATCGAAACTAGACAAGTGTGCACACGTGCATTGTCTTGATGGAACAGCACTTTCTCCTTCGCCAAATCAGGTGGTTTTTGCTTCAAATCAACGTCGAATCCCTCAAAAGCTTTGAATAATATTCGCCGGTGATCGCTTTACCTTTCTCGGGATAATCGATGTGAATGACACCGCGTGCATTCCAAGAAACTGTGGCCATGGCCTTGTTAGCCTAGGACTCTGTTTGGCCTTCTTTGGTCCTGTTTGTGATGGATCCATGTTTCGTACACAGTTACAAAATGGCGCAAAAACTCGTATGTATTACGACTGAACATCGCTAAACACTATTCTGAAGTGGTCACACGATTGCTCTTATGGTCGAGTGTGAGCAATCACGTCCAAATATTCGTATGAAATATGATGTACCCGTTCAACTCACGCACTATCATTCTATAATCGTTCGGAGTCACTAGTGCCGGTACGACCACAACTGAACTCTGTAAACCTCTTCTTAACCATTGAAATTGATGGCGCCGAGTCCCCGTAGTATTTATCTAGTTCCTTAGTTCAGTGACGGATTTTTTACGTAAAAAAGTAATGCTTTATCAGCACACGAAATTCACTTTTTTCCATTTTCGTAAAAATTCACGAGGTTGTTCGCTTTGAACCTCTATTAAACACCAACTGCACGACGTAGCTTGCTCAAAATTATAAAAATACCCATTGACAGATTACAATTGACGGCTGCCATGTTGCATTTGAAGTAACTGCGCGGATATTTCGAAAAGTCACTGACTAATCAAACCGCCCTCGTACAAATACCTGTTATTGGCGTGTGTTTTTTTTTACAAGCCGAATTCTCATTACCGTTAAATAATCAAAACGCGCTTTATCCATTTGTAAACAAAGTTATTCCGATGTTAAACTGACAAAACCTAAATTAAAATACATTGTTTTTGAAAGATGAATCAAATTATCCTTGTAATATCAAACGTACATGCCATGTATGATATCAAACAGCTTTGATCTCCTCGCATACATCGCACAAACCATGTCAAAACAAGAGAGTCACCTCCGTTCTATAAATACTCTTATATTATCGATTTAATTAGGCAAACTCGCCCCTGAGGCGACCAGAAGCGCGTTTGTTGACCCCAGAAATTTTGCCCAATACCTGATAATACATTATCGGTCCATGTCCATTTTGGGGAGAACGTTGTCAGTATTATTTATGAAGGTTAATGTTGTCGTTAAGACGTTTCCCCCCTTCAACCCTTAGCGTTAGTTCGACATTGATCGCTTTCTGATGATGTTCGCGTTACCAATTCAAGCGGTAAGGACGAAATCTTGTTTGCGTAGTTAGTAAAGTGGAAACTGGAAACAGACATGTAGTTTATTTGGATACTCGGAGATAAATTGTTCAAACCAAAGGAAAAAACCAAAACATTCGATTAAAACAGGAATTGAATGAATTGATCATGGTTACCCCAGCTTTGAACTCTCGATCATAATCAGACAAGGAAATAAGAAACTAAGAATAAAGTGCCTCCATATTTATGAATGAGTTCTCATTGAATTTGGAAAACCCAGATATAATTGATAACTATTAAAAGAGTACTATTTTTTGAATGCATTGAAAATTTAGGATTTTCATGATCGTTGTGTGTTATCACAGATTCAAAACAAATCACTCAAAGATATACCAACTGCAGGAATCACTGAAGATATGAAAAATAGACTGAATATATGAACACAAATAGCCTGCGTCCATTCATGGATATTGAAGAGTGTTCAACAAAATATGGCGCAAATGATGATGATGAGAATAGCAGATAAACGGTCAGGACAAACAATATCAAGTCAACAGTGAAGAAATCAGAAGCAGGCGTCCACAAGGTCTCTGAGGCACGTAGAAGCCTTAAGCTTTCGGGTTTGGATTCTGATACAAAACATAATACGTATAGGCAGCTCTCGCGCGAAATTCCAAAACTTTGCCGGCGAGATAAACACTTCTATTTGCAAGACCTGTGTAGAAAGATACAGACCCATGCCAATACTAATTTGCCGGGAGAGATGTTTTTAAAGATTGAACATATTACTCGGGACTTTAAACCCAGAACTTGGGCGGTCAGGAATTCCCATGAACAGTTAATCACCAGCTTGGATGGGGTGATTGGGGTGTGGCCTACTTATTGTAAGAACCTTCACATTGAAGATGGCATCCAGGCTCCTTTGTTAAATGATGAATATGAGCCTGATATTCTTTTTTCAGAAGTGAAATATGACCTGAAAAAACAAAAATTGCGCGAAGCTACAGGCATAGATGCCGTTTCTGCGGAAACTTTAAATTTCTTGGGCAATGACGGCATCTCTCTTTTACATAGTATTTGTAATAAAGTCTGGTCTTCCGGTGTTTGGCCAGACGAATGGTGCTTGTCTTTTTTCATTCCACTCCATGAAAAAAGTTCTCCCACAAACTCAGACAATTATCGTTTACTCTCGTTGGTCTCCCATTCAAGTAAGGTGCTACTATATATTTTACAGTCTCGTTTGGAGAGTTCTATTGGCTGGCAAATTTCTCTGGCGCAGACAGGCTTCGTAAAAGGACGTTGTACGCGCGAACAGATCTTGAACTTGAGGCAGATCATTGAGAAAGCCAGGGAACATTACTTTCCCGTTTATATCTGCTTTGTAGAATACTCCAAGGCTTTCGATAACGTCAAGTAGCCTAAACTGTGGGGAATCCTACGTTCTATGGGAGTTCCCTACCATCTAATTTTTCTCATTCAGAAACTGTATATGTTCAACTCAGCTCAAGTAAGAATTGACGGTTATCTGTCTGATCAAATGGCAACCAGAAATGAAGTACGTCAAGGATGCATCTCCTATGTTATTTAACATTTACTCCGAGTTTGTAATGAGACATGTACTTGAGAACTGACATGGTGGCATAACTGTTGGTGATAGCTGCTTCTCAGGAAGAATTGTTAGCTTTGCTAAGTAACCTAGAATAGCATAGTGCAGCGTATGTCTTAGTATTAACTATAATAAAACCAAGGTTATGATCGTAGTCAGGGAACATAACAACTATCCTGAAATGAAGTCTTTTAGCCGTTGCCAAGTAGTTCAAAGTGTTGTGTATCTCGATTCTTTGATCTGAAATTCTGGTGGCTGTGAGATTAGACGACGTATACAGCAAGCACGGGCGGCCATGGCGAAGCTCACTAAAATATGGCGTGACAATATCACTGAAAGCACCAAAATGTCGTTAGTTCAGACTCTTATTTTCTCTATATTCCTATATGCTTCTGAACTTGGACTATTAAAAAGGTAGATCGCGCTCACATTGATGCAATTGAAATGTGGGCTTGGAGGAGAATGTTGAGAATTCCTTATACCGTCCACCGAACTAATGTGTCGATTTTAAACTTGGTAATCCAAAGCGGCTCTCCTCCACTGTATTCACGCGAAT
Organism: Cryptolaemus montrouzieri; assembly: GCA_013387265.2. Taxonomy (NCBI): domain Eukaryota; kingdom Metazoa; phylum Arthropoda; class Insecta; order Coleoptera; family Coccinellidae; genus Cryptolaemus; species Cryptolaemus montrouzieri. The sequence goes on from JABFTP020000165.1 coordinate 5,330,999, forward strand.
TCTGACGTTCTTCGGTCACATTCATAGAGGCGATTATATGGAGAAACTTGTTGTCCAAGGTCATACTCCGAATGGGTGACGTCGTGGCCGTTCCCCTACACGCTGGGTGAATGCAACGAAACAGTTGATGGATGTGAGTGTCACAAAAGCCACCGAACTAACCCGAAATCGCGAAAGATGGCTTGCTACAATTTCGAAAAACGATTGATAATCTTCGTATCGGCAGCGTTCTAGCTCCGAATTAATGCATTTTACGAGTTCACAACATGTCTGTTAAGACATTGTGACTATGATGATATATATATATACAAATCCAATAAACGCAAGTAGACAATGATAATAGGATTAAAAGAGATCATAAAAAGTTGAAAATTAAAAATAGAGAATAATAGTAAATCCGAAAAAAATTAAGCAATATGCTTCCAATACAATACTAAACAAGACGAGATCCAAACCGAAGGAAAAATACACAATGCATTTTATAACCAGCATTATTATGGTTTATTGAGTTATATTCAACAAATAAGCACCGATTTGAAAGGCACAAAAGATTTTTAAAGTATTATAAATAATGAAGAAATAATAACTCCACATTTTTCTTTCAGATAATATTGTTATAAAGTAGTTACATTCATAAGAACACTTAACCGTTTGATAAATACGAGGGCGGTTTGATAAGTTAGTGACTTTTTCAATTTCCCGCGCAGTTACTTCAGCAACAGTGCTGCCGTCAACTACTATCCATCAGTGAAAAACTTTCTAATTTTAAGCAAGCTACATCGTGCAATAGGTGTTTGATAACCGTTCAAGGCAGACAACCTCATGAAATGAAGGCTAAACAGAGTCTGTCAGCCAACAAGATCATGGCCACAGTTTATTTGGATGCACGCGGTGTCATTACCTCGAGAAAGGTAAAACGATCACCGGCGAATAATATTCAAAGCTTTTGAAGAGATTCGACGTTGATTTTAAGCAACAACGGCCGCATTTGGCGAATAAGAAAGTGCTGTTTCATCGAGACAATACACGTGTGCACACATGTCTAGCCACGATGAATTGAAACACGAATTGCTACCCCATCCAGCGTATTCTCCAGATTTAGCCCCTTGCGACTATTTTTTGTTTCCAAACCTAAAGAAATGGCTGGGCGGTTAGAGATTTTCACGAGGCTATCATATACCAAGTAGCTTGCTCAAAATTAGATAGTTGCCCACTGATAAATTATAGTTGACGGCAGAACTGTTGCATTTGAAGTTGCGCGGGAAATTTAAAAAGTCACTGACTTATCAAACCACCCTAGTGAACAATTAATGTATGTTCATTTTTTTGTTAGTTTTTTAATGAAATTTACCTATTTACCGATCTTGTACCTAATTTTTGTTCTGATATAGTGGAAAAAATAACAATCGATAAAAAGTCAAATAACTCGTTCACAAATGGAGATTGTAGAATATTTTAGCACATTCAATTCAAATAGTTCCACATTAAGCAAAAGTTGATATTTTTAATGACTTTTTCATCAGAACAATTCGTCAAAAATTCCATTCAATTGTCAGAACGATGCCAACTATATAAAATATTGCAAATATTGAATGATATTTAACCTTCTCCCTCTCCAGGGACTACTGTGGTTTTCGCATCAGTAGATAACCTGCATAATTCTGAAACAGGTCTGATGTAGTTTCCTCTCTTGATTTTCAATGTCACGACCCCAACCACTCCATCTTTTCCGGGAAATATATCAGTGACCTGCCCCAACAACCAATCATTTCTTGGCGCTTTTTCGCTCATAAGGACAATAACGTCACCTATTTTCAAATTCTCGGTTCTCGTGTGCCATTTAGGACGATTTACTGAGGTCTGTCGATATTCCAGCACCCATCGTTTCCAATATGCGTTCACTAATGATTGCGCGAAGCGCCACTGCTTTCTACTAGTGTGATCAATATCAGTTTCGTCAAAATTTCTGACATCCGAAGCTCTCAAGAACAAAAATGATTCGGCGTCATAGCCTCCGGGTCCTCAGGGTCCACAGAAACGTGTACCAAAGGTCTAGAATTAACAATGTACTCTGCTTCGGCCAACAGTGTTTGCAATAAGTCCTCCTTGGGATTTATACTTTTCAGAATTACCTTGAGGGTCACTTTGACTGAAAATACCATCCATTCCCAGATTCCAGGTGTGGCCAAACGATGCCTACCACAGATAATTCATCCTGTATGCGCTGATAATCCAGTCTGTTGATCATTTCTCTGAGTTATCTCTCGGCCCCAACGAAGTTTGTTCCATTGTCTGTCATGAACTTCACTGGTTAGACTTTTCTAAACATAAGTCTTCTTATAGCAAGTATCGTGGAGCTAGTATCCAGAGTGCTAGCAAGCTCGATATGTACTGCACGAATCGTTTAACATGTGAAGAGTACTCCATATCTCTTCTCTTTCCTTCTTCCAATTGTAACCGACATTGATATCAAGTCAATACCAACGCATGAAAATGGAAATACGAATGATTGAAGTCTTTGAACAAGTAGTTGTCCCATTTCTGGGTTGGATAGTTTACATCTTTTTCTTCGGCAGCCTAAGCAATTCCTGAAACATTTTTTTAACAGAAGCACGACATTTCAGAATCCAGTACTTGGTCCTAAAGTTATTAATAACAGCTTCTACTCCTACACGATCGTTCTTGTGGTGGTAATGTTCAATGAGTAACTCAGTAATTTTATGCTTAGGATCAAGCATGATTGGGAAACGCGAATCGAATTCCAAATTTGGAATACAACTTTCAAGAAATCTACTTTTCAATCTTATGATTCCATCGTTGTCTAAGAATGGCGACAACTTGAATAGACGACTGTTTTTCACCACCAACTTATCTTTTCGCAGCGATAAGAGTTCACAATTGAACGTTTCATACTGGCAGATCAAAATTAGAAGTTTGTTGGATTTTTCAACAGTTTTTAATGATAAATTTGTTGCCACCTGATCGTTCCCAATGTGAATGCGTTCAATAAAATGCAACACCCATGCAGTTATACGAAGTACAACGGGAAACGATTAACATCTGGGATTGCGAGACCTCCTTTTTCATAGTGCTGTGTTATTACTAAACCTGTTTCCACAACATTTGTAACAGGTTCCGATTGCCAACTGTCTTCAAATTTTTGTAAGAAGAAGGGCCCTAAGAACCATTAACACTATTTCGTCAAATCAAGGTTCTTTCTTTCTTCTGTTGCAAAATCTGCCACATTTTGCTTTGATGGTACCCAATGCCATTGGGAAATTGTTGAGCTTTCATGAATTTCTCCTATACGGCAAGCGACGAACATGGGAAATCTTCTACATTCGGATCGGATCGGTTCCAATACCACTAGCGAATCGGTTCGATTGTGCACCTCATTTATTTCCAAACATAAAATTTTTCCAACTCTGCATGTTGATACCGCAGCTTGGAGCTCCAATTTCGTTATCGTCTGTTGATTAATTGGAGCTATTTTAAATTTAGCTGATGCAAAACTTGTGAGAAATTTTTCATGGTTGATTGTTCTTAAGTATGCTACACAAGCATAACATTTGTCACTAGAATCTGCAAATAAATTTACGTCCCCTTCGTTGATAAAGAACATGCTGAGGAAGTAGTATCTTGGAATTTTTATTGGTGCAGATCTTTTAAGACTTGCCAACCAATTTCGCCATTCTAAGAAGAGATTATCTCCAATTTGGTCATCCCAGTCAATCATGCTTAGCCAAAGTTTTTGCGTGAGAATTCTTGCATTCACCATAAGTGGCGCTAGAAATCCCAAGGGATCGAAAACAGACATAACCACAGAAAGAACTTCTCTTTTGGATGGCACTTTAACTCCGCTCGAGGTATCATCAGGAATCTTAAGGAAATTGAGCTATATAAAGTATTGCAAATATTGAATAATATTTAACAGAGACATTTGAACAATTTTGTTTATGAAAGATAAAGATTCCCAGCAGGTCAACAGATAAGGAAGTTTACATTCACCCCTTTGAAAATGCTTAGATATGTGGGATATCGGCAGACCGTATGGCCTGCTTGATCTACCGGCGTCACTTGTGGCCTGTCAAGAATTTAACAGTATTTTGACCATGGCGCATAAAGTGTTGAAGCAACCGGGACCATCTCCTTCGATCTGAGCTGATTAAAAACTAAACCCTGACTAGACTCCATAAAATAAGCATTGTTACATTCGAAAGGTAACCCCATCATGACGGTTTACATAATAAAATAGAATGAAATTACATGTAGAATGATTATGTGGTGATCCACTTTTATATCCGAGGCTTCAGGTGAATTTCCATCGCCCCAGCTTAAGCCACCTTTTGGAGAGGAAGAAAGCCTTTCAAACCGATTAGCGTTCCCATACCGGTCCTCATTATTCCAGGGCACGTACCGATCGCTAGCGGGATAAACGACTATAAGGTCCCGTTCTTTGCCGGATTAAAAACTTTTTCCATTTTTTCTCAATTTTACACCGAACAATTTCGTCGTCGCAACCCTCTCCACGAAAATTGCGATCATCCCGAACGGAAAATCTGTCCTTAAGGAAGCATAATGAGATGGCAAACACGAGTCGTGGAAATAAGTACGTGGATGACGTGGAAGAAAAAGTTGCGGTAAATTCAAGGGGATTATAATTGGAGAAATTTGGATTTGCATGTCGTTCGTCCCGGTCGGATCTATTAATGGGTATAAGGAGGGAAGGTTTTGCGAAGGCGAATGAAAATATGCTAATTATATACTTGGAACTTTCAAAGTATTTCAGAAGTTCCCCACGAAATATATAATAGTGCTTTGACGTGATCAGCGCCAAAGTATAGAGACATTATCAAAAGGAAATATGCAAATCGATTGTATAGAGTGAAATAAATTTGATATTTTAGGACGGCAGTTATGTGATGTATTGTAGATAGAGAAAAATGATCGCCCCCTCTCGAGCTCAATTTTCGATAAAAACTCATTAATAGATTTCAGCTATCTTATAATCCGGGATTTCCACTTGTGACGATATAAGTTACCTAAATAATATTTTCACAATCTACAGGCACTTTTTTAGAAGAATGCAGAGACGTATTCGAAAAAATTTTTGCCAATTGGTTTCTGAGTTATTTATTTATTTATTTATTCATTTATCCATTCGAAGAGCTAAGAAAGCTTTCGAGGAGAACCTTGTGACTTCCAAAGATCACAAGAAGCTCTTCAAATACTGACGTTCATCGCTCAGCTCTAAAGTTTCCATACCTATGGTGCGTCGATTTACTGGTGAACAGTGCGATGGTAGTGCGGAGTGCGCGAGTATATCACCACGACAAAGTCTATCAAAAGTCAAGGCAATTTTGACTGTTTAATAATAATATAATAATAATAATATGAGCCCTCAAGGGCTCAGGAACATTGTTTCTGAGTACGGGCTTAGCGAACGCTAGGTACCCAAGCTGAACCTGGCAGTAGGTATAAAATGCAACTTATCCAATGATGTACAATCTAAGGAATAAACGGGTGAATCGACATTGTACCACCATAACCTCTTGTCGCGTTCAAGATTTAGGAAGAGGGTCTTGTTCGGAAAGTGAGTCACAGTTTCCCTCGGTTAGCGACGGAAGCAGCGTGATATCGAGTAGGGATAATGCAACACAAAACCAAATAGGAAACAACGTCAACACCTCCCATCCGGCTCTTGATGTTTCAACGGCGGCGCAAGCCATTATGCCTACGACCACGAGAGCCGGACTCCCTAGGAAACGCATGAAGTGGACTCCAGAAATGAATATTATAAGATTTCAAACTTGGAATCAGAAATGACAGCATACAGATACGCGTTACATCTTGCGTTTATAGAAAAATATCCTGAATTACAGCACATATCCGAGCAGAGAATTTCGGATCAACGAAGAACAATCGTTAAAAACAGGCTACTTTCTACAGAAACGCTGCAAAGCTTACGAGAAGAGGTCATAATGGAACTCAGAAGCGAAAATGATACTCATAACGGTATACCTGCTGGAGTCAATGAAAGTATTACAGATAACATCGAAGCCACCGAAACGAATATCCACATGGAACACCCTCCTGAGCCGAATCAACAGAACGAATATATGTATTCAGCAAGATCAGAACTCAACAGAGCAATAACTGAATTCGGTGGTAGTAACCCAACTAAAAGACCTAAACTGCCCAAACTCAAGACGAACAAGAACACCAATATCATCCTAGCAAGCGTAAACTCAGTGTTTGAAGAATATACCGACCAGAACACCTTGGAGAAGATTCACACTTTGATTTACTGTGGAGCAGTAGCGGTTCTTCGACTTCACAAACAACAAATCTCCACAACTCTGATTCAAGCTGAGCCAAAAAGCGTCAGAAAACCACCATGGCAAAAACGACTGGAGAAGGATATTGATAATATTAGAGCATAAATCGGTCGCCTCACAGAATTCCTGAGAAACAGAAAACCCTCAAGGCGCTTGAAATCACATCTACGCAAAATTTATAGGAAAATTGGTACGAACACAAAACACCCTGATCACAAACAACACATCGACGTGTATATGGACACTTTGAAACAGAAACTCCAAGCAAAAGCAAAGAGGCTTTCAAGATACGTCAAGTGTACTGAAAGGAAACACCAAAACCAAGAGTTCCTCCAAAACGCAGCCAATTTTCATAAGGGAAATAACAAAACTGCGACCAACAATAACAGAGAAGTACCTGACGCACAGTGCTTGACCGACTATTGGTCATCACTATGGTCGAACCCCAAAGAACACAATAGAGATGCGGAATGGATCACGAATGAAAAAGAACGCCTCGATATCAGACATATGGACTTCGATGGAATAACGGAGGAAGAAATCACAACAGTAGTTCGAACGACCAACAATTGGAAGGCCACAGGTATAGATAATATCCACAACTACTGGTACAAGAAGTTTGATAAGCTCCATGGAGCCCTAGCGAAACAGCTCACGTATGTTCTTCAACATCCCAAGAAAACACCCACTTTCCTAACGCAAGGCTTAACATATATGCTACCTAAGAGCAATAGAACACAGGATCCGTCTCAATATAGGCCAATCACTTGCCTGCCAACACTCTACAAAATACTCACCTCATGCATATCCAATCGAATATACCAACACCTTGACGACAATAATATATTAGCAGAGGAGCAGAAAGAAACACCACGGGTGCAAGGAACAACTCATCATCGATTCTGTGATAATGAAACAGGCACACGTAGGGCATCGGAATGTTCATTCAGCTTTTCTCGATTATCTGAAGGCATTCGATAGTACCACCCATTCTTGGCTTGTTGAAGTATTGCAAATATACAAAATTCACCCAGCCCTGGTAGAGTTCTTGAAGACAACAATGACACACTGGCGCACGTCTCTGCAGGTCAACATGAACAATAAATCAATTAAAACCAACGAGATACCCATACGTCGTGGAATTTTTCAAGGAGACTCTTTGAGTCCACTATGGTTCTGATTAGCAATGAACCCATTGTCCTCAATGCTCAATAGAACAGGATACGGATTTAGGATAAAAGCAGAAAGGAATTATCATACAATCTCCCACCTGCTGTATATGGATGACATCAAATTATATGCTTCGAACAAGAAGCAATTGGATGATTTGTTGAAAACTGTCAGTGAGTTCTCGGCAGATGTTCATATGAAATTCGGGATTGAAAAATGTAAGATCCTGAACATTCAAAGAGGGAAAGTCATAGATGGTGAAACACAAGTTCCAAACGGTATTATACAGTGCATGAGAGATGGCGAAACATACAAATATCTGGGATACCAACAAGCCAGATTGCTAGACCAATAACAATCAAAGGAGAAGATTCGTTCAGAATACAGTCAGCGTCTGAAGACTGTGCTGAAATCATTGTTGAACTCGGGGAATTTAGTCAAGGCAATTAATACCTACGCCATTCCAGTGTTGCTTTACTCATTTGGAATAATCAGATGGACTAAGACAGAACTGGATGATATTCAAAGGCAGACCCGAACCATGCTGACAAAGTACAACAATCATCATCCAAAATCGTCTGTGATACAAACAACTTTGAAGCGGAAAGAAGAAGGACGCGGATTAATGGATGTTGTCAATTTACACACTGAACAGATAAAAAATCTCAGAGAATTCTTCTCTGCAAAAGCTGTCACTTCTGACCTCCATAGAGTGGTATCGTTGGCTGATAGAGGATATACACCACTAAATCTTGCTACCAGAGATGACCTGCTGAATCTACAGTTCCTATCAGATACTGAGAAACAAGAGCAATGGTCAAGAAAGGAATTGCATGGACGACATCACCATGAGATTAATCAACCACACATCGACAAGGAAGCCTCCAACAAATGGTTGATGAAAGGAGAATTATTCGCAGAAACAGAGGGATTCCTTATGGCCATCCAAGACCAAGTGATCGCTACAAACAATTACAAAAAATTTATAATGAAGGACGGAACATTACAAACAGATAAGTGCAGAAAATGCCATATAAGATCGGAGACTATACAGCATATTACGTCCGGATGCGAACAACTGGCCAATACGGAGTATCTTCACAGGCATAATCAAGTGTGCAACATTATCCACCAGAAACTTGCACACAAGTACGGACTTCTTAACACCTTCCAGCCATATTACAAGTATCAGCCGGCGCCCGTATTGGAAAATGACTCTATCAGATTATACTACGATAGGCCTGTTATCACTGACAGAACAGCAATGCTGGTGGATGTCGCCATACCGAATAATAACAACGTGCTGAATAAGTTCCAGGAGAAAAAGTCCAATAAGTGAATAATCACAAAGTCACGACGTCTGCGTCATAAATAAGAGGGGAAGAATTTAGTGCACTAGTTTATTTACTGAATCAGGAACCCCAACAGAAAAATTCCAATTACAGAGCTTCTCTACAAAAACAATTTAAGATAATTATAATTAAGTTCTACAGATATTCTATCAATGTTGACTAACTAATGAAAAACAGAAGCAAACATTTTCAATTCAAATGAAAAGAAATCCAATTCATATAGAAACAAAGTTGTCGATTGTCATGAATTTTAATGGTTTGCTAGATATAAAATCAATATTTTCTCGAAATAAACCAAGCTCATATTGAACAAATCGAAATTCTTCAAGTATAAATTACAGAAACGCATTAATCTTAAAACGACATAGTTGTAGTATAGAGCAGTTTGGGTTTAAGGTAGGTAAAATAAGGTGTTATGATGATTATGATATTGAGGAACATTAAAAGTGAGGAAATTAATCAAGGGGTAGTTGTAATAATTATTCAAAATTCGGTACAAAAAACACAATCAAACAAGACATTATATCGGCACAAGCTGACTTTATAATCACTTTGCAGCAAATTGCGATTACATCTGTAATTTAAACTTTCAGAATACTTTCTCTGTACTCTCTCAATTCTCTCAATATGAACGTGGTAAAAGGGTGACCAGATAGGTGTAGCATACCCCAAATGTGACCTGACTAGGGCAAAGTATACTGTTTTCAATGACTAAATATCTTCTTAATAATTCTAAGTATAAAACCAAGCATTTTAAAAGCTCTCGATACTATGCAATCCACATGAAGTGCATATGAAAGTTTGACATCGAAGACAATACCCAAGTCCTCAACCTGTTCAACCCTAGTCGTCAATTCGTTTGTAAATTTCCTAAAATCCTAAAAGAGTTCATGTGAAGTATTAGAAAAGCACTCAGAAATGTCATTGATATAGATGTCGAAAATAAGGGGTCCCAGGTGAGAACCTTGAGGTACCCCGGATGTTACAAGGTACATTTCTGAAGAGACCCCATTTATCACTACAAACTGTGACCTATTCATCAAATATGATTGCAACCATCTCGTCATTGATTCAGCCATACCAAAGTCCGAGAGAATACTTAATAAAGTAGCATGGTATAAACCGCGTCCACCTGAACAGCATCATCAAGACTTTGGGACAAGAAATTCATATATTGGGTTAAATTCGTGAGAACTGATTACCCTTTGAAGAAACCATGCTGATACTTTGTGATTCTAGAACTGCATAGATGAAAAAATCGATCAGTTATAATCGATTCAAATATTTTACCAAAGTGACTTAGAATGGACACCGGCCTATAGTTGTTAATTAGATTTGTCTTACCATTCTTGAAAATAAGTTATGAAACAAACTGTGTTTTTTTAAATACAAAGTATAAGTGATTCCAGTATTAATAGAGAGAAGGAAATGGATTAGAAGCTCGACGGTTGTAGATCGAAAGATTTCCAAACCGTAGTGCCCCCGATACTATCCAAAACTTTTGGAAGCTTTTGTCATGAAATGACTTCAGCCATTATCTCCTTGAATACGCCATGTCTTCTTTAAGCACCCTGTATATTCGTGAAGAAAAAAATTAAGCCTCTCTATTAATACCGAAATCACTTATACTTCGTTTATGAAAAAACACACTTTGTTTCATAACTTATTTTCAAGAACGGTAAGAAAAAACTGATTAACAACTATGAATCGATTATAACTGATCGACTTTTTCATCTATGTAGTTCTAGAATCACAAAGTATTAGCATGGTTTCTTCGAAGGGAAATCAGTTCTCATGAATTTAACCCCATATATCAATTTCTTGTCCCTAAGTCTTGATGATGCAGTTCAAGTGGACGCGGTTTATACGGACATGGCTAAGGCCTTCGACAAGGCACACCATGCTTCTTTATTAAGTGTTCTCTCAGACTTTGGTATGGCTGAATCAATGATGAGATGGTTGCAATCAGAAATGCACATCCGGGGTACCTCAAGGTTCTCACCTTGGACCCCTTCTTTTCGCCATCTTTATCAATGACATTTCTGAGTGCTTTCCTAATACTTCACATGAACTCTTTGCTGATGATTTGAAAATTCACAAACGAATTGAATCGTATGCTTCTCTTTGTTCTGTATGTCCCGATATTTAGAACCAAATGTCTATAAATGTCAGCACATACCTTTACAAAAAACATCAACATCATGCATACCTCCTTTTCTCTCAATAATCAGGATGTGATTAGGGTTGAACAGGACTTGGGTATTGTCTTAGATGTCAAAATTTCATATGCACTTCATGTGGATTGCATAGTATCGAGAGCTTTTGAAATGTTTTGGTTTTATACTTAGAATTACTAAGAACTCTAAGAATATTCAGTCATTGAAAACACTATACTTTGCCCTAGTCAGGTCAAATTTGGAGAATGCTACACCTATCTGGTCACCCTTTTACTCGGCGATCGTAGATCGAAAGATTTCCAAACCGTAGTGCTCCCGATACTATACAAAACTTTTGGAAGCTTTCATCGACGCCTATATGAATAAGGCACAATAAGCAGGAAGGCCAAGGGAGGTAAGAACGGTAGAACTGTAAAATGAGGTTCTTGCAAGACGATTCTGGTGCCTCCATTCGAAAATTCACCGACACTTTAGGTGTCAGCAATGGAAGTGTTTGGCGTTCATGAGAATTTGTTGTATACATACGTACAACCAACCACTTCTTCTTACCGATTTTCCGGCCTGTATCAATGGCTTTTGCGATTCCTTAATTTCCTATGCTAATCTCTTCACCGATAAAGCAAGTTTTTCAAGAAATTTCCTCAGGAATTTTCATAATAATCATGTGGTGTGAAGAAAATCCTCATCAAACATATGAAGATCGATTTCAACATCAGTTTTGGTTGAGCGTTCGGATCGGTATTGTGGGTGACTGCCTAATTCGACCAGTATTTCCACCAGGGAGACTTACGGGGGAGGTGTACCACCACTTTTTGAAATACACGCTTCCAGAATTTTTGGATGATGTACCTTAGGCCATAAGACGAAAGGTGTGGTATAAAGAAAGCTATAACAGGTTGATGCTTATTAATATTACGAGTTGAATGGTGTGTGCAAAAATAGATCGTCTAATTTGAAAAAACGGACTTTTGTCCGATCCCTCACCACTTAACATCACTCTTCCTACCTGTCTCCCTGCAAGACGTGAAATCTCTCCTCCTTGGATTATAAAACAGCCAAATAAATTACCACCCTGACACAATTCGACAAATATTCAACAAATAATAACATCATTATACAGAATCTGCGAAGCATAATGAATAGCTACGAGGGTTATAGAAAAGTATATACAGACGCATCCAAATCCGAGGCTGGCGTAGGAGCAGCGATTGTGACATCTAATTCTGTGCTTAAATTCACTTCACCATCACAAAGCAGCTTGTACACTGCTGAACTGTTCGCTATACTTCAAGCCTTCACGATCACGATCTGCCTATTTCAATCCACTGCTGGATGTAGGCTTTTCCCATATTGAACCATTTCTTTCTGCTAATAGCTTCTCTCATCCAGAGAAGACCCGCTGATTTTTTAATATCGTCTCTCCACCTTGTGTTTGGCCTGCCGATACTCCTATGCCCCACTCTTGGCCTCCATTCCATGAGCCTCTTGATCCACCGATTGTCATTTCTTCGAGCTACGTGACCTGCCCATGACCACTTTAGTTGAGCTGCCCTCTCCATGTCATCTGTCAGCTTGGTATTTCTTATGCGATCTGATAGTTTAATATTTAATATTATTCTCTCGTGGGGTCTTTGGGTTTTCGTCAATTTTTGGGCCAACTTCTTAGTAAGACACCATGTTTCGGCTCCATATGTAAGCACAGGAAGAATGCATTGGTTGTAGAGGTTTTTCTTGAGGTTGTGGGGTATGTCTGATGTCAGGACATGTTTTAATTTGTCAAATGCCGCCCACGAAAGGGACACTCTTCGTGTAATCTCGTCAGTCATGTTGTCTTTTTCAGTAGTTAGTTTTTGTCCTAGGTATATGTAGTTTTCGACATTCTCTAGTTGTTGACCTTCTACGTGGATTACGGGGTTATTGTTTGTGTTAGTCATTATCTTCGTCTTGCTGATGTTAATTTCTAGGCCAACATTTTTTTAATGATTGTTCAAGTCTAGGATCATATCTTGTAATTCTTGGACGTTACTACTTATCAGTACAATATCGTCGGCAAAGCGTAGATGATGTAAAAGTTCGCCATCAATGTTGATTCCTTTCTTATGTCAATCCATTTCTCTAAAGATTTCGTTCAAAGCTGCAATAAATAGCCCCGATGACACTGTATCTCCTTGTCGAACACCTCGTTTTATTGGAATGTCGTTGGTTTTATTCCATAACTGGACATGCATTATGGCGGAAGAATAGATGTTTTTTATCAGGTTCGTGTATTTGCTGTCCACTCTACATGCATTAAGAGAATTAAGGACTGCCCAAATTTCTATACTGTCAAAGGCCTTTTGGTAGTCTATAAAGGCTATATAAAGATCTAAATTATACTCATTGCACTTTTCTATTAGGTGTTTAATTGCATGAATATGATCCAGCGTACTGAACCCAGATCTAAATCCAGCTTGTTCACGGGGTTGCTGGAAATCTATTTTTCCCGTTAATCTTTTGGTGAATAATTTATATAGCTGGGATGAAAGGCTTATTGGTCTATAATTTCCAAGGTTTCTTATGTCGCCTTTTTTGTGGAGAAGAATTACTTCAGCCTCAAGCCATGCTTGGGGGACTTGACTTTGATCCAAGCATTTGTTGAACAATATTACCAGTTCTTGTTTTAGGCGGGGACTTCCACATTTGAGCATTTCTGGAATTATGCCATCTGGTCCAGCCGCCTTGGAATTTTTAAGATAATTCAGGGCTGAGTTTAATTCATTAACAGTAATTTCGGGAATATCCTCAGAACCGACATTACATATTTTTCTCTTTCCATCTTCCTTTTTCTGTGCGTTTCGTTGTAATTTGGAAATTTCCAAATTACTTCAAGCCTTAATACACATCAACTCGTCTCAAGAAAAAAAATTCATCATTCTAACCGATTCAGTCAGCTTCCTTCAGACACCCAAGAAAATATTCTCCAATAACACCGTCGCAATTAAAATAAAACGAGAACTATAAAAGTCCCGAACGAAAGAAACCATTTTAATCTGGGTGCCATTACACATAGGAATTCCAGGTAATGAAGAATCTGACGAACATGATCGTGAATTAATCAGTGACGAAAACGCAGTTCAGGTAAGAGACTTTGTGACTTTGTGAAGAGGCTTATAAAATCAAAAATGAATTCTGCATAGCAATTTAAGTGGTCGAGATTACCACTTGATCGAAAATCACAAATTGAAATCACGCGACTTAGACGTGGACACACGATCTTCACCCACTGTTATTTATGAGTAGGGAGCCACAGCCCCAATGTAACAATTATAACGTAAGACAATCAGTCGAACATATCATGGAAATATGCCCCAGACTCTCTGACTAGAGAAGACTATATCAGATTCCCGATAATTTTGAAGAAGCACTTGGACCAATTTGCTTTGAGAATACCATTAAGTGCTACAAGCTCTAAACATTGAAAAAATTTGAATATTCTGTTACCCTATTGTACCTCGTATATCGCTAATAACCCATGGGTTGATGCGATCTTTGTTAAATTAAAAAAAAGATAAATGTACTACGATTTGACACATGCAATGGAAACACCCTGTATACCGTGAAGCCTCTAAATACATTCTGCTGAATGAATCTCTTTACTTACAGCCAGCTAGAAATAATCGATATTGAATGATCGTTAGTATTTTTATGATGCATTCTGAGAGATAAGCAAAAATCACAAAATTCCGATTAAAAAATTCGTATCTTCCTTTTGTTTGATTTCAGGTGGCAATGATATGAGGAAAAATTGTTCAGAATTTAATTTTCTACAATAAAAAAATAGAAACATACATAATGCCATTTGGAATAATAAAGATGGAGTCAATTTTCGGAATAACCGGAAGTGCCACAGCATTCAAAATATTTTCAGAATCTCCAATCGGTCATTTTTTTCTCCATATACTTTTAATGTCCAATCTCGCGTGGACACCCGGTATATTCTAGTATGGTTGGCAACCCTAGTGAACATACAAATTAAATCATCTTGGGCATCAACATCCGTGGCATGACAGACAACACCTCTTCGCAAGAGTTCTTCTTCTTCAAGTGCCATGCAGATTCCTGCGTAGGCGTCCATCCTTTCACTCATCATATGATTGTATTGATTGCAGCATTTTGTAGTGTCTGGAAGTCCTGTATTCCTGTCCACTGTCGTATGTTTCGTAGCCAGGATAGTTTTCTCCTACCTACTCCTCTTTTTCCTCCTTCTATTTTACCCTGGAGGATAAGACGCTGGAAGTGATAGCGTTCTCCGCGCAGTACATGTCCAAGGTAGTCAATTTTTCTTCTTTTGATGTTTTCGAAAAGTTCACGGTCTATCAAACCAGTTCTTCTCAGTATATCCTCATTCGTTACATGTTCAACCCACGATACCCTCAGCATCCGTCGTAGGGTCCACATCTCGAAGGCCTCAATTTTATTTATAATTGCTGTTTTCAACGTCCATGCCTCGACTCCGTACAAGAGAACGGACCAGACGTAACATTTTACTATTCTATATCTGAGATTAAGATTTAGGTTTTTGTCTGTCAAGAATTTTTTAAGTTTTATAAACGTTGTTCGAGCATGCTCGATTCTGCATTTTATTTCTTGATCAGGGTCCTATTTTTCTGCTAATGGTCATACATTTGGTTTTACGGATGTTAATTTTCAAACCCAATCTCTGGCTTTCTTGATTTACCTTATCTAGTAGAGCTTGCAGGTCATTTGCACTATCTGCCAGTATCACGGTATCATCCGCGTATCGAATATTGATGATGGGAATTCCGTTTACTTTAATACCCATGGGACTGTCGGAGATTGACTCGATGAAAGCTCTTTCCACATATAAGTTGAACAACATCGGAGATAAGATACACCCCTGGCGGACGCAAGAGTTAAGAATAGAAAACTATTATGAAAGTGTTTAGTAATAGATCCATTATCCAATAGAACTGGCATCAATATTCAAGGACCAGTAATATAAGTGTCATTAATTGTCAAAATATTATTGGTAAGTTTTTAATGAATATGGTTAACTTTATAGTGTATAATTTTGTTCACTTATATTTCATTTTGCTTATAGCAAACCTTTTCTGACACTGTCTTGAGCCTTTTCATAAACTGACATCATTGTATTTACAAAGAATTGAGTGAATAAAATTGCTAGCATTATTCCGACCGCTATGTAGTAGTCCATGTAATAAAGTGCAACCAATTACTGTTTTTACTGTTCATTCGATACATTATATAATAATACAATAAAATAATCGCTGTCATAGTGCGACGTTCCAAAAGATGAATACATTTTTTTATGACCCACGATAAAAATCTATTAATAACGCGATGATGTAATAGCCGTTCGACGAGATTTCAAATAATGAATGCATACCGACCGATATCGGATTTAAAATTCATGCAAATCAAGCAAAACGCAGGTGTGTAGCCACGTCGAGTCGGTGGAATATTAATGCCGAAAGCGAGAGTGTGATTTCAGTTTCCGTTGAGTTGAATGTGCCAAAAGTATGGGCCATATGTGGATTCGTCCGAACAAAGCGAATGTAGACTGAAAGAGGTTATATACTATTTGCTTGTTTTCGACAATATTTTACATGTTCAATTTCTCAATATACTAACGAACTTGCAACGCGTTTCATCACACTTAGGCTTCATCAAATACATAGAGCATTCAAATGGATGTCCAAGAAATACTCAGCATTCATTTTGAGAAATCTTCAGACTCGCACATTACTCCTAAAAGCAGATAGAACCACCCCCTCCCCCTCGTTGGCGAACGAGTTTGCCAGCATTCAACAGCTAAATACTTGACTCTTGAACACACCGATGTGTAATGATAATTATTTCAAAGAATCGAATTTGATGAAACAGATCGCAATGAATAATGGTTATAATGCAAATTTAGTTAGCAGCATACAACATAAGAAAAAACAAAAATTAGCTTTACAGCATATATATCCAATCGGTAAACACCAAGACAAGACATTCAATAGATTAACATATATAGGCAATATTAGCAATAGTGTGAAATCCTTTTAAAAATTCAAATTTAAATATAGCGTTCAAAACATCAACAAATTTAGGTTCATTTATCAGGAATTATAAATCTCCAATATATAAAGAAAATAAATCAGGTGTTTATAGATTGGATTGTGCAGATCGAAATTGTTTTTATATAGGTGGAACAGAAAGAAATTTTAGTGTTAAAATCTCTGAACATAAACGCAGTTTCATCAATGGAAAAACCGATTCAATTCATTCAAATCATCTCAGGGAAAATGGTCTTCCTATTCAGAATTTAAAATCCCACATCTGAGAAGAGAGGTATAAAACTCAACCTTCTGGAAGCACTTGAGATTAACAGATTTAGTAATTCACAGGAAATTCTTAATGGTCAGGTAGACATAAATAACTCGCCCTTATCAAATTAATTTCCTAAACATTAGTTGAAGTACGCATAGGTCTGAGTAGATTGCCTCATTAGTATATATATGAATTTGTTATTAAGATATATTTGTAGTATTCATTCGCTCTTCATAAAGATACTGTGTATCGAAACGCGTCGAGCATTTAATAATATGATTTAGTAGAAATCATCGTTTACTTGTATTTGTACAAGGTATTCAGGTTGATGCTGTTTACATAGACATGGCTAAAGCGTTTGATAAGGTGTATCATGCAACTTTGCTGCGAGTTCTAGAAGACTTTGGTGTGGTGGGGTCCTTATTGAAATGGATCTTATCTATCGTATAGAATACAATATGTTGCACTCAATGGCGCTCATTCCGGTTGTATTTGTGTTACATCGGGTGTGCCCCAAGGGTCGCATCTGGATCTACTGTTATTTTCTATCTACATAAATGACAATTCGGAATGTTTTCATGAGTACGCGGCATGATTTGTATGCCGACGATCTCTGAGTTTATAGTGACATAAGGTCCCATGACAATATTGTGCTGTTTCAAAGAGATCTGGCAGACTTTTTTCTTTTTGTCAGACCAGGTATGTTTCATTAAACATTATAAAATGCAAACATATGACTTTCACAAAAAACATAAATGTCTTTGATGCTTATTTTTCTGTTGACTGTCTTTCGAGTAACACGTGGATCATATCGTTTCAAAGGATCTCAAAATGTTCGGGTTCGTTCTTAGAATAACCAGAAGTTTTAGTAATCTGAGATCTTTGAAGCAATTATACTTTTCGTTGGTTAGAAGTAATTTGAAATATTGTGTGTCTGTTTGGTCCCCTCACTGTCACAAGTACATTGACAGAATTGAGCGGGTTCAGAAAAAAATTTTAAAAAATTTCAACTTCACGACCAGAACAAGAGAACATTTGGTGAATGAATTCAGGAAGTTAGAAACCGCTGCAAGAAGAAAGGGTTTAATGATAAATGAAAATAAAACCAGGTATATGATAGTAGGACAACAAGAAAATGAAAGGCACGCAAATCTGCAAATAATTATTGAAGATAGGACATACTGCTTTGAAGAGGTAGAACAGTTCAACTGTGGTGTAACATTGACGAGAACAGGGGAGGAAAAAGTAGAAATACAGGAAAGGATAGCTGAACGAACAAAATGCTTAGGAGGATTATACAGAGTGCTCAGGTCCAAAAATATATCCAAAAACGCGAAGAAGAAAATTTATCAGAAGATCATCAGGCCTGTGGTAACATATGGTTGCGAACTGTGGAAGTTGAATCAGAGGGAAAAATATACATTAGAAGTTTTCGAGAGAAGAATACTCAGAAGAATATATGGTGGAAAAAAGGTATAAAATCGTTGGGAAAGGAGAACGAACGCCGAGCTTCAAGAATTGTATGGACAATCCTCAATAACAAATGTGGCTAGAGCACAAAGAATGAGATGGCTTGGCCATGTTTTCCGACTGAGAGACGATAGAACAACAAGACAAGTTTTGACAAGGGGAATAATGGGAAGAAGAGGCAGGGAAGACCACGCACAGAATGGATCAAGATGGTGGAGAAAGATATTGAAGAGCTAGGAGTGAAGGACTGAAATGGAGTGGGCAGTTATGAATAAAATGAAATGGATAAGAACGTGTAATGAAACCATGGGCCTATGATGCTTAATATGCCTGTAGAGCTTGCCTGGCAATGGTATTAATTATATATATATATATATATATATAATAATTATTAGGATAACGTTAAATGTTATAGAATATATATATATATATATATATATATATATATATATATATATATATATATATATTCCTATATATATATATATATACCCTATAATTGG
The DNA here is from genome assembly GCA_013387265.2 of Cryptolaemus montrouzieri. NCBI lineage: Eukaryota > Metazoa > Arthropoda > Insecta > Coleoptera > Coccinellidae > Cryptolaemus > Cryptolaemus montrouzieri. The sequence continues at coordinate 5,350,345 of JABFTP020000165.1, forward strand.
GTGTTTCCTGTTGGGATTCCTTTGTTTCATTAAATAAATAGATGAATAAAATAAAAGGATAATGAAGAATGTGGTCTATAGTATCGAGTCACCTGCGTATAGGGTTGCTTTTATTGACCCTCGAGAAATGCCGTTTTCTAATTTCCGTCCGGTAGAGAAGTGGTTTTTCACTTGCAAGCTGAAGGTTCTATTTGAGAAAAATTTTTGCAGAAGGCTAATAAGTTTTCATGTATACAACAGGTCAAGAGTCTTGATAATTAGGTATTTCGATATCATGTCAAAGGCTTTGATGATATCGAAAAATATGACCAAGAGTCTGTGATTGTTTTTGAAAGCTGTAAGGATTGTCGATTCTAAGGCACTATATTACACTGCTGCTATGTTCTAATGCATCTGGAGATTGTGTAATTTAACCACTGATGTGATACAGACCGTTAAATCCTCTTGCATTAAAAATTCAAAACAAGAACGAACTGCCAGAGTTTTGGCGCGCTAATAGGAAAGCATTGGCTACAAGCGCTATTTTTTGTGACTGGTTCGGGAATTATTGTGTTTCAAGAGTTGAACCTTATTTAAAATAGAAGACTTTGAAGCTGTTCTGCTCCAATATTCCAAAATTCTCACCAAAATACATAGATATGCATTAAAACTGTTCTTATATCAAACCTAACCTATACATTCTTCTATATTGATAGTATTTCTCCCATATCGACACCACTGTTTTCGTATCTATTTATTTATTGACATGTTCAGCAATGATTATTCTTGTATTTTAATTGTTATATTTACATAAGGGAACTAGACACTACTTAAACAAATTGGAATCCATTTTTGAATCAATTATGCTTAGAAAAACATTTATTAGTGTTTACATGAATAGAACAATGTTATTTACATATTTACAGAACTTATAAAGTGTAATTTCGAAGAAAATTTATAAAATGGTATTTAAATTCAAGATATTAATATGTTTTTTCAAATTAAGTTGAGTGGCCTATAAGACGTTTATGGAGAACTAATAATGCTAAAAATAATGAACTGGCAACCAAGAAGAGATAAAAGAAGTAGAGAAAGACTTCCTACTCGCTGTAGCGATAACATTAAAAGCGTCGCCGGTCATTGGATGAGAAGCTCAAGATAGGACACAATGGATGTGCTTAATAGAGGCCTACGTCCAGCAGTGGACACAACTGGCTGGTAGATGATGATGATGTATGTATGTATGTATGTATGTATGTATTATGTATGTATTTCCTTGAAATTACAATAATTTGTAGGAATGTGTCAGGTAGGGTAAGTAGGTATATTACATAAAAATTGAAAATTAACGATAGACAATAAAACACACGAATCTAGACTCTAAGTCAAAAAATCATTGCTAAAATAAATAGACTTTTGTGTCAAAAACATCTTCAGCTCAGATTTGAAACTCTTAACACTTGTACAATTCCTAATAGATAAAGGCAATTTATTAAAAAGCCTAGGGACGTAAAAGTTAGTGGACCTACCAGTCCCATTCAGGCGATGACGAGAGATAATAAATTCGCCCCTGCCTCGGGTGTCATGGGCGTGCACAGAAGAGAAAATTATGACAATTCTCATATACATGAACACACATCCAAAAAATGAATAACGACGGCACAGTTAAAATGTCTATGTCAACAAAAAGCTGCCTGCATGAGTGACCAGGGGGAACCCCGGCTATAATTCTAATTATCTTCTTTTGACAAATGAAGACGCTCGAAGACAGAACAGAAGCGCCCCAAAACTTTATTACGTATGTCAGTCTGCTAGCTACCTCGGCGTGATAGAGGTTCAACAACTGATTAATGGTCAAAATATGGCGCAACGATCGAAACTGGTAGCAAATTTTATTGAGTTTCATACATAAATCTACGCTATGAGGCTTCCAGGACAGAAATCGGTCTACCGTGATGCCCATCTAATCCAGAATGATCAAACGTCAAAGAAATGGGTCCTAATTCACGTTTCTGAGGCATCTGAAACAGGACAGCCTGACATTTGTTCGTATTCGAATGTAAATCAGGAGAGCAGAACCAGTCGAATAGGTTAGATAGGACCTAACCGCATCGTCTCTCTACAGCTTCGATGAAATTATGAGAAACAAGAGCAGAGATCTCGTCCGCATATGCCGTAAAGTGCGTATTTGGTAGTAAATTAGCTAAATCATTGACGTATAATATAAACAGAATCGGTCCGAGGACCGATCCCTGCGGCACGCCTGTCTTGACCTCAGCATAAGCAGACGACACCCTCCTCCTGCTATCAAAATGAAAACTATCCACCGTAACATACTGCCTGCGATCATTGGTAAATGAGTTCAACCAATCGAGAGGAACACCCCGTATGCCACAGTCATGAAGCTTCCCGGAGAGAATTTGAAAATTAATGCAGTCAAACTGCTGAGATCAAGAAAGATCCCAACAGGGCCTCAACCGTCACCAACAGCGCCTCGTAGAACGCCCCCAAAGCGTTATCAGTTGATTTCCCCGCCAAAAAGCCGTGCTGATTTTTGGACAACATACTGAATCTCGATAAAAACGGCAGGAGCCTAGACAAAAATGCATATTCAAAAATTTTTGAAAATACTGAAAACACGGCCACAGGCCTGTAGTTCTTAATAGAGTCTAAATTATTCTTTCTGAAAATGGGAACCACTATATTGAGGTCAGTTGGAAATTTTCCTGAAGAAAAACTTAAGTTTATTAGATAAACTAGAGACTCAACAATATATGTCCCCATTTTTTTTATTGAACAGACCGGAATCTCGTTATGGCCAGAACTCCACTCATTTTTCAATTTATTTTTTTATAATATTCACAAGTTCATCGTCCGACAGAGCAGACAGAAAAAAAACTATCTCCGGATTTCTTGGTATAATCCGATGTGCCCAACTTTTTATAATTGCTGGTGCTTATGGAATCAATTATGTCCAGCAGCGCTCTGCTGAAAAACTCTTTGAAACTTTCAGAAATCAATCTGGGATCATCAGTTCTCACATTATTTACCACTCAGCTACAGTCGTCCATGCCTCCTTAGAAGGATTATCCGAGGAAAAAAATTGATTTTGATAGTAAGATTTTTTGGTGTTTCGTACTAAATTTATGTGTGACTTCTTCGCCTCAAGATAGCGAGGCCGCAACTCCGGGAATGACTTGTCAAGGAGAAAAACGTCCCTCAAATCTGAGCTTGATTTTCTAATCTGCTGACTAACCCACCTTCTGTTGGAAGGTGTATTACATATACGCCTAGATTTTGGGAAACATGCATTAAATATTGACATGAAACGCTTTATCGTATGCACTATCTATATCATTGAAATGATACAGTTCCGACCAATCGGCTTCAATAAGATTTCTTTCAAATATGCCGATATTATTTGTCGAGAAAATGCGAGACTCATTGGAATATGAATTAGACTTGAAAGTATCGAATATGTTACAATGAGCTACAATAGTTCCATGATCGGAAAAAGTATTATCAAGCACTACATGATTGTATGGATGGGCCCCGCATTTGTATAAATATTGTCAATTGTTCTAATAGTATGAGGCTTGTGTATTCTGGTTGGCCATTTAACAATTGGGCTCATATTAAATGTTGATAGAACACTCATAAGACTAACAAACAATAGATCAGCAACCTTATTGTGTATCATAGGGTACGAATCAATGTTTACATCATCACATAAATAAACACATACGCCAGGTTTATACAAATAGTGGAGAACACAAATTTTTCAGAAACACATTCAAATCACCACTAGGCGATCTATAACAGTTCAATAGAATAACACACCTGGATTTTGAGATTAATTGTACAGCACTCAATTCAATAGATTTCTCACAACAAAACTCACCGACATCGATCCGAAGAGACTCTATTCCATGCCTTATCCAGGTCCCGACACCCCCGCACTTAAAATTAGATCGGCCATAAGAATCTGCTAAGTAGTAGTTCTCGAGTCGAAAAGACTCGATATGTGCTTCTTTTACCCAGGTTTCCTGTAGACATATAAAATTGAAGTCGTATTGTGTTAAATATTCGAGCTCAATTTGGTTCACTTTATCAGAGGTTAGCCCCTGTATGTCCGGATTGAAAATTAAGGATTCTGTGGAAGATCCCTTGGGTGCTTATTGGGCCACACACTGGCATCCATAATTCTGGAGAAGTTTTCCTGATAAACACCCACCTTAAATGAAGAGTACTGCTCGGGATATTCGGAGTTTAGTTTCGTACAAACCACCTCCGGAAAACTCGCTCTCAAAAACTCACTGATATTCTCGGCTGATGTATCAGGATGCAGTCTGTACACATGCACATCCATAAATTTCGGCACTGTTTTCAGGCTGTCAGAAATTTTTTTACCGATTATTGTACTAGTACGGTTATTAGAATTCCGTTTTTTATTAGTCTTACTAGAACTGTGGACCGCTGATTAGCAGCAGGGACATCCGACTCAGTCAGTTTAATCACTTCTTTACATTTTAAGGCCGGTAGAACACACTGAATAGCATCCGCGACCTGTTTAGAGTTAATTTTCTTTACTTTATTGTTATTGTTTATCTTCGATGTCAAAAAGAGAGAACGGGAGTACCCGGAAAACTTCCACGGTAAACTTCTTTCCTTAAGAAACTTATCACCTCAACCTGTTCCTCAGTCCTTTTCTCAAGATACAACGACAATTTACTCACAAGTTCCAAATTATTCTTGTTACTCCTCACTTCGGTTGACAGCCGACAACACTGTTCACACGTTGCACTTTTGAGGTTTTTCCTTTTCTCGATAAAAATTTCGTTCATGTCACGTTGATTATTCACAAATTCATTAACTAGGTCCTTAGTTGACCCGTTGGTCAGCTTTTTATGAATTAATATATCGATTAAATCATCTTTTGTAAGCTTCTTTAATTCCGCTGCTAAGAACTTATGCTTCTGACTTTCGGCCATCTTGCACTCCTGATGATGATGAATAATGCTATCGTTCTGAAATTTCGGTAGTTGATTTAGCTAGTCCAAAACTCTATTCCTAAAATATTTTTACCTCAATCGCACTTTTCATTTAATAAATAACACCCTATATATTTAGACTGGTTCGATGACACTTGTTATTCCACTTTCAAAAACACTTAACTCATAAGTCTAGCTTGTTTCGTTCATGAAATATCCTTGTTTTACTTGAAAATTATCGATATTTTGCTTTTTGAAAAAATTGATATATCTCGAGAACGGCGTGAGCTACCAAAACAATGAAAGGAGTTTTGCAAATAAGAAACCATGCGGGACATAACTCATATCAGACTGAATCTCAGTCAGTATACAGAGTGCTCTTTTTTCCACCTCACATTTCGAAACGGGATTTCAAGTTTTCGAGTTATGGCGAAAAAACAAATTTTACTTACCTATCTGAAGTTGGCAAAGGAGGAAAAGTACACATCCCTATTTTATTATATGAAAAAAAAAACAGGTTTCTACCTCAAGTTTTCATGCGCTACTATAATTATCGAAAATTATATCAGACATCATATTAAAATAATTCACATTCACACGAAGTTCGTCCATTCCATGATTGCCATCATCATGATTTTCTATACCGCGAGCAATTCAAGACAGATTATTCAACTCCAACAAATTTATAACAAGTCGGGAGTTTCTACAAAGTGGGATAATCAACGCTATTAATTACTTTTGCGCACAATTCCTCTTTTCCTTACTTCCCTCCACCCTCTTTTCTCACCGCCCCATTCCTACTGAAAGTGCCAGAAGGCAGTCTATGAATATGTATCACGGAGATGTTAATCTTTCAATAATGCTTCCTACATAACTTTTTTCACAACTTCAAATGAATTGAAACGTCTATGTAATTAAGGAAGAAATATGTAAGGGGTTGTTTTTAACGCCAATTAAAAGTAGATAAAGTATACAACACAATATTGTATTCAGGAACCGTTTCATCTTTTCCAATATAGTTCACTATAACCGAGATACAGCTACCCCACAAGTCTAACTAAAATGGGACACACTGTATATCCAGTATAATTTTTCAAACAACTATATCATGAATAAAAGAGAAGTGGTTATTTCAATAGTACATGAGTTCCAAGATAGTATTTGATGATTCGTTTAGATACAAACTATCACAGAAAACAGAAAACATTTGACCGTTTATTAATATTTTCTTCATTTAGTGTATTTGAAAATAATCAGCTTAACATCCAAATTAATTTGAATTGAGTAAGTGTAAATTCAAGGTATATAGCTAATTTTCTTGTGAAGTTTAGTATAATATTGTTTCGATTATGGATTTTAATGGATTTATTTATTAACTTATTTATTGGTTCATTAACTTATGCATTCTTGAACCCTTCAACAAATTGAAGAGTTAAAAGAGAGGTCGATGTTTAATAAGTACAGTAAAATCTTATTCAACTTCGCACTTCCTACATTCTCGTTTTCACCATTCGCAGTTAAAAAAATGCGACCCAATGTCTATTTTCGCGGCTAAAGATTTCTTTATTGGCGGATCTAAGCGGTACATTAGTACTTACATATTTTATGTATTAATAAATGGGATTCTGTATCCTTTGTAAACGTCATCAAATGGACTAACAAAAAGTAAAATTGACCTAAAGTACGTTCTTAAATGAAATCTACGCATCATTGTTTCGGATTTTTCTTTGACATTAGCCGCCTTTACCGCGATCGGTGTTTTTGAGAATGTAGACAAACGAATTGTTTAGGAAAAACGACCTTTATACCTAAAACATAAAGTATATTGTTAAATATTTCAGGTTAGGTTAGATTTTGAAGGAGAATGCCAAACAACATTCATTTCTAAATGCCAAAAGTCTGCCCTTGGATTGATACACTGTTGCTACAACTCTGTGACAAAAAATATCCGGAAATTCTCATTTAAATTGCTTGCGTTGAGTATTTTCAAGTATTTTAAGTTTCTGTATGTTGGTAGGACTGTCCTTAATACACACACCACAAAAATTGTCGCATCACCTGGTATTCTGAATTCCACAATCGATTAAGCTGGTCGATCGCAGTTTCTTTGTCAACATATGTTTTTGGACATATGAGGGGAAAAAAATCTTATCTATGTAGTAACATTTGTTTCCATATGATCTTAAACACGTCTGAAACTAGAATGAGTTTATTTGACTATCAGTATTTATTCAATTTCTCTTCAGTTTTCACGCTAAATTAATGCAAGTTTTTTGTAAAGGCTGCTGAACGTCCTGGATGCTATTTGAGTGATCATGAAGTGGTAAGAATTGTAACACTTCTAGAGGAGGGGCGAAGCCAACGTTGAGTGGTTAACTTGTTGAATGTTAACTAAAACAATATTTCAAGAGCATTTAATCGGTACCACCAAACTGGGGAATATGGAAGAAGGGCCGGACAGGGAAGAAATCGGATAACAACAACACTTGATGATCGTTTAACTGCTCTAAGAAATTGGCACTGTACGGCTAGAATGCTACAAAATGAACTTGCACTTTCCAGAAATGTGCATATTTCATTCCAAACTGTTAGGAACAGGCTCAGAGAAGACGAAATCAGACCAAGGGTAGCTTCTACCGGCCCGCGTCTCACAAGAGAGCATCGAGTTACAAGACTTCAATTTGCGAGGGAACATGCGAATTGGGGTATTCCAGAATGGTCGAATGTTCTCTTTTCCGACGAGTCCAAGTTCTGTCTAGTATCAAATGATAGACGCATGCCTGTATACAAACGACCTGTGGAACGGTATCAGCAATGCAATATCCGGCAAACCGAAAACTTCGGAGGGGCTCAGTAATGGTGTGAAGAGGCATTTGTTTCCGTGGTCGAACTGAGTTATTCCTAGTGAATAATAGAAGAATGACAGCGGCCAGATACATCGCAAATATCCTTGAACCCCATGTTATACCCGTTGGCTCATTGATTGGCGAAAACTTCATTTACATGCATGATAATGCTCGGCCTCATGCAGCTAGAGTAGTTACAGAATTTCTGCAAAATGCCGAAATTGATATTTTAAGATGACCAGTCAGAAGTCCCGGCTTGAATCTCATAGAACATGTTTGGGACAACATGGGGTGGCAAATTCAGCAACGTAGGATGCCTTGTAGAACACCCCAACAACTAGAAAATCTGCTTCCTGAAATTTGGAACTCAGTGACTCAAGAGTACATCCAAAATTTGTTTGAGGGGCTTCCGAGACGTATACTGTCAGTAATTAGGGACCGGGGAGGAAACTCGATTTTGAAAATGATTAGTAACCATTCGATGCTAGTTGATTGGTCTCTTCGCGAATGTTTGAAGATGGTAGAATTTTTAATTTTTCATTAACTCGAAAATTGTTGATATTTTCCATCATAAACTCATCTCTTTTGATATCTTCTTATTTTACACTTCTGATATCTTCTTATTTTACACTTCTGAAATGAGTTACCAAGCGACTCTTGAATGACAACCCCTACCCCCAGCTAATTTCGAAATTCATCATAGGAATTATATAGTATTTATAATACGAGAACATGTTTATGTTTGATTCGAGAATAAGACTCTCTTGCGTGAATATGGAATTTTTGCAATCAATCTCTTCCATTCAGCATCCCCAACTCAAAAATCATACAAGTGATTACAGGTTGAGTGGCAAAGTTCCAGAAAGATTTTTCTATTTTCTGAATCACTGAGGCATTGGTTTCAGTTTGGCAATCGAGGTTTTCTGGCGTGAGGATCAGGATGAGGGGATGATGGAGAAACTGATTGGATGCTCATCTAAACAGGAAAACGAGATTTATTGAACTTGTATTCAATTGAAAACAAAAACTAACTTGATTATTACAACAATTGTTCAAAATGACCTCCGCCCACCTCCATACAGTTATACAGACGATTTTCGAACTCTCTTCTCACATTAGCGAAAACTTCAGGAGTTAAAAGTCGGCATTCTGTGATAATCCTCATCCGCAGCTCCTCCAGGTTTTCTGGTCTTGTGGCATAAACTTTAGATTTTAGTAGCCCCACAAAAAAAATCTAGGGATTTAAATCTGGTGACCTGGCTGGCCACTCAACAGGTCCTCTTCTACCCATCCACATTCCTGGGAAATTTTCGTCTAAATATTGGCGCACCCGAGCATCATAATGCGGAGGAGCACCGTCTTGTTGAAAACGCATTTCGTCCTCAGAAAGAGTTGGATCGTTCTGTAAAATTTCTGTCAATCTAGGATGTATGTGTTCCTCTAACAACTGTAGGTAGCCATTTCCATTCAGATTACCCTCAATAAAGAAAGGCCCAACTAGATGATTGCCAAAAATTCCTGCCCAAACGTTCAACTTCTGAGGCCTTTGCGTGTGGGCCTCTCTAAACCAATGAGGATTCTGTGTGTCCCAATATCGACAATTATGTCTATTCACTTCACCACTGAGCATAAAGGTGCTTTCATCAGAAAAACAGATGTTATTCAGAAAATTTGATTAGCGTTTAGGTTTTCACTTAGATTTTCACAAAACTGTAAACGACGATCTGGATCATCTTCGTTTATTACATGCACTAATTTTACCTTGTAGGCGTGAAATTTGTGATGTTTCACGATTCTATGGACAGTTGTAGCTGATACACCAGTCAGACGAGATAGTTTTCTGATCGAAGTAGTATTCTCCATTTGTAGATGACCCACTACTGCCACTTCCGTTGCCTCATTTCTGACAGGACATGCCACTTCATGTTTTTTGTTTGCCACCGAACCCGTAGCTAGGAATTTGTCAACCAAATATTTAACGTACTGGTGACTGACTCCTTTCTCTTTCAGGATGGTTCCTATCGAATATCCTTGCCGTTTCTTTGGCACAACTGTTATTTCGAATATACGTCGATACAATTTCGACCCTTTCCTCAGTGGAATAAACCATTTTCAGATTAATTTCAACTGACGAACAACAACAATAATGACGAACTGATCTGAATAATAATAATATTTCATTGCAAAATGAGAAATAACAGATGACTGCACGCCAGATGGAAATGAAAAAATGTGAACATTTTCAATGCAGAAATCAGCTTTATTTCTTCGTAATTGATGCTCAACACATCGTACCCCAATACTTTTAACAGTTTCGAATTAATTTTAGTTGATAATTTCAAATGACGATATTGAATTTTCGAAAGCGACATCCTGTATGGAGAGCCGAACTGAATGAAATGCTTTAATCATTCTGGAATTCAAAAACCTTTCTGAAGATATGCCACTTGAATTATTTGTATGATTTTCAAGTTGGGGATGCTGAATGGAAGGGTTGATTGCAAAAATTCTATAACCACACAAGAAAGTCCTATTCTCGGATCAAACATGTTCTCGTATACCGAAATGAACCAGTTTCAAAAAGTTATTTGGATTTTCAATGTTCCTGCTTCGGGACACCCTGTATGATGATTCTGAATTTCGAAAATACCAAATTCGAAGAGAAAATTGCAGTACCTTTCCAACGAGGTGCCACTTGACCTATTATCGATCGAATGATTTTTGAGTTGGGGATGCTGGAAATAGGGGTTGATTGCACCAACTCCAAATTCACAAGTGTAGGTCGTTTTTCTAGACCGAGCATAAACCTGCGCTTGCATTATGCCAAAATAAATCTATTTCATTTAGTATTTGGGATTTCCAGGAATTCAACTTCACCTCGGTTGGGACACCCTGTATGTTAATTTAAAATTCTAAAATGACAAATCAAGGTGGAGAATTGACAGACCTTTTCAGTAAGGTGCCACTCGACCCTTATTCCTATGATGAATTTCAAAGTTAGGGTTGCTGGGGGTAGGGGTTGATCTGAGAAGTTTCGAATTATTTCGAAAATGCTCCCCTCGAAACAAAAATCGACGTGTCTTGGTGTTTTTCGCTATTCGTAAAAGTGTATAGTATTGTCGATGCGATGCGACAATTTTGTGGACCAAACATGAACGTGATCTGCCAAAATATTGTTCACAACAGCTGTCGAAACCAGTCGACCTCTGCGAATTTTACAATGGAAAAATATTGAGCAAAGAGTTTGTGTCAAATTTTGTGTTTTGAGTGAAAATCCGTGTGTTGGGTCGTTGCGCATGCTGGGAAAGGGTCATGGAGACTCTGTTATATCGAAAACACAAGAGTACGAGTGATATAAAGCCTTTAAAGACGGCGAAGATTTGCCTCGTTCCGGACGGCCTTCGACCTCTTCAACCGACGATAACGTCCAAAATATCAAGAAAATGGTGCTCGAAAATCGTCATGCTAGTATTAGAGAGATAGCTCGTGATCTCAACATCTCTTGTGAAACCGCTCGTTTGATTTTGGTGAACCAATTGAGCATGCGACGCGTCGTCGTTTGGCTTGTTCCAATAGAGTTGAGATTTCTTCAAAAACAGTATCGAATACAGGTAGCTGCAGACATGCTGAATCGTGCGAATTCTGATATTACGTTCATAGGACGGGATATAACTTATGACGAGACATATCTATATGAATATGACACACTAATCATCGAAATGGGTTGGGAAAATTAGCTAAAATCGCAAAAACCTAGCCAATGTCGTTTGAAAATCAAGACAAGGCTGATTATTTTCTTCGATATTCATGTTGTGGTTCATCATGAATTGGTTTCGTAAGGTCAAACTTCTATTTAACCATTTTGAGACGTTTGCGTGAAATTATTCGCCGTAAACGCCCGGATTTGTGGCAAAACCATTCGTGGAATTTGCATAACGATAACTCACTATCTCATCGAGCCACGGTTATTGAGGACTTTAAGACCAAACACTCGTTAAATACCATCGAGCAGCCGGCTTATTCGCCTGATCTATCTCCGTGTGACTTTCTTCTTTTCTCCAGACTGAAATGTTCCGATGATTGAAAAAAATGTTGGCACATGTGTATCGCTTGGAATTGAGCAAATTTTGAAGAAGATCCAATAAATATTGAAGTAGATTAATATTTTTGCGTTTTATTTCAAATTTCTGGATAGTTTTTGTTACAGTGTATATTCTACTGCATCTGGAGATTGTATCATTTAACCACTGATGCTTTACAGATCGCTAATTCCTCGTGCTTAAAGAATAAAAACAAGAACGACTTGCTAATGTTTCGGCGAGCTAATGAGAAAGCGTGAAATACAAGCACTATTTTCTGAGACTGGTTCTGGAATTGTTTTGTCTCAGACGTAGAAACTTGTTCAACCTATGGACTTAGGAATAATTCAGGACTTTAAGCTCTGATTTATAAGAAAAAATGGAATGTGATCCTGATGTGAATGTGGAGGAAAATTGACTCAGCAAAATGTATCTTAAACATAAAAGAATCAGTGAAAGAATTGAACCCATACACATTGAAATCATGCTGATAGAAACTGTGGCCTGTTCTGACCTCGGAGAATGACAAAAAATCAGTGAAATTCAAACTTTAACTTCAAACATTGCCGAAATTGAAGATTGAATAGGACGAGATGGGTTCGAAAAGATAGAATCACGTGACATTCTAGAGTTGCTTGAATCACAAAATAAAGATTTGACTGAAACCGACTTGGAGGAAATGTTTTAGTGAAGGTTTAAGAATGGCAAAAGAGATTTGTGATTTCTTTATGAGACCTGATGCGTCTATGGAACGAAGGCTTATTTTTAAGAGCCAAATTGCTAATGCCAATGCTGAATATCAGTTCTTAAAAACTACCAAGCAAGAGGAAATCACAAAATTCTTCAAACTATTGTCTGAACCTGAGATAATAATTAATAAATATGGTCAAAAACCTCAATTAAATTGATTTTTCTTTATATTTGTTTTTATATCGTCACCTAGAAACAAATCCCGTATATTCCCATATAAATTATCATTCCATATTCACGGTTTCTATTCTATACCCGCTAAGGAAGAGCTTATTCTGTTATATCTTAGAAATTGAAGAAAAAAGGAGAATTTGAATTGTGGAGGCCGTTACTTGATGTAGATCCATGATATAAATGAGATAAAAAACACAAGGTTTAACTTTAATCTACACTTTATTTGAAAAAATTCGACGACGTTTCGCTGACACAGCAGCTTTATCAAGAATGAAAAATAGAATGAAAGAGTATGGTATTATAAACAAATCGTAGAACAAGTTGGATGAATAACAGGAAAATCCACACCGAGCCATTGTACAGTTAGTATGAAAGGTAATAAAACTAATTAAACAAGTTAAGTAGGGTGAATAATTCACATCTACCTGTTCATTCAAAAGCTTGTCCGAATGTTTGTATCTATTTATTTCTAATGCTTCTAGGAGATCTAATTTTGAACTTTTTGTTTTATATGTAATATGTCAAAGTTTTCATTGAATTAATGGTTTTCTTTTATTAGGTGGTTTGAATAATTTGAATCAGATTTATTTTATCGAAGCTACGTTTATGTTCAGATGTTCTTATGCAAAATTCCTATAGTGGTATATAGGAGTTTGGCATAATGAACTCGTCGAACTTTTTTCAAATAAAGTGTAGATTAAAGTTAAACCTTGTGTTTTTATCTCATTTATAAAAAGGAGAACCTCATATGATCGATCAAACCACTGTCCTTCTTCTTTCTTTCTTAAGTCTAGAAACAAAAAGATTGAGGAAGTCAATCCAACCAAAACAAAAAATTTGTACTAGAAATAACCTTGAACATGAATAATATTAAGTGTGATTATATCTATTAGAAAAAAACGTGCAATCAGTCTCCACTTCTAGTCATCTTACAAAGTACATGAAAATACAATAAGACAATTGAAGGACAATTAATGAGACTTTCTAATAAACGACTGAACAATAGAACATCTTCATGAGTACTTTCGAAATAGATAATTCTAGAAGATTACATATTGAGGTAGCAGAAAAATGAAGCTTTCATTTCCAGAACTGAGAGAAACAAATAATAAGAATCCATTTTGTACCCTTGAAAGTATTTGCATCAGTAGTAATACGATCCATATTGTAGCACAAGAGACGTACTGGTATACAAAATCATACGAGTATCAAATAATAAAGCCTAAAATTTGATATGCCCAGTTGATGATGAAGTCAATATGTAATTTATATCATACTTCATCATAAGTGCTATCGTTAATAAAAATTATGAATAAGAGTGAACCTAGATGACTTCCTTGAGGTACGCCACAGTTTCCTGATATTTCTTGAGACATTGATATGGAATCAGTTAAGTGATTAGCCACAAATTCTTATGAATGCAAGTAACAATGGTATTATAACACGATTGAAGGCACCCTTTTTGAAGTCTCGCAGTTTTCCTCACAGATCCACAGATCTGTAGTTGATTTTAATCTAATTGAATTTTATTATCAATTGTGAATAATGCATTGTGTGGATCTACCTGCATACCATTTTATATATTTCATCTGAATTCAAAATTAGTGAAAAGATGATCGTTCGCCAGAATGATTCAATTATTTCGTTTTAAATTCCCAATGTAGTGAAATATTACGTATTGTATTTTCAAAGCAGCTAAAAATCACCCAAAAGAATAAAGCTCATATAAGAAACCCGGCGTAGACGATATTTGACGTTATCACCGATGGTTATTAAAACACCCTTTCGTATTCAATATCGTAGACAACATCTGGTATTTTCTCAAACAGCAATTCCCATGTCGCGACGAGGCAATGCGTTTTTAAATGACTATGTAACAAGTACTTGAGTACCAAGGACAGAGGGAAGTACGGTTGTAAGGTCTTCGGGGCCACGCATATATGACGGCCGCGATCGCGACGTTAGGGAATTATGATCTAGTTATTTTTTCTTCAGATTTGCAGTTATTCAATTATTCAGTTTTCGAAGCTCAGTGAATTTACTCACTCGTGTGAATCGGAATTAAATTCAAAGTTAATTAATCGTGCGTAACATAAATCCAGAAAGATGGAAGACGCAGATTGTTCCTCTCCGACAACCCCGACAGGAGAAGAAGAGTCACAGTTCCCGTTGTGTCCCACAGGTGATTACTTTCTGAATTTTCCTCCACTATTTCTGATCACTATTTAATTTTCACGAATTTCTTGAAATACATGCATCGCAATTACTGAATGCATTGGGGGCACATTTTGTTTTTACTTGGCAAATGATCTATTTGAACTGCACTGACATTTTTTGATATTTATTTTGAAGAGTTATTGTCGTAGACTAATTTAAAACATTTGTTTTCATAATGTGGCAAAATTGAAAATGTACTGAAATTATTTTATATTGATTTTCGCAGTTGTTCTCCCAACTTGACAAATTATTTGCAGTGTACTCAAATTCTTAAATATTAATTTCTACATTGGTTTAACTAATTTGCAACATTACTGGAACGCAATGATATGATTTATGTTTCTGTTTTATCATTTGATGAATGATACATTTTAATGTGAGAACATTTAACATTGATTCTTATCTTTTTTCTATAAATGGGCCAATTATCTATTTGAAATATCATAATCCATTCATTAAGTATTTATATTCATCTCATTTCATAACTCAGCTAAACGTTTACTTTAACTCTAATGAAAATATTAATATTATTCATTGTAACCGAGTCGTCCAACTATGGGGAAGGGTTTTACTTTCAAAATACAGTTTCTTTTTAATAATCAACTCAGTATATTTTTGACAAGAGGTTAATCTCTTATTACCAGATTTGAGAATTAGTTTTATGAAACTCAGTTTCCTATTTCTATGAAAAACACCACAGTGAAGTAACCCAATAAATAATAATTTGAATGGCCATGCTAAAGTAGAACTACATTTCTTTTACAGAAGAAACAGAATCATCATGTCCATAACTCTTATTAGAGTCCAAATCATTACACCTATCGAATAGTTCAGATTCATCAATACTTGAACCACTGACAATGATTTCATCAGCTAAGCAACTCAAACAACCACACTCAGAGTCCCTAGGTGAATAAGAAGACTGAAAAAGATGATATTTGCTGTGGTGCATTGAATCAAATATTGCTCTTATGGTTTTACTATCTTCAAAAGAGATTCCAGATCACCTAGAAACTACACTCAACGGAGTGTTCACTAGTTTACAGATTATCGAATGAATTATTTATCTCACGATGAACTTTATGTTTATAAACAAGTACCACATTTTATGTTGTATATATTTCCCTAATTTTCTATCCTTCAACTAACTCCTATTGTGTACCAACCGCACCTCCGGAATTTTCATTTTACACGTTAAAAGCGAGCTTTACATCCCACGATTTTCATCTAACATAATTTCCCTTTTATTCGCATCCGAAGCTGCTTCTGCCTTATCTATTCGAGATTCTAATCGAAACACAAAACGTTGCCGGCGAACGCTGGCAATGATGAATTATACACATTCATCCTCATTAGTGTTACATCAATTAATTTTAATTCGAATTTTGGATTCATCCGAATACATTGCAGGGCGAGAAGGGAGAAGATACTGAATCCAGAATGTGAATGGGTTTAGGGTGAAGTGACGGAGGTGTATCTGATGGAAAGTGTTTCTGGAATTTATTTAAAAGCCAAGAATTCATAAGTGATGAAGTTTCTCGAAGTAGGGCGAAAATTAAGGAGTGAAACCACATGGATACTCTTCGTCTTATGTTGAATTATTTGAAGAAAAGGAAATAATTATAGTAAATACGAACTGCTGAATCATTTTGACTATATTTTAACCTATACTACACACAATTCACAAGGCGGACTGCTCATTTTGTACAACAATTTTCCTGGACAATGGATCTTTGCTGAATTGCTTTTTATATGATCATCTGCACCTTAAAGTAAAGAACAATTACGCAACTCCGTGAATTCGACTTTTCAGAACGTACTAAGACATTGCGTAGTAATCCTGAACGCTATTAGAAATTACACAACGATGTCGTCTGTATGTAAAATAGCTACAATTTTTATTTATGACATCTGTGTATCAAATTTTTTGTTAATTTGAAAGTAACAACGAATTTGGTACGATTAGGATAAGGCAGTAGAGAATTGACACGACCTATAATGGAGGCAATTTTCGACGGTGCTGATACAAAAATTTTCCCTTCGCTGTTTTCAGTCTTGCTGTTTTGTGTTTTGCTAACTGTGTCTAGTTGAATTCAGGATCATAGTACACCCTTAGAAACTTTTCGATACTAATTGGTTCCCCAACATTTTTAGCCGTGACCATCAAAAATAAATCATCCCCAAACAGGGCCCCAGCAACCATATATGCAAAGGGTGCAATTCACACGGGCGCCATCCTTTAAGGGCGCCAAAACCCAGGGTCCAAAAAAAAATTAAAATAAAAGTTGAGAAACTAAATAGGATTAGGTATAAATACACACGAAATTTTATTAGTATATCATCCAGTTACTGCCGATTCCTATGTTGCGAGAACATGTCAGGCGGCAGTTTCTTGATTTTTCCTGTTCAGACATGAATAACGCCTGGAGTGCTATAAAAGCGATGCATCGCCCCAGGCGTTTTAAATCAGTTAGTGCACTGGACCGTACAACAAGTGAATGAGAACAAGTATTCCTATTAATTTTTACATATACAGTTATTTTCACTTTGTCAAGTGTGATGTTGTGTTGTGTAATATTTTGTTTACTACTTTTTTTTCAACTTAAGTGCCGAATACCTGCGACTGCAATTTCAACGGCTTGATTTTTTATAAAATGGTAAGTGTTCCCTACTTTATACCATCAACATTAACCCTTTATAGGATACTGGTTATAATTAATTTTTTTAGCCAAATATCTTTTTATTAATTGAAATGTCATGTACGAGTTTAAAAAGTAACTGGTTTTACCCATTACTTGCTTACTTTTTATGCTATTGGTCTTTTAAAAAACCAATTTGTAGGGTTTTAATGGCTACAAGATTAAATTAGTTTAATATCTTTTTCCTTTATTTTTGAAAGGATTTAAGCTGAAAGGGCTCAAACAAATTGCTTTTCACTCAAATATGCAAATTTTAATCGGCTATATCTTACTTAATAATAATCTGCCCTATGAAGGGTTAAAAACTATTGGCTATTCAGTTAACTTTTTAAGAATATTTCCTACCTTATCTACATGGTGCTTATTATTGTGGTTACTTTAGAAGTTAATTCCTAATTCCCATGAGTACTAATTATTTATTTGTTTTTTCAGGATAAAAGAAAGAGACCTTCAGGTGCGAAGTTTCGCGAGCAAAAGAAACTGAGACTACAAGAAAGGGGAAAAATGGTTGGATCTTTAAAGCATTTCTTGCAAAACAATCGAGATTCCACGGAGACTATCGATGTTGATGCGACCGAATCGTTCGAATCTCAAGATTCTAAATCCGTAATATCAATA
Organism: Cryptolaemus montrouzieri; assembly: GCA_013387265.2. Classification (NCBI taxonomy): domain Eukaryota; kingdom Metazoa; phylum Arthropoda; class Insecta; order Coleoptera; family Coccinellidae; genus Cryptolaemus; species Cryptolaemus montrouzieri. The sequence continues at coordinate 5,368,698 of JABFTP020000165.1, forward strand.
ACTGTGAGTGGACTATCTAAATTTCAACAGTGTCATCAGATCCTGCAACAAGTGGCAGCGGTTGTAGCAGCAAAACAGCTTCTACTGATGCAGAGCCCGATGAAGCGATGACACCATCCTCGTCTACAGCACTTCAACAATCCACTTCAGGTAATTCAGCTTGTGTAAAAAGTTCGGTAATGTCAGCTACCGAAATACCTGCTGCAAGTGATACTTTTGATGAAGGCTGTAATGAGGCTAGTATCGATACAATTCCGTCCGACCCCGGTTTGTGGCCGAAAGAATCACCAATGAGATGGCTAGAATATTGGTTAAACGTGGTCCGCCCTTGATAGACATCAGTTTTAGCTTTCCTAGTAATAAAGATAAGAGAAAGTTTTCGAGCAAATACTTGGAAAGAAATCTAGCAAACGGAGAAAAAGTCGAAAGGGCTTGGCTTATTTACTCTATTTCTAACGATTCTGTATTCTGTTTTTGTTGTTAGTTGTTTTGTAAATGTAAAACTCCTAATGCTTTTTGTGATACAAATGGAGTATCTGATTGGCAACACTTGTCTTCGCTAATTAAGAGACACGAAACGTCAATTTTACACAACAGTTATATAAACACTTGGGTAAATTTAAAAAATGTTGGAGACATCTATGACTGTTAAAGCTCATCATCTGCGGATTTTAGAAACGGAAAAAAAATATTGGAGAGAAGTGTTGTAAAGAATTATTGCGATTGTTAAGTATTTATCTACACAATGCTTGACATTTCAAGGTTCTTCTCAATTTCTTTTCGAACACGATAATGGAAATTTTCTAAAAGCTGTTGGGATGATTGCCTCTTTTGATTCGGTGATGAGACAGCACGTTAGCCGAGTGTATAACTCCCAAAAAAATCTGTTAAAATGGCTCATTATTTAGGCGTGCAAATACAGAATGAAGTAATTGAATTATTGTCGTCTAAAGTAAGAAATAATATTTTAGAAATGGTTCGCAGTTCAAAATATTTTTCAATAATATGGGATAGTACACCAGACACTAGTCATACTGAGCAAATTAGTCTTGTTCTGAGGTATGTTGTCTCTAACACCACTTCATAAAGGTTGAAGTTAAGGAAAGTTTTATTGCGTTTAATCCAATACTAGACTCTACAGGAGAAGGGATATATACATTTGTGATAGAAAATTTGAAAAAATTACATTACATTAGGGGACAAGGTTATGATATTGGGACAAATATGAAGGAAAACATGTTGGGCTTCAAAAACGCATTCTTGATTCGAATCCGAAAGCCCTTTTTGTACCTTGTGCGGCTCATACTTTGAACTTAACAGTAAATGACGCTTCTAAGGTGTCAGGTGCTACAATAAACTTTTTTAATCTTGTGCAAGTTGTAAGACACCCAAGTTGTAGGCCACCCAAATTGTAGGACACCTAAGCCACCAAATACAACTGAACAGAAAATACCAATGATTGAGAAATCAAATGGACTATATCTTACCCCAAGATATTGAAGGGGAAAACGTGCTTCCTTCAAGTTCAAAATGGCGGCCAGAGCCGTACTAGACGCATTCTTCGAGTTCCAAGAATTCCAAATGAAGAATATTCACCCAAGTAATCCGTTTCAGAGCAAATCCTGAACGTCAGAACAGTGATTATCACAAAACCAAAACTCTCCCTATTAATCGCTGAATTTGGATACTTTTGAACCACTTTACAAAACTTTACAGAAGCTGTTAACTCATTGAAGTCACATCCGGAAAAGAATCAGAAACTACGTTAGAATTCAAAACGATCGTCGAATTTCTTGCCATTGCTAAGTCTACCTAAAATTCCACCACTGATACAGTGGGCCTATATATTTACACCATCAAACAGATTCAACAATAATATCGAAACAAGCCAAGATGGAACAAACATAATCCCATATCATCAATCAATTTTAAGCAATAAATCAACTATTCCATGAAGATTAATGGATAACTGACTAGGACGTGAAGGTCTACGTCACATGATCTCGATTTGAAATCAGTATTCAACAAACTAACAGAGTTTGTTGACAAATTTATCAACCTCTAAAATTATAAAATAAACAAAACAATGAAATGCAATGGTATTGCAGAATAATAATTTAGAATATGTTCGGGGAGGAACTTCACTGAATAAAAAGATATCTTTGTTATTATCATTTACCGAGGGAACTATGTAAAGTTAAGTGTTGATATTATCTCTACCTTTATCGAAATTAGAATCTAAGATTTTGAAAGTAAGCAAATTGTGGAGAATGTCGATTTTGAAATGTTACGAACCTAAAAATACTACATATCTGCAATCAAGGAAAGAAATTGACCCTTCTGGAGTGTTTGGAAATAAACAAAATTAGAAAAAACCCACATGGTCAAACACTTAACAATCAATCAAATGGAAATAATTCGCCCTTACTTAATCCATAATAACCTCACTCTCTCTGAGCCTAACAGTAATATTAATACGGCAACTGTCATGTTATATGAATACTTGAAAATTAAGTAATATTCGAAACTAGTCGTGTACCGAAACAATGAATAGTGAAAATTTCATAAAAAGATTAGTTGTAAGTTGAATTGATTTCTCACTATCTAATCTGCTAGTTTCTCGGTTAGATTTTAGAATTAACTCGAAAAAGAGGGATATATCGAAAATTTCGTATCACAGAAGTGGTCCCTGAAAAGATATCGAATCGTCCTTACTGTGCCAAAATACCTTACGTAAACGAACGATAAACATTGATCAAAGGAGTTTGCGATTGTATTATCCGATCTTCGTATTTGCATTCATGTTCTGTAATGTACCAACTTCTTCGTTGATTCTTCATCCTCTATTTTATTGATTCAGAGTGTCCTGTACTAACTGTTCTGCTCGACACGGCGGTGGTGCTACCGAGTGTCAGATATATCTTCTACTTTGAATACTTTGAATGAGCAAAATTATTTCAGTATTTGGATGAAATCTGAGTAAAATTAAGCTGAATATCATCATTATCAGTCATGCCAGAAAAAAGTTATCAATCCACCGTTCGCCTGCTAAGAATTTGATTTATCTTCCAGACGCCTCGCACGAATATAAATCGACGGCGAATAGAAAATACGCCTATGTCATGAGAGATAAAATGTTAAATTATTCTCACAATATCGCAATAATTCATTGCATTTCTCGTGAATTTTTTAGATTCATTTCATTTCACGCGGAGATATTCGATTCGGGAAGCGGCGAATTGTCCCCCCTGGGGACTTCCTTGCCCCACGGAAGGCGGCCGTTTCGAGGAGGAAAGTCGACTCTCGACGCCCCGTGGGACATTCCAGAATCGTCGGGTCCGTTGACAAAAGAAAGCGGGAATTACAAATCTGAATACATGGTCTCCCCCCTCGGAAAATTCCCCTATAGATTTTCATTCGGACGGAATGTCGATGTAAGACAACAATTGAATTGAACGTTATTTCACCCCTAGCCGTTAATTTTGTTAATGTAGACATATCGTGAAGAATCTATCTCCAAAGGAAAAGAAACGGATTTTATTGAGATTGGGTGTTTGAAATAAGGATAAGCCTTATCCAAAGATTTAATTAACATACATTTATCTCCAGAAAAATACATTCAGGAATTCAATATAATTAAGCAAATCGCTGTTAGAATCCTGCATTACAAAAATTTTTGAATAACTTTACTCAGTCTGAGATGAATGACTTGCACTTTGTCTTTGGATTGGCAAACCTTTGATTTTTCAAAAGTTTGGATTTCAAGGCAAGTCCAAAATCTCATGCTTCTTAACTTGATGAGACCTTAGTAACAATGCTTCGGTTAGTTCGTTTAGTACAGGAGTGCTCAAACGGGAGTGATTTTTGAGTAGACCTTGAGACGAAAAAATTTTTAATAAGTAGGTAACTAAACTACAAAAATTTATTTCGTGATAAAATAACACTCTGCTAGCGGGAAGAGGCGGCTTTATCAAAGGAACGCGCGGTACTTGTCAAAGAAAAGCCGCGTTTTTTATTCTTGCCGTTCGGGCGACACGTTTGACGGAAACATTCGAGACTTTCGTTCACGTCGTTGTAAATATTGTGCCTGCAGGAATTGGGGTCATTCTGGATTGTAACTTGAAGGTAATACTACGTCGATACAAAGTTTATTATTGAATAGTACAAAATGAGTGCAGCGATTGGGAGGAAGCATTTTTTCTTGTATGGTGAAGGATAGGTGCATTTGTCTTATTTGTCGTGCGTCAGTGGTAATACCTAAGCGTCGTAACTTACAGAGGCATCATAAAACGGTTCATAAAAACTATGAAAATGATTTTCCGCCACAGAGCAAATTAAGAAAACGAAAAATACGTGATTTGATATCTTGTTTGAAAAAAGAACAAACCATGTTCACAAGACCAGCCAAACAATCAAAAGCTGCTACGATTGTGTCATTTAAAATATCTCATATATTGGCGAAACACAAGATGTCATTCGAAGATGGATCGGTTGTGAAAGAAGCATTTATTGAAGCGGGTGAGATTTTATTTGGAGATTTTAAAAATAAAACAGAAATCATGTCTGCTATTAGAGAACTTCAGTTATCACGTCCGACTGTCACAAGGCGTATTGAGGTCATGAGTCAGGACATGGCAGATAAACTAAAACATGATATCATGAAATGTACATACTTTTCTGTACAGTTCGACGAATCCACCGATATGACAGGCATTACCCTGCTGTGTATTTTTGACAATCATCCCTTTGAAGAAGACCCGTGGCGAGGATATATATGACTTTTTCTTCAATTTTGTAAAAAACTACAATCTACCAATATATAAATTAGTGTGCATTAGAACCTATGGAGCACCAGCAATGATTGGAAACAAAAACGGTTTTGTGGCATTGTGTTGAGCTAATGAAGATTTCTCTTCATTTTTTTCATTCCATTTCATTATACATCAACAAGTTTTGTGTTCAAAAGGTTTAAACACGGAGGAAATTATGGGCATTGCAACAAATATTGTAAATTTTATCCGTGGACGTAGCTTGCAAAGGCGGCTCTTTAAGTTGCTGGGAGTAAGCTGAACACACTGATTTAGTTCTTCACAGTCGCGGAAAATTCCTAGGAAGATTTCAAGAATTATTTCCCGAAATAACAGCTTCTCTAGACGAAATAGGTGATGACACTCAGATGTTGAAAAACGAAAAATGACTGATTGATTCGGCATTTTTGACTGATATCAGAATGTACTCAAACACCATAAACTTGGAGCTTCAAGGTGAAGGAAAAACTATTATTGAGATGATTAAAGCAGTAAACGCATTCAAAAGTCAATTGCAACTTATTATAGATCACCTGAAAAGAAAGGATCTGAAACAAAAAAGTTATCCTTCTGCTTGTAAAAGCATTGAGTAATTAGCTACTGAAATAGCAAGTAAGTTTAATATGAACACATGTTCTGTTGAAAATGAGTTGGTGCAGATCACAAAGCTACAGCTGATACAAATTTCTGGTGTTTTATATCTGAAGATAAATATCCGAATCTGAGGCAAATCGACCTTCAACTGACGGCAATGTTTGGGTCAACTTACTTGTGTGAGTCTGCATTTTCTGAAATGAAGATAATTAAGTCAAAATATCGCGATCGACTAACTAGCTATGTATATGTCATCATGCTTGTGATTAGCACTCGGTGGTTACGTACCATCTTATGAAAAGTATACAGTTCCACGCTTCAACATCCAGAGGCACTCCTTAGTTAAGTTTAACTCCATATGTAACTCTCTTGTCTTGTAACAACCAATAAACTCGCAATTTTGAATAACTATGAATTGATATTATAGAGAAGAACTAAACCTAACCCAAATCTTGACTAGAATAATGTAAACTGTTCGGAAAGCTAATATCTATATATGTTACGAAACATCGTACCTAGGTAGGTAGGTAGGTAGGGTGCATCGTGTATGTACGACAACCCTGCATCACACAAACTTGCAGCCTCTCAAGTCCCTGGTTTAGTATATCAACAGAATATTTTGATTTAGGAAAAGTGCTTAATTTATTCGATTCCTTCCACATTTGATTTTTATTTAGAGTAATCTTTCCAGAGATATTCGCATTTAGCCCCCTTTATGATATTTTCCAATCAGCAATATTATTCGTTGTTGAATATGATCTTAATTTCTTGTCGTGGATCTTTGGATTTTTTAAGTTCCTCCATGGAGCCAGCTTCTTACTTTTACGAATAGCAGTTGCTGGTGCATGATGGTTAAGAATTTCCTCCAATAACTCATTAAATATGCTGATTTTTTCATCCATTCCGGTTTATGCGTTGGGATCAAATAATGCTACCCAAATTTATGAAACAGCCTGTATATCGAAAATGAATTAAGTTACCTTGCATTCTAAGAACCGATATGAACTCCCATTGGTGTACTACAGTAATGTGCAATCACTCGTGAATCACCCTGTATAAGATTTTTTTCAAAATTTTTTCTTTGTAGATCTATCAGAAAATGACAGCAATCGAAGCTTTTTAAGTTTTCTGTAAGTGTCTTTCCGTGTTATTAAATCGCTGAGAACATTTACCACTGACGGTTGCCAAACAACTTTGCGTCTTCAAAGTTGAATTAATTAGATTCTGTACCTTCTAACACAGTCATATTTTTGTAATAACTACCGCCATCTCTAGTTCATGTCAGGTTCTTCTGAGGTCCCCAGTGGTATCTCAATTTTTCCTGAATTTACATAACGTCCCTCGACTTCCCTTGATCATATTATGGTTTCCTAAATTTCCCCTCTCACTAATACACACAACCAAATTCATTGATTTGATCCTTTTTGAGATATTTCGGTTGAAGAAAGGAATTAATTAAGGTTTATTTTAAGAAAGAAGCTTATAAAAGAAAATAAGATACTCTTTCCGCATGTAGGGGTTTTTCTCGAACATGTGGTGATAATTCAACATTTCTTATCATACTATCCAGTTGTTTCACGCCGGCTCGGTGGCGTGGAGGATATGATGCTCGTCTCCTGCGCAGAGATACCTGGGTTGAATCCCCACAAAGTCGGTGCGATTTTTCGGATTCTGGGAATCGCTTTAGTATCCATCTTTCGGGGAAGATGTAAAGCCGTCGGTTCTGTCTAAGAGACATGTGTTGGACATTAAAGATCCCTTTCCTCGACACGAGAGGGGTTCAGCAAAATTCTCGGGTTCGTGAGGTAACAGAATTTCCCGGCGAAAGGCGGATATAGAGCACGTTGAAGGAATAACAAACAAACAGTTTTTTTACAACAAAAAACTTCATTCTTCACAAGTGGTCAAAGATCCATGGTTAAAAACAATCAATAATGTGAAATACCGAGTGTTTCCATATAAAATTTGGTTGTATGTAAAATTCTTCATGCAAGATTTCAAGGTCCAAATTAGCCAAAAACTTTTTGTTCTATTAGTCAACCCGCAACTTTATCGAATGATGTATTAACTAACACATTCGACCACTCCCATTCCAAACCCTGTTTGTGAATACGGTATGCGATGAACGCCGACCAATGCATCCATTTTTTGTGTATCACACGAAGATTCTGCAACTGCGGCATCTGTACGTGACATCGCTAATAAATTACTCCCTGGGTGGATGGACATAGAACGAGGTGCGTCGACATGCGACAAAAAGCAGGTCATTGTTTTATATACAATGAAAAATGGGTACGCGCTCGTAGAATTGCCTGGGTTTGATCATTCTTATTGTTAGATGTCGAGAAACGACATGTGGCAGCGTTTACCTTTTCAGGAGATGTTGCAACGTTAAAACGTGGAATTAGAAAGCACGCTCTTTATTATACACACAACCAAATTTATATGGAACCACCCGACATTTTGAATACTTCATCAGGGATTTTGAAAATTTCGAATGATTGTTGGAATTGATCCTTTTTATTTTGAGAATTTTTCCGCTTGTAAAATTAATTGAAAATTGATGAATTAAGGTTTATTTTAAGAAAGGATTAGGTTTTCTACCTCTGCTGGGGTGATATTCTGTTGCGGCTCGAATGAGCTGTTGTGGGGTTCTCGGGTTATCCTGGCGTGATCTAATTTTCCTTTTGAGATAATCCCATATTGATTTAAATTGAAAATTGTTTTCCCACGGAGTAGGTTTTTTTTCTCGACTTCAGTAGCTTTTATCACCTCCTCTTGCCCTAATTCAAGCCTGAATCCGTCTAGGCATTCTTTCGATTAGGTTTTCGACCTCCTCTGGGGTGATATTATGCCACTCTTCTTTGGTGGCTTGGATGAGCTGTTGTGGGATTCTTGGATCATCCTGGCGCGATCTAATTTTCCTTTTGAGATAATCCCATAATTGTTCAATAGGATTTAGGTCTGGAGAGCATGCTGGCCAGTCCAAAATAGCGATTCCTTCCGTTTCAGGATAATGTCGCGCGAGGTTGCTGGTATGCGGAGGAGCATTATCTTGCATAAAAGTAAAATTCTCACCATGAGCACCACGCCAGAGTCTCTCTATGGGCTTCAACACTAGGTAATTACTCAATTTCTACCCGCTACACTCTTAGGAAATGAAATCAAATCTGTTTTTCCTCCCTGCATAATGTCACTCCAAAATATCACACTGCCCCCTTGGTATTTCTTCCACGACCCCTTAAAACCCGAATCCGGCGATCATCTGATCGAATACCAATTCTGGTCTCATCCGAAAAAAGAACATTTCGCCAATTCTCAATATTCCTATTTTGGTGCTCTTATCACCACTTAAGTCTGTTAATTTTTTGTTGTCTGGTTAGCTCTAGAACTCTTAAGGGCATTTTGCTGTATAAACCGCTTGGACGAAGTCGACTTATACACTGATGCCTGTTGCTTCCAGAAATTGCCTTTGGAATGTGGAGTACCCGCACTAGGGTCTGTTCGTGCAATTTGGTACAAAAAGCGGTCTTGTTCTTCAGAAGTAATCTTCCTACGACTTCTTCTAGGCATATTTTGCAGAGATTGTAGCTCCACGTATCGGGCGTAAGTTTTTGAAATCACCTCCGTGATATCAAATTGTGGCCGCTATACCCCTCTGTGTCACCCCTTCTCCAATGAGAGCAATTATTCAACTGCACATCGGACAATCTAACGTAATGTATTTCAATTATGATTATAGGTTTCTTCAAATTTTGAAATTCACAGTTTCAAATCTCAATGACGAATGCGTACAATATCTCGAACATGTGGAGATAATTCAACATTTCTTATCATACTATCCAGTTTTTTCACAACAGGAAACTTCATTCTTCACAAGTAGTCAAAGATACATGGTTAAAAACAATCAATAATGTGAAATACCGAGTGATTTCATATAAATTTGGCTGTTTGTATTGTTATAATGAACTCAATAAACTAGCTTCATGAAGTTGGCCGGATTCTTTGAGCAAATTGATGAAATGCATCCACACGTTTAAACGTGATTGACAACAAATAGCTTCGTTTGACCAGAATCCGTAGAGAAAAATTATTTTTTCTTCTGAAACCAATTTACCCCTATAGATTCACCCTCTCCAAACTGCATCAGCCAAAACTAGTTCGTTATCAACTTTTATTGATTAAGACAATGACGTTCAAATTTTCACTGTATTGACAAACTTATGGCACCTTCTACAACTCTGTGGCTTCTTCAGATAAGTAGATCATTTAGGAGAATAATGTGCCTCGTATAGAGTGGTCCAGTTGCTATAGCGTAAAATTTAGAGACCAAAAACGAATTGAAAAATAATATGATTTTGCTATACATTGGGGAATTGAGTATTTAAAAAATTTGCTTGAAATGGTTGTCAAAACTTTTCTGTAACTAAGTTGGCACACATGTATTTTATACTGACGCGGAACTCGATCTGTTATTTAATTTGTTTACAGTGCTCGATTTTGTAGTTGTCACAAGTGTGTCTTTACAATAGATAAAAATATTGAACAAAGAATTTGTCTCAAATTTTTTATTGCAAATAGAATTTCGTGTGCCGAATGGAAGAAAATGTTACAGAAGGCTAACGGATAATCGATTTCATCAAAAACACTTGCAAATGAGTGCACTGCACTTATGCCGAGATGTGGTGCTAGATCTGTATCGCTCTGATCGACCATGAACATCATCAACTGAAATTAACATCGACGAAGTCAAGGAAACGGAATTGAAAATCATCATGTGGATGGAAACACAAATTGCATACGGCAGCCGTTCGTTGGAGAGCAAATGGGTTGTGTCCTGTTAGAATTTTTGAAAAAATTTACGTGATTACCTTATGGGCGCCACTCCTTTTGAAATTAAATGCTCGGTATTGAAATTTCTATTAAAAAGGAGAAAGACAGAAATTCATATTTTATTATATTCGGAAATAGTATGTATAGTTGAGAGAATAGATTGTATTATCCTTGAGAAATGAAACACTTAATTCAAAGAAAAAATAATATTAAGGTAGTGTTACTATTACTTAATCTAAAATATGGCGAAAACGATGAGAGCTCAAATTATATTTCGTTGTGATTTTGATGTTTTTATTTTCCTTATGCAGGCAGTCGAAATTCAAAATGGAGGTTAGTTAAAGATGGAATATCTGACCTTATAAGTTGGATAAGTGTTAATTTGTTCTTCTGAATACTTCAATACGAGATCTGGACCATATAATCACTATAGTTTTGGAATGTTATTCCAGTGTAGACAATTGAAAATAAATGTAGATTGGTAGGTAGGAGATCCTTTGGAAATTTGTAGAACGGCGTGGACGAAAGTATGACGTCACCGTACCAAAATCCCTGTGTGATAAATTGAAATGTTACAGTCATTCAAGTTTGAGAGAGATAGTCAATGAACTTTATGTGTCTCACGAATCCGTTCGTCCAATTTTAAACGATTATTTGGGCGTGAAACACGTTGCGCTCGACAAGTTCCAAAGGACCTGAATTTTTTTCAGAAATTGAATCGTGTAAAGGTCGCTGAAGACATGCTAGAACAAGTCAATTCCGATCCCACATAAAACGCATTGTAACTAGTGATGAGACGAACTACCATCGTATTCACCTGATATGGCTCCGGATGACTTTTTTCTTCTTCCAAAACTCAAATTTACCTCCGAGGTACCCCTTTCTGAATCTATAGAAGACATAAAAGAGAATTCGCGGCAAAAACTGAAGTCGATTCTGGAAAAAGCATTTGAAAAATGTTTTGATGATTGGATTATTCGTTGACGTACGTGTATTACTTCGGAAAGGGCCTACTTTAAAGGCGATACAATAAATTTGGATGAAAAATGAATATTTCGTATTTCATTGAACAATTCCCGGTATTTTTTCGAAAGAATGTATAAAGTACATTCAAAAAATGATTCGTTGAGGAAATACAGGTTTGGTAAAAAAAATCTAATTTATTATTTGTTGCCAAACGACTGCAGACATTCGAATGAAATTTTGTAGGCGTTAACTACCGTCCAGGAGGTATGTTTTTAAATGAGAATATTAATTTTAATTTTACCAGTGGCGTCCGTACCAACACGTAACTGGATATATTTTAAGAAAAATTGATAGGCTAGTTTTTCCACAAAATTAAAATCAGTTTTGGATTCACCATTTAATTTAGAAGACAAAACCTCTCTTTCGATTTTTCTGTACGACTCATTTGCGAGTGAAAAATTAAAATTGAAATTGAAAGAATATTTATGTGTATTTTCAATTTTTTGGTCGAATTTCTCGAGGATGTTTATGTGCCTAGACATGGATATTATGCTAATTCGTTACTACACGTCTAGCGAAAGAGGATTCATCTGTGCAAAGAACTGTGTTAAAAAATTAGAATTTTCTTCCATTCAGTTTACTAGCAAAAATCTAATTCTCTTTGGTGTGAATCCTAAATTACTCCTAAATTCTTCTAGTTGGATAGCTTTTAGTTTAGATTTAGTTGAGTTTTTATTTTAACCATCAATATATTACATGGTTCCTCAGTATAAATAATTTGCATACATACAAAACGTATATGGCTCACAGACAAATATCACAAAAATCACTAAAAAACAATTATGAAAAATAGTCCATGAACTCCTCGATACTATAAGATACATTGGATTAGTTGATAGATAAGAAATCCAGCAAAAACAATATTCGACTTTAAAATCGAAGGCCGTTAAGCAGCGTTTCGTATCCACGATAACACACATCTGGTATTTTCTAAATCAGCAATTCCCACGTCGCGACGAAGGAACGCGTTTGTAAAAGACTATGTAACAGGTACTTGAGTACCAAGGGCAGAGGGAAGTGAGGGTGTGAGGGCTGCTGGGTCACGCATATATAAGGATCACGATCGCGACGTTAAGGGATCATTATCATTATTATTATTGAGTTATTTTTCTTCCGAGGTGCAGCTACTCTTATTATTCAGTTATCCAGTTTTCGAAGCTCAGTGAATGTACTCATTCGTGTGAATCGGAATTAAATTTAAGTTAATTAATCGTGCATAACATGAGTCCAGAAGAATGGAAGACGCAGATTGTTCCTCTCGGAGAAGCCGGACAGTGGAAGAAGAAGCACCGTTCTCGCTGTGTCCTACAGGTGATTACTTTCTAAATTTCCTTCAATATTTCTGTTCACTATTTAATCTTTACGAATTTCCTGAAGTATATGCTACGTAATTTCTAAACGCACTAAGGGCGAGTTGAAATAATCATTTCTCAAATTCCAAATTATTTTCACATATTTTTTTTTCTTCTTAGCAAATGATCTATTTGAACTGCACTGACATTTTCTAATATTTATTTTGAAGAGTTATTTTCATAGACTTATTTAAAACCTTTGCTTTCGTAACTTGGTAGAATTTGAAATGTACTGAATTTATTTTATATTGACAGTTTTATAACTTGAACATTATTCTGTTACTAGATTCTTTAGTATTGATTTCAACATTTGTTTATCAAACTGCCAACATTATTGAAACTTAATTAGGCTATTGTGTACTGATTCCAACAACTTGATAACCATTTGAATTTGAAATTTTATGAAGTTTAATATTGATCTCAGTGAAATGTTACTTAACCATATTGCCAATAGAAATCTTTTGTTATAATCTGATGAACGATACATTCGAATGTGAGAACATTTAATATTGATTCTTATCTTTGCTTCTATAAATGGGCCAATTATATATTTGAAATACCATAATCCATTTATTCAGTATTTCTATTTATCTCATTTTATAACTTAGCAGAACATACTTAAACTGTAACGAAGATGTTTATATTTCATTGTATCCAACTATGGGGAAGATCTTACTTTCAAATTATTTATTTGATGTACAATACTTTTAAGCTCAATAAGGGAACTTTCCCTGCCTTTAGGTGTAATGATCACCTACGAATAATATCATAACTCATTAGTATAAATAAATGGCTTTAGGGACGATACGCATGTATGGACCCACAGACATTGAGGCTTGTATGTTGTCGGTATAAAAGTTTTGAAGAATGTCTGAGTTGGTGGAATGTATGTGACGTTTGTGGTACATACAGGTGTATGATCAGAAGGCATGATTCCCTGGTTGGCAAATCCGCGATATGGGAATAGAATATGAACCGCAGTCAGTGACTCAATATAATAATAATGATAATACTGCCCGTTGGTGCTCAGTTGAGTAATAAGAATCACGTATGGCTTTACGGGCTCAACTCTAGTTCCATATATAACGTTTTAATACTATACGAATTACTGAATTCGATTAAAAAGACGCGAGCGAATTAACGCTTGCAAGTTGTCAGCTGTGGACGTGTCCCTTAGAATTTTAAAAGCAAATCTTCCAGAGTTTGGGGTATCAGGGCAACGACCTCTTCTGAAAACATGATATCATATTACCAAAACCCATAGATCGGGTCAGTTAGCACTCATAAGATGGGTGAGGGCCTGTTAGGCCTGTTTATAATAATCTCATATCCGAATTCCATCCAAAATATGGATGAGGACCGATTAAGCCTGTTTATAATAATTCAAGATTCCAACTTCCACTCGAAATATGGGTGAGGACCAATTAGGTCTGTTCATAATAATCAAATATTCCAACTTCCACTCAAAATATGGATGAGGGCAAATTGGACCTCTATCTAAATGGTCTGATATTTCATTAAATTCATTAAAAGACGCCAAGGAATGCAAGGATAAGAATTTGATACAAATGCTACAAAGATCAAATAGACATTGTTACCGAATTCTGTTTTGATTTTCTAATTTCCTTACCTATGGTTTAAGCGACGAAGAATTGCTCGTACCACATCAAACCTCACATAAAAGAACTTGTTGAGTAGATTACTACGAATACACAACACAACAAAGAAAGGGGTCCTATTTTATAAAAAGAACTTCAAGGTAAGTTTAGATACTAGACGATCACATGGTTTTTCATTTGACCGATTCCAGTCGGTCTCAGGTGTAATTACTATGGGAAAGAAAATAAGATAATTCAGGTAATGCAGTTTACATAAAAACGATGCCTTTTGCATTGTCTTTCATAGACCGGGGTTGGGGTTGTTTCAATAAGATGTCGTTTTTTTCAGATGAGTCATAATCTACCTGTAGTTTCTGGGCCATATGATCTGTTAAATATGAATTAAATGTTTCTTTCAAACTGTATTAAAGTTAGTAAAAATCTATGCATGTGGCACTTGTTGGACTTATCCTAGATGGATGCTCAAAGACTTTGTGCAGGCCGAAAGATTCAAATATTTCTACTATTTTATTTTTTTCAGTCGAAGTTTTGGAAAAATCAACTCCTAACATTACAATTTTTTCAACTGACCCTTGTAAAATTGTATTCAAGGCAAGCTCCAATTTGAGACAGGAACAAGTCTAGTTCGCCTTCTGGTGGTCTGTAAATAGAAAGGGCAGTCAATCTCCAATGTGGAATCTTGGCTGCAGCAATTTCTATATGCCTTTCGATTGAAAGCTCATTTATATCGTTCAACGATTCAAAGCTCATTTAATTTTCTACTAATATAAGTGCCCCTCCATGAGTATCATTCTCACGTGTATAGCAACTTGCAGTTTGAAAACCCTGTATTATATTTTCGCGTAAATCCTTGGAAAACCAGAGTTCGGTTACGAATGCTACCGAGCAGGCGTTATTAAGCAGAATTTATTTTTTAAACACTATTTTCACGTTAAAGAAAGTAACTCATCTTCTATATTCACGAAATCCCTACTTAGAACTAGCAAATATTTTCCTAAGCAACGTAGACAGTACATCAAAATTGAACAGTGACTTAGCAGAAAAATGGATAACGCCCTTCTACCCGACGTTATTCAAACATTTTATTATATTTTATGTTGAGCAACCGGATAAGTAATATAAATGATTCATCAACATTTTCCCATTCGTAAATCTTCTGAAGCATATTACATAAACATGTGAACCATGCTAAAAGAGCAATACTCTGTCACAAATCTAGAGCTTACAACCTGCCAAATAACGCACACTATTACGTCGTCCGATTTATGGCAATGAAAAAACAAGAATTCCAACAATACCACAGAGCGAGCACTAAAGGAAGTGCTTATCGAGAGATGACGTTATTTACCCATAAACCAACATCCGTTATTTTCGCTGTAAACGGCCCGAGCGAGAGCGGGAATAGAGGTAACATTCAACCACTTGCGCGGAATGCAGTGCTGCTAATTGACATGCCATCAATCCGTTTCGTCTCGGCGTCTGCCCGTGCCACTGATGAAGGATACAACTATTTAGAAGGAAGAGCGCGATGAACGTGTAGTCTAGACTTGTATTTGTTCACCTTTTCCATGGCCGGTTAAGTATGAAAAATATTTTCTGACCACTGTTCCTAACTTTCATATTACTATCATTTATTTTTTCGAAAATCGCATTGAATTATGTGTTCCACAACTTTATCGATACTTTACCAATGCAAGTGGGTCAACAACACACAAAATATCATATTAAAAAAAACAAACCATTGGAATCTTCAGGACGGAGTTGAGTAGAAGCTCACACTACTACCGATAATTTGATTCTACCTGAGCCTTTAAATATTACAAAGATTATGTTTGGTGTACAAGAGTTGGAAAAGCGTACGAATTTTTCTATGATTTGTGTCAATCATGAAATATCTTTCGAAAGAAGAAATATTTCTTACAGACAATGCCGCAGCAATGAGAAAAACTGGAAAATTAAACCCACAATGTTTTGTGGACATACACTACTATGATCAAACTCATAAACCTGTCTCATCACCAGTTACAATGCGTTTTAAGAATGTGGAGTCGAAATTTACTCGTTCAAGCATATCTTTAGCGAACTTTACGCGATTAAATGTATGAAGAAATCCGAGTCTTTTGGAACACAGAAAGCTCATTTCCTACCTCTCTCACACTTGAATGACGATGATTTTCAATTACCATTTCCTTCACTTTATCGATGCTAACTTCAGTTAACATCAATCTCGGCCGCTGTTTAATGCATTGTAATACTCATATGCACGTATTTTTGGTGAAGTGAATTCACCGTAAGCCTTCTGAAACAATTCAGCAATTCGGCACACGAAATTTCAGTATAGAAAACGCCAACTTGGCGACAACAGAAATTTCGACAATCGTTAGAGGCAGATTTTGTAAATAATCATTTTCCGGTACTTTTTTAATAGAATGTATATCGTTATATGTGTAAACACATTGAAAAATTTTATTCCAAGCGCATTATACATCCTTTTGTAGAATATCAAGCATCTCTTCTTGGAGGAACTTGTTTTCCTATTCACTCTGCATTATCAGCGTCAATCAAGGAAACGAAAAAAACAAAATGTGAATTGAACGAAAGCTCCTCTGGAACGCCACACTTAGTGCCTGCTCGATGCTGTGGTCAAAATCAGCTAACGCACCAATACTTGATTGACTGTGTAACCAGATGTACATCATATCTCAATATCTAATAACACTCAAAATTAGTTTCTATAGCTGTAAACACTTATTCAGGAAGCTGCTTTTGTCCAACTATAATATTTAATCCAACTGCAGAATTAAAACATCGAACTTTGTCACCTCTACTTACATTTATTATAAACCATCACATTTAATTTTTTACTTACAACATTTTTAGGTTAGGTTAGAAATCTAACCTAAAAAAATTGAATGTGATGGTTCATGGACAGGACTAGAGAATCTTTCAATTGTAAGAACTAGTATTCAAAAGGTCATGCTCTATTTTAAGTATTGTTAAAGATATTGATGACATTTATTTTGTGGAATCCATTTGAAAATATGAAAGAGAAAAACACTTCTGTCAGTTTTCCACGTTTATTTGTTAATACACGACCGGTTTCGGCATTTCGATCATTTTCGAATGGTAAAAACTAACTCAGGTGCAGCCGACTCGGTGGCGTACGGGATATGATGCTCGTCTCCTGTGCAAAGTTACCTGGGTTCAATCCACACAAAGTCGGTGCTATTTTTCGGATTCTGTGAATCGCTTGAGTATCCATCTTTCGGCTAAGATGTAAAGCTGTCGGTCCTGTCTAACAGAGATGTGTTGGACATTAAAGATCCCTTCCCTCGACACGAGAGGTGTCCCCCCCGGCGAGTCATTGGCCGAAAGGCGGAAATAGAGCATGTTAAAGGAATGACAAACAAACAAACAACTTATGTAGAAAGATGATAACAACCTATATTTTTTCCTTAAGGACTTTTACTCTCTGAATTGAAGAAAAGACAATTTTAAATATTTTATTTATAATTATAATTTTTTATGAATTGTTGTGAAGATTTTAAAGTGTACAAACTTTTTTTAGCACTTTCAGTAATTTTACCACTGCAGGGTGTCTTCCAAAATATAGATTTCAATGAATAAATAAATACTTTATTAACGGAATAGACTTTTGAAAATACTGAAAAAATAATAGTATATACCTAAATAACAAAATACCTAAAGAAATAACGAAATTCAATAGTATGATAGCAATAATATAAAATTAATTAACTAACAACTTGAGTGTGGTTTCGGAATTAGAAGGTCTATAAGCAAAAAAAGATCAAAATCATCAACTACTGAATTCACCCTACTGCATATTCTTGTGAGAGGGGAGTATTGACCATAATTTGTTCGATGGAGGTCGACATGAAGCAAATTGCTGCATCTCACAATACGACATGGAACGTGCAAAGAAAAAAGTTCAAGTATACTAGGACAATTCATATAGGAGTTTATTACCTTGTATGCAAACATTATATCAAAATAGATTCTACGAGATAGAAGGTGTGGCAAGCCAAACAGTCAAATGATGTTCGTAAGTGACTCAATGGAATTTAATTCCACTCTTAAAGCATAATAGCTTAATGAACTTCCTATGCACTTGCTCCATTCTACCTATATGGGTGGCATATGTGGGTGACCATACAATACAACAATAATCAAGAATTGGACAATAGAGACATAGAGAACCACAAGAGAACGTACACTAGAAAATGATTTAGTCAATCTTGAAACAAAACCAAGTAGCTTGTTTGCTCGAGCAATTATTGAATCGAAATGAGGGGTGAGAGATAATTTTGTGTCGAGGTAAAAGCTCAAATCCTTGAAAAGAGAAACAGTTTCAAGAGAAGTCTCATCTAGTGTATATGTAAAATTCAAGGGTTGGAGCTATGTTTGCACTTTGCAATGTTTAAAGTCAACCCATTAACCCTACACCAATAGTGGAACGAGTTCAAACTCTCTTGCAGAACAATCTGACCAGAATTGGCCCAAGGTGAGTACCCTGACCAACTCCAGATGTGACATCAAAAGGATCTGAATAAAAACCATTACAAGTAACCTGCTGAGATCGACCGGATAGATAGTCCCTCCAACATGACAAAAGGGAGTCGTGAATACCATACAATCAACTTGAACAACAGGTCTGAAATCAGTACACAATCGAATTCTTTTCTAATGTCAGTACATATGCAGTCAACTGCAAAACCACTCTCAATACAGACATTAACATAGTAAAAAAGAAGAGAATAGACTCAGTGACTCTACATGAGATAAAAGAATTTCTGAAAAGAATTTTGTCAAAAACTTAAGGAAAGAAACTATTAATACAAATGGGACGGTAATTAAGGATGTCAGATTTACGGGACACTTTTCAGCTTTTCTGTAACAAATTTATTCAAAATTTCAACGCAATTCAATTCCTGAGAATTAAAACTAATAAATAAACCTTCAAAGTGTTTATATTTTTATATTTTTTATACCTCCATACGTCATTTTATGAAAAGTTCGAAAAACACCTGTTTTGGGGATGAGTTTAACCCTGTGCTGTGTGGTTTCCTTAACTTTTAGAGGTTGATTTACTAGTCGTTTATATCGAGTATCAAAAATTTTGAGAAAAACGCATTTTAAATATGTTTACTATATTGTTATCTTACGAAGTAACCGTTATAAAACAGCTGTAACTCTTCTTCTATTTCGAATTTCTAAATAGAATTTTAGGAGAGTATTTCTATGATACCAAAGAATATTGTTGAGTTAGAAAAATCGATTTGATTTTTTCAAATTTAGAAAGTCAAACTCCCCTCGAATGTTAGGTAAGGAGGAGTTATTGATTCAAAGCTGGCTATCAAGAGCAGTATAATGTGGAGTTTTCCTGAATTCATTAATTTCCAAACTTTCCAACAGATTCAATCTTCTTCCTTATTTTTTTTTATTTGTGATGTTAACCCAAATTATTAGGTTCATAATAATTCTAGAACATCTATAGATCATAATCGGCATCACTTAGAGAACTGAACCTAGCCATCGGGGCTCTCTCGGTTGAACAGAGAGGGAATTGTTTTGTTGAGTTCAAATATTTTGCAATTATACTTCAAAATTGGCAAGCAAGAACAAGGAAGTGATTATGTTTCAGGAGACTCACACTGCGACGGAAGAACATCTCCGCGAAAGAGGAAATCGCAGATTATGTACTTTTTTATTATCTCCTTGGTCCTTTTTATGGCCTTGCTTGCTACGTAAAATCTTTTCTTGAATTCAAGTGTGTTTAGATATATAAGAGTCAGGTATGATTGTCGAAATATTTTTCTGCTGGTTTTCTTTTTCCATTGTTACAGATTCCTGTCCCAAACCCACTTCAACCGTGGTTCAGCACGGTCGGATGTTATAAATAGGAGCAATAGACTCCACTTACGATATCATTTTATCTCGTCAGTATTGCATGCCCATTCACAACATCAGGCCACGCTGCCATCAACTCATCTCAACTTGTTGGAACGCCAAGAAACATGTAAATGTTATTGCGACCTTCAACGAACTGACACTGGCCACTCACCATTTCCTCCGGAAAAATATGATAACAAAGGGTAGATAAACAGAAAACTTCAAGAAGTAACATTAGTTCGACTATTCACCGCAACGCTACACACCGTGTCAGCAAGGAAGCGGTCTGTCGAAAGACTAACGCTCCTCATGCATATCTGGTTGTCAACAAGGCATTCAGTACAATCTCAAAAAACTTATAACTATATGTGTAGACACATTGAAGAATTTCCATTCAAGGAACAATATTCTACCTTCTGTAGAATGTTGCATATCCCTCCCTGAAGGAGCTGGTTTTCCGATCCACGCTTTATAATCACCGTCACAGCAGTGGTACAGCACGGTCAGAAGGCATGAATAGGAGCAATAGACTGCAGTTTCGGTCTCATTTGTCCTCATCAGAATTGCATACCCATTCATAATATCAGGCTACACTGCCACCTACTCATCTCAGTTCGTTGGAGCCTGAGAAAACTACTCACTATTGCCACCAGGAAACCATAATAGCCATGATGTTCCTTGAATAAAAATTCTTCAATGTGTCTACACATATAGCGATAATTCCGTTGTTGTAAATTTTTTGAGATTGTTGTCCTTGTCAAAAGAATAACTATTCATCATTGATTCACCCCCGTAATAAAACATGCTACTTAAATTTCAAAACAGACCCACCTACATAATATATTCATGTCTCGTAATAATGACCACTCATGAGGTCTAAAGTGCTAAACCTTCGTTGAGGGTTCGAAAGGGTGCGATTTTTGCACACGCATTAAGATACATTCTGAGATAACATCCATTTCCTGCATGACGTGGCTTCGCGGCAAGATCTCACTGACTCACACTAGATAGCGGATAGTGGGGTCGAAGAGGTTATCCAAAGTCGGAATCTCACTTAAACCATCGAAGTCGCGGTGTGTTCGGTTGATCTTTAAAGCTCCATATTAATCTTCTCAATTAAAATTAAATTGTGATAATGCGATAATGAAGATCGATTCGATTGGAGCTTTGAACATTAACGTACTCTACGTCTCAAAAGTTGTAACGCAAAACTGTGAGGTTAAACACTTGTACTGCTTGAATTTGAATTTGCTTGAAAAATTATGTAACATTAACAAGTAAATTATCTTTACATCGGCAGTTTAAAGTAATCTGAAACTGAATAGCATGAAATCTCCTCTTGTTATTAATCAATTTTCAATTAATTTTTAATCTTTTTTATCTCATGCATTTTTTCATTATCTTTCCCAGTTTTTGTGTAACAATGGATCAATTTCATGCATTTGATAGAAGAAATGTGATGGAAGCGATCATGTAAGCGCTGGAAATGGCCTCCTTCAGTCAGTACGAGTCTATCGACACATACACTATGTCTCAATTAAATTGCCCGCGTTGAGTATTTCTAAGTATTTTAAGTTTATGAATCTTGGTGGAACTGTCCTTAGTTACTATGCCAAACATGAGTGCGATCTGTCAACAAGTTTATTCACGAAATCTGTTGAAATAACTCTACCTCAGTGGTATCTGCGAATTTTAAAATGGAAAAAATATTGAACAAAGATTTTGTCCCAAATTTTGTGTTTTGAACAAAATTCCGTGTGCTGAATCCTTGGGAATGCTGAAAAACGCTTATGAAGACTCTGTTTTATCGACAACCTAAGTGTACGAGTGGTACAAAACCTTTAAAGACGGTCGGGAGATCGTCGAAGATTTGCCTCGTTCCGGACGACCTTGGACCTCTTCAACCGACTATAACGTCGAAAAAATCGAGAAAAAGTGCTTGAAAATCATTATGCCAGTGTTGGAGAGATACTAGTGATCTCTACATCTTTCGTGAAACCGCCCGTTTGATTTTGGTGAACAAATTGGCTTTCATTGAAGCAATAAAATGCTTACAAATATATATAAATCGGGGCGAAGTCTAGCAGAGCTACTCATACTTAACCCCGAATTTCAAATCTGACACATAAACGAGACAGAACAATTGAACGAAATATCGAAATATTACTATTCTTCTACTGCAAAAATAGAGATAAAATGCTGAAGAAAATCAAAAAGATATGAACATATATAACCGAAAGCCAACCGAATTGCCTGAAAGAATATTACTTAACTGTGAGACGACCCAGAACCGGGGTCTATTTTTTTTGTTAATTTGTTAAAACTATCCATATATTTCTTGATTTTCATCTAATTAAATTTTATTATCAATTGTGATAACAGTATTTTGTAGATCTACCTGCATAACATTTTATATGGTTCATCTGAATTCAAAAGCACAGTGAAAAGATGGTCATTTTCCAGAATGATTCAATAATTTAATTTTAAATTCTCAATATAGTAAAATATTACGTCTTTTCAAAGCAGCTTAAAATCACCCAAAAAGCGTGAATATCGAGACGAAGGAATTTATCCTAACTCAGATAAGAAATCCAGCAGAAACGAATTTTACCTTTAAAACCGAAGGCTATTGAAACACCCTTTCGTATCCACTAATCCAGACAAGATCTGGTATTTTCTAAAACAGCAATTCTCACGTCACGACGAAGGAACGTATTTCTTAAAGACCATGTAAAAGGTACTTGAGTACCAAGGGCAGAGGGAAGTGAGGGTATAAGGGCTTCTGGGCCACGCATATATAAGGATCACGATCGCGACATTAAGGGATTATGATTATTATGGAGTTATTTTTCTTCTGAATTCGAAATTACAGTGAAAAGACGGTCATTTGTCAGAATGATTCAATAATTTCGTTTTAAATTCTCAATATACTGAAATATTACGTATTTTCAAAGCAGCTTAAAATCACTCCAAAGCGTAAAAATCGAGATACTCAGATAAGAAATCCAGCGTAGACGATATTCGACGTTATCACCGATAGTTAATAAAACACCTTTTCGTATTCAATATCGCAGACAACATCTGGTATTTTCTCAAACAGCAATTCCCACGTCGCGACGAAGGAATGCGTTTCGAAATGTAACAGGTACTTGAGTACCAAGGACAGGGGAAGTACAGTTGTAAGGTCTTGATTGAGTTATTTAGTCTTCAGATATGCAGTTATTCCATTATTCAGTTTTCGAAGCTCAGTGAATTTACTCACTCGTGTGAATCGGAGTTAAATTTAAACTTAATTAATCGTGCGTAACATAAGTCCAGAAGAATGGAAGACGCAGATTGTTCCTCTCCGAGAAGCCCGACAGGGGAAGAAGAAGCACCGATCCCGCTGTGCCCCACAGGTGATGACTTTCTGAATTTCCTTCAATATTTCTGACCAATATTTAATCTTTATGAATTTCCTGAAGTATATGCTACGTAATTTCTAAACGTACAGAGGGCGAGTTAAAATAATCACTTCTTAATTTCCAAATTATTTTCACCTAGTTTTTCTTGGCAAATGATTTATTTGAACTACCCTGATATTTTCTAATATTTATTTTCAAGAGTTATTTCGTAGACAAATCAAAACATTTGTTTCTTAACATGGTAAAAATTTGAAATGTACTGAATTTATTTGATATTGATTTCCACGGTTGTTTTATTAACTTGACACATTATTTGAAGTATACTCAAATTCTTTAGTATTGATTTGAACATTTGTTTATCAAACTGGCAACAATATTGAAACGCACTAAAACTATTGTATACTGATTTCAATAACTTGGTAACTATTTGAATTTAAAATGTTATGAAGTTTAATATTGATTTGAAACTTTACTTATTGATCTCAGTAAATGTTACTAAACCATTTTGCCAATCCAAATCTTTTGTTTATAATCTGATGAACGATACATTCGAATGTGAGAACATTTAATATTGATTCTTATCTTTGCTTCTATAAATGGGCCAATTATCTATTTGAAATACCATAATCCATTTATTCAGTATTTCTATTGATCTCATTTTATAACTTAGCAGAACATACTTAAACTGTAACGAAGATGTTTATATTTTCATTGTATCCAACTATGGGGAAGATCAATAAAGGAACTTTCCCTGCATTCAGGTGTAATGATCGCCTACGAATTATATCTTTCAGTAGTATAAATAAATAGCTTTAGGGACGATATGCATGTATGAACCCACACATTGAGGTTTGTATGTTGTCGGTATAAAAGTCTAAGTTGGTGGAATGTATATGATGTTTGTGGTACATACAGGTGTATGATCAGAGGGCATGATTCCCTGGTTGGCAAATCCGCGATATGGGAATAGAATATGATCCGCAGTCAGTGACACAATATAATTAATATTGCGCAAACTAAACAAAATAAAGATTTAATACTGCCCGTTGGCACTAAGTTGAGCAAAAAGAATCACATATGGCTTTACGGGCTTACCTCTAGTTCTATATAGAAGGTTCTAAACACTATACTAATTACTGAATTCGATTAAAGATACGCGAGCTACTTAACGCTTGCAAGTTGTCAGCTGTGGACGTGTTCCTTAAGTTTTAAAAGCAAATCTTCCAGAGTTTGGAGTATCAGAGCAACGACCTATTCAGAAAACATGATTTCATATTACCAAACCCTTAGATAGAGTCAGTTACCACTCATAAGATGGGTGAGGGCCGATTAGGCCTGTCTATAATGATCTAATATCCGAATTCCATTCAGAATATGGATGAGGGCTGATTAAGACTATTTATAATAATTCAAGATTCCAACTTCCACTAGTGATATGGGTTAGGACCAATTAGGTCTGTTTATAATAATTTAATGTACCAACTTCCACTAAAAATATGGGTGAGGGCAAATTGGGCCTGTATCTAAATGATCTGATATTTCATTAAATTCATTAAAAGACGCCAAAGAATGCAAGGATAAGAATTTAATACAAATGCTGCAAAGATCAAATAGACATTGTTACCGAACCTGTTTTGGATTTTCTAATTTCCTTACCTATGGTTTAGGCGACGAAGAATTGGTCGTATCACATCAA
This sequence comes from Cryptolaemus montrouzieri, assembly GCA_013387265.2. Classification (NCBI taxonomy): domain Eukaryota; kingdom Metazoa; phylum Arthropoda; class Insecta; order Coleoptera; family Coccinellidae; genus Cryptolaemus; species Cryptolaemus montrouzieri. The sequence continues at coordinate 5,393,940 of JABFTP020000165.1, forward strand.
ACCTCACATAAAAGAACTTGTATAGGTTACTTCAAATAAACAACACAACAAAGAAGAGGGTGCTATTTTATAAAAAGAACTTCAAAGTAAATTTAGGTACTAGACGATCACATGGCTTTTCATTTGACCGATTTCAGTCGGTCTCAGGTGTAATTAATATGGGAAGAAAATAAAATAATTCAGGTATTGCAATTTACATAAAAGCGATGCATTTTGCATCGTCTTTCATAGAACGGGGTTGAGGGTGTTTCAACTGCAAGACAAACGAATCTATGATATCAAGCATCAATGTTGAACCGTACAATCAAAGAACAAACAAATGTAAATGAACTGAAATGCTGAAAAAACACAAAAAAACCCATAAGGGATGTCTTCACCCCAGCTAACCTCGCTGAAATTCAAGTAATGACAGCTTGTACGAAACACGAAGAGAATTCAACGAGAGTCCCTTCAAACCAGCGGTTCCCAAACTGGGGGGCGCGCGTCCCTGAGTGGGCGTGACACCCAAATGAAATAAACAAAAAATTGCAAAAATAATTTCTTTATATCTTCGAAATAAAGTCTTTCCAAGTTTTCATAATTGTTTTTGTAAAGTTTTAATAAATTTGTAAACTTTATCAAAGAAGGCTACAGTTTTTAAAACTACAAAGCACACAAGAGTTCAAGGTTCTCTAAAACGTCCCCCTCCACGGCAACGGTCGTGTGTACCGATACCTCCGTTTGGACTTGGTGTGAGTGCGAGTGTCCCCAATGCTCGATTCTAGCTCAGGCTTAGTGCAGTTGCTCAACCGGAAGAATGCTGACGTGGTTGGGATTCATTGTTTTATTCACCGCCAAGCCTTGGCAGCAAAAACGTTTCCAAGCTACGTAACTACGTAAAGAACAGTGCATTAAATACTCGACTGTTTAAAAGTCTTTGTGAACATTTAGGAAGTGACCACAAAACGCTGAAATTTCATACAGAAGTACGATGGCTATCAGAAGGCAATATGTTGGGAAGACTATTTGAGCTCCGTGATGAAGTGATTACGTTTTTGGCACTGCAAAAACAAAACTAGCTTAGTGCAGAGTTCAAAAAACCCAGTAACCAAGTGATTTTGGCCTATTTGTCAGATTGTTTTGACACGTTAAACAACCTAAACTTGAGACTGCAAGGTGAAGGCTCAAATATAGTAACACATCGGGATGCCATCAAGATGTACGTTGAGAAACTACAACTTTGGATACATAAAGTGTCAATGAACCCCAGCAACTATTCAAGTTTCAACAAAGTAGTGTCAGTCTCAGAAGAAGCATGTTTTGAGGACGTTTTCAAAGGACCGCTTTTGAAAAACTTGATAATTGACCGTTTGAAGAACCTCAAGGAGGAGTTCAGCAGGTACTTTCTAACCTAACTTGTCAGAGAAGTTTTACAAAACAAACAAAAAAGCTTAGGAACCCCTGCTTTAAACTATTGTGTAGGGAATCATAAAATGTAACTGCATTATATGTGAAGAACCTCGTGAACATGGCTGAACGAAACCTAGGCAGACAAAACTGATTAATCTACCTTGTGTTTACATTATGAACCGTTTTCCTCAAAAATTAATTTCTCCTGCGACCCCAACAAAACTACGCTGTGAAGAATACAACAAAACTGAAGAACTAAAAATATTCTTCACTCTTAACCAGCCCAGTTCCTGAATTCTTCTGGGGACTCTATCAAACTTCCTTATGCGGTAAATCAAACGGCAGCATGAATTCTGAACACGCTCAAGTCGATTTCAAGATATCGGATCCAAACATGGAAAAATCAATGGAAGACCGTAGTGTAATATAGGAAGCACCACGTTCATGGGACGGATCATAATTGGTGACGAGATATGAGTCTATGAATACGACACACCAACGAGCCAATAATCATCGGAATGGGTGGAAAGAATGAGCCAAAACCGAAAAAACCTCGCTAAAATCCTTCGAAAATCCAGACTATTCTGATTGTTTTCTTCGATATGCGTGGTGTGGTTCACCATGAATACATTCCGCAAGGTCAAACGGTCAATGAGGACTTCTATTTAACTGTTTTGAGACGTTTGCGTTAAAAATGTCAAAATACACGACGCAGTTCTCGAATAGCAGCTGCCTGAGGCGCAAAATTCAAAAGGCAACCTATGTACCTACGTACTCAACCGAAACGGTATAGAATAGATTAAATGCAAACTTACTTACATTTTATGAAAATAACTCAAGTAACTTAGAGGTACTTATATCAATATTCTTTCTGCTCAGATCAGAATTCATCACATACCTGAAACAATAAAAATTATTAGAACATCAATTAAAACATTTAAAAAGACGAAATATGCATATTTTCCGTAAACATAATGTCCCATATCACTTTATCAATTGAAAATTTCGTTCTAGCCTCATTCCATCAAAATAAATCGTGTTATTTCCAGGAAATGGTCATTAAGTGAAAGGGGAACCGAGCTGAACATGAAAAATGGAAACAGGATTAGGACATGGCCGTTGCATTTTCGGACCTAAAAAGTATCATTAAGTGACTCTGCGGACTCTAGCTTAATTTTTTCGTCCTCTAGCAGCAGGGCATGACACATTGAAATAAATAAAAACGTATGTGGGAAATGTGAGAACGACGCATATTTAAACAGTGGGGGCGCAGGACGACGGCTTTTGTCTATTTGTGCCCAGTTAGTTAGGGTCAGAACCGGACGTATACAGACATCGATTCATTTCGTGAATAATGATATTTCTCCGATATACGAGGATGGTCTGCAAAGTTTCTGATCTCTACGTAAAGATAGCAGTGGAATATAAAAGCTAGTGAATTCTCATTGTTCATATGTTGACAGTTACTTACCTAAATTTCACCAATAAAAGGACTAAATCGTGTATCGCGTTGTCATTAAACATTTGTTTTTGAATGTCATTACGCTTATGCAATCTAAAGATGAATTTGATTGTAAGTATGGAAACTCTGCAACATCATTTACTGCAGTGAAATTTTAGAATTTAAACGTGGGCGTAAGAGCTTTGTAACCTTTTTAAATGAACAAGTACAAACCTGATATTATTTTTGGACGATTCGGTTAAGAAAACATCTTTTACAGTAATTAATAAATTATAATAGGCTGGGATCGAAAAGACCATGAAGGCATATTATGCTATCAGAAACAATTCCATAAATAGGAAAAAAGTGTCAAGACCCACGAAAATGAAAATAGTCACATCTATCTATAGGCCAATACTGACATTTGGATGTGAGTCATGGATTCTAGATGAAAACCAAAAACGTAAAATTCAAGCTGTCGAAATGAAATATCTTAGGAGGGTAAGGGGAGTCACAAAGAGAGATAAACTAAAGAACATTGACATACGAAAGGAATTAGGAATTGAATCAACTTTGCAATTTATAGAGAAAAGTCAGCTCAGCTGGTGGGGACATCTTCAGAGAATGGATAATACACGGCAAGTCAAATGTATATGGGAGACAAAGACTAACGGAAGGATGAAAAGAGGTAGACCACGACAAACATAGAATGGAGTATTGGCGGAAATATTGGGACAACAGGGCAAAAATTGGACAGAGGCTAAAACAATCGCAAGACAGAAGATTGAATGGAAAAATTTCAAATTACATTTGAGCAAGGCATAAAATACCCAAGTTGTTGGCACTTATCTGTCAAAACTTTTGGCAGATTTAATTATTTTTGTTATAAACTCGATTTTTGAGGAACATTTAAAGAAATTGTAACTCGTAGATCTTTTGCAATACAGACACAATTTTTGCTTGGGTGGATAGAAGAAGGATCAAGGAATTTTTAAGCAGTCTACACATGTCAAATGTTCATTGCGTTGTTTTGTATGATTTTTAAATTTGGACTTTTTCAAACAGCAATAACTCAATTTTTTTATATCAAATGGCAAATGCCATCAGCACAGTGCCTAATTTTTATATCGCCATCAGATGAAGCGTCAAATTTCAGATGGAATTGTATAAGCATGTACTATACCCATCTCTTATAGTTCCGAAATGGGAATATGTTGAATTTGTGCTCTACGATACAAAAATAATCAAATCTATCAAAAGCTCTGACAGGTGCCTAAAATTGATGTACTTGTCACTTCGTTCATTCGAGTTTGATATTTCAACAAGAATTGTTGGTAATTTGAAGTGAAAATTTTTGAAAAACACCAGATTGATAATAAAATGGCTGATTATTCAAACGATGATATGTTTAATCTCTTTTTAATTCATAGCGAATGTCAAAAAGTGGTGGATAGAACTTGCAGGCAATTCAATAACCAATTTCCAAATTTGACAACTATGAGTAAAACAAAATTTCGATGGATTAGAAGCAATTTTCTGCAGTTTGGAGGAACAAAATACATAGAAACTAGAAGAAAACCAATTCTCGAGGGTAATACTGTTATTGCGTTAAATAAAAATGACTACCTATTTAAAACTCTAAATTTCATTTCGTCCGGAAACTATACAATTTTAAACAAAGATCCAACTATTACATTCCAGAAAAATATTAAAACTGCAATAAATGACGCAAAATCTTTAATTAAAGCAATAGATAAATACAAATTAATTTTACCAAACCCTCAACCACCTCAACTGTATTCACTCATTAAATTGCATGAAGTAAATAACCCCGTTAGACCTGTCGTATCTTACGTTACAGCCCCAGCCGTGAAATTGTCGCACTACCTTATAGATATCATTAAAAATTATTGTTCATTCTAATCAAAATTTTCTATAAAAATTCTTTCGAATTGATGAATAACATAAAAAACGTTAACCTACCACCTAACGCAAAACTTATTTCGTTTGATGTTGAGAATTTATACCCAAGTGTTCCTCCAGGTGATGTCAAAATATTAATCGAAAACATGTTGAATTCGAATCATATTAACCACATAATTGAATCAGAAATATTGAATCTGTTGGACGTTTGCATTGAACAAAATTATTTTTCTTTCAACAACATCTATTACAGTAGTGAAAATGGTTTGATCATGGGAAATCCTTTGAGTCCACTTTTAGCAGAGATTTTTATGAATAATATCGAACAGAAAATTCATACACATCCACTCATTTCCAAATTTCTTTATTGGTATAGATATGTTGACGACATCTTAGTATGTTTCATTGGAACTACTCGTCAATTAGACTTATTTCTTAATTTCATTAATTCCATCCATTTGAACATTAAATTCACGATAGAAATTGAACAGAACGATTCCATTAATTTTTTGGACTTGAAAATCACTAAACGAAATAATAATCATGTTTTTTCGGTCTTTCGTAAACCAACACATACTGATACAATTATACATAACTACTCATTACATCCAATTCAACACAAAGTTGCAGCTTTAAACAGCATGGTACATCGGTTACTCAATTTACCTTTATCAGTAGATGATTATAATAAAGAGTTAAACATCATCAAACAGATAGCCATTAATAATTCATATAATCCGGATATGATAGATCTAATCATTCGTAAAAACTGTATCAGAAAGCAATAAATGAAGTATATCCTATTCATAAAGACTATAAAATATTCAACAGTTTAACATTCTGCGGTTCTGCAAGTACAAATATTAAATCCTTTCTCGTCAAACAAAATCTTAATATAACTTTCAAAACTTCTAATAACTTAGGTAAACATATTAAAAATAATAAATCTCGTGTTGAAAAATCAAGTAAATCAGGAATCTATAAACTCAATTGCGGTTCTTGTGATAAAATTTATATCGGTAGGACCTATAGGAGTTTTGGCATAAGAACATCTGAACATAAACGTAGCTTCGATAAAAATAAATCTGATTCAAATTATTCAAACCACTTAATAAAAGAAACCATTCATTCAATAAAAACTTTGACATATTACATATAAAATCAAAAAGTTTGAAATTAGATCTCCTAGAAGCATTAGAAATAAATAGATACAAACATTCGGACAAGCTTTTGAATGAGCAGGTAGATGTGAATTATTCACCCCTACTTAACTTGTTTAATTAGTTTTAATTACCTTTCATACTAACTGTACAATGGCTCGGTGTGGATTTTCCTGTTATTCATCCAACTTGTTCTACGATTTGTTTATAATACCATACTCTTCATTCTGTTTGTCATTCTTGATAAAGCTGCTGTGTCAGCGAAACGTCGTCGAATTTTTTCAAATAAAGTGTAGATTAAAGTTAAACCTTGTGTTTTTTTATCTCATTCATGGAGACCTTGTATATGAAACAAAAAAAGTCATATACGACCAATCCATGAAGATGAATCAAGCGAAGTGTCCGTCCTGCCCTCAACACGCGATCTGCAGAAACGAAGCAGCTGTTCGTTTCTCTATCAATTAGGCAGGATTTGAGCATCTGTTTCAACGTGGGCATGAAGCCATTATCACTAGAATAGTTCGGTTATAATGTCCTGTTTCTGGGATCCAAACTTACGGGAAGAGAAAGTGCAAATAAACCCTACGGGGGGTTGGGTTTGCTTCGGAGTGAGGGACAGTGTTGGATTGGATTAGATATTAACACAAAATTTATGGGTGAACTGAGTGACAGAACGTATTCGGAATAATTAATAGAACTTAGGAGTTACCTTAGGTAACTTTAAGGACGACTGAAGGAAGAATGAATACACGAAAATTCATGAACTAGAGATGATCGTGTCAAATGAAAGAATGGCACTGATTTATATTTTTTAGTACTTCCCGCAATGACTCGAAAGCAGGGTAGAAAGTTGAAGTACATTCTTCCAAAAAACAACCGGGAATTGATTATTAAAACACAAAATATTTATTTTTCATTCAAATTATTCTATCGCTTTCAAAGTAGACCCCTTCAAAAATAATATATTGCTTTTTGAGCCAACTCAGCTACTTTTTGAAAAAACCTACCGAATCTTTTCTCAGCAAATAAAGTCGATTAAAAACAATCAATAGGACCGACATTTCAACAACAAATTAAAATGGTATTTGATCAATATACTTATTTAAATTATCAATTAAAACTAAGAACAATTTAAGCTAAAAATGATTTTTATGACAAGACAATAACGAATAAAAGTCAAACGGAAAGTATGGTTATGTCAGTTAACCACAGAACAAAGTCTCACAGATCTTATAATGTCATCTTCTTTTTCAAATATAGCAGACATGGTTATAACATTAACCAATTAAACAATCCATAATTTGTATGTCTCTGAAAATCACTTGACTATTTATCAATGCCACATTACAATTTTTATTATGTTTCACAATTTCATATTTTTCCAGAAAATCTATTAGTCCAATATTATAAGATGTATGCAATGACAAAAAAAAACAAAATGATTCGAATGGTTATGATTATGGTTGAATTCCAGTAGGTGATTACCGAAATGAGCTTCTTGATATTCTTTGTTTAGTCTTAGAGGTTTCAGATGTTCACTCACTCTTTTTCGAAAACTTCTCACTGTTTGACCTATATAAAGTGTTCCACAAGTTTCACATGTTAACTTATATCTTATATATCACCCTTTCTAACTAGTAAAGGTGTAGTATCTCAATTGTTCAGTAACAATACACCTAAAGATCTATTAGACTTGAATGCTACTTTTTTTTCTTTCTTCTCTGATATTTTACTAATTTTAACCGAAATTGGACCTATATATGGTAATGAAACATACTTATTACTTGGTTCCTCACAAACTAGAAAATTTTCAGTCATTAATTTTTGTTATAGTTTCTTACACAACATTTTGTCAATCAGGTCTACCTCATAATTATTATCTTTCGCAATTTGTTTGATTATATTGAGTTCAGTATCATAGTTATTTTTGTTCATCGGAATATTTATAAGTCTATGTGTCGAGCTTTGGAAAACTGCCGTTTTATGGCCCAGTGGTGTTGTGAAGTTACACTTAGTAATGTCTTAGGTTTCGTACAATTGACTCTGCATGGGTCGACCATTTCAAATGGTTGTCGATTGTGATACCAAGGTATTTAATTGTGTCGGCTGCATTGGTGCAATCAGACTGAATCTCAAGTGTCTCGAACTCTGCTTCTCTGCAGACTGGCGAATGGGAGAAATACATTATATTTAACATTTATAGAATTTTTTTTTGCCGCAAAGAAATCAGTCACTTTTTTGAACTCATTCTGTGATTCCTCTTCAAGATCAGACCTAGTTGGTACTTCAAGAAAAAGAACTGTCTGCAACTTACTACTTGGCCTTCAGCACCAATAGAAAACAGATCGTTAGGATAAATCAGAAAAAGTATCGGCCCTAATACTGTACCCTGCGGTACACACACCACAAGTTCTCACAAATTCTCCCTGAAACCTACACATTCCAACGTCCTCACTAGCTCTGCATGATCTACGGTATCAAAGGCCTTAACCAGATCGACAAAGATAGCACAATGCTGGTATGTTCTTATCTACTGCGTCCCTGCGTCATTAGAGACACTAGTGCACTCATGGCATCGTTTGTCGACCTATTTGGCTGAAAACCATATTGTTTATCGGACAACAGTTTGTACTCGCTAATGATGCTGAAAATTCGTTTTTTCAGATTTTTTTCGAAAATTTTAGCCAATAAAGACATCAAAGAATATTTTGTGTTTCATTCACCAATTTCTGGTAATTTTTTGATAGAATGTATATAAAATAATTCGTTTTCGTGATACAGGATGTCCAGTTTTACAAGAAAAACTTTCGCCACTTTTTCCATTCAATTCTTTTAGAATTAGTTCGTTGATTTTAATGAGTGTTCTTTCTAGTGGTGAACATTTTTCTCAGATTAAATGACTGTCACACAAGTACCACAACAGAAAAATGTTAATTCTTATTCTATTCCATTATGAAATATAACGCATGAAAAACTGGGAATCTAACAAAAAGTCTAGATAAGATCAAACCAATTTTTCGTTAGAGTATGATAATGTCCAATCCCCACAATGTCCGCCCATGATATAAAAAATTCCAATGGCAATTTTGTCGTTCGAGTTTGCCTGCGACAATAATGCGTGCATCTTTTCATCTTGAACCTTCCCAAGGGTACCATCGATGTCAGGCGATAACCCCGTAGATCCCTAATTTCCTGGCCAACTCTGGCACCGATTAACTCTCGTTCGGTCGACGAATTTTCACAATGCGTTTGTGTGCTGGAAACTAAATCGTTTGTCGCATTGCCGGTTACAATTCCGCACGAATACGCCAATCGATCTCGACGATTTTTGTCCGATTTGACAAGTGTATTTTACAAGTCTCTCCTCGGAAAGTACACGAAGAAAAAGGTTTATAGAAAAAACTACTCGTCGAATTTTAAATATAATAGGAAAATTGCCTAGGAATTCTCTTAACTGAAATACAGTAAGAGGACATATTATTAGGGACAATACCCAGATTTCTGCATTTCGAACATTAACTGGATTTCTCAAACAAATGACGGTTGTTCGCCTTTTGTATATTTTTTAGTTGTATCTGTTATATATTATTATCATTATTTTATGCCTTGCTTACTTTGTAAAATCTTTTCTTCGATTCGAGTGAGTTGAGACATATAGAGTCAGGTATGATTGTTGAAATATTTTTCTGCTGCTTTTCTTTTAACATTGTTACAGATTCCTGTGCCAAACCCCCTTCCTTTCACACTTGTCTTTGCCTTGAAGTGCAAGGTGAGAATGAGAGAATGAAGCTGCTAAGCAGATAATCTTTGGTACTCTTTATGTACACACGACACTAACACAACATAAACACACGAGATATCACTAGTGCAAGAGCGACAGGGAAACAAGTGTTTTCCTCAGGTTTTCACTCGTTTATTGAATCATACGCAAGATAGTATGGTTCCCCTGTTACATTTCCTGAGTTCACACCTGTGTTCTGACACACACCAAAATCATAGTTATAAGTTATTTTAGGCACCTGTCAGGTCAGCTACTTGATTCAAATATTTCATAGCATTCTCTGTTAGTTCTTGCAAAATTATCAAAATTCAATATATTCCCGAATTATTTCGGAACTATAAGAGATGGGTATTCGCAGGGAGCACGACGAAAGCGACATCTGATGGTAGCGTAAAATCATGCTCGGCAATGGTATGACATGTGAAAGATCCGTATAAATAACAGTGAATTGTTTCAAAAAATGAATTTAAAAATAAATATGTGTTATAAAAATCTGTGATCGTGTTTTTAAATTGAAAAACTCATTACGATGGAAAAAGTGTGTATAAAAAATTAAGGAAAAAATTCTTTGAAAACAAGCTTTTATTTAAATGCCTAAAAGAAAAAAAATAAACTTTTGCACTAAAACTTTTACCATTAATTCATAACGTCATTTCAAATTTAACACATTTGACACAATTTATATGTTATAATATAAAAGCTTGTCGCGAGATATAAGTACTCGTATTTACTTTATCAGTTTGAAATATTAACAGGTAGGCATAACATATAAATTGTGTCCAATGTGTTAAAATTGAAATGACGTTATAAGTTAACAGTAAAAGATTTAGTGTGAAAGTTAATTTTTTTCTATTTAGCGCATTTAAATTAAAGGTTGTTTTAAAGAATTTTTAAACTTAATTTCATTTTTAGTTATTCTTGGCAATCTTCCATTTGGTACCCATATTATAGGAACGAATAAAAGTAAATTATCCGCCATTTCGTTTTGCATTAAGAATAATTGGTCCACCGCCTTGTTGTATTTAGAATGACTTCACATAGTTAATCATGCATTGTCATCCAAACTCAACGTGTATACAAAATTTCAGCTCAGTTGGTTGAGATCAAGTGCCTTAAAATTGAGTTGTAAGATTTCACCCGAACATACAAACATACATACATTGCAAGTTAAATAAAAGCTTGTAAATATGTTTATAAATAACACTAAAAGGAGTTTTAAGAATCCCATGGGGTTAACCTGTGAAATGTAAACAAATTTAATACATGACAACTGCAATAATGAAAATTACAAAAAGTGTTGATTGTTAATATGATTTTCAGAAATAAAATGAAAAATTAATGGCAATGTAATTGCGAATCGTAATTTGAACATACATTACCCTAGTTGCATTGTTACTGAATAATGTTACACACTACTTTGTTTTTTCTTTTAACATCATTTATCCATTTATTTCTTCCATCCATTTATTTCCACTTGGCCACTGGAAATGTGTAAAATTTACATTTACTGTTTCTAGCTGTATTTTTGCAATCAACAACACAACAACTATTATGGATCATTTTTTATTTAATGTTAACGTGTTTATTTATGATAAAAGCATGATTTAACGATAATTTGACCACATCGAGCGCTGTGATCGATTCAGCTGTCCCCACTATATACTCCGCTCCCTGCCAATAGTACATGCTGATACAATTCCATCTGAAATTTGACGCTTCATCCGATGGCGATGTAAAAATTGGCACGTGCCATTTGAAAAAATTAAGTAATTGCTGTTTGAAAAAGGCCAAATTGAAAAAATCATACAAAACAACGCAATAAACGTTTGACATGTGTAGACTGCTTAAAAAATTCCTTGATCCTTCTTCTACCCACCCAAGCAAAAATTGTGTCTGTAGTGCAGAAGATCTACGAGCTACAATTTTTTTAAATGTTCCTCAAAAATCGAGTTTATAACAAAAATAATTAAATCTGTCAAAAGTTTTGACAGATAAGTGCCAACAACTTCGGTATTTTATGCCTTGCTCAAATGTCGGTTCTAGATGTATAATAAAAAAGGTAGATTGCCATTTGAAATAACAAAGTGATGACCCACTTCCGGTATAACCGGAAATGGTATCACTTCGAAAATATTTCGAAAAATTTATATCTGCATAATTATCTAAAAATGACATTACAATATTTTAACATTAGTACATTAACACATAAAACAAGTCTTACATTCAAAAATTTTTAACCATCGATATCACTCCGTCATTATCACAATTAAACTGACAGGAAGGAAACTAATCAACAAATATAAACATTTTCAGAATACTGTATCACAAGTTGCAGAACTATATACTACAGAGTTGAGAGATAAGATTTCCATAAATATTCCTTAAACCATCAGAGTCAGCTTTTGAGTTAATTATTCTAGGTTCTTTCTGGATTTTGATCCTCTCTAAAAATCGTTATATTCGGTTTGTGTAATTTTTCAATACTATGTTTTGCTACTTTGTTCGATCTAACGGAATATTCATGCTCGTAGACCCTTTTATGTAAATATTGTTTGGTATTGCCAATGTAACATTTATCACACTCTTGGCATTCTATTTTGTATATGCTGTGAGTTTTATTTTTTAATTCAATGCGAGGTTGTAGAGTTGTGAAAATTTTTTTGCTATGATTATTAGGTTTATGTCCCACTTTGATGTTGTATTTTTCTAGACACTTTTTTATCTGTTGAGACAATCCGGGAGTGAAAGTAAGACCTATATACTTGAAATCACCTCTTTCTTCTGTTTTCTGTTCCGTGTTATAAATTTGATGTATTATTTGTCTTATCAGTGGTTCGTAAAATTTTGGTGGATATGCATTTCTTCTTAGCACTTTCTTCAATTTTGTAAGATTCTTTTTTCTATATTTAGCGTGCGATAATTTTATTGCTCGATCAACAAGGCCATTAACAACACTTTTTTTATACCTGTTTGGGACGCTTGATTCAAAATTCAAACATCTTCCACTCCATGTTGATTTTTGATACCAATTGGTGTATATCGTTCCGTATTCGTCATATGAAATTCGCATGTCAAGAAAAGTTATTTTTTCCCCATTTTCTACTTCATTCGTAAATTGGATCTTATTGTGGTATCTGTTAAAGGCTTCTGTTATTTGTTTTATTTGGTTCGATGGTATACATGCGATACAGTCATCAACGAAGCGTTTATAGAATTGCACTCAAAAATTTAATGTTGAGTATTGTGCATTCGAGATCTTTTAATACGAGGTTGGCTAGTGCAGCTGATATAGGTGATCCCATTGGAGTTCCGAATATTTGTGAATAGATCTGGTTTTCGAACATGAAATAGGTTAGAGTTTAAGCAAAATTTAGTAGCTTTTATGAATTCTTTTCGTGGCAGGTCTGTGAACGGAACAATTTTCTCCCATTTTTGTCGATTATCTGAAGTGCGAGTGTACAAGTGATGTTTGTGAATAGTGATATCACATCGAAAGATATTAGGACAGATTTTTTTGAAACTGTTTTGTTTTTTATGAACTCATGAAAATGCCAAGAATCTTCAATGAAGTAGTTGTTTGTACCTAGTGTTTTAGTTATAGTTTTTTATAGATATTGTGCTAAATTGTAGGTTGGTGAATGTATGTTACTTACTATAGGTCTTGAAGCGATTGATTTTTTGTGTAATTTTGGCAACCCATACATGAAGAGTGATCTTCCATTATGACAAATTGATTTGTTTTTGAGATCTTTTTCAATGTATTTTGCAGTACACTAACTGTTTATCGTTTTGTTCATATCAAGTTGAATTTTTTTAGTAGGGTCAGTTTTTTCTTTTTTATATTGGTGTCGTTAAGCATTTCTTTCATTTTGTAATCATAGTCTCTCTTGTTCATAAAAACTGTTTTGTTGGTTTTATCAGCTCTAAGAATATATACATCTGGGTTTTTTGACGAATTCCTAGTTTTTCATGTAGTGTATATAATTATTTTTATTATAGTCTTTTATTCCTTTGCTCTTCTGTTTGTGGTTCGTTAGTATGTTACATATTTTGTTTATTTCATTTTTCGTTTCATTGGGTTTCTTGATAATTGCAGTTTCTATAGTGGCAATGATGTCGTTAAAATTGATTAATTTTTCAATCATTGAAAATTTGCTCCCGAGCCCAAGAAATTGTTTCATACTAAAAATAATTCTTACTTGGGTGAGATTACATATCAATTCGGATGGGACTTTTGTTTGCTTTTGGTGGTCTCTCTCGATCACTAATTCAACCTTTTTTCGATGTTTCTGTTTGATTTTTTCAAAATTGTTTTTATAAATAAGTATTTGTTTTTCAAATATTGTGCAGGGAATTAATTATTGATCTGCCTCTTCGTATAATTTATCTGCTTTTCTAGTTCGTAAATTCGGCTGTAGGTGTTGCTTACACACAAATTCAGACATTGCAGATAGAATAAGTGAAGGAAATTGAGGTATTTGTGCTTATTTTTATCACTGAAAATAATCACTTTCGCCTTGACTCGAAGGAATTTTGGTATGACATTTAGTTTTTTACATCTAAGAAGAAATATTTTCTTGTTTGTTTCTTTTGCCATCTTCATTTGCAGGTGCTCGTACAATCTCAGGACTGATGGTTCTGTGTTCTAGTTTCTTGACATAATAAGGCCGACGCCAATGCTCCAGCAAAGATTGAAGTAGCCAAAGACAATATTCGAGCTGTATTACGCGATATACCACCGCAATTATGCGAAAATGTAATGAGAAATTTCCTACAAAGAATGACCATTTGTAAAATGGCCGAAATGGTCATATGTCGTGTTTCATTATTAACCTCAGAGTTTGTACTTTTCTCAAAAATATGGCGTATTTTAAGGAATTGAAAGTGAAACCTGCCGATGGAAGACCCTTTATTATTATATTATTTGTTCACCATTCTCTGGAAAAACTGAATATTTTACAAAGAAATTCCCTAAAGCTATGTTGGATTCCATAAAATTTCCTAAACTCATATTCACCCCCAGTTATAACCTCTTGTAGGGAATATAATAAATGCCAAAACGATAATGCATTCACCGAAAAAAAACGAAACTCGATACCGTCTTAGGGTTCTGATACATTCACATTAATCGAGTAACGCGATATCTCTTTCTCAAAGTGTTGACGATAGGTTCTGTAATGCGATCTTAACAGATCGTAGAGGCGCCAACTGAATAGGCAGCTCTTGTGAAGAATTTTATAAAAGAAGGAGAGAAAAAAATGGTGAAATAAGAAAGCTTTCATTCCAGCGATTGAATGCTGCCTCACGCACGCCTTGTAAGCACGATAAAATGCACATTCCAACCCTGACAAAGGTGAATGGGAACAGAAACAGGAAACATGGGCAAGGGGTGACTTTTATAATCTTCACAGCATGTGAAGTTAATTGTGGATAGATATGTTAATAATTTCCCTAACAACAACAGTGTGTAGTATACTATACCGGGTGCTCATTTAATGAGTAATGGGTCCATTATTTTGTTCCTGTTGAATATATTGAAGAAATATATACAGGGTGTTCGAAAAAATAGGGCAATATTTTAGGAGGTGATTGCTGAAGCATTTTCATGAAAAAATACATATAAATATAGGTCCGCAACTACTTCGTTACCGTTTCACAAGGTGTTAAAATTTTCTAGAAGATTCTGTTAAATTCGGTTTCTGTTCGTGAACCGCTTGAGAATCAAGGTAATTTTTTGGGAATTTCGAGAACTTTCAAGAAGGCATAATTTTCTATACAAAAAAATATTTTGAACTCACCAGTGGCGCGTGTATGTGCACAACGCAGGTTATTCTCAGAGAAAAACCACGACGCTACTGATTTTTTCAACAATAAAAAATATTTTTCAATTTTCCAAGAATTTTCCAAGAAAAAAGCTCTCCTGACATTTTTTTGTACGACGCCAAGTTTTTGAGTAAGGGAATGGTGAAAAGAATAAGAAATATCAAGGGCTATACATATCATTGTACGACACATGGTCTTAGATTAAAAGAACCATCCTAGTGTATTTCTTTTTATCATTTAATAACCTATGCTTGAAAATCGAAAGTTTAATTCAAGGGGAAAACAAAGACTTTTGAGTATCACCAATAACTCTTAAACAATATTGCACAAGCTGTTCAAAGTGACCTCCACCATCTCGGATGCAAGATTCCAGTCTTCTCCTCATTGATTGGCGAACTCTTTCAAAAACCCCAGGAACTGTGTTTATCGAGTTGCACCCTGCAATAATTCTATTTTTTAAGTCCTCAACATTTGCCACGGGGATAATGTAAACCAAAGACATCAAGTTACCCCACAGGAATAAATCGCAAAGGGTTGAGTCTGGGGACCGTGCAGGCCAAAACTGAGATCCAATTCAACCAATCCATACTCTTGAGTTATGAAGTCACGAGCAAGCTGACTAAAATGACAGGTGCGCCATCGTGCATAAACCACATCGTTTGTCGTATTGCCAAAGGTTCCTTTTATAAAAATTCAGGAAGCGTGTGTGGCGGTACCCTTCCCCGTAAGCCTCTCTAGAGGAAATACTGGTCCAATTAGGCAATCACCCACAATGCCGATCCAAACGTTGAAATGTGGAATAGATCTCCAAATGTTTGATGTGGATTTTCTTCACACCACATATGATTATTATATAAATTCTTTATGGGATTTCTTGAAAAACTTGCTTCATCAGTGAAAAGGATCAGCATAATTGTGGAATTTGAATCAACTACGCAAAAGCCATTGACAATAGCAGAACGTGCAGGAAAATCGGTAAGAAGAAGTGTTTGTACGCGTTGTAGGTTGAATGGATACAAGAAATTTTCATGAAGAATTTGCCAAACAGTTCCATTGCTGACAATTAAAGCGTCAGCAATTTTTCGAGTGAAGGTACCAGAATTAAATTGTTGCAAAAACCTCATTTTCCAGCTCTACCGTTCTCACTTCCCTTTGCCTTCCTGCTCGTTCATATCGTCTTAATGTGCCTTTTTCTTATAGGCTTCGATGAATGCTTTCAAGAGTGTTTCTATCCTGAGCAATACGGTTTGGAAATCTTTCAATGTACAACCGCCGAGCTTCTAATCTAGGGGTGCTCAAACTTGAATTGCTGGCGATCTACCTCAATATTTTTAAACTATCTACGATCGACTCTGAGAGGCTGCAAATATGTGATGCAGGGATACACCCTACCTACCTACCTACCTAGGTAGGCTGGTCAAGGTTTAGTTAGGTTCTTCTCTATAATATCAATGAAAAACCTCCTGGTTATTCAGAATTGCGAGTTTATTGGTTGTTACAAAACAAAAGAGTTACATATGGTGTTGAACTTAACTAAGGAGTGACTTTGGATGTACAAGCGTGGCACTGCATGTCCCCAGCAGACTTTTCATAAGATGGTACGTAACCGCTGAGTGCTAATAGCAAGCAGGATGACATATGATCGTCAGTTAGTTGATTACGATATTTTGACTTAATTATCTTCATTTCAGAAAATGCAGACTTGCACAAGTAAATGCGAGTCTGCACTTACTTGTCGTCAGTTGAGGCAATTTGCCTTAGATTCGGATATTTATCTTCAGATATAAAACACCAGAAATTTGTATCAGATGCTATAGCTTTGAGATGTATATCTGATATAATCTGCACCAACTCATTTTCAACAGAACATGAGTTCATATTGAATTGACTTGCTATTTCAGTAGCTAATTCCTCAATGCTTATACATGATGCTATATTTGCCAATCTACTGCAATAATAAAAACGCATTTCGAATTGTCCCAAAGTATTTGATAATTCAGCCTCATACGTTGTTACGTTTAAAAAATTAATTTAAACCTAACAACAATATTTGAATGTTGTTCTAATTGATGAATAAATTTGATTGGTTGATTTAGGGTCAGGTATTGCTGGTTGCCATCTAGCGAACGTATCTTCACTTCTCAGATGCGAGTGCCGACGAGCAAAAAAATGTTGTTCGTGAGTTTTTTGGGTATAGCATATCAAGAGAGATGATAAAATGCTCGATATTCCACTTCGCTCAGAAATTTTGTTGTTGGCTGGTGCAAAATGAATGAGAAGTTGATTCCATTTTCCTGAAAGCGAATAATTAAGTATTTGAGAAGTTGGTGTGCCCATATTCATGCAATATTCAGTATTGTAGTTTCGGATTGTTTTTTTGTTCGTGCAAAGAATCCTGTAGTATCAAAAACTTCCAGAAATAATTTGGGGTAAATTAATGCTCATTTCCATACATTGAATTCAGTTTATTCGTTCGCGGTTTTCTACTTCTTACAGAGTTTTTTTGCTCGTGTGGCATATTAGTTTCGTACATTCTTTTGGGTGAGAATCCTGATTGGCCCTTGGTCTGTCGTTTGGCTGTATAGCTGAATATTGAACTTTATTTTCCACCACACAGTGAATTCATTGAAGTAACGAAATAAGTTTTCTTCAAGTAGCTGTCGCCTATACATATATACAGGGTGTGGAAACACATTATCGCTCTGTTTCCTTCATCGTGAGACCTACACGCAAGTAGGAAAATATAATCCATTTCCGAGATTGGAACTTACCTTTCAATATTAACGTATTTCGGTTGAATAAGATTTTTTGTATATATTATATATAGGTGGTTGAAAATTTTCAATCATAATTTTGCACTTCAGAATTTACAATTCTGTTTCATATTTTCTTTTATATCTTGAGTAAGGTAAACTGACGGTTTAGTATTTCTCAGCTGTTTATTATTCTGTAATGAACTTGTAAGGGTTTTGGCCAAAACTTCACAACTTATCAATTGTGAATTGATACTTAATTTATATAACCTTTATACATTCCATCAAAGTATACATATTTTTTTACAGTTTTGTTTTAACATTTGATACTCAAGAGTTACATATTGACAGAAAACAAAACTGGTAGCGCTCGACAATTTTGTATTTACTAGTTTAGGTGATATTTTAATCATTTTTTTAAAAATAGATTTTTGGTGAACTTAGGTTTTGGTTCTGCCCATTTTCATATTTCCTGAATATACTTGTCGATTAGATTTCTTTTGGTTTATTTATTACGAAAACTTTAAGATGAGAGACCTCACGCCTCTAGCTGGCATTCAACTACAGCAGAAATTATTCGTAATAACGTATCATAATTCAACTGAGAAATCCTTGCCTTCAAAAACGGAAAATGTGTCAGATCCTTTTTTTTCAGTTGATCTATCATAAGTTGCAATTTACTTTCGCATGCGTTTAATGCGATAATTATCTCAATAACAGTTTTTCCTTCACTTTGAAGCTCCAAGTTAATGATGTTTAAATACTGTGTGACGTCAGTCAAAAATGCCAAATCAGTCAGCCATTTTTCGTTTTTCAACATCTGAGTGTCATCACCCCTTTGGTCTAGAAAAGCTGTTATTTCAGGAAACAATTCTTGAAACTCTTCTAGCGACTCAACCACCTGACGTCCTTGTGAAGAAATCAGTGTGTTCAGCTGACTCCCTATCTTCCAACTGCAACTTAAGGAGCCGCCGTTGCAAGCTACGTGCGCGGATGGAACTTGCAATTTTTGTTGCAATGCCCATAAATTCCTCCGTGTTTAATGGAATGAAAAAAATGAAGGAAAATCTTCATTAGGTCGACACAATGCCACAAAACCGTTTTTGTTATCAGTCATTGCTGGTGCTCCATCGGTTATAATGCACACTAATTTATATATTGGTAGATTGTAGTTTTCCACAAAAGTTGAGAAAACGTCATAAATATCTTCGCCACGGGTCTTCCCCTTCGGAGGAATGATTGTCAAAAATTCTTCATTAGCCAACAGGTCATTGAATACCATCCGAATAAAAATACACACCTGGGCAGTGTCATATCGGTGGATTCGTTGAACTGTAAAAAAAAGTATGTACATTTCATGATATCATGTTATAGTCTGTCTGCCTTGTCCTGACTCATGACTTCAATACGCCTTGTGACAGTCGGACGAGATAACTGAAGTTCTCTTATAGCAGACTTGATTTCTGTTTTATTTTTAAAATCTCCAAATAAAGTCTCACCAGCTGCTATAAATGCTTCCTTCACAACCGATCCACCTTAGAAAACAAGATATAAAATCACGTACTTTTCGTTTTCGTAATTCATTCTGTAGCAGAAAATCCTTTTCATAGTTTTTATGAACCGTTTTATGATGCCTCTCTAAGTTACCTCGCTTAGGTATTGCAACTGATGCACGACAAATAAGACAAATTCACTTATCCTCCTAATCGTTAACAAAATGATACGTTTTAGATTTCTTCGCTACACTCATTTTGTACTATTCAATAATAAACTTTGAATCGACGTAGTACTGCCTTCAAGTTAAAATTTAGAATGATTCCAATTCCTGCAGGCGAAACATTTATATTGGCGTGAACGAAAGTCTCGAATGTTCCCGTCAAACGCGCCGCCCGAAATTTCTAGAAGAGCGGCAAGAATATAAAACGCGACTTTTCTTTGACATGTACCGCGCGTTCTTTTGATAAAGCCGCCTTTTGCCGCTATCAGAGTGTTATTTTATTACGTAATAAATTTTTGTAGTTTAGTTACCTACTCAAAATTTTTCTCTTCTCGAGATCTACTCAAAAAGCACTCGCGTTTAACCGTTTGAGCACCCCTGTTCTAATCCATTTCTGTCAGTACATCCATACATGTCGATCATCTCAGCATTCATATAACGAATCATGATAACCGATTTGAAATTAAAATTCAACAGATTCAAAATTATTGAAAAAACCAGAACCACTCAAATGATATTGATCATTTTTAACACATCGGTGATTGAAGATAGAACAAATATCACCAATGGAATAGCAAAGATTCCTAGAAAACTTTTCAACTTTTTTTACTCAAAAACTGGACATCGTACAAAAAATTGTCAAGAGAACGTTTTTCTTGAACAATAATTGGAGAATTCGAAAATATTCCTTAAAAATCAGTAGGGTCTTAGTTTTTTCCTCGAGAATAACCTGATGAGTTCAAAATATTTTTTCGTATTGAAAATTATGGGTCTTTGAAAGTTTTCGACACCCTCAAAATTTTACATCATTATATCAAACGGTTTACGAAAAATTCAAATTTAACTGCATCTTTCAATTAAACTAGAACACCCTGTAAATCGGTAACGAAGTATTTGTAGAACTATGTTTATATGAACTTATTTGTTAAATGACTTCAGCAATCAGCTCCTTAAATATTGCTGTGTTTGTCTTAACATCCTGTATATCAAAATCGTGAATTTCAAATATTGAACAGTAATTTTGACAACGCTTCAGATACATTACATTACATTTCATTCGTGGGGGTCGATTGGCTTTGCAAGCCTTGCCGAACCGAGACCAAATTGGTCTTTTGTTCGTAACTCTTCTTATTCAATTCCCTGTAGGTCTAAATCCCTTACAAAATTAAGAATCTCCCTGGGAGCTTTCGCTTTTACTTCGTGCGGCTCTAGTTTGTCGCTACCGAACTGTACGATCATAACAGGAAGCCTGTTATGATCCTCAACTCGTCCCTAGAGAGATCGAGAAGCTGTTTTGTCTTCTTTGGCGAATAGTCAATGAACTTTTTCGCTTGCCTTTGGCCTGGAGTTTTCCTCCAGTATTCTTTTTTGCTAGATTCTTCCCATCGTTCCAGTTCTTGTCGTCTGTGCGGCTTACTTAGACCGCAGAACGGTTCAGGTCCGATGGGTGGGATTCCAGAAGCTGATTTGGCCAGTTCGTCAGCGGCCTCATTTCCTTGTATGCCTTCGTGCCCAGGCACCCACCACAGGAAAAGTTTGTTCCCCTCAGCAAGTTGCTTCAAGGATTGACGGCATTCCCAGACAGAGATGCTCCGATAACTGTAAGAGTTTGAAGCTTTTATCACTGCCTGACTGTCCGTTAAAATGTAAATCTTTGCCCCTTTGAGTTTCCTTCGTAGTCCCTCCTGGCAGCAAAGGTTTACAGCAAGTGTTTCTGCTTGCATGATTGTAGGAGTAGAGCCCAGAGGCACTGATGAAGAGTACTTGGGTCCATATATGCCTGCTTCTGTTCCATCAATCGTTTTTGATCCGTCCGTGTACCAAATGGAGGATTTTTGGTCTAATTGATTTATTTTTCCTTTACGATGGTGCGGTCTTCTATGACCACTTCGAAGGGTGTGTAAAAATCAAACTTAAGCGGCATTATATCCGATGGTTGTGATAAGATTTCTGGCGCTATGTAACCCAGAATCCTCAGGTGTCCTTTTTCAATTTTATATGAAGAGGAGGGAGATTTAGGATTACCTCGAGGGCAATAGTCGGGGTGCTTCTCATAGCACCAGTTATTCCCAAGCCGCTGCAGCTTTTGCAGCTTGTTTTGTGTAGTTATGTCTGATGTTTCCGTCCACCATACTAACGATGCATATGTGACAATGGGTCTTATAACCACTGTGTATAACCAGTAGGTTATTTTTGGCTGTAGCCCCCAGGTCTTTCCGAAGAGTCTGCGGCATGCCCATGGGCACGATGTAGCCTTGGAAAGAGTTTTCTCAATGTGTAAATTCCAGTTGAGTCTCTGATCTAGGGTTAACCCTAGATACTTAGCCTGTTCCGAAAATTTCAGAGTATGTCCATTCAGAAAGAGGGGCTTTGAGTTCAACTTTCTACGTCTTGTGAATGGAATTAGAATGGTTTTGTCTGGATGGATGCTGAGTCCCTCTTCAGCACACCATTTGTTTACGATGTTAAGGGCTTTTTGAATCAGGTTCGATAAGATTCCATCATGCTTTCCTCTAATGATGATAACTAGATCATCAGCATAGCCTTGTGCGTTGAAGCCAGCGTTGTTTAGTCTTTCTTAGAGGCCATCAACAACTACTGACCATAGTAGCACCTCCTTGAGGGCATCCTTTCATTGCTGACACCGATATTTCGGTGTCTCCAAAAGTGGCCGTTATGATCTGGCCTTTGAGCATTTCTTTGATCCATTTGATGGTGGGTGTTTTGAAACCCTTATTGCTGATGGATGTATAGGAGGTATTATCGAAGGCTTCTTCAATGTCTCCAAATAGAACTAAGGCTATTTCTTTAGCCTCTAGTGCTCCTTCCACTCCAGCTTCAGATAATAATCACCGGTCGTCTATTAACAAATAAACGTTGAAAATTGACAACAATGTTTTTTTCTCTTTCATATTTAGAAATTAACCATCTTTACTCATAAACAACATACAGAAATTAAACAGAATATTATTTTATTTAAGGAAAGTATGCATTTAAATCATTTAGCTACGTCAATGTAGTTACTTTATTTTCCCTACTCTCCTTTATTATAAATTTGATAATTGTTTATTTAAGTTTCCCGGATCGAACGCTTCATTCCGATCGATGAGATTAAATAGCCAAGAGCGTAAACGCTCAGGCCCTTCTCGTCGGACGAACGAACAGAAATATTCACCATTCACCATCCACCAATTTCATAATCGCAATAAAGGCATCAAACTCTCGTGAAACCATCTTCAATGGCTTTCAAGAACAGTTATCGATCTTTATCTCTGTCCAATTCATTCGTCCCTCTCTGGTTCGAAAGGTTCATGGAATTGTTCGCCTCTATAATAACTGTGATTATCGATTCCGCCGCTGCGGATGCCGCTTCGACTCGCCGAGATGTCGAAAATTCGTAAGAAGGTGGCGTACAATTCATAATTCGGGAAAATCAAAGCAGGAAATACGTTCGCTAATTGAGTTAAGTAACGTTGGTAGCGATCTCTCGTCGTCACAATTAGCTATGAAAATTCTGAAAGCTTTTTCGTATTGCGAAAGAGGCATTTCAGTTGTTGGGTAATTCAATAGATGGCGCTGCTATTTATACATTATGATGCGTTTCGTTGTTCGAATTCGGCTTTCAGTTGATCGTCAGATTTTGTGTAAAGTATGGATTGTTAGTACATTATTAACTGAACTTCAACTTCACTATGGCGTAGTAAAAGACAAAATAGAAAAGTTCCGAGTGTAAACTACAACGAGGGGTCTGAAAATCTGCGCTCATGCAACTGAAATTCGATCATTCGACAAGAAGATGATATTGAACTAATTGGACGAAAATGCTACACACTATCGAATATATCATTTTCAACAGCACGGTTTTCTTCCTAGTCGATCGCCCCTCAGAAACTTAAGTCTATCAATCAACGACGGGACGAAAGCTTGGGATACTGGAAATCCTATAGATAGATGTTATATACCTTGACTTTGCAAGAGCGTTTGATCGTGTACCACATCGCCTTTTACTGCATAAACTGGAGCATCTGGGGATTAGGGGTGTTTACTCTCATGGATTAGCTCGTTCTTGTCAAATAAATCCTTCCGTGTGAGGTTCGGTGGTATGTATTCCTCCGAGGAGTGATCTGTTGTTAGTGGTGTTCCCCAAGATTCTGTCTTGGGCCCATACTTTTCTAACCTAACCTTGATCAGCTCAAAATGCGCAGTCTTTACCGATGATACTAAGCTCTACAATTTCCTGCTATCAGATCCACGCACTCTATAGGAGGACTAGTCTAAAATAGAACAATGGTCACGTGAATGGTTACTTCTACTAAATTTGGAGAAGTGTGTCGTTCTACACATAGGTAGGACTAATCCAAACTTCACCTACACCATTGAGGGCCACACTCTAAAAACTGTTTCAAGTCATGTCGACCTAGGAGTAAAAGTCACAAATAACCTTAGCTGGTCAGAACATGTTGAAAGCCCGAAGTATCACATATATTTCGCAGAAAAGTTTTGGTAGCTGTGGCGTGAAGACAGCCAGACTGCTATATCAAACTTATGTTCGTCCTATCATGGAGTACGCTGTAACAGCCTGAAGGATATCCCTGCGGAACGGCGAAGCCATTTTGGAACTCCGGATGCTGGAATACCTTCCAGGTCGGTTACCACTGTTTGGATGTTTTCAAGTACCGTAAAAGCTTCTTATTCGCGCTTCGTACATTCGCATTTTCAGATGAAAAAAGTTCAACCCAATTCCTATATTCGCGGCTAAAGATTTCTTCATTCGCAGATGTAATCGGTACATACATACATATTAATAAATAGGATTCGGCATCCTTTGTAAACGAGTCGTCAAATGGACTAACCTAATTACCACTTCGACTAAAGTATATTTTTAAATGATATCGCCCCTGCATTGCGTCGGCTTTTCCTTGGACATAAGCCGTCTTCGCCGAATTCGGTTTTTTTGAGAAAAAAAATGTTTCAGTAAAGCAACCTTATTACTCAATGCATAATTGCCAATTATTACATTAGACGTTACAGAAATTGTCATCGAGCAGTACGTCTTTACCGTTGTCTTCCTGATTTATAATGTTAAAAAAAATTGAAAAACGAGTTTCATTACGATAAATATCAGTTTGTTTGTTTGTTGGTTTTTCCTTTAACGTGCTCTGTTTCTGCCTTTCGGCTAATGACACGCCGGGGAATTCTGTCACCTCACTAACCCGGGAATTTTGCCGAACCCCTCTCGTGTCGAGGGAAGGGATCTTTAATGTCCAACACATCTCTGTTAGACAGGACCGACAGCTTTACATCTCCTCCGAAAGATGGACACTCAAGCGATTCCCAGAATCCGAAAAATCGCACCGACTTTGTGGGTATTGAACCCAGGTAACTTTGCGTAGGAGACGAGCATCATGTCCCATACGCCACCGAGCCGGCTGATAAATATCAGTGTTAACGCTTGAAGTGAAAATAGAAATGCTTGATCGTTTACGCGTTGAAGAGTCATTCACATCTATATCAACTGTATAAAAGAATGTTATCTGTAGCTTCCACTTCACTCTCAGCAAAATTTGTTCGTGATCCAGCAATAGAAAAAATGGCGTTGTCATTATGGATAGAAGACTGCAGCCTGAAGAGAATGCCTCTGAGTGGTACAATTATCTGATAGAGGGCAAAGCGTCTTCACGCACATTTGAAAGAACCTGGTGGTAGTTGAGGTAATGGAGGATTTCAAGCATCGAAAGGTTGGTTTTCAATAAATTCAAGGTACGACAATCATTGCATAGCATCAAAATGGTTGGAGAAGTTGCATCTGCAGACATTGCTGTAGCAGAAACATATCCAGAAAAATTTGCAAACCTAGTAGCTGATGGAGGATACTACCTAGGCCAGGGGTGCTCAAACGGTCGATCGCGAGTGCTTTTTGAGTGCATTTGTCTTATTTGTCGTGCGTCAGTTGCAATAGCTAAGCGTGGTAATTTAGAGAGGCATCATAAAACGGTTCATAATATATTAAATGGATTCTCCGCCACAGAGTAAATTAAGAAATGAAAATTACGTGATTTGTGATATCTTGTTTAAAAAATAACAAACCTTTTTCACAACACCAGCCAAACAATCGAAAGCTGCTACGATCGCGTCATTTGAAATATCTCATATATTAGCAAAACACAACAAACCATTCGAAGATGGATCGGCTGTGAAGCAAGAATTAATTGAAGCGAGTGAGACTTTATTTGGAGATTTTAAAAATAAAACAGAAATCATGTCTGCTATTAGAGAACTCCAGTTATCTCGTTCGACTGTCATAAGGCGTACTGAAGTCATGAGTCAGGACATGGCAGATAAACTAAAACATGATATCAACAAATGTACATACTTTTCTTTACAGTTCGACGAATCCACCGATATGACAGACACTGCCCAGCTGTGATTTTTTATTCGGATAGTATTCAATGACCTCTTGGCTAAGGAAGAATTTTTGACAATCATTTCTCTGAAAGGGAAGACTCGTGGCGAAGATAAATTTGATAGTTTCTTCAATTTTGTAAAAAACTACAAGCTTCCAATATATAAATTAGTGTGCATTACAACCGATGGAGCACCAGCAATGACTGGAAATAAAAACGGTTTTGTGGCATTGTGTCGAGCTAATGAAGATTTTCCTTCATTTTTTTCAAAAGTTTTAAACACGGAGGATATTATGGGCATTGCAACAAAACTTGGGAATTCCATCCGTGCGCGTAGCTTGCAACGGCTGCTCTTTAAGTTTGTAGTTGGAAGATAGGGAGTCAGCTAAACAAACTGATTTAATTTTTCACACGGACGACAGGTGGTTGAGTCACGGAAGATTCCTAGAAAGGTTTCAAGAGTTATTGCCCAAGAGACTGAATTATCAAATATTTTGGGACAACTTGAAATGCGTTTTTATGATTGCAGTAAAAACATTGAGGAATTAGCTACTGAAATAGCAAGTCAGTTCAATATGAACTCATGTTCTGTTGAAAATGAGTTGGTGCAGATATATCAGAGATACATCTCAAAACTACATCATCTGATATGTGTTTTATATCTGAAAATAAATATGCGAATCTAAGGCAAATCGCCCTGCAACTGACGGCAATGTTTGGGTCAACTTGTGCAAGTTTGCATTTTCTGAAATGGGGATAATTAAATCAAAATATCGCAATCGACTAACTGAAGATCATATGTCATCATGCTTGCTATTAGCACTCAGTGGTTACATACCAATAAAAGTATGCTGAGGATATGCAGTTTAACACCATATTTCTTTTGATTTTGATATACTCGCAATTTTGAATAACTATGAGTTTTTCATTCATACTATAGGAAAGAACCTAACTAAACATAACCCAAACCTTGACTAAAATAAAGTATGTTGTGCGGAAAGCTAATATCTATATATGTTATGGTACGACAACCCATCACATACATCACACATACTTGAAGCCTCTCAGAGCCGATCGTAAGTAGTCTAAAAATATTGAGGTAGATCGCCAGCAGTTCAAGTTTGAGCATCCCTGCCCTAGACAAGTATTAAATGCAGATAAGACGGCACTGTCTTGGGAGAGAATGCCTAGCAAAACACTCATTTTCAAAAGCGGACAGTCAGCCCCCGGCTTTAAAGCAGCAAAAGATAGAGTTACACTGCTGCAATGTTCTAATGCATCTCGAGATTGTGTCATTAAATTTCTGATGCTTTACAGATCGTTAGCTCCTCGTGCTTCGAAAAATCAAAACAAGAACGATCTGACATTGTTTTAGCGTGCTTATAAAAAAATGTGGGTTCAGTAGCGCTATTTTCTGTGACTTCTGGAATTGTTGCATTTCAGAAGTAGAAACTTATTCAAAGAAGAATTTTGACTTTAAAGCTGTTTTAGTTTTGGACGATGCATTAGGTCATCCTCGCAAACTTGTAACTATGCATTCTCATATAAAAATGACATCTGTACCTCCCAAGCCTTCAAGCTCTATTACTTCAGATGATCCGTCCAAATCATATTGGATAATATGGAATGCGATCCTGATATAAATGTTAGGGAACACTGAAAGAAATTTGTCATAGCAAAATGTATCTTAAACATAAAAGTATCGGTGAGAAAACTAAACCCATACACATTGAAATCATGCTGGAAAAACTGGCCTATTTTGACTATGGAAAATGACGAACAATCTATGAAAATTCACACTTCAACTGCAAACATTGCCAAATTGCGCGTGGAATGGGACGATGGGTTCGAACAGATAAAATCAAGTGGCATTCAGGAGTTGCTTGAATCGCAAGAAGAATGGCGAATGAGCTTTGTGCTTTCCTTATCATAATTGATCCGTTTATGGAACGAAATCTTACTTTTAACAGACAAATTGCTAATGCCACTGCTGGATATCCGTCTGAATTGAAGGGGCTTTTAAGAACTGCCAAGCAAGACAAAATTACTGAATTCCTTTAACCATTGCCCAAGCCTGAAGATAATAATAAATCAATATAATCAAAAACTTCAATTAAATTGATTTCTTTATATATTTATTTTTATATTGTCACCAAAGAACGTATCCTCTCTAATCCCATATAAATTACCATTCCATATGCACGGTTTCTGTACTCGAACTTTCCGAACCACCCTCGTACGTCATAAACGTATTAAATTGAATAAAAAGTCATATTTCAAAATATCGAGCAAAGCGAGGAGATTTATTATTTCCAGATTAAAATTTTCCAATATGAAACGGCGTTCTGTTGCAATGCAGTCAACATAATGAAATATGAATTTTAATGAGAAAACAGAAGTCGTAGCCGGCTAAAGTTTTCCCGTTGTTTAGGCTCTTTATGCACCATTCAGAGAAATTACGCAAACTCCGACTAGAAAGGCTGCGAACAAATTTATATCCAAAGCCGATGCATATCGATTTGCTATCTACCCGACGTAATTTATTGCTGTTTGGATGGCCTCTAGCTGTGGCTGAAAATAAGAAAAAATACGCGAATATGGACGTATAAGTAAAGAAGTATTCTTTCGTATTTCTATCCGTTTATTTCTTCTCTCCCTAGAAACACTTCATATCTTCGATGATTCAACTGTAGGGAATTCAGTTGTTTACAAATGGTAAAACAAAGAGAGATTGTACAGCACCGATAGAGGTTAATGTTGAAGTTAACTTCATAGGCGTCACATTATTCTATTACACACAGTACTCACGAACACTTTATATCCTGAAGTGAGAGCTTCAAAGCAACTGCTTTTAGCTATTTTGTTGAGAATAAACCAAATAGAGATCATAAAGTCTGTTATTTGGGCGATAAAATATTATAATCATGATAAACATGCAAAAGAGAAGGAAAATGAAATAATTTGACGATTACTTGATAAAAATGGATATACCGGATACCCGTTCAGTTTGCATCGGTCCAAATCGTTGTTCCTGTTGAATATATTGAAAAATTATATACAGGGTAATAATTAGAAATTAAACTATATATGATGATACTATCACAAGAGATTTATTGAAAATCGGGATTGCAATTTCGGTCTTTCGACCATCCTCAGCTGACAACTAGTATCGAACTAAAGTTGAAAATACATACATATATAATCAGGTAAATATAAAATTAATAAGGGTGCCGAGAGGTAATAAACTAATTATGATAAAAGATTGCCGAATATGCCGGACCATACTGGTCGTTAAGATTATCTTTATGGGGGGTTTCTATGGATTCCAAGAAATATAACTTTCGTCCCTTACGTATTCTGTGAATAATTTAAAGTTGATCTATAGGTGGAAAACAATAGTCATTTTCAATATAATGTGAAGCGAAAGTAGATTCGTCAGTTGTCTGGTTTTTGTAACCTGATTGATGTTCTTTGTATCTAGTTTTGAATGAACGACCAGTCTGACTTATATAAACGCCTTCACGATCCATACAGAACAACTTTTAAGATCCAGTATTGTCAAATTCATCAGTTTCATCTTTACTATTGAACATTTCTGGGAGAGTTTTATGTGGGTGAAACTACTTTTTCATTCTGTTTTGAAATGACATTTGTAATCTTTTCGCTGATATGGCCAGTCAGACGTTATTCAAAAAGTCGAAACAGACTCCCAAATTTTTTATTCTTTTGAAAATTGTCTTGTCCTTGGTTTTCTGAAATAATAAAAAATTTGGGTCTGTTTCGACCTTTTAAATAACGTCTGACTGGCCTTGTACTCGTTTTAAACATTTAAATCTCGTTTTTAAACACATTTTATTTCTACTTTTATATCTTTTATCTCAAACGAAAATTGTTTTTAAATATTTCGTCTATTCGACAAAGAATGACTCAACCCCTGGACCTGCATATTATGCATAACTTTAAAACGTCATAACGTACCTACTCCTGATGAAGGCCTAAACGAGGCCGAAATATAGGGTCTTTGGTATAAATTGACTATTCATTTCTGACCGTCGTATAGGCCAAGCAATTAATATATATATTTTCAATGAAATTAAACTATGCTATTTAGATTTTCACTATATTAACAAAACTATGACCGGTTTCACCACACTGTGGCTTCATCAGATAGATACAAACTAATGAACAGAGTTATCCCTTATATATTAGTCTTATTTCTTACTTACTATTACAATGTGTACAAGTAAAAGGGTATGTTGGAAAACCCATCGGAGTTGCTTACTTTATGAATTGAAAAGATTGAGTGAAGGAGAAGGATTTAGATCTAATTGACTATTAAGTAACCTACCTGAATTCTTTTCTTTGTTGATCTCTAAAATTTCCAATAGATTGAGTTTTGTCTATTATTTTCATTGTGTCAAATTTTGAAATTATCATTAAAGTTATGGTTTTTTCGAGTAAGTGATCAGAATAATGGGAATCTGATTTATGATAATTGAAACTACGTTTGTGCTCGGATAATCTAACTTTGAAATTTCTGAAAGTTTTACCAATATAAATTTTATTACAATCCCCGCAAGACAGTTTATAAACTGATGATTGTAATGTTAAGTAGGAAATAAGACTAATATATAAGGAATAACTCATTAGTTCATTAGTTTGTTGGCATCTGATGAAGCCACAGGGTGGTGAAACCGGTCATAGTTTTGTTGATATAGTGAAAATCTAAATTGTTCCTACAATTGCCTCCTTTTGTGCGCTGGATACTATTTTACTATCCAATTTCAACCTCTGTGTGTTCTCGGGTAGATGGGCCTCAATTAATCCATTAACTGATATGATTATAGGCAGGATCGTGACCTTTTTTAGTTTGTGTATCTCCTTCAGTTCGAATGCAAGGTTCTGATACTTAGACACCTTTTCCGTATATGATTTGTTGACATTCTCGTCGGAAGGTATACTTATATCTAGAAGTGTAGCGGTTTGCACTCTGAAGTCAAAGATCGCAATATCGGGTCTGTTATATGCAACCGGTCTATCTGTAACCAATGTGGTGTCCCAATAGATTTATAGAACTCATTTTCTAGGACAGGCTTTGGCTGATATAAGTATTGTGGTTTGAGTGTTTTAAACAGTCCAAGACTGTAAGCGATACTTTGGTGGTAAACCATTGCAAAGGCATTATGTCTTTCGAGATAACTCTTCGGAGCAAGTATGTGGCAGCTGGATGTTATGTGTTGTATTGATTCCTTCTACACTTGCGACACTGTTCAGTTGGGATGTTCTGTCCAGTGATATCCTTCAGGTACGTTCTAGTGGGTACCACCTGGTCCTGGATAGCCAGAAGTCTTCCCTCAGTCTCGGGAAACAGATAGCCCGCTTTAAGGTAAGTGAGAGACTCCTGTTTATTGACATCCTTATTTTCCAGGTGGTTAGGTTATCTGCCATGAAGGGCTTTCGAGAGCCAGTCTTCCATCAACTGTGGAAGTGTACGTGCGTCGACCTGATACGCAGGATTGTTTTTAGTAGCAAAATATTATCAGGTTGTCGATATTTTCCTCATGGACCATTTCCAAAGATAACAAAGCTCGTCCTCCCTGGTTTCGCTTTAAGTAGAGTCGACTAACTGACGAGTGTGGATGATGTATTCCATGCGTTGTGAGGAGCATTCTAATGTTTGTGTCCATGGCCCTGAGATCTGTCTGTGACCAATTCAATGGCCTGGAAAAAAGCTCTCGAGTTGAGTTTAGATTTGATAACTCTATTTATTCTGCTGTATAGTTTCTCTTTGAAAATGGATTTCATCTCAGCAGCTCTGATATCGAGGCTTGCTGGACTCCGAGGTATTTATAGGCCTGCTCTTTAAGTAGTATATAGATGACAGTGTTGTTCATCAAGGTAGTGTTCTCGTCCCCATCCACTATTTTCCCCTTCTGATGTTCACCACAGCGCACTTATCAGTACCTAGCTCCATATGGATTGCGTCACTGAAAGCTGACACAGTTTCTAGTTGTCCCCACAACTTGTCGGCATTACCGGTATATAGCTTCAGATCATCCATATATAGTTAGTAACTGATTTGGGTATTTGAATCCTTGTTGATAATATAGCTGTTGTTCGTTCTGTTGAGTAGCGTGCTTAGGGGGTTGAGTGCCAGACAGAACCACAGGGGGCTCAGGGTATCTACCTGAAATATTCCACTCTTGATTCTAATTTCTGATATCGTTGTTTCCATCCTACCAGCTCGTATCTTTAGTGAGGTTATCCATGTGCTCATTAGATGTTTTAGGAGCTCAACAATTGGTTCAGATATTCCATTAACCTCGAGAACCTTTACTAACCAAGAGTGAGGTACTGAGTCATATGCTTTCTTATAATCGATCCACGCTATCGATAAATTATGTAGCTATATATATATATATATATATATATATATATATATATATATATATATATATATATATATATATATATATATATATATATATATATATATATATATAGGGTGCTTCAACGAAAACTAAACTGAGGCTATATCACCAAGATATCCGTTTCTGATCACAACGCAAAAACAGGTCAATTTTTATTTTAAGGAGGACATCTTTTGGGGTACAAAACTTGCCTGAAATATCAATCCCCTAAGCGGGGGTTGCAATCCTTGAACCTTTTGAATAGGGAAGATGGTTCGAGTGATGATTCAAAAGAAAGGTGGTATCTTTGTCTACATTTGAACGAATTTCCATTTTAATTGAAAACTGTATAAGATACAGGGTGAGCAACTGAAAGATAGGGAAGACTATTTTCCTGTCAATGGCTTTCTCCACTGAATTTTACTCAATAATAGTTTCCTTTGTGTGAAGTGGTGAAAATCCAGTGTATATCCATCATATATTTAGAAATTTTTATGACATTGTATTAATTTTGTATATGTTATCTTTTGTAACTGTTCAAACAAATTTTCTTCAGACCCAAAATCTCAATTACTTTTGTGAAGATAGAATAACACCTGTTGTAGAAATAATAATCAGAATATCAATATTTTTCAATATATATATTTAGAAATTTTTCATTGTATTTATTTTGATTCTGTTTATCATATATATATATATATTGTGTTTTATATATCAAAATAAAGTTTATATTTGTCATATATATATATATTTTTTCTTTTGGGATATATATTCCTAGATATAATAATATTATTATGTCTTTCTAAATAATCTGTTGAAGCAAGGACTGAGCAAGATGATAATAAATGAAAAACTGTTTCTGAAGAACAGAAACATCTACAGCAAGAATCATCTATATTTTGTTTGATGATGTGTTTCCTATAATTCCTCGTGAAAACAACCTGATTCTGATCGCAATTGCCAAGCCATATATATATATATATATATATATATATATATATATATATATATATATATAGAGAGAGAGTGAGGTGTAATGGAAGAGCGTTTTTGAAAGTAGAATAACTCAGCTGTTTTTCAACGTAGAACATTTTCAATTACGTAAAAAGAAAAAATTGAAAACAATTAGGCATTGGGTGTCCGTGTAGTCGATTTTCAAAGTTCTGCTCGTTTTCGGACGGAGCGCCCTGGGCTTTGAATTAAAGCTTGTCTCACTCTTTCCACGGAAGTTGGTGGCCTTACACTTCGGGGACGACCTTGAGGTTTCAGATTCATTGCTGATGCAGTCGTTTTGAAATTCTGTACCCATCGGATAATTGTGACCGTTACGACCAATGTTGAAGAGCTGGCGAAATCGCCGCTGCACAACAATGACAGACTCTGCCGATTCTAAATACTTTTCAACTGCGAACGCACGGTGCTCTCTTGTCCAGATAACCATTGTGAACTAAATGGTAACTCCTCCTGAGTCGAATGGCCTCAGCCGCTCCCCTCTACTCACTCACCGTTACGTGCACTACCCGTTTCAAAAACGCCCTTCTATTACGTCCCACGCTGTATGTATATTAATTGATTCTATAGTGGGTAAATATTATGATATGCTATTTGTGTTTGTTCTTTTCTGATCATTCCGTTTATTATATTTGGGGGATAACAATTGTTCTTAGCTATTTCTTAAATATTTAACACTTCCCTGCGACTTCCAGCTTGCAATTTAAAATGATAAAGTTGGTTTCCAGTATAACGAGAAATTAAAATATTTTTTCAAGGTAGTTACGTACCTAAGTCTTAACTCCAAAGTTTGATAATAATCGATATATTCGATTTTCGCATACTACTAAAGTCTCAAATTAGGGAGTCACTTATATATGAAGATATTAATTAGAAGAAGGTTCATATAAAATGCTCATCTCGTTCATAATACATTTCCCTTCGATTCAAATCGAGTACAATGTGAAATATAACTGAGGAACATGTCTCATAGAGACAAACCCAAATGGCAGAACACTAGGACAATAAGGTCCGAATATTTCTGCCTGAAACAATGTAGGTAAACACACAACGGTCGCGCTACTATGCATATTTAAGTATTCGTGTCATTCCATGACATTGTCTTGTATTTTCTACAACAGAAAAATTCAGGACAAAGGGAAAACGAGGACACCTATGATGTGTAATGC
The DNA here is from genome assembly GCA_013387265.2 of Cryptolaemus montrouzieri. Classification (NCBI taxonomy): domain Eukaryota; kingdom Metazoa; phylum Arthropoda; class Insecta; order Coleoptera; family Coccinellidae; genus Cryptolaemus; species Cryptolaemus montrouzieri. The sequence goes on from JABFTP020000165.1 coordinate 5,428,921, forward strand.
ATTCAATGAACTCAGAGTAATGTTACATGTTTGCTCCTAAATAATCAAGTCCACTTTTGAAAATATAACACTGGTCGACAAGATTTTTGTAACACAAAGCATATCTTCATTTTTTTTAATGGAAATACCCCTCTTATTATAGAAAAAATATTCCTAAAGCCCTAACACGTACCACTTTTCAATAGCACAATAAGATCCTTTTACATTTGCAGGTAGTAAATGTAATGATCGAACGGTTACCTGAAATCTTGTTTACAATAGTATGAATGAAAATAAGATTATATAGCAGTCTTCTGTTCAGTTTCGAAGTGACAGATTTTCTATGAACATAGAGGAAGACAAAAGTTTTTTGGTCGTAATGATAAGCAAGTAGCTCGCAAATGGTGATGGACTGACTTCAAGAAGCGTTATAACTTGTCTTTGCGTGTTCCGGAAAATCTCACTGCATATCGAGCATCCGTGGCGAATCCTGAAATCATTGAAGATTTTTTTGAAGAACTAGATTCCTTGGTAATAGGACTCGGAATTAAAGATATGCGACAGGTAAGTGACAGGTCTAAGTTCTGTTGTCAAACCAATTGAAGTTGTTACCTCCATTGGAAAACGCTATATTTACAAAATAACTTATGCAGACAGAGAAGAATCACAAACTCTGATGGGTTGTATTTGCGCTAATGGCTCGTGGATTTCTCCAATGATCATCTTCAAGATGTAATAACGCTTTGAAAAAAACGATTTTTTTGAGCCCACCACATGAGGTGACCCTCAAAACGAATTAAGAAAAGAGCAGGTATTGCAAATTTGCACCAGAAAATTTCAAACTAAAATAATTTATTGAAGAATATGTAATCGTGTTTTTCATTTAATTTCTATATTTCTTGGTGTAAATATGTCGAAGCACCGTATTTTCGAATTGAAATCATCGTAAGTCTACTGTAATTCAAAAAACAAACATCCCTATCTAACTAAAATACTCATACATGAATATGTCTTTATAGAATTAGTCTGAGCCTTAATACATTATAAAAAAGTAATTTATAAAATGAGAAATACTCAAATTAATGACGAAGTTATTCAATATTCTAGATCCTCAAAGATTGAGAAATTAATAACCGAAAGTTATCAGCCATGTAGCATAAACACTCCATTGTTTGAACAAGATATTAATAACATAACGTTATCTTATCACATGAAATTACGTAGGTTTTGTTTCGATTTTCCGTGTTTCTTTGAAAACTAATCGAAACGTGCGAATCACTGTGGAATATTATGTTTTTGATCTGAATCTACACGACTTGAAGTAGTATTTCATGAATTCGATTTTTTAAGTAGAACACGCTCAATAACCTGTAAATCAATGAATACATTCTGGCAAAAAATATCAGAAAATGGTCAATGAAACACAAAATATTTGTTTTTCATTCAAATTTATTGTTTCGCCTTCATAGTAGGCCAACGAATAATCGATGCATCTAAACATTCTCAAACGATTTTTCCGGAATCGACTTCAGTTTTCCACGCGAATTTTCTTTTGTTCCCTATTGATTCAAAACGGATACCTCGGAGTGGTTATCTGAGTTTAGAAAAATGAAAAGAGTCGGCCGGAGCCATATCAGGTGAATAAGGTGGTTGTTTGACGGTATTTGTTGAGTTTTCTTTCTACGACTCGGCCCTTTTTGACGAATTTCGGTTCTACAAGGTCGCGTAACGCTCAGGTAATATTCTTTATACAGGCTGATTCAGGACGAGAAGGAGATATTTTGTAGGGTGATAGGAAACGCTCTCGGTGTATCGGAATCGTACTTATTTCAATCGCCGCCCTCTCTTTCGGACTATGTAATTTTTATGAAAGTTGTAGATTTTTCTTGCCTCATAACTCTTAAACAACTTGATTAATTTGAATGAAAATTTCAACCTTGAATTCAATTGATGAGGTCTATCAGACGAGGTTTTTAATTTCATCCCAAACCAGGAGCGGATTGAAAAAAAAATTATTTTTTCGGTTAAAAGGCCAAATGACACCCTGTATATCACTGCAATAGAAAAAATTAATAGATATTTGTAAACTGGTAATATGGATGATCCACATCCGCATATCGTTTCTCAGCATCCTATCAAGCTACATCCGGGTACCCTATCGATTCCTTTCTGAAATCGATAGGGTCTCCCAAATGTTTGGAATTTTTAACGTTTCCACATCTGTTTGTTATTGTTCGTATCTTTCTCGAAGTCCGGTAGCGGGTTCGCCGTGTCGGTCCATAGAGGGCGACTCTCGTACGTGTGTACGAGGTGCGTCCTTTCTGGAATCGATAGGGTACCCCGATGTAGCTTGATACGATGCTGAGAAGCGATATGCGACACTGATGAGCTCCTAATAAGGGCGAAACTGCAGTCTGCCGCTTCGTTTCTCAGCATCCTGCTTAGTTGCACTATTGTGGCTCTTGGGGGCTGCGTGCTTGGCAGGCAGATTTGGGAACTAGCTCTTGTCAGGAGGGATTATTCATTTATCTACGGATTTTTGAATAATTCTTCTTGTCTCAAGCTTACATATATATATATATATATATATATATATATATATATATATATATATATATATATATATATATATATATATATATATATATATATATATATATATATATATATATATATATACGAAACAATCTCAATAAAAGAGATGACACCCTGAACCTGTCGCAGTCTTGGAAAGTGGCGCTAAGCAACTACCAATCATCGAAGAAATCCCAAACACCAGCGGTCAACATTCCAGAAGGAGGAGTCGAGGTACGAACTCTCGATGAACCAGTTCCCCCACCACTGAACGCACAAGTCACCCACTAGAATTTGCGCAGCCGAGAAGTTATATATAGGAGTGCCACACCGGACTAGACGCATTAACGAAAACGTCAACAGGCTTTGAAGTAGGTGCATGAGATTGCATCGAAACGTCGCCAAAACCAAAGGAACTTTTCGGACGAATACCCGAAGAACTCATATATATGAAATATTTATTATACTATATTGAAATGTTAACTTTTGAAATGTTTTATATTCTCTGTATATATTTGCTGTTTCATTAACTAGTAAGTATTTTGTAACTTCGCTCATTGGACATTTAATTATTGATTTAATTTTTCATATATTGATGAATTCTTCAACTGAATAAAAGGCCCCCTACTGCAGTAGATCTTTAATTCTTCTTCTGAACACCGTTCCAGACAATTACTTCAGTTCAGCAGCCAAGTTGTTATATAGCTGCATTCTCCAGTATGAACACTCAAAGAAAAAGCAAGACCCAACACTATTAGGGCTTATGATTTTCGCTTTGGTACTCACATCTAAAGATGAAGTTGCCAGTTCATCACAGATCTTTTACCGACATCTGCAAAGTAGGCATTCATTACAATTGCATTAAATTTGGTGTTAACTTTCCCCTTGGTTTTCCCTTCAGTATAGCTTTTTATTACCCTCCAAAATGCCTTCTGTTTTTTTTCTGTCTTATTTATATATTCCTTATTTATGTTTCTAATTGTACTATCAATTGCCTCGCTGAACTGCCTCTTGTATGATTTATAAGTGTTAAAAGATTCTCTATCTCCACTCTCCCTAGATATTGTTTAAAGTGCATCTAATATCCTTTTCATCTCCCTGATTTCTTGTGTGTTCCATGCTAATTTTTTTTTGTAGAAAATTTACCGATTTTCAACTGAATCAAACAGAAGATCATCGAGATATCAACAAAAACCAATTTGTTCACGAAACTTTGAGACCCTGCATCTTAGTACGTAGTCACATTTTATCAACGTGAGTTGGGTTGAATCTTAATATTTTGAGTCCAGGATTCCACAGTTGAAATATTGATAATTGTCAATAAAACACCCTGAAGAAATCTACTGTAGGTTGTAGGCGACATCAATATTTTGTTTGAGTGTTGTTGAATACAGAAATTTTTTACATTTCTGAAATGACTCCTGGTTTATTTCTTCCCTTTTTCTATTAAATTAACCAAATTCTCTCGGGGAGCTTTTTGTTTTTACTTGTTGCGCTGCGAAACGAATTTACTAGACCGAACGTACAAAGTTTGGAAATTCCAGTATGTCGCAGCCAATTAATAGACTCTATAGTAGAATTGCACATATTCGGGTACAACAAGCGATTAGCAAGTGAATTTAACTTTATGGTCTTACAAGTATCGAGATTTGAAGTAGCTTGAAAAAGCTCGATGTGAAGTCAAGCTTTTGGGTTGCAAAATGAAGTCTATATATATATATATATATATATATATATATATATATATATATATATATATATATATATATATATATATATATATATATATATATATATATATATATATATATATCAAAAGCTTGAATTTTAAGTTGAGTCAAGCTCCTAGGAAAATTTTCAAGCTGCATGACTTGATGAAACCTTACACTCTGACTTATAATCATTTCCATATTTAACTGGTGTGTTTGACCTCTTTTTCAGCTTCCTTTACTACCGTCCCTGCATTTCTTTCACACGCTACTTCTTCCTTCTTTCTCTTTCCTTCTTCAATTTGGAAAACAAAATTGAAAACCACATCTATGACTCCACTTAGAACAGCCATATCAAAGTCCACGTACATAGAAAACACCTTGTATATCACAAAGCAAAACCATGAAACTGGATAACAATCCTTCATACGTTTCCAGCAATCCGCCACATTCAATCTTGTTAAAATAACGAACGTTGCACAAAAGTATCTTATTTCATAGGGAAACCGTTTAAAATAATGAAATTGGGGGTTATCAATACCAACCTCGAGTTTTATCTTGCGAGAAAACATCGTTGGGAATGTCAAGGTCAGACATGAATACGAATAACTTACTTATGAGAAGGCAAATAATTGAGATTATGCTATTTCTTTCGTCCAAAAAAAACGCGGCAAACAGGAAACAGAAAACAATTTTTGAAACAAAACGTGGGAAATGTTCACAACTCTCTTATTACGCAAATTTGAAATTGTATGGCACAGACACGTACTTTTCATTGTACGGAAATGGGTCGAGTATTGTTCATTATGGCTACCTTAGTAAGAATACATACGTGTCGTCATTACAGTCTAATGATTATTCTGAAAAAGTTTTCCTTCATATTCAGGTATGAAGGAATGAGTGAAGATTGTAAATTTGACCAGATATGAAACACATCCGTATACCACAAACATAATGTAATAAACTTGAATGAATAATTCTTTTGAATCAGATTTTTCACCATGAATTCTCTAGCTAAAGTTTCCACTGAATCATTTCATAGTAGCAGATTTATTTAGATTAAATAAATCCTTATAAATTATGCACTTTCAAAAAATATGTCTGATTAAGATAACAGTGAAACGCTTTCATTTCCTTCGTATCCATCAAGATAAAGTTAAACTCTCCAAGTATTATATTTAAGGAGAGATACGAGACTTTTTATCTTTCGTGAATATTTCTTTCAGAAGAATATATTATATTATATCGAATTGAAGTAATATATACACTCTGTTCCAAAGAAAATTGTACCAAAACACATATTGAATTTTTACTCCATTGCCAACCAAACAAATAAATTAATTTGTTACTGCGGTTTTGAACCATCTTTCATTATCGGACAGTATGAAAACCAAATACAAAGTGGCATGAACTATAGTCTACTCATTAAAGACGTAGAGTAATAAAAAAGCTCATAAATTAAGCAAATCCCTTATAAATGTAGTAAGTGGGCTAATTCAAAGATGAATATAGTTTCTATGATTTTGTCTTGGAGCAGGCAAATCTCCAGGAAGAACCCAACTACCTGACTACGATCTTCTCTTTTTTTTTGTTGCTTGCGAATATCGTTATCCTCATTTTCAATAAAATGTTTACTTTAGACTTCTAAATCTTGTAGTCAGTAACATAGACGAATATGTGTCTTAGGGTTCCCATCGAAAATAGAATTGCATCAATTGAACGCTAGTTTATTCGAAAACGATTATAATTTGATGTGAATATCTAGATGGTTACGTTTACCAAAAATTATTGTTTCATGAATTTCATGCATACTCAACTTACGCTTAAGACTATACGTAAAATATATAATAATTAAATAATGTTTATGATATTTCAGATAACTCAATAATTTTAGTAAATTATGGAAATGCTAGATTTGTTTCATATTATAGTAGACTTGAGCTAAATTTTCCACATGACTTTTAACATTACCTAACAGAATGTTAAACAATGTTTATCAATAATTTCATGACTATGAAAAGTCTAGTTCTAAATTCAATTTCTTTCTACACTTTAAGATTATAAAAATCGAAATAATGCTTATCAAAATGCACATATATTTTAATCTGCAATATTTTCATATATCTACAGTTCATCTTCTGATGATATATTTTCATTACCTAAATTCATTATGGGAGAATCTAGCATGGCATCCATAATATTATCCAGTTCCCACATTTTATTTTCTTCTTTAATAACGTCTTCATTCCAGAAAATGCAGACTAGCACAAGTATGTTGACCCAAACTTTGCCGTCAGTTGAAGAGCGATTTGCCTTAGATTCGGATATTTATTTTCAGATATAAAACACATATCAGATGATGTAGTTTTGAGATGTATCTCTGATATATCTGCACCAACTCATTTTCAACAGAACATGAGTTCATATTGAACTGACTTGCTATTTCAGTAGTTAATTCCTCAATGCTTTTACTGCAATCATAAAAACGCATTTCAAGTTGTCCCAAAATATTTGATAATTCAGTCTCATACGTATCATAATTCAACTGAGAATCCTTGCTTTCAAAGACGGAAACTTTTTCAGATCCTTCATTTTCAGTTGATCTATCATAGGTTGCAATTTAATTTTGAATGCGTTTGCTGCGCTTATCATGTCAATAATGGTTTTTCCTTTATCTTGAAGTTAATGGTGTTAAGTGCATTGTGTCAGTCGAAAATGCCAAATCACTCAGCCATTTTTCGTTTTTCAACATTTGAGTGTCATTACCTCTTTCGTCTGTTCCCTATCTTCCAACTGCAACTTAAAGAGCCGCCGTTGCAAGCTACGTGCACGTATGGAATTCACAATTTTTGTTGCAATGCCCATAATTTCCTCCGTGTTTAAAACTTTTAAACACAAAACTTGTTGATGTATAATCCAATGAAATAAAAAAAATTAAGGGAAATCTTCATTAGCTGGACACAATGCCACAAAACCGTTTTTGTTTCCAGTCATTGCTGGTGCTCCATCGGTTGTAATGCACACTAATTTATATATTGGTAGCTTGTAGTTTTCTACAAAATTGAAGAAAACCTCATATATATCGTCGCCACGGGTCCTCCTCTTCAGAGGAATGATTGTCAAAAATTCTTCCTTAGTCAACATATCTCTGAATATTATCCGAATAAAAATACTCAGCTAATCAGTGTCTGTCATATCGGTGGATTCGTCGAACTCTAAAGAAAAGTATGTACATATAATGTTTTAGTTTATCTGCCATGTCCTGACTCATGACTTCAATACGCCTTGTGACAGTCGGACGAGATAACTGAAGTTCTCTAATAGCAGACATGATTTCTGTTCTATTTTTGAAATCTCCAAATAAAGTCTCACCCGCTTCAATAAATGGTTCTTTCACAACCGATCCATCTTCGAATGGTTTCTTGTGTTTCGCCGATATATTAAATATTTTAAATGACTCGATCGTAGCAGCTTTTGATTGTTTCGCTGGTCTTGTGAATATAGTTGGTTCTTTCTTTAAACAAGATATCAAATCACGTACTTTTTGTTTTCGGCAGAAAATCCTTTTCATAGTTTTTATAAACCGTTTTATGATGCATCTCTAAGTTACAACGCTTAGGTATTGCAACTGACGCACGACAAATAAGACAAATGCACTTATCCTTCACCATACAAAAGAAATATTCTTCCTCCTAATCGTTATTAAAATGATACGTTTTAGATTTCTTCGCTGCACTCATTTTGTACTATTTAATAATAAACTTGGTATCGACGTTTCGCCTTCAAGTTACAATTCAGAATGACTGCAATTCCTGCAGACGCAACATTTAAATTTCTAGAAAAGCGGCTTTTCTTTGACGAGTACTGCGCGTTCCTTTGATAAAGCCGCCTTTTTGTCGCTAACAGAATGTTATTTTATTACGTAATGAATTTTTATAGTTCAGTTACCCACTTATTAAAATTTTTCTTCTCCTCGAGATTTCTTCTACTCGCGATCGACCGTTTGAGCACCCCTGCCTACATAATATCGAGTTTGATTGTCTCGAATATAAAATCAACATGGAAATTATCCGGATGTCCCAAAGGAAATATGACAATTTGAAAAGAAAACTTTTTACCTTCGAAAATAAGAAATACTTCAACCAAAACACCCAACACACTATGACCATCGTTGAACCTCTCAAAAAGAAATTAAGTCGGTTCTTGACAAACGAAGGAAATATCTCATTTGTGCTGGATCTTAATGGAGAAGTTAACTAAACCAGAAGTAGTAGCAAGTAAAACTTCTCACTAAGTCGAACAACAAAGTAAAAAAATAAGGCAAATCGAGACGAAGATGCGAAAACAATAGATGTCAACACCGTTGACAGCATTTTGATTAACTACCCAATGAAACAAAATTCGCAGGATGAGAGATGAATACAAAAAAAATTCGATTGAAAAGCAATACTTAGGACAGAACGAGTAGAGACGCGAAACACTTTCGAAGTGGTCATGTTTGTTTCTACCAATAACGAAATAGAAATATTGGCCGGTTCGGTGGCGAGGAGGATATGATGCTCGCCCCCTGCACAGAGTTATCTGGGTTCAATTCCCAAAAATTCAGTGCGATTTTTCGGATTTTGAAAATCGCTTGAGTGTCCATATTTCGGAGATGTAAATCCATCGGTCCTGTTGGACAGAGATGTGTTGGACATTGAAGATCGACACGAGAGGGGTTCGGCAAAATTCCTGGGTTATTGAGGTGACAGAATTCCCCGGCCAGAGTAGAAATAAACCACTTAAAAGGATAAAAAAAAATGGAATTATTGATTGCGATATTTATCCTAACTCCAAAGTAGTTTTCGAATAAAAAACAATCGTTTCAATACTTTACCTTTTCGTAGAGGTTTGAAACTTGCTGAACTCACCTGAAAAGAGAAAAACAGTTCCAGTATAAAATGAGATAGAGTTCATAAAATACACACTGTCAAAAAAGTATTGGAAATTGTCCAGTGAAACACAAAATATTGATTTATCATCGAAATTTATTGTATCGCCCTCAACGTAGGCCATTTTCGAAATAAAACATTTAGGCCAAAGAATAATTCATTCATCGAAACAATTTTTCAAACGCTTTTTCCGGCTACCTCGGAGTGGTAGTTTGAGTTGAAAGCGGTGGCTGTCTATACTTTGACTTTTTATGGACTTTAATGTGATTTTTCCGGTTTCGGTTCAATATGAAGGCGCCATTCCGAAGTTTGTTGATTGGTTTGCATGTCAAACTCATAAACATATGTATCATCACCAGTTACAATGCGTTTTATGAATGTGGAGTCGGAATTGACTCGTTCTACCATGTCTTCAGCAATCTTCACGAGATTCTACTTTGAAGAAAATTCAGGTATATTGGAACTAGATCCACAACGCGTTTCATACCAAACAATCCTTTAAGCTGGTGCAAATTGATCCGTGAGACACAGAAAGTTAATTGCCCTTATCGATGTTATCGATCCAGAAAATGACTTAACCATTGAGAACATTACCAGCTGAGCTGAGCAAAGAGTTTGTTACCGATTTGACTGAAGAAGAGCTTATAAAGGATGCTTTAGGAAGAAATATTGAAAACGTAGAGGAATCTTCTGACTCAGAGGATGGTTTAAATTGTATAGTTAAACTGAAACACAGATACTGTTAATGCGTTCTACCTGATTATCAGTTGGGCCGAACAGAATAATCTTCCTATAGAAGACGTATTGCTCCTGAAAAGGCTCAAGGAAAAATCAGTTCAGATGGCAGCATCGAGAAAGGTTCAGAGTAAAATCGATGAATATTTTGAACGTCATAAGGAATAGCATGTTTATGTACACTAGCTTATATTTAAATTCTATATTTTCTATGAGGAAAGATTCTAATGAATGGAAATTCTATAATTTGATTCTGTTTTAAAATAGAAACTATTTTTTGTTCAACTTTTCGATATTTCTATTTTGAAAATGAAACAAATTCAAGTCACTTCAGAAATTCGGGCATTTCGATAGTCTGGGCATGCGCCCGAACGATATCTGCCCGGACTAGTGAAGCTGTAGTATATTCCTCTATAAATATCTGAAAAAAAATATTTGTCCCGGAATGCAATCTAATCAGACTAAGAAGAGAAATTCACAATTTAATGTCATTTTGTAAATTCACTGAGAATTTCTACTCGGAAGTGGGTTTTAAGATCTAAGTCAAATCTAACCTAATATTTATGCAATCCGTTCAAGGTTAAGTCTCTTACGTGAATGCAAAATGAGACTGAATATTGATTTTTAATGAAACCTGAGTACCTTAAAGTGAAACTCGATAAGATCTGACGTGCATTGCGATTACTCTTGAGCTGCAATGAATAATGGAAGTTGGCATCTGAAGAAGTATCCTTGGAAATTAGAAGGTATCTCAACCATTCAAGAAATTTATGAGATATTTTATCCATGTCGTAAATGTTTGTCATGTTTAGAATTCCGACTGCAATGATAACGTCTATCTTTACCAGACGTTTATGTTTTGAATCTTCAATAATCAAGCATTAGTATAGGTCGGAGCATGTCCTCGAGATACAGTTTATTCTTAATTCTATATGTCTACCAACAAATTCCTTTCGAAAATGTTCCAAGAGCTTGAAGTAAATGGAATTCGTACCAGAGCAGTTGTCGTTTAAAGAATCATATCAGAGATGTATGTTCCAATTAATCACATTAAGCAATAAGTTCGAATTGCGTAACTATGAGATCATGCACTCGACATGTCACATAGTTATTGCTCAAACAACTTGTCTATCCTTTATCATCTGTGTACTCGTACATCAGAGTTCAACTTGTAGCATGCATTCTGTTAGATGCAGAGGTCCTCGAACGGTGGATCGCGACATAGTGTGGGGGACGCGAGATAACATTCTGTGCTAAAAGTATTGCGTATATCTTCTATCGATTCAAAACTGGTATCCCGGTAATTTGAGTTTTGGAAAAATAATTAAGTCGGCCGGAGCCATATCAGGTAAACACGGTGGTTGTTCGATGGTACTTGTTGAGTTGTTCGTCGGAAATTCTGTCACAATGACAGCCACGTCACAACGAAGATGAAGTATAAAAATAGGTAAAAAAACTTTTAAGTTAAACGGTTTTATGTTAAACATACATTGCACTGTTTAAGATAATGTACTAAAAACCAAAAAATAATAAAATAGATACAGTCGTGGGAATTATAAACATATGCATAGACTAGACTAAAATAAAACCGTGGGGCACGTCAATTGTCTACAAATTATCGACTTAATGTGCGATAGAAGAATCGTTTAATTCGTCGTTAGGCAGTTGGCCCGCAGACGATGAGAAATTATTTACTATTTCCTTGTTCATGGAAATTCTAATAGTTATACACTCCATGTAAATAAAAGAGATGTTTTAACTAGTTTATCGTTGGACATTCACACTGCTGGCTGGCGAGGAATCGTTTCACTGCATGTTGTTTGTCTTTAATCGACAAAACATATGACAAAAGTACTACTCGCTCACCACTATGAAACCCTAAAACTCGCTTATAATCGAGCTTGCTAGCTTGTTTCCACATTCTAGCCCTACTTATCACACGTCCATCGTTGTCGGTTGTACAACTGCCTAATAATTATAGTGTAACATTACAAAACAAACATTTTAATCAACGATTGTAGACAATTGACGTGCCCCACGGTTTTATTTTAGTCTAGTCTATGCATATGTTTATAATTCCCACGACTGTATCTATTTTATTATTTTTGGTTTTTAGTACATTTATCTTAAACAGTGCAATGTATGTTTAACATAAAACCGTTTAACTTAAAAGTTTTTTACCTATTTTTATTTTCTAGTTTTTAGTTTTTATTTCGCATTCTTTTTAATTCGTTTAGTGCTTCATTATTGCAAGGTTTCTTGCCCGGTAGTTTATTGCAATCCAACTCCTCTATACGTAGTCCCTGCAAAGATCTTACTCTACTAAGAGCCACGTAATCTTGACCTTCTTCAAACAGTTTCGCACCTAAGTATACGACTGCGTGATCCACAGTGCTGCCCTGCATTTTATGTATTGTAGAAGCCCATGATAGTATTAAAGGCAACATTCTTCTTTCAGCTGTCCCATAATTGTACTTAGCTGGAAACTGTATGGCTTTCGGGTGTATAATATGTACTCCGTCTCTTGCGAAATCAATTCGGACGGAAGGTACATCTGTTGCATACATCTGAGTTCGACGAAATTGAGGCCAAACGATTTCGGTGATGTAGCCTATAGCGCCATTTACTAATCCCTTTGAAACGTCAATATTGGATCGTAGCATGACTTTTGCCCCCACAAATATTTCCAGTTCCGCTGGTAAACCCCCAGTTTTGTTGATATCAGCTGGTATTAATGTTCCTATATCCACATTGTCTGCATTTCGTGTGGCGTGTACTAGCTGATCCTGCGCTTTTATTTTGTGAATGCGAGCACCATTATTTCTGTACAAATTCAATACAGCAGAGTTGTGGTCGTTAACTTGCTGATTTGTGTAATCGACTTTTTCTATCACCTTCACTTTCTTTAGCTCGTTTTGCTTGATACTTTTCTTTCGCTTTTTGAAGCCTTCGTTTACGTTGTGTTGCAGTTTCTGTTTTATTTATGTTTGTATTTTTTATATTTTTTTTTACCATTTTGTTTCCACGAGTAATGGACATTTAAACGGTCGACCCCCCCAGAGGTCCAATAAAGGGGCAAGGCTATGTACAACAAGATGCGCCTGAGTCTTGAGGGGAAAACGCTAACGACATATCATTTTTATCCACCCTAATGCCATACAGTTCTCGGCGCGTTTTAACCTTTCACCTTAACTTGGGTGGTGTACCGCTAACGACGTATCATTTTAGCCACCCTAACGCCACACAGTCCTCAACACGATACAAAATCTTGACTTGGGTGGTGAATTCAGGCTGGATACATTGTATTCTACTGGTTGAGCACTTTCATTTGATACCCATATTGATAGGATTGATAAAACCTACGTTATCCGCCATTTTGTAGCGGCTGCCATCTTGGATTTCAATTTTTTATAGTATATTGTATTCTGATTGTTGAGCCCTTTCATTTGATACCCATATTGATGGGATTAATAAAACATAAATTATCCGCCATTTTGTCGGCGGCCATCTTGTATTTATAATGATAATGAATAAATATAATTGTATTGTCACCAAAATCCAAAGTGTATACAAAATTTCAGATTAATCGGTTGACAGGAAGAGGTGAAATTTGAATTACTAAATTTGACCCATTAAATAAAACAAACGGGTGAGCTAAATAAAACCGTTTAAAAATATACTTTCCACAATTTTATTTTCACAATCACGACCGGTTTCGACCGTTAAGTCATCTTCAAATTGTGAACTACAGGAAACTAACTTAGTTATATAGATACTAGCCTAATTACAAATTAAATAGTGGAGAAGTTTGTTTCTAGCTAGCTATTGAGGAGATTTCAGGGATTCATTTTCTTTCTTTCGTCGTAATGAAGAATTTTGACATTATCTAATGTTGTTAAGATTTATTTAGGTTAGAATGAGTAAAACCGTAACCAACTTCCCAGAAACTGAAATATGGCAACTAGCAAAATGTCAGTACACATCTGGTTTTCTCTTCACTGTAGTGTCCCTATCTTGGTACATTGTATTACCGAAAGGGACCAACTTTCTCTATATATTCTATGTTTAAATTGGTCATTCCCGAATACTCTAACATTGTGGTCCTTTGAGCCAGATCGATGTTACAGTATTCGAGAATGGCCAAGTCTGACCACGTTGAGTTTAAATTCAGATGAATTAAACTAGATGTCAACTAACTACCATAAAAATTGTCGTATCACCTGGTATTCTGAATTCCACAATCGATTAAGCAACTCGTTCGCCGTTTCTTTGTTGTTTTTGGACATATGAGGGAAAAAATCTTATCTATGTGGTAACATTTGTTTCCATATGATCTCAAACACGTCTGAAACAAGAATGAGTTTATTTGACTATCAGTATTAATTTTATTTCTTTTCAGTTTTCACGCTAAATTAATGCAAGTGTCTTGTTGATTTTCGAATATTTGAATTTATTGTAATGGCTGCTGAACTTCCTGGACGCTATTTGAGTAATCTTGAAGTGGTAAGAATTGTAACACTTCTAAAGGAAGGGCGAAGCCAACGTTACGTGGCTAACTTGTTGAATGTTAACCAAAGCACTATTTCAAGAGCAATTGATCGGTACCATGAAACAGGGGAATATGGAAGAAGGACCGGACAGGGAAGAAATCGGATAACAACACCAGTTGATGATCGTTGGCTTTGTTTAATTGCACTAAGAGTTCGGCACTGCATGGCTAGAATGCTACAAAATGAACTTGTTCTTTCCAGAAATGTGCATATTATATTGCAAACTGTTAGGTACAGGCTCAGAGAAGACGATATCAGTCCAGAGATGGCTTCTACCGGGCCGCGTCTCACCAGAGAGCATCGAGTTGCAAGACTTCAGTTTGCGAGGGAACATGCAAATTGGGATATTCCAGAATGGTCGAATGTTCTCTTTTCCGACGAGTCCAGGTTCTGTCTAGTATCAAAATAGACGCATGCCAGTATACAGACGACCTGGGGGGCGGTATCAGCAATGCAATATCCGGCAAACCGAAAACTTCGGAGGGGGCTCAGTAATGATGAAAGAAGGCATTTCTTCCCATGGTCGAACTGAGTTAGTCCTAGTGAATAATAGAAGAATGACAGCGGCCAGATATACTGCAGATATCCTGGAACCCCATGTTGTGCCCTTTGGTCCATTGATTGGCGAAAACTTCATTTATATGCATGATAATGCTCGGCCTTGTAGAATACTCCAACAACTAGAAAATCTCTGCACCAAGAGTACATCCAAAATTTGTTTGAGGGGCTTCCGAGACGTACACTGGCAGTAATTAGGTCCCGGGGAGGAAACACTCGATTTTGAAAATGATTAGTAACCATTCGAAGCTAGTTAAATGGTCTTTTCGCGAATGTTTGAAGATGGTAGAATTTCTTAATTTTTCATTAACTCGAAAATTGTTGATACTTTCCATCATAAACTCATCTCTCTGAATGATATCTTCTTATTTTACACTTCTGAAAGTTACCAAGCGACTCTTGAATGGCCAACCTAAACGTTTATATAGTATTGTCGTAAAAGTAGGGTGATGCGACAATTTTTGTGGGAAGTGAATTCAACTTATACTTTACGCGTACTACCACAGCATCTCGATTAGCTCAAGAACTATCACGAGCTCATAGGAATTACAAATTCCGACCAAACTGTGAGAAATCGACTGCATAAAGGTCAACTCCACTCCAGACGTCCTTTAAGAGTTCCACAACTGACCCTTGGAAATCGCGCTGCTCGTTTAGCTTGGTGCCAAGAACACGTAAATTGGGATCAAGACAAGTGGGCCACAGTTCTCTTCAGTGATGAATCTAGATTTAGTTATTATCCCGATTCGGGAAGAATTCGAATATGGAGGAAACCTGAACAGCAAAACCGTCTCCAGCACGCTCGAGAAGTTGTTAGACAGGGAGGCGGATCAGTGATGTTTTGGGGAGGTATACGCCTTGGTGGAAGAACTGACCTCGTTTTCATACAGAACAACCTCACGGGAAATTCTTACGCAAATGGGATAGTTTTACCTGTAGTGGTACCGTATCTCCAAACAATGGGTCAAAATCCACTCTTCCAACAAGATAATGCCCCTCCTCATCGTGCAAGAGTTGTCTTGTACATTCTTGAAGAGAATGATATCGATCTTCTACCGTGGCCATCCTGCTCCCCAGATCTGAATCCCATCGAGCATGTGTGGGACACCCTAAAAAGAAATCTCCTGCGTCAAAACGTCTTCCATCATGAACAGGAGCTTCGATTAGCAGTTCAGGGGGCTTGGAATGACTTAGGCCAAAATGTAATAGACAATTTAATATTGAGCATGCCACGACGATGCCAAAGTGTCAGAGGTGGACCTTTTGGGTACTGAAAAATATAAGTGCTTCCATATCGTTTCGAAAATATTAGTTCAGAATTTTTTTTTCATAATAGGTGCTTTGGAAAAGTCAAATATTATTTTGTTTTCTTGAGAATACATTATATACAATACATTATAAAAACCGAAAGATTTCTATAAATTCGAATCATCAAATTCATATTTTAAAGAAGAAGGTGTTCCCTAGACTTTTTTGAGGTGTTTATGCTGTGGAATACAAAAACGATTTTTCTATAGAATGAGATACGAATACCAACATGAAATTCAGTTCAATACGATCCTTTCAGGCAATCGATTTTTATTCACTTGTGAAATGTAGGAAAATCACAAATAGCATATAGTGCTGGAATTCTCTTACCTATCGCGAAGATGATGCTTTGTTGGCTCGAAATTAGACATTTTAATCGCTTTAAAACACAATGAAACTGATTCAAAAGTAAACCTTTATGTATGTTATATAATTGACAGATAACAATGTTATATTTAAGCCTCATTCACGTTGGTCCATAAGGCTCAGTCTTCAATTCAAAACTTTTACCACTAGATAGAGGTTTTCAAATGATACACCAGCTTCAAGTTTTCATCACGCTGAGATTCTTTACAACAGGATCATTTCAGCAACTACTTGGTAATAATATAGGTATTCATAAATCTTCAGCAAGTAGCATCATCGCCAAAGTATGTTACCAATTGGCATCGGAGGACAGAGATTTTCGTCGAATGAAGAGGCAATCACCTTCTTGAACTACTATTTTGCAGAGAAAAACGCCGAGTGCCTACTATTTGGACGGGTTAGAGCGATGGAAACAACGCTCAGAAAAGTGTTGAAAAGTAAAAAAAAAATTCAGAAAAATTGTCTTCTATCTTTGTTAGGCCGGAAACTCTTCAAACCACCCTTATAAGTTAATGAATGGCAGAAAAAA
Source organism: Cryptolaemus montrouzieri (assembly GCA_013387265.2). Taxonomy (NCBI): domain Eukaryota; kingdom Metazoa; phylum Arthropoda; class Insecta; order Coleoptera; family Coccinellidae; genus Cryptolaemus; species Cryptolaemus montrouzieri. The sequence goes on from JABFTP020000165.1 coordinate 5,446,160, forward strand.
TCTTCATGCATTCTAGTATAGAAGTAGGGTGGAAGTTCCGTCCCGTCCCCGTTTCACCATTCACGAAACTATGGATAACCGAATGTTTCAGAAATTTCCAGCCGCATTCAAAGCATCGCCGGCAGCAAGAGAATCAGGCGTTGGTTGCTTTCATCCCTAAATCAAATAGTTGGAACCACTAGAAGTGAGTAAGTAATCTGCATACAATAAACCCGAAAGCGTATATCACTGGCTCGTTTCGGAATAAATTCCGTTCGAATTTCCCATTTCCAGACAATCAAGAAAACGTTATACTTCCGTATGTCGTCTACTCATATTTTATGTATGCCAACCGAAGCTTTCATATAAACCCGGCTGAACTCGGAAAGCAAGTGAAATTTCATAAAATTCCTTATTATCGAACGGGGAACAACTGCCGGAATTTCCTGCGGAATTTTCAATTCTTCAACTGACGACAAAACGAATCGGTATTCAAATGAAAGAAAAATGGAAATTGCTCTCGAGATCTCTTGGCCCGAATAATAGCAGTCGTAGGGAGGGAAAGAAGCGACGCGACGGGCCTGGCTGACTGACATCTTGTTTCGCTATATATTCATTTTTCTTGTTATATGCTGCCTCCGCATATACATACATACGAATTTCTGGAACGGCTTCAACGAAATATGCTTTTTCTATTTGGGACCCCATTTTTGATCTTCTAAATGAGTACTATGGAAATGGTGGATTATTTATCAACTTAACCCTTGAGTCGTGACACTTTATTTTCGAACACTTCGCGTGGCTTTCATTCTCTGATATTCTTGTAGTATATATGTGAAATTTTTGTCGCGCTAATCGTATTTTTGAGTTTCAATGATGTGAAATGAAATATTGATAGTATTGATGATTTATTAATTTTACAGAAATTCATTTTAAAGTAAAACGAAATGAGACACTTAAAACTTCACACTTCCACTGTTGTTAATCCAGTTTTTGCCTAAAATTGTCTAAGAACACTGTTAAGTCGTTAATAATGTCTCCACACAGCCATTGTTTGATTTCCTGTTACTCTTTTTGTAAGAACATTTCCTTTCGGACAGCAGGGTCTCTCCGTGCTTCTGGCAATTTCTTGCTTATACAAGAAGGTAAACTGGGAAATAAAGTGAGAACTGCCCCAGTGCATACCTCGATCTAGAAATAACTCTTTCCTGGCCTGTTGAATTCACATACTTCTCCTCTTTCAAAATTAAATGAGGTTCAAAATATTTTTCACAAACAACAGAGTTTTTACCAGTAGTCCAGTTTTTCCTCAGTGAGTTCATCATCATCATCATCATCTGTCAACCATCCTAGTCCACTGCTGAACATAGGTCTTCCTCAACGATCTCCATTCCTCGCGATTTTGGACCGGATTTATCTAGTTCGTCCACACTCGCTTGATATCGTCTTTCCAACGAGCTGGTGGACGTCCTCTACTTCTGTGGGCTTCATCTCTGGGACGCCACTCCAAAAGACGCATTGTCCATCTACCGTCCGTGGTTCTTGCTATATGACCGGCCCAGTTCCACTTTAAATTAGCAACTCTCCCAAGAGCATCCTGGACTCTAGTTCGTTGGCGTAAGATATGGTTGGGAATTCTGTCCAGTAGTGTTATGCCTAACATAGCTCTCTCCATCTTACGCTGAGAAGCACATATTTCATTAGCTGATTTCTTTTTTAGGGTCAGGGTTTCTGCACCGTACGTCAAAACTGGTAAAACGCATTGATTGTATACTTTACGTTTCAAACAAATCGGTATCTCTGATTTGAACAGATATCTCAGTTTTTCAAATGCAGCCCATATCAGCCTTATTCGCCTTCCTATTTCTGTTGTTTGGTTGTACCTGCCTATAGTTATCTCATGCCCCAGATATTTGTATGACGTTACTTGTTCAACAATTTCACCATCGATGGAAACTAGTTGGCTTGGTACTAAGTTGGTCATCATCTTAGTTTTCGACATATTTATCTTCAATCCGATTTTACTGGATTCCTTAGACAACTGCAAGAGCATCTCATTTGCATCATCTAATCTGTTTGCTATAATGACGATGTCGTCGGCGAAACGAAGATGACTTAATCGCTCACCCTCCACATTTATTACCCTTTGATCCCATTCCAATTGCTTGAACATATATTGCAATAGGTTTGTGAACAACTTCGGGGAAATAGTATCACCCTGTCTTACTCCACGTCCGATCCTGAATTTTTCTGTAGAATTGTGTAGGCACACTTGTGAAGTGGCATACTCATATATATATTTAATGATTGCAGTGTATCTATGATCTATTCTACAGTCAGCCAACGCTTTAAGCATAATCGCCTGTATCACGGTATCGAAGGCTTTCTCGTAATCCACGAATATGAAAACCAGAGGCAAGTTGTATTCTATGCTCTTTTCAAAGTCTTGAGAGTTTGGAGATGATCACTAACACCAAATGTTGCCCGAAATCCGGCCTGCTCTCGAGGTTGGTAGGTGTCCAGTTTGTTTGTGAGGCGCTTTGTTATTATTTTGGTGAAGAGTTTGTACTAGTGCGATAGAAGGCTTATAGGTCTATAGTTCGAGAGATTTGTGGGGTCTCCTTTCTTGTACATAATTATTATTATAGCATTATGCCAAGACTCTGGTACTTTTGCTTCAGCTAAACATCTATTGAAAAGTTTCGTTATTTCACGAATCAGATTTTCACCGCCTATCTTCAAAGCCTCCGCAACTACTCCATCTTCCCCTGGAGCTTTGTTGTTTTTCATATCTGATAGTGCCTTTCGGACCTCATCAGCTGTTATTTCTGGGAGGTCCTCCGAACCCTGATTCATAACATGAGGTATGCGATTGTCTTCCTCGTTCTCGCGATTCAGGCTTCGATACAAATTGGAGTAAAAGTCCTCGACAACCTTCACTATTTCGGCTCTATTTGTTATAATTGAACCATATGGAATCATTAGTTTGTGAATGTTACGTTTTCCCAATGAAGTCGTCCGTCGTAGTAACCTCATGCTTTTATTTTGTTCTATAGTTTGAACTGCCAAGCTTTTATTGTGCTGTCGAGAGTCCTTCCTGAGTTGGCGAGATATCTCGCGGTTAAGTATTTTCAGTTCTATCTTGTCTGCTGTGTCCTTGCTTAATAGTTCTCTTCTGGTCTTCATCATACGTTTCGTTGTCTCACTGATTCTTTCCTTTTCCTGTTCAAAGTGCTACAATGTTTATCCACAGCTTGTTTTATTGATGTTGTAATGTTCTCGTTGTGCTGATCTATAATGAAGTCAATTTCATTTTTGGTGTTACCATCTTGGCTCGACCACGTCCATGTTCTCTGCGGAGATTTTTGGAAAAACGAATTCATCGCACATAAGCGGTTTTCTAATAGAAAGTCTAAGAGCATGGTTCCTCTTTCATTCCGTTCCCCAATTCCATGGCACCCTAAGGATGCTTCGGTGTCATTTTCTTTCATACCGAGCTTAGCATTGAAATCTCCAACCACAAAATTGTAATAGGCTGGAGTCCTCTTCATAGCGAGGCGAATATCTTCTTACACCTCTTCAACCAGCTCATCACCCTCTTACACCCTTCAGTGAGTTATCCTTTGGAAAATTACACACTGATACTTTTTGGTTTTGCGATTTATAATTGCTTTCTATTCAAAAAAGTGCCCGTAGATAATCAAAATAGTTTTCACCTATCTTTCATAGCAACCGAGATATTGTCGTATGCTGAAATCCGATAAAACTCGAAAAGAAAAGAAGAAGCTGCGATTTATTCTCACCAATTAACCTTCTCGAATACCGAGAACGGAGATGGGGAGGTCATTTTTCTCTATTTGCAGTATTTCACATAACTGTACTAAAATATCGAAAATGGAACAGCCTGTACTTCCTGAGCTTCTAAACATAAAATAAAATCGAATCTGTTACTATTTTTTCTCTTCGAGCTACTCACGTATCCTGCATTTAAGTTTTATCAGTATACGAAAGCTAGAAATTTGTTTGTTTGTTATTCCTTTAACGTGCTCTATTTCCACCTTCCGACCAATGACACGCCGGGGAATTTTGTCACCTTACTAACCCGGGAATTTTGCCGAACCCCTCTCGTGTCGAGGAAGGGATCTTTAATGTCCAACACATCTCTATTAGGCAGGACCGACGGCTTTACATCTCCTCCGAAAGATGGATACTCAAGCAATTCCCAGAATCCGGAAAATCGCACCGACTTTGTGGGGATTGAACCCAGGTAACTCTGCGCAGGAGACGAGCATCATATCCCATACGCCACCGAGCCGGCAAAGCTAGAAATAATTCGCTGAGCTGTTTCAAAATTAATACTGAGAAAATCGATATTACTTTATGAACAAGAATAGGGGAGAAAAGCTAAAGTTATCCAAGTCTCGGTTGGTAGGCCTAACGGTGTCCGTCCCACCGTTATGAATGTGTGCTCATGAAGAGATCCCGGATTTAATCAACTTAATCGAACAATGAACGTCGTGTGGGAGACATGGGGATCGCTTGGGTTAGTTGTAAGCATTTTGTTGGAAACTCTTCATATCTGTATAGTCCCCTATTTCCCTAGTTGCTGTAGGGGAACGAGTCTTATAGTTTCATACCTAAAAGTTAAATTTAAGAAGGGGTTCAAGACGTTCTGGAGGTAATCTCTAGAAGCTATCTGAACAACAGATTTATTCTGTATTCATTAAAGGTAAGTCTGGAGGAGAAACTTGGATATAGAGGGAATTAATTCAACAATAATCCGAATGATTGCAAAGGATTTAGTTCATGAAATTGCCTCGAATAAAGGCTATACAGGTGTTCCCGAATATTATGTACTAACGAAATACTTTTTCTTTAGTTAATTTCATGACTAAAGTTTCCAAATCGCTAAGATACGTATTTGGGTGTTGATGTTTCGATATTTTACACAGTATAAGTTACATGAACTCACATATTAAACTAATCAAGTTCTGCAGGTTGATATTTTGTCAGGAGATATGCCCCATATTCTCATCCTGATATTTTCAGATGAAATTAGTTTCTCTATTTTTTTACATGCCCCATCAATTTTATAAATTTTCAAAATTTCTTGAAGCCATGAATGAGCAAAACTATCGAAGCACCATCGATAATCAATAAAAGCTGTATGAATATTTATTGTCTTTGTATGAGGTTGATTCTAAGCAGAATCTATTTGCCTTTTTGTACCAAGATGCTTTTCCTTACACAATTTTAAATGTACGGAAAGAATATCAAAATTCTCTGAATCTCTACGGTTTTTTTGGTGATACATGCAGTTGAATTTTATATATTATTTGGTCTATATTGAGACTTTCGGTTTCAAATATCTGATTTCTAGCAAGTATTTGTGCACAACACCGCAATAATCAAAGAAAACAGTCATTATTACGTTGGCTTCTGATCGACTTTGACGTGATTCTTTCAGTATCGGTTCAGTTCGAAGACGCCACTCGGAAGCTTCTTGACTGGTTTGCTTGTCAAACTTACAAACCCATGTCTCATCACAAGTTACAAAGCGTTTTATGATTGTAGAATCTGAATTGACTCATTCTATTCAGCCACATTTACCCGAATCAATTTTTGAAGAAAATTCAGGTCTTTTAAACATAGTCGAAGGGCAACACATTTCATGCCCAAACAATCATCATTAGTGCATACAGTTCTTTTAAAAGGATCACCATACAAATGCATGTCGTAAATGTTCAAAGAGTGGTGGGGAGCCGGCAACACGTGTATCTTCTCATCAGACCTTTCTCAGAAGCATTTATGTCTTTGGCACGACGTGAAATACGATAGTGTTGAATTCATTGACGACCATGGATCCCAGTTTATATTCTACTAAAAATGACGAGTAAGTAATATTCAATTACAAACATGTTTTTGGATCTCTATTGAAAAATTCCGACGCATTATGGTCTCTCGTTTACAACTTCGATGTTATTTTCACATTTTCTTACCGAGTTTTTTTCTAATGCAAGTTTTTCTCGGCGATCCGCTTAAAAGGACTATATGCACAGAATTTCTGTTGCCATTTCAGATTATCTCTGCATCAACTTTTGGACATCGTAGAGGGCCATGATTTTTATGACAGTAATACGAAAATATATATTGAACCTCCCAATCAAACTACAGCAGAATCTGAAGAAGCGATATTTCAAACGAAGAAGCTGGCGATATAAACCACCTACCCAGAGGTATTCTGGGTCAAGGATGCGAAATCTTTTTCGAGAATAGTGAAGATGGGGAAACTGCTAGAACAAGTGGACTTCAACCTCAAGCCACCACACTTTCCCATTCATTGGAGAGTGATGATGAAGAAAATATACTACTTTCTGTTATACATGAGCTTTCCAGGAACAAGAAAGGTGAAACTGTTCAAAGAAAAAAAGAGAAATTTATAAGTGGGCGGGGGATACACCCGAATATTGTATGAACACTACTTGTGATCCTGTGCTTCCATCTCGAGATGCACAGTCGGCCGAATCTCCAGCCGATTTCTTCACGGAGGCGATCATGGAAAATATCGTTCACCTTGAATATAGATTATATTTCCTAGGAACTGCTCGAATTAATTTAGTAAATATAACGAAGAAGTTTATTAATACATGAATCTAGCTGATGAGTTTGAAAAAAATGTGGAAGATAAAACAATATTTTTCTACCAATAATTATTTCTACAATAAGAGTTATTCCTAGAAATCTTCACGAAAATATTGGGATATTAGATCTGAAAAGATATTCCTATCTGGTTTATACTTTCTAGAATCATATTTCATTTTATATTTATTTTCATACATGAATAAAATATTTGCTGAAAATGTTATTATATATTATATATTCTTAACAGTATATGATTCGATCATTTGTCACTTTTTAACACAAGAATAATAGATAATAGCATTACGAGTTACTTAACTAAGGTCCGTACACAAGATGTTTTTCAAGAGAGTGATCTATTTTGATTTTGACGACGTTTCGACAAGTTGTCTCTTGTCATCTTCAGGCGTTCGGTAGACGATGTCTTGAGCGTAAGTAATAGAAGTTTGTCGGTGGTTCTCCTTTTATGTCCTCGTTGTGGGCGTCGGTGGACCTGGTGGTGGGGATGATTTCATTATTATCTATTGATGATGCCGGTTTCTTAGGTGGTAATATAGGATAACGTTAAATGTTATGAGAATATATCAATCTACCAGAATATATACATACTATAGCATCATCAGACAATGATATCAATGTACCAACGAGTAGTGTCAGAGGCTTTCTCCCCGGAAAAATCCAGTGTACGGACCTTAGTCAAGTAATACTGAATGTTACTCATTAATAGTTTCCTTTGTGTGAAATGGTGAACGATCGAATAGAATACTGATCTGAATATAAATATGACAAAATTGTCAGTTAATTATATTACATTCATATGAACAAATAAATAAAATATGAAATGAGATTCCGAGCAGTATAAACTAAAGAGAAAACCTATGACTCTACCTCCTGATTTTTTCGGAAAGAAACCTACGAAGAATATTACAAGGTTTGATGACTGTTATCTTTTGTAACTGTTCAAACAAATTTTTCTTCAGACCCAAAATCTCAATACTTTTGTGAAGATTCCTAGGAATAACACCTGTTGTGGAAATAATAATCGGTAGCATAAAAATTTTTTTCATTTTCCACATTTTTTAATCTCGTCGCCAAGCATCATATATTTAGAAATATATATATTAATATCAATTATATATGTTATTTGATTCTGTTTATCAGTAAGAATGATATCTGGTCTATTGTGTTTTACAGCTCTGTTGCAAAGATTGTTTTATCAAAATAAAGTTTATATTTGTCATTTTCACAAATAATCTCAGGTACATATTTGTAAAATTTTTTTCTGTTGGGAATTAGGTCATGTTTCATTCCTAGATTGAAATGAATAATATTAGCGACGGCAATATGTCTTTCTTAATAATTTGTTGAAGCAAGGACTGAGCAAGATGATAATATATGAAAAACTGTTTCTGAAGAACAAAAACATCTACGGCAAGAATCATCTATATTTTGTTTGATGATGTGTTTGCTATAATTCCTCGTGAAAACAACCTGATCCTGGATCGCAATTGCCAAGCCTTCTGTTTCAGCAAACAATTCTCCAGAAACTAACCATTTATTCGATGCGATTTCATCAATATAATCATTTTTCAATTCTTTAGGGTGCTTTCCGTGTAATTCCTTCTGCATCCAACTTTCTCTTTTAGAATTATCATCAAATATATCAAAATCTACCTTTTGCATTGTCAAGTTCAGAGGTGTAAGATAATAATCTGAAGCAACAACAATATCATGTAATTTAGACGTTCTCTATTTATCATGAAAATGGGAACTTAGATGAAAAATCTGTTTACTATAAAGATTACTCAAATCAGTTAATCCACGACCTCCAAGATGTCTAGGTAATGTATATATATATATATATCACATACTCTTTCTCTTGACATAGGGGAGTTAGTAAACTTTCGTTGTAATGTAATACACATATCCGTTGTGTTTGGACTTTATGTGAGATATTAAATGTTTGTTAAGAAACTATTTTTAAATAGAGAATTTCGAAAGACCTTTCAAAAGATATGTTACTCGACCCACTTTCCCTCCAATTAATTTTGATCTTACATTCTGTGAACCAACTCAGAAATTGCTCGCTCTCCAATCAAAAACCGAAGTTTTGCAGCATTTTCCTCCAACATCAATTCATCTTGAGAGGGGGAACACACCCTGTGTAAATGATACCATTACCAGGCAATGATTATAATCGAAACATATCCTGGAATCATCATTTATTAGGATAACTTATAATTCTCTGAAAATATATCAATCTACCAGAATATACACAAATTATAACATTCATCAACATACATGAACCAATGACATCAATGTACCAACGAGTATTGTCAGAGGCTTTCTCCCCGTAAAAATCCAGCACTCGGATCTTAGTCGAGTAACACATATTAAAAAGAAAGTTTATGACTCTACCTCATTTTTTCTTTCGGAAAGAAACCTACAAAGAATATTACAAGATTTAATGACTATTTTCTCGTGCAACTGTTCAAATGAATTTTTCATCAGACCTAAAATCTCAATATTATAGTAAAGATTCCTAGAAATAACTCCAGTGATAAAATCAACTTAGCTGAGATTTCTTTAGACAGATTCAGCCACAACCATCATCGAGGCACTGATTTGGAAGAATCATTTATTATGTCATTTTATTTAAAATATTTATAAAAACCTGAAATATTCGAGAAAATTCAAGCGTCTTAATGGTCCTTATATTCCTCAATTCATGCTAATGAAAACTGATCAAACATTCAACTATGTCAGAATAATTCAGCTCAAGAATTATGTCACACATGCTAAAAAAACTTTCTCATTGTTTATAAAAACTCTTACTCATTCAAACACCGTGGGATAATTTCTTACGGTTACGAATCCATTTATTCATTCAATTATATTCACCGCTGTTAGTTACACTAGAGACTTGAGTTGCTTCCATAAGAATATATCTAGTCTATTTAGGTCAGGGAATGTAGCGGTCCACCCCATCCTATTCACTCATTTCGAAAAGCTCATCTGAAGAGTCCGGAAGTAAATTAAAAGAACGTGCTGACGTGTCATTAAGCATGTACCATATTTGACATGTTAGCATAAGAGGTAGGTCTTCTAATAATGAAGGCAGTACGTGTTGCAAAATGTCGACCATGTGGAGAGAAAAGACCAATGAATTAATCCTCAATGATATCACTCCATATATTTGAAGACAACTGCTCGAAAATGAGTTTCGAGAATTCCATGAGAAAGGATGATGCATTCAAAGTTGAGGTCCTCACACCCTTTAAAAATTATACTGGTATAGCAGAATCATTCATTTCCAAATATGTGCGAATCCTTTTTTGAGTTCAGTTTACTAAACTAACCTACCCTATAAAGATTTTTGAGTTTTGGTATGCTCTGGGTAAGGTCCAAATCAACCTCAAAAGCGCCCCTTCGAACGAATCAAGAATTATCCAGTTTCACATTTTTCGCTGATATCACCCGTTCAAGAACCATAAAAGAGTCAAATTTTCATGCGAACACAGTGTATATAGAACAATATGACGTAACTATCTAGTAAGGAATATGTTGGAATTACAAAATAAAAAACCACGAAACAGTGATAACGAGAAGCTATGAAGGAAGTCTATTCAACAACGAACTTGATTTCGAATTTTAGCGGTCGATCAGTTTCGAAACTAGGAAATCCTTTCATTTAAGTCTTGTAAACTTAAAATGAAAGACCGCAAACAACATGAACTCCTCATTAAATAATCAGACTGAGGTATTAAGATAGGAAAAGGAATAAGAAGGAAACGCATATTTGGAAACATCAAGAAATTCATGAATTCAAGAAATGGTTTTCCTTTCATGAAACTTTTCTGTGAGGGAACTGGTGGAAGCGAAAAGACACGTTCTAAAAATATTTACTTTTGCTTCATTTCAATTTATTTTGAGTTATGGAGAAGTCATCATAAAAATACAGGGTGGCTGATGAATATTGATTTTTGGATTTGAGGCTTTCGGATACGAACTTTATTATTTTAAATGGTGTGAAAATTTTTTCCATTTTTGTATTATTGAGGAATCATTTTTCAAAATTTTCAAAAGTTTTGAAGTTAACCATAGAAAAATATGACTCTTTGAATCAGAATTCTTAAAACTGAATTTGTTGGTTTCCTCGTTATTTTGAAATTACTTTAATTTTCAAAACATGGAATGTTTTCATTAAATTTTGAAGTGAATGGTTTATTCCTTTTAATTATGTACTTTATGGAGGTTGTGTTAGTTTAATTTGGCAAACTTCAAACAGGTAAACGTCAAAAATGATATTGAGTCGATATTTCTATCATCATCAGACGTTTATAAATTGTCAGTTAAAACTAAGGTACAGTTGTACAATTTGTCTTAAATATACAAGGTGTTACATCATACTATGTCACAACTTGGAAAAGTAAATCTACTTGCAATTTTGAGAAAAGAAGTTTTTAGGAACATAGGTGTTCAAATTTCCGTTTTTTTCAAAACAAGATTAAAGTTTAGTGCAGGGATGAACAGAGTCGCCTGGCGCCCATTAAAGACACGAGTGCAACATAATGGTCGTATTGAATGTGCGTAATTTCGAATTTAAAAGTTGGGTGTCTTAGGGCGTGTGGAATGACAGGTATTATTCTGTGCAGACTCTTTGAAGTCTGAGCGGGTAGAAATAGTGACGATGTAATGTAGAACTTAACGTCAAATCTGATTCCCATAGTATATTTCATTCGTATTATTGTTGATAATAGGATAAATTGATATAGTCATTGTATTTAATGGTAATTAAAAGAGTAACTGTTATTGAATTACACGAGGACGTGTAATGATTGTTCAAGAAGCGAACGTAATTTATATTTATTCTAATCGTTATGAATTTATCTTTACCACTTTTTTTCATTTATTAATCTAGGGAACAAGTACTGGCAGTTAAAAAATACAGTGTGTTACATAATAGTATGTCACAACTTGAGGGGGTAAATCGACGTGCAATTTTAATAAAAAAAGTTCGAACATAAGTCCGCAAAAGCTTCGTTACGGACCAACAGAGTGTTGAAATTTCCGGAAAAAATTGTTTTTTTTCTTCAAAACTCCTGCAGTTTTTGAGATCTTCAGCCTAAATTTGGAATGCAAACTATTTTTCATAGCCTCCATCATTACACGTCCTAAATTTGAACTAGAATCTATAAGGTGTTTTCTTTTCCGAAACCATGTCTTCTTTTGCCCTTTCAAACTTTTTTGCAGTACGCCACTGATCAGCATTCAATCAATTTTCCTTATCTTCGTTCAATTTAGAAACCTTTTTGACACTTGTAATTTTTTCCTATCCCTAACCGTTCTCGAACAAAAAATTATTAAACGATTGTATGCATTCGCAGAATTGAAAGCACCCCTAATTAAAAAAATGACAAGTAGGCTTTGATTTTTTTCATTTATTTATTTATTTTAACACTCGCTAAAGTTGAACCAGTGTCTGCTCGAATTGTTTATTAAATTAACGATTAGTTTTTAGACTTTTTAAGTTATTGCTGTAACAAAAAATAGCTAATTTTACTAACGCCGAATTGGCTGATATCCATTACATGTACGGTCTGGCTGACGGAAACACAACAGAAGCTAGGCGATTATATTAGGTGCGCCTTTCAAATCGAGTAACACCAGACAGGCGAACATTTTCAAATATTGAGGGAAACTGGTACTTTTACTGCAAATAATCATTTAAAAGGTGCAACTCAAACTATGAGAACTCCAGATATTGAGGAAGCAGTTTTGAATGGTATTGATTTGAATCCTCATGTGAGTACAAGAAAATTGGATCAGTCGAATATTTCACATGTTCCAGTTTGGAGGATTCTCCACGACTTTTTATTGTACCCGTTTCATATTCAACGCGTCCAAACTCTACTTCCTGGAGGTTTTCCTTCAAGACTGAATTTCTACCGATGGTTTTTAGATGAAATTAGAGAAAATGCTCATTTTGATAGTGAAATAATGACGAAGCTAACTTTTCGAGAACTACTATTTCGCCTAACAGATTAAACGGTCCCGCTTATCGGCAATTTCTTGAGGACGAGTCACCTTTATATTATATTTTGGTGAGAAATATCATGTTGTTCATACACCAACACATTTCAGTGGAAAAGCTAGATAATTCTTGAATAATACATTCAACAACCGACGGATAGGTCGGGGTGGGCCAGAACTATGACCTCCTAGGTCCCCAGACTTAAATACTTCAGACTTTTCCTTATGGGAATATCTCAAAAGTTTAGTGAACAGTGAACACTGTAGAAGAATTGAGAAATCGAATAATAATCTCTTTTGACACGATAAGAAATACCCCAGGAATGTTTCAAAGAGCGTGTGATAATATGCGAAAAAGGACAGAGGCCTGTATTCTTGCAGGTGGAGGACACTTCCAGCAAATTATTTAGTTTTTAATTGTTCTTATTTTTAGTTTGATGTTGAATAAGTATAAGTTGAACCTCAGAAGAGCTATCAAAATAAAAGCAAATTTTGGGCATACCTATCGAATATTTCTATCATTTAATAATTCAAATTCAATAATTTTTTGCTCGAGAACGGCCGGAGATACGAAAAAATTTTAGGTGTGAAAAAAGTTTCGGAATTGCACGAAAATGACGAAAATTGATTGTTCGCTGAGCAGTGGCGTACTGCAAAAAAGTTTGAAAGAGTAAAATAAGACATGGCACCGGAAAAGAAAACACCTTGTAGATTCTAGTTGAATTTAAGTACGTTTAATGATGGAGGCTGTAAAAAATAGTTGCATTCCAAATTTGGGCTGAATATCTCGAAAACTGCAGGAGTTTTGAAAAAACAATTTTTTCCGGAAATTTCAACACTCTGTAGCGCTGTTACGAAGCTTTTGCGGACCTATGTTTATATGAACTTTTTTCCTTAAAATTGCACGTCAATTTACCCCCTCAAGTTGTGACATACTATTATGTAAGACCTTGTATATTTCAACTGTCAGTACTTGTTCCCTAGGCTAATAAATGAAAAAAGTAGTCAAGATAAATAAATAACAATTAGAAAAAAATATAAATTACATTCGCTTCTTGAACATCATTACACGTCCTCGTGTAACTCATTAACAGTTACTCTTTTAATTACCATTAACTACAATCACTATTTCTTCAGTTTATCCTATTATCAACAACAATACGAATGAAATATACTATGGGAATCATATTTTAGGTTAAGTTCAAAGTTATACAGTATCTCGTCACCATTTCTACCCGCTCAGACTTCAAAGAGTCTGCACAGAATAATACCTGTCATTCCACACGCCCCAAGACACCCAACTTTTGAATTCGAAATTACGCACATTCAATACGACCATTATGTCGCACTCGTGTCTTTAATGGTCGCTAGGGGACGCTGTTCATCCCTGCACTTAACCTTATTCATAAAGGCATGAAAGTGGGGTAGGTTAAACATTTACAAAGGTAACGACGGTATGCGATGGCGAAAAAAACTATGTAAATAACACTCTCGACCAGGTACAGGTGTGTTATTGTGAAAGAAAAGCTGCATCGACCGCCAACTCTTATACTTTTGATAAATGGGCAGGCTTTATGATTTTCAGGTATGATACATACGCTATTTTTTTTAACTTATCCGAAGGGGGTATAAGAATTTTAATGTACAAATTTACAATTCAACATTCATTTTCCATTAGTTTTTTCGTAATAAAGATGTCAATTACGAAGTTTATACAGGGTGGCCCATGAGTCACTGGAAGATGCATAATGCCATGAAATTTGAAAAATTGTGACTATCATCTTGTTGGCTGACGACTCTGTTTGGTCCTGATTCAATCTAACCTAACACTACCTTAATACATCTATTTCCATTTAGAGTCTGCACTTGTTGTTCCTCGAGCATCAGTTTAATCAATGCTATACAGGGTGGCCCACTGGAAGTAGCATAATGCCAAAAAAATGACGGATTTTGAATTTTTTCCCGCAATATGATAAACTTCTGTTACGGTCACAATTTAAGGATAATATCGTATATACAGGATGTTCCGTTTCTGAGGAACAAATCAAAGTTATGTTTTTTTTAAATAGAACACCCTATATATTTTTTTTCCTTCGTTTTGAAGAGGGTGCATGTCACTTGAGAAAACAAAACAGGAGTTGGTACGATGTTCAAAACACCAGTTTCAAGTCAATAAGTCGAAAATGATCGGTCTGCATGGACCGAAGGCGATGAAAATGAATATTTTATGGAATTCAGTTTAAAAAAATGCAGTGTTCGGAGCAGTTGAAAATTGTTCGATTCGAGCCTATTTCTAATTTTCCTCCTTGTAAATTATTTTTTTTTTGTCGAAAAACATAGATTATCTTAATGGAAATAAATATGCTATGAATGAGTGAAAATGTTTGACAATGAAGAATATTACTACAAATCACGGAAAATAAAAGATTGCATGAATAATTAAAGCAATACATAGAAATGTTACGAAAGATGTTCAAAATGGACTCCATTCTGCTCTACGCATAAAAGTATCCTTTCTATGAACACTTACTGTGAAAACTGTGGCCATTCTTGAATTGTGCGTTCTTGAATTCATTGGTGTTGACGAAGAAGAAGGAAGAAAGCCTTTTGAAAATAGAGTATTCTCGGGAAGAACGAGTCGATATGATTCTGACCATTGGTGAAGCTATGAAAAACTGTTTGTTAGCTGAAACACTCTACACTGCAAAATATGCGGACCGCAGACATCCGAGAAAAGAAACATTCGAAAAATGTCTATGACAAATCCGAGCCACTGGTAGTGTGTCCGATGAAAAACACCATCGACAAAAACGAATTGTTGTTGGAAATGAAGAAAATGAACTTACTGTTCCAGCGTCTGTGACAGAACAACCAAGTACAAGTCAACGGAACATTGCTCAAGAAATAGGTCTGAGTAGACAAAGTGTGGGAAGAATATTGAAAAATCATGGTTTTCATGCATATCAAGAACTGTCACAAAGAGATCATGAACGACGACTAGAATTTTGTATGTGGGTGTTAGAAATGGTCGTATAAAATGAGGATTTCCCGAATTCAATTATATTTTCTGATTAAGTACATTCCAGAATAATGCTTAAATAAACAGACATAATTATCATCATTACTCTGACACTAATCCACATATTTTTTTCAATCCTACACCCAACATGGTCGGTCAATATATGGGGAGCAATTATAGGAGCCCTTGTAGTAGGTCCTTTTTTTTCGATGGAAACCTGAATGGACAGATGTTGTTGGAAAAGGTGCCACTTGACATGAGACAACGAATGTGATTCCATCAGGATGGTGCCCCTTCGCACTATACCCAACAAGTGAGAGATCATTTGAATGAGAATTTTCCAGGAAAATGGATCGGAAGAAGGGGACCCTGGAATTGGCCAGCGAGATCACCAGATTTAACGTCCCTCGACTTCTTCCTGAGAGTTACGCCTGAAATGCTTATAGGAGCAAGGGCATCTTTCGACAGAAGAATACATTTATGCATAGATCAAATCAGAGGCCATTTTGAACATCTTTTGTAGTATTTCTATTGCTCCAATTATTCATGCCATCTTTTCTTTTCCGTAATTTGTAGTGATTTTCACTCATTCAAAGCATACTTTTTCCATTAAAATAATCCGTTTCTCGAGAAATAGTTATATGAGCAAAAAAGTAATAAATTTGAAGAAAAATGTTATGAATACCGTCACAGGAACAGGTAAATAGTTTACAAGGAGGAAAATAAGAAATAGGCTCGAATCAAACAATTTTCAACTTCTCCAAACATTGCTTTTTTTAAACTGAAGTCCATAAAAAACTCATTTTCATCGCCTTCGTATCGGTCCATGCAGAAACTTTTTCGATCATTTTCAACTTATAGACTTAAAACTGGTGTTTTGAGTAGCATATCGTGCAAACTCCTGTTTCGTCTTATCAAGTGACATGCACGCCTCTTCAAAAACGAAGGAAAACATTTCGAGATGAATATTGAGACACAAAGTATCGGAAAATTCGAGAAATCTCGGAAACCGTTAAAAATAGGTATAGAGAACATGAGTATCGTTTGATAGATATAAAATAACCGATCATAACAGAGTATAAGATATATTAATTGAAAAAATGAGTCTTGAAAAAGGCGAAATCGGAAATTTTGTACTGTGCACCCTGTATCAATTTCACAGTTTCTCAACGATGGTTGCTTAGAAATGGAGTATTAGCAACATAATTTTTGCAGAATCACAATTGGAATATCACAACGAAAGAAGAAACTAAATTTTCGAAAAAGTCATCAAATTTCAAATATTTCGGAAACCATTGAACTTAGGTACAGGGAATATCGAATAAAGTCGCCTTCATATGATCTCACAAAGCTTAAATCATCAAAATATATAGGGTGTTCTATTTAAAAAAACATAACTTTGATTTGTTTCTCAGAAACGGAACACCCTGTATATACGATATTATTCTTGAATTGTGACCGTACCAGAAGTTTATCATATTGCGGGAAAAAAATTCAAAATCCGTCATTTTTTGGCATTATGCTACTTCCAGTGGGTCACCCTGTATAGCATTGATTAAAATGATGCTCGAGGAACAACAAGTGCAGACACTAAATGGAAATAGATGTATTAAGGTAGTGTTAGGTTAGATTCAAATTCTAATTGCATCTCAAGTAATACTTCAAATACAACAGTGTTGTAGTTAACTGTAATCTATCAGTGAAACACTTTCTAATTTTGAGCAAGCTATGTCGTCGTGCAGTTGGTTTTTGATAGCCGTTCAAAGCTGACAACCTCGTGAACTTTTACGAAAATGGAAAAAAGTGAATTTCGTGTGTTGTTTAAGCATTACTTTTTACGTAAAAGATCCATCACCGAAACTAAGAAAGGACTTGATAAATACTACGGTGACCTGGCACCATCAATTTCAATGGTTCAGAAGTGGTTCACAGAGTTTCGCTGTGGTCGCACCAGCACTAGTGTCGCCGAACGTTCATGTCACCCAAAAGAAGTGCTCACGCCGGAAATCGTCGATAAAATCCATAAAATAATATTGGACGAGGAAGAATGAAAGTGCGTGAGTTAGCTCATGCTGTAGGTATCTCAACTAAATGAGTACATCATATTTTACACGAATATTTGGCCATGAAAAAACTCTTCGCGAGATGGGTGCCGCGATTGCGCGAACTCGACCATAAACGCAATCGTGTGACCACTTCAAAAGAGTGTTTTTGCGCCTTTTGTTACTATGAACGAAACATGGATCCACCGCAATACGCCAAAGACCAAGGACCAATTTAAACAGGACCAAACAGAGTCTGTCAGCCAACAAGATCATAGTCACAGTTTTTTGGGATGCACGCGGTGTCATTCACATCGATTACCTCGAGAAAGGTAAAACGATCACCGGCAAATATTTTTATAAGCTTTGGAACCGATTCAACGTTGATTTCCATCAAGACAAAGCACGTGTGTACACTTGTTTAGTCACGATGGCCAAAATCCACGAATTGAGATACGAACTGCAACCCCATCCAGCACATTCTCCAGATTTAGCCCCCTGCAATTATTTTGATTCTAAACCTAAAGAAATGACTGGACGATAAGAGATCTGAGTCGAATGAAGAGAAATATAAAATGTTTATTTGCTGAAAAGAATTTGTTTTATTCAAAAAGTCACTAACTTATCAAACGCCCTCGTATTCTAATGGCCTGGAATATTTTACTAGTTCTCACTTGCACTTTCTACAAGATATCATATACATATGTTTGAAAATCAATAACCCTTGTGAAAGCTCAAGTGAAGTCACTGTATTTTCTGTATTTAATGTTATAAAGCTGCTCGTCAAAAATCTCGCAAATTCGAGTTTAATACTTCAACAGGGACTGAGTGCGCAACGCTACTCGTTAGACAAGAATGCTAAATACCAGCTTTGATTGCCAGCTAGACATCAATACCCCTCCACAATTTAATACAAAATTAGGCTAGTTAGTATTTATATAAGTAAGTTCGTTTCCTGTGGTTGACCATTTGACCACTGGAGAATGACCTGATGTACTGTAAAAATAAAATTGTGTAAAGTAAAAAATATATTCTACTTCATCTTTGTTGAAAATGAACTTCCATAAAATGAATAAGTTATCAATATTACTCAGTGAAATGTCACACTCTTTTGAAGTCAGTGTAAAAAATTTGACCTTGAAATGAACTTGAATGTCAAGGTCAAATTTATGGTCGCCGTTAGGTAGTCAGAAAACAATCCTGAAACTTTTGTGGAGGACATTTTCCAAAAAATTGCTTACCTGACTAGTTACGCTGGTGTTTGCATACTTGTGATACCCTGTATATGATGGGTGGATAAGAGTCGAAATCCGCCGAGAAGAAATTCCACCATGAGGACGAATGCTATATGTAGTATTTTTTACAAAATCTACCTAAACACGCGCTTTTTATATTCTGTCAAAAATGTACAGGACATCGGTTAGAAGCTGACTGCGTTTTGTTCGCAGAGGAGGTGAGATTCTTTTTCATTGCGATCGACGTTCTCTAGTATACAAAAGTCGAAATGGTAGATATGCCCAGTGCAATGTTTTACCTACCTATGGCTTTGATGGAGATTCAATAGTGTTGCGGAGAGGAATTTTTCGACCGCCCGAACAGATCTGGTCATGGTAAATAATGGTACCCTGAATGCACAGAGATACATTACAGACATTTTAAAAGATTATGTACCATTTGAGACATATATGAAAACATTTTGTTCATTTTTGAATATCACGAAATTACTTTAATAGAATGATTTGCACAAAGTTCAGGCCTCGATCCCATCGAACATATCTAGGACATTCTCAATAGAAAACTAAGAAGCCAGCAAAACTAACCAGCTACCACGAATGAGGTTCGAAATATATTGATCCTAATCGGTTAGAATGCTATTTGCTCTTTGATTCTGAGTAAGAATCGTAGATGTCATGCAGAATTTTCGCCAGGGGTGAAAAAATCCGATGTAACGTGCTAAAATCACGTCATAACAATTTGAATTAAAACACCTGATTCCAGTCAACGCTCTATATGTGTCACTCCAGACCATTCAGAGGGAAATCAACTGGATACTGTTAATACTGATTTGAGCATTTGATCGAGAGATCCATTCAATTATGGATGCAAAGTTAGAATCAATGGGTTTTGTTCGTAAACTTTTGAAGTAGTAAAAGCTATTATGGGTCTCGTTCACAAATCGTTGGAATAAAAAACTTCAAATCTTTTCTAATATCTGCATCTTCTGGTGTCTTACAGGGAAGTCACCTGGGACCTTTTTTCTACTTTTTACTGACGATTCGAAGATTTTCAAAATAATTCATTGCATTGATGATGCGATTGCACTACACAATTTGTTGAATGGTTTTCGAAAAATGGCTTGGAAATAAACATCAATAAATGCCAATGTATTTCTTTCAGTAGAATTGAGAATACTGTTAAATTCGACTACAGCGTGCATAATATTATGTTAAATAGAGTTTGTATTGTGAAGGATCTCGGAGTTCTCATTGACTCAAAGGTAAGCTTCAGGGCACATATCGAAAAAGTGGTCGGTCATGCCTTTAAAGTATTGGGTTATATAAGACGCAACACAAGTGCCTTCATGGGTGTTAAAGTTTTATTCGTATTATTCAATAGTTCCAGCAGGCCTATCTTGGAACTGTATGGCCACCTCATTACGCAGAACAATCTCGGGAAATTGAAAGAGTTCATAATAAACTCCTTCTTTATGCCTCATACAAAATGTCTATTCCTAGAAAAGAATTTCAGAACTTTGGCGGACCGAAGAGTAATAGCTGACCTTCTTTTTTTGTACAAATGCTTGAATAATGAAATTGTCTGTCCTGATATTTTATATCAAATAGGTTTTCATGTACCTAGTAGAATCTCAAGATATGAAAATCGGTTTGATGAACCTTCATACCGATCTAATTATTACGGCTATGTTCCATTATGTCAAATATTGAGGTTCGGCAACAAATAAACACCTCAAAAAAGTCTAGGGAACACTTCTGAATATCGATATATCGTATCCAGAACGATCAATAGGGATGATTCTTTTTAAGAAATGAACGCCTGAATCAATTTCTCACCAAATTATGTAGAGTGCCGCAACAGATTTCAGTTTTTTTTATAAAAAACTAAAAATGCAGCAGATGCGACGCTGCTTTATAATCATTTCATGTATTCAGTGTTTGAAATCAATTAGTTGGCACTTTGTTTCTATTGTAAGCACAAATAAAAGATTCAAGTTTTGTGATTCGACCATGGAAAGACGACATTTGACCAGAGAAGAGATGTTACGAGCCGTTGGCATGCTCCAAGCTGGGAGCTCACAACGGGAAGTATCCAGGGTTCTGGGTAGTAGCCCAAGTGTCATAAACCGTTTATGGTAGCGTTTCAATGAAACAGGTAGCGTAGAAGAACGCCATACAGGTCGTTTCAGGATTACTACAGTCGTCCAAGACCGATTTTTGGTTTTACAAGCCAGAAGAGATCGTACTACCACAGCATCTCAATTAGCTCAAGAGCTATCACGAGTTCGTAATGTACAAATTTCCGACCAAACTATGAGAAATCGACTGCATGAAGGTCAACTCTACTCCAGACCCAGGAAATCGCGCTGTTCGTTTAGCTTGGTGCCAAGAACACATAAACTGGGATCAAGATAGGTGGGCCACAGTTATACCTTGTTGGCCTTCTAGGGCTTCACGAAAGATTCCCTCTGAGTACAGGTTGAACAGTGTTGGAGAGAGAACACATCCCTGTCGTACTCCACGACATATTTCCATTTCCTCCGAGATAGTCACATTATCGCACGCTGTTCCCAGTACAGATTGGTGATAACTCTAGATTTAGTTATTATCCCGATTCGGGAAAAATTCGAATATGGAGGGAACCTGGAAGGCAAAACCGTCTCCAGCATGCTCGAGAAGTTGTTAGACAGGGAGGCGGATCAGTGATGTTTTGGGGAGGTATACGCCTTGGTGGAAGAACTGACCTCGTTTTCATACAGAACAACCTCACGTAAATTCTTACGCAAATGAGATAGTTTTACCTGTAGTGGTACCGTATCTCCAAACAATGGGTCAAAAATCCAAATGTATACATCATATACAATACATCCTAACAAAAACCGAAAGATTTCTATAAATTCGAATCATCAAATTCATATTTTACAGATATTGTGTTCCCTAGACTTTTTTGAGGTATTTATATGAACGCAGACTGGCGCTTCAAAATTTCCTTTGAGGAATTGAAGAGAAGACTTAATTCGCTCAGTTTTTCTAGCTGAATGTAGTATGCACCTATATTATTCTGATTTCTTGTTCAGTAGTAGAATATCATTGACACTGTTATGATTTTATATTTTCAAGTGGTTGTAAAATGTTGTTTGTTTCAAAGGTTTGTACCGTAAATAAATCGAATCAAACCTTCTGTAGCATTTTTAGCTATTCGGCACACGATTCCATTTGCAATATAAAATTCGAGACAAATTTTTCGTTCGATATTTTCATCCATTGTAAAAATCGTAGAACACATTCGTGAGAACTGAGAAAATCGAGCACTCTGAACAAATCAAATGACAAACCGCGTTGAAACTCCTCGTCAGTATGGAAAACAGTTGTGCCAACGAAGCAACAACAAAAATTTTGACAATCGTTTAAAACAGATTTTAGGAATTATCAATTCCCGGTATTTTTCTGACAGAATGTACAAAAAAAATTTTAAGAACAATTTTTGTAGATGATTGCATGAACAACAATTTCCATAGAACTTGTTGGGAATCTATGTGAATATCTAAATTGACCGGATTAAATATTTGTCGAAAACAGTCAATCGTACCTGACGCCAACCCTGCCCGCAAAGGGTTATTTTTGTTTTATTCAACCCTTGGAATCGGCAACGTGGTTCATTCACTCTGCATTTCGTTTCGCCGCTGCTTTTGTGATGTGGAGAACTCTAAAGGATAAAAACAGGTGAATATCGTATAAATACAAGGTCGCAACCGAGTGTGCCTTGCTTACTATTACTAACGTAGTAATTTTACCGCTACGTTGCCAGATTGGTAAACGACAGGTGTTTTAACTAGTGGGACGGCGAATTCGCATCTTGTGAATTGACAACATAATTACTAGAAATAAATAGTGGGAAAGATTTAATCATTGAAATTGTATGTTCTGAAGGAATTAGATGAAAACTGTTAGGCTTATGTAGATAATCTAAAGCTTTTTGAGTATTTTTTCATATCAAGGAATGTATTCTTCATTCTTTTTGATTCCGTCCGAAAAGTGAGCTGATGTTTTATGATGAGCCATTTCTTGAGGTTCCGAAGGAGAGAAATCGGGCGAATACGGTGGATGCGGAAGCTAGTGAAGCCCTAAATCATTTATTTTAGCCATCGTTGCGATGTTCTTATGCGCCGGCGCATTGCGTTGCAACAACATTTTTTTTCGCTTCATGTGAGGCCGTTTTGCAGCGATTTCGGCCTTCAATCGCTCCAATTGAGCACAATAATACTCACTGTTGATCGTTTTTCCTTTTTCGAGGTATACCACCAAGAGTATGGCATGACAATCCCAGAAAACCGACGCCATAACCTTTCCGACCAACTGAGCCTCCCTCGGCCGCTTCGGAGCACTCGCGCCGGTTTCAGTCCAATAGTGGACCCAGCTTTGATTAACAGTTACCAATCGACGCCAAATTTCCGCCCGATTCCGCTTCAGAAAGTCCAAACACTCTTTCGAGATGCTCACGCGTTCATGTTTTAGTCCAAAGTCAGCATGCGCGGCACCCAGCGGAAGGATAGCTCTTTCATATGTTGAATCTCGCTCAAAATATGGCGTGTGCACTCAGTACTAATCTTTGTAGCATCTGCTACCTTGCGTGCCTTCACTTTCCGGTCAAGCAACACCATTTCATGTATTTTTTTGACATTGTTCTCTGTAATCGAAGGACCTGCCACTGCGGACTTCATTGGTAGTAGAGTTGCGACCACCACGAAACTTTTGAAACCAATAACGGTGTAATCTGACGGAGCATTATCCCTATGATGACAGATCCCCCTTGCCAAACAACGAAACAAATATGGAAATACTTAACGAGGAAGTACTACATGCCATCTCTGTGGCACCTAACCGAAAATCACCAAGCCCGGGTCAAATACCAACAGAGAGTAACATTAAACTAGTCACAAAATTATTTAATTCTATATATAACACCGGTTTGATCCCAGATGACTGACTTAAATCCACCTTTGTGACAATCCCCAAAAAACCCAGACCTGAAAAATGCAGTGACTTTCGCTTGACAAGTCATCTTTTGAAGACATTTTTACGAATTATACATGCAAGACTCCGCCGGAAGTGTGAATTCAATCTTGATGACGCTAAGATGGGTTTCAGGAATGCTTTCGGAACTCGTGAGGCTTTGTTTGGTATTAACGTTCTTCTCCAGAAATGTCGAGATCAGCGTAAAGATGTTTGCGCCTATTTCATAAATTATGAGAAGGCATTCGACAGAGTGCTTCACTCTAAGCTGATGTCAGTGCTTCGGAAAATACAACTGGACAGCCGAGATATACGAATAATTGAGAACCTGGGGACAGACGGCGGAGGTGCGTATACAAGGAAAAATAACATCTGATCTTCAGATACGACGAGGAGTCCGGCAGGGTTGTATCCTCGCACCCCTACTTTTCAACCTCTATTCAGATCGAATAATTAAAAGGCTTTGGAGGATATGGACCATGGAGTGAAGGTAAATGGCGTCCTGCTTAATACTATTAGATACGCAGACGACACAGTTGTCTTATGTGACAAAATTGAGGATTATCAAGAATTACTAAATAAAATTAATAAAGTGTGCTCCCGAACTGGCACCCATTCTGAACCGTCTATTTCAGATTTCTTATGAACGCCAGAAAGAAAGAGAAGAAGTCCTTACCCCAAAACTACAGCCCTGTTGAACTTCTTCCCATTATGTAAAAGTTATGGAGAGAGTCCTAAATGATGAACTCGTCCAATATCTTGAGTTGCAGGGAATTATTAACGACCGTCATTATGGTTTTCGCAGGCAAAGATCGGCAGAAGATCTGCCCGCCTACATAATTCATGTTGGTACATCAACGATGGAAAAGCATGGGGAATCTAGAGCAATAGCCCTCGACATCTCTAAAGCCTTCGCTAGGGTTCGGCATGCAGCCTTGTTGAATAAACTTGCTCCATATGGGCTTCCTGAAAAATTGCGGTGTTGGATAAGTAGCTTTCTTTCAAATAGATCAATCTGATTGTTTCCAGTTGCAAGCAGGAGTACCTCAGGGATCCACTCTTTCGCCAACCTTGTTTCTGATGCAGATAAACGATCTTCTGTTATCTACAAAGAACGCGATCTTCGGGTTTGCAGACGATTATACCCTGGTTTCGTCTTTCAGTAGTATGCGGCCGATTACAGCTGCGGAATCTCATCGTCAGAGATGTCAACAAATTAATAACTTAAACTCTGACTTATAGAGGATATCTGAGTGGGGTCAGTTGAATTTGGTGAGCTTCAACGCCAGCAAGAAGCAATCAACTACATTTTCTAGAAAGATCCCTGCTGGACAACATCCTCTAATGATGCAAGGCCAACAAATTGCATCCAAAGATTCGATGCACCTTCTCGGAATAACGGTCAACTCCGGGTTTTGCTGACATGAACATGTATCAGTAATAGCTAAGTCGGCATCAGCTAAACTTAGTTTTCTTTCAGAGCCAAGCGATACTTCACGTAATCTCAGCTATTGCTTCTATATAAGGCGCAGATTCGACCTGCTTTGGAATATAGTTCCCATGTATGAGGATCTGCGCCGAAATAGTCGTTGCGGATGTTGGATAGTGTGCAAAAATGGGCTATACGCCTCATCGACCACCCGGAGATCTCCAGCCGTTGGCTCTCAGAAGACAAGTTGCTGACGTTTCTCTGTTTTACAGATACTTCCACAGAAAATAATCCAAAGAGCTGAAACACCTTGTTCCGGAAAAACTCATGTTTAGCTACAACACTAGGCTGGCAAGGAGTTCTCATCATATGGCGGTTCATTTAAAGACCCCTCGAACCTCCCTCTATATAAGAATTCCTTCGTTTACAGGGCCAGTGAGCTGTGGAACTCGCTTTTGCCCAGTATTTTCCCAACATACTACAATTTGGCCCTCTTCAAGAAGGGAGTAAACGGACACTTCAATTCTTCCCAGGCGTCCACTCATGTAGTGTAACAGGTTCACCTATCCCTTCCAAATATAATACTTTCATGAGAGGTGTTGATCTTCTGGATCAAAGTATCAACAACTACATAATATCTATTCGGAGAAGAAATTGTGGTGGTCTCTTTTCACAATTATGGTCAACGTGTCTATCGTCAATGCTTGGAAAATTCATATAGTGGTTTGTGAATATAAAGTCGATTTGTTAACTTTTGTAGGGCCATTACCCGCCATTATCTGCAAAGCTTTCCCCAATCATCACACTCCAAAATCAGACGTTCTGGTTTACCAACTGAGAGAATTATCCATGAAGAAGGCGGTCATTTTACAGTAAAAATTAAATAACAATTACGGTGCAAAGATTGTCATTTCAGAGCACGTTGGAGATATGTCAAATGTAAAATCACTTTATACTTAGAACAAGACTGTTTTGAAATATATCACAAGTTCTCTTCGCAGGACTTGGTTGATCAACCTTGAATAATAAACTCTTTTAACCAGGGCAATTTGATAAATCAGTGACCTTTTGAATAAAACAATTTTTTTTCGGCAAATAATCATTTTATTTTTCTACATAAGACTTTTTAGCTAGACACATCTAATAATTTCTTTATTCCTTCCAAATAATAGGTTTTCTCAAGGCTTTCAAAATACGCGTTTGTTTCGGTAATGACTTCTTTATTCGACTCAAATATCTTACCGCCCAACCGTTTCTCTAGGGTTGGAACAGAAAATACTCGCAGGGGGCTAAATCTGGAGTATCTGCTGGATAGGGTAGCAGTTCGTATCGTGACTAGACAAGTGTGCACACGTGCATTGTCTTGATGAAACAGCACTCTTTTCTTCACCAAATGCGACCGTTTTCGCATCAAATCAACGTCGAATCTGTTCAAAAGCTTTGAAGAATACACGCCGGTGGTGGTTTCAACTTTCTCGAGGTAATCGATGTAAATGACACAGCGTGCATTACAAAAAACTGTGCCCATGACATTGTTGGCTGACAGACTCTGTTTGGCCATCTTTGGTCCTGTTTCGATTGTTCCTTGATCTCTGACGTATTGTGATGGATCCATGTTTCTTCCATAGTAACAAAACGGCGCAAACATTCGTTCGGATTGCGGCTGAACATCGCTAGACAATCTTTTGAAGTGGTCACACAATTGCGCTTATGGTCGAGTGTGAGCAATCGCAGCACCCATTTCGCGGAGAGTTTTTTCATGTCCAAATATTGGTGTAGAATGTGATGCACCCGTTCAGTTGAGATACCTACAGCATGAGCCAACTCACGCACTTTCATTCTTCCTCGTCCAATATTATTTCATGGATTTAATTCTCCGATCGTCCAATATCATTCCATGGATTTTATCGACGATTTGCGGCGTGATCACTTCTTTTAAGCGACCTGAACGTTCGATGTCACTAGTGCTGGTACGACCACAACAGAACTCTGTAAACCACTTCTTAACCATTGAAATTGATGACATTCATTAGTTTCAGTGGCGGATTTTTTACGTAAAATGTACTGCTTAACCAGCACACGAAATTCGCTTTTCCATTTATACCAACTGCACGACGTAGCTTGCTCGAAATTAGATAGATAGATTACAATTGAAGGCATCTATAAAGTCACTGACTTATCAAACTACTCTCGTAAACAAAAATTTTTCGTTGGTCTCCTAAATGTCCCAGTAAACTTAAATGAGTTAACCAATTTTGTTAAAAAGGCTTTTATGTTTCAACTTTGCTTCTGAGATATTAAAAATGTGAAAAAAATCATGATTCAATTAAAAAAAATTCGTGGGATTAAACGGTTTAAAAATAAGATTACTATCATCAACATTAATCGATGTTGTCATATCCAAAGCTCAATCCAGCTGATATATAAGTTTGGTATTATTTGGAAATCGTATTGAATGGCGTATCCAAACGATCCATATTTCAGTATAAGGTCGACCATCCGTGGAACTTTCCCCCTTTCTATAGCCGTAGAATAAAGCTTGATTATTCGTGATGATGAATGAGAAACTGATCCGCTGACAGGAATCGAGATGTTTATCGATTACCGATTCACGTTTTCAAATAACAACATTTCTGACATAGGACAATGTCGTGGCGCTCGCATTCTAATAATAGGAGTCAGTGATGAATTCGATGCGACACAGTGGAACATTCAGTTATAATTAGAGATTCACCCATCCGGCTGTCTAGCTCCCATGGTTGTTTATAAACATGCATTCGCCAATTCCAAACAAATACGAATGTATATCTCGGGCACAATGAATTCGTTTGAAGAATTTATAATAACAAGCGATAACACTATAAATAACCGATTTATCTTGAATTGTGAAGTTTAATTCCAATTATATTCATAGGGACATTCCATACTATTGATGATGATTTATCGCATATACACCCTTCATTCCAGAAGTAACCGAATTTTTCGAAAATAGACACAACCTTCCGTCGAGCGCAACTGCTCTGATAGATGCAATTTTCCTATTTTCGTTCGGAATTTCTTGTCCGTTGATACTACAAACCCCACAAAAATTGTCGCATCACCTTGTACTCTGAATTCCACAATCGATTAAGCAGCTCGATCGCAGTTTCTTTGTCAGCATATGTTTTTGGACATATGAGGAGAAAAAAATCTTATCTATGTAGTAACATCTGTTTCCATATGATCCTAAACACGTCTGGAACAGGAATGAGTTTATTTGACTATAAGTATTCATTCAATTTCTCTTCAGTTGAAGCTAAATTAATGCATGTTTTCTGTGTTTCTTGTTGATTTTCGAATCTTTGAATTTATTGTAATGGCTGCTGAACGTCCTGGACGCTATTTGAGTGATCAAGAAGTGGTAAGAATTGTAACACTACTAGAGGATGGGCGAATCCAACGTTACGTGGCTAACTTGTTGAATGTTAACCAAAGCACTATTTCAAGAGCAATTAATCGGTACCACGAAACAGGGGAATATGGAAGAAGGACCGGACAGGGAAGAAATCGGATAACAACACCAGTTGATGATCGTTGGCTTCGTTTAACTGCACTAAGAGTTCGGCACTGTACGGCTAGAATGCTACAAAATGAACTTGCACTTTCCAGAAATTTGCATATTTCATTTCAAACTATTAGGAACAGGCTCAGAGAAGACGATATCAGTCCAGGGATGGCTTCTACCGGCCCGCGTCTCACCAGAGAGCATCGAGTTGCAAGACTTCAGTTTGCGAGGGAGCATGCAAATTGGGGTATTCCAGAATGGTCGAATGTTCTCTTTTCCGACGAGTCCAGGTTCTGTCTAGTATCAAACGATAGACGCACGCCTGTATACAGACGACCTGAGGAACGGTATCAGCAATGCAATATTCGGCAAACCGAAAACTTCGAAACTCAGTAATGGTGTAGGGAGGCATTTCTTTCCATGGTCGAACTGAGTTAGTCCTAGTGAATAATGGAATAATGACAGCGGCCAGATACATCGCAGATATCCTTGTACCCCATGTTGTACCCTTTGGCTCAATGATTGACGAAAACTTCATTTATATGCATGATATTGGCCTCATGCAGCTAGAGTAATTACAGAATTTCTGCAAAATGCCGAAATTGATATTTTAAGATGGCCATCCAGAAGTCCCGACTTGAATCCCATGGAACATGTTTGGGACAACATGGGGTGGCGAATTCAGCAATGTAGGATGCCTTGTAGAACACTCCAACAACTAGAAAATCTGCTTCCTGAAATATGGAACTCAGTGACTCAAGAGTACATCCAAAATTTGTTTGGGGGGCTTCCGAGACGTATACTGGCAGTAATTAGGGCCCGGGGAGGAAACACTCGATTTTGAAAATGATTAGTTACCGTTCGATGCTAGTTGATTGGTCTTTTCGCGAATGTTTGAAGATGGTAGAATTTTTTAATTTTTCATTAACTCGAAAATTGTTGATATTTTCCATCATAAACTCATCTCTTTTGAATGATATCTTCTTATTTTACACTTCTGAAAGTTACTAAGCGACTCTTGAATGACTAACCTAAAAGTTTATATAGTATTGTCGTAAAAGTAGGGTGATGCGACAATTTTGTTGGGTATTTCCCCGAATGATTATGTAGCTTCCTATTCTTCTCCCACCTCTTCAAACGCGTGATCCGTCTTTCCACAGAGCCTCGCCTGACTTAGTAACGTACGGTAACGCCCTAGCAGATTTCTCAGATTCATTGCGCCAGATAGAGTAAGTATTTTTACTTGAAATTTTTATTTATTTTTAAGATTAATTGTGTCAATAATTTCCATTATTATAAATAATGACTTGATTCTTAGTTTCATAGTTTTCGAATTTGTTACGTGTTAAATATTCCTTCCAAACCACATATGGAATCAAGATTTATACGCTTGTGGACTCTAAAACGTTCTATACACATGGCCTTGAGGAAACAAACTGTCAGCCCTTATAGCGTAAGTAACAAACCAAAAGATGTTGTTACAAGGTTAGTGCAACCTTTCTTTGGGACAGGACGAAACGTTACTCGTGATAACTGCTGGACCAGTATTGAGTTGTTACAGTTTCTCAAAGAGAAAAAACTCAGTACTGGGAACAATCCGCCACAACAAACGGGAACTGTAAAGATTAAATTAAGAGCAGAAAAATCAAACCATTTCTGCTCTTCGAAAGATTGTTCGTTGGTCTCCAACGTCCCAATAAAAGGAAAAATGTGCTTATTCTGTCATCTATGCACTATGATGATAAAGTAGATGAAGACACCGAAAAAGCAGAAGCCATCCTCGACTATAATTCCACCAAAGGAGGAGTTGACGTAGTAGATCAGCTCTGCGCAACATACAATGTTGCTCTAAACTTTCGTCGGTGGCCAATGGTTGTGTTTTTTGCTCTCCTAAATATGACAGTAACGTGTGGTAACGCCCTAGCAGATCTCTCAGATTCATTGCGCCTGATAGCGCAATAATAATTTTCATTATTATAAATAATGACATGATTCTTAGTTTTATAGTTTTTGATTTTGTTAACGGCATATTTTGGGACAGCGATCTGTCAGATTCATTGCGCCCGATCGTGTTTTATCTTTTACCAACTTAATTTTTACCTTCCTTTTCAGAAAACATGGCTGAAGAACAGCGATTGTTTAAACTCGATGACCCTAATGATACTTCTTACATTCATCAACTGCTTCTTGACAACAATGAAGAAATACACCAAAATGAAGACAACGGAGATGAATCCAACACTGAAGCAGAAGACAACTTTTAAGAAAGAGAAGGAGATTGTGAATCAGAACAGGACGGTGAAAGCACTGAAGAAGAAGATGAAATGGAATGTGATATTTTGATTGGCAAAGACAAAATCACTAAGTGGAAAGAAAAAAAACCAAATCCACGGGTTAGACGGTGGACCCAAGAAATTTGCGGCACTTGCTTGGTGTTATAGGAAATACCAAAAAACATTTTCACGGATTGTATTTTACACATTATTGTGACTAACACAAATACATACATCCAAATGATCTAGCGTCGCTTCAAGAGAGAAAGAGATTGCAAAATAACCGATATCGTAGAGTACAAAGCATTCATTGGTCTTCTTTATCATGCAGGTGTGCTAAAAAGTAATAGGCAATCATTGGAGGAACTTTGGGGTGAAGATGGTGATGGTATTTAATGTTTCCCACTTGGTATGATTCTGAAACGATTCAAGTTCCTAATCAGATGTACACGTTTTGATGACGTGCACACTCGGATTGAAAGACGTAAATATGACAAGCTTGTCCCTATTCGCAACGTGTTAAACTTATTTATTGGAAGTTGCCAAAGATCGTATTCAGTCGGCCAAAATGTTACTGTATATGAAGAATTAGAAGGATTTCGGGGAAGTTGCTCTTTCAGACAATATATTCCTTCCAAGCCGAACAAATATGGAATCAAGATTCATGCGCATGTGGACTCGAAAACTTTTTATACACATGGTCTTGAGGTTTATGCAGGGAAACAACCTGACGGCCATTATAGCGTATGTTACAAACCAAAAGATGTTGATGATGACTTTTTGTCAGGCGAAAAGTTTGAAAGGCCATCTACGTATTACATTACACTGGTCTACAATGGTTTTGTTGCCCTAGATATGAAAATGATTTTGGGTCTATTTATGCACACAATTCGTGAAACTATCAATGATTTTGTAGGATTTGCTCTGGTTTCTTTTTAAATCTTTATTTTCATTTTACATAACAAAATCGTAAAACAAGAAACAAAATAACAGATATATTTATAATGTCAGTTATTTTTGAGAAATTCGGATACATCGAAGTAAATAAAGAGGAAAATGTCGAAAATATATTTCATATTTCCATAAAACGCCTTTTATGAGCTTTTCTCCTATAATTTTTCAGGGGACAATCTCTTTTCAAAGACCAGCAGTAATCTGGCATCATGTGACAATCCCATCGACCTTGATACCTTTCTTCCATCACTTTTAGATCTTGATGAAACCGCTCTCCCTGTTCCTCACTATAATTTCCTAAATTATACGGAAATTTATCTAGATGATTGCGGAGATAGTGTAACTTAATACTCATATTTGCTCCTAAAGTCTGAAAGTTTGTCAGCATATTTTGCACAATTTCTTCATAATTTGCTGCTTTATGGTTACCTAGGAAATTTTTGACAACCAACACAACACTTTTCCAAGCTTTACTTTCCGGAACAGTCATAACTTTGATAAAATCTGAGTCTTTTATCAATTGCCGTATTTGAGGACCATCAAATATTCCACCTTTCAATCATCAAATATTCCACCTTTCAATTTTTCCATACTAAGCTTCGGAAATTTTCTGCAAATGTAATTAAAACAATTTCCGTCTTTGTTCAACGCTTTTACAAATTGCTTAATCATACCTTACTTAATATGTAATGGTGGAAGTATGATTTTGTCTCTGCTCACCAGCGGCTCTCTTATTACGTTGGCTTTACCGACAGTTAAAGAATTTCTTACAGGCCAAACATCTTGTTCCCAATGAAGTGGCTTTGCTCTACTATCCCACATACAAATAAAGCAAGGGTATTTTGTATATCCACTTTGTTGGCCAAGTAAAAAATTAACCATTTTTAAATCCACACAGATCGGCCATTGATGCTCAGAGTATTTAATTTTCTCTAAAACTAATTTTACATTTTCATATTCTTCTTTGAGTTTCAGTAGATTTGTACTCTTTTAAACCCATGTCTATAAGCAGCTTCGCGATATCATTGCAATACACTTATCCTTAATTTTCACTAAAAAATTGTAACAACTCTTTTTCTCGCGTTCTGTATGTTGTAATTGTTACTGTTGGTGCCAATAAATTTTTTTCTTTCAATCTTGAGGCTAACAGTTCTGATCCTTGTTTTGATAAATTGAGATCACGTATTAAATCACTGAGTTTATTTTGAGAAAATAACTTTGGCGTAGATGTTTCACCTTCCCATTCACTTCCACTTGTAGATGGTCCCGATTTCTGTGAATTTGGTAACATCATTGTTTCTGAGGGCATGCGAATTACTTTTGAAATGTATATGGGCCGAGGGAGATTTTCACTGTGTAGAACCGGACATTTCGTAGACTGTAAATCTGGTTATCTCCACGTTTGATTTCGATTAAAACCTTTTAACATCTACTACGCAAAAGTAACAATCATCTAAATGATTCGTAGGCTCCATCCAGATCATAGGAATACCAAAGTCTAATCCAGAACGTTCACCTTTTTTCCACAACCGTAAAGACTCAACACAGGACTTACAAACTTTATTAGGAACCCATGGTTTACCTAATTTGTCCATTTTGAAACCAAAATATTCAACATAAGTCTCCTTGACAAAGTCTGTGATATTCCTTTTTTGTTTTTTTGGTATATAAACACCGCAAATATAACAAAATAAATCACTACAATATTCACACTTTCTTCGTGACGAACTCATATTTTAGACTAGAAGACAAATATATAAGAATGGACATTCAGTAATTGAAACAAAATATTAATCCATGACACTTTATCCAGATTTATGTGTATATGTACTTCAATATTGTCAAATAACTGAGATCTCAGCTGTTCTGTGGAGCAAGGGATCTGAGAGTGGGGATCAGGTGATGTTTGTATGCGCGAAAAAGTTGCGCAGAAGCCTAATCATGACTGGAAAATTAAATTTTATTTCTAACAAGCTTATAATTGTTCAAAATATAAGAAATGCAAAAATCATGAAAATACGAGCACATTGAGAACTTTCATGAATATATTCGTAATCTGGGCACTTGAAAACATAAAAATTTGCGATGATATCCAGGGCAACAGTAGAGCTGTGTTATTTTTATGTATCATCTATCACTTTCGCCACGTACGCTAACTAATAGTATTAATATGCAAAATGAAATGTAGATGTAGAGATGTAGAGAGAATTTACCGCAAAATGCGCACATCAAAATTGGGCCATTCTATATCATCCAAGTCCAATATTTCTTGAAACAAACGAAAAATCTTAGTCAATCTTAGCTATCAAGGCAGAGGGGAATAAAATTTGTATACCATCTTTCAGTAACATAAAACTGAGAACCCCCTACTAAAATTGTAGTATTAATTTTTAGTAATCTCCTGTCAAATAAACGTCAGTAATTATTCTTTTCATGCAATTACCATTTGGTGAAATGTTGCAACTGCTTCGTTCATTCATAACGGAACGACGAAATTGTGATGATTCGCAATTTTTATTATTTTCGCTTAGCGATGCTCCATTAAAAATTTATTTATAATTGCCGGTGGAATTTGTGAAGAGCTACGCGCTTATCTTGCTCGTTATCTTGCGATTTGTGTACGAGAGTACCTTTTCCCATTTTGATATCGCAAGGTACACATTTTGTTCGTCTTATCATTCTTGTTGAATCCGTTGAGTAATTGGAACAAATCCTTCAAACTGTCCCAAAGTTTGAATGATTGTCACGAGGATAGTTTAGAATGGAATTAGAAGCGTATCATATCAGTTAGAAAAACAACAACTAAATTCATGATGACAGAATATATTTAGCTGTTATCCATAGTAGCGCAAGGGATTACTGGATGATGTACGGGGGTTGTCTGAAAGGTTTATATCTCTGTAACCCGTCCAAATGGTACTCGACGTTTTTCTCTGCAAAATAGTGATTCACGAAGATAGTTTCCTCTTCATTTGATGAAAATATCTATCCTCCGAGCATAATTTAACATGAAGGAACAAAAAGAAGTCGCTTGGGGTTTGATCTGGTGAGTAAAGCAAGCAGTTCAAACCGTAATTCATGCAATTTTGCTGAAGTGTGAGACGGTGTGTTGTCGTGGTGAAACAGGATGTGTTCCTCTGCGAATGTGGCCGTTTTTCCGCAATTTCGATTTTAGCTTGTCAATTAATGATGCCTAGTATGCAACTGTGGCGATTCTTTAATTTTCAAAGATGAACGATTAAAATAGACCCATAATTATCCGAAAAAACATTCCCCATCACTTTCCCAGACGAAATATAGTTCGTTTTTTACTAGTCAAGAGGAACCTTATTTAGGAAACTTGTTTTTAGGAAACATCAACAATTCATGATGCCGAACAGCGTCTCAAAATAATACAAACTCATTACGAAAATAAGCGATCTGTAAGACACTTAGTGTATTTTTCGGTGCTAGAAATCGCCGTTCTGAGTCTGCTAGACTGCGTTTAGTGAATCGAAATTCACGCTTTTCGATGGAAATCCTCTTTCAAGATCAAGAAATGCAGGAACGCCGAAAATATTGAGGCCGTTAAGACCACTGTTCGCAAGAGTTAGAACTCGCAAATTGCTGTGTGGCATCTTTTGAAGGACTTAAACCTGCATCCGTACCAGATCGATCTCACTCAAGAACTATTGGCGGGTGACCCCCAAAAGCGCCGTGTTGAGTTTGACAAATAATTTTCACAAGAAAATCATCTTCATTGACATTTTTGGCTTAATTGGTTCGTCAATAAGCAAAATTGTCGATTTTAGTGTGAGCCAAACCCAAAAGGGATATTGGAGAAGCTTTTGCATCCACAAAAACTGAATTCATGCTGGCGATAGCGATTACATGATCCGTCAGTTCTTCAAACGGATTAATGAACTGGACTTGGATGACATATGATTACAGCAGGACGACGGAGTCACATGCCACACAGCGGCAGAAATAATCAATTTGCTGAAGAGCAAGTTCGGTGGGGGAGTTATCTCAAAAAATGGCCTAGTCAATTGGCCAATTCAATCGCCTGATCTTAAGCCTCCGGACTTTTTTTCCTGTGAGGTTTCATAAAACGAATGGTTTACTCTAACAAAACCGGCAATCTTTGTATCAGCTTATTGGGAAACGCTATCAACGAAATAGAATCAGTTGTTTATCTGTGGGTCATGGATCTTCCATCAGCAAGTTTCATTTTAAATTTGCCGCCATTTCAGAACTGTCAACACAGAACTGTCATAGTGATTCAACAAGCGAAAACTACGAGAATTTCAATAATGGAAAGATTTACTCTCGCACAACGCGTCATAGCGAAATTCATTACAAAACAGATGAAAATTTCGAGAACACAGTTCGTACAGCTTTTGGTCATCATCAATCACCTACTTGTCCATCTGTAGTGAATTTAATACACAAATTAGAAAGTGGTTTTTCTTATAATTGTTTGAATTTGGGAGGCTTTTACTTGGTAAAATTCCATTATCAATAATAAAAAATTA
The DNA here is from genome assembly GCA_013387265.2 of Cryptolaemus montrouzieri. Lineage (NCBI taxonomy): Eukaryota > Metazoa > Arthropoda > Insecta > Coleoptera > Coccinellidae > Cryptolaemus > Cryptolaemus montrouzieri. Next base: position 5,482,834 of record JABFTP020000165.1, read on the forward strand.
TATTCGTTGATAAAACTTCATAAACCTAATTACCCTATTAGACCTGTTGTTTCTTATGTAACGGCACCTTCGTTCAAACTTTCAAAATTCCTCAACGACTTGCTAATAAAACATTGCAATTTTAAATCTGAATTTGCGGTCAAAAATTCATACGAACTTATTGCCAATATCAAAGATACCACTATACCACCTAATTCCAAACTTATTTCTTTCGATGTTAAGAATCTATTTCCCAACATTCCTCCAAAAGATAAGTATTACTTAGTTGAAGAATTATTAGAAAGGAATCATGTCAATACTATCATTAAATCAGATATTCTTTCATTATTAACAATTTGTTTAGATCAAAATTATTTCCATTTCAATTACAAATATTATACTATTGAAGACGGCTTGATTATGGGCAATCCGTTAAGTCCTTTGTTAGCAGAAATTTGCATGAATAACTTAGAGAAATTAATTCATAATCATCCACTCAGTAAATATTGTTTATACTGGTATCGCTATGTAGACGATATCATTATTTGCTTCACAGGAACAATTTCGAATGAAAATGGAAAACATGTTTTCGCAATTTACCATAAGCCGTCACATACAGATATTATAATACATAACTCGTCGTGTCATCCATATCAACATCAAATGTCAGCATTCAATAGTTTTATTCATAGATTGATTAACATCCCGCTATCACCAGAAAATTTCAACAAAGAACTAAATTTGATTAAGCAAATAGCCAAAAATAATGGTTACAATCCCAAACTAATAAATAATATTTTAAATAAAAACAAAGTAGAATCGCATTGAATGAAGTTTACCCTGTCGATAAATTGAAACAAAATTCAACACCTTAACCTACGTTGGCATTACAAGTGAGAAACTGAAATCATTCTTAAGTAGCAATAATTTCAACATAGCTTTCCAAACTAATAATAATTTAGGCAAATATATAAAAAATAATAAAACCAAACCAGGTAAAAACAATAAATCAGGTGTTTATAGATTGAATTGCAATGACTGTGATAATTTCTACATTGGTAGAACACATAGAAATTTTAATATTAGAATATCGGAACATAAACGCAGTTTTTCAAATAAAAAATCAGATTCAAATTACGCGAATCATCTCTTAGAAAATAATCATTCTTTCGACCCACAGTTTGAAATTTTGCATACAGATAATAAATATTGGAAGGTAGATCTTTGGGAAACTTTAGAAATCAATAAATACAAACACTCAGGTAGACTCATCAATGAACAAGTCGATTTAAGCCCTTCACCTCTATTGAATCTTTTCGGGGAGCAATCTATTCCTTAATTTTATTGGATATACCTGTCATAAATAACCACTTAAGAAGAATCAACCAATAAGCTTTTAATTACTCAAGAACATTTATAGTTATATTCTCATTTATATTTTTCTGCATAATCATTCGTCTGAAGAAGCTACGGTGTAGTGAAACGCGTTACGAATCGCAATTATTAAGTAAAATTCCTTAAAACACAGTACTTGTTTTTATTACTTATAATTGTTCTTTTGATTAAAAAATTATTTTTAAATAAAATGTCTGTTTTGTTTCAAAAAAACCATAAACACAGGACATATCGTTACTAACACTACTAACAATAATTTCAGAATTATTACATTCAGCGATGGTCGTGGAGAAAATACATTCCATAAATTATACTCCGAACTCCACGCCAACAAACTTCACTAAAATCAGGAAATGACACCAATAACTAATCAATTCAAGTTCAAACTTACGCAAATATTATTTATACGTGCCTCGCAGACTATAAATCTATTTCCGGAAAACCGATGAACCTATGAAAAAATTCCGAAAACTACTCCCGACCCGAAACGATTTCTATGTCGATGATTCCATCACTTCATCTATTTTTAGAACCGGTCTTACGAACTTCAGATACAGCTGAAATAGTGACACGGGCAACAAATCTTTGCCGCAAGTCTTCCCAAATTCATTCATATCGATTTTGGTCGAGGCGCGTATTTCTGATGAATGCAGGGTGTTACATAATAGTATGTCTCAACTTGAGGGGGTAAATCAACGTGCAATTTCTAGAAAAAAAGTTTATATAAACATAGGTCAGCAAAAGCTTCGTTACGGAGCTACAGGGTGTTGAAATTTCCGGAAAAAATAGGTATTTTCTTCACAGCTCCTACAGTTTTTGAGATACTCAACCTATATTTGGAATGCAAGCTATTTTTTACAACCTCCATCATTACACGTCCTCATTTTAACTAGTATCTACAAGGTATTTTCTTCTCCGGAGTCATGTCTTCTTTTGCCCTTTCAAACTTTTTCGCAGTACGCCACTGATCAGCGAACAATCAATTCTCGTCATCTCCGTTCAATTCAGAAACTTTTTTGACACTTATAATTTTTTCGTATCCCGGACCGTTCTCGAGCAAATGTTGGGCTGCTCTTCCTTATCCGCTTCTTTTTCGAGGGTGTTGAATATTTCGTTGATTGTTGAATAAAAACACTTGTTCTGCTTTTTTGATTTTAATAGAAAAATAACTTAAGAACTTGGAATTTGAAATATACTTGAGATTTAGAGAGTTGCGAGTTAGGATGTAGAAATAGATGTAAAAGGTAGCAGAAGTAGAAGTAATAATAGAATAATGAATTATAAAAATGAGTATCAGCGCTTATATAGCCTATGATAACGTTACAAGCTTGGTGCGAAAATAAGGACGCGTGCTTTTGTTTGTCACAAAAGTTCTAGAAAAATATGTTGAAACTATTCCATGAAAAGAACAGATGTTCCTTTCATTAGAAGGCTTAATGTGTCGCTAAATCGAAAATAAAGTAATTAATTAGCGTTCACGCGTTACTATTTGCTATCTTAATAGCATTAGAATCCTATTTACGAAATTTGGGGACAACAAGCTTGCTACGCAATTCATGGAATGAAATGTTACCCTAATATGTATGTATGGAAATAGGGTAGTATCCTAACACAAAAAATTATTAAACGATTGTATGCATTCGCTGAATTGAAAGCACTTCTAATTAAAAAATGACTAGTAGGCTTTGATTTTTTCCATTTATTTATTTATTTTGACAGTTGCTAAAGTTGAACCAGTGCCTGGTTGAATTGATTATTAAATTAACGATTAGTTTCAAGACTTATTTGATTTCTCGATCTGGCTGACGAAAACACAACAGGAGCTAGGCGATTATATCAGGTGCGCTATCCAAATCGAGTAACACCAGACAGGCGAACATTTTCAAATATCCACAGAAGATTGAGGGAAACTGGTACTTTTACTGCAAATAATCATTCAAAAGGTGCAACTCAAATTATGAGAACTACAGATATTGAGGAAGAAGTTTTGAATTGTACTGATTTGAGTACAAGAAAAATTGGAAATATATTGAATATTTCACATGTTCTAGTTTGGAGGATTCTCCACGACTTTTTATTGTACCCGTTTCATATTCAACGCGTCCAAACTCTACTTCCTCGAGATTTTCCTTCAAGACTGAATTTCTGCCGATGGTTCTTAGATAAAATGAGAGAAAATGCTTATTTCGATAGTGAAATAATGTTCACGGACGGAGCTAACTTTTCGAGAACTGCTATCACAAATTTTCACAATAATCATTATTGGGATGAGGAAAACTCTCATTTGATTGAAAAATCTCATCATCAAGAACAATTCTCACTAAATGTCAGGGTCGGAATAATTGGAAATTATTCGTTTTGGGCATTTTTTTTTGCCTAACAGACTAAATGGTCCCGCTTATCGGCAATTTCTTTAGGAGGAGTTATCTTCATTGCTCGAGGATGTGCCACTTTTGGTGAGAAACATAATGTGGTTCATGCATGACAGGGCACCAGCACATTTTAGTGGAAAAGCTAGGGAATTCTTGAATAATACATTCAACAACCGATGGATAGGTCGAGGTGGGCCAGAACTATGGCCTCTTAGGTCCCCAGACTTAAATAGTTTAGACTTTTTCTTAGGGGGATATCTCAAAAGTTTAGTTTATACCATTCCAGTGAACATTAGAAGAATTGAGAAATCAAATTATAACTTTTTGTGACACGATAAGAAATACCCCAGGAATATTCCGTGTGCGTGATAATATGCGAAGAAGGACAGAGGCCTGTATTCTTGCAGGTGGAGGACACTTTACTCAGTTTTTAATCGTTCTTTTTTTTACTTTGATATCGAATAAGTATAAGTTGAGTCTCAGAAGACGAGCTATCAAAATAAAAGCATATTTGGGCATACCTATCGAGTATTTCTATTTTTTTTTTATTTAGCGAATAACACAATTCAAATTCAATAATTCTTCACTCGAAAACGGTTGGAGATACGAAAAAATTACAAATATGAAGAAAGTTTCTGAATTGAAAGAAGATGACGAAAATTGATTGTACGCTGATCAGTGGCGTACTGCAAAAAAGTTTGGAAGGGCAAAAAGAGACATGGCCTCGGAAAAGAAAACACCTTGTAGATTTCGTTAAAATCTAGGACGTGTAATGATGGATGCTGTAAAAAATAGCTTGCATTCCAAATTTGGACAGCTTATCTCAAAAACTGCAGGAGTTTTGAAGAAAAAACAATTTTTTTTCCGGAAATTTCAACACCCTGTAGCTCCGTAACAAAGCTTTTGCGGACCTATGTTTATATAAACTTTTTTTCTTAAAATTGCAAGTAGATTTACCCCCTCAAGTTGTGACATACTATTATGTAACACCCTGTATTTCGAAAATGAACGAATCTGCATAAGAAAAGTTTCATTTTGAAGCGAATATATTAAGTATCGAAAAAGAGTTCGTTTGAATGAATTGAATGAGATGTGTTTGAATCTAAGTCAATCACAAATTCCTTGAACATTACAGAATATTACTAACGATAAATAAATGTGCGATAAGGTTGGATGATTAATACAATAAATCATATATCGTATTATGCTATACGCGCAAATAACAGTCAATCAACTCAGTGTAGATCGTTTATTTTAACTTGAATACGAAAGGAAATTGATTTTTTACCAACTTAATTCAACTCGCACATCTATCCCACGTAAAAACTGTTTCGACAGTAACTACCAAGTGGGTTGAAAAATTCGTAGGCTATCATAATAAAACACTTTTTTCGGTAAAATTAATTTTTTTCAATCAATACAGTCACCTTCAAGGAGATCGATAATTTTTTCGATGCCATATTTATAGGATTTCTCTTTAACTTCAAAATAGGGTTCACTTTCGGCGATTACCTGTTCATTAGTCTTGATTTTTTCCAGTGTGTATTCTTTTCAAGTCTGAAAACAGAAAACAGTCGCTGGTGGTAAGATCTGGTGAATAAGGTTGATGTGGAAGTAATTTGAAGACTAATTCGTACAATTTTACCATCGATTTGATTGATCTGTGGCAAGGTGCATTGTATTAATGAAACAGTACTTTCTTTTTCTTCAAATTCGGCCGTTTCTTCATGATTTGGTCCTTCAATTAATTGAATAACTCAATGTAGTAGTCTCTGTGTATCGTCTGGCCGTTTTTGAGGTAAACGATGAATATAATCAATAGAGTTTAGTGGTTCACTTCAATTGCTCAATTAGGAACGGTAGGTAGTGGAACCAGTGGTGTTTAGAGAAGAACCAATCCTCCAAATTGCCGACGTTTCGGAAAATTATTTTTCCATCTTCAGGGCTCTATAATGAGAAAAAAAACAAGATAATCTATGAAAAGCGATTTGTATTTTATCAGTTGCAAGAATTGAGGAAAAACGTTCAGAAAGTCCTGCCACATATGTTAAGCCTGAGTACATTTTATCCGGAGCCTTCTTTTCAGCAAAAGTAGTCTCAGGCTCACTCCCTGAATTAAGTATTCTTTTGATGAATGGATACGGGGTAGCTATTAGAAATCATAACTGATCGAATACGGTTGAAATTACTATTCCAAAAGCGTCTATTAGACAAGTGAGATACTAGTTAAGGTTCGTCGCATCACCCCTTACGTTAGATAATTAATATCGTAAGGAACCTTAAATATCGAGTCACTCACTTGCCTGATAAACGTTTTTGGAATGCTAATTTCAACCGTATTCGATCAGTAATTTTCATCATAGACTTTCTTGTTTTTTCTTTTCATTAGAGAACCCTGAAGATGAAAAAATAATTTTCCGAAACGTCGGCAATTTTAAGGAATATTTTTCTCTTAAATCACCGATTCCACTACCTACCTAATTGATGAATACCCTGCGCATCCCAGCTAACTGCTGCGTTTTGTTTTGACTGACTGTCGATTGCTTTCTGAAGTGTAGTAATGAATCCATGCTTCATCCATTGTGATGAATCGACGAAAAAACTCGACGATATCTACTCTAATATCCCCAGAGATGAATGTCTACCATTAATTTCCAACATTTTCGACCGTTCACAAATCAATCCTATTATTCACAATGATTTTATTTCTCTTCTCAACCTTTGTCTTCAACAAAACTATTTCCAACTTAATAAGAAATTATTTCAACAATCTATGGGCTCTCCCTTAAGTCCACTTTTTGCTGAAATATTGATGAGCCATATAGAAGAAATTATTTTTTCAAAATTCCAGAGCTTCACAAATGATTTTTTGGTGTCGTTATGTTCATGATGTACTAGCGTGCTTCACTGGTACATCAAGACAACTCGATCTTTTTCCATCAACAATATACTCCCAGAAATCAATTTCAAGTTAGAAATAGAAACAAACATTCGAATAAATTCTTTAAACTTAACTCAACTTACCCGAAAAAATAACTCTTTTTCATTTGAAATTATTCGAATAACTAACTAACCTTCCCTAACCATTTCCCGAGAAAATAACTCTTTTGCATTTAATATATTTCGAATATCTAAACTAACCATTTCCCGAAAAAATAACTCTAAATAAAGATATTTCGAGTATCTAACCTAACCTAACCATTTTCCGAGAAAATAACTCTTTTGCATTTGATATATTTCGAATATCTAACCTAACCTAAGCATTTCCCGAAACGATTACTCTTTTGCATTTAATATATTTCGAATATCTAAACTAACCATTTCCCGAAAAATAACACTTTTGATTTGATATATTTCGAATATCTAACCTTACCTAACCATTTCACGAAAAAATAACTCTCAATAGAAGGACTCCAACTCAGCTAACAGAGGTAAATTAAGTTTCATTTGATATAACTGATTAAAGGTTTCCCGAAACGATTACTCTTTTGCGTTTGATATATTTCGAATATCTAACCTTGCCTATCCAGTTCCCGAAAAAGTAACACTTTTGCATTTGAAATATTTCGAACATCTAACCTAATCTAACTATTACTCGAAAAAATAACTCTTTTGCATTTGATATATTTCGAATAATTAACCTTACCTAAACATTTCCCGATAAAATAACTCTTTTGCATTTGATATATTTCCAATATCTAACCTTACCTAACCATTTCCCGAAAAAATAACTCTTTTGCATTTTATGTATTTCGAATATCTAAGCTTACCTAACCATTTACCAAATAAATACACTTTTGCATTTGATATGTTTTGAACATCTAACCTTACCTAACCATTTCCCGAAAAAATAACACTTTTGCATTTGATATATTTCGAATATCTACCCTTATATAACCATTTCCCGAAAAATAACTCTTTTGCATTTGATATATTTCGAATATCTAACCTTACCTAAACATTTCCCGAAAAAATAACTCTTTTGCATTTGATATATTTCGAATATCTAACCTTACCTAACCATTTCCCGAAAAAATAACACTTTTGCATTTGATATGTGTCGAATAACTAACCTTACCTAACCATTTCCCGAAAAATAACACTTTTGCATTTGATATATTTCGAATATCTAACCTTAACTAACCATTTCACGAAAAAATAACTCTCAATAGAAGGACTCCAACTCAGCTAACAGAGGTAAATTAAGTTTCATTTGATATAACTGATAAAAGGTGATTGATGAATAAATTAATGAGAAACATTTAACTCAAACATATTTCTAATTCTCAAATTATGATGATGATTAAAAACATGAATGATCAAAAGATGTTTTTGAAGATTGATAGAAGTACCAATGGAAAGTATTCTTGCAGGTGGAATAACTACAAAAGCAACAAATTTCTTATAAGAAACTTGTCATCAGAAATCCCCTCCTTCATTTCCAGGCACAAACTATTAATTGAAAAATAACCAAAATCTGTTAAAAAGAAGAATGAAAAAGATACAAAAACAGTCCATTCCATTATAACTTCGACATACATTCATTCCAGTATGTTCCCCGTAGGTGCTTTAAATTCCTCACGAACACATTATATATATTTCGAATACCTAACCATTTACCATAAAAATAACTCTTTTGCATTTTATATATTTCGAATAACTAACCTTACCTAACCATTTCCCGAAAAATAACACTTTTGCATTTGATATATTTCGAATATCTAACCTTAACTAACCATTTCCGAGAAAATAACACTTTTGCATTTGATATATTTCGAATATCTAACCTTAACTAACTATTTTTCGAAAAAATAACACTTTTGCATTTGATATATTTCGAATATCGAACCTAACCTAACCATTTCCTGAGAAAATAACACTTTTGCATTTGATATATTTCGAATATCTAACCTTACCTAACTATTTCCCGAAAAAATAACACTTTTGCATTTGATATATGTCGAATATCTAACCTAACCTAACCATTTCCTGAGAAAATAACTCATTTGCATTTCATATACATTTCGAATATCTAACCTAACCTAAGCATTTCCCGAAACAATAACTCTTTTTCGTTTGATATATTTCGAATATCTATCCTAACCTAAGCATTTCCGAAACCATAACTCTTTTGCATTTGATATATTTCGAAATCCTACTTTACAGATATTTGCATTCCTCATGACTCTTCTCACCCCTTGCAACATAAACTAGCCGTTTTCAACTCAATGGTTCATAGACCATTTTCATTGCCAGTTTCTATTGAAAATCTTAACAAAGAAATTTACATCACAGACATTTTCACTTTTTCCAAAACTTAAATTACCACTTCCTGGTACCCGTTTTGAATCGATAGAAGACAAAAGAGAATTCGCGCCGAGAACTGAAGTCGATTAATAAAACAGTATATGAAAATGTTTCAGTGATTAGATTAATCGGAAGACAATACACTATATTTGGACGAGAAATATTTTGCGTTCCATTGGCACATAATTTTTTGACGGATGTATAATTGAAAGAAAAAAGTAATCTTGTATCATCAATTTTAAATCTCAATAGACATTTCAAACTCACCTAACAGATTAGATTAAATTTCATTTGATATAACTGATTCCAGATGATATTTCTAATCCTCAAATTATGATGATAATTAAAAATGAATAATCAAAAGATGTTTTTGAAGATTGATAGAAGTACCAATGGAAAGTATTCTTGCAGGTGGACTAACTACAGAAACAACAAATTTCTTATAAGAAACTTGTCATCAAAAATTCCCTCCTTCATTTCCAGACACAAACTATTAATTGAAAAATAACCAAAATCTGTTGAAAAGAAGAATATAAAAGATACAAAAACAGTCCATTCCATTATAACTTCGACATACATATATTCCAGTATGTTCCCCGTAGGTGCTTTAAATTCCTCACGAACACAGAGAGATAGCATAGCTTATTCATGAAAGTGAAACCTGTTTCGACACCGATAAAAACAAGAGTTTGCATTCTTTCATACGAATCCACCAACTATACGATGCTTTTAAAAACGTCATCAAACGATTTGTACTAAATTATCAATTTCGTACCTGTTGCCAATGATCATCCAAAGAAGGTTGAGCGGAAAAATAGCCGGTATCGTGGATATCCTGAAGTTCCCTGAAGATGTGTCCTGTAGGTAGTATATCCATGGTCCAAGACAAAAATTAACTCACAAGTCACAAGTGAAACCACCAAAGATCACACAGATGACAACTTTAAAACACATTAAATGACCATTTAGTGTAAACTTGATCTGCGATCACGTTACGGGCATTCCTAACCTAGGGTAACACCAAGTACACAAAAACTGACACAGAAATTTGTTTGAATTGTTTAACGTCAGTCCAGAGAAAATCGGCGGGCTAAATCAGTCTTCCAACGTAGACGTAGAAAGAGCGGAATAGCACAGTGTGCGGCGGACTAAAGGGAAATAAAACACAAACGCAATGCGTCGCTTGGTAATAATCCGGCTCGAAGGACCAAGACAATCTAGTTGTCCGCGATTACTTCTGCCTATTCGATGTAATTGTTGACGTTCGAAATGCCGGGTATTTAAATGACTCAAATGAGTCTATGGTGTGTTGTCTATATCGACGTCTGAAGAATACAACGGTATACTGCACTTCTAGAGCCTCACGGCACGACTGATCGGTGTCTCGTGCGCCGTGTTCGGACAATTTCGGCGGTGCATTGTTTGGTTCGCGAAGCGTCCACGGTGGCGCCACATGAACGATGAGTTCGATCGTATGCGCTAACACGGTTGCGTGCCATTTAAGTTCGGATGCTATGGGTTTTTTGTATTCGTTTTATGTGCTAAGACCAGAGTTTCCGGATTTTGTTTTTTATAGTAACAAATATATCTTATATGAGCTTGGGAAACGGTATAAAGTGAATCATGATCCTTGCGGTTTCAGGAATATGTTCGAGGAAAGAATTGTTGGTTAAAAATGGAGTACGTAGAATACGAATACGAAATGATTTGCATATTTGAAATTACGCGCATTTGGTGAAAGGTTTTTCAACAGGAACTTTTTTTTATAGAAATACGAATTGATAAGTCACGTAAAAATTGAACTAGTACTCATTTTTCTTCACTGGGAGTCATTTATTTTTCAACACCTGGTAATGAGATTCTGGAGATTTTTTTGGCATTTTTGTATTAGTCTTTTCTAAGAATCTAGATATACGCTTTTGTTTCGGAAAGAACTGCCAAATCTTCAGAAATTTTTCGTTCCCCGAGCCATATGTAAATGGTTTTAAACAAATGGTAATCACTAGGAGTCAGGACGGGAGAATATGGTGGATGAGGTAGTACGTAGGTTGCCTTTTAAGTACCTTAGCGACAAAATAGCTTTATTGTTTTTCAAAGTATTCTTCATGAAGATCGATACACTGTTGTATGCACTTAAACCAACTGTCAAAACACTTTTGCCACTCCGACGGAGATACATCCAAAACATGGTTTTGAAAGGCTTCAATTACCTCTTCTGCCGTCTTAAATCGTTGCAGTTTTCTTCTTGTTATGCGCAAACAGAAAGAAGTCGTTAGGTGCCAAATCGGGACTATAACGTGGATGGTCCATTATTTCATTCGTCGCCTGTAACGATTTTGCACCACCAAACGACACAAACCTTCTTCTGAGCTATTGTTAAGTTCTGTGGTATCCAACGCGAACAAATCTTTTTGATAACCAAATTTTCATGCAATATTGAATGTACGCTGGTGGAACTAATGTTTAGGTTGCCTCAATCTCACAGTAAGTTACATGGCGATCATCGTGTATCATTTCGCACAGTGCATCGATGGTTTGTGGCGAAACAACTGATTTTGGACGACCTTCACGAAGGTCGTCACTGAATGAAGCAAGGCCCCGATAGAGTACCTTATACCAGCCTTTCACAGTGGCTATGTGTGGAGCTTCATCACCAGAAGTGAAACGAGCACTGTTGTCGAGTTAATCCACGTTGAAAATCGTAAAAAATCATCGCACGAAAATGTTCACTTGTTAATTTAATTTTTTCTCCAAGTTGAATTTCTCAAATTACTATAAACAGAACAAAACTCACTCGTACTGGTCAAAGTGCTGTAAGTACATTTAGGTTAAAAATGTCAAAATACACGATGCAGTTGTCTGAAGGGAGCTGTCAACAGTAAAACTGCCAGAGGCAATCTACGTAATCTTATCGATACTCCTCCAGCTTGGCTATAGCAATGCAACAAAGTGATTTTTGTGTCAAGTTTAAACCCTTGTAATGTAATGTGTAAGATTTATAAAAATTCAAGCAGTTAAGCAATCTTGGTATCCATAAGCTTTTCATAACGTATGGTATTACAGCATACTTTCCGTTGAGTGAATTATTCTTCGTAAAATTCAGTTTCTTTTATTTTTCGAACTACTGTCGAAATTTTTTCGCAAATTTTTCTTTCATTAAACAAGACCCACGAAGGAATAGTATATGGGCGATTTCACCCCAAATTATTGGGTCCATAATGATTCTAAAACATCTATAGATCATAATCGGCATCACTTGGAAGACTGAACCTGGCCATCGGGGCTCTCTCGGTCAAACAGAGAAGGAATTGTTTTGTTGAGTTTGAATATTGAAGGATTTTTTTGCGATTATACTTCAAAATTGGCAAGCAAGAACAAGGAAGTGATAATGTTTCAGGAGACTCACATTGCGACAGAAGAACATCTCCGCGAAAGAGGAATTATCGCAGGTTATGTACTTTTCGATTACCTCCTTAGTCGTTTTTATGACCTTGCTTGCTATGTAAAATCTTTTTTTAATTTGTTTAGACATATAAGAGGTATGATTGTTGAAATATTTTTCTGCTGGTTTTCATCTTCTATTGTTACAGATTCCTGTCCCAAATCCCCTTCCCTTCACCCTTGTCTTCGTTTGGAAATCATGCAATGCAAGAGAGAATGAAGCTGCACAAAGCAAAATCGGTTCAGGATACAATCAAAGTATTTGGCTGGGAGCTGCTACCCCACCTACCGTATTCACCAGACTTGGCCCCTTCCGATTACCATTTGTTTTCATGGATGAGACATGCATTGGCTTAGCAGCACTTCGATTTCTACGCAAAATAGGAAAATTGGGTGTCTGATTCTTCTTCTTTACGTGCCGTCTCCTTTAAGAAGGTTGGCTATCATCATGGCGATTTTTATCTTTGAAGTTGCGGATCTGAACAAATCAACAGAGCTACTGTTGTACCACTGTCTTAGCTCGTTCAACCAGAAGATGCGTCTTCTTCCTATACTTCTTTTACTCTGTATTTTTCCCTGTATAATAGTTTGCAACAGTGCTTATCTTTCCCCTCTCATCACGTGACCCAGATATTGCAACTTTCTGATTTTAATTGTGTTGATTATTTTTTTCTCCTTTCCCATTCTTCGTTGTTCTGCTCACCCAGTTTATTCTGAGGATTCATCGATATGCCCACATCTCGAATGCTTCCAGCCGGTCAGTGTCGCACTTCTTAAGCGTCCAGGCTTCCATTCCATATAATAGTACTGGAAATATGTAGCATTTAAGCATTCTGATTTTAAGATCTGTTCTGGTTAATGCATTCCTCATTTCATTAAAAACTGTTCTAACCTTTCCGATTCTTGATCTTATTTCTTTTGAATGATCATTATTGTCATTTACAATTGTTCCCAAGTACTTGTATTTGCAGACTTTCTCCACTGGCTCCCCTTTGATCCATAATGTTTCTCGCTGTTGTTGGTGTTGTCTGATTGTCATAAATTTAGTCTTTTTGGTGTTAAGTGTGAGCCTCCTTTCTTAACTGATCTGTACTATTAGATCTATTAGCCTTTGTAGTTCTTCCAGGGTTTCTGCTATTAGTACTGTGTCATCTGCGTATCTAATGTTGTTTATAACCTTCCCATTAACTTTCACTCCCGTTGTTTTTTGATTTTGCAATGCTTCTTGTACTATATCTTCTGAAGACAAATTGAAGAGTAATGGTGAAAGCACGCATCCTTACTCTTACTCCACGTTTTATTTTTATCTCTTCTGAAAGTTCATTTTGCACAGATACTTTGGCAGTCTGGTTAAAATAGAGATATGTTATTATTCTGATATCATTCCTGTCAATGTTTTTATCCCTCCTGAGTTTTATAGGATGATTATGGCGGACTTTGTCGAAAGTTTTGTTATAATCGAGGAAGGCTACATATTGGCTGATTGACGTCCATGAGTCCTTGAGACAACACTTTAAAAGCAAACAACGCCTCCCTAGTACCCATTGCATTTCTGAAACCAAATTGTGTTTCGCTAATATCTTGCTCAATCTTTCTAAAAATTCTTCGATGTATAATTTTGAAGAATATCTAAAGGGTATGGCTCATTAGACTGATCGTCCTGTGATCCTTGCATTCCTTAGCGTTCGATTTTTTTGGCAGTGTAATAAATGTTGATTTGAGCCATTCTCTAGGGATGATTCCGTTGTTGTACAGATCTATCAGTACTCCAATTTGATCTTCTGCAATTAATTTGATAATTTCTGTTGGTGTTTCATCAGGTCCTGGAGCTTTATTGTTTTTAGCTGTTTTAACGGCATTCATAACTTCTTATTTTGTTATATTTGGGCCCTGTTCCTTATCTGTAACACCATCTATTGTTTCCTGTTGTCTCTCATCTTCGAACAATTCTTCAATGTACTCTTTCCATCTTTCTAGTTTCCCTTCGGTGTCTGGAATCATCTTACCGTTTTTATCTAGTAGAATATTGCTTTTGTTTGTTCTTTTAATTACCGCTAGTTCTTAAATCTTTTTATGAAGATTGAAGTCATCATGTATTGCTTGGGGTTCTTCTATTTCTACGCATTTTCCTTCGTACCATTTTTCTTTGGCGTGTCGTATTTTCTTTCTAATTTCTTTCTGTATAGTTTTGTATGCACTTTCATCTCTATTCTTATACGACCTTCTGATTTCCAATAACTGTAATATGTCATCAGTCATCCATGATTTTTTCTTATTTGTATCCTTGATTGTTGCTAATAGGTCTGTTGTTGGGGCCTTTATTGTAGTTTTAAGAGTTTCCCATTTTATGTTTACATCGGGGAGTTAAGTCAATTTTGCTTAGTTCTTCATTTATTTTTTCTTTAGGTTGTTGTTTTACCATTGGGTTTTTCAGATGTGAAACTAGGAGCTGACCCAATGTCCATACCCGGGTAGGTTTTGGCCGATTTGATGGTATTCCGATATCTCTTCTTTATCAAAAGATAGTCTATTTGATCTCTTTTAATATTGTTGTCTTTATCAGCTGACGATTTCCATGTATATAATCTTCTTTCATGCACCTTGTTAAAGGTGTTTGTGATTTCCATATCATGTTCTTGGCAGAACTCTGTCAATCTATCTCCTCTTTCGTTCCTTATCCCCAGTCCAAAATCCCCAATAATATCATCCATTTAATCTTTCCCTATCTATGCATTAAAGTCTCCCATAAAGATAGTAATATCTCTGTTTTTCGTGATATCCAGAGCTTGTTGGACGTCATCATAAAATTGATCAATTTCTTCTTCGACTTTATCAGCCGTGGGAGCATATATTTGAATTATGTTGAGTGTTCTTTGCGCTGTTTTTATTCTTATCATAATTACTCTATCTGATATGGGTGTGAAGCTGGTTACTAAATGTTTGAGATTTTTGTGTACCACTATTGCTACTCCATTTCTATGTTGCTGTTCGTTGTTACCTGAATAGTATATTTTTGATTGTTCAAATAGCATTTCACCTTGGTCTGGTCATCTGGTTTCGCTCAGTCCCATTATATTAACTTCAAGTCGTTGCATTTCTTGGAGCACTTTGTGAATTTTTCCTCCTTCATACAAGGATCTAACGTTCCACGTACCGATCCTCATTCCTTTCTTCTTTCTCACTTCCTTCGGAACCGTCCTCCCCGGAGATCCGATTGGGGGACTCGAAACTCCAGAATATTTCGTTTTGAAATCATCCATTTTGATTTTACTGGGGATATCCATTGGGATCTTTAATGCAGTGGTTTCCCATTGCCTTCTGCATCTCTATGCCGCTGGTAATTTACTGACTCATCCACCTTTAGAGAAGTTTTCTCTTCCCATGGACAAAAGGGTGCCCAAACTCTTGCTAGCTCATCCACCCGGAGCTGTTGGCCAACAAGAAGGATCTGCTTAAAACGGCAGATACTCGGTCGACAGAGCCTCGTTGGTTCTCTAGTGGTGTCTGATTGGTTTGCTTCAAAAGACGAACATTTCTATTGGCATGGTATTCAAAAATTGCCAGAACGGTGGTCAAAATGTGTAAAAAGCAATGGTCAATCCTTCTACTTTCTTATTCAAAATCTGTATTTCATTTTTCACAAAAAACGCTCACTTCATACCGGTACACCTGTAAAACAACATTGCAGTCTAATACAATCATACATAATCATCTAGTCAGTTACCAAATACTTGAAGTCCACTTAAAAACTGACACTCTCGCTCGCCTAAAGCGATCTGGAAAAAAGGGTCTAACAGATCCTTTTCACCAAGTGGACAACCACGGCAACCAAAAATAGGCACCCGAGCGTTTCCAGACGAAGAAAAACCGTTACACTAATGTTGGGGGCATTGTTGTGATGAAACAGAATTTTTCCTTGGCAAGATGTGACCGCTTACTTTTCTGAACCGAAGGGAAATCAAGCTATTCTCAGAAAAAATCTGACTCATCAATCACCTAATCTCCATTTGAAAGTTGAATTTCATGCCATTAAACGATGAGGACATTTGGTTTGTAATAAATTGATTGTTCCGGTGGCTATGTGACGTGTGGCACCATCCTGTTGAAACCACATTCCAATAATATCCATAACATTAATGATGGGCGAAAATTAAATCGTGAATATCTCTCCAAGGCGTAATCCACCGACCGTCACTGAATTCCTAGCTAAATTATCGAAAGATACACGGTTCCATCACGCCTCCAGAACACAAACGTATCATGCAGTGATATATTCGGTATGCAAAAGCTATCTAACAATCTGTCTCAAATTTTCAGGAACTCAAAAGCTACAAATTTTCATTAACAATCAGTAGGTTGTTCTTGAATAAATTGGGCGAATCTTTGCCGATGTGAATGATCAGCCAGCTTTAAATTTTGTCAACTTAATTCTTAATAACAGTTCCAATGACGAAAATATCACATAACAAGTCGAGGTAAAAGGTGAAGGCCAGAATTTTCTTCAAGAGTGTTTTCCTTGACTATGTGTTGTTGCCAATTAGTCATATAAAGTGGAGACGTACCTTATTTAGATAATCCTGCTGCCAACGAAACTTAGAACACCATCCTGCACCTGAAACAAAAGTACAGTTGAATCGATGGAAAGTGAAACGTGATTGGCTTTAAAAAAGCAGACACTGTGCTCCAGACAGGGAAGAAGTTTTCAAAATAGATCTGCAGTTATCTTAATCGATTACCTTCAAACGAGAAAAATAATGACAATAGCAACCAATACAATGACAAGCTGACGGTAATATATATAGAACAAAATCAATGCGCAGCTCATGCATCATCAGTAGCCATGGTAAAATCCTGAAGCAACATCTTTTAGTCTTGTAATTCAAAAAAACTCGACAGAAAACAGAAATTTTCGATGAATTTTCATAAATAATCATTCTGCGAATGAATCACTGAACTCTTATTTCAAACTCTCCAAATTATATAAAATTACTGAAAACATTATTTTTCTATCGCTGTCCAAATCAATTTTTAATTGTTGTATTTAATTTAAGGGGTGATGGCACAACATAGCCTGCCAAACGACAACCACACCTGCTCGTGGTGCACCCTGCTAGAGCACGAGGCTCTCTCCACCGAGTATCTGCCGTTATAAGCAGACCCCTCTTGCTGGCCAACAGCTCCGGGTAGATGAGCTAGCAAGAGTTTGGGCACCCTTTTGTCCATGCGAAGAGAAATCTTCTCTAAAAGCGGATGAGTCAGTAAATGACCAATGGCATAAAGATGCAGAAGGCAACGGGAAACCACTGCATTACAGATCCCAATGGTTATCCCTAGTAAAATCAAAATGGATGATTTCAAAACAAAATATTCCGGAGTTTCAAAGTCCTCCAATCGGATCTCCGGGGGGGACGGTTCTGGAATATAATTTTTTTTCGTCATCCAAAAATAGGTGGTATGTTTTGAGAAAAAATGTCTCCGGGTAAAGTGTGAAGCCTCTAAGTGAGACAAGATGGTCCAGCAGAATTGACGCAATAAAGCCCCTTGAAGTTTATTTAATTAAGGTTTGCGAAAGTCTTCTAGAAGTGGCTGAAGATAATTCCTTTCACATTGATGCAAGACATAAAGCAAGTTCCCTCTTAACGTCTGTACAAAATTTTCAATTAATTTGTGGAATTATTATTTGGCATGACGTTTTATTTCATATAAAAATTGTCAGCAAACGAATGCAAAGTGCTACAATTAATATTAAAGTATGCCAAACCTACCTAAAAAATTTAGTTGATCACTTCCAGCAATATAGATCTGACCAATCATTTCAAGAAATTCTTGTGCAAGCGAAAGAAGTAGCATCCTCTCTCGAAATTGAAGAAGACTTTCCACCATTACCAACGGTTAGGAGGAAACTTAAACCTCGTGATCCAAAAACCGCCTTTAAAATTAGTTTTTTCTTAAAAATTATGGATCAAACTATAAGCTCTCTATAAAACCGATTTGACTTATTAAATGAGTATATTATTTTCGGATTTTTTAGCGACATGTTCAAATTAAGTGACAGCGATTTTTTAAAACATTGTTCTATTCTTGAAGAGCGACTGACAGATCAGGATAATAAGGATATAGACTTCAATGATCTGTTTAACGAAATTAAAGCTTTAAAGTTGTTTTGATTACCTGATGATACTGACCTCTTAAGTATTTTACAATATATATTTGAAAACAATTTAATCTCCATCTTTCCAAACGCGAGCATTTCACTAAGAATTCTTTTGACATTGCATATATCGGTAGTTTTTGGCGAGCGATCTTTTTCCAAGTTAAAAATCATTAAAAATTATTTGAGATCGACAATGATACAAAAAATATTGTCTGGGCTAACAATATTAGCAATTGAACAAGAAATTTTTGACGGTATAAATTTTAGCGATGTAATTAATGAATTTGCAACAGTAAAATCTCGGAAAATATCGCTACTACAATAGCTATCTTTTATTTTCTTTATTGCGCCTAGACCTAGCTATCATTTTTGATTCTAAAACGAAGTTCCCTGGGTATTTGTTATTAGAAATATCTGCATATGTTTTACAATATCTAAGTATAAGTAGAAAGTAGTAGTAGTAGTAGTATATATATATATATATATATATATATATATATATATATATATATATATATATATATATATATATATATATATATATATATATATAGTGATTAAGTTGATTTTTATTTGCTAACCCTTTCTTCAAAAATAAACAAATTTTTACTGGGTAATCAAGGTTAAGTTTGAGGTTAAAACTTATAATTTGCAGTGCGTTTCGGCACAGGATCATCATCAGAAAACATTAATCTCTGCACAATTATTATCTAAAACAAAAATCATAATTTCAGTAAAACACATAATACAATTCTTACGTTAAAAGCTATTCACCTTACACATTCTCTCTTTACATCATTATCGTCAATGGTAAAACAATTACAAAAAAGCAAGACAAACAATAATAGGCAATAACCATTAATATTCGAATATAACTGGTTGCAGCAATCCATTAAAGGCTGTATTCAAATTATCAGATTATTGTAGACATTCATAAATCCGTCAACGTCAGCTCTTGAATTCACTGTCTTAGGTTCTTTTTGGATTTCTTTTCTAGAATGTTTCTTTTAAAGTCGTTGATTTCGGATGCAAGAACTCGTACATCAGCAATATTAAATTTATGTAGTTGTTCAACGCTATGTTTCGCTAGGGCGATACTTTTTTTATTAGATTTAACGGAGTAGTCGTGTTGGTATATTCTTTTATGCAAGTATTGTTCAGTATTACCGATATAGCACGCTCCACAGTCTTGACAATTAACCCTTGGCCTTAGAGTGGTAAAAAAAATATATATATATATATATATATATATATATATATATATATATATATATGTAGACATTAGCAATATTTCTGTTGTTTGTTCCTAAAAGTATAAAAATATTATATATTATATATAAACAACGAATCAACGTGTCTGTGTGCCATTACTTAAGTAAATGTTTTAAAGTGGGTGTGAACAAGAATTTATTATGTTATGATTTTGTTCTGTTTGTTTCATTTTGATATTTTAGTCTACAAATAAATCTGACTGTTATAGTTCAGTTTTTTGCTTTACTTCAAGCACCTACCTACCTACCTACCTCCTACCTTCAAAAAAAAAATGAAAAAACATGATCCAAAATGCCTTAAGGGGCGCCAAAATCCTTTTTTGCACACAAGCGCCAGTAGCCCTCACGGGGGTCCTGGCAGACCGTCTATACATGTTTTTTAATTCAATATCATTTCGTTCTCTCCCCTCGAAATAATCATTCTCAACATACAATGGAGATACATCTACTTTAATTTCCTAGGCATCTAGACAAATATGTATAATTGAGAATGCAAATGAAGTTCTGACCATAGCCGAACATAGTCGTCATTTATCTGCGTGAGAAACTCAAATTAGTATGGGCATATATTACGAGAACAAAGTTGAAGTTTTCGAGGGGTAGGAAAATTACATTCGAAAGTTTGAATGAGACTTTAAATCGCGCATAGCATGAAACTAGGAATTTGCATGAGTTAAATGAATATTCGCTTTTCTTCAGTATTATCCCACAAAAGTTTTTAATATCTGGTTAAACTTAAGCTCGAAGGTTCGTTAACCTTTCATTTTGGTGCTTATAAATTAAATTGTTTATAGCTCAATGAACGCCAAATCGGACGGTTTGATTATTTATTTCCTTGATTTTCTGAAAATTTTCAGCACCCATCAAAGGACTCTCCTCGGTAAATTTCAAAATTTTATGATTTCATAGTTGATTGATTCCGTTGTTACTACGTGATAGTTAGGGAATGCAATCTCGGTATACCAAGATCTTGCAATACCGAGATCTCGCACCTATTCTGCAAGATCAATCTCGCACCCAAAATCATGCGTGTTCTCGCATGATTGGTATTATGTCAATTTTGGTTAGCTTTCAGTGGTTTCACATGTTGTTGTAGACTTATGTAAACAATGTATCTATTCCCGGTGGCAACACGTGGCGCTAGGGCAACAGGGCGATAGGGATGGGTAAGACGAGACGTTTTCCTATTATCATTGCTTTGCGACTCTGCACGTGTCTGAGTGCATGGCAATTTGCAGATTTATAAACTATTGCAATAGTTGAAAATAGTTCCTTGTGTGCTTAAGTTCCCTCGGTCTATTCGATTTGTATTAAAATGACAACAAAAGTAGTTTATGAAGAGTTTCCAAGTGGATCAGAGGTATGGAAATACTTTTTGAAGGCAGAGGATGGTCAAACTGCCCAGTGCAAATTGTGTAAGTCTATTTCTAAAACAACGGCACGATCTCCCAAAGGCTTACATGTACATTCACTGTCCAAGCACAAAATTGATACTTCTCATAGAGAAGTGACTCTGGTTCCATCAAATTCTTCAATGCTGATCAATGCTTCCGCGTCAGTAAGGCTACCTCCACCAACCGGTACGAAGAGGCAGAAAATATCTGATTACTCTTCGTCCCTACAAAAACTTTCTTTGGAAGAAAGAATTTTAAGGATGATTTCGAAAGATGGTATGACTTTTAGATCTTTTTGTACGTCGAAAGACTTGAGAGAATTATTTGCGACTAGTAACTACAAATTACCTGCATCGCCTAACTCCATAAAACAGATTGTTATGGATTATGGCATGAGTTTGAAAATGAAAGTTTAGCAGGATCTTATGAATCTAAGATAGAATAACCATAGATTCAGCCTTATTTTCGATGAATGGTCTTCATGCAACAACAGGCGCTTCATGAAAGTGAATGTTCATACATTTTCAGACAATAAAATTATTTTCTGGAATTTGGGTCTTGTGCGCATAGTAGGAAGCATGCCTGCAGAGAGTTGCATAACTATTTTGAAGAAGAAATTATCAGAATATGGCTTGTCATTAGATGAAGATATAGTAGGTGTTACTACAGATGGGTCCAGTGTAATGGTGATGGTTGGGCGACTCATGAATCCTCTTCACCAGCTATGCTACGCTCACGGCATTCAATTGGGAGTTATAGATGTGATTTATAAATCAAATCGTGAAACCAAAACGCAAAAAGAAAGTAGAAAATACACAGTCGTAGCTCGGTCAGATGTGCAGGAGTCTAACGATGAAGAATTTAATGACATTATTGATAATGAAGGATTTGACTGCAGATTACCCACTGTAGATGAAGTTGACTTAGTGCCAGAATTTGATCAGCTTATCAAAAAAGTAAGACAAGTAGTTAAATTTTTAAATAATCACCAACGAAGAATGCCATTCTTCAGAAACAAATGAATGACGAATTCAGCAAAAATGTGCAACTCGTTCTGTACTGCAAAACACGCTGGTCTAGTCTTGCAGATATGATTTCCACATTCAATAAGGTGAAGCAATGTGTAAGCAAAGCCTTGATTGATTGCAATCTTAGATCGAATACAAATCATAGTTTCTCAGACGAGGAATATCGTGCTTTATCAGATTTAGAACTAGTATTTCAGCCTATAAAACTGGCAGTGTAAGTACTATGTCGTCGAAATGCAGATTTATTAACGGCCGAAACTACTCTGCAATTTATGGTGAAAATGTTAGAAGAACTCGGAACACCAGCAGCTCTAATACTTGCTGAATCCATAAGGGCTGGATTAATGAACGCCGAACATTTATGACCGCAGCATTGTATTATTTGACAGACCCTGTCCAATACGATCTATATTTCAATCAATCTAATAGTGATCAAACTTACAAACTGCCTCCAAAATCTGCAATCAACAAAGAAATAATAAAGTTAATAGGAAGATAACACAAGAACAGTACCAAAGATGACAATATTGCAGTCAATATACAAAACAAACCCTCTACATCTTCAGTTGCAGATGCCGTGAATGAAAGTGATGATGACGATTCAATTCCATCAGCTGCAGTGAAAAAAATAGAGCCTGAATTGGCGAACGCTTCTCTAAGTCTTGATGAGGAATTGGAATTGGCTTGAAAGAGCGTTCGCAAAAACGTGTGGCACCTTTGTCATCGTCACTTGATAAAATTTTGAAGGAAGAAATCAATTTGTACGAGTCAGAAGGGTCAAAAGGACAAAATCCACAGATCGCTCACCAATGTCTTTTATCTGTAGTACCAACAAGTGTCGAGGCAGAACGGGCGTTTTCCTCAGGTGGTTATCTGGCATGCAGCATTCGGAGTCGGATGGCAGATGAAACCCTAGATACTTTATGCTTTTTGAGGAGTTATTTTCAAGCTTTAGAATAATATGTTACTTTTTGAATAAATTACTGATTAGCTTGAGATTTTTTTCTCTATTTTGCTCTTGAAGAACAATTAGAGCCAATAGAAATATAAATGATAGGAATTTTCGTACATTTTCGATGATCATTTCTCTACAATGCGAAATCGCACAATACCGAGAATTCCTGAATCTCGCAAATACCGAGATTGATATTTTGATGCGAGATTGCATTCCCTAGTGATAGTTAATCATGATGATAATAAGAAATGAAACCATGTATTACACTATCACGAGAGTTCATTGAAAATCGTTATTGCAATTTCATTCCCAAGTATATATACAAAATTAATAAGGGTAATACAACAGGTAATTCATGAATTATGTTAAAAACAGCTATTATTTGAAGATATCAAATATGGACGAATAAGCTGGACCATTCTGGTCGTTTAGAAGATTATCTCTATGGGGAGTTTGTGGCAGTTTGAAAATCTAGATAGATTCTAATAAATCTTACTTTCGTCCTTTAGGTATTCTGTGAATAATTTGAAGTTGAATTGATGATTCGTTAGCATAAAAAGTGAAAAAAAAAACCTATAGATTTGATAATACTGAAGTTTACAAGTTTTCCTGTATGGATTATGAAGGCGTTTTTATATGTCAGACTGGTCGTTCAATCAAAACTAGATACAAAGAGCATCAATCAGATTACATTAACCAGAGAACCAACGGATTAATTAAATGTCATCGATTTTTAGACGACATCTGGTTTGTTCTCGAATTTTATCTTGGTGTTGCTTGTTTTTAACGTTCGAAATTGTTAACAATGGTTTTAACAAATGAGGATACGCGTTTTATTGAATGTTAATTTGTGTGTGGCTTTACTGCTAGGCAAATATTACGCCATTTTCCAGCCCCTAATTACAAAAGAAATACAATCTATTATCTTGAGGAAACATTTCAGACAACAGAATCATCAGGAAAAAGATCAGGATTACTGTTTCTCAAATATCTCTGAGGTGCCAACTGTTAAAAACATCTGCGCGAATAATAATACGTCATGATTTTGTTTAACACATTACATGAGTAAAAATATTCAACAAAAAGAATCAAGTACTCAGAATGAAATATGACCTCCAGTGGCATCCACAACCATCTGTACCCGTCTTCTCAAGCACTGTATGGATCTCGAAATTACTTCCAAATGACTCCACAGAAAATAGTCGCACGGATTAAGATCGGGACTATTTGGCGGCCATTATTCTGGTTCGATGATATCGTCTTCGCGTTGTCTTAGATAATTCACAGTATAGTGACTGGTATGACATCTGGCTCCATCCTAAAATTTATTGAAATAGATTTCATTTAGATACATCTAATTTGGGACACCCTGTACACTGACTACTAGTTGCGAGTAAGTAGAGTTTTTTGTGATATAGTACTGGTTGTTCATTTCTTTAACAAACGTTATCAGAAAAATATGGAAAAAATTGTAGAATTCCAAAGAAGACTTGAACCAATAAAAATTATCCAAAAAGCTAATCAATTTCTCGACCGTTCATTTTCAGCTGGTGGCAACTGTACTTATTCATGTCATACAAAAACAGCAATCATTCACCTGCATGAATATGAACTGAGGAGTTGACGCCCCAATAGTTGGTAACATAAACACCTCAAAAAAGTCTAGGGAACACTTCTGAATATCGATATATCGTATCCAGAACGATCAATATGGATGATTTTTTTTAAGAAATGAACACCTGCATCAATTTCTCACCAAATTATGTAGAGTGCCGCAACAGATTTCAGTTTTTTTTTATAAAAAACTAAAAATTCAGCAGATACGACGCTGCTTTATAATCATTTCATGTATTCAGTGTTTGAAATCAGTTAGTTGGCACATTGTTTCTGTTGTAAGCACCAATAAAAGATTCAAGTTTTGTGATTCGACCATGGAAAGACGACATTTGACTAGAGAAGAGATGTTACGAGCCGTTGGCATGCTTCAAGCTGGGAGCTCACAACGGGAAGTATCCAGGGTTCTGGATAATAGCCCAAGTGTCATAAGCCGTTTATAGTCGCGTTTCAATGAAACAGGTAGCGTAGAAGAACGCAATATAGGTTGTTTCACGATTACTACAGTCGCCCAAGACCGATTTTTGGTTTTACAAGCCAGAAGAGATCGTACTACCACAGCATCTCAGATCTCAATTAGCTCAAGAGCTATCACGAGTTCATAATGTACAATTTTCTGACCAAACTGTGAGAAATCGACTGCACGAAGGTCAACTCCACTCCAGACGTCCTTTAAGAGTTCCACAACTGGCCTATGGAAATAGCGCTGCTCGTTTAGCTTGGTGCCAAGTACACGTAAATTGGGATCAAGAGAGGTAGGCCACAGTTCTCTTCAGTGATGAATCTAGATTTAGTTATTATCCCGATTCGGGAAGAATTCGAATATGGAGGGAACCTGGAGAGCAAAACCGTTTCCAGCATGCTCGAGAAGTTGTTAGACAGAGAGGCGGATCAGTGATGTTTGTGGAAGGTATACGCCTTGGTGGAAGAACTGACCTCGGTTTACCTGTAGTGGTACAGTATCTCCAAACAATGGGTCAAAATCCACTCTTCCAACAAGATAATGCCCCTCCTCATCGTGCAAGAGTTGTCATGAACGTTCTTGAAGAAAATGATATCGATCTTCTACCGTGGCCATCCTGCTCCCCAGATCTGAATCCCATCGAGCATGTGTGGGACACCCTAAAAAGAAATCTCCTGCGTCAAAACGTCTTCCATCATGAACAGGAGCTTCGATTAGCAGTTCAGGGGACTTGGAATGACTCAGGCCAAAATGTAATAGACAATTTAATATTGAGCTTGCCGCGACGATGCCAAATTGTCATTAATAACAGTGGTGGACCTTCTGGGTACTGAAAAATATAAGTGCTTCCATATCGTTTTTTTTTTGTTTTACCAAAGCTCGTCATTTTCAAATTTTTTTTTAGAATAGGTGCTTTGGAAAAGTCAAATATTATTTTGTTTTCTTGAGAATACATTAAGTACATTACATCCTAACAAAAACCGAAAGATTTCTATAAATTCGAATCATCAAATTCATATTTTAAAGATATTGGTAAGTGTTTCCTAGACTTTTTTGAAATGTTTATGATCGAGAATTATGTCACAGTAATTTTCCGAATCTAATCTTATGCATTGTTCTGTGAAAATGACATTTGATTTAAAGTTTCTCGAAATGCCGGCAGAGACATGCCTGGAAAATTTTTGTCTTTCCCTCTGCAAACGAATTAAAGGCACATTCCTCTTGATTTCATTCCTCGGAAAACAAATTCTGTCATTTTGGCTGTTTTTTAATGGGGTAACACTGAAAATTTTTTCGTCTGAGAACCAGATATTTTCAATTTGTCTACGTGTTCTGAATCTATGACTGAATCTTTGACAGCTTGAGTCAATTTAAAATTATAGTGCCTCCGAAAGACTTAAGACCCAAATCGTGTCTTATTATTCTTCTCACAGAGGTTTTTGAGATTTGGCATATCTAACACATTTGGGAAACACTCAAGCTGGTTCCTGGAGTTCTGATAGAGCTGAATGTTATCATGAAATGTTCAGTTGTGTTTGTAATACAAAACTGTAGTTGATGCTTGAAACATATTATGAAAAAAGCGAGTACCTGTGTTCTAACAGTTCTAGCTGCACCAGTACTTGGTATTCTTCCTAATGACCCTGTAGTCCGAATTTTTCCTCAAGATCATAAATTGAACTTCTTTTGTAATTAGGGGCTGGATATTGCCGTAATATTTGCCTAGCAGTAGAGCCAGGCACAAATAAACATTCAATGAAACGCTTATCCTCTTTAGTTAAAACCATTGTTAACAATATCAAACGTCAAAAACAAGCACCACCAAGATTAAATTCGAGTTCAAATCAGATGTCGTCTGAAACTCGATGACATTTCATTATTTTTTGTTTATCATAAAGTTAATGCATGCAGTCTATGTTCAGAGGTTTCACAACGGGGGTGCATATGATGGTGAAGAAGAGAAACATTATTGACGACAAGTGGCACAATTCTGAATCAATATTCGAATTCGACCCCTCATTTCGAATTCGAACGGAAATCAAATTTTAGGTTAGTTTTATTAAAGAATTGTTCTTTGTCTTCCTGGAACATTAATGAAAAACACAACAACTTCAGGAGTGCCAACGCCATGAGGTGAAAAAAATATTTCGATTTCAATTGAAAATCAGACTGAAAAAATTTCTTCAAGCTACTTTTTTACCAATTCTTTGAATATTTTTGAGATCAATATGTCAAATTTTTCAGAAAATACTGAATTATCGACTGTATACCCCATTCGAATTTTTTAGTGAACAATAACGTTCCAGCAATCTTGAAATATTTCTCATTTTCGAATGATTCAGCCATATTTGATTTCACCGAAAGTAAAATTCCGATACAATTTCTGAAAACCCTAGTCCTTTGGCTTTCCAATGAAGCAAGAACGAATGATCTAGCTCTAAAATTGGGAAAGTTTTAACGGAAAAAAAATTGTCCGGTTTTCTCTGACGCACCCTATATATACATACTTCTATTACTATTACTATTTCGATAACCATCCAAGAGAGCATGTTAAAGGAATTCACTTCTATTTCCCTTGGGAAATTGATGAATGAAGTGGAATATAGGTAGGTGATTTAAAAAAACATAACTTGAATCTGTAACTTCATTACCAAACCCCTTGAATGGTAATATTGAAAAATTAAATTTCAAAATTGCCGTTTCCTTGGCGGATCTGCAGAAAATTATATGAAATACCTTGTACATCGATCAAAAATTTATTATGGTTTGAGAGACAATCTATATTATCTTTTATACTTAAGGAAAATTTACAACGAGTGATCAATTGTAATTTATCTTCATGACTTGAGATGATTCCCTGGAGATCCTTCAGTCGGAAATTCATCACAACCAACCTGCAAATGTTTCTACGCTATCTTTAAATTCCTTTTACGAATCGAAGTAGGCCAATCAGAAGAAAAACTCACATCTAAAGAGGCCACGAATGCCCGCTTGTATTTTCAAAGTGACGTCTGTCTGGCCTCGGCCTTGCGTAAATCGTCTAATAAATCAGCAGCAGGGAGAGAAAGACCGGTTCGACGTTTAAGCTGGCACTAGGTCCCAGGTTTCCGCAGCCGTTTTACCTTTGATCGTTCTGGCATCCACCCATTCGATTTTTCCTGCTTGATTTCGTTTGCAGGAATAAGGCCCCCTGATGTCAACCCGTGCGAATTTGTTTATTCACCAAATTGCGAGGCAACTAGCTACGCGTCGGAAAATCTAGAGGTAAACACGAGAAACGTTCCTTTATTAACTGAAACTTTATTTCCGATCGAACGGGCTTATTTCGATAGGATTTCATAAGTTTGAGTGGTACGGAGAAATTTATTTCTGTGTACAGCAAAATACATTTATCGGAAAGCGATAAATAGAAAAAGAAAGTTCATAAAAGGAAACTTTTTCGGGAGACTTACGTTTCGAAAATCGTTAAAAGTTCTATATTTATCGTTCAGTATATTATTTGTATCAGAGTAGCTAATATGGAAAGCATCATCATTTGTACAGTGTTGGCTGTTCACTATGTATTCGGTTCTTATAGATTGCTGTCCGATTCCTGTGAAATACAGCCGCTTCAATAATTCAAACCCTGACGGGTAATCTATAATATGCTTTCGTACTTTCGATGTCAAAGACTTGACTAATATTATGCAAGACACCCTAGAGAAGGGGTGCTCAAACGGTCGATCGCGAATGAATTTTGAGTAGATCTCGAGATGAAATGCAAGATGCTAGCAGCAAAAGGCGGCTTTATCAAAGGAACGCGCGGTACTTGTCAAAGAAAAGAGACTTTTGTTCACGCCGATATAAATGTTACGCCTGCAGGAATTGGAGTCATTCTGAATTGTAACTTGAAGGCAATACTACGTCGATACAAAGTTTATCATTAAATAGTACAAAATGAGTGCAGCGAAGAAATCTAAAACGTATCATTTCAATAACGAGTGGGAGGAAGAATTTTTTTTTGTATGGTGAACGATAAGTGCAATTGTCTTATTTGTCGTGCGTCAGTTGCAATACCTAAGCGTGGTATTTGAGATAGGCATCATAAAACGGTTCTTAAAAACTATGAAAAGGATTTTCCGCCACAGAGTGAATTAAGAAGAGGAGAAGTACGAGATTAGATATCTTGTTTGAAAAAAGAACAAACCATGTTCACAAGACCAGCCAAACAATCGTAAGTTGCTACGATCGCGTCATTTAAAATATCTCATATATTGGCAAAACACAAGAAACCGTTCGAAGATGGATCGAATGTGAAGGAGGCATTTATTGAAGCGGGTGAGACTTTATTTGTTTTAAAAATAAAACAGAAATCATGTCTTCTACTAGAGAATAGTTATCTCGTTCGACTGTCACAAGACGTATTGAAGTCATGAGTCAGGACATGGCATATAAACTAAAACATGATATCATGAAATGTACATACTTTTCTTTGCAGTTCGACGAATCCACCGATATGACAGACACTGCCCAGCTGTGTATTTTTATTCGGATGGTATTCAATGACATGTTGGCTAAGGAAGAATTTTTGGCTATCATTCCTCTGAAGGGGAAGACCCGTGGCGAATATAAGACGTTTTCTTCAATTTTGTAAAAAACTACAAGCTACAGCAATGCCTGGAAACAAAAACGGTTTTGTGGCATTGTGTCGAACTAATGAAGATTTTCCTTCATTTTTTTCATTCCATTGCATTAGTTTTGTGTTCAAAAGTTTTAAACACTTAGGAAATTATGGGTATTGCAACAAAAATTGTGAATTCCATCCGTGCAGGTAGCTTGTAACGGCGGCTCTTTAAGTTGCAGTTGGAAGATATGGTCAGCTGAACACACTGATTTAGTTCTTCACACGGACGTCAGGTGGTTGAGTCGCGGAAAATTCCTAGAAAGGTTTCAAGAATTATTGCCCGAAATAACAGCTTTTCTAGACAAAAGAGATGATCACACTCAGATGTTAAAAAACGAAAAATGGCTGACTGATTTGGCATTTTTGACTTACATCACAATGCACTTAAACACATTTAATTTGGAGCTTCAAGGTAGAGGAAAGACTATTATTAAGATAATTAGCGCAGTAAACGCTTTCAAAAGTAAATTGCAACTTATGATAGATCAACTCTAAAGAAAGAATCCAAAGCATTATCCGTCTTTGAAACCAAGGATTCCTCAGTTGAATTATGATACGTATGAGGCTGAATTATCAAATATTTTGCGACAATTCGAAATGCGTTTTTATGATTGCAGTAAATTGGCAAATAGAGCATAATTTATTCTTTTTCATGTGAAAACATTGAGGAATTAGCTACAGAAATAGCAAGTCAGTTTAATATGAACTCATGTTCTGTTGAAAATGAGTTGGTGCAGATTATATCAGATATACATCTCAAAGCTGCAGCATCTGATACAAATTTCTAGTGGTTTATATCTGAAGATAAATATCCGAATCTAAGGAAAATCGCCCGTCAACAGATGCAATGTTTCGGTCGACTTACTTGTGCGAGTCTGCATTTTCTGAAATGAAGACAATAAAGTCAAAAAATCGCAATCGACTAACTGACGATCATATGTCTACATGCTTGCGATCAGCACTCAGTGGTTACGTACCATCTTATGGAAAGTATGCTGAGGACATGCAGTGCCACGCTTCAACATCCAAAATCACTCCTTAGTTAAGTTTAACACCATATGTAACTCTTTTGTTTTGTAACAACCATTAAACTCGCAATTTTGAATAACTATGAGTTTTTTCGTTGATATTATAGAGAAGAACCTAACTAAACCTAACCCAAACCTTGACTAAAATAATGTATATTGTGCAGAAAGCTAATGCAGCAATGCATGTCAAGTATATTGTAATCGAGCCTATTCCCTTTGATTGCTAAATCTGGGAAAGGTAAATTATATCCAGCTAACAGCTGAGATAGTGCATAAGTCCACGATAATAAGTCAGTTGAAACCGACGCGATACCCATACGTCGTGACATTTTTCAAGGAGACTCTTTGAGTCCACTATGGTTCTGTTTGGCTATGAACCCATTGTCTTCAATGCTCAATAGCACAGGATACGGATTTAGGATAAAATCGGATGGAAACTGTCACACAATCTCCCACCTGCTATATATTGATGACATCATATTATATGCTTCGAACAAGAAGCAATTGGATGATCTGCTGAGAGTTGTCAGTAAGTTTTCGGCAGATGTTCATATGAAATTCGGTATTGAAAAATGTAAAACCCTGAACATTCAAAGAGGGAACCTCATAGATGGTGAAACACAACTCCCGAATGGTGATATTATACAAATATCTGGGATACCAACAAGCCAGATTGCTAGACCAAAAACAGTCAAAGGAGAAGATTCGTTCAGAGTACAGTCAGCGACTGAAGACTTGGCTGAAATCAATGCTGAACAAGGGGAATCTAGTCGATGCAATTAACACCTATGCCATTCCAGTGTTGCTTTACTCATTTGGAATAATCAGATGGACTAAGACAGAACTGGATGATATTCAACGGCAGACCCGAACGATGCTGATAAAGTACAACCATCACCATCCAAAATCGTCTGTGATACGAACAACTTTAAAGCGGAAAGAAGGAGGACGCGGATTGATGGATGTTCTCAACTCACACAGCGAACATATCAAAAATCTCAGAGAATTCTTCTCTGCAAAAGCTCGCAGTTCTGACCTCCACAGAGTAGTATCGTTGGCTGATAGGGATATACACCTCAAAATCTTGCCACCAGTGATGACCTCCTGAATCTACCGTTCCTATCAGATACTGAAAAACAAGAGCAATGGTCAAGAAAGGAATTGCATGGACGACACATCAATCACACATCGACAAAGAAGCCTCCTACAAATGGTTGATGAAAGGAGAATTTTTCGCGCAAACAGAGGGATTCCAAATACACAGACCTTGCTATTAAGATCAAGCAGATGTGGTACCTCGATAAAATAGATATTGTTCCTGTCATCGTATCCTCGACTGAGTTAATACCCAAAACTTTGCATGATAGCCTTAAGAAATTAGAATTGCATAAGAATACCTATATAGAAATGCAAAAATCTGTAATTCTTTATAGATGTAGGATAGTTAGGAATTTTATGTCAAGTATATTGTAATCGATCCTATTCCCTTTGATTGCTGAATCTGGGTAAGGTGAATTATATTCAGCTAACAGCTGAGATAGTGCATGAGTCCACGATAATGATAATAATTATAATATTTAAACGCATATTCCAAAAAGCAATACAAGCAATTTTTGAATCAACAATTTCAAATTTGTGTTTCCGAAAACTCACTTACATTATACCTACATTCTATTCATACGACTAAAGATTCAAAATGAAAAAGAACACTCGCAAAGGTTGAAAAACCTGTGGCGATATAGTTTTGAACAAGAAATTATTTAATTTGATTGAGAAGGTCGTTACTTGATGAAAATCGGTATACATATTTTCAATGAAACAAAACTATAGTATTTAGATTTTCACTATATTAAAATAACTATGACCGGTTTCACCACACTGTGGCCTCATCAGATAGATACGAGCCACACGAAGCCACAGTGTGGTGAAACCGGTCATAGTTTTGTTAATATAGTGAAAATCTAAATACTATAGTTTTATTTCATTGAAAATGAGAAATTATTTAGTTTTCAATCACAACAATATTCAAAAGATCGATATTCACACAATAAAAGAAAAGTTACTCTATAGTAATTTTCTTCATGCTTGCAATACAGAAAAATCTAACAATATTACCAATTCTCTATGAATTGAACATACATTGAATTTTTACCCGAAAATTTTGTTGAATAAGTTCATTAATGCATTATTTATGTATACGAATTATTTTTGAGATCAATAAGATGGTTAACATATTCTCGTTCTGTATTAAATAACCAGTATCTCAATCTGTTTTTGAATTTCCTTATATTCACATCTATTTTAAGTTCTAAAGGTAACCTATTGAAACTGATTTCATGTTTTCGCTGAAGTTGTGCCTACAACAGAATCATTTCAAATTCAATAACAAATTCTATGAGCAACCTCACCATGTACTGAAGGGATCACCATTGAACCCTTTACTAGCTGTTATTTTCATGGAGATAGCATCAACTTCTCTCTCTATTTTAAATCTAATTTTGGGGTTAATGCTATTGATGATCGGTCTTCCGATGGGATCACCATTGAGCCCTTTACTAGCTGACGTTTTCATGGCGTATATTGAAAATATCATATTCAATTCCACCAAATCAAAATTGTTACATTTTTGGTATATATATGTAGACAATATACTTGTATGTTTTATAGGAACCGCTAGACAACTAGATCAATTTCAACTCACATCAATAGCATACATCCTAAAATTAAACTGAAAATAGAGGGAGAAGTCGATAATCAGATTCAATTTCTTGACCTAGCAATCACCCATGAAAATAACACACTAAGTTTTGATATTTATCGAAAAACCATCATTACTGATATTTACATCTCTTATAACTCACTGTGTCGTCTATTAAAGGAATAGCTAAGACCAATGGTTATCCCTCAGAAATAATGAAGGGAATGATCATAAAGAAACAAACACAAATATTGTCACCACATGTTCGGGATATTGTAATCACTAGTCACTGAGATTTGAAAGCGTGAATTTCAAAATTCAAAGAAGTCTATAAACATAATCGTAAATGCCTTACGTTGGATTGTCGATGTGCAGAGGGGTCGAATAATTGCTTTCGTTGAAGAATGGGTGACACAGAAGGATATAGCGGCCACAATAGGGATATCACAGGGGGTGATATCACGTCCGATACGTGGAGCTACAACAGTCGAAACGATACGTCAAAAACTAAGATGTTTATATAGCAGAAGGCCCTTGAGAGCAAACTAGACAACAAAAAATTAAAAGACTTAAATTGGAATATTGAGAATTGGCGAAATGTTCTTTCTTTGGATGAGATCAGAATTGGTGTTCGATCAGTTGATCGCCGGATTCGAGCGGAACACTATTCGTATTTTCATTCAGACTAGTGAGGAAATTAATAGAGAATTGAGCATTCCCTTTTTCCTACTTAAGATTAGGTCAACTTTATCACTAAAGTAGGTGGCGCACTTTCCGTAATTAATTATATACCATCACAACGTCTCATGACCTAGCTCTCCATCGAAAACCTGGTGTTAGAAAGATGTATCTTTTTGCTAAAAAGACGCTACGAAGTACATCATTCAGATTGTCCAGCTGATGACAGTAGACTTTCGAATTAATCGTAGTGTTATCCGGTAAAAGCTCGAAATAAACGATTCCTTTAAAATCTCACCAACCAGAAAGCATCACCGGTTCATATTTTATGCCGGTTCAAATTTTATGCGTTTGACGTTGTTGTATACAACCCATTTTTCGTACCCAGTAATGATGCATCCTAAATCGGATCATTATCGTGACGTTTGAGAAGCGAATCGCAGACGTCAATGCGGCAACACAGATTTCTCTCTGTGAGACTCTGGCGAGGTGCCCAAGGTGAGAACTTCACTTATATGCAAGATAATGCTCCTCCGCATACCAGCAATCTCACGCGACATTATGTTGAAACAGAGGGAATCGCTATTATGGTCTGGCCAGCTTGCTCTCCAGACCTAAATCCTATTGAACATTTATGGGATAATAAGCCGCCACAGAAGAGTGGCAGAATATCACCCCAGAGGAGGTCGAAAACCTAATCCAAAGCATGCCTAGACAGATTCAGGCTAGTATCAGGGCAAGAGGAAGTAAAACAAGCTACTGAAATCGAGAAAAAACACATAAACCGTGAGAAAACAATTTTCAATTTTTTACTAAATGCGAAAAGAGTCTCTTATTTTCTTTTATTTGCTTCTTTCTTAAAATAAACCTTAATTTATTTCTTTTTTCAATTGAAATATTTCAAAAAGCATCAATTCTAACAATCCTTTGAAATTTCCAAAGTCCCTGAGGTTATATTCAAAATATCGGGTGATTCCATATAAATTTGGTAGTGTGTATGTATGTTATGCAAGTTTAATTCAGTTCTTGTTCTCAGCTGAAGATGGTCGAGAGACCGAAATTGCAATCCTGAATTTCAATAAGCATAGTTTAATTTCTATTATCATCATTGTTTTTTCTGCTTTACTTGACACATCGAGAGCATGATGTTCACCCCAGATCACTAATTTTTATACCCCATCCAGTTTTTAGTAACTCCCTCATTCACAACAAATAAATAACTGAATAAATAAATGAATGAACACCCCATCCCTTAGCTGAAAAATTAACTCAGACCGACCAACGAAGATCACTAGTTTCTATTCTATGTCATCACAGAAATATCATACAAATCTTATTTCTCTAAATTGCATCAACTGTCATCAGATTGTCAAATCCGTGGCGTAATCATCCAAATTCAAATTTGTCATTCATTTAAATTTTTTGTGTAAGTTTCATAAAATAAAGATGGCTGCCAGCTCATCGAAATCCAAAGCATCATCAAAGAACACATCTTCTACATCCCCGGCATCTGGACCACCTGTTGGGATCGATTTGGGTACCACCTACTCTTGTGTGGGAGTATTTCGTAACGGTACAGTAGATATCATCCCGAACGATCAAGGAAATAGAACAACCCCTAGTTTTGTTGCCTTCACCAGCATGGAGAGATTAGTGGGAGATGCAGCCAGACAACAAGCCGCAATGAATCCTAGTAATACTGTTTTCGGTAAGTGTTCTGGTCTAGTCAAAGTAGATATTGGAACTCTTACTATTAATATGACTACCTGGGTAGCGGCACGGTTACTGCGCAAGCATGTAGGAATAGGTTAAGCCCCGGTGCTCGGTTCGAATCCAAGTTCAAGTCATGGATGTCGCCCTTGAACAAAAAAGTGTTGAATTTGCAAAGGTCGCCTAGAAGGCAAATAATTTCCAAGATCAGATAACTTGTAATCTTTGTGGTGGCAGTTATCAATTCACGGTCTTGGAGAGTAGTATGGTTCTGTAGGTCCACCTGTGTAAATGGGCAAAGTTCTCGAGCACATATAAAAGACTGAACGAACAAACAATCAATATCTGATTAGGGTTATTCTCTCAGACCATCACCATACAGTCGGCAAAATGGCTGAGTAAAAAAAACTATTTAATTATTTCTTATGTTGCCATTATCCTGATAATAAAAAATTAAACTATGTGTTTCACTTTCACAAGAGTCTATTGAAAATACAAGTACTACACTAAAGTTGAAATACATACATACATAAACAGGTAGATACAAAATTAATAAGGATACATACAAGAGGTCAAGAGGTAATAAACTAATAATGTTAAAAGCAGGTACATATCAAATATGGACGAATAAGCCGAGCTATTCTGGTCGTTCAGAAGATTATCTCCATGGCGAATTTGTTGGAGTATTAAAATTTCGATGGATTCTAAGAAATCTAACTTTCGTCCCTTAAGTAATCTGTGGATAATTTGAAGTTGATCAGTGGATGAAAAATGATGGGCATTATCGATGCAATGTGATGCGAGAGCAAATTCGTCGGTTCTCTGGTTATTGTAATATGGCTGATGCTCTTTGTATCTAGTTTTAAATGAACGATCAGTCTGACCTATAAAGACGCCTTTGCCATCCATGCAGAACAACTTGTGAACTCCAGTATTGTCAAATCTATCAGTATTTTCTATACTTTGGAAAAATTGTTGAGAGAGTTTCGTGTTCGTTTCGAAAGCTACTTTTTTATGTTGTTTTGAAATGACATTTGCAATCTTTCCGCTGATATGGCCTAAATATGTTAATGAAATGTAATTATTTGTATTAGTTGATTCTATTCGTGGGTAAATATTATGATATACTATCTGTGTTTGTTTCTTTCTAATCATTCCGTTTATTATATTATTATTACGTTTTAACTTTTGAATTCTATCCAATCGAATTCGTGTTGTATGGCGAAAGGTGCGAAATGAAATAAACAAACTTATTCACGAAAAATTTAGAAATAAATCTAAGAAATTAAAAACCCTAGAAGCACGAAAGTCATTTTCGTAGGAAACTTCAGATAACATTCAAAATACCGCATTCATTAGATCAATCAATAGTAGAGTTATAAAATAGTTTTAACCTATGCAGATGAATCAAACGCCATAGTCATTTTACCGAAATCATTATATATATATAACAATATTATTCAAGTATTTTTGTCTCAACTTTACATATGTAGACTCCTCGGAAGTTTGTCTCATCATTTATTTATATATATATATATATATATATATATATATATATATATATATATATATATATATATATATATATATATATAGGGTGCTTCAACGAAAACTAAATAGAGGCTATATCTACCAATATATTCATTTCTGATCAAAACGCAAAAACAGGTCAACTTTTGTTTCAAGGAAATCTTTTGGGGTACAAAACTTGCCTGAAATATCAACCCCCTAAGCGGGGGTTACAATCCTTAAAATTTTGAATAATGAAGATGGATCGAGTGATGACTCAAAAGAAAGGTGGTTTCTTTGTCTACATCGCCCTGAACAATTTTTCCATTTTTAATTGAAAACTGTAAAAGATACAGGGTGAGCAACTGAAAGATATGGAAGACTATTTCCCTGAGACTATTCAAGTTTCAGTGAAGTAAAATGGAACAGATCCATACTGATCAATGGCAGTCATCATCAAGTATCATCCTTATGTCGACTTTCAACCCCTAGAGCAGGGGTGATCACCCTTGAAAATTTGGAAGAGGGTATATGGGTCGAGTGATACCTCGAAAGAAAGATATAATCTTTGTCTGCATCCCCGTGAACGAATTTTCATTTTTGATTGAAAACTGTAGAAGATATAGAGTGAGCTACTGAAAAATAGAGAAGACTATCTAGATCTCTGAGCTATTCAAGTATTAGTGCAAAAAAATGGAACAGATTCATTCCAGATCAAAGGCTGTTATCTTTGATTTAAATGAATCTATTCCAGTTATTCGCACTAATACTCCAACAATCTTGTACTATAGGTATTTTATATAATTGTGTAAAATGTATAGTATATTATAAAGTTTCACAAGAAAATGAATTGAACAGAAGTAAAATTGAATAATAGAAAGAAATTTTAATTATTAGAGAGCAAGTTTATAAGAATCTGACAGCTCGAAACCAACTGCCAACTCGACAGTTAAGGATCTAGGAAATTAACAGTTACAAGAAACAGTTTCACTGAAACTGATATATAGTTGACATCATTGTATTGCATATAAGGTTCCATAATGTAATTTACTAATTTGTGGATCTGATTTCTGCTTTCCACAAGAACACTTAAATTCAAATTCAAAATAGTTACATATAGGGCAATCACATAAGATGAAATTTATATGTATTCACTAGTGTTCCTTCATTTGATTACTAATTTCTCGCTTTTGTCTTTTGGATACTCCCAAGAAATTTTGATTTGATAAGAACTCTCATTTTCTATTTCATCAATATACTTGAGAAGTGATTCTTCTATAGTTCAGTGAGATAGAGTTGGATATGAAAAGGCGTTCTGTATATTAGTCGTTTAGCAAATTGGCTATTTAGATACAAAAGGCGATCTTAATGGGCTCACTAGTATCTATATATGCTACGGTACACAATACCTAGGTAGGTAGGGTGTATAGTGTATGTACGACAACCCTGCCTTACACATATTTGCATTGCACCCTCTCAGAGTCGATCATAAGTACTCTACAAATATTGAGGTAGTAGTCGTTAGCAATAAGGTAAAATACAGTACGGTTGAGCTTTCTGCTTTACTGATCCTGACAGGGGCACTACTCAGCCCCCAGTTTCCTAGAGAAACCCTCCCAGTCATATGGTTTTTGATTTTCATCAATCTTTTCTTTCAGATGCGAAAAGACTTATCGGAAGGAAATTCGACGATCCAACGGTGAAACAAGACATGAAACATTGGCCGTTCGACGTAATAAACGACCACGGAAAACCGAAGATCAAGGTTTCCTACAAAAACGAAACCAAAACCTTCTATCCGGAAGAAATTTCCTCTATGGTGTTGGGAAAAATGCGTGAAACTGCTGCAACTTTCTTAGGTGTCAACATTTCCAGAGCTGTCATAACGGTGCCCGCGTACTTCAACGATTCCCAGAGGCAGGCAACGAAGGATGCCGGAACTATCGCAGGTTTGGACGTTTTGAGGATCATAAACGAACCTACGGCAGCAGCAATAGCTTATGGACTTGACAAGAAAGTAAGGATGAAGATCGTTTCATAAGATTTTTTCGAACTTTTATCCAATAATCATCGGTATCCTCATTTATGTCTTCTATCGTTTCAAAGCGGGTACATCGAAATGGTAATTTGAGTTTTAAAGAAAAGTTTTAGACAAAGTTGCTCTCTCAAACGCTGCATTACGCTCAGGTAATATTCTTCATTTACGATCTGACCTTCTGGTAAGAATTCCGCATACATAACATCGCAATAATCAAAGAAAAATCAAAGACAGTCAACATAACGACTACAAAACTCAACTACACCCAGAAATATTAACGAATTGTGCGACATCGAATTCTCTCCTTCTTTAGTGAAAGAGCATCTCACTACACTGGATACTACATCTGCTCCCGGCCCCGACGGCATCACAGCTCGCCTACTCAAAGACGGTGTCTCCTCATTGTCTGTTCCTTTATCTAGAATCTTTTCTGAATCCACGACTTCCGGTTCTCTTCCATCCGCTTGGCTGACCACTCAAGTTACCGCCATCTTTAAAAAAGGAGATAAACTGAATGCTGAGAATTATCGTCCAATTATCATTATCGTCCTATTACTGCAAAAATTTGCGAAACGATAATTCTGCAAAAAGTATTGGAGTTTGCACTCCTGAATCAGATTATTCCTGAAGATCAACATGGTTTCATTCCTGGACGTTCGGTCGTTACAAATTCATTGAAATGTGTCGACATTTGGACGAGGATGTTGGATGAGCTCACTCCGGTCGATGTCGTCTATTTGGATTTCTCGCGAGCCTTCGATCGTGTGCCGCACAAACGGCTTCTATACAAGCTCGAACATTTGGGCATTCGGGGCAGGCTACTGTCTTGGGTGGAGAGATTTTCATCGGGAAGGAGCTTTCGTGTTAGAGTGGATACTTCTCTTTCGTTTACGAAATCGCTTTTGGGTGGAGTTCCTCAAGGTTCAGTTCTTGGACCCGTTCTATTCGTCCTATATTCCTCTGATCTTCCATCTGTTCTACATTCACAATGCTCACTTTTTGCCGACGACACTAAGATTTTTAAGAATCCAACTACGAATTACCATCAATCTCTCGAAGTGTCGTGCACTTCATCTAGGCAAGAACAACCCCGACACGTGTACTCACTTTCAGGCCAAACTATAATCAGCTGCAAAAATCATTCTGATCTGGGCGTGATAATTTCACATGATCTTTCGTGGACAGAGCATATTCCCCATACCATTGCGAAAGCCAAGCGCATCCTCTTTCTGTTGCGAAGGTCATTTTCCGAATGAGATCTTGCAACGTGTTCTTTATTATACAAAACGTATGTACGTCCTATTCTTGAATTTGGTGGACCAGTTTGGTGCCCTACGCTTATTCGCGTCATGCAGGCTCTTGAAAATATCTAGCGACAGGCCACACGAATTCCTTATCCGTATGGTGTCCCACATCCAGGTTATAGCAAGCAGTTGAATCTGCTTAACCTTGCCTCTTTCGCCGATCGTCGCTCTCGAGGAGACCTAATAATAACTTATCGTGCTCTCCATTCGAAATTCGGTGTGGATCTCGGAAATCTTTTTCACCTTAACTTGGACCAGCGCCTTCGTGGCCATCATCTGAAGTTGAGTAAGGAGATTTTTAAGCATTCATGTCAGGAGCACTTTATTTTTCCAACCGAGTGTTTGGTTTATGGAACGGTCTACCTGAGGCTATAGTTAACGCGGCGGGGGTGAATGCCTTCAAGAATGCATTGGATGCTTGGAGTGGTGGTGAAGTGAACTGACTATGTTTTTATCATATTTTTCTTTTGTGTCGGATTGGTTCGGTCTGATTGCGTTTTTCAAAATGTTTCTGTTATATTGTTATATTCAAGTAGCACACTGTTAAATTAAATTGAGTATTAGGTTAATCTTTCATTTGTTACACTGCACATATTCTGTATATTTTTTTTTCTTTTGTGTAAGTGTTTATCGTTTCACACGTAAACTCTTCTAAATACAATAATAATAATAATAATAAACGCAGCCAATTTTCATAAAGGAAATAACAAAACTGCGACCAACAATAACAGAGAAGTACCTGACGCACAGTGCTTGACCGACTATTGGTCATCACTATGGTCGAACACCAAAGAACACAATAGGGATGCGGAATGGATCACGAATGAAAAAGAAAGCCTCGATATCAGACATATGGACTTCGATGGAATAACGGAGGAAGAAATCACAACAGTAGTTCGAGCGACCAACAATTGGAAGGCCACAGGTATAGATAATATCCACAACTACTGGTACAAGAAGTTTGATAAGCTCCATGGAGCCCTAGCGAAACAGCTCACGTATGTTCTTCAACATCCCAAGAAAACATCCACTTTCCTAACGCAAGGTCTAACATATATGCTACCTAAGAGCGATAGAACACAGGATCCGTCTCAATATAGGCCAATCACTTGCCTGCCAACAATCTACAAAATACTCACCTCATGCATATCCAATCGAATATATCAACACCTTGACGACAACAATATATTAGCAGAGGAGCAGAAAGGATGCAGAAAGAAACACCACGGGTGCAAGGAACAACTCATCATCGATTCTGTGATAAAGAAACAGGCACACGCAGGGCATCGGAATGTTCATTCAGCTTTTCTCAATTATCTGAAGGCATTCGATAGTACCGCCCATTCTTGGCTTGTTGCAATATTGCAGATATACAAAATTCACCCAGCCCTGGTAGAGTTCTTGAAGACAACAATGACACACTGGCGCACGTCTCTGCAGGTCAACATGAACAATAAATCAATTAAAACCGACGAGATACCCATACGTCGTGGAATTTTTCAAGGAGACTCTTTGAGTCCACTATGGTTCTGTTTAGCTATGAACCCATTGTCCTCAATGCTCAATAGAACAGGATACGGATTTAGGATAAAAGCAGAAAGGAATTATCATACAATCTCCCACCTGCTATATATGAATGACATCAAATTATTTGCTTCGAACAAGAAGCAATTGGATGATTTGCTGAAAACTGTCAGTTGAGTTCTCGGCAGATGTTCATATGAAATTCGGGATTGAAAAATGTAAGACCCTGAACATTCAAAGAGGGAAAGTCATAGATGGTGAAACACAACTTCCAAACGGTGATATTATACAGTGCATGGGAGATGGCGAAACATACAAATATCTGGGATACCAACAAGCCAGATTGCTAGACCAAAAACAATCGAAGGAGAAGATTCGTTCAGAATACA
Source organism: Cryptolaemus montrouzieri (assembly GCA_013387265.2). NCBI lineage: Eukaryota > Metazoa > Arthropoda > Insecta > Coleoptera > Coccinellidae > Cryptolaemus > Cryptolaemus montrouzieri. The sequence goes on from JABFTP020000165.1 coordinate 5,525,748, forward strand.
GTCAGCGTCTGAAGTCTGTGCTGAAATCGATGTTGAACTCGGGGAATCTAGTCAAGGCAATTAACACCTACGCCATTCCAGTGTTGCTTTAGTCATTTGGAATAATCAGATGGACTAAGACAGAGCTGGATGATATTCAAAGGCAGACCCCAACGATGCTGACAAAGCACAACAATCATCATCCAAAATCGTCTGTGATACGAACAACTTTGAAGTGAAAAGAAGGAGGACGCGGATTAATAGATGTTGTCAATTTACACACGGAACAGATAAAAAATCTCAGAGAATTCTTCTCTGCAAAAGCTTTCACTTCTGACCTCCATAGAGTGATATCGTTGGCTGATAGGGGATATACACCACTATATCTTGCTACCAGAGATGACCTGCTGAATCTAACGTTCCTATCAGATACTGAAAAACAAGAGCAATGATCAAGCAAGGAGTTGCATGGACGACATCACCATGAGATTAATCAACCACACATCGACAAAGGAGCCTCCAACAAATGGTTGATGAAAGGAGAATTATTCGCAGAAACAAAGGGTTTCCTTATGGCCATCCAAGACCAAGTGATCGCTACAAACAATTACAAAAAATTTATAATGAAGGACGGAACATTACAAACAGATAAGTGCAGAAAATGCTATATGAGATCGGATACTATACAGCATATTACGTCCAGATGCGAACAACTGGCCAATACGGAGTATCTTCACAGGCATAATCAAGTGTGCAACATTATCCACCAGAAACTTGCACACAGGTACGGACTTCTGAATACCTTCCAGCCATATTACAGGTATCAACCGGCGTCCGTATTGGGAAATGACTCTATCAGATTATACTACGATAGGCCTGTTATCACTGACAGAATGGTAACGAATATATGTAATATATTGTATGGTAAGAGAGCCAGAACAGCAATGCTGGTGGATGTCGCCATACCGAATAATAACAACGTACTGAACAAGTTCCAGGAGAAAAAGTCCAAATAAACAGACCTTGCTATTGAGATCAAGCAGATTTAGACCTCAATAAAATAGAAATTGTTCCTGTCATCGTATCCTCGACTGGGTTAATACCCAAAAGTTTGCATGATAGCCTTAAGTAATTAGAATTGCATAAGAATACCTATATAGAAATGCAAAAAGCTAAAATTCTTAATACATGTAGGATAGTTGGGAAATTTATTTCAAGTATATTGTAATCGAGCCTATTCCCTTTGATTGCGGAATCTGGGAAAGGTAAATTATATCCAGCTAATAGCTGAGATAGTGCATAAGTCCACGGTAATAATAATTATAATAATAACCTCTTCTCCTTATCGATTTCAACGGCATTTTTTCGGTATTTTTTACTGATTTGCATGTCGAACTCATAAACCCATGTCTCATCACCAGTTATCACGAATTTATCGTGAGATACAAAAAGTTCATTGCCTATCTCTCTCAAACTTAAATGACGATTTTCGAGTACCATTTCCTTCACTTTATTGATTGTCACCTCGCAGTTGAAGATTTGGAACAAATTCTTCGTTCGATATTTTTATCCGTTGTAAAAATCGCAAAATACACTTTTGATAACTGACAAAATCGGAATACTGTAAACAAAGTGAATGGCAGATCACGTTCAAACTCCGCTCTAGTATAGAGCAAAGTTGTGCCAACTTAGCACAAAAAAATCGACAATCAATCAATTATATTTTTTAAATAATCAATTGCCGGTACTTTTTCTCAGAATGTAAGTTAAGACTACTTGAATGGTTTCTATATTTCGATCGTCCGTCCGTACGTCTGTATGTCTTTCTATCGAGGCGATATCAACATCACTTCATCTTGTTATTTATTCAACATAGTGATTCCAAAAGTGGTCTATATCGACCCCCAGGAGTCTACAACAGCTTGCAAGGGCTCTACGACAACGAAAAAAAATTGGGGGTCTATGAAATGAAAAATGGGGGTCCACGATAGTGGATCTCAACACATACACTGATACCTATTTACTTACATCATATTGTCTTATAACATAAAGACATATACATAATTTATAAAAGTACCTATGAAGTAAAAAAGTTATTATATATGTTTATAAAATTGTGCAAGTTGTAGGATGTGAGCATTCGCTTTGTGGTCGCAATACATTTCGAACTTGTAAAAACCTGCACATAATGAAATACCATCTTGTACGAGCCTGTCTCAGAGCTTCTCTAACTTGCACTGACTTGATCAATTCGTCACTCTATTAATACGAATGTGGGACAAATAAGTTTATTCGTTTCCTGAATCTTGAAAAGTAAAGTGCTAAGACAATATTTAACAAAATATAACCAGGTAGTTTATCACACAAATTACAGTGAATCAGTGTTATTTTGTTTGACAGTGCCGGAGAAAAGTAAGTACATTATTTCTTATTGAATTTTAGTTTTGTACTCGTAGTTAGAAAAGATTGATAAATTACGCCAATCATGGCTTCAGTTATTAGTAGTTAAATATTCAATCATGCAGAATTACACGAGTACTCCTCAATAATTTCTTTTTGAAAGTTTTAGCAATCGGGTATTATAATTATCTGCAATCTCCGTAATCCGAACTAATTGCTCCAAGAAGATGTTAGGATTATGAATGTTTTCGGAAAAATCTACAAAACTTTTTGAATATACAGCTGCTGCTGTTCATGTCTTATTTAAATAATATAATTTTGTCCACAGATTACTGATGCCATGTCCGAATCTAAAACGAAATATAGACAGTACAGTGTTGATTATTTGAAATTTCGCTTCATTCCATCATTGTCGGACAAACAATTTCCTAGGTGCCTTTTATGCAGTTTTGAGCAATGACGCTATGAAACAATCTAAGCTAAGATCATCTGAGAAGATGTCACCCTGATAAAACAGATAAAGATCTGAAATACTTTCAAACACTCAAAGATACAGTTCAGAAGAGACCCACACTGGACAGAATGTTCGCTTCGACGTCACAAAGAAACGATGATGATTTGCGGGCGTCTTACAATATATCACTACTTATAGCAAAAAAAACCGCATACTATCGGAGAGAAGTTAATTTTGCCAACCGTTGGAGAGGTTTTAAAAACTGTTTTACACAAACCTGCATCTAATATGATTAAAAGAATTCCCTTAAGCAATAATACTGTTGAAAGACGTATTGATGAAATGAGTTCTGTTATAGAAAGCTTCTTGTGTAATTATTTGCAAACGACCCATTTCTCTATACAACTGGACGAGTCAACTTTACCTGGTAATACAGCATTATTATTGGCATATGTTCGTTTTGTTATGAATCAAGAAATCTACGAGTAACTGCTCTTCGCAAGATTTTTGACAACCGACACTAAAGGTGAATCAATATTTCATGTTTTGAAGGATTACTTCATTGAAAAAGCAATCCCTTTATCAAATATAAAATCAGTAGCTACAGATCGAGCTCCTGCCATGGTTGGACGTTATCGTGGATTTATAAGCTATTCAAAACAAAATGGGTCAGGGGTGTTAGCAATACATTGCGTCATCCATCGACAACACTTAGTTGCCAAACATTTGAGTGTTCGATTGCATGAATCTCTTCAATTAGTCATTGATGCAGTAAACCGAATCCGAAGCAACGCGTTGAATACGCGGTTATTTGAACAGTTGTGTGAAGAAAATGACGAACACTTTCAGCAATTACTCATTCACACTGAGGTACGCTGGCTGTCGAAAGGCTTATGTTTGAAAAGATTTTTTGCACTTTTTGGGACTATTTTAGAATTTCTGGATACTGAAGTTAAAATTTTAAAAGAAAATTTAATGAAGTGGAAAACAGACATCGCCTATTTAACAGATTTGTTTGCAAAATTCAATATGGTTAATTTGCAGTTACAAGGCGACAGTTTAAATTTGATTAAAACAACGTCCATCTTATCACTCTTGCCAGAGTTAAACTAATGAAGCAAAATATTGAACGTGTGGAAATAATTCCACAGTTTGTCACAGACAAACTGCCAGGAAGACGACGTTTCAACCTACGTTCAACATTTAAATGCCCTCTAATAGATTTTGAAACTAGGTTTGAGGATGTTTTGACCATAGTAATACCACCGTGGATAATTAATCCATATGGCGACATAGAATAAATGAATGTCATAATACAAGAGAAACTGACTGAACTAAGTACAAACGAAGAACTTAAGATTCAGTTTAACCCGGCGTCATAGGGGCTGGGTCAAAATTACCCGCACTTTTGTAGTTCGCTTGTAATTTTACAACGACGCGCGCGACGTTGCCGCTCTTCGCAGTAGCTGGAGTTGTCGAGTCCCTCTACACGTTTATCCCGCGAAATCAGTTTTGCAATGGCCGCGTTGAGAGTTACAAGTGATGTCACGGGAAAAAGGTAAATATGACCCATGCCTGTATTCAGTGTAACTGTTTTAAGCCATGTATTTCAATTACTGTTTACATGATTTATTGTTGTTTATGATGCTTTGTATTAGTGTTACTACATTGTTTTGAGGTTTTGACGTTTTTTTGTTTTTACGGTAGGTAGTACGAGTAATAATGGATCGCGAAGAACTGGAAAGACGTCGTATTATGGCGGTACTTGAAGAATCGGATTCGGATCAGGAATCTGGAGAGGATGATGACCACGTGAGTGAGCGTAGCGAAGCAACCAATACGGAGCAAGAGATTTCGGATGACGACGAGGTTCCATTGGCGACAATTAGACGTAGGGTACAGTCTGAAGCAAATCTGCATCAGGAGGAATATGCATCAACAAGTTTGTCTACTCGTGATTGTGAGATCACACGGCAATATTTTGGTAAAGATGGTACGGCTTGGTTTCGAAAGCCTCTTCGACAGAATGTTCGAACAAGAGCTGAAAATATAATCCACCAGTTACCGGGGGTAGCTCCGGAAGCTAAGGCTGCTTTGTCGGAATTTGCGAGCTGGAACCTATTTTTTACTGATGAGATGTTGCAACTTATTCTAAAATATACAAATGAACGTATTCGTCCTAAAATAGCATTGTGCAATAACTTATCAAAATACACACATATAAAAGAATGTAGTATGGCAGAGTTGAAAGCTTTGTTCGGCCTTCTTTACCTTGCTGGCTTAAACCGCTCTGGTAGACAAAACTTGAGTGACTTGTGGTCTACTGATGGCACTGAAGTAGACATTTATAGATTAGTAATGTCTAAGAAGCGTTTTTATTTTCTTCAAAGCTGCTTGACGTTTGACAATCTTTCTACTCGCGAAGAACGGAGACAATTTGATGATTTAGCACCAATTAGAGAACTGTTTGAAGCCTTTGTTGAAAACTGCAAGAAATCTTATGTTCCAAGTGACTGTCTAACAATTGACGAAATGCTAATAGCTTTCCGAGGCCGCTGTAAATTTCGCCAATACATTCCATCAAAGCCTGCCAAATATGGATTAAAAATATTTGCTTTAGTAAATGCACGAAACTTTTACATCAAAAATCTTGAAATATATCCTGGAAAGCAGCCTGATGGTCCATATTCTTCAAGTAACAAGCCATTTGATATAGTAGATCGAATCGTGCAGCCCATATCCAAGACAAATCGTAACGTGACGTTTGATAATTGGTTCACCAGTTATGAACTTGTTCAGCATTTGCTTAGTGAACATAAATTGACGTCAGTTGGTACCCTGCGTAAGAACAAGAAGCAAATACCACCTTAATTCACAAAATCGCGTAAAGGTGTTTTACCTCTCAATTTGCCTTCCAAAAGAAATAACTCTTGTTTCTCATACACCCAAAAGAACAAGATAGTGTTGCTGATGTCAAGCCTTCACCATGATGACAGTATTGATAGTTCTACTGGCGAAAAGAAAAAACCAGAGATAAACACCTATTACAACATAACAAAATGTGGAGTTGACGTTGCAGATGAGTTGTGCGCTTCGTATGACGTGTGTCGTAACTCAAAGAAGTGGCCGCTGACAATCTTTTATGCCATGTTAAACATGACGGCAATTAATGGACTTATAATACATCGCATAAACAATAAGTCAAACATAAAACGACGCCGTTATTTGAAAAACCTAAGCCTTGCTCTTGTTAGTGATCACTTGAAAGTCCGCCGGAATGTTCAAAGTTTGCCACGAGAACTTCGTAAAAAAATTTGCCAATTTTCAGGGGAATCTACAGAGGAGCCCTCAGCAAAAAAAACAAATGCTCGGAAGAGGTGTCAAGTGTGTCCTGCAAGCAAAGATCGCAAAACTACACACGTATGTGAAAGATGCAACAAGCATATTTGCCCTCAACATATAGTGCCTTTCTGTGCTAATTGTATTGGTAATAATGAGTCTGACTAATTTATTTTTATTATTTTATCTAAGAAGATATATAAGGGCTTTATTAGAAAGCCAAAGACTGGTTAATATTTTTTTTAAGATAAGTTTTGCTAAGTAAAGCCAAATTTATTGATTTTTAGTGAATAGTTTTCAAAACCTTGTTCCTATTAATAAAAGTTTGTATTTTCGCTATGTTTATGGTTTTGTATTATCCTTGTAATAGTAAATTATTGCATGTTACAAAAAAATATCGCTTTTCTCAAATACATACAGAAATCCTTATCTGGGTAATGATGACCCAGCCCCCACGTCCGTGTAACAATTTTCCACCCCCATGACGCTGGGTTAAAAAAGGATATCAGCAATTCTGGCTGCAAAACAACATACCCGTTACTTATCCCGTATTATGGAATATAGCGAGGAAATTTTCAATTTTCTTTCCATCGTCATACCTACTGGAAGGAGGTTTCAGCGCTGTTACCAATCTCCTAACGAAAAAGAGGAACAACCTAGCAGATTTAAGATTAACCCTTACAAAATTGACGCCAAATGTTGATAATAATTTATTATTAAAGCATCATGTTCATCCTTTTCACTAAAAATATTTACTCATTGCTTAGTTTATTTTATGTTACGTATATTTTATATAACAGGTACACAATTTCATTTTGACTGGTTTTAATTTAAATTCAATTAAATTAACATGTGTTTTTACTTTACGTTTTTGACACTAAGCTTCACAACAGTTAGAAATGTACAAAAAATCAATATCAGGTATGTAGGGTCTACTCAAACCCGAAAAACATGGCAAGGGTCTACGACACAAAAAAGTTTGGGAACCTATGATTTAACAGAATCGTAATGCTTATCGCCGCATGGTCATCATTACCATTCGTTTTTGTTCCTCCTACCGACATCGCGTTGTAGACGGTCTTTCCTGGTTTCGTTCATATTGATCTCTGTAATGCCTCCCAATTCATATCACATCAAACCATTGGGTTTATATGACCTCGCTAACATTACTTCCATAAGTTTTCTATTCGCTTGACAATTAACATTAATAGCATAATTAGACGGAATATATATGCCCCTGAACCTTTCTGACTGACGCAACCAGCCATACAACAATCCGTTTTATTAGTTGTGTATGTCATTTTAAAACCTTTATACCTTTAGTTCAGCCAAAAAGCTATTGAAATTTTTGGTTTCTATGAAGCAGTTTTAGTCATTATACACATGAAACAGGATTTTCTTTTTGGCAAGATATCGCCAACGAGGAAATATTGATTTCCTCGTTGAATTGATCTAATAGAGATGTGTTGTAGGGGAAGGCCGGGTAAAGTGAATACCTTAAAACGTTCAGGCTTTATTAGACAAGGTATAAGAGATTTGAATTTGGGAGGCTTTTACTTGGTAAAAGTCCATTATCAATAATAAAAAAACAAGTACTGTGTTTTATATATATAAATTTATATATATTAAGTAAAATTCCTTAAAACACAGTACTTGTTTTTATTAAGTTATAAGAGATAAAAACAAGAAAATCAGCTCAAATCAGTCTTTTTAATTGGGTTTACTTGTGTAATGATCATTTCATTTAAAACTAATACAATTAGTAACAAAATTCAATTGTACGTGATAATATTCACATTGCTCTGAACCCTGGGCAAAGTGTTTTTTTGTTGATAGTACTTTAGGAGGTTTTTGGTTGTTGTGGAACTCGTGTTGAACAATAATGAAAAACAAGTACTGTGTTTTAAGGAATTTTACTTAATAATTGCGATTCGTAACGCGTTTCACTACACCGTAGCTCCTTCAGACGAATGAATATACAGAAAAATATAAATGAGAATATAACTATGAATGTTCTTGAGTAATTACAAGCTTATTGGGTTGCTTCTTTTTAAGTGGTTATTTATGACAGGTATATCCAATAAAATTAAGGAATAGATTGCTCCCCGAAAAGATTCAATAGAGGTGAAGGGCTTAAATCGACTTGTTCATTGATGAGTCTACCTGAGTGTTTGTATTTATTGATTTCTAAAGTTTCCCACAGATCTACCTTCCAATATTTATTATCTGTATGCAAAATTTCAAACTGTGGGTCGAAAGAATGATTATTTTCTAAGAGATGATTCGCGTAATTTGAATCTGATCTGTTAAACCAAAACTCTAAATCATTAACTCTATATCCTGATCTTCGCTGGAAATAGGACGGAATCTGCTAAGATGGGGTGAAATTTTACCACTTCTGAAGTGTTTATACAAAATCGCATAAACCCATCCATATTTTTCCATGCCCTTATCGATTCCCCAGCCTTACATAAACTTATGGCCATCTGCATTACATCATTATCCCAAGACCGGGTTTGTTTTTTTTGTATCTGCAACGAAATATTTGCTACATAAAAATGAAACAAAGTTATCAAATCGTAAAAGTGGGTAAAGTAGGCACCATATCCACTTTGTCCGACACAAACGAATTTAAGGTTATGTTATTCTACAAAAACTATTGATTTGTGTTAAACATAACCACTTCAATAACCAACAATCTTAACTGTCTTTAACACCAACAAATACAGAAGATGTAAAAAATATTATCAAAAATTTAGAAGATAAAAAAAGTTGTGGAATTGACGGATTATCTGCAGAGGTGTTCAAGGCGGGTGCTGATTTTTTAGTGTCTCTAATAGAGTATACAGTAAACACAATTATGAGAAATGGGGTGTTCCCCAACGTCCTGAAGACTGCGGTTGTTGTCCCTCTACATAAGGGAGGTAATAGGAAATTATGTGCGAACTATAGGCCCATCTCTTTGCTTCCTGTCCTATCTAAAATTATAGAAAAAATTTTGAAAACCCGGTTAACCACATATATGACACAAAACACTATTCTTTCTAGATTTCAGTTTGATTTTAGGAAGAACAGGTCCATGCAGGATGCCATTGCTGCACTGACTCAGAAAATTTATAAAGCGTTTGGTACTGGGGAGGTAGCCTTATGTATACTGGTTGATTTGACAAACGCGTTCGACACAGTTGAGATGGCGCATAAATACAAAAAAAAACAAATCCGGTCTGGGGATAATGATATAATGAAGATGGCCATAAGTTTATTTAAGGCTGGGAAATCGATAAGGGCACGGAAAAATATGGATGGGTTTATGCGATTTTGTATAAACACTTCAGAAGTGATAAAATTTCACCCCATCTTAGCAGATTTGTTAAAGAAGTTGGATATTGGTGAGATCGGAGTGGGATTGATACGGAATTATCTGTCAAATCGAAAACAATTAGTAAAAATTGAGAATGAATTTAGTGATGAACTGCTGTTAAAATGTGGAGTACCACAGGGAACCGTTTTGGGGCCGATATTGTTTTGTTCGTATATGAATGGTCTCTTTTCCTCGAGTATCAAGGGTAGGCTCATCGGGTTTGTTGATGATACGGCCATTGTTTATTCGGGAAGGAGCTGGACGGAAATGAGGCGACATGCAGAATCGGACTTTCTTATTATTAAATTGTGGATGGATGAGCATTTGCTCACTGTTAACTTCGAGAAAACAAAATATATTCCCTTCTCAGTTGACAAGAGATCGCTCCCTGTGGAAATGCCTCTGAGAATACGAGAAGATGGTTCCACCTTTGAAATATCTAGTACTCATGAAGGTAAATATCTCGGCATAGTGTTAGATTCGCACTTGAAGTGGGAAAACCACATAAACGGGTTGATTTTGAAACTGCGAGGACTGGTGTCTGGGTTCAAACACTTATCAAATATACTGGAAATAGATCATTTAAGAATCGTGTATCATGCACTTGTGGAGTCGCAACTGTTGGTTGGTTGATAGCCTGGGGAGGTGCATGTAGTAACGTACTGAACAAAATCGTTATTCAACAGAAATTGTTACTGAAAATTATGTTCAAGAAATATATTCAATTCCCTACTCTGCTCCTTTATAATCTGGCTAATGTATGGGATATATATCAATTATACTGCTTCTCCATCTTAATGCATTTGATAAAAAATACACCATGCCAATCTCTTATAGATCATGATGCGAATACAAGGTATTATCAGTTGTCTTTTCGGGTTCCTAAATTTCAAACAACAGTTGCTCAAAAAAGTTTTCATTATCTTGCCTCCAGAATTTTCAACACTCTTTCTTTGGATTTGAAAAATGCACACAATTTGAAAGTGTTTAAAAGAAAACTCAGGAGATGGCTCATGAGTTTAGACAGAGAAAGTGTAAGGAAGCTGGTAAATTCTTAGTATTTATGTTGGATTTGTTTCACAGAATTATTGGGTTGAAACCCTTAAAATTTTAAAAATTCAAAAAGAAAAGAGCACATACATCAAAATTGAAATATTTTCATTCTCAACCATCCTCAAACTCGAAATCTATATTTTAGAAAAAACAAAAAATTTTTGACACTTTTGATCTGTTCATATCGAATTAGAATATTATACTTTGTTTATTTAATACTGTCTATATTTTGAATGAATATTATCTACTACTCGTTGTCGTTCTGTTCTAGTTACTGCGAACAATAATTTTTGAAGAAATTTTCTTCAATTCAAATTAACTGGTTGAATAAGTTTTTTGGAATGATCTGGAAGCTCGATGGGTCTGTTATCACTTATTCTAGGTTCAAAATAATATGTAATGATAGATTCGATAGTTTACTCACCACAGGTTTCACCTTTGTGAGTTGTGATTCTTCATTGTGTACCCAATAAAGAAATTATTATGCACTATATCAGCTGTTAGCTGGATAAAATTTACCTTTCCCAGATTTAGAAATCAAAGGGAATAGGCTCGATTACAATATACTTGACATAAATTTCCTAACTATCCTACATGTATTAAGAATTACAGTTTTTTGCATTTCTATATAGGTATTCTTATGCAATTCTAATTTCTTAAGACTATCATGCAAAGTTTTGGGTATTAACCCAGTCGAGGATACGATGACAGGAACAATATCTATTTTCTCGAGGTGCCAAATCTGCTTGATCTCAATAGCAAGGTCAGTGTATTTGGACTTTTTCTCCTGGAAATTATTCAGCACGTTGTTATTATTCGGTATGGCGACATCCACCATCATTGCTGTTCTGGCTCTCTTATCATACACCACTATGTCCGGCCTATTATTCGTCACCATTCTGTCAGTGATAACAGGCCTATCGTAGTATAATCTGATAGAGTCATTTTCCAATACGGGTGCCGGTTGATACGTGTAATATGGCTGGAAGGTGTTCAGAAGTCCGTACTTGTGTGCAACTTTCTGGTGGATAATATTGCACACTTGATTATGCCTGTGAAGATAGTCCGTATTGGCCAGTTGTTCGCAGCCGGACGTAATATGCTGGATAGTCTCCGATCTTATATGGCATTTTCTGCACATCTGTTTGTAATGTTCCGTCATTCATAATATATTTTTTGTAGTTGTTTGTAGCGATCACTTAGTCTTGGATGGCCATAAGGAATCCTTCTGTTTCTGCGAATAATTCTCCTTTCATCAACCATTTGTTGGAGGCTTCTTTGTCGATGTGTGATTGATTAATCTCATGGTGATGTCGTCCATGCAATTCCTTTCTTGACCATTGCTCTTAGTTTTCAGTATCTGATAGGAACGGTAGATTCAGCAGGTCATCTCTGGTAGCAAGATTCAGAGGTGTATACCCCTTATCAGCCAACGATACCACTCTATGGAGGTCAGAAGTGAGAGCTTTTGCTGAGAAGAATTCTCTGAGATTTCTTATCTGTTCGGTGTGTAAATTGACAACATCTATTAATCCGCGTCCTCCTTCTTTCCGCTTCAAAGTTGTTCGTATCACAGACGATTTTGGATGATGATTGTTGTACTTTGTCAGCATCGTTCGGGTCTGCCTTTGAATATCATCCAGCTCTGTCTTAGTCCATCTGATTATTCCAAATGACTAAAGCAACACTGGAATGGCGTAGGTGTTAATTGCCTTGACTAGATTCCCCGAGTTCAACATCGATTTCAGCACAGACTTCAGACGCTGACTGTATTCTGAACGAATCTTCTCCTTTGATTGTTTTTGGTCTAACAATCTGGCTTGTTGGTATCCCAGATAATTGTATGTTTCGCCATCCCTCATGCACTGTATAATATCACCGTTTGGAAGTTGTGTTTCACCATCTATGACGTTCCCTCTTTGAATGTTCAGGGTCTTACATTTTTCAATCCCGAATTTTATATGAACATCTGCCGAGAACTCACTGACAGTTTTCAGCAAATCATCCAATTGCTTCTTGTTCGAAGCATATAATTTGATGTCATCCATATACTGCAGGTGGGAGATTGTATGATAGTTCCTATCTGTTCTTATTCTAAATCCGTATCCTGTTCTATTGAGCATTGAGGACAATGGGTTCATTGCTAAACAGAACCATACCGGACTCAAAGAGTCTCCTTGAAAAATTCCACGACTTATGGGTATCTCGTCGGTTTTAATTGATTTATTGTTCATGTTGACCTGCAGAGACGTGCGCCAGTGTATCATTGTTGTCTTTAAGAACTCTACCAGGGCTGGGTGAATTTTGTATATCTGCAATACTTCAACAAGCCAAAAATGGGCGGTACTATCGAATGCTTTCAGATAATCGAGAAAAGCCGAATGAACATTGCGATACCCTACGTGTGCCTGTTTCATTATCACAAAATCGATGATGAGTTGTTCCTTGCACCCGTGGTGTTTCTTTCTGCATCCTTTCTGCTCCTCTGCTAATATATTGTTGTCGTCAAGGTGTTGGTATATTCGATTGGATATGCATGAGGTGAGTATTTTGTAGAGTGTTGGCAGGCAAGTGATTGGCCTATATTGAGACGGATCCTGTGTTCTATCGCTCTTAGGTAGCATATATGTTAAGCCTTGCGTTAGGAATGTGGGTGTTTTCTTGGGATGTTGAAGAACATACGTGAGCTGTTTCGCTAGGGCTCCATGGAGCTTATCAAACTTCTTGTACCAGTAGTTGTGTATATTGTCTATACCTGTGGCCTTCCAATTGTTGGTCGCTCTAATTACTGTTGTGATTTCTTCCTCCGTTATTCCATCGAAGTCCATATGTCTGATATCGAGACGTACTTTTTCATTCGTGATCCATTCCAATCTCTATTGTGTTCTTTGGGGTTCGACCATAGTGATGACCAATAGTCGGTCAAGCACTGTGCGTCAGGTACTTCTCTGTTATTGTTGGTTGCAGTTTTGTTATTTCCCTTATGAAAATTGGCAGCGTTTTGGAGACACCTTTGGTTTTGATGTTTCCTTTCAGTACACTTGACGTATCTTGAAAGCCTCTTTGCTTTTGCTTCGAGTTTCTGTTTCAAAGTGTCCATATACACGTCGATATGTTGTTTGTGATCAGGGTGTTTTGTGTTCGTACCAATTTTCCTATAAATTTTGCGTATATGTGATTTCAAGCGCCTTGAGGGTTTTCTGTTTCTCAGGAATTCTGTGAGGCGACCGATTTCTGCTCTAATATTATCAATATCCTTCTCCAGTCGTTTTTGCCATGGTGGTTTTCTGATGCTTTTTGGCTTAGCTTGAATCAGAGTTGTGGAGATTTGTTGTTTGTGAAGTCGAAGAACCGCTACTGCTCCACAGTAAATCAAAGTGTGAATCTTCACCAAGGTGTTCTGGTCGGTATATTCTTCAAACATTGAGTTTACGCTTGCTAGGATGATATTGGTGTTCTTGTTCGTCTTGAGTTTGGGTTAGGTTATTATTATTATTATATTATTATTATTATTATACAAAATGGCACTTTAACTAGCTATAGAACTAATGAACACAAGTAGTGTAGAAGATATCATCGAAACACTTACCTCAAAATATTCAAAAATATTTCACGTAAACACAATTTTTCGTTGCGCGGACGCCGTGCGACACGGGCTCTCGCTTCCGTGTTTGCCGCTCACTGATACAAGATGGCTGAACGTTGCTATGGTAACGTGGTTAATGTCAAACGAATAGTGGGGAGTATTCACATTGCCTGGGGAGTTTGATATGTCCGGGTTTTCCCTAATCTTCATTCAAGGTCTTTCTTTTGTGGAGGAAATCATTTCAGAGAGTTGGAGGTAAACTCTTCAATTCATCATAAAGTGTTAGGTATTGAAAATTGACCTCTGCGAGCGTTGTTGCTAAAAACCGACAATCAATGAATTATGAATTTTATTCTTTCTAGGTAATGATTAGTTGGCTATTTTTCTTATAAGTTATTTCGAATTGGTGGAATTCAACCAGTTTTTTCCAAAGATCTTTATTTATGCATTCAGTCGACGTTTCGGCACAATATTTTGCCTTGTTCAGGATTCTAAAATGAATTTTACTATCAGTAAGGAGTGTTTCGTGTAATGTCTAACAATTCGGCTTTCGATAGAGGAGAGTCTGTTTAATTTATACACATATATGTTCTGTTGCTTCACTCTTCTTGAAGAAGAAAATTTAATTTTCTGATAGTAAAATTCATTTTAGAGTCCTGAAGAAGGCAAAATATTGTGCCGAAACGTCGACTGAATGTAAAAATAAAGATCTTTGAAAAAAACTGGCTGAATTCCACCAACTCAAAATAATTTTTTTTTCTAATTTTCTTTATTTGATTATCAATATTCATTCATTTTCTCTTTAGTATTCAAGATAAATTAATGCAAGCTTTCTCTGTTTCTTGTTGATTTTCGAATCTTTGAATTTATTGTATTGGTTGCTGAACGTCCTGGACGCTATTTGAGTAATCATGAAGTGGTAAGAATTGTAACACTTCTAGAGGAGGGGCGAAGCTAACGTTACGTGGCTAACTTGTTGAATGTTAACCAAAGCACTATTTCAAGAGCAATTAATCGGTACCACGAAACAGGGGAATATGGAAGAAGGTCCGAACAGGGAAGAAATCGGATAACA
The DNA here is from genome assembly GCA_013387265.2 of Cryptolaemus montrouzieri. NCBI lineage: Eukaryota > Metazoa > Arthropoda > Insecta > Coleoptera > Coccinellidae > Cryptolaemus > Cryptolaemus montrouzieri. Next base: position 5,540,995 of record JABFTP020000165.1, read on the forward strand.
ACAGCAGTTGATGATCATTGGCTTCGTTTAACTGCACTAAGAGTTCGGCACTGTATGGCTAGAATGCTACAAAATGAACTTGCACTTTCCAGAAATGTGCATATTTGATTGCAAACTGTTAGGAACAGGCTCAGAGAAGACGATATCAGACCATGGGTGGCTTCTACCGGCCCGCGTCTCACCAGAGAGCATCGAGTTGCAATACTTCAGTTTGCCAGGGGAACATGCAAATTGGGGTAATCCAGAATGGTCGAATGTTCTCTTTTCCGACGAGTCCAGGTGCTGTCTAGTATCAAATGATAGACGCATGCATGTATACAGACGACCTGGGGAACGGTATCAGCAATGCAATATCCGGCAAACCGAAAACTTTGAAGGGGGCTCAGTAATAGTGTGGGGAGGCATTTCTCTCCATGGTCGAACTAAGTTAGTCCTAGTGAATAATGGAAGAATTACAGCGGCCAGATACACCCCAGATATCCTTGAACCCAATGTTGTACGCTTTAGCCCATTGATTGGCGAAAACTTCATTTATATGCGTGATAATGCTCGGCCTTATGCAGCTAGAGTAATTACAGAATTTCTTCAAAATGCTGAAATTGATATTTTAAGATGGCCAGCCAGAAGTCCCGACTTGAATCCAATAGAACATGTTTAGGATAACATGAGGTGGCAAATTCAACAACGTAGCATGCCTTGTAGAACACTCCAACAACTAGAAAATCTGCTTCCTGAAATTTGGAACTTACTGACTCAAGAGTACATCCACAATTTGTTTGAGGGGCTTCCGAGACGTATACTGGCAATAATTAGGGCCCGAGGAGGAAACACTCGATTTTGAAAATGCTTAGTAACCATTCGATGCAAGTTGATTGGTCTCTTCGCGAATGTTTGAAGACGGTAGAATTTTTTGATTTTTCTTTAACTCAATAATTGTTGATATTTTCCATCATACACGCATCTCTTTTCAATGATATCTTCTTATTCTATACTTCTGAAAGTTACCAAGCGACTCTTGAATGACCAGTCTAACAGTTTATATAGTATTATCGTAAAAGTAGGGTGATGCGACAATTTTTGTGGGGAGTGTATTGGCGCAACTCTTAGACTTAAAATTCTTTATAGCACCATACACAAAACCATTACTCCTTTGCTGAATCAAACCTTTATTATAACACATTTTCCTCAGGGAGAAAGCGAAAAACACATTCTTATATTCGACATGGGCGGAGGCACCTTCGACGTATCCATCCTGTTGCAAGCTGGCGGCATCTTCGAAGTCAAATCAACTGCTGGAGACACCCATCTTGGAGGTCAAGATATCGACAACATAATGACGCAATATTTCGCCGACGAATTTAATAAGAAATATAAAGTCAGTATGTTTGACATGTGTAGTATCCTTTCTACACAATTCTTTCAGGTTAATATTATGGACAATAAGAGAGCATTGAGGCGTCTCCAGACGGCTTGTGAGAGGGCAAAACGTACCCTGTCATCTGCCACGCAGACCTCGATCGAAATAGATTCTCTGGCCGAAGGTATTGACTTGTACATGAATATTACAAGGGCGAAATTCGAAGAGTTGAATATGCCAATATTCAAAAGGACGATGGAACCGGTGGAGAAGGCAATCAAGGATGCAAAACTAACTAAAGCAAGCGTAAGAAAATTTGAATTTGTTTATTATTATCTTTAGGAAAGCAGAATACAGCATCGCTATATCGATTCGATAGATTTGACCCAGTTCAGAGGTGGTAGACAGAAAGATTTTATTAGTTCAAAAACGGTAAATATAAAAACACATTCTGTCCAAAAAGTACCGGAAATTGGTCAATAAAACACAAAATATTTATTTTTCATCCGATGGCTGTAGCGAGATAAAATGGTCAAAATTGCTTAAGAACGAATCGTTATGGCAGGTATCGGTATCACATTCGATGGAGGATGTAAAAAGATGCCTACAAAAAAAATTGCAGGCTTCTAGGGGCTCTACAGTCGATATTATAGGTTATCTGAAAATATTCATGGAGGTTCATCTTTTGGTCATAAATTTTTCCGATTAAATATGCGCCTAATTGAAATTTTCAACTGTTTTTCAGGTTATGAGCGAAATTTTTGGCTGACTTTTAGTTAATGCTATTTTTTGTCTTTTTTTCCTGTTCTTTCGAATACCGCCACCATAATGGGCATTTTCATGGTGCGTCATACTCAAAAAACGCAAAAACCAGTTTTTCCATCATTTTTGATCCTTATTTGGTACACAACCTCAAAATCAGATGAGTTAATAATTTTAAATTCACTCTAACACAATGAAAAACTCATTTACAAGTGAAAATGAAGTTTTAAAACCAATATTCATCAACCTGAAAATCAAAAATCGTTTTTCCCTAATTTTTGACATATAACCTCAAAATTTACTGTTCAAATGATTGCCGATTAGCTCTGGTACACTGTAAAATTCATTTATAGGTTATAATAATGTTTTAAAATCAAAATTGATGGCTTTGAGAATGAAAGAAACATTTTCCTCACTTATTTGGCACTTATTTGACACATGACCTCAAAATCTACTGTTAATATAATCAATATAACTTTAAAATGCCGTTTTTCCTTATTTTTCTCACATGTAACCTCAAAATCTACTGTTTAAGTGATTGCCGATTAGCTCTGGTACACTGCAAAATTCATTTATAGGTAATAATAAGGTTTTGAAATCAAAATTAATGGCTTTGAGAATAAAAGAAACATTTTCCTTGACTTATTTGGCACTTATTTAACACATAACCTCAAAACGTACTGTGTATAAAAATGCTAATTACCTCTAGTATATAAAAAGTCATTTCGAAGTAAAATGAAGGTTTAACAATTCAAAATAATATTAATGAAAATGAAGAGATCTTTTTCTGACGTTTTCGATACCCATTTGTCTTATAATCTCAAAATCGACTGCTAAATATTTACAATGAAGATAAGAATTTTTTTATAATTTGAATAGAGTTTTTATAAAGGTTTTATTAAAATTATCATGAGAACTAGTACAGTGGTCCATCTCCTTTTCTTTCTTAAAAGGGGAATAGGAGAGAGATCATCTAATTGAAAGAAAAAACTATACACAATAAAGAACCATATAATTCAATGTCTTTAATATCTTTAATCGAGATCACTATCTTCTTCAATTACCGCCCCAATTTCTGTATTGGAAAATATTTCTGACAAAATTTTTACTGGTCTAATAATTTTTTATTTGTACCTAGCATTACTCAGGTAATATATAACTGCGGCTATGTGAGACTATGATCCGACAGTTCTCAATCCATTGGCACAGTCGCAAGCATGGCGTAAAATACCGCCATAGCAAATGGAATGAGGTTCGTACTCAATCAGGCCCGCCGTAAGCGGGCGTGCAAGGCGTGCAATGCACGCGGGCGGCGCATTCAGGTGGGCGGCAAATCAGACAATCATCGACTAAAATTCAGACATTGTCACCTCACAATACTAAAAAGATTATCCTTATAAAAATAATATGATGAACGGCGCCAAATATTCCTTTTATATCGTAGCATTACATAGCGCCATCTATTGAAATTCATGAGAACAAAGTTAATCCGTATCGTGCTCTATGCGAAATAGGGAAATCCCACAGATATCAGGGAAATTCCCCTTAAAACTATATACTCATTTCTTTGTTTTTATTTATTTAACACAAATGCGAAAGTGATGTGAGTGAACAACAAACTTCAATTATTTGGTTATAGCCCTAATGTGAGATCCGGAAACGGTCCAGGGTACTTAAAATTAATAATATTCTGTATATTTTTGTGCGAAGTGTGACTTTAAAAATAATTTAGAAAATTATTTATATTATCCGTCGGCGCAAAAATCAAAATTATGGTAAGTATATTTGTTTAATTAATCAGCATATGGGCGCATTCATATAAACAGCAGGTATTCATGTAAAATTTAAAGGTTATTTTACTGAAAAACTTAAAGGAAAGATTTATTTAAAAAATGTATTAAAATTAATACAGAGTGTAACAAAAGTAACTTAAGTAACGAAAGGACATTCCATCTAATCAATACGAACAACTTTTACTATGGGGTCAACTCTGAAGTCGCGAAAAAAAATTAGTTATTCCATTACATTTGTGTGCAGTAGGTATGAACATTTTTTTCGCAGTAGTATTGTGATTATTATTGTGATTTAAAGGGTATTTTTTCTGTTATACAACTTAAGAGTGAAGATTTATAAAAAAATATTAAAATTATACCTATACAGTGTAACAAAGTAACTTAAATCCCGAAAAGGAGCCATTCTACACATAAATACGAACAACTTTTACTATAGGGTCAACGGTGAAATCGCGAAAAAAAATAACTATTCCATACAAAATGTATGGAAAAGCTGATTTTTTTTCGCGATTTCAGTGTTGACCCCCTAGTAAAGGTTGTTCGCAATAATGGGTGGAATGATCAACCCCCTTTTGGGATTTAAGTTACTTTTGTACAACCGTATACTAAACTTTTTCAAAAAAATTCCAGGAACCGCAAAAAAGGAAAAAAATTTCAGGAGCTCAATTTCGACGGCAAAAACGAGAAAAAGATACAGAGAAAAAAAAATTTAGCGGAACTCTTGAGAAATTTTTTAGCAAACCAGAAAATAGGGACTCTGAATGTCAAGAGAATGTTGACGTAGATGTAGCTTCAAGAAGCGCAGCCTTAAATCTAGAAGTTATGGAGGTATCTGAATAGAAAAATGTTAGTCCTTCAGAAGGAGACTCCAGTGAAACTAAAAAAAGAGAAAGTAGTGCTAAAGAACCTGTAAGCAATTTATCGTCATCAAGTAGATGTTTAGATTGTGGTGATCCCGGTTCGTGGCCCGCCAGTATGACTAATGATATTGTTAATATTTTGGTTAGCCGTGGTCCCGTGCAGCTGTTTAACCACAATTTTTTTGTTTTTGTTTTTCTCTGAGGACCTACAGTTTATAGTGGACTCCGAACCACTCACCTAGACCGTGCAGTGATAACTGCCACCTCTGAGGATTACAAGTTATCTGGCCTTCGGAGGTTATGGACTCAACCTATCGGTTATGTATCCAGTCTCAATGTGATTTTTATATACATACGTGGGACAAACACACCAACATTCATACTACATCCATATCTTACCTGGGATTCGAACCCGGGCCCTCGGCGTGGGAGTCAGTACTTCTACTGACTTACCCACGGAGGGAGATAACCACAATTTTCCTGCTAATATCGATGGAAGAAAATTTGTAAACAGTTATTACTCTAGAAATCTTCCTAATGGAGAAAAAATTAACAGAGAATGGCTTGTTCACTCTACGTCAAAAGATTCAGTCTATTGTTTTTGTTGTAAAATATTCAGTAAAACTGTAAGTAGTCTGTCAGCTCCAAGCGGTTTTTCCGATTAGCAACATCTGTCATCTACCTTAAAACGACACGAAACAAGCATTTCCCATAGCGAAAATTTAAAATGTTGGGTCCAACTAAATCATATGTTAAAAAATAAAACTACTGTAAATCAAATGCAACTGAGACTATTAGAATCTGAAAAAAAACAATGGTGTGATGTATTGGAAAGGATCATAGCTGTTATAAAATTTTTATCTCATCAATGTCTGGCGTTTAGGGGCTCGTCCAAAATATTAGATGAGCATGATAATGGTAATTTTCTCAAAGCAATAGAAATGATAGCATCCTTTGAATCAGTTTTGCGGGAACATATTCACAGAATTCAAGCCTCGAAATTCGATTCAACTCGCATGACTCACTATTTAGGAGATCAGATTCAGAATGAAATCATTGATTTACTCGGCACGACCATAAAAAATTATATCCTGAACAAAGTCAGAGAATCAAAATATTTCTCTATCATATTAGATTGCACACCAGATGTAAGTCACACAGAACAAATTACAGTTATACTAAGGTATGTTGTTTTAAACAGTGAAACTAAAAATGTTACAATATGCGAAAGTTTTATTGGCATCTGTCCGATAACCAGCTCCACAGGTGAAGGACTATTAAATTTTGTTTTAGATTTATTTTCGCAATTAAACCTTGATATTAAAAACTTACGTGGCCAAGGTTATGACAATGGTTCTAATATGCGTGGAAAACACAATGGATTACAAAAAAATATTGAAATGAATAATCGTGCATTTTACGTTCCATGCTCGGCGCATAGTCTCAATTTGGTCGTTAACGATGCGGCAAATATAACGCACGACACGGTCAACTTTTTCAACTTAATTCAAGAAATTTACGTTTCTTTTCGTCTTCTACCAAAAGGTGGTCCATAATTTGCAAGCATTTACCTGATTTAAAACTAAAGGCATTAAGTGCCACGCGATGGTCTAGCAGAATCGATGCAGTCAAACCTTTACGGTATCACCTCGAAAAATATTTGACGCTTTACTTGAAATATCAGATAACAATTCGTCGGAATGGGATTGTACAACAACTCACAAAGCACATTCGCTTGCTTTGAATATTCAAAATTATAGATTTATATGCTTAGTTGGAATTTGGTTTGACATTTTAAACGAAATTAATGCTATTAGCAAAATGATGCAAAACCCCACAATAAATACTCAAATCTGCATAAATTTGTTAAATAAATTGATTCATGAATTCACCGAATATCGCACAGATGAGCATTTCGAAAGGGTGTTAGAAGAAGCTACCACTGTGGCTCGGGAACTTAATGTAGATGCAGATTTTCCGCCCATAGATACCGTTCGTCCACGAAGAAAACCAACTCAATTTCAGTATGAACAGAGTGATGAAGTCTTACTAGACCCTAAAACAAAATACAAGGTAGATGTTTTTTAGGATCCTGGACCAAACCTTAACTTCTTTAAAACGTAGATTCGATGAGTTGGAAACTTTTACCGACGTTTTGGCTTTTTCACCAATAATAACTTGTTTAGTTACTCCAAAGATGATTTAATGAAACATTGTAAAGATTTGAATGTGAAGCTAAAAGATAGTTCAAGTAGTGACGCAGATATTGACGGTATAGATATGTTTAATGAAATCAATGCTTTAAAGTTGCATTTAACTGAAAACCAGTCTAATGATCCACAAACCCTATTGCAATACATTTTTGCTAATGAATTAATGTCAACATTTCCGAATACAGCAATAGCGCTAAGGATACTACTTACATTGCCGGTTTCAGTTGCATCTGGTGAAAGGTCATTTTCAAAGTTAAAAATAATAAAAACTATTTGAGATCAACTATGCACCAGCAAAGACTAGTAATTTAGCAATAATTTCAATTGAACATGAGATTCTAAATAGACTAGACACCAAAAAATTATAGCTGATTTTGTCAACATGAAGGCAAGAAAGGTGCAGTTTCTGTAAAATAACTTAAGACCTATACCTACCTACATAATATGTATAAACTTTCTTGCCTTCATTTTTTCATTTAATGTCGTATTAGTGTATCTATCTTGTATAAAATAACCTAATATAACATAGTTTTTCACTGTACAGCATTTTTTTTTTCACATTTTTATAAACACCTAGGTTTTGTAGTTAGATAGGGGCGGCACGATAGGAATTGCACACCGGCGTTCAAACCGCTAGCGGCGGGCCTGTACTCAATATAACATTTATATATTCTTTTATTAATATGTCTGGACTTTATTAAAACTTTGATAATATTGGATTTCATTTTTCCATACTCTAGATCGATGTTGTCAGTATCCATCCATTAACTCCGCTAAAAAACAAACTGCTTGACCAAGTTGATAGGTCCCTGAAAAGAATATCTTTAGATCTCTTTCAGTCATTTCTGGAAAATCACTTATTTCTTGGGATGTTAATTTTGTTGTGGTAGTACTGCGTCTAGATCACCTTGCAGTCTCCGCTTCTATCGCCAAGGTATTCTCCTGTTGGTTTGATTTCAACAATTTTTCTACTATGACCTCTTGCAATCCTTCGTCATTTTCATCACTATATAACCGTTTTCCGAAGCGATTATTGAGGAAACATGCTATTCTGCGATAAGAGCCCGCCCGCGGTAAAAGTTTGTTGTCTAGCTGGTGATGGAGTAGCTTTTATTCTTTTTCTCAGAATACCATGGACTGGTTCTACCACCCATCTCAATTTTGTAACATAGCGGGACTCATTCGCTTCAGCTGCTGTTAAGTTTGCCCCCTGCCCTTTCAAGGCAGACATTAGAACCTTAAAGACAAGACTTTTTAGGTAAGGTACTACATCTCTGAATCCTCTATCTACGATGCACACATCGCATTTTCTCATAATCTTTTTTATGCCATTAGGATCTTCCATAACTTTTCCACTATTATTTCTAACGTAAATTGCTAATTCAGCATTGAGGTTGTCAATTTTATTGAAAATATTTGATAAAATTTATACTAATTTAAATACCTAAATCTTGTCAAAACCTTTGCAGATATCAGTACGATTATTTTTGATTTTAAAATATTATTCTGATTTGAAAATGAGTTCTACCGCATTTTAAAGTTATATTGATTATATTAACAGTAGATTTTGAGGTCATGTGTCAAATAAGTGCTAAATAAGTCAAGGAAAATGTTTCTTTTATTCTCAAAACCATCAATTTTGATTTTAAAACATTATTATTACCTATAAATGAATTTTGCAGTGTACCAGAGCTAATCGGGAATCATTTGAACAGTAGATTTTGAGGTTATATGTCAGAAAAATAAGGAAAAACGGTTTTTGATTCTCAGATTGATAAATATTGGTTTTAAAACTTTATTTTCACTTGTAAATGAGTTCTTCATTGTGTTAGAGTGAATTTAAAATTATTAACTCTTCTGCTTTCGAGGTTATGTACCAAATAAATATCAAAAACGATGGAAAAACTGGTTTTTGCGTTTTTGAGTATGACGCACCATGAAAATGTTCATTTTGGTGGCAGTATTCGAAAGAACGGAAAGAAGACACAAAATAGCACTAACTAAAAGTTAGCCAAAAATTTCGAACATAATCTAAAAAACAGTTGAAAATTTCAATTATTTTTCCTAGGCGCATATTTATTCGGAAAAATTCGAAAAAAAACATTGTTCTTCAAGACCAAAAAGATGAACCTCCATGAATTTTTCCAGATTTTGTTTATTGAAACTGCGCCCGTAAAAAAATAATTACGAAAAAAAAGAACATAACCTATAATGTCGACTATAGAGCCCCTAGAGGGCTTTTTTTGTAGACATCTTTTGACATCCTCTATCGAATGTGACGTATTCGTTCTTAGGCAATTTTGACCATCTTATCCCGCTATAGCCTTTATTGTATTGCCTTCAAAGCAGGCCCCTTCCAAAATAATATATTTACGCCGGAGAATAATCCAATCATCATTCTTCAAACTTCAGTTCTCGCCTTGAATTTTCTTTCATGTCTTCTTTTGATTCGAAACGGGTACCTCGGAGCATTATCAAGGTGCGCAATTCATGAGTTTTAATTCCACAAATCTGGCCTTTTTCGACAAATTTGCTCTCTCAAACGCCGCATAACGTTCTGAAAATATTCTTTATTCACTGCCTGAACTCAGAGGGCACAACACCGCGATAATCAAAACAGCCAACATTACCTTGACTTTTGATCGTTTTGGCGTTGGCATGTCAAACGCATAAACCCATGTCTCATCACCAGTTACAATGCATTTTATTATGTGGGGTTGGAATTGACTCGTTCTAGCATGACTTCAGCGACTTTTACGCGAATCAATTTTTGAAGAAAGTGCAGGTCTTTTGGAACTAGTCAAGCGGCAACGCGTTTCATGTCCAAACAATCGTTTAAAATGGTACGAATTGATTCGCGAGACACAGAAAGTTCATTGCCTATCTCTCAAATTCAAATAACGATTTCAAATTACCATTTTCTTCACTTTATTGATGTTAACTTCAGTTGAAAATGCTGATAGCCAACCAGAGCGAGGCAAATCTTCCACTACATCTCGGTCGCTGTTGAATGCATTGTACTACTCATATACACATTTTCTTGATGAAGTAATAAAAAAATCCATTTTCAATACAAAATTTGAGACATATTCTTTGTTCATTGCAAACAAATCAAATGACCGATCGCGTTCAAACTCCGCGTTAGTATGGAAAACAGTTGTGGCAACTTAACGTTTACGGAATGCAATCTCTTGAAATATCGAGATCTCGCACCTATTTTACAAGATCAATCTCTCACCCAAAATCATGCACGATCGCGCAAGATTTGCAAGATTGGTATTATTTCAATTTTGGTTAGTTTTCAGTGCTAACACATGTAGTTGTTGACTTATGTAAACAATGTACCTATTCCCGGCGGCAACACGTGGCGCTAGGGCCACAGAGCGATAGGGATGAGTAAGGCGAGACGTTTTCCGGTTGTCATTGTTTTGCGAGCCTGGACGTGTCAGAGCGCATGGCAATCTGCAGACCTAAAAACTATTCCAATAACAGTTGAAAATAGTTCCTTGTGTGTTTAAGTTCTCCCAGTCTATTCGTTTTGTGTTAAAATGACAACAAACGTAGTTTATACAGAGTTTCAAAGTGAATCAGAGGTATGGAAATACTTTTTGAAGGCAAATGATGGAAAAACTGCCCAGTGCAAATTGTGTAAGTCTATTTTGAAAACAACGGCACGATCTTCCAAAGGCTTACATGAACATTTACTGTACAAGCACAAAATTGATACTTCTCATAAAAAAGTGACAGAAAACATGACTCTGGTTCCATCAAATTCTTCGATGCTGATCAATACTTCCGCGTCAGTGAGGCTACCTCCTCCAACCAGTACGAAGAGGCAGAAAATATCGGATTACTTTTCGTCTCTACAAAAAGTTTCTTTGGAGGAAGGAATTTCAAGGATGATTTCTAAAGATGGCATGACCTTCAGATCTTTTGCACGTCGAAAGAGTTGACTTAACTCCATAAAACAGATTGTTATGGAATATGGCATGATTTTGAAAATGAAAGTTTCATAGGATCTTATGAATCTAAGAAAGAATAACCATAGATTCAGCCTTACTTTCGATGAATGGCCTTCATGCAAAAACAGGCGCTTCATGAATGTGAATGTTCATACATGCATGCCTGCAGAGAGTTGCATAACTATTTTGAAGAAGAAATTATCAGAATATGGCTTGTCATTAGATGAAGATATAGTAAGTGTTACTACAGATGGGGCCAGTGTAATGGTGAAGGTTGGGCGACTCACGAATCCTCTTCACCAGCTATGCTACGCTCACGGCATTAAATTGGGAGTTATAGATGTGATTTACAAATCAAAACGTGGAACTGAAACGCAAAAAGGAAGAACAACAGACACAGTCGTAGCTCAGTCAGATGTGGCGGAGTCTGACGATGAAGAATTTGATGACATTATTGATAATAAAGGCTTTGACTGCAGATGAAGTTGACTTAGTGCCAGAATTTGATCACCTCATCAAATAAGTAAGACAAGTAGTCAAACTATTCAAAAAATCACCAAAGAAGAATGACATTCTTCAAAAATATATGAAGGACGAATTCAGCAAAAATATGCAACTCGTGCTGGTGTAGTCTTGCAGATATGATTTCCACATTCAATAAGGTGAAGCAATGTGTAAGCGAAGCTTTGATTGATTGCAATCTTGGATCGAATACAAATCATAGTTTCTCAGACGAAGAATATCGTGCTTTATCAGATTTAGAACTCGTATTTCAGCCTATAAAACTGGCAGTGGAAGTACTATGTTGTCAAAATTCAGATTTGTTAACTGGCGAAACTACTATGCAATTTATGGTGAAAAAATTAGAAGAACTCGGAATACCAGTTGCTCCAAAACTTGCTGAATCCATGAGGGCTCGGATAAATGAACGCCGAACATTTGTGACCGCAGCATTGCATTATTTGACAGACCTTGTCCAATACGACGTATATTTCAATTAGTCTGCTAGTAATCAAACTTTCAAAATGTCTCCAATATCTTCAATCAAAAAAGACATAATAAAGTTAATCGGAAGATTACACAAGAACAGTACCAAAGAAGACAATATTGCAGTCAATATACAAAACAAACCCTCTACATCTTCAGTTGCAGATGAAGCCATGAATGAAAGTGATGATGACGATTCAATTCCATCAGCTGCAGTGAAAAAGAAATAGGGCCTGAATTGGCGAACGCTTCTCTAAGTCTTGATGAGGAATTGGAAATGGCATAGAATGAGCGTTCGCAAAAATGTTTCGCACCTTTGTCATCGTCACTTGATATGATTTTGAAGAAAGAAATCAATTTGTTCGAGTCAGGAGGGTCAAAAGGACAAAATCTATAGTTCGCTCATCAATGTCTTTTATCTGCAGTACCAACAAGTGTCGAGGCAGAACGGGCGTTTTCCTCAGCTGGTTATCTGGCATGCAGCATTCGGAGTCGGCTGGCAGATGACACCCTAGATACTTTATGCTTTTTGAGGAGTTATTTTCAAGTTTCAGAATAAAATGTTACTTTTTGAATAAATTGTTGGTTAGCTTGAGATTTTATTTCTCTATTTTGCCCCTGAAGATCAATTAGACCCAATAAAAATATAAATGATAGGAATTTTCGTACATTTTCGATGATCATTTCTTTACAATGCGAGATATCGCAGAATACTTAGATTAGACTTCCTGAATATCGTGAATACCGAGATTGATATTTTGATGCGAGATTTCATTCCTAACGACAACCCTGCATCACACATACCTGCAACCTCTCAGAGTCGATCGTAAGTAGTCTAAAAATATTGAGGTAGATTACCAGCAGTTCAAGTTTGAGCACCCCTGTTTTATAGGAACCGCAACTCGATCAATTTTAATTCACATCAAGCATTCAACCCAAAATTAAATTCAAAATAGAGAGAAGTCGATAACCAATCAATCAATCAATCCCTTTAATTGTTCTGCATAAACATAAATTGTTGTCATCATACATAAAATACATAGAAACAAACAGTGTAAACAGAATCAGACAATAAAGACGAAATCAGTTGAGAAAAAATTGTCCTCAAAATACTCCTGGAGGGTTATTTTCAAATTTCAGAATAATATGTTACTTTTGAATAAATTATTGGTTAGCTTGAGGTTTTATTTCTCTATTTTGCTCCTGAAGAAAAATTAGAGCCAATAGAAATACAAATGATAGGAATTTTCGAGATCTCGCACAATACCAAGATTTCGAAAGATTAGAATCCCTGAATATCGCGAATATCGAGATTGATATTTTGATGCGAGATTGCATTTCCTATTACCGTTGCCTCCTTCTCAAAGTTTGAAACATACAACCATCTCATCCCACTTATGGCCTTCAGTTTATTTCTGGCCCCAGTTTTCAGTTCGATGGATTTGGATATGAGTGTTCTATTGTAATAAAAGCTGTAGAGCTGTACCACTCGTTGCAAAACTTAAAAGAAGAACACTAACAAAACTATTCTAGTCAACAGAATACCAGCGTTCTCTTGTGAGAACTTCTAATGAATTTTACAGAATAATACAACTAATCTGTCCACTCTTATAAATTGCACTCAATTCCTTTAAATATCTCTGGCGTCTTCTCATATCGTATGTGTGCCATAACGACATTACGGTATCTCCAATGCAGAGGTTTCATAGCCAATTGGGGTGCTCCACAGCGGCTATTAATAGCCGCTTAGATAAATCGACCTTACTGTGCCAAGATACCTTACGTAAACGTAAGTTTGCGATAATAGCCAATCATTCGTGATATGCAATGTTCCAACTTAATCATTCTCTTCAGTCAATATTAGAATGATCCATAAATTCCATAGTTAAGAAAAATCTTTCTGATTTGATATATATTTTCTAGATAAACGAAGTTGTCCTAGTTGGTGGATCAACACGCATTCCGAAAATCCAGACTATGTTACAGACACTCTTTCAAGGTAAGGCTCTAAACAAATCTATAAATCCCGATGAAGCAGTCGCCTATGGAGCCGCAGTGCAAGCAGCCATCTTGGTGGGAGACAAATCGGAAGCAGTGACGGATCTCCTGTTACTGGACGTTACACCTCTCTCCTCGGCATTGAAACAGCTGGAGGAGTTATGGCCACTATCATAACGAGAAATTCGACCATTCCCATAAAGCATTCACAGGTTAAATCCTTCAACTTGCTATTTTTTTTAACAGTAGTGTAGACCTTTCCCCAAATCTTCTGAATTCATTATGAACCCAGTGAAATGGGAAATTAGCAATGTAATATTACAGTTGTCCTGTTTCCTACGTGAAAATAGCCTTACCGAACAATCTCATCCCTTTGGCGACAGTGGCTCTAAATATCATACAAGTTTGGAGCAAAAGCTTATTGTCTCCATGGAATTTGATTCCATGATTGATTAGAGATTTCGTCTGTTTGGCTATTCATGATTATTCCAGAAAATTTTCTTTATCCTACCCATCTATTTCATTTTCTATTCCCGCACAATAGAGATTGTTTTTTTTATATTCACAACTTAAAAGGTCCGAGAATTGTACCGAAAAGATGTTCGGTGAAAGCAAGTTCCACAGCATAGATAGATAGATAGATATCATATGAGTGAGGGCTGCCCAGCAGCCCAGCAACTGCGACCCAGGTGTCTATTGTGGCGCACTCTGTCCTAAATTTTATCCACGAGCTCCATCCTTCTCCCAAAGGATACGAGTTTCGTGGGTGAGGGCTTAATAAACTCAGTCAGCTTCAGTTTGCTAGATCCAAAATCTTTCATCCTGACTCTGTCCCCAGTTGGCCCTCGAACATAACATGCTCCATTGAATTCTATATCTTCTTCACATAGCCTACATGAAGGATCCTCAATCAATCCTAACTTATTTAACTGTTTTCTGAGGCGACAGCGCCCCTTTAATATGGCGGTTAAAACTCTCAGTTCCAACCTAGTGAGTTTGAGCCAGGCCTTGGCTCTCTCAGTGAAAGGTCCACTCATGGCTCGTCGAGCGTGTCTGAGACCTACGAGACTCATCCAATGATCACGTACCCTCAGGTCCAACCATTGGTTATTTTCCATCCTTGCAGTCTTCAAAGGAATTCCATGAATGCCAGGCCAGTTCCTCGAGCAGTCAATGAGTCCGCCTTCTCATTTCCTTTAATGCCCGAGTGACCAGGTACCCATATTAAACGGAGTGTGCTCCACTCTCCTAGTTTGTCAAGAGTGGAGCGACATTCCTGCACCATAAGTGACGTACAAGTATCGGATGTCAATGCCACTCCATACTAACCCTGTCTACAAGAGAATTTTCATAGAGAGAGGTACGTGGCTGTGCTAGTTGGACCGTCCGTGGATGAGAGTTTTCCGCGAGCCTAGTTTTTCTTTGAAACTGGATTCTTTCCGGGACCAAAATCAGTCACTTTTGAGCTAGAAGCTGGAGATCACGCATGATCTCCGGGTGGTCAATGGGGCTCTCTTCCTGTTCTCTTCTGGATACTATCTGATGACTGTTGGGTGTGGATCTCCACACATGGGAACAGTGTTCCAGATCAGATCACACATGTGCTTTGTATCAAATCATCAGCTATGATGAATGAAATAATAATAATAGAAGAAGACAAAATAACGGAGAGGCAGAAAGAACGTTGTCTGGAAATATCTGAAACAGATAACAAAAAGCAGTTACTTCACCTTGTAGTCACTTTTGAGCTAGAAACTGGAGATCACGCATGATCTCCGGGTGGTCAATGAGGCTCTCTTCCTGTTCTCTTCTGGATACTATCTGATGACTGTTTGGGTGTGGATCCCCACACATGGGAACAGTGTTCCAGATCAGATCACACATGTGCTTTGTATCAAATCATCAGCTATGATGAATGGAATAATAATAACAGAGGAAGACAAAATAACGGAGAGGCAGAAAGAACGTTGTCTGGAAATATCTGAAACAGATAACAAAAAGCAAAGAATTCACACAGAAATTCAACTAAGAGAAATATCAATAACAATTTCAGAACAAGTAGTAATTGAAGCCGTTGAAACGCAGAAGTTAGGAAAAGCTGCTGGAATTATGAATCCCACTGAAAATGTAAAGAAACTTGAGAGAAAAAGGAATAACAGAGCTGTGAAAAAAGAAGGTACCAAAAGAATGGAACACTGGAACCATGTCACCTTCATACAAAAAAGAGATATATAAGAAAATGTCAAAATTATAGGGGATAATATTGATCATCTTGTCAACAAAAAACTTTTGAATTTGGGAGGCTTTTACTTGGTAAAATTCCATTACCAATAATAAAATACTGTGTTTTATTTTATTAATAATTGCGATTCGTAACGCATTTCACTACACTAGACGAATGAATGTAAAAAATAAGAATGAGAATATAAATATAAATGTTCAAGAGTAATTACTCAAGAACATTTATATTTATATTCTCATTCTTATTTTCTGTGCATTCATTCGTCTGAAGAAGCTACGATGTAGTGAAACGCGTTACGAATCGCAATTATTAAGTAAAATTCCTTAAAACACAGTACTTGTTTTTTATTAACAAAAAACTTGCTAGAATAATTGAGACAATAATGAGGGAACAAATAGAGAATCAACTAGAAGAAATAGAGTACATATTTACAAAAAGTAGAAGTATGCAGGACGCCATATTCATAACTAGACACACCATAAAGAGATGCATTAATACGTGGAGTAGGTTCATGTTCGTTTCTGAGGAAATTCGTTGTCCTTGCATGATAAGAGGAAGTTCTATATCATCGTGAATGAATTTCTGACCAAAAATTCAACAAGTACTATCGAGCAACCACCGTATTCACCTGATACGGCTCCGGTCATCTTTTTTCTTTTCCAAAACTCAAATTACCACGTTTTAATTCGATAGAGGACATAAAAGAGAATTAGCGGCGAGAACTGAAGGGTTCGAAAAAGGTTTTGATGATTGGATTATTCCTTACTTTGAAGGCGATACAATTGGATGAAAAGTAAATATTTTGTATTTCATTAACCAATTCTTGGTACTTTTTAGACAGAATGTATGTATAGTGTATAGTTGGCACAAGTTTTTTCGTAGTAATTATTTCCATATCGTAGTAAGTGAAACTATTCCGATTCATTTTTTTTGTTATTCTCTTCAGATCTTCACAACTTATGCGGACAATCAACCTGGCGTGCTGATTCAGGTTTTCGAGGGGGAGAGATCCATGACGAAAGATAATAATCTGTTAGGCAAATTCGAGTTGATTGGAATTCCACCCGCACCAAGAGGTATTCCACAGGTAAGACCATGATCATTCCTTTGAGAATATTTCAACCTGGCACTGTTGAACATATATTATATCAAATTGAGTGCAGTTAGCTAATTACTGCTACCGAAAATTCGAATAAAATAGAAGATACCAATTATGACATTTTGGCCTAAGTCATTCCAAACCCCTGAATTGCTAATCGAAGCTCCTGTTCATGATGGAAGACGATTTGACGCAGGAGATTTCTTTTAGGGTGTCCCACATGTTCGATTGGATTCAGATCTGGGGAGCAGGATGGCCACGGTAGAAGATCGATATCATTCTCTTCGAGAACGTTCCAGACAACTCTTGCACGATGAGGAGGGGCATTATCTTGTTGGAAGAGTGGAATTTCACCCATTGTTTGGAGATACGGTACCACTACAGGTAAAACTATCTCATTTGCGTAAAAATTTCCCGTTGGGTTGTTCTGTATGAAAACGAGGTCAGTTCTTCCACCAAGGCGTATACCTCCCCAAAACATCACTGATCCACCTCCCTGTCTAACAACTTCTCGAGCATGCTGGTGACGGTTTTGCTTTCCAGGTTCCCTCCATATTCGAATTCTTCCCGAATCGGGATAATAACTAAATCTAGATTTATCACTGAAGAGAACTGTGGCCCACCTCTCTTGATCAAAGTTTATGTGTTCTTGGCACCAAGCTAAACGAGCAGCGCGATTTCAATGGGTCAGCTGTGGAACTCTTAAAGGACGTCTGGAGTGGAGTTGACCTTCATGCAGTCGATTTCTCACAGTTTGGTCGAAAATTTGTACATTATGAACTCGTGATAGCTCTAGAGCTAATTGAGATGCTGTGGTTGTACGATCCCTTCTGGCTTGTAAAACCAAAAATCGGTCTTGGTCGACTGTAGTAATCCTGAAACGACCTGTATGGCGTTCTTCTACGCTACCTGTTTCATTGAAACGCGACCATAAACGGTTTATGACACTTGAGCTACTTCCCAGAACCCTGAATACTTCCCGTTGTGAGCTCCCAGCTTGGAGCATGCCAACGGCTCGTAACATATCTTCTCTAGTCAAATGTCGCCTTTCCATGGTCGAATCACAAAACTTGAATCTTTTATTTGTGCTTACAACAGAAACAAAGTGCCAACTAACTGATTTCAAACAATGAATACATGAAATGATTATAAAGCAGCGTCGCATCTGCAGCATTTTTAGTTTTTTATAAAAAAAACTGAAATCTGTTGTGGCACTCTACATAATTTGGTGAGAAATTGATGCAGGTGTTCATTTCTTAAAAAAAATCATCCATATTGATCGTTCTGGATACGATATATCGATATTCAGAAGTGTTCCCTAGACTTCTTTGAAGTGTTTCCTACCTACCTAGGTAGGGTGTACCGTAGCATGTGTAGATATTAGCTTTCCGCATAGTATACATTATTTTAGTCAAGGTTTGGGTTAGGTTTAGTTAGGTTCTTCTCTATACACTGCTCAAAATGGTCTACGAAACAACAAGATTATTTGAATAATTTTAATGAATACCACTCTGATATCTTTGTAAATGCAGATTTTGCACCTGGTGCACTTACGTAGTTGATCAAAACTGCAGTGGATGTTGATTCAAGCAGATCAACTTATGTTTTCATAAAAAAATACAAATATTGAAAAGATACCGTAGAATGCGATATTTACTATTCTTCGAAAATTCAGTTCATTTCGTTATTTCCTTTGAATGATACTGAATTCTTGTGAGTTAGGGTTTTAGAAAATGGTGCAACGTCGACATTTAACGTGAGATGAAAAATCACGTGCAGTGGGTATGATTGAAGGTGGTAGTTCTCAGAGCCGAGTAGTGGGTGAATTTGCGGTGTCAAAAAGTGTGATAAGTCGGTTATAGAAACGGTATCTGGATACTGATGATGTGAAGGAAAGACACACAGGTCCTAGAAAAGAAACTTCACCTGCACAAGATAGATTTAATGTGCTTCAAGCCAGACGGAATGCTTCAATTACAGCTCGTGAAATTTCTAGAAATTTCCAAGATACTCATGGAGTAGCCATTTCGGACGAAACTATCGGAAATCGTCTTCATAAAGCTGGTCTTCATTCTCATCGACCAGTCAGAGTTAGAGACCTGGAAATGGCGCAGCCCGACTAGCATGGGCACAGGAGCATGTTGTTTGGGGTCAACCAGAATGGGCCAACGTTCTTTTCACCGATGAGTCTCGGTTCGGGTTTCACCGGGATAGTAGAAGGGTAAGGGTATAGCGTCAAAAGGGTCCATTGGAAAGGCTCAGCACTTCCAGGAAGTACACAGGTACAAAGGTGGATCTGTATTGGTATGGAGTGGAATCGCATTGCATAATAAAACAGACCTCATTTTTCTTCAAAGGAATATGGATCATCAAGTCTACATTGATAATGTTCTCCAACTTGTAGTTTTACCATTTCGAAACACGGCTGGACCAAATTTCTTATATATGCATGACAACGCCCCTCCACACACTGCACACCTAGTATGAGAATGGTTTCAAAGAAGAATATCAATATTTTACAATTTCCACCACAGTCTCCCGACCTGAACCCCATAGTGCATGTTTGAGACATCCTTCAGCGGAGGCTTGATGGCGAATATTCAAGGTCGTCCAGCTTTTGAGTATGCCGATTCACTGTGAAGAATACAAATTGCAAATTGCAGTATCCGTAGATTCAGCAGGTCATCTCTGGTAGCAAGATTTAGAGGTGTATATCCCTTATCAGCCAACGATACCACTCTATGGAGGTTAGAACTGAGAGCTTTTACAGAGAAGAATTCTCTGAGATTCTTTATCTGTTCGGTGTGTAAATTGACAACATCTATTAATCCGCGTCCTTCTTCTTTCCGCTTCAAAGTTGTTCGTATCACAGACGATTTTCGATGATGATGTACTTCGTTAGCATCGTTCGGGTCTGCCTTTGAATATCGTCCAGTTTTGTCTTAGTACATCTGATTATTCCAAATGAGTAAAGCAACATTGGAATGGCGTAGGTGTTAATTGCCTTGAGTAGATTCCCGGATTCAACATTGAATTTAGCACAATCTTCAGACGCTGACTATATTCTGAATGAATCTTCTCCTTCGATTGTTTTTGGTCTAACAATCTGGCTTGTTGGTATCCTAGATATTTGTTTGTTTCGCCATCTCTCATGCATTGTATAATATCACCGTTTAGCTGTTGTGTTTCACCATCTATGACTTTCTCCCTTTGAATGTTCAGGGTCTTACGTTTTTCAATCCCGAATTTCATATGAAGATCTGCCGAGAACTTACTGACAGTTTTCAGCAGATGATCCAATTGCTTCTTGTTCGAATCATATAATTTGATGTCATCCATAAACAGCAGGTGGGAGATTGTATGATAGTTTCCATCTGTTTTTATCCTAAATTATTGGGGACAAAGGGTTCATAGCTAAACAGAACCATAGTGGACTCAAAGAGTCTCCTTGAAAAATTCCACGACGTATGGGTATCTCATCGGTTTTAATTGACCTATTATTTATGTTGTCCTGCAGAGACGTGCGCCACTATGTCATTGTTGTCTTCAATAATTCTACCAGGGCTGGATGAATTTTGTATATCTGCAATACTTTGACAAGCCAAGAATGAGCAGTACTATCGAATGCATTCAGATAATCGAGAAAAGCTGAATGAACAATCCTACTCGATATCACGCTGCATCCGTCACTAACCGAGGAGACTGTGACTCACTTTCCGAACAAGACCATTTTCTAAATCTTGAACGCGACAAGAGGTTATGATGATACATTGTCGATTCACTCGTTTATTCCTTATATTGTACATCATTGGATAAGTGGCATTTTATACCTACAGGTTCAGCTTGGGTACCTCGGGTTCGCTAAGCCCGTACTGAGAAACAATGTTATTGACACCCGGAGGGGCTATTATTATTGGTATTATTATTATTAATGCTTCAATATGTGAACATAAAAAACAACAAAGCATTCAATAACATAAGATATCAAAATTCTTCATTATTGCGACTAAGGAAAGAAAATCAATCTGTTGGAATGTCTGAAAATCAATAAACTTCGTAAAAACCCAAGTGAAATCACCCTTAATAGACAGCTAGACATTAATACCTCTCCACTACTTAATTTGTAATTAGGCTAGTATCTGCATAAGTAAGTACGTTTCCTGTAGTTGACCACTTGAAAATGACTTGACGTTCGAAAACGGACGTGTTTGAAAAAATAAAATTGTGGAAAGTATAAAATATATTTTACTTCATCTTCGTTGAGAATAAACTTGCATAAAATAAATTGAGCATCAATATTACTCATTTCTAATAAGTACTTCACCTATTCTCTTAACCCATTTCTCTGTACCTTCATATGAGAAAATTAGTAACTTTATATTTAAGTTTTGAGCTCATACTTTTCTGATGATGAGCGAAAGTTCGAAATAACTACAACGTTGAATAAACTGTTCCATTCTAAACAGTGATATTTTTTACGTAGTAAAATTCTCAATTCTCATAAATAAAACAGAATTAGGTACCCGAATGAAACTTCACTTTATGTATTTACTTATTTATTTATTTATTATACTTTAATACATCATAATTGACATTATATGTGTATAAAGTTGAACGGGAAACCCCCAATCCATCCTAATGTCGAACAAAAAATTTCAAATATTGAACAAAACATAACTTTACATAAAACAACATCAGAAATTTTCAATGACAATCCATAAGACGCGAAATGAAAGCAAGCAATCAACAACGAAAACATGAATGCCACCGCTACAAAAGGAGCGCCAATCGCCTTTTCAATGAACGCAGCGAAACGGCAAAGAGATCAACCTGGGTGTGTATTTTGTTCGCAATAGCAACCGAGCGATCTGTGAAGAAGTTCCTTGAGTAATTCGTTCGGCAAATTCTTTCCTAAACAATGGTGAAAATCTTGCAACATTGAAGTTGAATAATATTAATAGTTCAGGACAATCTATTAGACCATTAAGAATTTTATATAAGAGACACACATCAGAAATGCTTCTTCTACATTTGAGTGATTTCAAGTTATATCTTTCACTCAGCACAATTATTGAGCGCTCCCAGATGGTCAGTCCAGATCGAAACGCCAAGTATCGAAGACATCTTCGCTGCACCCTTTCAAGGCAATGCCTTCTTCGTAACATTTGATATGTGTTCGTTAAAATTCAGAGCATCATCGAGTGTGATCCCCAGATCTCTGACCGAGCTGACGCGGGCCAAAATCTGCCCTCCAACATCATACCGATATTCAATTTTCTCTTTGCATCGTGTATATGTGATAACAGAGCACTTGCTAAGGTTGAGATAGAGATTGTTCTGTTCAGTCCACTCATAAAGACTGTCTAACTGACTCTGCAGATATTCAGCATCAGAAACACTTTTAACAATCGAATAAACCTTCATATCATCGGCAAAGAGAAGGAAAGCAGTTGACAAAATTCGTCCAACGTCGTTAACAAAGATGTTAAATAGAAAAGGCCCAATGTGAGATCCCTGGGGAACACCGGAACTCACACGAATCTTTTTTGAATAAAAGTTTTGTACCGAACTATCTGCTTCCGGCAGTATAAAAAACTACGAATCTATTCCAGTAATGACCCCCTTATCCCGAGTGCAAAGAGTTTACCAATAAGCAGATTGTGGTTCACTTTATCAAACGCCTTGGAAAAGTCGGTATATATGGCGTCGAGCTGGTACCCCCATCGAAGCGCTTCACGATATCACTGGTGAAGAGAAGTAAATTAGAGATTGTGGAGCGTTGCTTACGGAACCCATGTTGTTCTTTTATGATAACTGATGTGCACACCCAAGATAAATAATTGCTTATCATGCACTCCAATAATTTGGACAACGCAGATTGAATGCATATTCCTCTATAGTTAGAAACAACTGATTAATAGCCTGATTTGAATATGGGAACCAAAAAACTCAACTTCCAAAATGATGAGAAAACCCTACTTCTCAACGACAAATTATAAATGTCACATAACGGACCAACCAAAGTGAAAATACATTTCTTCAAGATAAAAGTTGCATCCAACTGAAGTTTTGAGCTTTGACCCACTTATCAACTCAAAAATTTCGCTTTGTGTGAACTGTATTGACGATGAATCCAACCTTATCATATTCAAAATAGGGTGACACGACATACTACTTACCATACACTTTAGAGAAAAAATCAGCAAAACGATTAACTATTTCACCTCCGTCTGATGAAATTACACCCCCGTACTCCAAGGTATTCGGTAATTCATGCGAATACTTCTTGTGAAACCAAAAGTTCTAGGGACTCGACCTGATATCTGCCTCAGCAGAATCAATATACCTGGAATACAAACAAGATCCAAGCTCATGACAACCAGCTCTAAGCTCCCTGAATTGCAAATAATCCTCACGAGATCCCGTTCTCTTATACTGCCTATGAGCTCTATTTTTGCGTCTCACCATATGTATAAGCTCGGAATTAAACCATTTTGGATATCTACTAGGTGCAAAAGTCTTTAGAGGTATAAATCGATACATTGCCTCGTACATATTATTATAAAACTTACATACTGTCCTGTCGATATCATTGTTGTCTACAGACCAATCACAAGAGCCTAAAAAACTATTCATTCCGATATAATCACCCCTGTTGAACATAAACTGAACATCCCTGTAGTCCAAACGCTTTTCTCAGCCAAAAATGGCACATCTATATGAAGGGCAACATGATTGCTACAATTGTTCACCGATAAATCCGAAGCGACACCAACTACTGTGGAATCGATATCACTAAACACAAGTCTAATAGTCTGTTTCGAGAATTTACACATTTGTTCATCTGAACATTATAATGTCCACGTTGAAGAAACCGATCACCTGGATATCGTAGAGAAACCTCCTCAATGGCTGAGCAGTGTGCCGAATATACATCTTCATTGGCGTTTGGGGGTATGTAAACACAGCCTAAGATCATTCTGTCAGTATTATTAGACACAAGCAAGAAAAGCTGCTCAACACTTCTCTGTGAGATTCCAATAATTTTGGCATTGAGTGTCGAGCGTATTAAAATGACAACCCCACCACCCATCTTTTTAGATCTAGTGAGATCATTTATATCTATTCTTAAAACCCTGTATGAGGAAGAAACATCCGCATCATAAAACGAAGAGTTAAGCCAAGCATCAGTAATAACAACAATATCGTACGATGCGTGTGCAAGGATCTGAAATATCGATTTGAGTTTAGTACGTATACCACCAGCATTCTGATAACACAGCTGTACAAAAAAATTTTTTTATTGTTGCCCTGGATATCATCGCAAATTTTTATGTTTTCAAGTGCCCAGATTACGAATATATTCATGAAAGTTCTCAATGTGCTCGTATTTTCATGATTTTTGCATTTCTTATATTTTGAACAATTATAAGCTTGTTACAAATAAAATTTAATTTTCCAGTCATGATTAGGCTTCTGCGCAACTTTTTCGCGCATACAAACATCACCTGATCCTCACTCTCAGACCCCTTGCTCCACAGAACAGCTGAGATTTCAGTTATTTGACAATATTGAAGTACATATACACGTAAATCTGGATAAAGTGTCATGGATTAATATTTTGTTTCAATTACTGAATGTCCATTCTTATATATTTGTCTTCTAGTCTAAAATATGGGTTCGTCACGAAGAAAGTGTAAATATTGTAGTGATTTATTTTGTTATATTTGCGGTGTTTATATACCAAAAAACAAAAAGAAATATCACAGACTTTGTCAAGGAGACTTATGTTGAATATTTTGGTTTCAAAATGGACAAATTAGGTAAACCATGGGTTCCTAATAAAGTTTTCAAGTCCTGTGTTGAGTCTTTACGGTTGTGGAAAAAAGGTGAACGTTCTGGATTAGACTTTGGTATTCCTATGATCTGGATGGAGCCTACGAATCATTTAGATGATTGTTACTTTTGCGTAGTAGATGTTAAAGGTTTTAATCGAAATCAAACGTGGAGATACCCAGACTTACAGTCTACGAAATGTCCGGTTCTACACAGTGAAAATCTCCCTCGGCCCATATACATTTCAAAAGTAATTCGCATGCCCTCAGAAACAATGATGTTACCAAATTCACAGAAATCGGGACCATCTACTAGTGGAAGTGAATGGGAAGGTGAAACATCTACGCCAAAGTTATTTTCTCAAAATGAACTCAATGATTCAATACGTGATCTCAATTTATCAAAACAAGGATCAGAACTGTTAGCCTCAAGATTGAAAGAAAAAAATTTATTGGCACCAACAGTAACAATTACAACATACAGAACGCGAGAAAAAGAGTTATTACAATTTTTAGTGAAAATGAAGGATCAGTGTATTGTAATGATATCGCGAAGCTGCTTATAGACATGGGTTTAAAGAGTACAAATCTACTGAATGGCGCCTTTTTATTCATAGTTGCAAAAGAAGTTTAAAATGCGTCTTATTGCACAATGGAAATAAATTTGCATCAATTCCAATTGCCCTTCAACGAAACTCAAAGAAGAATATGAAAATGTAAAATTAGTTTTAGAGAAAATTAAATGCTCTGAGCATCAATGGCCGATCTGTGTGGATTTAAAATGGTTAATTTTTACTTGGCCAACAAAGTGGATATACAAAATACCCTTGCTTTATTTGTATGTGGGATAGTAGAGCAAAGCAACTTCATTGGGAACAAGATGTTTGACCTGTAAGAAATTCTTTAACTGTCGGTAAAGCCAACGTAATAAGGAGCCGCTGGTGAGCAGAGACAAAATCATACTTCCACCATGACATATTAAGTTAGGTATGATTAAGAAATTTGTAAAAGCGTTGAACAAATACGGCAATTGATGAAAGACTCAGATTTTATCAAAGTTATGACTGTTCCGGGAAGTAAAGCTTGGAAAAGTTTTGTGTTGGTTGT
Source organism: Cryptolaemus montrouzieri (assembly GCA_013387265.2). NCBI lineage: Eukaryota > Metazoa > Arthropoda > Insecta > Coleoptera > Coccinellidae > Cryptolaemus > Cryptolaemus montrouzieri. Next base: position 5,567,210 of record JABFTP020000165.1, read on the forward strand.
TGAAAATTTCCTAGGTAACCATAAAGCAGCAAATTATGAAGAAATTGTGCAAAATATGCTGACAAACTTTCAGACTTTAGGAGCAAATATAAGTATTAAGTTACACTATCTCCGCAATTATCTAGATAAATTTCCGGATAATTTAGGAAGTTATAGTGAGGAACAGGAGAGCGGTTTCATCAAGATCTAAAAGTGATGGAAGAAAGGTATCAAGGTCGATGGGATTGTCACATGATGGCAGATTACTGCTGGTCTTTGAAAAGAGATTGTCCCCTGAAAAATTATAGAAGAAAAGCTCATAAAAGGCGTTTTATGGAAATATGAAATATATTTTCGACATTTTCCTCTTTATTTACTTCGATGTATCCGAATTTCTCAAAACATAACTGACATTATAAATATATCTGTTATTTTGTTTCTTGTTTTACGATTTTTGTCATGTAAAATGAAAATAAAGATTTAAAAAGAAATCAGAGCAAATCCTACAAAATCATTGATAGTTTCACGAATTGTGTGCATAAATAGACCCAAAATCATTTTCATATCTAGGGCAACAAAACCATTGTAGACCAGTGTAATATATACTAAGATGTAATGGGGGTGTTTTTAGTGTTTTTCGTAATTGTGGGGATTCCCCGCGCGAACTTCACATGAAGATCCTTTTCACCATCTTTTTCACGTTGTTCCAACTTCCCCAAAACTCTCTTCAAACGAGTTTTCTGCATAACAGTCTGATCGGGACTCATTGAAATATCTCGACCATAACTTTCCATTATTCTTGATTTATTCCTCAAAACTGTCCTAGCAATCCCTAAATTCGACAAGACAATCTTCATTGGTCTTGGTTTAGTGCCTGTTTTACCAACACGTATCACATTTTCAATAACATCTTCTTTGATATCTATCATATCTACAATCTTCACAACCTCAGCCTCATCATGTAGAATTCTCTCATTCAGGCTTTGGCTATTGGACTCATTCAACTTGTACACCATTACGTTATTTACTTTAGAATTTCTTTCATTAATCTCCGCAATGAGTTCTTCAGGATCACCATTAACTTCTGGAACATTTTTCATAGAATTTTTCAAAGTTTCTATCCCACTCTCATTGCTCTCTTTTAACATCACAAGCTCCTCCTTCAGTTTCCTAAATTCCCGTTCCAAATCATCGAACCTTCTCAAAATGAGACCCTTTTGATTGCGAGGCGACACTCTGAACAGAAAAAAAAAGAGTGCGCTTTTTTAAATCCATCACACGTTTCTCAGATCCTCCAACACCAGAGCACTTTTCATGAAACGCTCTACTGCAGGAGTCACACACTATAGCCCTGTCCATGTTCGACACCCCCTTACACCTCTCGCAGACCGACGACATTACGGAAAACCTAACACGACCCTGTCCAAGAAAAGAATTAGAAGACGAGAGACAAAACACCTGCTAGATATGTGTAGAATGAACAATGTTTGTTTGTTTGTTTTTCCTTTAACGTGCTCTATTTCTGCCTTTCGGCTAATGACACGCCGGGGAATTCTGTCACCTCACTAACCAGGGAATTTTGCCGAACCCCTCTCGTGTCGAGGGAAGGGATCTTTAATGTCCAATACATCACTGTTAGACAGGACCGACAGCTTTACATCTCCTCCGAAAGATGGACACTCAAGCGATTTCCAGAATCCGAAAAATCGCACCGACTTTGTGGGGATTGAACCCAGGTAACTCTGCGTATGAGACGAGCATCATGTCCCATACGCCACCGAGCCGGCTATGAACAATGTTATTTCAATCAGACGATTCATAAATTAAAATCTAACTGACTAATGTATTATTATGTATTGCTGGATGTTACCCGTTGTATTGTAATTTTCTTGGGATTGAAATGGTCTTTCATAATGTCTTTTCGATTGCGCCAAACAAAAATCAAATTTAACCGTAGACATTTTGCCCAATAACAACTCGGTTGTCGTGTTCACAAAATGAACTTTTTTCTCGACGTAGCAAACAATTTGACGGTTTCCAATTTTCAACTGACGAACAAAGTTTTGTTTTCCTTTTCGCGATCTTCACATTTCCTTCCCGTCTGAAGTTGGCTCTCGGCGAAATTACGAATTCGCTAATTCGCCTCAGGTTACTCTGGACATGGCTTTATAAAATCCATTACCGAAACAGCACTCCGCACTGACGTTATTCTTTCGAAATATAAAATGAGATTCATGGATGCCGAAATAACTTTCGGCAGAAATATCAGCCATGTGTATCGTTTGTGTTCCTTTGCAGCGAAGTTGATCCCTCAAAACGGTTATTTACGAGAGAACAAAACAATTATAGCAGATGCGTGTTTACACAAATACTTTCAGTAACGTTTCCATTCCTTTTTTTTTTTGCTTATTTTATGTCTGTCAGTCGCTTCACGAGGGTCAAATCGTAATTTCGTTTCGAAATGTATCTCTTTCCATCAGAAACATGAAATATAAAAATTCCAACGCTGTCCCTTCTCTGCAATAAGTTGTGAAATTTCATTTTGTTGGCAATCTGGAATTCACTTCTAATATGATTATAGGAAATCAAACTATGTATTATACTATCACAAGAGATTTATTGAAAATTAAGATTGCAATTTCCGTCTCTGGACCATTTTCAGCTGACAACAAGTATTGAACTGAAATTGAAATACAGGGTGGGGCGTTTTTGAAATGAGAATAACTAAGCTATTTTTAACGTAGAACATTTTTAATTACGGAAAATGAAAAAAAAATTGGGATATTCCAGAATGGTCGAATGTTCTCTTTTCCGACGAGTCCAGGTTCTGTCTAGTATCAAATGATAGACGCATGCCTGTATACAGACGACCTGGGGAACGGTATCAGCAATGCAATATTCGGCAAACCGAAAACTTTGGAGGGGACTCAGTAATGGTGTGGGGAGGCATTTCTTTCCATGGTCGAACTGAGTTAGTCCTAGTGAATAATGGAAGAATGACAGCGGCCAGATACATCGCAGATATTCTTGAACCCATGTTGTACCCTTTGGCCCATTGATTGTCGAAAACTTCATTTATATGCATGATAATGCTCGGCCTCATGCAGCTAGAGTAGTTACAGAATTTCTGCAAAATGCCGAAATTGATATTTCAAGATGGCCAGCCAGAAGTCTCGACTTGAATCTCATAGAATATGTTTGGGACAACCTGGGGTGGCAAATTCAACAACGTAGGATGCCTTGTAGAACACTCCAACAACTAGAAAATCTGCTTCCTGAAATTTGGAACTCAGTGACTCAAGAGTACATCCAAAATTTGTTTGAGGGGCTTTCGAGACGTTTTCTGGCAGTAATTAGGGCCCGGGCAGGAAACACTCGATTTTGAAAATGATTAGTAATCATTCGACTCAATATAGCTAAATAATAATTTATGATATATACAGTGTGTTCCAACGAAAATTTGACCCCCTATAACTCCGAAATGAGTAACATTAGCGAAAAACACCAAGACACGTCGATTTTTGTTTCGAGGGGAGCATTTTCGAAATAATTCGAAACTTCTCAGATCAACCCCCTACCCCCAGCAACCCTAATTTCGAAATTCATCATAGGGAATAAGGGTCGAGTGGCACCTCACTGTAAAGGTCTGTCAATTCTCCATTCTGATTTGTCATTTTTAGAATTTTAAATTAACATACAGGGTGTCCCAACCGAGGGTAAAGTTGAATTCCTGCAAATCCCAAATACTAAATGAAATCGATTTATTTTGGCATAATGCAAGCGCAGGTTTATGCTCGGTCTAGAAAAACGACCTACACTTGTGAATTTGGAGTTGGTGCAATCAACCCCTATTTCCAGCATCCCCAACTCAAAAATCATTCGATCGAAAATAGGTCAAGTGGCACCTCGTTGGAAAGGTATTTCAATTTTCTCTTCGAATTTGGTATTTTCGAAATTCAGAATCAGCATACAGGGTGTCCCGGAGCAGGAACACTGAAAACCCAAATAACTTTTTGAAACTGGTTCATTTCGGTATAATACGAGAACATGTTTATGTTTGATTCGAGAATAAGACTCTCTTGCGTGAATATGGAATTTTGCAATCAATCTCTTCCATTCAGCATCCCCAACTCAAAAAATCATACAAGTGATTACAGGTTGAGTGGCAAAGTTCCAGAAAGATTTTTCTATTTTCTGAATCACTGAGGCATTGGTTTCAGTTTGGCAATCGAGGTTTTCTGGCGTGAGGATCAGGATGAGGGGATGATGGGAAACTGATTGGATGCTCATCTAAACAGGAAAACGAGATTCATTGAACTTGTATTCAACTGAAAACAAGAAACTAAGTTGATTATTACAACAATTGTTCAAAATGACCTCCGCCCACCTCCATACAGTTATACAGGCGATTTTCGAACTCTCGTCTCACATTAGCGAAAACTTCAGGAGTCAAAAGTCGGCATTCTGTGATAATCCTCATCCGCAGCTCCTCCAGGTTTTCTGGTCTTGTGGCATAAACTTTAGATTTTAGATGGCCCCACAAAAAATCTAGGGATTTAAATCTGGTGACCTGGCTGGCCACTCAACAGGTCCTCTTCTACCAATCCACCTTCCTGGGAAATTTTCGTCTAAATATTGGCGCACCCGAGCATCATAATGCGGAGGAGCACCGTCTTGTTGAAAACGCATTTCGTCCTCAGAAAGAGTTGGATCGTTCTGTAAAATTTCTGTCAATCTAGGATGTATGTGTTCCTCTAACAACTGTAGGTAGCCATTTCCATTCAGATTACCCTCAATAAAGAAAGGCCCAACTAGATGATTGCCAAAATTCCTGCCCAAACGTTCAACTTCTGAGGCCTTTGCGTGTGGGCCTCTCTAAACCAATGAGGATTCTGTGTGTCCCAATATCGACAATTATGTCTATTCACTTCACCACTGAGCATAAAGGTGCTTTCATCAGAAAAACAGATGTTATTCAGAAAATTTGGATTAGCGTTTAGGTTTTCACTTAGATTTTCACAAAACTGTAAACGACGATCTGGATCATCTTCGTTTATTTCATGCACTAATTTTACCTTGTAGGGTGAAATTTGTGATGTTTCACGATTCTATGGACAGTTGTAGCTGATACACCAGTCAGACGAGATAGTTTTCTGATCGAAGTAGTATTCTCCATTTGTAGATGACCCACTACTGCCACTTCCGTTGCCTCATTTCTGACAGGACATGCCACTTCATGTTTTTGTTTGCCACCGAACCCGTAGCTAGGAATTTGTCAACCAAATATTTAACGTACTGGTGACTGACTCCCTTTCTCTTTCAGGATGGTTCCTATCGAATATCCTTGCCGTTTCTTTGGCACAACTGTTATTTCGAAAATACGTCGATACAATTTCGACCCTTTCCTCAGTGGAATAAACCATTTTCAGATTAATTTCAACTGACGAACAACAACAATAATGAGGAACTGATCTGAATAATAATAATATTTCATTGCAAAATGAGAAATAACAGATGACTGCACGCCAGATGGAAATGAAAAGATGTGAACATTTTCAATGCAGAAATCAGCTTTATTTCTTCGTAATTGATGCTCAACACATCGTACCCCAATACTTTTAACAGTTTCGAATTAATTTTAGTTGATAATTTCAAATGACGATATTGAATTTTTCGAAAGCGACATCCTGTATGGAGAGCCGAACTGAATGAAATGCTTTAATCATTCTGGAATTCAAAAACCTTTCTGAAGATATGCCACTTGAATTATTTGTATGATTTTCAAGTTGGGGATGCTGAATGGAAGGGGTTGATTGCAAAATTCTATAACCACACAAGAAAGTCCTATTCTCGGATCAAACATGTTCTCGTATACCGAAATGAACCAGTTTCAAAAAGTTATTTGGATTTTCAATGTTCCTGCTTCGGGACACCCTGTATGATGATTCTGAATTTCGAAAATACCAAATTCGAAGAGAAAATTGCAGTACCTTTCCAACGAGGTGCCACTTGACCTATTATCGATCGAATGATTTTGAGTTGGGGATGCTGGAAATAGGGGTTGATTGCACCAACTCCAAATTCACAAGTGTAGGTCGTTTTTCTAGACCGAGCATAAACCTGCGCTTGCATTATGCCAAAATAAATCTATTTCATTTAGTATTTGGGATTTCCAGGAATTCAACTTCACCCTTGGTTGGGGCACCCTGTATGTTAATTTAAAATTCTAAAATGACAAATCAAGGTGGAGAATTGACAGACCTTTTCAGTAAGGTGCCACTCGACCCTTATTCCCTATGATGAATTTCGAAATTAGGGTTGCTGGGGTAGGGGTTGATCTGAGAAGTTTCGAATTATTTCGAAAATGCTCCCCTTGAAACAAAAATCGACGTGTCTTGGTGTTTTTCGCTAATGTTACTCATTTCGGAGTTAGAGGGGGGGTCAAATTTTCGTTGGAACACACTGTATGTATGATAAATACACACACCACAAAAATTATCGCATCACCTGGTATTCTGAATTTCACAATCGATTAAGCAGCTCGATCGTAGTTTCTTTGTCAACATATGTTCTTGGACATATGAGGAGAAAAAATCTTATCTATGTAGTAACATTTGTTACCATATGATCTCAAACACGTCTGAAACTAGAACGACTTTATTTGACTATCAGTATTCATTCAGTTTCACTTCAGTTTTCACGCTAAATAAATGGTAAACTCTTCAATTCATCATAAAGTTTTAGGTATTGAAAATCAAAATTGACCTCTGCTATCGTTGTTGCTAAAACCGACAATCAATGAATTATGAATTTAATTTTTTTTTTTCTTATTTTCTTTATTTGATTATCAGTATTTATTCAATTTGTCTTCAGTTTTCACGATAAATTAATGCAAGCTTTCTATGTTTCTTGTTGATTTTCGAATCTTTGAATTTATTGTAATGGCTGCTGAACGTCCTGGACGCTATTTGAGTGATCTTGAAGTGGTAAGAATTGTAACACTTCTAGAGGAAGGGCGAAGCCAACATTACGTGGATAACTTGTTGAATATTAACCAAAGCACTATTTCAAGAGCAATTAATCGGTACCACAAAACAGGGGAATACGGAAGAAGGGCCGTACAGGGAGGGGGTTCAGGAATGATGTGGGGAGGCTCTTCTTTCCATAGTCGAACTGAGTGAGTCCTAGTGAATAATGGAAGAATGACAGCGGCCAGATACATCGCAGATATCCTTGAACCCCATGTTATACCCTTTGGCCCATTGATTGGCGAAAACTTCATTTACATGCATGATATTGCTCGGCCTCATGCAGCTAGAGTAGTTACAGAATTTCTGCAAAATGCCGAAATTGATATTTTGAGATGGCCAGCCAGAAGTCCCAACTTGAATCCCATAGAACATGTTTGGGACAACATGGGGTGGCAAATTCAGCAACGTAGGATGCCTTGTAGAACACCCCAACAACTAGAAAATCTGCTTCCTGAAATTTGGAACTCAGTGACTCAAGAGTACATCCAAAATTTGTTTGAGGGGCTTCCGAGACGTTTTCTGGCAGTAATTAGGTCCCGGGGAGAAAACACTCGATTTTGAAAATGATTAGTAATCATTCGATTCTAGTTGATTGGTCTCTTCGCGAATATTTGAAGATGGTAAAATTATTTAATTTTTCATTAACTCAAAATTGTATTTTTGAAATTGAAGTATTTTATACTTCTGAAAGTTACCAAGCGACTCCTGTATGACCAACCTAAAAGTTTATATTGTATTGTCGTAAAAGTAGGGTGATGCGAAATTTTTGTGGGGAGTGTATATAATCCACTAAGAAAGAAACAGGTTGGAAGCTGAGAAGGCTGCAATATTGCTATTTATTAATTATTAAATATAATTCACCAGTTTTAAATTTTAATTCTTGAACAAAGATTTTTTATTACGAAACTCGAAGCTTAAAATTCTGTTGTGTCATAATTAAAACTGAAAACTTTGTAATATTTTTCGAAAATATGATTAAATAAATAAGAAGTTGAAATTAAATTGATTGATTCTTGAATCTATTTATGCACTTAGAATTTAAATAATTATACTTTTAAAATCCCAAAATCCGCATCCGCATCAAATCTGCATCCACGGATGTGAGCTTCTAATAGGGTAAATTCGTTGGTGATGGCCGTACGGGAGGGATGACCAGTAGTAATATTTCCTAGTAACATTTGCTAGATGGCGTTGTGTTGCGATTAGTTCGCTTCATAGTATTGCTAAAATTTTATACTAGCGTCCTATTTTACAGTGAAATGGTATCCTTTCAATTAGTTTCTTTTGTTATTGTGTATTTTTCATACTTTTCATAATCATGTGTTCGTCTTAACCTCGTAATGGTGGTCGAATTGTTTTAAATTACTCATTACAATATTAAGTATGGCCATCTCTCCCATAAAAATATGAGAGATGGCCGTATATACTAGGGTTAGATGGCCATATTAGTTCAGATATTTATTCTTTTATTATAATTGTTTGTTCGATTGTTATATATTCCAAATAAATATCGAAGGAAGGCTGTTGCTAGTCGTGGCAATTGGAGTGAAGAATCACTAAAAAGCGCCATTACCTGCATCAAAAATGGAGAAATGTCAGTACAAAGCTTCCATCATCCATAATATACCTCGAAAACTCTTGAAAGTCGATACAAAAATAAAAATGATAAAAAAGGATGATCCTTCATCAATGCTTGGAGCTGAAAATGAAAAAACTTTCAACTCATATAAAAAAATGCAAGAAAGAGGTTTCCCATTGACATTGACGGATTTGAGGGAGATAGCTAGATAGCAGAAAAGTTGGAAACCATTACTAGCATAGCTTGTTGTAACGCAGAAGGTATGTTTTTGCCACCAGCGTGCATAATGAGGGGCAAGAACAAAATAAGCGAATCTGAAGAAGGTTTGCCCCCGGATCTCGTATGTTTATGAGAGACAAATCTGGTTAAATAACCTCAGCCGTATCTTTAGAGTGGCTCAAAATACATCATCTGTCCAGAAAACCAGCTGGAAAAGTTTTGTTGTTGCTTGGCAGACATTCCACCTATTGTAACTCAGTAGAAATGCTCGAATATTCCAATCAAAATGAAATAATTTGGCTATCCATGCCTAGCCATACTTCACATTATTTACAACCACTTGACCGGGCTGTGTTTCAATCTTTGAAACATCATTTTTACGAACAATGTCGACTGTGGTTAAATCAAAATGCAGGTCGCCGAATCACAAGACTGCCGTTTGGTTCTCTACTGAATCAGGCCTGGCGTTAGGCTGCTTCTACCGAAAACGCCATTTTTGGATTTAGGGCATGCTGAGTTGTGCCTTTTAATCCAGAGGCAATACCGGATTATGCTTTCCTTGAATCATCAGCTGCGCCTAACTCGACTCGTCGTTTAGCTACTGCAACCTTAACTAATACATCGTCATCTGAACCACTCGAAGTGCAACAAACTATGGAAAGTAAACGTATGGCGGGCACATCAACAGATCAAAGTAGAAAAGTAGCAAAGAAAGGGCTATTTCTCAAATTCTAAACGAAATCTCCTATTCCACAAAAGTTAACAGATGCCTGTAAACGTAGCAAGCAAGTTGGCAAGCTTTCAACTTCCAATGGGCATATAGCAAGAGAAGGGAAAAGGCAAATGTAGCAGTAGTCATCTCTCCCGTACTACTAAGACCAACTTCCCTGATGCGCCGGAAGAGATGGCCAACTAAGGTTCATTGAAAAGTGCATTTCAATTTTTGTTATTACCATAAAAATCTATAGCTTCTGTTAATTTTTAGAAAACTGATTATAGCTGATTATTTCAGAAATAAAGATTTCATCAAAACATCAATATTTCACATTTTATCATACTTTAAAAAAACAATGCCATCTCTAACGAATTTACCTAATCCGCATCCGCATCTGCATCAGCGGATGTCTAAATTTTTGCATCCGCAACAACCCTGGTCTATAATACTTAGTCAACAATTCTGCCCGACAAGCTGTTCTAATAAGTAATATTGATGATCTATTCATTTTATGGAAATTCATTTTCAATCAAAACGATCCATCAGACCATACAATATATTAAAAAATTTCAACTATATTCCAGATAGAGGTGTGTTTCGACATCGATGCCAACGGTATCTTGAACGTGAGCGCGGTGGAGACGGCGACGGGCCGCAGGAATACAATCACAATCAAGAATGATACAGGGCGATTGACTGGTGCACAGATCGAAGCTATGGTTAAAGAGTCCGAGAAACATCGAGAGCACGATGAGAAGATGAGAGCGCAAGTAGCAGCCAAGAATGATTTGGAGGGTTACGTATATCAAGTCAAAAATATGGTAAGTTGTTTCTCCCTGCAGCAAGCACTGCCACGAATCGGCTCTACAGACAACCCACGCCGTCCGCCATATTGCCAAACCGCCGTGTTCTACCAGCGAACCACGTGTTTTATTTAATTCTACATTCACGTTTACCCCGGGATGGGGTCACACGCACGAAAAAAGCATCGATGATTCACACAAACGCCAGCAAGTCTAAAAAATGCCCGTACATTTAAATCCTCGAGCCAGGTAGAAACAGAGCACATTATGTGGTCGGAAGAGCCTATACTGAGCTATGGTTAGAAATTATAGTGAACACGGTAACAATAAAGACTTCCTCTAGCACATGAAGAAGTATGGAACCAAAATATTCGAAAATTACGGTCTTTTTGTAAAAAATTCTACCCTAGTACATCGTTAGATTTGTTTTAGTTGTCCGAACCCGCATTGGAAGGTAAAATTCCAGCAACTGAAAGAACCACATTGATAACCACATGTGAGGCAGCTTTGGACTGGTTGTCCAAACATCCGGAGGCTACTGAACAAGAAATAAGCCACAAGAAACAAGAAGTCGAAAATGTATGCAGACCAATTGCAATGCGTTTGTATGCCTCAGCTTCCGCCGGACAGTTTCCAGGACAGAGTCGGCAATTTCCAACCAGTGCATCAAACAACCAAGGCCCTATTATAGACGAAGCAGATTGAGAGAAATGTCTGAGTATGTATGGAAAGTTATTTTTTTTCAATTAAATGAACACTGCTGTTCAAATTTTTACTATATTCACAAACTTTTCACGCGTTTCATAACACTGTGGCTTAGTCATATTCAGGCATCACAACTTATCTGATGAACCACAATGAGGTGAAACGTGTCATGAAAATGAAAATTTGAATAGCATTGTTTTATTTAATTTAATTTGTCAATTTTCTTCAATCAACGACCTCCTTAATCAAATTATTGGAAGTACATTCTGTCGAGAAACTACCGGGAATTTAATTTTTGAAACTATTCTGAAAATATTGTTGTTGCTAAGTTGGCTGAACTATTCTCTATACTGACGCGGTATTTAAACGCGATCTGTCATTTAGTTTGTTTACGGTGCTCGATTTTATCAGTTCTCACAAGTGTTTTCTGCGATTTTTATAATGGATTATAGGAATTGCCTCGCTCTGGTCGACCATCAACATCTTCAACCGAAGTCAACATCGACAAAGTGAGAAAAATGGTTATTGAAAGTCATCATTTAAGTTTGATACAGACAGGCAATGAACTTTCTGCATCACGAATCAATTCGTACCATTTTAATTGATTGTTTGGGCAAGAAACGCGTAGCTGCTCGACTAGTTCCAGAAGACCAGAATTTTCTTAAAATTGAATCGCGTAAAGGTCACTGAAGACATGCTAGAACAGGTCCAATATGAGTCATATTCATAAAACGCATTGTAAGTTGTGATGGGTTATTTTACATTCGTTTATGAGTTTGACATGCAAACCATTCAACAAGCTTGGAGATGGCGCCTTCCAACTGAACCGAAACCGAAAAAACCACGTCAAATCGATCAAAAGCCAAGGTAATATTGACTGTTTTCTTTGATTATCGCGGTGTCGTACACTTGGAATTTTGCCAGGTCAGACGGTAAATGTATATATATATATATATATATATATATATATATATATATATATATATATATATATATATATATATATATATATATCTTTTGAAAAGAGAGGATTTACAAAAATTCAAATAATTGTATTTACAATAAATGCTTATATCTATAATTTTGGTGTGTGTCAGAAAAACACAATCGTAAAAAACAAGCGAATAAATAGAATACCAGCGGAAAAAAGACCATGCCTGTTCCTTAATCTGGCATCTAAACTCGCATCATGCCTTCTACGATTGGCCGTAAAGAGCCAGCACAAGAAATGTATGCGTATGATTCAGTAAACGAGTGAAAAAAACTGTAGAAAAAACTCGTTTCCCTGTCACTATTGCACTAGCAATAGCTTGTCTGTTTATGTTGTGTAAGTGTCGTGTGTACAAAAAGAGTACCAAAAATTTTTCTGCTTAGCAGCTTCATTCTCTCAATGTCATCTTGCACTCCATGATTTCCAGGACTTCTTCACTAAGACAAGGGTGAAAAGGAAGGGGGATTGGGACTGGAAAATCTGTAACAATGGAAAAAGAAAACCAGCAGAAAAATATTTCATCAAAACATACCTAACTCTTATATGTCTAAACTCACTTGAATCGAAGAACTTAACTAATGCTCCTCTGTTTTTCAATAGGGAACATCTCATACACCTTTTAGGAATGAAGCCCTAGATGGGTGTAGCCCTTGCCTTATCAACATGGTGTTTTCCTATGGTGTACCATAGGATTTTGTGATAATCCTTATAGATTTCTGACCACCCAGGTATATAATACTTTCGAAAGCCTAATATGTTTTTAGCCAACTCCTATAACCGGAAATAAAAAGGATGAAGTTTCAGGAAACCATTTGTTTATTCATTCCAACGAGCTTTTTGAAATTCTCTTGGTTTTCTGATAAAGAAGTCTGAATCTGCACCTAACAAATAATAAATGGTATATAATACTTTTTACATATTAGAAAGCCTCTGGGAATATGTTTTTAGCAGAATTTTGACAACTCCTATGAACCGGAAATAATTTCTACCTAAGGAAATAATTTCTACTTAAGGGAAACCATCTCAAATCACTATCTACCTGTTTAGTGAAATCATTCCAACGAGCTTTTTTGAAATTCCATCTTGGTTTTTCTAATGAATCTGCAAATGTAAATTGAAAACCTAACGAAATAATAAATGGCCTGTGTTGACTGTGAGGAAAATCTGAAAGTACTTTACGACGAACAGGAAGAGGAAACAATTCAGAGTCGTTAGAAACCAGACAAAGATCAGGATTATAGTCGCGATTCCATCTGGCAAAATGAAAAGTGCCCTTTGCCTCCGCATCGAATACAAGTTGAAAATCATTTGTTTCCATCCATTCAACTATTGAAATACCACACCTGTCGTTTTCTGTATAACCCCATTGATTGTGATGGCAATTGAAGTTACCACAATAGATAGCAGGGTGAATAAAAAAACATTAACAAAATTTAAAAAATTAAAAAAAAAATAAAAGAAAATTGAAAAAAATAAAGAAAATTACATGAGCGTTCTACGGCGTGAATCCATAGAAAAAGGCCAGATTTGAGATTTCGTGACACTCTATTAAATCATTCAGCTTTTCAAAAAAGGAGTACTCCAGTAGAGAACTGAAAGACCTTTTCAAAGAGATGCCACTCGACTCTTTTTCTTATAATGATTTTTGAGTTTGAGGAATTTGAGGATGAAAAATTATTTTACATGCTCCGAATCACCTTAATGAATAATAGTTTGATCATTAAGACACGGATTTATAGAAAATTGAAACAAAGAGTTCGAAACAGTTCGTTTCAGTTTCTTCATTATATATAGTCTTTGAAATATCTGTAGATTCGCAAATTATTGTCCAACCTTTTGAAAATACGTTTGTCAGGCTGGTGTCGCTCCGGGAATCGTTCTTGATAAAAAGATATTCACGAATATTTTCGCTTTCAATGAAACAAGAGAATATACTTCTCTTTCCATTTCAAAAAACCTTCCGAAATACCACAAACAGATTTTTCGAATGTATACCTGGATTCTGTTCAAAAAAGAGCCTACACAATATGAGAATATTTTTTTCGTAACTTAATTAGTACCCGAGATATGCTCATTTGCTCAAATTCCGAAAAATCGAAAATTCTGGAAAACTTGAAAACGAAATATTATTGCTGAAATTGCTCTTCACCAATGAGGGTTTCTCGAAAATCGAGACCGTTCCACATAGCTGCCCCACAAAACCATCGCATTTAGCTATTTGTCTTACTCATATCAATGAAAACTTCAATTGAAAAGAGAATCTTGAATTAAGAAAAGAGGAAATTGAAGTCGCATTATCTCCTCTAAGCGCTGAGTGTGTTATTTACATATACACGCAACCAAATTTATATGGAATCACTCGGTATTTCACGTTATTGATTGTTTTTAACCACGAATCTTTGACTACTTGTGAAGAATGAAGTTTTTTGTTGTAAAAGAACTGGATAATATGTTGAGAAATGTTGAATTATCAGCACATGTTCGGGATATTGTACTCAGTCGTCATTGAGATTTGAAATTGTGAATTTCAAAATTTAAAAAAGCCTATAATCATAATTGAAAATGCCTTACGTTGGAATGTCCGATGTGCAGAGGGGTCGAATAATTGCTCTCGCTAAAGAAGGGGTGACACAGAGAGATATAGCGGCCTCAATGGGGGTATCACAGGGGGTGATTTCAAAAACCTACGCCTGATACGTGGAGCTACAATCTCTGCAAAATAGGCTTAGAAGAAGTCGTAGGAAGATCACTTCTGAAGAACAAGATCGCTTTTCGTGCCAAATTGCAAGAAGAGACCCTAGTGCGTCGCAACCCATACTCCATGGGCAATTTCTGGAAGCAACAGGCATCAGTGTATCAGTCGAAACGATACGTCAAAGACTTCGTTCAAGGAGTTTATACAGCGGAAGACCCTTAAGAGTTCTAGAGCTAACCAGACAACAAAAAACTAACCACCAAATTGGAATTTTGAGAATTGGCGAAATGTTCTTTTTTCGGATGAGGCCAGAATTGGTGTTCGATCAGATGACTACCGGATTTGGGTTTTAAGGGGTCGTGGAAGACAAGCTAGACTACGAGCTTCGAACAGTGTCATGTTTTTGGGTGGTATTATGCTGGGAGGCAAAACAGATTTGATTTCGTTTCCTGCATGTGTAACGGATAGAAATTACGTGGACCTAGTGCTAGAGCCCATAGTGAGACCCTGTCGAGGTGCCCACGGTAAGAATTTCACTTTTATGCAAGATAATGCTCCTTCGCATACCACCAACCTAGCACGACATTATCTTGAAACAGAGGGAATCGCTATTTTGGACTGGCCAGCTTGCTCTCCAGACCTAAATCCTATTGAACAATTATGGGATGATCTCAAAAGGAAAATTAAATCGCGCCAGGATAATCCAAGAACCCCTTAACAGCTCATCCAAGCCGCCACAGAAGTGTGGCAGAATATCACCCCAGAGGGGGTCGAAAACCTAATCCAAAGCATGCCTAGATGGATTAAGGCTTGTATCATGGCAAGAGGAGGTAATGCAAGCTACTGAGGTCGAGCAAAAAAACACCTACTCTGTGAGGAAACAATTTTCTGGTGCGTTTCGGTAAAAAATTTACCAAGTTTAACACAAAACCCAATTGCAGTGTTTTGTTTAAAAGTCATTTTCCGACCGATGTACTAAACGCAATAACAAACATGAGGAAATAACTCAAGTTGTTTACATACAAACGTCATGAAATTTTTAACAGCTGTCAATGAAGTATCAAGTTATCGACTAATATAATATTACAACACTATAGCCTATTTGGTAAAGATGTAGAGTAATAAAAGCTCATTAAGTATGCAAATCCGTTAGAAATGTGGTACGGGGGCAAATTCAATAATAAATGTAGTTTCTATGATTTTGTCTTGGAACAGGCACCAATTTATTGCCGGATCTTTGATAGAAACCCTTGTACAAATCTTCAGGATGAACTCAACTACTTGATTACGATCTTCCCTGTTTTTTTGTTGCTGTCCTCGTTTTAAATGACATAGATACTTTAGACGTCTAAAATTTGTAGCCAGGAACATAGACGAATATGTGTTTTAGGGCTCTCTTCGAAAATAAAAATGAATCAATTGAACACCAATGCATTTAAAAACCGATAATAATTTAATGTGAATATCTAGATAGTTACGTTCACAAAAATAGTTATTTCATAAATTTCATGCATACTCAACTTTCGCTTAGTTCTAAACTGTAAGATATATAATAAATAATATTTATAATATTTCAGATAACTCAATAATTTTAGTTAATTATGGAAATGAACATTTATTTTTTCTACACATTGAAATTATAAAAATCGAAATAATGATTTTCAATATATATATATATATATATATATATATATATATATAATATATACCTGTTTTTTGCGTTTTGATCAGAAATGAATATCTTGGTAGATAAAGCCTCTGTTTAGTTTTCGTTGAAGCACCCTGTATATATATATATATATATATATATATATATATATATATATATATATATATATATATATATATATATATATATATATATATACAAAAGAGCAACTTGTAATTGATTCTGTTGCTTTGAATCAAGCTCAAACTAAGAAGAGAAATATTCATACAGCCTTCTTTAATTACCAAAAGGCTTTTGATAGTTCTGCCCATTCATGGCTTCAAGAAATTTTGGAAAGTTATAAAATTGATAAGACACTTCGTCTTTTTCTTGAATTTGTAATGAAAAATTGGAGAACCAATCTTCATTTAAATATTTCAAAACAAGTAATTCCAATCAAAAGAGGCATTTTCAAGGTGATTCTTTAAGTGCTCTTTGGTTTTGTCTTTGCCTTAATCCATTATCTCATGAATTAAATGCTACTAGGTTCGGCTTCGAAATAAAGAGTCTATCAACTGAATTCAAATTAAGTCACTTAATTTATTTAGATGATATTAAATTATATGCCGGAACCAGATCACATTTAAAAAGTCTACTTGAGATTACTTTCAACTATTCCAATAATATTCATATGAAATTTGGGCTTCCAAAATATAAAAATCTTTCTATTGAAAAGGAAAGATCACCTCTGATTATATAAAGATTTCCAATATCGAAATCGAGCCAATGCATCAAGGAGATACATATAAATATCTTGGATTTTGTCAAGAGAACACAATTAACCATAGCAGCACTAAAGAAAATATTAGAAGTTCATATTACAAAAGACTTAGAATTATCATCAAGAGTCATTTAACTAGTAAAAACCTTTTCAGAGCTATCAACTCCTATGCAGTTCCTATTCTTACATCTTATTTTGGAATTATTAAATGGTCTAAAACTGATCTAAAAGAATTACAATATCAAACGAGGAAAATGCTCTGTAAATATCATAAGCACCACCCTAAGTCAGCTGTTCAGAGAGTTACACTACCTAGACATCTTGGAGGTCGTGGATTAACTGATTTGAATAATCTTCATAGTAAACAGATTTTTCATCTACGTTCCCATTTTCATGATAAACAGAGAACGTCTAAATTACATGATATTGTTGTTGCTTCAGATTATAATCTTACACCTCTGAACTTGACTATGCAAAAGGTAGATTTTGATATATTTGATGATAATTTTAAAAGAGAAAGTTGGATGCAGAAGGAATTACACGGAAAGCACCCTAAAGAATTGAAAAATGATTATATTGATGAAATCGCATCGAATAAATGGTTAGTATCTGGAGAATTGTTTGCTGAAACAGAAGGCTTGGCAATTGCGATACAGGATCAGGTTGTTTTCACGAGGAATTATAGAAAACACATCATCAAACAAAATATAGATGATTCTTGCCGTAGATGTTTCTGTTCTTCAGAAACAGTTTTTCATATATTATCATCTTGCTCAGTCCTTGCTTCAACAGATTATTTAGAAAGACATAATTCCATCGCTAATATTATTCATTTTAATCTAGGAATTAAACATGACCTAATTCCCAAAAGAAAAAATTTCACAAATATGAACCTGAGATTATTTGTGAAAATGACAAATATAAACTTTATTTTGATAAAACAATTCTTTGCAACAGAGCTGTGAAACACAATAGACCACATATCATTCTTAATGATAAACAGAATCAGATAACATATATAATTGATATTGCTATACCCGACACACATAATATACAAAATAAATACAATGAAAAAATTTCTAAATACATGATGCTTGGCGACGAGATTGAAAAAATGTGGGAAAATGAAGAAAATATTTATTCGACCGATTATTATTTCCACAACAGGTGTTATTCCTAGAAATCTTCACAAAAGTATTGAGATTTTGGGTCTGAAGAAAAATTTGTTTGAACAGTTACAAAAGATAACAGTCATCAAATCTTGTAATATTCTTCGTAGGTTTCTTTCCCGAAAAAAATAATGAGGTAGAGTCATAGGTTTTCTGTTTAGTTTATACTGCTCAGAATCTCATTTCATATTTTATTTATTTGTTTATATAAATGTAATATAATTAACTGACAATTTTGTCATATTTATATTCAGAGCAGTATTCTATTCGATCGTTCACCACTTCACACAAAGGAAACTATTAATGAGTAACATTCAGTGTTACTTGACTAAGGTCCGTACACTGGATTTTTCCGGGGAGAAAGCCTCTGACACTACTCGTTGGTACATTGATATCATTGTCTGATGATGCTATAGTATGTATATATTCTGGTAGATTGATATATTCTCATAACATTTAACGTTATCCTAATATATAATTATTCCAGGATATGTTTTGATTATAATCATTGCCTGGCAATGGTATTAATTACCGGGTGGTGGATTTATATTTTTTCATGAAATCAGTTTGATTGCATGAACAGATATATGGGAAAATAGTCAGGGTAAATCCCTATATATATATATATATATATATATATATATATATATATATATATATATATATATATATATATATATATATATATATATATATATATATATATATATATACAGGTGCTTCAACGAGGCTATATATACCAAGATATTCATTTCTGATCAAAACGCAAAAACAGGTCAATTTTTGTTTCAAGGACTCTCACCCTATTCACCTGATCTGGCTCCGTGTTACTACTAACTATTCCCTAAGCTGCATTTAACGATGAAATGAAAGCGGCACGATTCGTTTGAGGCCATTAAAAGTGCGGTGACCGACGCGCTAAAGACAATTCCGAAAAAGAAGGCAGAGAAGTCATTCGATAACCTTTGGTGCATGCAAATTTGTGTATCAATGCAGAAGGCGAATAAATTGATTAATAAAAAAGATTTGTATCAAAATTGATACTGGTTATTTCTGTTTTCAAGAAGTTCAGTTACTTTTGGAATTGATGGTGTAAATCTTAATCTCATCACGCCATGATTTATATTTTCATTGATATTTTAATCTCCTTATTATTGTTTTGGTCTAACTTCTATATTTATTAATACCATTGCACCCAACATTGTACCTGATTTTGGCAAAATTTCCATTCTATCTTGTGTTTATTGTTCGATCTTCAAGGGGGGCAGCTGCCTCCTGGCTACCCGCCTATGGCTATGCACATGTGTACCAGCACATCTCAATCATCAAATTTTTTCACAATCTAACCTAACCATATGGAACTACTATTCCAGAAGATTGTAAGAATATTGGTTGAAACAACTTACGGGGATTCCGTTACATGGATAGATAGATGCAAGTGAAGCTAATAAAAGCGTGTTAAAGTGAGATCCCCCCAGAATCGAAAATTAACCACCATTTTTCGTTAATATATTTCGCGAGTTAGAGATGGAGGTCAAAATTTTCGTTCGAGCACAGTGTATATGGTTTACCACTACAAAATACCATATTTAATATCAGTAGTTTTTTACATAAGCTTTCCAATAATGTATCACATGTCATTTGAAAAGATGTTGATGACGTCATATTTTCACGTCATATTTTCGACAGTTAGTAGTAAAAAAACAAATAAATTCCTTGATAAAGTGGAAAACTACCTTTCACCACCCTGTATATACTTTACCATTAAAAACCCTATTCAACAACACTTTCACATAAGCTGAAATCTACTCTGTATTAATAAATAATGAAAAGTTAGAATGAATTATTCTTAAATTTAGACCACCATCTCGTTCCAGATAAAATTTTGAAAATTACCCAACATATTCGATATAAACTTAAGAATATCTAATGGAGAAAGATTATGATCATAATTGTAGTATGTTCATCAATTTAGTAGATTTTCAACAATTAGAAAGATAACAAGTCAAGAAAATGAAAAATGTAATGAAGCGCCATCTATTCAATTATTGAACTCGCCATCTTGTTCTACAATGAATTTAAAAATTTGGTTTTCATATTCTAATTGACGGATTTTCAACATGAAAATATAAACATCATTTTAAGTGTGTAAATTTTATATATTTTAATCAATTGGAAAGAAAACTGGACAAGAAAATACAAGAATGAATTTTATAAACTTACGTTGCCTCTTCAGTGGTATCGTGGCTGAAGATTTGATGTAGGAAGAATTATAGACAAAAGCTGGTAATAGAGGAGATCCCTTAACTGGATATTCATAAATGAGAAATTTATTTCAAAATAATTCATTTATGGACATCATGATTAAGACCTCGATTATCAAACCTTCATCATTATATTCATTCCTTGTATAGTCCAAAACTGAAAAGAGAAAAAGAATATTAAACATTGTAAATCTTCCAAGTTGCCACCATTCTCTTTTATAAAGAGGTAATTGTCGAATATTTGATGATATACTTACATCAACAGCCACCAATACCAGCAATTTCTCCATAATTCACACAAAGCACACACAATCACACATCACTTTACGAAGACTCCGACCCACTTAAACCAAAATTCTTTTTTCTCAATTGTTTTAAATTTACCTGATCAAGTGCACCATTGGTCGAAATACCAGAAACCTCTATAGACGCAACACTGAATATCCAATTCACTTCAGTGATGCCAACTTCGACTTAAAACATTTCAATCCACCACTAACGAGCGCAATATTTCACAAAAAGACAGGGATGAGAATTTTGTATTAAATGAAAAACAACAGAACCCCTCAAGACATTATTTTGCGCATCATTTTGGTTAGTATGTATTCAATTAGGCCTCTGACTGTTCTGTGATATTCAACTATCAAAAGAGAACGCAGCGGTGCTATAGAAAAGAAGATGTTTTCGTTCTATGCGCATATACTAACCTTACTTTTTTGAAATTTTGAAATGAAAATAAAGTTTTGTAGAGTCCTCAAGATAATTCATATAAGTTATAAATTATGAAATTTATGGTATTTATGGGAATACCTTAATACTTATGTAATAGCACCATAGAATAAGTAATATTTTTTCAGTTCATGAAATAAATGCACTTCGTAATCCTTTCCAAGGCTTATGAATAATGAATGAAAAATTAGTAAGTTCTAATGTAATTTAAGGAGAACCATAATTTGCGATTTTAGATTTCAGATATTCTGTCGCAAGGATGTCTCACCAAAAAAGAGGCAGCTATGGTTAAACAAATTTATTTGGAACTCAGTGAAGGTTACTACAACAGAACATTTCATTAAACAACATACTCCAATCTTATACTGATTTTAGTGAAACGCTATTGGAATGTTGAATATTTTTTCCATGATGGTCATCGTAAGATATACTTATCAGCTAGGACGAAAAAAGAGGACAAACCTAGTCTTTTTATCCCTACTCATGTTTCCGATAGTTTGAATTTTATGGAAATGCAAAAATTGCTCACATTGAATGAACAGAAGGAATTTCATGGGTAAGCCAATTGCGCATAAGACAAGAATACGTCTTTGCTACAAACTTCTTATTCAGATATGATTTTCGCCATTATAGAATCATATGAAAAAGTAATTCTGACTTTATGGGGGTACTTTTTGCAAAGAGAATATGACGTTTGCAGCATTTAACATAATCAAAATAGCTTGTTTCTTGAATTGATCAAATCATATTAAATGAAAACGGTCATTTCACTTTTTCGATTGGAAAGTCTGGTGGTGGGTATTTCAGGATAAAAGTGATACATTTTTTGAAATTGGTTGTCTAGTAATGATTAGCAAGATAAAGCATTCTTTTTCAATTTGAAAGTTCAAGATATTCATTACATCTACAGTCAAAAAATGAAAAAATTGTAATATAGTTATAGGATTTCTTTGTTCTTGTTTAATTAAGTACTCTTCCGTCTGTACCAAGATTTTCTCTATATTTTAATTCTGAAAGTATTCTTTTCAAATATTTATGAATTCTGTTGGTCTTTCCTCCAGTAAAAATTTTGTACATTCATAATTCAGTCCAAGCAATTGATTTATTCTGCATGTAAGGATAACAGCAAAAAAATAACAGTCACAAATAATGTTTTTTTTCTCAATGGTACTATTGATGCCATAATTGTTGTTACTGGGCAGAATCCGGTCACAGGATATTTAAAAGTTCAACAACTAGCAATTGTTGTAAATAATTGAAAATTATCTAGTTGAGATCAAAACTTTCTTGGTTGAATCAAAAGATTTTCAGAATGGCTTCCACGATTCGCAGATTTGTTGCCATTGGATTTTCTTATGAAGTCACTTGAAAGGTAAAATTTATACAATGTTGTCAGCAGATCTGAAATGACTACTGTAATCAATTAACTTCGCTACAAATTGCTAGAGATCGTTTTGTGCAAGATGTTGAAGCAATGCTGTAAGGTTTAATGTTCTAGATCAGCTAGATAGATTTGCTAAAATCTGTCCTCCTCAAAACAGAAATTTACCTGTTTGAGATCTTCCTGAAATCAATATGAATATATATTTCCTTCTAAACCTACAAGAGACGTCAAAATCAAAACAAACTATCTCAAAATGTAAACAAAACAAGGGAAGTTACATTATGCAACAGATTACAATGTTCATGTGAAGACCTCACAATATGCTAAAAATTCAGTATTCGAATTCACAAGTGAAGAATTCCTCCAAATTAAAGAGGCTGGCTTTCAGTAATATATTTTAGAGCCACTTTCCACTTCTCTCGAGTTTGGCAATAATTTATTGAAGGCTTTTGGTCCCAAATAGTTGTGTGAGAGTTTCATAATTTTTGAACAGTGTTTTGGAACCACATAGTTTTCTGTAGCTCTGGGGTCATGTCCATGGTGGTTTGAGTTCTTGGGATATTTATTCTTGTTTTCATGAAAATAGTTCAAGCAGTGTTGAAACTTGCAACTGGCTAAAGTAAGTATTCCAAACTTTCTGAATAGTTCTCTTCAGCTTGAAGTATGAGGAACTCCCGCCAAAACTCTCGCTGCTTTTTTTGTTTGAGGCACACCTTATCTGCCTGCCCAGAGGCTCCCCATGGCAACACATCTTATGTCATCAGACTGAAAATTTGCATAATACGTCAAGAGAGCTTCTCACTCACCAAGAAAATGCTTGATTCTCCTTATGGGGAATATGGATGCAGATAATCTTTAGCCCAGAAGCTCCGCATGGCGCGCCCATGACATGTTCCTCTCGATGGTAAACCCTAAGCTATCGTAAATAGAAGAGTAGACAAGACCTTAGCAAGGTGGATGGGACGTCTGCTGTCGACCAGGTGCAACGAGGCTCCCCTCGGTGAGTCGACCGTCCGTGGGACCGCCAGCAGGGGATGTCCTCAGGGGGGAGTACTATCTCCTCTCCTCTGGAACCTCGTTCTGGATGTACTCCTGGCGTGCCTTGTCAATGCTGGGAACTTTGCGGTGGGTTATGCCGACGATCTCGTACTCATTGTTCGTGGAAAAAACCTCAGTACCATATGTGAAGTTGCGCAGGACGCTCTACGAATGACTGAACAATGGTGCAGAGAGAACGACCTGTCTGTTAATCCAAACAAAACAGACACGATTCTATTCACTCGAAAAAGGGAATTACCGCCTTTCAAGGCATCCATTCTTTTTAACGAGGAACTAACACTAGTGAAACAAGTAAAATATCTAGGTGTGATGCTTGACGCTAAACTAAATTAGGACAAACGCAAAACACACTCTGGACCTGCCGGAGATTATTCGGCACCAGATGGGTACTCAAACCAAACATAATATATGGGTTACACACGACAGTGATAAGACCGCTCTTGACCTATGCGGCCATCGTATGGTGGCCTGCACTGGACAAGGAGACAAAACGGAACAAAATAAACAAGATTCAAAAGTAAGCATGTCTAGCACTCAAGGGAGCCTTGAGATCCACACCCACGGCCTCTATGGAGTGTCTTCTGGGCGTCCCTCCACTACACAGAGTGGTGGAGGAGGCGGCCATGAGGACCTAAATTAGGGAACTCCGACCAGATCTTCTCACAAGAGGAGATCAAATGAGAGCCACCAATCACTCCGACGAACCCTTCAGGTCGTCGTTCCACCAAAAGAAATTTGGTCCACTCCCCACGCCTTACTCATCCCACAGGGCCCCACTTGATTTACAGACGGGTCCAAAACCGGAATGGGTGCAGTCATTGGCGGTCCACACGAAGAAATATTTACCATTCTCCGGTTTTTACAGGAAAACCTAAACTGGAACTACCGAGACGCATACATCTACATATGCTCCGACAGCCAGAACGCCCTTAGATATCTGAAAGATACGAAGAGTACATCCAAACTAGTTGACGAATGCAAAGCAGCACTTCGACAACTCAGTGCTGCAAACTGAGTTACTCTGCTTTGTTTTCCAGCCTATCAGGGTATCAAAGGAAATGAGATAGCAGACAGTCTTGCCTAAAAGGCAACAACAACTGTTTGACCGATGGGACAAGAACCTATTCCAACCATCCCGTGGGCCCACATGCTCTCTTTCTTTCAAAACTGGAACACCACCTAGGCCCTGAACTATTGGGCAGGCACTGAGACAGTCACAAAGGCTCATAAAGAGGCTGCTATCAAAGAAGAGGGTACATGAACTATTGCCCCTCGATGAAAAGTCTATTGGGATGGTAGTTGCCCTATTGACGGGACACCAACTCAACAAACACCTACACGTCATGAGACTATCGGAAACAACATGACGAAACAACGGAACACACACTCTTCGAATGTCCCGCTCATAAGGCGACCAGACTGAACACCTTGGGCGTTCAAACACCTAGTTCCAGGATGATCCAGGAGACCTCCTACAAAAGCCTTGCAAGCTTCATTAAAAAGTTTCTGCAAGACATAACAAAGAAACACAACACGGTAAGCACAATGGGCCAAATGGCCTGAGTGCTGCCCATAAGGGCGTCGTGCAGGAAGAAGATCGTTACCACTTTTCTTCTGAATGTATGCTTTGTGCTCATACCCATTTCTTGAGTTTTACTCTCATTTACGGGGGGATTGTTGGCCTCGAATCACCGCTGTGTCTCATTCACAGATTGTTCAGATTTCACGTTACGTTTCTCCTCTCAAGGAGCTCTGTTTAATATTGTTGGATCATCACCAAATATCATGGTCATGTCTGATTGTAAGTTGTACATTAGTTCATCAATGTAAATTATAAATAAAATCGGCCCTAGGATAGAGCTTCCTGGAATACCACACTTTATCCGCAATTTAGCTGCATTGTCACCTCTTCAGTCCACCATATGATCCAAGAAGGATTTAATCAAGGTTAATGCCGGACCTCTGAGTCTGATATGTTTAAATTTTGTGAGAAGTTTCTTGAGGTCAACACAGTCAAAGGCCTTACTTAAATCAAGGCAAGAAATAACAGCCTGTTCTGTGTTATCAAAGGTTTGAAATTCAAATTGTGTCCAGCAACGCTTTTGTGGTCGATTTATATTTTTTGAATCCATATTGGCTATCATGCATAAGTAAGAATGACTCCAGCAACTGCACAAATCTAGACTTCACAAGTGTCTTTTTTATAAACCTGAACTACTCTGGTTATTTTTAGTTTTTCGGAAAAGTAGCCTCGCTTGAAACACGGGTTTATTAGAGCTATTCAGCTATGAATCTGATGACCCTTTTCATGAACCAGATATATATTTAGATATCTTGTTTTTAATCCCGCCGACTACTTCTATGATTTCATCAGGTGTTGTGGGGGTTAGGAACATTGGACCAGGATTTTTAAGAGTATATTTCCTGAGATAAAAAACACAAGGTTTAACTTTAATCTACACTTTATTTGAAAAAATTCGACGACGTTTCGCTGACACAGCAGCTTTATCAAGAATGAAAAACAGAATGAAGAGTATGGTATTATAAACAAATCGTAGAACAAGTTGGATGAATAACAGGAAAATCCACACCGAGCCATTGTACAGTTAGTATGAAAGGTAATAAAAACTAATTAAACAAGTTAAGTAGGGGTGAATAATTCACATCTACCTGTTCATTCAAAAGCTCATTCGAATGTTTGCATCTATTTATTTCTAATGCTTCTAGGAGATCTAATTTTGAACTTTTGATTTTATATGTAATATGTCAAAGTTTTTATTGAATGAATGGTTTTCTTTTATTAAGTGGTTTGAATAATTTGAATCAGATTTGTTTTATCGAAGCTACGTTTATGTTCAGATGTTCTTATGCCAAAACTCCTATAGGTCCTACCGATATAAATTTTATCACAAGAACCGCAATTGAGTTTATAGATTCCTGATTTACTTGATTTTTCAACACGAGATTTATTATTTTAATATGTTTACCTAAGTTATTAGAAGTTTTGAAAGTTATATTAAGATTTTGTTTGACGAGAAAGGATTTAATATTTGTACTTGCAGAACCGCAGAATGTTAAACTGTTGAATATTTTATAGTCTTTATGAATAGGATATACTTCATTTATTGCTTTCTGATACAGTTTTTACGAATGATTAGATCTATCATATCCGGATTATATGAATTATTAATGGCTATCTGTTTGATGATGTTTAACTCTTTATTATAATCTTCTACTGATAATTGAATTTGATGTAATGAGTAGTTATGTATAATTGTATCAGTATGTGTTGGTTTACGAAAGACCGAAAAACATGATTATTATTTTGTTTAGTGATTTTAAGTCCAAAAATTAATGGAATCGTTCTGTTCAATTTCTATCGTGAATTTAATGTTCAAATGGATGGAATTAATGAAATTAAGAAATAAGTCTAATTGACGAGTAGTTCCAATGAAACATACTAAGATGTCGTCAACATATCTATACCAATAAAGAAATTTGGAAATGAGTGGATGTGTATGAATTTTCTGTTCAATATTATTCATAAAATCTCTGCTAAAAGTGGACTCAAAGGATTTCCCATGATCAAACCATTTTCACTACTGTAATAGATGTTGTTGAAAGAAAAATAATTTTGTTCAATGCAAACGTCCAACAGATTCAATATTTCTGATTTAATTATGTGGTTAACATGATTCGAATTCAACATGTTTTCGATTAATATTTTGACATCACCTGGAGGAACACTTGGATATAAATTCTCATATCAGCTAATTAGCTGACTTTAAACCGAGTAAAGAACAAAATATTTTAAAGGCCATCAAACAAAAATCTCAACTAAATGAAGTTATTTTACAAAAGCAGATAAGGGTAATACTGTTATTGCGTTAAATAAAAATGACTACCTATTTAAAACTCTAAATTTCATTTCGTCCGGAAACTATACAATTTTAAACAAAGATCCAACTATTAAATTCCAGAAAAATATTAAAATTGCAATAAATGACGCAAAATCTTTAATTAAAGCAATAGATAAATACAAATTAATTTTACCAAACCCTCAACCACCTCAACTGTATTCACTCATTAAATTGCATAAAGTAAATAACCCCGTTAGACCAGTCGTATCTTACGTTACAGCCCCAGCCGTGAAATTGTCGCACTACCTTATAGATATCATTAAAAATTATTGTTCATTCAAATCAAAATTTTCTATAAAAAATCCTTTCGGTCTTTCGTAAACCAACACATACTGATACAATTATACATAACTACTCATTACATCCAATTCAACACAAAGTTGCAGCTTTAAACAGCATGGTACATCGGTTACTCAATTTACCTTTATCAGTAGAAGATTATAATAAAGAGTTAAACATCATCAAACAGATAGCCATTAATAATTCATATAATCCGGATATGATAGATCTAATCATTCGTAAAAACTGTATCAGAAAGCAATAAATGAAGTATATCCTATTCATAAAGACTATAAAATATTCAACAGTTTAACATTCTGCGGTTCTGCAAGTACAAATATTAAATCCTTTCTCGTCAAACAAAATCTTAATATAACTTTCAAAACTTCTAATAACTTAGGTAAACATATTAAAAATAATAAATCTAGTGTTGAAAAATCAAGTAAATCAGGAATCTATAAACTCAATTGCGGTTCTTGTGATAAAATTTATATCGGTAGGACCTATAGGAGTTTTGGCATAAGAACATCTGAACATAAACGTAGCTTCGATAAAAATAAATCTGATTCAAATTATTCAAACCACTTAATAAAAGAAAACCATTCATTCAATAAAAACTTTGACATATTACGTATAAAATCAAAAAGTTCAAAATTAGATCTCCTAGAAGCATTAGAAATAAATAGATACAAACATTCGGACAAGCTTTTGAATGAACAGGTAAATGTGAATTATTCACCCCTACTTAACTTGTTTAATTAGTTTTTATTACCTTTCATACTAAATGTACAATGGCTCGGTGTGGATTTTCCTGTTATTCATCCAACTTGTTCTACGATTTGTTTATAATACCATACTCTTCATTCTGTTTTTCATTCTTGATAAAGCTGCTGTGTCAGCGAAAAGTCGTCGAATTTTTTCAAATAAAGTGTAGATTAAAGTTAAACCTTGTGTTTTTTATCTCATTTATATCATGGATCTACATCAAGTAACGGCCTCCACAATTCAAAAGTATATTTTCTAGTAAGTTATCATAAGTACTATCTGATTGTTTAAAATTTTTCGAGAGATTTTCACCGACAGTGGCGAAGAAAGCATTCAATTCGTTAGCTTTTAGATTACCTTTCTCATTTACACCATTTTTTATTTTAATTTGAAGTTTATGGCCTTCTATATCGCCTTACTTTCATTGTAAGTTTGTAATAATTAAGTATTTAATTCTTCTTTGTGGTAGAATTGAGCCTAGAAGGTGTATTATTGAAGTAAACCTTGAGAACTAACTTCACCATAAAATAAATAGGTATAGGTAGGATTATGAAACCGATTGGTCAATGGGGAATAAGTGGGCGAGAATACATGCTAAAGGGCAAGTCTGTCTGATTTTTGCAAATATACTGATTAAATATCTTGAGCATGAATTCTGTTTTCTTACGGCATCGTTCATCGACAATAACTTTTGTTACACATATTATGACTTACATTTGATAATACCTCTGAATGAATTATCAAATTTTCATGTTGATTTTATGATTATTTTGTCTTCCAGCATATTTTTGGCAATCATCAACCCAGACTCCACTTGCGTGTACTACCAAATAAGTGAAGGACTTATAGAACCTGAACAAATCACCAGTAAACATCTAATGAAAAATAAACAGGAATACTTGGATTCACAATTAAGAAAACATAGAAACCTTTTTGAGCAATCTGCGCTATATGGTATCCCCATCACTCTAAATGCAGAAAAGCGAGATGAAGCAAGTGGAGGTAGAAGTGAAGATGTGAAGTGATTCTTATTTCTGTAGATTCTTAGAACGTAAATTTTATTTTATTTTATATGCATGGTATGAGAAAACCTTTTCAAATTATAACGAAGTATTTCAATATGAAAACTCATAAAACCGAGTTTTTGGATTTACCAATAAATTCTTGAAAGAGTGCTTACATATATTTTGGGCAATATTTGCTTGCCAGAGAAGTATATTCCTTTTTCAACAATGTCATGTCCTGATGGAAAATTATTTGTACCTCAATAGTTCAAGTAAAGCAGATAAAATTTCAATTTTCATTGGTATACATTAATTTTGAACAAACAATAATTGTCACAATAAATATTTCGAAGGAATTCCTTGTTGTCATTATTGCTCTTTTCCTTGTAGTATCAACTCTCCACAGTATAGAACTTATATTTATTCAATTTTGTTTTTTAATTATTCTTGGAAAATCACCAAGTTAAGCAGGAAACGCTGTGCCTCGAGTCACTGCATTTGAACTCCTGTAGTATTTTGTGGATGAAACTAGAAGCCTTAATTTCTAGTTACTGGAAAGGCATGTCATAACTAGCTGGATTCCCAAATCTTAGTTCAGTTTCTTATTGTATGTAGTTAGTGAAATCACGTTTCTGCAAAGATAATCCATATATTTATTAATTTACTGGATGAAACAATGAAGACAAAACATGCTGGATAACTGTGGAACAATTAATATCTGCTTTTTTCGAAACGAGAATTGACCTGTCAGTCCAGAATATAAAAACCTTTTTCAAGTTGTTCTTGTTTTTCCATTTCTTACAGAAAGAAAGATCAAATTAAAAAATTCATACACAGTTCTCTTTGCGCTTGGAATAGTATTCGACTAAAACAGCTGAACTGATTGCGATAATTCTTTTTTAAAATATTCTTTGAAGTACAGGCATGGTTCTTACGCAGAGAAAATTTTGAAAAATTGCATGAAAAAGTCTAAAAGCAACACTTTTTCATCTAACATCAGTCCAACAGTTTGTTTTGTGACATTGTCAAAGTATATAAATTATCTTTTTGATGTAATGTCACTTAAAATTTAAATGTCTATTTGAAGAGCATCTTCAAGATTATAAAACCGAAAGCCACAAATTTCTATAAAAATAAAAAGTGTTTTGGGTTTATGACTCATTTATACTTGATATGCTTCCTTTAAGACAAATTTAGCAATTTGGCGACAATTCCCTCAGACAATGAAATTGCTCTTGCTTCATCAGATATTGAGCAAGTTTGCTTGAAGGCGGTCGAACAGCCCATTCAGCTCTAATATTGCCATTAAATAATGCAAAGCAACGAAACTCCAACCTGCAACATTCGCAAGAATTCTGCTGTCAAAGATTTTGCAGGAATACTAACTAAAAGTGGGATGAATGCACGATAGCGCATGCAAACTCTTTAGAGGCTTTAGATAGAACCTTAAAAGATCTACCTAACAACCAAAACCAAATTGATTTTATTAGCAGGAGATTATCGGCAAACATTGCCAGTGATTTCACGTTCAACGCGAGTTGATGAACTGAACGCATGCTTAGAGTCCTCCAATTTGTGGAAACATGTTAAAGTATTACATTCAAGCAAAACTATGCGTGTATGTTGACCTTCAGCAAAACAAGGTGATTGTGATCAGAACAAATAATCAAAATACCTACCAAAAAGTGATCAGAAAAATAGGGAAAACTCGCAGTGAGTAAAATAATATCATAAGACATATATTTCGAGATGAAATTACTTTAAATAAAGCTCAAATGCCATCAAGGTACTCAAAAAATCAACGATGTAAACATTAGAATTTGTGTTATCAGTCGCATTCGTACTCGTATCCACGACACCTGTGACAATTTTGTGAGCTTGATAACAAAGTAATTAAAGTGGTCCACACACCGATGATCAAGCCTGATGATGCCGGATAATTTGACACTTCAGGATCTTTTCGAAGAAATTACAAAAACACGCAGAGAATTGAACAGCGCTATTGCATCTATTAGATCAAAAATTCTTGTTGATGTTCAATCAATAAAGAAAAAAATTGAAACAATGGAAAACGAGAACAAGCTACTAAAACAAAAAATAGAAACATAAGAAAGGGTCTCGAAAAAAAATAATATTGTTATATTTGGACTGAATAAAGATCCTGAAGAAATATCAGTTCTCAGACTCTATTGGAGAGTCACTTAAGTCATTGGTCGGAGTTGATGTTGTGGTAACAGACATAGCAGATATTCATCCACTCGGGAAGAATACCAACTGCCCTATAAAAATTGAATTTCTATTTTATTCTACTAAAAAAGAAATTCTCTCGAGAGGAAGCAAACTGAAAGGAACTAATGTTGTAATCTCTTATGATCCAAGTCATCAGCAAAAGAAAGATGACGGCATTTTGAGAAAACACATGAAGAATGCAAGAACTAGTGGCAAACAAGTATACATTGAAGGAAATCGCTTAGTTGTTGAGAACAAAGAATACACAATTAAAGATCTAGAAGAAGGCGAAATAGAGAGTGGAGAGGGAAATCTAGAAGAAAAAACGTCGAACACAAGGTATACAAAAGAGGCAGAAGGTTCCAAAGGTAAAACAGAAGGAAAACATCAATACTTTGTCACGGTGTTAAGTTTGTGAACATAACTATTACAGTATCCCCGTTAGTGCAAGGATATATAGGGTTCTGGCCAGAGACCCGGTACTGCCAATGGACCTGTAAAGGGCATAGATGGACTGTACAAGAAACTCTGGAATAGGGGCGTGGGAGATTCTCGCGAGAACACACTTCCCAGATTGTCGGTTTCTCGATATCAGTGATAGCTGTGACGCCGTCGCCCTGTCAGCTGTTCTCAAGAATTCTAGATACATATTAACGGGACACTGTCGCCTTAGAAATCACCTACACAAGTTAGGATTGGGTCAATGGAATACTTTATGTGCGAGTGCCCAGCTGGTAACTGAGTCAGGCTAGAGGAATTTGGATGTAATAAAATGAAGCTGACTGAGGTTGCTAAGTTCTCATCCACAAAGCGTATAACCTTTACAAGAAAAATGGAGCTTGTGGGTGACATTTAGGACAGAGTGTGCTACAATAGACCATCGTCTGTGAACATGAAACATGTGCTAACCGAGTTTGGTTCCGATATGCTCTCAGCGTAGAGAATGTTTAACAATGGTCCCAACACTATGCCTAGGAGATACCTTCTTTAAGCTTTCTGCTCTTTGTTCCGTTAATTGTGGTGTACTGGAATCTACGCAGAAGAAATGACTTTGAATTATGGACTGATCCCAAAGCAATTTTTTTTCAGAAGAATTTGATGATTGATGGTGTCGAATGCCTCTTTTAGGTCCACAAAATAGCAACAACTTGTTCTCCTTGTTCAATTTTGTTAGTTATATATTCTATAAGATCTTCCGCAGCACAGTAGTGGACCAATTAACAATTTTTTTAAGAACTTTTTCCAATATTTTGTCGAATACAGATGTAATGTTATTGGTCTATAGTTCGTAGGATCTTTTTTTGAACCTTTTTCAAAAATAGAAACTATATTCGCAATTTAACATAATTCTGGAAAGGTTCCCAGTTTTGAATTAACGTTTATTTCATTCAGTAGGTTATCTTTTATTATTGGGTATAAAATTTTTGGCATTAACATTATCAGGACCTGGAGCAGAATATTTTTTAGGAGAAAATAATTTTTTAAGTTCTTTGGTACATGCTGTCAATAAAAGAGATTTACTATTTTCAAAACCTATGCGCAATGTATATGTAAAATTTATTAAAGGTATTAAAATTTTTTTGTAATTACGGTCGTCTAAACTCATGGAGGTTATTTTACTTTTTTATATTTCTGTGAAATCAAATTATTCAGTATTGACCACATTTTCCCAATATTATTCCCTGCATTCTCAAATTCACGATAATAGTAAATTGTTTTATATTATCTTATTAAGTTATCAACCCTTCTAAATATTTATATTTTACTCAAGCATTTTGTTCCATAGTTGTTTTTGAAATTTCTGAAGAGGTTATCGCGTTTTCAAATAAGTTTGTAGATATTTCTATTGAACCAGTGTATATCATTACTAATGTATATATTTTTGTGGGTTGCAGTTGAATTTTTTCTTTCTAATATATCTTGACAACTCCTCAACTAATTTTGGTTTTGTTGATCAGCTATTTTTCATATTAGTTAAGAATTTATTTTAGTAAGTACTGTAGTAGGACTTTTGCATTTTTTATTCAATATTTAACTTTGGATGGTCAGGTATTACTATATCACTGGTCTTGACAATTGATAATAATATTTATTAAAAAATTGTAGACTAATATATAAATAAATGTTGTTGAGATATCGTAACATACTGAGTGCTCAACATACAAATTTAACACGAAATAGTTTAAAATAATGATATCTATTGAAAAAGAAATTAATGCGAAAGGTAAAAAATGAATAAATGAGGCCACCTTGAAGGTAAACTGCAGGTAAGCAGCACACCTTGTGTGGGGGGATACCCTTGAAACTAAATCAAAATTATTTAATTTTTTTTAATTAAACGTCGTAATCCAAAATAACAATCTGCAACTTTAGAATGCAAGACTCAAGTGTGGACATATGTGTTTTTAATATCTATGATCAGTCAAATGGTGATTCTGGATTCATTAGAAATCCATTGTTTGAGTTTACGTAAGAACTTTTTCTGAGACTTCAACTCCTTAATATGCAGAAGAAATGACTTTGAATTATCGGCTGATACCTAAGCAATTTTTTTTTCAGAAGAATTTGATGATTGATGGTGTCGAATACTTCTTTTAGGTCCACAAAATGGCAACAACTTGTTCTTGTTCAATTTTGTTAGTTATATATTCTATAAGATCTTTCACAGCACAGTAGTGGACCAATTAACAATTTTTTAAGAACTTTTCCAATATTTTGTCGAATACAGTTGTAATGTTATTGGTCTATAGTTCGTAGGATCTTTTTGAACCTTTTCAAAAATAGAAACTATATTCGCAATTTAACATAATTCTGGAAAGGTTCCCAGTTTCGAATTAACGTTTATTTCATTCAGTAGGTTATCTTTTATTATTGGGTATAAAATTTTTGGCATTAACATTGTCAGGACCTGGAGCAGAATATTTTTTTGGGAGAAAATAATTTTTTAAGTTCTTTTGGTACATGCTGTCAATAAAAGAGATTTACTATTTTCAAAACCTATGCGCAATGTATATGTAAAATTTATTAAAGGTATCAAAATTTTTTCTTGTAATCACGGTCGTCTAAACTCATGGAGGTTATTTTACTTTTTATATTTCTGTGAAATCAAATTATTCAGTATTGACCACATTTTCCCAATATTATTCCCTTCTAAATATTCATATTTTACTCAAGCATTTTGTTCCATAGTTGTTTCCTGAAATTTCTGAAGAGGTTATCGCGTTTTCAAATAAGTTTGTAGATATTTCTATTGAACCAGTGTATATTATTACTAATGTATATATTTTTGTGGGTTGCAGTTGAATTCTTTCTTTCAAATATATCTTGACAACTCCTCAACTAATTTTCAATGGTTTTGTTGATCACCTATTTTTCATATTAGTTAAGAATTTATTTTAGTCAGTAGTGTAGTAGGATTTTGCATTTTTATTCAATATTTAACTTTGGATGGTCAGGTATTACTATATCACTGGTCTTGACAATTGATAATAATAATATTTATTAAAAATTGTAGACTAATATATAATAAATGTTGTTGAGACATCGTAACATACTGAGTGCTCAACATACAAATTTAACACGAAATAGTTTAAAATAATGATATCTATTGAAAAAGAAATTAATGCGAAAGGTAAAAAATGAATACATGAGGCCACCTCGAAGGTAAACTGCAGGTAAGCAGCACAACTTGTGTGAGGGGGATTTCTAGCACCGAAACATTCACGAAGTGCGCGAAAGCGCTGTTTCACAGATCGCTTATTTTCGAAAGTTTATATGATTTTGAGACGCTGTTCATTTATGTTGTTCGGCATCATGAGCTGATGATGTTTCCTGAAAAACAAAAACCTTGACATATGACGTTTACTCCAAGCGGACAGGTTTTATGTCTTTTCGAAATCCCAGCGTCCCTATTGGTAAACCCTGTGCAAAAGTGACAAATGATAACCGATGACCAAAAGATCATCAACTTAAAGTTCTTACGCCAGTGTAACATTTTAAGAGAATAATTTCATTATGTATATTCTTTTGAAAAAGCAGATTTACTAAAATTCGAATATTTGTATTTACAATAAATGCTTATATCTATAATTTTGGTGTGTGTATTTAGTGATTTCTAAAGTAGCACCGAAATATTCACGAAAGTGCATTTTGAGTCGACCTACCCTTTCGAATCCAAACTGCCTCTCTGACAATATTTTACATTTATCTAGAAATGCCAAGGTACGGGAATGAACAATTTTTTCTATTATTTTGGAAATATTGACAGCAACGATATGGGGCGATAATTAGTTAGAAGATTTTAACAGCGGTACAACAAGAGCAGTTTTCAAAATTGGAAATTTTCCGCTAACGACAAATTTACCATGAAAGTGAGTGACCCCACGATATTTATTGCAACTTTTTTCAGCGTTTCTGAGCCAATACAGTCTAAACCACCGGATTGTTTCAAATGTATCGTTTTGAGGATTTCAAATTCGGTTGTTGGATCCAGGAAAATTGTTAGTGGATTGCGTGTTACTTCAGTTTAAATTTTTCTTCTTTTGTTTCTAATTTTATCCGCGAGTTTGGCGCCTATGCTCGAGAAAAAAATGTTGAATGATTCCGCAATCTCCCTGTTATCCATCAGTACGTCCCCCGAATCCAATTTTATTGTTTTTATACAGCGATATTACTTTTTATTGTTCAACAAATTCCAAAGCTTCCCTTAGTCTCCTGCAAAAAAAATTATTTTTCTTTTATAATAATTGCTTTTTGTTGTTTTATTCAACCGATCTAGTTTGTTCATATAGGTTTTGTAGTCCTCAAGTAGCCGATTGTTATTTGGGTCACGCTTGATTCATTTGTACAAATTATTTTTGAAATTAACTGACTTAATTATACCTCTTGTTATCCAGTCATTACGCTTGATATTGGAACTCTTAATTTTATCTTTTGTAGTATGTTCCTCGATACGCTCCGTCAGAATTCTAATGAAATTAACTGTCGCAACATTGGCATACCGTGCATTATACACTTCATCCCAACTCAAGTTCTTCAAGTTATCATTGAGTCTGTCATAATTTATGAATTTTCGAAAATGATCATTGTCAGTAGGATGATAAGAATCCTACATTGGGATACACTAGGGGTGTATTTTAAAATAATAAAATTGATTTACATTTTTCAATGGCGATTACATGATCAAAGTTAGATCCAATGTTTTTTTGTGAAACCGTGGTATTTTAGGGAGTAATTGTAAAGATAAATCAAATCAGTATACTTCTTCCCTTCTTGAATGTTTAATACAAATAACATTAATATTGCCACTCCTCTCCTCTACTGTTGTGCCAATACCAGC
Organism: Cryptolaemus montrouzieri; assembly: GCA_013387265.2. Lineage (NCBI taxonomy): Eukaryota > Metazoa > Arthropoda > Insecta > Coleoptera > Coccinellidae > Cryptolaemus > Cryptolaemus montrouzieri. The sequence continues at coordinate 5,604,496 of JABFTP020000165.1, forward strand.
ATTTCTGAATAGTTAAAATAGTTGAGATAATTAAGGACATTATCGCTTTATATTTAGCTTTAATGGATCTGGTATTCAAGAGTTTACCAATAAGGACACTGGGATTTCAAAATACAATAATAACAGAACGCTTTGAGATTTTGAGCCACTTTTTCTTTTATTTTGTAGATAATTTCATAAAATGAATTATAGAATTCAACTTCTTTTATATGGCCACCTTGCCAACGCCGGCACAACCGCATTCTCTCAACCCAATTTTCGATTGCTCTCAGACGAACAGTTGAATTTTATTTCGTTGATAGCGCTCTCAATATTGTTTGTTGGAGTAAGCTATTGATTTTAAGAAACCCCACAAAAAAATCCTGCGGCGTAAGATCAGGGGATCGAGGTGGACAATTGACTGAGCCATTTTTTGACGTAACTCTCTCACTGAACTTGCTCTACAGCAAATTGATTGTTTCAGTTCGTGTATGGCATGTGGCTCTGTCCTGCTAGAACTACATGTCATCCAAGTCCAGTACATTTACGGTGCACACGTTTCCAACATCGTCACGAAAGGAATATAGCCCAATGACACCATCAGAATGAATTCCGCACCAGATCGTCAGTTTTTGTGGATGCAAATGCTTCTCCAATATCTCTCTTGGGTTTGGCTCCTACCAAAATCGACAATTTTGCTTATTAACAAAGCCATTAAGCCAAAAATAACAGATCATCAAACTTTCATAACTTTAGAAGCAGAACATCAAACAACAAATACACCAACAAAAATTTACAAACACACGGCGCTTTTGGGGGTCAATCAGCAATAGTTATTGAATGAGAAGGATCATATATAGATGCAGGTTCAAGTCCTTCCTCTAAATACGCCACACAGTCATTTGTGAGAGTTCTTACTCTTGCGTGGAATCGACTGTTCCTTGTTCTCGTGAACACTGACCTCAACGGATGCAATATTTTCAGCGCTCCTTGCATTTCTTGATCTTGAAGGAGGCTTTACATCCAATAGCGTGAATTTCGATTAAAACTTTTTCACTAAACCCAGTATAGCCGACTCAGAAGGGCGATTTGTAGCACCGAAATATTCACGAAGTGCGCGAAAGCGCTGTTTCACAGATCGCTTATTTTCGAAAGTTTATATGATTTTGAGACGCTGTTCATTTATGTCGTTCGGCATCATGAACTGATGATGTTTTCTGAAAAACAAAAACCTTGACATATGACGTTTACTCAAAGCGGACAGGTTTTATGTCTTCGAAATCCCAGCGTCCCTATTGGTAAACCCTGTACAAGTGTGACAAATGATAACCGATGACCAAAAAATCATCAACTTAAAGTTCTTACGCCAGTGTAACATTTTAAGAGAATAATTTCATTATGTATATTCTTTTGAAAAAAGCGGATTTACTAAAATTCGAATAATTGTATTTACAATAAATGCTTATATCTATAATTTTGATGGGTGTAAGAAAAACACAAGTGCGAGCTTAGGAAAATGTAACAGGGGAACCATACTATCTTGCGTATGATTCAATAAACGAGTGGAAAAACCTGAGGAAAAAACTCGTTTCCCTGTCGCCATTGCACTAGTATTAGCTTATCTGTTTATGTTGTGTTAGTGTAGTGTGTACATAAAGAGTACCAAAGATTTTTCTACTTAGCAGCTTCAATTCTCATCTTGCACTCCATGATTTCCAGACGAAGACAAGGGTGAAAGGAAGGGGGTTTGGGACAGGAATCTGTAACAATGGAAAAAGAAAACCAGCAGTAAAATATTTCAACAATCATACCAGCAGGAAATACCTGACTCTTATATGTCTGAGCACACTTGAATAATCTGCGATATTTCCTCTTTCGCGGAGATGTTCTTCCGTCGCAGTGTGAGTCTCCTGAAACATAATCACTTCCTTGTTCTTGCTTGCCAATTTTGAAGTATAATCTCACAAAATCCCTCAAATATTCAAACTCAACAAAGCAAGTCCCTCTCTGTTTAACCGAGAGAGCCCCGATGGCTAGATTCGGTCTTCCAAGTGATGCCGATATGATCTATAGATGTTCTAGAATCATTATAAACCCAATAATTTGGGTTGACATCTCCCATATATTATTTCTTCTTGGTTCCTGTTTAATTTAAAGGAAAATTTGCGACAAAATTTTTTTTTTAAATATGACAAATGTCATATATATAATTTCATTAGAAGGCAAGCATAAATATCCATAAAATGAAATATATTTTTCTTTGTAGATTTCGGTTCAACACTTTTCTGGGATATTTTTATGTGAGGTAGGAGTATATGGAAATCTAAAATATAAAGAAAAATTGATAAATACGACCTTTTATTATTGGAATAAGACTGTCAACATTAAGTGATGTAAAGGATATAAATAAAATATTATTCCATCTTAATTGCTTCCAATATTAGTTAATACTAAAACTACCTAATAAAGGAAGTTATATTAAAGCATCGAAAAATAGAAGATACACTAGGGTTAGTACTTATATACAATGAGCATAATCACTTACATGGTAGGCACTTCCATATGTTTAATTTCAGCACTTGCAAAATACATTAAATTACAGTCTTAATATATGATTATTCAATTAATTTCCTCGAATAGTGGCGGAATACTACTTCACAGTTCCTGAAGGCCTCCGATATTATATACACTCTTAATTGCCTACATTTTCAGAATACATTCCAAAGAGATTTTCATTCACATTACCAAATGAATGTTTGGAACATTGAAAACTTTACAATTTCATCTCCACGTTCAAATGAACAGTTACTTGAACGGTTTTGATCCTCAAAAAGAAAAGAACATTATCAAATATATATAAATGCAATTTTTTTGTTGCAACTATCTTCAAATTTAGTTTTGATTAACAAAATAAGCATGATTTTTTCTATATAATTAATTATATATAATTGTGATTTTTAGTATGACTGAAATCCCAATTGGGAAAAGAACTTAAACGATATTCTTTTTCTTTGCGTTGCCATGGTTACGCATAACTGAATGGGAAAAGATTAAGGAAATGCAAGAAGATAAATATCGACTATGCTACATTCTTCAGAAAAGCTTTCAGTGAGAGGAAGAGAGTGAAAAATATAGGGTGTTCTATTGAATACGAGATAAGTTATAGTAATATCGCAAAAAACTGTATCTCCTGAGTACGCCACTGGATTTTACGAAAAATTTTCTAAAAGTAGTTGAATTTACTATAACTAGTCGTTTCAACTTCCCAATATATTTCACAATACTCGAAATACAAGAGGAAAATCCTAAAATGCCAATTTTCATTTTCAAAATAACTCTGCAAAACCTACTAAAATGGGATACTCTGTATACTAATTTCTACCAATTTACATCCCTTTCAAAAGAAGCCAATTTGGAACGAGAAGAAAATCTCTTTGTTATCCACCAAACCGGTATTTTTCTCTCCTTTTCGGCAATACAAGTTTCATTTTCATCTCGGCGAAGTTTAAAAACAATACTTTGAGCCAATCCAGGATATGAACAATCATCAATATGTATAACGAGAATAATTCAATATGATAACGATAACACTAATATATACAAAAGGTTAAAATGTAACCATCAATCAACGTTTTATACAACAAATGATGAAAATTGCTTAAATAAAATTCACGCTTAATAAATAAATAATATTTCAAGTAAATGTTTAAAAAGTATATTAATAATTGTGAAACGAAATTACGTAAACAATGCTATATAATTTCACTAAAAATTTTCAAGTGATGTTATCTTTCTTTTAGAGCTGCATCAAAGCTAAAATTTTAAATAAATGATATCAGCTTCACTTTAAAAATTCTCTCTTTCGATAACATTAAAAATGGAAAAGATTTTGAAAGCCAATATTAATCAAAATTCAAGGAAATATTACTTTAGAATTTCAAATTTAGTATGTCAAAACTTCTTTGGTAAAATACCTAGCAAACAATTTAAAGTTTTATATTCTTCGAAAAGCTGCATGAGAAAAGTAATGAAATTTTCGAAATCTACATCCTGCAGTGGATGGCCAATAAGATGTTCACAAAAACCTAAAAGAACCATTCTTTTGAAATTTTAACAGTTGCCTGATATAAGCCAAATCAAAAATTTTTCTAATTATTTTCAGCTACATAACTTTCGGTTTTTTGGGTTGAGAAAAATTCCGACTTTTTAGGAAATACTGGAATATTTCACGAACTAAACAAATTATATTCATATTTTCGGTGTTTTTATGTTCAAAATAAGAATTATTAAAACCATTAACTTATATACCATATAAAAACAGAACGAAGTTGATTTGCACTTCTGGTATAACCAGAAGTGTTATGTAGCTGAAAATATTTTAGAAATAGTTTCTGATGAGCCGAAGCAAATACCAACATTTCAGAACAATAGTTTTAGTAGTTCTCTATAAACATTTAATAGGCCATCCGCCGTAAGACACCCTGTATAATTGAATACAAGGTTTTTATATTCTCCTCATTGGTTCTAACTTACTTCATCTTATCTGTTCATATCGTGCATAGATTTCCTACAAATTGAACGAATATTTCATACCATTTGGCAACTTGTGGATATTCTAAATTACAATAAATTCAGTCTGGATATTAAAATGGTAAAATCACTAACTATCGATTAATATAAACTAGCTTCAAAATTATACTTTTCTGTTATACATTCCTCGAAATTCAAGTGCAAAAGCATGTTTATATCAAAAAATTCACCCTTGTTTCTCTTGCATGCAATAAAGCATCGACTCGACATATCTTCACATATTAGAAGGTATTATGATTGCGGCGCATGCGCCACCGTTTGACCCCAATGTCAGCACCAGTCAGCCATGTAGGTGAAATCCTTGAACAAATTCTGGTCCTGATCCTGCAAGATTCTCGGTTCTTTAGGCGGCGAGAGCTGGGGTTTTTCCGATGTAAATTCTTCATCGAAATTGCTAACGTCCTCCATTGAATGCTGAAACGAAAATGAAATTAATTTCTCAAACAGGGCAAATTAGTGAGCACTACCCATTCAAATAAATTCCTACAATGAAAAACTTTATTCATTGAAAGCCGAAATTGTCAGGAATTTGGGTATTTCACCGCGTTTTAATTTTATTTCCAACATATTCGAAATTCCAAAAGAATTAGAAAATTGGGAACGGCCATTTTTTATTTATTATTCTGCATCTTGACAATGCAAGCTCACACACATCAGCGCGTAAGATGGAATATTTGAACATCCAAAGCATTGAAATAATGGGCCTTCCACCTTATAGTCCTGATTTGGCACCTGACGACTTCTTTTGTTTGAGCGCATCAAGAAAAAACTATATACAACACATTTTGGAGGTATCTCATTCGGATAGGCCAAAGTGTTTCGAAAATTGATTTAAGCACATGCAAAAGTGTATCGGTCTTGATGGAGAATACTTTGAAAAACAATAAAGCTATTTTGTCCCTAAGGTACTTATATTTTTTGTCAGGCGCAAAATTTGAAAGGCAACCTACGTACTATTCCATATTCTCCTGTCCTGACTCCTAGTGATTACCACTTGTTTATAACCATTTAAATATGGCTATTTTATTTCCTGAGTTACTTGTTTTTTTCTGTCAGGCGCAAAATTTGAAAGACAACTTAAATATAGAAGGAATTATATGAGTGTGAATAGGCTACATTAAGATTTAAGAGAAACAATAACTAGAGAATACTTTAAAATATAAAGAATAAAGAAAAGAAGGATTAAAATTTTTAAGCTAGTATTAAAACAATTAAATTATATTACTGGGTGCTTCAACGAAAACTAAACAGAGGCTATATCTACCAAGATATTCATTTCTGATCAAAACGCAAAAACAGGTCAATTTTTGTTTCAAGGGGGACATCTTTTGGGATACAAAACTTGCCTGAAATATCAACCCCCTAAGCGAGGGTTGTAATCCTTGAACATTTTGAATAGGGAAGATGGGTCGAGTGATGACTCAAAAGAAAGGTGGTATCTTTGTATACATCGCCTTGAACGAATTTCCATTTTTAATTGAAAACTGTAAGAGATACAGGGTGAGCAACTGAAAGATAGGGAAGACTATTTCCCTGAGACTATTCAAGTTTCAGTGAAGTAAAATGGAACAGATCCATGCTGATCAATGGCAGTCATCATCAAGTACCATCCTCATTTCGCATTTCAACCCCTAGAGCAGGGGTGACCACCCTTGGAAATTTGGAAGAGGGTATATGGGTCGAGTGACACCTCGAAAGAAAGGTATTATCTTTGTCTGCATCCCCGTGAACGAATTTTCATTTTTGATGAGCTATTCAAGTATTAGTGCAAAAAAATGGAACAGATTCATTCCAGATCAAAGGCTGTCATCTTTGATCTAAATGAATCTATTGCAGTTTTTCGCACTAATACTCCAATAGTCTTGGGGCGATAATATTCTCTATTTTTCAGTGGCTCACTCTGTATTTTCTACAGTTTTAAATCAAAAATGAAAATTCTATCAAGGGAATGCAGACAAAGATAATACCTGTCTTTCAAGTTATCACTCGACCCATCTACCCTCTTCCAAATTTTCAAGGGTTGTCACTCCTACTCCAGGGGTTGAAATTCGAGATGAGGATGGTACTTGAGATGATGACTGCCATTGATCAGCATGGATCTGTTCCATTTTGCCTCACTGAAACTTAAATAGTCTCAGGGAAATAGTCTTCCCTATCTGTATCTTTTACAGTTTTCAATTAAAAATGGAAATTCGTTCAAGGCAATGTAGACAAAGATACCACCTTTCTTTTGAGTCATCACTCGACCCATCTTCCCTATTCAAAATGTTCAAGGATTGCAACCCCCGCTTAGGGGGTTAATATTTCAGGCAAGTATTGTACCCCAAAAGATGTCCCCCTTGAAACAAAAATTGACCTGTTTTTGCGTTTTGATCAGAAATAAATATCTTGGTAGATATAGACTTTGTTTAGTTTTCGTTGAAGCACCCTGTATTATACACAATAATTTGGGCCGATATAAATTAAGCAATTGCGAAAAAAAGTATAATTGAAATACAATACATTCGTATTAGTTTTCCATCAGCAAGTTTCAGCAAAAACTGAATAGTTGCAAAACATTTTACGAGAACGAAAAATTACTGAATTGATTAATTTATTTTATTATTACGCTCAAAAAATTATACTTACCACAGTTGGTATGAAAGGTGGGGGAACTCTCCTATGTAATAAATCGTCCCAGCTGATCTGCCTGAAGAAAGCTTGTTTCTTCACATCCTCTGCATCTCTCTCACTTGACCCCAACCTTCTGTCTGGACTTTTACGGAGTAACTATAGAAAAAAAAATCGAAGATGGTTAATACTAGTGACTAAATATTTCTATCATTACTTACCCTTCTCATTATTGCTATGGATTCCAGAGAAAGAAACCTGGGGTAACGTACTTCATCGTTTACGATGGAGTCAAAAACTTCTTCTTCGTCGTCTCCAGGGAACGGTGACTGAAATAGAAGTGGATTATTAAAAACTCCTTTTAGTTCTTTAAAGGCGAGTCATCCCATGTGTTGGGCTCAAAATATCAATTATTTTTCATAAATTGCTTCCTTAACATATCTAGAAGATGGTAGTAAAGTGATTATTTTAGTCTTGGTTTAACTTCGAAGAGAGCCAGTTCGGTGGCGTATGGGATATGATGCTCGTCTCCTGAGCAGAGTTGCCTGGGTTCAATCCCTACAAAGTCAGTGCGATTTTTCGCTTGAGTATACATCTTTCGGAGGAGATGTAAAGCCGTCGGTCCTGTCTAACTGAGATGTGTTGGACATTAAAGATCCATTTCCTCGACACGAGAGGGGTTCGGCAAAATTCCCGGGTTAGTGAGGTGACAGAATTCCCCGGCGTGTCATTGGCCGAAAGGCGGAAATAGAGGAATAAAGGAATAACAAACAAACAAGCAAACTTCGCAATTACTACTGTTGTGACCCCCCGTTGTAGAATTAAGAATAAACCAATGTTGGACTCGTAAGTACTTTTATTTCGTGATTTGTCACGCACACACAGATTATTTAGAGGAAACCTTTTTCAATTACCTTTAGAAAAAAGCTTTTAACAACTGTAACTGTAACTGTTTTTTTTTTTGGTCAGGAGAAGAGAAGCGCCAATTCTTATTTTTGATGGAAGAAGCTATCTCTTCTCCTGAGCAAAAAGAAAGTTACATCTGTTAAAAGCTTTTTTGTGAAGGTAATTGAAAAAGGTGACAATCACGGAATAGTACTTTAGAGTCCAATATTGGTTTGTTCTTAATTCTATAAGGAGTAGATTTTCTGGCAGTAAAACTCGTCTATCGCCGAATTTAACGGGTGATGAAACCAACGGCGGGACACAACATGTTGGCGACGGTTACAGCACTATTGTAATTTATCATATTTCTCTTATTTCTCGACTCCATTGAGGACAATGACCATGGACGCTGAATCATTTATAAAGCACATACGTGTTTTACGTTCCAATTTAACAAAACTGATGAATGAATTGGAAGTATTGCTCGAGGCAAGTGAATCCAATATTCATGAAGTAGCAGTTGCATGGGAATGTATGAAGCCAAAGTATGAAGAGCTGAGGATTCAGGACACAAAGGTATATGAAAGTTTGCTGGAAACCGCCACGGAGGAGCAGCTGATGGCAGAAATAGAAACTTGTGATAACTACATTAAGAGGTTCACTGAAGTTCGGCTGAAATGTGAAAAACTCCAAGAGGAAACAAAAAACATGAATCAACTAGCGATCATTGGCTCATCAAAACAAACAGATTCGTGTAATGCAGCTGAAAATAACTTGATGGGTAAAAGAAAATTTAAATTACCTCAAATTAAATTGAACCATATGATGGGAATGTTGAGGTTTGACTATCGCTTTGGGCACATTTCCGCAAAATCCTTGAAGATGAGGATATATAGTTTTGTGATAAAAATAGAGCATCTTCTTCAAGCTACTGAACAGGGGAGCAGAGCCCGAAAAAGCGTTGAGAGTTTTCCGATAATTGGGGAAAATTATTTATTTATTGTCCATTTAGCAGAAAGAAACAAATCAGGATTAAATGAACAATACAACCCATCAAAAGCTACATGGGGTAGTCAACATAATATTATTGTAATATATAAAGTACAGTACACATTCTGACATTTCGACAAACATATTTATGGTGATTCACACACAGAGATGACATATATTTATAGCTCAGAAGTTTTGAAACCAGCCTCTGCTTTAGATTTTTTTGAAGGTTCGCTCTACTCATTGATTTTAATTCGCAGGGAAGCTTATTGTACAATTTCATTGCTATGTGATTTATACTGATTTGTGAAGCATTAATTCTGTGATAGGGTATGAAGAATTTATCGGCATTTCGGATTGAATATGAATGGTTGAAATTTATTTTTTGAATTATGTGCGTGATCGTAAATGAAAAGTATGCATGACTGTATGAAAAGTGATGGTAGGGTAAGTATGCCTTCTTCTTTAAACAAATTCCCGCAACTATCAGTTGTTTAAGCATTGCATAGTATCCGCACAGCATATTTCTGTTTTACAAAGATTTTTTGACTTTCAGTATGTCCTCCACAGAAGATAACACCGTAGGATATAAAACTGTGGAAGCAGCCAAAATAGACAGTTCGTGCTGTTATTTTTCCGGTAATTTGTTTCATTCTCCTCACGGTGAAGATGGTGCCGGACAGTTTATTGACTAGATCTTGTATATGCTGGCCGAACTTCAAATCAGGTTCCAGGGTCATTCCCAAAAATTTAAGGTATTTACTTCAGGGCGCGTTTCAAATATGAGTTCTTGGGTTTTATTTTTTTTATTTATAGTATCGTCAGCAAAAAGAACGGAACTATATGATGTTACATTATCATGTATATCATTGACACAAACGAGGAACAGCAGCGGACCCAAGACAGATCTCTGTGGCACACCATAGTTCATTGGCTGCATTTGGAGCATTTACCCTGGAAGCATACTTGCTGGTATCTGTTAGTCTGATAGTTCTCGATCAAATCCAAAGCAACCTCACTCATACCACAAAAATCTAACTTCCCAAGTATTCCAAAATAGACTACACTATCAAACGCCTTGCTGAAATCGCAGGCCGAGAGTTTGCATTTTTTCCTTCATTAAAGGCTACCGCTATTTTGTTCAAGATTTGAGTCAGTGCAGTCGATATAGATTTCTGCCTCAGAAAGCAAAGCCGCTGCTCGCAAAAAATATTATGTTTTTCGAAAATATTGACAAGTCTATCTTTCAGAGCTGCTTCGAATATTTTAGATATTGCAGGTAGAACTGATACGGGTCGATAGTAATCTGATGATTGTGGGTCTCCTGCCTTGAATATTGGAGCTATTTTCGCCTTTTTCAGTTATGAAGAAATTAAGGATTATATGACACCTAGGTTTGGTCGTGAGGATATTCAGATAGAAGTGTATGTACGAGAATTGTTATGATTAGTTATGATATATATATATATATATATATATATATATATATATATATATATATATATATATATATATATATATATATATATATATATATATATCTATCATCAAACAAAATATAGATGATTCTTGCCGTAGATGTTTCTGTTCTTCAGAAACAGATTTTCATATATTATCATCTTGCTCAGTCCTTGCTTCAACAGATTATTTAGAAAGACATAATGCCGTCGCTAATATTATTCACTTCAATCTAGGAATTAAACATGACCTAATTCCCAAAAGAAAAAATTTCAAAAATATGAACCTGAGATTATTTGTGAAAATGACAAATATAAACTTTATTTTGATAAAACAATTCTTTGCAACAGAGCTGTAAAACACAATAGACCAGATATCGTTCTTAATGATAAACAGAATCAAATAACATATATAATTGATATTGCTATACCCGACACACATAATATACAAAATAAATACAATGAAAAATTTCTAAATATATGATGCTTGGCGACGAGATTAAAAAATGTGGAAAATGAAGAAAATATTTATTCTACCGATTATTATTTCTACAACAGGCGTTATTCCTAGAAATCTTCACAAAAGTATTGAGATTTTGGGTCTGAAGAAAAATTTTTTGAACAGTTACAAAAGATAACAGTCATCAAATCTTGTAATATTCTTCGTAGGTTTCTTTCCGAAAATAATAATGAGGTAGAGTCATAGGTTTTCTCTTTAGTTTATACTGCTCAGAATCTCATTTCATATTTTATTTATTTGTTTATATAAATGTAATATAATTAACTGACAATTTTGTCATATTTATATTCAGAGCAGTATTCTATTCGATCGTTCGTTAGGAAACTATTAATGAGTAACATTCAGTGTTACTTGGCTAAGGTCCGTACACTGGATTTTTCCGGGGAGAAAGCCTCTGACATTACTCGTTGGTACATTGATATAATTGTCTGATGATGCTATAGTATGTATATATTCTGGTAGATTGATATATTCTCATAACATTTAACGTTATCCTAATATATAATTACTCCAGGATATGTTTTGATTATAATCATTGCCTGGCAATGGTATTAATTACCGGGTGGTGGATTTATATTTTTTCATGAAATCAGTTTGATTGCATGAACAGATATATGGGCAACTCGTCGGGGTAAAACCCCCTATCTGCTATATGAAACTCAGACCTCAGAACTCAGAACAAAAAAGTTGATGTGTTACCACTGAAAAAATTAAAAATATTGAGAGCTCAAAACTAGCCTTTAAACTGAGAAACAAACTGGTAAAATCGAGAACCATACTAAGAGCAATCTATGAAATACATCATCGTCTGTGAAGTAAGTATTATAATATAAGAGCCGCAAATAACCTAACACACAGTAATATCTGGACGGAGAAGGGAAGACAATCACCGGTCTATCAAGCTATCATCTCATTCAACAGCCTACCCAAAAAAATAAAAGAAATAAAATGTTATGAAGTGTTTGTGAAAAAAGTTAAAAAATATCTCCTTGAAATGTAATAGTAACATCATACGTATCATCATTTTTTTCACTGTATCATTCTTCTCGTTTATATCAAAGCTCACTCATCCTTGTAATATTCATGATTTGAATAACCATAAATTATTACTTGTTTTATGAGACTCCATGCTAACAGCTTTCTATTATAGCTAACTTATGGTTTTAATACTAATAAATAAAATAAATAGAAACGCGTTTGTCTCAAAATTGTGTTCTTCTAATTTACCTCAAGAACGACTAGACCGAATGACTTGAAATTTATAGGATACACTCACCGCATGTAAACGCATGGAATGAACCATCAAAAATTTCCAAAATTTAATTTTTTTTTACATCAAAAAACCAAAAAAAACGCGGAATTTGCACCTTTTTTTTTCAAATGTCTAAAAAAAGTCCAATTTCTGGTATATTCATTCGATGATAGTCCATTCCCTGCATTTAGGCTTACAGACTAAAACGCAGCTAATTTTATTTGTTTCATATGAGCCAATCCGCTGGAATAGTTGAGGAAGTGCGAACCCATTTTATCGAGGCGCGGGTATTCATAAGGCTGTAACTCATGTTCTACAAAATATTTCTAGCTTAAAATTTATATTAATACTGTCGAAATATACAGGGTGTTTCCGAATAAGATGTCATAAATGAAGGATGCGAATCCCTGAATGATTTGAGCAAGAAAGTTCGAAGAACCAATGGTCAAAAAATGCTTCGTTGCCGAGATACAGGGTGTTGAAGTTGAGAAAATTTTTCGATTTTCTCTCGATAAAACCTAGACTTCTCAAGATTTCGGGCTCAAATTTTCCACATAAGCTATTAAACACAATTTGAATCACCAGGTGAGGCCAAATTTTGAAACAGTAAACAGGGTGATACTTTTTCATGGGCCATGTTCCATTTTTATCCTCGGAACTTTTTTTTGGTACGCCACTGGCACTAACAAAAAATAAAATCAAATAGATCATTCAATTTGAAATTTTTTTTGACTCTTGCATTTTGATCGTAACTATCACTGTTTCTGAGATATTAATTATTGAAAATAATCCAATAGTTTTCCCATATCGAAGCCATGGAGATATTATCTTAATAACCGATGCAATTTTTCAGGAATTGAGCTAAAATTTACATCAGATATCTCCTTATTGTATGTTTATAACAAAATGAGGCAGAAATTCCTGACAGTATACAGGGTGTTATTTTTCACGTGCATTTTCTTCTTTTGCCCCTGAACTTTTTGTGGTGCGCTACTGGAATATTCTGAAAACAGAATCAAACAGATTATTCGAAGTGAAAACTTTTCTGTTCCTTGTATTTTTCCGTATCTGCCACCATTTTCGAAAAATTAATCAACAACGCCCGAACAGGCTACCCCTTTGCTTCCGTATATTTTTTCGGTGCATAACTGACGTTTTCCGTAATCAGAAACGGATTTTTCATTCAATTCGGATAATTTTGTGCTCATCTTGATCCTCATGTCTTTCACCGTTTTGAATTGAAAATCATCAGAATTTATCGTGTCTTCCTATCAGAACACGTTGGTGATTTCAAAAGGCTTAGTAGGCTCTGATACAATTTTGCAAATGAATTCGAATTCAATGATCAGGGAAATGATATCACCCTTTATACTTTCTCATAAATCCTACCAATCTAGTGGTGCAGATCTTAAAATGTGAACTTCGTTTGAAATTCGAGCTCAAGGTCTTCACAAATTGCCGAAATAACATGACAAATATCTTCAAGCTTTCAATACGGAAGGGACTATACGATTACTTTTCTTGATTAATATCTCGAAAATGGTGGCAGATACGGAAAAATACAAGGAACAGAAAAGTTTTCACTTTGAATAATCTGTTTGATTCTGTTTTCAGAATATACCAGTAGCGCACCACAAAAAAGTTCAGGGGCAAAAGAGGAAAATGCACGTGAAAAATAACACCCTGTATACTGTTAGGAATTTCTGCCTCATTTTGTTATAAACATACAATAAGGAGATATCTGATGTAAATTTTAGCTCAATTCCTGAAAAATTGCATCAGTTATTAAGATAATATCTCCATGGCTTCGATATGGGAAAACTATTGGATTATTTTCAATAATCAATATCTCAGAAACGGTGATAGTTACGATCAAGATGCAAGAGTCAAAAAAATTTCAAATTGAATGATCTATTCGATTTTATTTTTTGTTAGTGCCAGTGGCGTACCAAACAAAAGTTCCGAGGGTAAAAATGGAACATGGCCCATGAAAAAGTATCACCCTGTATACTGTTTCAAAATTTGGCCTCACCTGGTGATTCAGATTGTGTTTAATAGCTTATGTGGAAAATTTGAGCCCGAAATCTTGAGAAGTCTAGGTTTTATCGAGAGAAAATCGAAAAATTTTCTCAACTTTAACACACTGTATCTCGGCAACGAAGCATTTTTTGACCATTGGTTCTTCGAACTTTCTTGCTCAAATCATTCAGGGATTCGCATCCTTCATTTATGACATCTTATTCGGAAACACCCTGTATGTTAATGAATGATAATAAACTTAAAGCTCTATCTATTTACTGGTCGTAGAAAATTTCTTAAAAATCTCTAAAAAACAAGCCATCACATGGGACGACTCCCTAGGGGCTAAATAATACTGATTCTTTTCTGCATCTGACCATCATTTCATAGAAGCATTAAAGAACTATGCTCAAAGTTTGGATTAAACCACGACTCACCTCTCCTACCAGCATTTCGAATATCAACACACCAAGACCCCACCAATCAACAGCTCTAGTATAAGACGTTTCCGTCAGCACTTCCGGCGCTAAAAATTCAGGCGTACCACAGAAAGTGCCCGTTCTGTCGCCGAATCCCATGCCTTCTTTGCACAAACCGAAATCGGCTATTTTTACGTATCCTTCCGTGTCCAGAAGAAGGTTATCCAATTTGAGATCACGATATATAACTTTGTTTTCATGTAAGTATTGTAAACCTGAAAGAAATGGAAGAGAAAATCAGAAAAAAACTCATTATACAATTTGGTAAGAATACATTCTGTCAAAAAAGTACTGGGAATTGGTCGATGAAACTATTCATTTTTCATCCAAATTTATTGTATCGCCTTGAAACTAGGTCCCTTCTGAAATAGTACATTTCGCAAATGAATAATCCAATCATCGAAACATTTTTCGAACGCTTTTTCCAGAATCGTCTTCAGTTCTGGCCGCGAATTCTCTTTTATGTCTTCTATCGATTCAAAACGGGTGCCTCAAAGATGTAATTTCAGTTTTACAAGAATAAAAAGTCGGTCAGAGTCATATCAGGTGAATACGGTGGTTGTTGGATGGTATTTGTTCTAAATGAGATAAAAAACACAAGGTTTAACTTTAATCTACACTTTATTTGAAAAAATTCGACGACGTTTCGCTGACACAGCAGCTTTATCAAGAATGAAAAACAGAATGAAGAGTATGGTATTATAAACAAATCGTAGAACAAGTTGGATGAATAACAGGAAAATCCACACCGAGCCATTGTACAGTTAGTATGAAAGGTAATAAAAACTAATTAAACAAGTTAAGTAGGGGTGAATAATTCACATCTACCTGTTCATTCAAAAGCTTATTCGAATGTTTGTATCTATTTATTTCTAATGCTTCTAGGAGATCTAATTTTGAACTTTTGATTTTATATGTAATATGTCAAAGTTTTTATTGAATGAATGGTAATAAAGTGTAGATTAAAGTTAAACCTTGTGTTTTTTATCTCATTTATATCATGGATCTACATCAAGTAACGGCCTCCACAATTCATAAAGGTATTTGTTCTCATCATCATCATCATCCTCCAGCCTGTTGTGTCCATTGCTGGACGTAATCCTCCATTAAGCGCATCCAATGTGTCCTATCTTGGGCTTCTCCCATCCAATGACCGGCGACTCTTTTAATGTCATCGCTCCAGCGAATTGACGGTCTTCCCCTACTTCTTTTATCTCTTCTTGATCGCCAGTTCAATATTTTTATAGACCATATTTCGTCTTTGAGCCGTGGAACATGTCTTGCACATCTCCATTTTAGCGTTGTGTTTACCATTTTCAAATCTACACAAATTTTCCAGCTTTGGTCTTCATACTTCAGTTTTACTATCACTACAGAAATATTTCCATATTGTTCTTTCATAGAAATTGAATGTCCTATAGGTAAAGAACCATACTAATTTCCATTGTGTAACATTACACACTCAAACTTCTTTTAGTGCTTAACAATAAAAAGCCAATTAGTTGGATTATACTTTTGTGAACCCATTTTTGCATAAGACCTTCAATATCATAACTGTATTTTTGTAACTGGTGTAAGCAGGTTTCTTTCTTTCAGACGAGATACCAAATTTTTTGTCAAATCCCTTACTAACCAGTTTAACTCACTTTGATTTAATTGTTGCGAATTTGTTTCTTGACTAGAATCAGATTCATGATTCTCTTTTTCAATTTAAATGTTGTCAGGTTTAAATAATGTTGTATGATGTCGACGATACTTGCACTGGTAACTGATCAGACTATTTGAGAGTCCTCTAAACAGAAGTCAATATCGGATATACCCACTGATTATCTCAGTTTATAGAGATTATGCACGTAATGTTTGAAAAATTTCACAAACTACAGCTACTACACGAATACTAATGAGGTTGAAATTAGCACACCAAAATACACACAACCAAATTTATATGGAATCACTCCGTATTTTGGACTGGCCACCTTGTTCTCCAGACCTAAATCCGATTGGACATTTATGGGATAATCTCAAAAGGAAAATTAGATCACGCCAGGATAATCCAAGCCGCCACAGAAGAGTGGCAGAATATATCCCCAGAGGAGGTCGAAAACCTAAACCAAAGCATGCGTAGACGGATTCAGGCTTGTATCAGAACAAGTTGAGGTAATACAAGCTACTGAGGTAGAGAAAAAAACACCTACTCCGTAAGAAAACAATTTTCAATTTTTTTACTACATGCGGAAAGAGTCTCTTATTTTCTTTTATTTGTTTCTTTCTCAAAATAAACCTTAATTCATTTCTTTTTCAATTGAAATATCTCAAAAAGGATCAATTCGAACAATCCTTGGAGGTAATATTCAAAATATAGGGGGTGATTCCATATAAATTTGGTTGTGTGTACATCAAATACGTTAATATTCTCGGAAACTGTTATGATGCAGATAAAACTCACCTAAAACTACACAGGCCGCGTAAAAAACGGCTCTGGGTTCCTCGAACACGTCGGCGTGGATGTGCATCATCAAATCTCCACCAGCTGCATACTCCATGACGAAACAAACGTGGGCGTCCGTCTGGAAGCACGCGAACAAATTGACGAGGAACGGGTGTCGTATCGAATTGGCAATCTCGAAGATCCTCTTCTCGCTGAGCAAGCTCTCTACCTCGTCTCTGGCTATGATGTCGCCCTTCTTCAGAGCCTTGATCGCGAAATATTCCCCAGTGTTTCGATATTGGGACAGGATTACTTTGCCGAAGTGCCCCCTACCGAGGACGCTAAGCAACTTGAAGTTGTCGAGGCTCATGCCGGTGAACTGGGAATGCCTCCTCGATTCGTACGCGCTATCTCTGTAGCCAACTTCTCGTGGTGGTGGACGTCTGATGATGTTTAAGGCTTCCACAATGGGCTGCAAGATTTCAAAAAGAAGATTGGTGAGAACTGAGAAGAATTTTGCTGAAGTAATGACAAGAAAGCAATCACAAAACGGACACGATTTCACGAAGACTTATCAAGGATTAATGTTTAAAATAGACAAAGAAAAATCATTTAATGAAATCAATCTATAAATGGAATTCGCTATGTTTGAACTGAACAATTTTTTCTATGTTGTAATAACTTTCAAAATACAGCGTAAAAAGGTGTCTACTGACGCTCTAGGAGTGACAGGATCCACTCTGAATCTACAATATGCACTTGAACGGCACTACTTTATATTATTACCAGGAATGCCGAACATGTATTGGGCTAGGATGCCTTGTAGAACACTCCAACAACTAGAAAATCTGCTTCCTGAAATTTGGAACTCAGTGACTCAAAAGTACATCCAAAATTTGTTTGAGGGGCTTCCGAGACGTATACTGGCAGTAATTATAGCCCGGGGAGGAAACACTCGATTTTGAAAATGATTAGTAACCATTCGATGCTAGTTGATTGGTCTCTTCGCGAATGTTTGAAGATGGTAAAATTTTTTAATTTTTCATTAACTCTAAAATTGTTGATATTTTCCATCATAAACTCATCTCTTTTGAATGATATCTTCTTATTTTACACTTCTGAAAGTTACCAAGCGACTCTTGAATGACCAACCTAAAAGTTTATATAGTATTGTCGTAAAAGTAGGGTGATGCGACAATTTTTGTAAGGAGTGTAATAATTTGTTCCGTAATATGTATAATTTTTGGCTTTATTATTCAATTGATTATATTGTTGCACTTCATTTGTTTCATTTTCCTATATATTCTGGATGGTTTGATCTGGAATACCGAAAGTTTATTGCAGTTTAATGAGTATTGTGAAAACCAATCATTCTTTGATTCATGAATCGAGATGTTGAAGAGTAACAATTATATGGAATTTTTGAGTTTTGAAATAATCAAATCTTAACAACAGAAAAGAATATGTTGCAGACAAATAACCAAAAACTAAACAAATTGCTCCATTAATAATCTATATAAACTTTAAAACAATGAAAAAATATTACTCACTTGGTTTAGAATAATCATATTCTTGCACAAGTTAAAAGTCATATACTCAAAGAATTTTTTCAACGATCACTTGCAAATGCACTTGAGAAAGCAACACACCAACTGAGAGGTACGCAAAATGATCTCTTATTGATATATCTACTACAGAGTGGTGAAGGATCTAAGTTCTCAGAATAATTCCTCATTTAATGAAACCGATTATATATTACAAAGGATTGAGACTACCTGAAGTGCTCATTATTATTATAACTGATGGGTGCAATAGGTAGCCTGGCAGGTTCAATTAAGGTTTCATCTTATACGTTCTTCTACAGTGTACAATGGTTTAATATAGTGTACAATGAATTAAATTTGACTCAAAAATACGAACTTATTTCTAGCAAACGAAAATATTATAAATAAACAGTACAGTACAACCTCTCTAATGCGAACCATATGGGACCAGGGCTTGTTCGGATTACTGAAATATTCGGATTATAGAAGTAATTGAAATGAAAGAGTAAAGAAAAGACATGACTGAAAAACGTGAAATATTTATTGAAAAACGTGAAATATTTATCGAAAACGAGAAATATTTATTGAAAAACATAAAATATTCATTGAAAAACTCAAAATTATTGTAATTCGCAGAAAAAAATGAAAATGTAACTTAGATATTCTTAAGAAATTGATACACTTCACAGATCATTTTTTAGATTCTGAAGAAGTATTGGATCGTTTTCTGTTTTAACTAATGAAGGTGAGAATTTGCAGCTTTCTCTCTCAATTTATTCAATAATAATATTAGGTGCTGAGGGATATCATTTTCTGTGCACCATTTCTTGAAACACAAAAGAGCTTCTTAATGTTCCACTGAATTCATGGTGACATCGCCTTCTTCAAGTTCTTCTGTACCCTCGTCACTTTCTATGTTGTTGATTATTTCAGCTTCAGAGAGATAATTATCATTATCTCCTACAACCCATTCTTCAATGTCAGTTGTTAATTCTTGACCAGATACATTTGTTAGCACTTCTGTCATCATGCGTAGATCGCAATTTTTCTCTTCTTTCTCTAGCAAAATTTTTTCTCTCAACCGTGAAAGAGGCAACAGATCACCTGAGTCATAATCATCATCTTTTGTGGGCCATAAATTCTTCCATGAGATCTGAATTAACTCTTGGCACACAGATGACCAGACCCTTTCAAGAGAAAACTACACATGTTTGAGGTTCAATTGCTTGAGTAACTGCGAAACGTTATTGTCTTCTTGTCCCAAAATATTCAGTAGCAAAGATTTTCGATAATCCAATTTCACATTCTGTATTACATGTTGATCCATTGGTTGTAATAATGGAGTACAATTAGGAGGTAGAAACATGACCTGAATATTTCGGTCCTCACTGATTAATTCCTCTTCTCTTGGATGTCCAAGAGCATTATCTAATACGAGCAGAGCTTTTTGTGGCAATTTCAGCTCGTTCATTTTATTTTTAACATCAGGAATAAATTGTTTGTGGAACCATTCATGAAAAAGTTCTCTAGTTACCCACCCTTTCTTTGACCTTTATAATAAACAGGCAAATTGGAGCAGTTCTTGAATGCTCGGGGTTTGTTGGCTTTTGCGATGACCAACAATTTCATTTTATGAGTACTGATGCATTAGAGCATAACAAGAATGTAATATAGTCCTTAATCGTCTTCCAACCTGGAGCTGAATTTTCAGCAGCATGGGCTAGTGTTTATTATGGAAGAATTCGCCAAAATAACCCACTTTCATCTGCGTTGTAAACTTGATCTGGCATCTCCCGTATTTTTTGAAGAAATTTATCTTTAAATGGTTCTACCGCACTAATATCTGAGGACACTTTCTCTTCTGATATGGTAAGTTGTCGAATTCCATGTCTTTTTTTGAATTTTTCCAACAATCCTTGACTTGCCTTGAAATCATCTCTACCTGTTATACTGGCACTAGATAAAGGTGTATGTCGAGATCGTTCTTGTAAGAACCAAGTAAAGAGCATTTTCAACATTCGGATTTTTGCTAGTTCTGAGCGTACGCCTTCTCCCAGGGCCAGAATCAGAAGATATAAAATTCTCAATTGATTTAATATTTTTCTTTATATTGCATACTGTAGATTTTCCAATTGAGTGTATTCTGGCCAATTCAGAAACACTTTTTCCATTATCTAATTCTTTTAAAATTTCGCATTTTGCTACAATGTTAACGTTTCATGTCGACGCAACATGATTAGTACGGATATCAGGCGCTGAATGTGAGAAGAGAATCTAATCTGTACAAGGAAGCGAGTATTCAGACAAGATATTGCAAGTTCGGACACTTTCAATTGATGAAATTATTGACGGCGTTCGGATTATAAAGGTAAAAAATAAATTGTGCGGATTATAGAGGTGGGTGATTTCAAAGTTTCGTTGTTCGGATTACTGGGTGTGCGGATAAGAGTGTGTTCGGATTAGAGAGGTTGTACTGTATGTGCAAATCATAATAGACCAGTTCATAACTGTTACTAACATAATCAAACCTCCTCTATTAAAGAAAATACCCAACATACCAAAATAATTCTTACACTAGGCGAATGAAGCTGAACCGATATTTTACATATAATTATTATTGCCTAAAAGAAGTGTTTTTTACAGGAAAATCAATGAAAATATTCAAACATCCAGATTCAATAGTTGGACTCCACAATTCCACAAGCTGGTGCTCACAAATTTAAATGGCAAGACAAGGATTTCATATTCGGGTTGATCCTTTTGATTTTACGATATCTCAGGTTGACATAATTTTAAATGAAAAAAACTAACTCAATAAAATAGAACCGGGATTTGCAATTTTACGAGTGAAATACGAATCAATAATATCATAATTGAAGCAGAAAACAATATTCAAGTTCTTTGATATTAAAAATTTCGTCGATTATCGTAGCAAATCTCAAGGAATTAATTCAAGACTATCCCTTTTTTGAAGAAATACAGACTGAATTTTTACACGTCGATAACGAAATCCACCTCTTCAGCAGGTTGCACCTCACGAAATTTTCGTTCAACTTCAGAGAAATAGGTTCTAATCGGATGAACTCTGTGTATAATTGTTCAGCTTTTGCCCGCACTCTCCATAAATTAGGAGCATATCGACTTTTTCACTTTGAGTGTATTGATTCATACTCAAAACTGAATTCACTAATTCGCAATGTCGATAATTAACAACAATCGAATTTTGAGTCACACTGATATTTTTATGATCAACGTAGAATTGCTATTAGCGAATAGAGAAACTCTGCAAAAATTGCTTAGGTATTTTGCCCTAGAACTCCGGAAACGTTAAGAATAGTGTCGTGAGAGGTATGAAAAAAAAAGATGAAAAAATACTGCTTCTGTAATACCGGGTGGCCCGATATGGTTGTCTCAGAAGAAACCCTACTTTTTGAGTAAAAACTGAAATTTGAAACTTTGGCACCCCGTAAAAAATTAGCAATTAAATTTTTAGATACAATTTTGTATATTTGTGATAGGAGATGTTGTGCTAAACCAATTGTCACTGTTCATGGCCTTCTAGAAAGAAAGATGAAAATTGCGAAAAAAAAGATTGTTTGGTTTCTTTTTTTCAAAAATATGTCAAAAGGCCAACCAAGGCTATACAGACTTAATGCAAGTCGCAGAATTGAACCATAAAACTAATGTTGAAAACATCTAAACATTTAAAACAAATGCAAAACTACGTAAACCTATTGTCTAAGAATTTTTTTAACTTATTCTTGAAACTGGTCAGGCTATCATTACCACAGATTGAATCGAAATAATTATTAGCAGTGATGACTATATTATAAGAAAAACAGCGCCTGAATAGGGAAGTAAGAAACTTAGGTAACGAGAGATTATGCTTGAATCTAATATTCATTCTGTGTACGTCCGTTCTGAATTTAACCAGTCTATACAAGTATGAGGTCTTCTTTTCCTTCAAATCTTTGTACACGAGACATATCATGTGAATGTTCTGCGGTTCAACATATTCAGCCACCCCAAATTTTTTAGCTCTAAAGAAATGAAATCTGTTCGCTTAAGATCAAGTATTACGCGAACACACCAGTTCTGAATTTTCTGTATCCTGGTAACGTTATATTTCGTAAGACAGGGACCATATACAACATCACTATAGTTCAAGTGTGACAAAACCATGGCACCACATAGCACATTTCTCTGATTCCTATCAAGAAAGGCTTCGCATCCAAAAATGATCTTGATAATTGTATAGGTTTTTTTGAGGAGCAAATTTATGAGTGAATCAATTCACAAATCAGGCCCAGATTTCTAGTCTCAAATGTTAAAAGAACATCTGTACCATCCAAAGAAATTTCAATTAGATCTTTACAAGTGGTTTTCGATTTCCTTCTGCCGAAGAGCATGGTAACGGTTTTTGAAGGGTTGATATTCAGACACATGTCTTTCGACAATTGACAAATACGATGAAGATCAAAAAGCACCCTTTGAAGAACCTCCTCTAAGGAATCTCGAGAAAACGGCATGGAAAGCTGAGTATCATCAGCGTACAAATGCGCCCTGCAATAGGTAAGACAATTTATTAGCTGAAACGTATATACTGTGAAAAAAATAGGTCCGAGAACGGAGCCCTGAGGTACACCGCACGAAACGTCAATAGTACTAGACATAACACCGTTGCACAAAGCAACCTGTGTTCGCCCCCTCAAATAGTTCCCGAACAGCAAAACAGTTTCGTCCACAAACCCAACGAAATGCAATATGGCAAGTAATTAAGACGTGAATATTTTCGTGCGATGGTTTTTTATGATTTTCGACGTGGATTAACATTGCTGGGATCAACTTTATTCGACTTTTGGCGATGAAGCTCCAAGAAACACTGGTTAACGAATTCTATCGGAGCCATGTAACACTCACTGACGAACTTCGTGAAGGTCGTTCAAAATCAGTTGTTTTGAGATTGAGAGAACCAGCTTACATTCAATATTGCATAAACATTTGATCCCTTTGAATCCTACACAACTTAACAATTGGTCAAAAGAAGCCGTGTCGTTTGACGCGAAGAAATGTTGGAAAAATTCGACCGCTGTACTTCAAAATACGATTAGAAGTGTATCGATCTTGATGAAGAATACTTTGAAAAACAGTAAAGCTATTTTTTAGTTACTTGTATTTTTCGTTGTCATGCGCAAAATTTAAAAAGCAGCCTACGTAATATCTTTAATAAATAAAAACTGTGATCATTACACAATCTAAACTAGGATAGGATTTCAGACAATGTTAGTAGGAACAAATAAAACACAATCTTCTGAAATCATGCCTAATGGCAACTTTAGTATGATAAATATCACTTTACATTTTAAGGATTTTTTTTGAGAAAAAATCAGTGAATACGAAATACAGGATTTTCTACCAGTTTTTCCATCATATTCAGAATAATCGAACCTGTTCTTACTTACACGAAAACTGAAGCTCCATTTAAAAAACACCCCAATCTCACACCACTTCTTAAACTTGATATACTGCAGCATATCTCACACGAAAAAATGAAATGTACAATAAATTTGCAGAACTTCACCACACTCAACGTAAACTAGTTGAACCTAAATGCGGAATAAGCCAAAAGTGACTTTGTTAACGACTAAGAAAGTACCGAACGTCATTAGCTAATAGCGATGGTATTATCAATTGATGACCTATTATTAGACGTCTCATTGAAAAAGATATTCCGAAACCAGCAGGTGGGTGAATCTGTATAATCCGTGATTATTAAGACATTCTGACATCTGGACGAATGTAGGAGATTATGAACTTTGAATACACTCGCCTCAGTGGCACAGTGGAGAGAGGTCTCCACCTTAACACGGCAGGTCGCCGGTTCGATTACGGAAAAGGCCTGGGTATTGTGTTTGTCCCTTGATTGGTTACAAATGAATTACTCTGCTGGAAAAATGTCGCACATTACATGCCATATAAGGTCAAGGAAGGACGGGTGTAGGATAGCACTTTGGATACAGTTCAAAAAGGACGATGTAGAATTGAATAAGGAACCACAGGCAAATGTCTGCGCTAAAATCTATAATCTTACCAACAAAAATTATATGAAGACCTGTTATCAATCATTTCTGAAAAATTTTATAGTAAATTAACAAGGTTTGGTTTCATGAACTCAATTCGGAAATTATATCGAATCGAGGAAAAATTCCTTCTGAAGTCCCATTTTGATGGTGTTAGTTCAGCTATTTACAAAATTAACATAACAGAATTTGATAATTTTTTTACTAAATAATTGTATATGTATCCTAACGATATGATATTAAACTATGTATTATACGATCACAAGAGATTTATTGAAAATCAGGTTTTGCAATTCGGTCTCTCGACCATCTTCAGCTGACAACAATTACTGAACTAAAGTTGAAAATACATACATAAACAGTTAGGTACAAAATTGAGTGCAAACAAGAGGTAATAAACGAATTATGTTAAAAACAAGTATTATTTAAAGATATTTAACATGGACGAATAAGACGGGCCATATTGAATGATGTTAATAATTTGAAGTTGATCTATTGGTGGAAAATGATGGCCGTTTTCGATACAATGTGAAGATGAAGTAGATTCGTCGGTTCTCTGGTTATTGTAATCTGATTGATGCTCTTTGTATCTAGTTTTGAATGAACGACCAGTCTGACCTATATAGACGCCTCCACAATCCTTAGAAGACGATCTTGTAAACTCTAGTATTGTCAAATCTATCAGTTTTATCTTTACTATAGAAAAATTCTTGAGAGAGTTTTATGTAGGTTTTGAAAGCTACTTTTTTATGCTGTTTGAAATGGCATTTGCAATCTTTCCGCTGATAGGGCCAAAATATGTTAATAAAATGTATTTATCTACATAAGTTTACTCTGCTGGAAAAATGTCGCACATGTCAAATCCATAGCCTATAAGGTCAAGGAAGGACGGGCGTAGGATAGCATGCCCACGTCCCTCCTTCCTTGATGCGTGCGTAAATATTATGATATATTATTTATGTTTGTTTCTTTTTGATCATTCTGTTTATTATATTTTAACGATAAACATTGTTCTCAGCTAAACTGCGACAAAAAAGTGTACGGAAATTCAGAACAAAACCCAAAAATTAATTTTCTTCAATATTTA
Source organism: Cryptolaemus montrouzieri (assembly GCA_013387265.2). Lineage (NCBI taxonomy): Eukaryota > Metazoa > Arthropoda > Insecta > Coleoptera > Coccinellidae > Cryptolaemus > Cryptolaemus montrouzieri. Next base: position 5,630,416 of record JABFTP020000165.1, read on the forward strand.
TTGAATCTCCTTCAAAATATACTCGATTTGAAGCGATACACACGTGCCAACGCTTTTTACAATGAAAAAACATTATAGGCGCCTTTAGTTCCTTCTGCGAATCTTCTTTTATTATGTCTATGGAATCACATTTAGTTACCCAGATAGGCAATTTCAGTCTGGCGAAAATAAAAAGTCACACGGAGCTAGATCAGGCGCATAAGGCGGCTGCTAGATGGTGTTTATCGAGAGTTTGGTCTTGAAGTCGGAACAGGTATCAGACATGGACGAATAAGCCGAGCCATACTGGTCGTTCAGAAGATTATCTCTATGGGGAGTTTGTTTGAGTTTGAAAATTTCTATAGATTCTAAAAAAGCTAACTTTCGTCTTTAGGTACCCTGCCAATAATCTTAAGTTTATTTATGGGTGGGAAATGATGGTCATTTTCGATACAATGTGAAGCGAAAGTAAAATCGTCGGTTCTCTGGTTATTGAATTCTGATTGATGCTCTTTGTATATAGTCTCTGACCACTCTGACCTATATAGACGCCTTAACAATCTATAAGGAACATCTTGTAAACTCCATTGTTGTTAAATCTATCAGTTTTATCTTTACTATTGAAAAATTCTCGAGATTGTTTCATATGGGTTTTGAAAGCTACTTTTTTATGCTGTTTTTGAATGACATTCATAATCTTTTCGCTGATAGGGCCAAAATATCTTAATGAAATATATTTATCTGTATAAGTTGTTTCTATTCATGGGTAAATATTTTGAGACGCTATTTGTGTTTGTTTCTTTCTGATCATTCCGCTCATTATATTTGAGGTATGACTATTGCTCTTAGCTATTTCTTTGATAGTTGAGAAAGCCCTATGAATCATTGAATTTAACCCAGCGTATTTATGAGATTTTGGATGTGTTGAGTTATAAGGAATGCAAATATCAGTTAAGGTGGGCTTTCGAAATATATCAAAACTTAGTTTATCATTAGATCACATCTTGAACACTCTCAACCGTATAGGAAAAGAGGATTCTATTACTGAGATTCATCTGTCATAACAAATGGGGAGCCGACCAACTCATCGCCTTTCTTCTCTATCGATCATTCGTAAGATCAGTTATTGATTATGGTTGTATCTTCTACGGATCAGCAGCAGGCACTTGGCTTCAAAAGTTGGATACTCTACAACACAAGGCTCTGAAAATCTGTTTCGGCTATCTCAGAAGCACACCTAATAATATCGTACTAGCAGAATCGAACGAAACGCCTCTTAAACAAAGCAGAGATTTGCTGTCTCCCAAATTTCTTTCGAAAATATACGCCCTTTCTTCTCCACTTATGATCAAGATTCACAGTTTATATATTTTAACACTCACATCAAAATATTGGACTATCAAAAAAGATCCACTTTTGATAGCGAATTACGACGTATTCATGGAACATAAGGAAAGGATGATTACATCGGATAAACTAGTCATGTACAAAATGCATTTCTTCAAATTACGAGATGTAGAAAATATTCATGTTCCCATCTACGGAGAAATGACTGCAAATGCCGATTTTCACCGATTGACAGACTCACGCTTCAAAACTTTTCATCACCTTTACACAGGCGCCTCCAAACAAGATAATAACGTTGGTTGTGCTATCTTCGATCCCTTACCCACCTCTCATTCACTGTTTCGACTCAGCAACAACTTCTCTATTTTCTCGGCAGAACTTCTAGCTCTAAGTAGAGCATTAGATTACACTATATCAAACATTCATACATTTTCCTCAAAAAATTTCCTGCTATCAGATAGCCTGAGCAACCTGATGAGCTTGAAGATATTGAAATATAACACAAACAATCGAGTTTCTCTGGACTAAGGCCCATTCAGGAATTGTGGGCAATGAAAATGTTGATTCCTTGACCAAGGAAGCGGTATTTCTCGACCCCATCCACTTTCCTTTGGCCATGTACAACGATTTTCCCCCTCTTTAAACACTTCACAACTTCAAGATGGAAAGAAACCTTTAACTCCAACCCAAGCGGACAATTCTATAAATCAATTCAACCCTCCCCGCCACATTCGTACTGGTTCGATAACATCATTGATGAAGATGATAAGTCTGATCCCATTAGGAATTTCAAACGAGATTTTATTCGTACTATTTCTAGAATGAGAAGTGGTCACGCTCTCTTTCCGAAATATCTTCACAGAATGAAATTGAAAGATAACCCTCTTTGCTCATGTGAAGAAACAGGAACTTTAAACCACCTTCTGTTTCAATGTAATAAAATAATGTTCGAAACATTCAATCGCTATGCTTAACCTTGAGCAAAATCACCAAAATCCATCAGCCATATCAGGCTGAACAAATTTTCGCACTCAACCCCAAAGTCTATTGGGTCGAGAGGCTGTGTGTGTATTTAAAAACTTAACAGTCAAAGTTTCACCATATAATGTATCGTATAAACACATAATTATTCTTTTGGACTTATGTCTAAGGACAGTCCAAACCCGGAAGATCGGGGTGGAGATACGCGGATAACTGACATGTCCGGCTCGATCTCTTGCTTCAAATTGAAAAAAAAAACATTAGATGATTCTATACGTGGGTAACTATTATAATTAGCTATTCGTGTTTGTTTCTTTCTGATCATCTCGTTTATCATATGTGAGGGATAACCATTGTTCTTAGCTATTTCTTTAATAATTTCCAGGACATATTGTCTTCGAATAAAGGCTGAGAGAAAACCCTATGAATCATTGAATTAAACGCAGCTTATTTATGAGATTTTGAGTACGATGAGTCATACAGGATACCAATATCAGTGAAGGTGGGTTTTCGATATATATCAAAACTTAGTGTGTTATTTTATGAGTGATTGTTAGGTCTTAAAAGTGAATCTGATAATCGACTTCTCTATTTTGATTTTAATTTTGGGATGAATGCTATTAATGTAAGTTAAAATTGATCTAGTTGTCTAACTGTTCCTATAAAACATGCTAGTATATCGTCTACATACTTATACCAAAAATGTACTAATTTTGATCTGGAAAAATTAAATATGTTACCTTCAATATACGTCATGAAAATATCAGCTTATAAAGGGCTCTATAATAAACGGAATGATCAGAACGAAACAAACACAAATATCATAGTATAATATTCACTCACATATAGAATCAACTAATACAGATGAATACATTTCATTAATATATTTTTGCCCTATCAAAATGTCATTTCAAAACAGCATGAAAAAAATAGCTTTTAAAACATACATGAAACTCTGCCAAGAATTTTTCAATAGTAAAAACTGATAGATTTGGCAATACTGGAGTCCTGTATGGATTGTGCAGGCGTTTATATAGGTCAGACTTGTCGTTCATTCAAAACTAGATACAAAAAGCATCAATCAGATTACAATAACCAGAGAACCGACGAATCTACTTTCGCTTCACATTGTATCGAAAATGGCCATGATTTTCCACCCAGAGATCAATTTCAGATTATTCACAGAATACCCTAAGGACAAAAGTTAGATTTCTTAGAATCCATCGAAATTTTCAAATTCCAACAAACTGTCCATAGAGATAATCTTCGGAATGACCAGTATGGCCGGCTTATTCGTCCATGTTTGATACTTTAAATAATATCATATTATAATTAATTTATTACCTCTTGTTTGCACCCTTATTAATTTTGTATGTACTTGTTTGTATATTTAGGTATTTCAACTTTAGTTCAGTACTAGTTATCCCCTGAAGATGGTCTAGAGGCCGAAATTGAAATCCTGATTTTCAATAGTCTCTTGTGATAGTATAAAACAGTTTAATTTCTCATTGTCACCATAATTAACTATCACGTGGTAACGACTGAATCAATTGAATATTTATGTATCCTATAATAAAAAATCAAGCTTTTTTCAAAGTTGAGGAGTCTCCTCAAAATGAGAAAACATCAATATTTTCGTTGATACCTCATTAATAATGGATATCAAAAAATTGTTCATTACAAAAATGAAAGCTTGACAAAATTCCTATACAAAAGGCTTCATGTAAATTTTCAACAAACATCTGGTTTTCCGAAAAAATGACGACTAGAAATGCAGCGAAATTTTGCGTTTCTAATTTGCGTGTGTCTTTACTAACAAAAAATTAAAATCTGAAGAACTAAGTTATCAATGATACACACTGTGTTCCGATCGAATCGCTGAATAAGGTCAATTTTTGATTCCGGAGGGTCGTTTTTGAGATTGATTTGGCCATCTAACGTATGTCACAAAAATCTTGGGAAAAAATTCGAATAAATATATCAAGTACTGAAAAAACTTTATTGAATTGATTATATCATTAGGATTTCACCTCATATCTAAAATCTAGAAAATCGTATTTAAATGATAGATTAGGGACCTGTCCTGCTCAATAGCGCGCAATTTTCTCTGAACACCTCCCATCCGTTTTTCGTGGACATCCACATCGATTTCTCGTATCTTCTGAAAGATTCTCTGTCTCAAACCTTCTTCGTTTTGGGCTTCCCATCCATTGTCATAGACTTTCCTTGTCAGTCAACCCCAAAAATCTTCGATTAGTCTTGCTTGTGGAACGTTTGGGGGGTTATCTCCGCGAGGTACAAATGTGCTGTTATAAGCCTCTAACCAATCTCTCGTAACTCGCGCATAATGGGAAGACGACAAGTCTGACCAAAACATTATTTCGTCATCAGCGTGATAGGTATTGATGAAATCTAACAACTTTGGGAGACATCTTCCAGTATATAGGTTTGCATCAACAGCTTCGCCTCTCACATGCGCCACATATGGTCTTGAAACCCCAGCTTCAGAAATAGCACACCAAACCAAAACCTTCAACTTTTTTCTTTGTTTTGAATTTAACTTCGTTTGGATAGTCTTTTATATTATTTGTATAGAACCCAGCATTACAGTTGATTTCAGAATGGGATAATGTAAAATATTTTTCATCATCCAAAATTATGCTTCTGTCATTTGCGAAGTGAATTCTTCTTAAGGCGCTGCAACATGTGGGGATATTTTCCAATTGATTCAGGGTGTATTTTGGACACCCACGCCTTTCACGATATTTACATCCCGCATTTAGTAATTCTCGCCTTATTGTCTCATGAGAAGTACGAAATCTTCTGGATGATTTTCGTAATGATGTTCCTACTGTGTCTGTTTCTACGGATTTCATTCAGAGCCTTCGGTCGACCACTTTTTGGCAAATTCAAGCATGGTATTCCTTGCTCACATTCACTTATTACCCGATAAATAGTTCTCTTAGAAATATTCTGACCACGAGAAATGTTGATGATTTCACGCTAAGGAACTCGCCCAAATACTCCTTCGAAGTTCTAATTCGTAAGCCATTTTAGCGAACTTATTCAGAATTTTGACAGAAGTAATACTCAATATAAATCATAAATGATATCTGTTGATCACGACAACTAGATCTTCCACGAATTGCGGGAACTTTGCTTGAAAAAACTTTCTTCCAAGACTTTCGTGACATACGTTACTCCCCAACCCTCGGTATCTCCCAACTCAAAATTCATTAAAGATAAAATAAATGGAGTGGTCTTTCAATTATCTACTAGTTTCATCGGAACCAAACTTTGAAAAATCGAACACGAGGTGGCGCAAAGGTAGTGCCCCAAAAATACTTCACTAGCGAATATTGACTGCTGTTGTCGTCAGTATGAGTTTCCGGTTATCCACCCACAACCAAAAATAAGTAATTTGTACAATTAAATTGGTGTGTTAAAGATTTCTCATAGAAACTGCCTGATGAAGCTATAATTATAATTATTTTTTCTCATTAAATAATTGAAGACCTGTTAGTAGAAAGACCAATCACCAATATGTAAGTACCTCGTCATCCGGGAACTCTACAAGGGGCTGGGGACTAGGTGGCACCGCCAGTTCAAACGGCAGCACAGGGGTGGTCGGTACGCTGGCGGCGGGTATTATCAGAGGACCTGACCTAGACACCTCTTGATCTTCCAGGAAGTCGAATTCTCTTAGTGCAGCCATGCTCTGTAAGTGAAATAGTCGTGCGGTGCTACAGAACAACCAAAGAACCAAAGCCGCAGAGATAGATAGATAGATAGTAGATCGTGGTGCCAACAGGTCGAAATTTACCTACTCCTAGTTGAATTAATTGATAGTTAATGTAAACTGTTACGGACATCATTAAATATTAATTGTCAAACTTGGTTACCAAAATATTTTTGCTTCGGCGAGAAGATACAAAACGGATGGATATGATATCTGTGAAACTCTGATAACATTTTAATAGGTCGAGGGTGATGTCGAAGACCCACCCGATGTAGAAGCATGTTGACGAAAATAGTAACATTTTAAAATGAAATTACTTCTGCACAGTAGGAAAGACAAGGTGGTGTAACAAACCGTTTTCCTTTTTCTTCCTGCTGAAGCAGTTGCTAATCGTGCGTTATGATTCCTGGTTTATTGGAAATTGAAACATAAATTCATTCAGACATTTACTTTTATTCTGATTCTCCTATAGCTATCACTCATATCTGCGTGCCTAGCATACAATTCTCACCTTAATGACTTGTCGTTAAATGGTTAGGATAATTTCCCCAACTTTAATTTCAAATTTTCTTTTGCTTCATTCAATTATTTTTACCCGCCTTTTAATCCCATTCTACAACAATTCACGCACGTTTCAAGTAAGCTTTCAAATCATATCTTGGTCATTTTTTCATTGCTCAAATTCATTGTTTCCATAATAACTGTGAACATTAGAAAAATCTACGTTTGCACAAATCGCTATACCGTTTATATAAATAACTGGCCGTTTTTTCGACGCCGCCTCTTTCGGGCCTGTTGGAATATCCGATATCTTCCCACACTCCAGAATTATACAGAATAAACTTTAATTTTATTTTTACATTTTGAGACTGTCCTGGCTCAAACATTAAGCTTACTTTTTTACATTATAAAATTCACACTCGGGAAGTCAGTCTGCACACAACCAAATTTATATGGAATCACTCGATATTTCACATTATTGATTGTTTTTAACCATGGATCTTTGATTACTTGTGAAGAATGACATTTTTTGTTGTAAAAAACTGGATAGTACGATAAGAAATGTTGAATTATCACCACATGTTCGGGATATTGTACTCAGTCGTCACTGAGATCTGAAACTGCGAATTTCAAAATTAAAAAAAGCCTATAATCATAATTGAAAATGCCTCATGTTGGATTGTCCGATATGCACAGGGATCGAATTATTGCTCTCGTTGAAGAAGGGGTGACACAGAGGGATATAGCGGCCACAATGGGGGTATCACAGGGGGTGATATAAAAACCTACGCTCAATACGTGGAGCTACAATCTCTGCAAAATAGGCCTAAAAGAAGTCGTAGGAAAAACACTTCTCAAGAACAAGACCACTTTTCGCGCCTAATTGCAAGAAGAGACCCTAGTACGTCGCACCCCATACTAAACAGGCAATTCTGGAAGCAACAGGCATCAGTGTATCAGTCGAAACGATACATCAAAGACTTCGTTCAAGGGGTTTATACAGCAGAAGGCCCTTAAGAGTTCCAGAGCTAACCAGACAACAAAAAATTAACAGACTTAATTGGTATATCGAGCACCAAAATTGGAATATTGTGAATTGGCTAAATGTTCTTTTTTCAACATTTGAATTTGGGAGGCTTTTACTTGATAAAATTCCATTATCAATAATAAAAACAAGTAATGTGATTTCTTTTGGAATTTTACTTGATAATTATGATTCGAAACGCGTTTCACTACACCGTAGCTTCTTCAGACGAATGAATGTACAGAAAATAAGAATGAGAATATAAATATAAATGTTCTTGAGTAATTAAAAGCTTATTGGGTTGCTTCTTCTTAAGTGGTTATTTATGACAGGTATATCCAATAAAATTAGGGAATAGATTGCTCCCCGAAGAGATTCAATAGAGGTGAAGGGCTTAAATCGACTTGTTCATTGATGAGTCTACCTCATTTTGTATTTATTCATTTCTAAAGTTTCCCAAAGATCTACCTTCCAATATTTATTATCTGTATGCAAAATTTCAAACTGTGGGTCGAAAGAGTGATTATTTTCTAAGAGATGATTCGCGTAATTTGAATCTGATTTTTTATTTGAAAAACTGCGTTTATGTTCCGATATTCTAATATTAAAATTTCTATGTGTTCTACCAATGTAGAAATTATCACAGTCATTACAATTCAATCTATAAACACCTGATTTATTGTTTTTACCTGATTTGGTTTTATTATTTTTATATATTTGCCTAAATTATTATTAGTTTGAAAAGCTATGTTGAAATTATTGCTACTCGAGAATGATTTCAGTTTCTCACTTGTAATGCCAACGTAGGTTAAGGTCTTGAATTTTTGTTTCAATTTATCGACAGGGTAAACAAAGTAGAATCGCATTGAATGAAGTTTACATGTCGATTAAGAAGAAGCAACCCAATAAAAATTTCAATTACTCAAGAACATTTATATTTATATTCTCATTTTCTGTACATTCATTCGTCTGAAGAAACTACGGTGTAGTGAAACGCGTTACGAATCATAATTATTGAGTAAAATTCCAAAAAACACATTACTTGTTTTTATTGTTCTTTTTTTGGCTGAGACCAGAATTGGTGTTCGATCAGATGACCGCCGGATTCGGGTTTTAAGGGGTAGTGGAAGACAAGCAAAACTCCGAGCAGCAAGACAAATTCCGAAATACCAAAGGGGCAGTGTGATGTTTTGGGGTGGCATCATGCTGGGAGGCAAAACAGATTTAATAATAAAAAACAAATAAGTACTGTGTTTTAAGGAATTTTACTTAATAATTGCGATTCGTAACGCGTTTCACTACACCGTAGCTTCTTCAGAAGAAATGAATGTACAGAAAATGAGAATATAAATATAAATGTTCTTGAGTAATTGAAAGCTTATTGGGTTGCTTTTCCTTAAGTGGTTATTCATGACAGGTATATCCAATAAAATTAGGGTTAATTGCTAATTTCATTTCAATATTTCTTATTCAAAGATAAAAATGATCTATTTTTAATTTGGATTGATTAGACACCCCATAAATATAAACAACCACAATACACAAATTTGAACGCGCCAATAGGTTGTCAAACGACTTCTCTATCTTCTTTTTTGGAATGATCTTTAGCGCGCCGATCACCGCACTTTCAATGGCCTCAATCGAATCGAGCACTGCAACAGAAGCGGCCAGAATAAAGTCATCCTGTTGCATGAAAACGCTCGTCCGCATGTAACAAAGGAAGTCAAATAGACACTTGAAGCGCTTCGATGTGACTTCCTACCTCATGCGGCTTACTCAGCAGACTGTTCTTCATCAGATTACCATTTGTTTCCATCAATGGCTCATGGGCTTTCGGAGCAACACCTCAATTCTTTCGAAAATATCGAGAAATGGGTCATTGAATGGATTGAATCATTTTATCGTCGTGGCATTCGTTTACTCCCAGAAAAATGAGAAAAAGTTGCCAAAAATTATGGTCAATACTTTGATTGATGGTATCTGTATTCATTTTCTCGAAATGAAGGCTTAATTTTAACAAAAAAAATGAAGGTTACCAACAGATACACCTAATACCATGGAACGACCACCGTATTCACCTGATTTGGCTCCTGCCGACTTTTTTTTCTTTTTTTCCAAAACTCAAATTACCACTTTGAGGTACCCACTTTGAAATGAATGAAATGAATATTTTGTGTTTCGTCAACCATGTCTCGGTACTTTTATGACAGAATGTATGTCATTTAAAGCTCGAAACGTTACGAATGCAACACACAGTATGAAACTGAATAAAAAAGTTATGTACTACATAAAAACTGTCAATACATCAAAGTTTCATTGAAGTTATCTATACCTAGCATAACATATCAAATACTCAGAATAGAAATTTTTTTTAATCAGTCACTATAGCACACCGAATGAGAACAACTCTTGCGCATAGACGAAAGCAATTCAGTCTTTCGACTTAGTTGGTGTTGAAGCAAAATCATGAACCAATGATAAACAGAAAAACCAAGTAGGTCAAATATTTTTCCAACTATTTGAATGGAGCATGTAATTTTAGTAGTAATCTAGTTAAAGGCGATTTTGGTATTCAAAACATTACTTCATGTGTTATTACTTGAAGGGGCCAAAATTCGATAAAATAATCTAATTCACTACAATTACAGGAACAGTTGTACTCTAAAGAAAAATTTAAAACTTTGAATAATCAAGCCTACTTGCATTTTTAAAACATTCCGAATCAATCAAAACAAACCACGAACTTCTGTTATTCATGAATCATCAGAGAACATGTTGAACAAAGTAATGCAAAAAAATTGAAACAATACTATTTAACTAATCGAACTAAACGAAAATTTGCATAGGCAACGTACTTAACATAAAATCAACGACAATAAGTCAAAATGATACTTCTTTGAAGCTCCAACATACAAAAGAACATACAGATGAGTATTTGATCGTGTAAATATTGATTGAAGCATAATCAGTTACGTTTTCGAATGTGATATCGTAAAGTAATCAAAAATATTATTAAAGTAATTAATAATATTCACCTTTTTCGTTGTTATGAAGAACATTTCATTGATTAACTGAACTAAAATGAAAATGAACTTCTGTCTGTCAACCAACTGGCCAACCAATAAATCATTTTTGAACTTCAATCAAAATCCTTGAAACTTATATGGTCCACAACGAATGCTTGTTCTTATTCAAGTAAACTTCTGAAGATGTACAAATATCACCAAAGGTGATTATACAGGAATTTAGAAAATATTGTGTAGAGCAAAAATTATGTCCCAGTTTTCAATTGCAATCATTATTGAAGCCAAATTGTTTAATGAAATAAAAAACTGCCAATTCCTAAACTGATCAGAGTTTCACAGATACTTTCTCTTATCGAGGATCGATTCCAAACGGATTGTGTATAATTCTAATAACCGAATTAAATAATTATATTTAGGTTATTAATCTTCCACAACCCTAAACATGCATTACGATTAAGATATTTAGATAATTTCCTTTGCACCAACACCATACTATCTATCTCAATAATATACAACAGTGAATAGTGCGCATGTGCACTTATCTACAGTTTGTACAATACAAATATAGACAAATTTCACAACAGCGAAGCATTAAGTTGGATGAATGAAAGAAATTTCACGGTACCTCTGGATCCAATCTTGGCGGTACTGGCGGTGGTGTAACAGCCATTCTTTTCTTCGCAACCGGCGGCGGTGGTTCTTTCGGCACGGGGGGCGGGGGTGGACTATCAGGTAGAAGTGCTACGCCCAGACCTAGAGGTCTCTGACCTCCCAATCCGGCGGCGTTGGGATCCGGAGTTTCTCCCGGCGTTTCTGGTTTATCTTCCGGAATATTTTCCTGTAATGAAAGAATGTTTTGAGGTAATTATCATTCAACAATTAAATTCTGTACACAACCACTCACCGTACTTGAAAATTCGTTACTCAAACTGATGGGTTGATGCCTATTCGAAGGAATACGCGTTGATTGTTTTTTCATCCATCTACCCCAAGTAACGATGTTTATGTTCATCTGTTTAGCTCTTGGAAGACCCTCTTTGAATATCCTCTTCTGCCGCTGAAGTTTGGGTCGTTTTGAAATCATCGGGTTCAGAAATTTTATCTGAAAATTGTGCGAAAAATTAATCAAGATTGCTATTTTTCAAGGACGCATCATCTAGCATCAAAATGCTGGAAGAGAATTACCTGATAATGTACAAGATTTGTTACAAAACGATGAAGATTTTTACTAATGTCATTAATGTTAAATGTTATCTGTACTTGGATAATTTTTAATATAACACACAACATCCAAACCAAACTACGAGTTTCTTGAAATGAGAATTATTTTCCAAATCTCTGCACTGAATAATCGTTAAATGAAATTGTTACACTTACTTCTGCAAATAGAAGTCCCTGAGGTTCGAGATGGAGAGCCATTCCATGTCGTTCGTCATCGATGAATTCTTCTAGTTTGAGGAACTTGACAGCACACAGCGATCTCCAGTCCCTCCAGTATATTCCGATTTCCAACTCCCTCGACTTGTCTAAATCTATGGAAAACCTAGAGGAAAAATTTTAAACTATTGAGGTGTGTTATAAAGCGTTTCGATTCGATTGATGATCAAGCGAAAAATTATTATAAACTGTTATTTTTGTTCTTATTTGAGTAAACATTTCGAGAAATTTTCCAGTAGCGTTTCAATTATCACCTGCACGTTATGAAACTGGCCCCACTTCATTATGTGACTGATGTCAGACTTTCCAGAGGCATCTTTCCTTTCTGCTTAGTTTCTCGTCAAGTCAACATCATGATAAGTTTCATTTCTCAGAATAGTAAAATGGGGAATATACGCTATTTGAATTTTATCAGTGCATCAACAAATTTTATGTTGAACTAATTATTTCATAGCGACTATATTCTTAAGTATTTATTTTTCCCTTACAGTCAATTTACGATAACTGTTTCATTTCATACAGTAAAAGTTTGAAATAGTAAAATTGTATACTCTCCTGGCCTGCCAATTACTTAATTTTATAGTTCTCATGGTATATTTTTGATATGTGTGGAATTGTTCATTGTTTTAACATAATAATATACCTAAATAAACAATGAAACACGTTTCGTCGAAATATATTTATTTATATTAAAAAAACTAATTTCACATCCCATAACACTAAAGTCACCTTCGCCCGGCGGAGTTGAAAGATTAATATTTGATACCAACTGCTAGAGTATGTTGATGAGTAATAATGAATAATGAAATGAAAAAAGTTACTATGTTTTAACTATCACTAATTTATTGATGTAAAGAATGAAAAATTACATTGCTTGGACAGGTTTCGGACATACGTCCATTATCAACAACAAGCTAATGAAAACTGAATACTCATGTACAATACAGGAACTAACATCAAGATAATAATAGTAGGGGTCACAGCAACTTTAATAATGGTGATTGGTAGGTGATTAAGTCTACCTGGTCGTTAAGGAGCTTATCTCTTTCTACCCTAGATGCTTTGAAAGTTTCCATCGATTCAAAGAAATTGAGTTTATAAGATTTATAACAAGAATGAAGAATTTTTAGCTGTTGAAGTTCTGGAAAGGATGGCATTCATTTAGACAATGTGCAGCTAAAGCTGAATTATATTTCTGATGTAGAAATGACCGGAAATGTTCTTTGTATCTAGCCTTGAAAGAGTGTCCTGTTTGACCTTTATAAAAGGAATTGCACTCATGTTAACATGTTAATTGGTATACTCCAGACTCTAGCAATCTGTTCTGACGTCTTCCCAAAATATGTTAGAGACATACATTTTTCGGACTTTTCTATCTTGGATTGGGGATATATCATGTTAAATGTGTTGTTGCGTATTTTTCGATTCATTAAGCCGTTGTTTCCTAAAATTAAGTTCAAAGTAGAAACAGAAGTCGATAGTAAAATCAATTTCTTAGACCTAACAATTACCCGCGAGAATAATAACCGTTTATCCATTAATATCTTCAGGAAACCATCGTACACGGATAATGTCATACCCCTAGATTAATTCCACCGGTATTCTCAAAAAATAGCAGCCTTCAAATCCATAATTCACAGAGCGATATCTTTGTCTCTATCGGACATGGACCGAAAATCAGAATTCAGCACCATTATGTCAATAGCAGAGAATAACGGCTTCGATATAAAAGCAATAAAGAGTTTAATTAATCGAAAAATACGCAACAACACATTTAACATCATATATCCCCAATGCAAGAGAGAAAAGCCCGAAAAATGTATGTCTCTAACATAATAGATTGCTAGAGTTATGTCTGATAGTGAAAAAGTTCATAATGCATTCAAATCAGTTAGCAAATTGTCAGACCTCATTTTCAACACAAAAGATAAAACCGATAAATTTAAAAAGTCTGGAGTATACCAATTAACATGTTCTGAGTTCAATTCTTTTAATATAGGTCAAACAGGACGCTCTTTCAAGGCTAGATACAAAGAACATTTTCGGTCATTCCTACATTAGAAATATAATTCAGCTTTGGCTGCACATTGAATGTCATTCTTTTCCAGAACTTCAACAGCTAAAAATTCCTCATTCTTGTAATGAATCTTATAAACACAATTTCTTTGAATCGATGGAAATTTTCAAAACATTTAGGGTAGAAAGAGATAAGCTCCTTAACGACCAGGTAGACTTAATCATTTACCAATCACCATTATTAAAGTTGCTGTGACCTCTACTATCATTATCTTGATGTTAGTTCCTGTATTGTACATGAGTATTCAGTTTTCATTAGCTTGTTGTTGATAATGGACGTATGTCTGAAACCTGTCCAAGCAATGTAATTTTTTATTCTTTACATCAATAAATTAGTGATAGTTAAAACATAGTAACTCGTTTTATTTCATTATTCATTACGACTATCAACTATCACGTAGTTCAGGTTTCATCGATCAATTATTTAATGAGTAATATTGATGCTTCATTTATTTTATGGAAGTTTATCTTCAACGAAGATGAAACGAAATATATATTATACTTTCCACAATTTTATTATTAAAAACACGACCGGTTTCGACTACCAAGTCATTTTCAAGTACTAGTATCTATATGAGTAGGTTCGTTCCCTGTAGTTGACCACTTGAAAATGACTTAATAGTCGAAACCGGTCGTGTTTTTTATAAAAAAAATTGTGGAAAGTATAAAATTTATTTCGTTTCATATTCGTTGCTAGAGTATGTCTTTGATCATAGATAGATAAATATATATATAACGAGTGATGTCTGCCTAATGGCCAGACTATTGCGACTCAGTGGTGTATTGTGGCGCATCATGTCCTAAAGTTCACCCACAAGCTCCATCCTTCTTCTGAAGGATATAAGGTTTGTGAATGAGAGCTTAATAACCTTCATAAGCTTCAGTTGGTTAGATCCAAGTTCCTCTAGCCTGACTCTGTTACCAGCTGGGCACTAGCACATAACGTGTTCCATTGATTCTATCTTTTCTTCACATAGACTACATGAGGGACCCTCAATCAATCCTAACTTGTATAGGTGACTTCTCTGTTGGCAATTAGAACTCTCAGGTCCAGCCTGGAGAATTAAGCCAAGCCTTGGCTCTCGCAGTGGAAAATCCACTGACGGCAAGTCGAGAGTGTCTGAGACCTGAGAGTTCAGCCAATGCTCTCGTACCTTCAGTTCCAACCACCGGTTATTTCCCATCCATGCAGTATCCAGGGTAATTCTGGGCCTAGGCCTGGCCCTCAATGCCCGAATGTTCGGGTACCCATATCAGACGGATCCTGTTCCGTTAGCAATGTGTTCAATGGCGAATATTTCTGCTTAAAAAAACAGTCGCAAGCCCGCCAAGACAGATCGTCTGATCCTTGGCAGCACCTCGGCCATATATACGAGCTCCAACACCTTTTGCAGTTTTGAAGCTGGCCCATTCCTGTCTGCCAGGAATGATGATCTGGAATAGCAGCTTCATGTTGGTTTTACGTATTGCTATGTTAGACCTCATACTCAGCAACTCGTTGTCCTCGATTTCAGACTGTAAGGCGCCAGCACGAAGCCGAACATGCCCGTTCCATTTCGGAAAAAGGTGATGGAATCTGTAGGTAGAAATTCTAGCTGATCGTTCTTGCATTCTTCCAATAGTCCTTTTTTAGTCTTTTAGCAAGACCCTTCAAGGCGACGGTGTCGCAGCTATCACTGATATCAAGTAAAAGACAATCTGAGAAGGGTGTTCTCGCAAGAATCTCCAACGTGTCTCATCCAGGGTCGGTGTGTTGCCCATCCGGGCGCTTTAAAGATTCAATGGGCAGTACCTGTCCTCTGGCGAGAACCCTGTGTAGCCTTTCAATAACGGGGCTACTCTCCACCTCCCCGCAGAACTAGCGCCAGGACTCCTGTTGTGCCCTCCTAATTTCTTTATTATACGACGTTAGAAGTAGAACGATAGCGGTCCTATTTGTCGATATTTTTGGCTCGGTTGAAAAGTTTCCGAACTTCTTTTCTGCATTTTTCGAGGGCAGGATTCCACCATGAAGTTTAATTAGAAATTATTTTTGTAACACTTAATTTCATTTGTTCAAGTTATTCGTTCATGCTTAGATATCATGGCGAAGGTAGAAAAAGCAAACAAGGGAAAAGAAGCTAGGAGAAAATGGTCAAGTCGCTACCAAAGAATTAAAGAAGAAGAAAGAGCAAAACATAGTAAGGAAAGGAACGACAAATAAAAAGTATTAAAGATATTACTTGTATGGGACGAAAGACTATCAGAAAAATATTGGGAGAGGAGACTAGAAAGCATAGAGAGAGAGATCTACAACAAGTTGCAATCTACTAGAGATTATCTGGTAATTCCTTCTGTCTCTGATAATAAAGACCACCCTTCTTGTTGTGTGCAATACCAGATCGTACCAGGTGTATGTTCATCTGATTTTGATGAAGGAGAGATCAGTATTACTATTCTTCAAGCCTCTTTTCAAAATAGATGAGAATGAAGTGTCTTATGTTAAATAGGAAGAAATCTTGACAATATCACCAGTGCCAAAGATAATTATAAAGGGTAATACATTATTTCACAAGCTTCTAGAACGGGTTGATGTGTTCGAAAAATGAGTTGTTATTGTTTAGTATTTAAAAGACATTTAGTTTTACTAAAACGAATGGTCCTACTTTATTATTTAGTTTTTATAAAATCTATATTTCGTTCTTTCCAAAAATTTAAATTTTCATATCCTGTGTTATGATAGTGTTTAAGTCATTTGTTATATCATGAGGAGATCAATGATTAATTACTACTTTCAATCATTTTGTGAACAGTGTTGTCCTTCTTGTTTTATTAAGAAAACTGTCAAAACTGACTATTATTTTCATTACGGAATAATACGTATAACGTATATATATGATTTGTTCTATATTAATCTACTTTCTTATATAATAATTAATAGCATTCCTCTGTCTCAATATGTTACTATTCTGCCAATAGTTTCACTTCCCTAATAACACATTTCCTCCTGGATTCTATAAAATTCTATAAAGATTGAAGAATTGTCTGATTCATATCATTACAAGCACAAAAATAACGTCAGCTAGTTTAATGATCAATATTAGATAACACAGATTACATTTCAACCCTTATGTGAGTGACGAGGTACCTAGGTACCTTTAACATTTTGAAATTTGAAGAAAAGTATGTTTTACGCTCTGTAGGTAGCTGTGAGTTTATGAGTGCTCTTAACTATTAATAAATTATATATATTTTAATGTTTTGACCCAGTACACTATTTACAATGTTTTGTGGATACCAAAACATATTTTAAACTCACAATAGTGACAAGGTATTTATAATTTCGTACAAAAATGAAATAAGAAACATTTGTTATGATGTTTTATTTCTATAAAAATTACAAATTCTTTGTTTATGCAGAATTATCACCGCTCGCGAAGCAGGAGTTACATTCAGCACGAGTTACTGCATGTTCATCACAAACTGGTTTTCTTAAGTTAGTGCAAGCTTTTCGTGTTTTTCTTTGCTTGATTTGAGTTCTCTGCATATGTAGCAACTTCCAATGACTGCAAAACACTCTGTAGAATCTCGTCTAGTCTGACTTATAGAAGTTGTAAATCGAGAAGGGATCGAAAGCCTTAGTTCTAGGCCAAGCACGTCCTGCATTGCAGATCTCACATGTAATTTTGACGTCACAATGCAATTTTTTGATCTTTCTTCTATATTTTTACCACACAGTTGTAGACTCAATGATTTCAAAAACTTTCTACGTCTTTCACTCGAAACAAATTGAGGGTTATGTTACATGTAAATGATATATGCTAGGAAAGCTGCAATGTCAACGATATTGTAAAGAAGTGTTGAAGGCCACCGACTCGTTCTGCGTTTTACGGTATATTCTGCTAACAGTTTCTCCATTTTTGGTTTCATTATAATACAAAATTATTTCTGGCTTGGCAGTTTCCTTATTATATTTAGGTACGTAGGAGCACACAGTTGCTTCTTTGCCAAAGACAAAGCTAGAAAAATAAATCACCCTCTCCTTGTGTGCTTTCATATGTGTAGGAAGAAACAGTTTATTTTTCTTTCTGTTCCAACTAGTGTCATGTTCCATGAATTCAAGGAATGAGCCAATTGCAGAGATATTGCCATCAGTTCACTTTTCTTTATATATTTGTCCTTTTAGAGGGTAGGAATTATTTGCATCACAAGCCCAGAATTTTTTTGATGGCATGTATTGAGTAAACCGAGTACACCCACGATATCCATATAGCTGTTCGTCAGCGGTAATGCATTCACGAGGCTGGGACATTTTATTCAAATTTGAAATAAACATAGTTCGAATATCTTATTACAGCTGCTTTATCAGCTAACAAACGTTCAGAGCGCGTTACATCATTATCAAACCTTATAAAGCGTAACAGCATTTTGAATCTATCATGGGACATCGCTGCCCAAAATAATGGTAAGTGACTGGATTTCTACAGTTCAGTCAATTGCTCTTTATTAGATCTATGCACCGACTAATGATTAGAATACCAAAAATTGTATCTAATTCTTGTTCTGTGAATGGCTTGAATATTTTTTGTTTCGGTCGCTTGCTAATTATCAGGGTAATTTTCCATCAGTTTATTATTGAATGCTTCAGTAATCTTAGTCCCTTTCCGATTAGGTTCAGTCAAGATTATGTCACATATTTCATTGGACAATTGGAAGTGGATCAGTCTGCCGTTGCGTTCCATTTTTGCAATAAAAATATTTTCAAACAATTCCCCTTCAAAACTCGCATCGGAATCGTAAGAGTCAATCTCATCTTCGACTTCAGCTTCTGGCTCAACGTCCGAAATTTCAAATCCACCCTCTTCAGCCAAAGCAATATATTAGGTGCGCAACTGAGTTCTCGCTGTTTGTCAATAGTTGTCTTCAGCAGTAAGTGCTGGTCGATTTTTACATATCATGAACGTCTTGAACAAAGCTTAGACAAATGGTAAACAAACCACTGTGACACATTAGTGAATTTGTTTTTGCGTCATATACTTTTAGTTGTGAGAAAATGTCTGATTTTGTGCCAAATAATCGTCATTTGTGGTAAGTGTTCATTTTCTTCTTTCATTCGAAGAAAACGACATTCTTCAGAAAAACGGACATGACAGGAGGGCAATACGGAAGATCCATCAAAAACGAAAAACACCATAACGAGGAAACCGACGAAGAAACCAAAGCGATAAGCCTTGTCATCCTACCATACGTCTAAGGAGGAACCGATGAGATAGGAAAAACTCTTCAGAAACACAGCATCAAGCCTATCTACAAACCACACAATACCAACCACAACAATCTGAGGACACCAAAAGACCAAGTAGCCCTCGAAAACCAAGGCGTCTACAAAATTCCGTGCACGAGCTGTGATCGCGTCTACATAGGGGAAACAAATAGAAGAATAGAAGTCCGGCTACAAGAACATGAGAATTCAGAAAAACGACAAGCACCTTTATCGGCAATCTTCCAACACTCGAGCTCAACTGGTCACAAACTCGACTACGGGAACACCAAACAGGTAGCCAACACAGAACAACTACGAAAAAGGATAATAAGAGAAGCCATAGAGATAGAAAAACACACAACTATGAACAAACAGGATTACGCCATAAACTTACCAGAGACTTGGAAGACAGTATTAAAACATACGCCATCTCGAACACAGAAACAGGACGACACAACCAAGAAAATAGTAGGAGCAGCGACGAATACACGCAGTCCGTGAGTCGAGCAGCCGACCAATGGGAGCACGCCACGATACAACTTGAAATCGCAGAAGTATAAAGCTACCACGCAACAGAGATACGCTACTACCTCCAGCCAGCTGTCTTCCAGAGAGCATCGCTGAACCGATCCTTCTGCCTGCCAGTGCCAGAGATAACTTCAGTTTACAAAAAGTGCCGTTGATCGACGATTCGTCCCACCGACCGGCGTTCTCCAACTTTGAAACCCACCACTTTATAGTGCTTATTTGATAGCGTTATTTTCGTTTGGTTCAATAACTAATCGAAGTTTCTCTTTTCTTACAGATAATTGCAGATAAACCTTGCGGATCTAGCAGTAGGAAGCAAGAGGTGACAAGGTTCCACTTGACTAGTGGGGCCTTAACTACCGTGCCCACTTAAGAGGGTTCTTGCCCCCGTGATCCGGCCTGGTTTGAGCCCAATAGAAAATTTTGGTAAGAGTTCTTTTCACAGCCCCCCTCCCCACTTCGTCATGGAGCGCTTGGCGGAGGAACTAAGACGCGACAATCAAAGCTCCAACAGCGTAGTCAGATAACTGAGTTAATCGCACAAATCGTGCGATTAAATGAAAAAATTAATAGACTCTTGGAG
Source organism: Cryptolaemus montrouzieri (assembly GCA_013387265.2). Classification (NCBI taxonomy): domain Eukaryota; kingdom Metazoa; phylum Arthropoda; class Insecta; order Coleoptera; family Coccinellidae; genus Cryptolaemus; species Cryptolaemus montrouzieri. The sequence continues at coordinate 5,650,879 of JABFTP020000165.1, forward strand.
CCTAAGAAACGAAAATGCGACAAAGAAGTCGCAAAAACGAGGGAAGTTGAGGAATCTCCCTTGCCGTCATCTCTAGTCCCGGAACGCACAGTGCGCGACTGAAGCACAAAGAGAGCTCCAAAAAATTTACGGAGATGCTGCTCCAAGTGAAACAACGTGCCGGGATTGGTTCCGTCGCTTCAAAAACGGTGATTTCGATGTGAACGACCGTCCCCCTGAAGGAAAGCCAAAAATCTTCGAAGACGCTAAATTGGAGGCATTGCTCGATGAGGATCCGTGCCAAACGCAAGAAGAGTTTGCTTCAGCCTTAGGAGTTACCCGCCAGGCCATTCCCAAGCGATTGCATGCACATTATTCAAAAGTAAGGAACCTGGTTTCTTTATGATTTGAAGCCGAGAGACGCTGAGCGTCGTTTTTTCGCCAGTGAACAACTGTTCCAGCGGCAAAAAAGAAACGGTTTTCTTCATCGCATCGTAACGGGTGATGAAAAATGGATTCATTACAGCAATCCAAAGAAAAAAAAACCTTGGGGACTGCCCGGTCATCGGCTCGGCCGAATATTCACGCTGCGAAAGTTATGAGGTGTATTTGGTGGGACTAAGTCGGTGTTATTTATTATGAGCTGTTGAAACGGAACGAAACCATCGCTGGGGAACGGTATCGAACTCAATTGATGCGATTGAGTAAAGCACTGCTCGAAAAACGGCCACAATACGAGCAGAGACACGAAAAAGTAATTCTACAGCATGACAACGCTTGGCCTCACGTTGCCAACCCGTTAAAACCTATTTGGAAACGGTCAAATGGGAAGTCCTACCCCACCCGCCATATTTCCTAGATATTGCACCATCCTTTTATTACTTGTTCCGTTCGATGGCACATGGTCTAGCTGATCAGCAGTTCAGCTTATATGAAGAGCTCGAAAAATGGCTTGATTCGTGGATAGCCTCAAAAGACGAACACTTCTACCGTCACGGTATTCGAGCGCTGCCACAAAGATAGAAAAAAAGTTGTAGCTAGCGATGGGCAATATTTTGAATGATTCATTTGTAATAATTTTTTACAATAAAATTGTATTTTCTTAAAAAAAAACAGCGGGAACTTCGTTGCGGACCTAATAATCAAGTTCATTATCAGAAGCAACAAACGCAGCTTCATCGCTAGAAGATTCTGCTGTTGAATTATATCTTCGAGCACGTGATCTTTGTTTAATAAGTAAAAATCAAGCACGATGCATTGAATGGATTCAGTGTTTCTTGCGCGCCGATAACCATGTACCGCACTCCACCGCTTCAATCTCTTAAGATCATCAACTGTTCAGCTCAACTAAAATAATAATATTCAAAGCGAGGGTAACGTTAAAACAGACCTTGATTGTTTACATTACGTATAAACACTATGAAGGTACCCAGGTACCTCGTCACTCTGATAAAGGTGTTTTATTTGTCACTCACATAAGGGGATACAAAAAATGTATATAGCGTACATTTACCCAAATATACAGTACTCCGTATATAAATTTATAATTTGTAAGATATTTTCAATTATTTGGCTCGCTTGCCGATTCTTATTTTCTGAGATGATATATTTTCACAGCCACCTGCTTTTATCTACTGTTTTTCTTATTCCACATTTGTGACATCTCAGTCACTCTGTGTGTCTGTCTCGTCATAGCGCCTTTCGCAAGAATTCTGGGGTGGTCACTTTTCCTCAGAATACACAGTATATACAAGAGTACAGTTATTTGTAAATCTGAATCCAAAAAACGCCATTATCCCCACTAATAAAAGAATCTTAATTAGTAACCCATTTCAACTTATTGCGAATATTATTCCTACCTTTGATCCCAAGCCTGCTGAGAACACGGCCTCCAACTCGTCTGACCGACTGTCGTATTGTCTAATTTCAATACTGCCATGATTTCCTCGCTAACCTCTTCTTTGACCGCGTAACTCTTCGAAGAACTTCTGCCACCGACACCTTTTCGGAAAAACCTCAAATCCATTGGGCTCGAATTGTTCTCGGCATCTTTTCGCGAACGACCGGGAACATCTTCCAGAAGATCTTGGCAACCCATGAGTCGAACCTGACAAAAACAGTGAATGTAATTTTGTTATTTCTATCATTTTGATGTATTTCTGATGAAATAAGATAGTAAGGCAACCACAACCAATCAGTTTTACAAAGTTAATGAGGTTTGATAAATGAGATTATCATATATTCTGTCAAAAAAGTACCGGCAATTGATAATTTAAAAAATCTGCGATCTACAAATCAATTCGTACCATTTTGAACAATTGTTTAGGCATGAAACGCGTTGCCGCTCGACTAGTTCCAAAAGACCTGAATTTTCTTCAAAAATTGAATCGCGTAAGGGTCGCTAAAGACATTCTAGAACCAGGCAATTCCGACCCCACATTTTTTAAACGCATTGTAACTGGTGATGAGACAGGGATTTATAGGTTTGACATGCAAACGAGACAACAAGCTTCGGAATGCGCCTTCCAACTGAACCGAAACCGAAAAAAGCACGACAAAATAGATCAAAAGTCAAGACGTTTTGAAAAATATCTCCGTTGAATGAAGGAAATGTCATTTCATTAACTGAATCTCAAGTTTGAACAATGGATTGTAAGTCTTTTTTTAATAATCTGGTTCCTAGGTTAGACCTCGAAGGCAAGGCCTACTCAGACGTCTGGAAGTAGCAAGGACCCGGTTAACAGCACGAGGAGCCCTAGGAGGATAACCGAGACTTAAAGAATTCGGAGATTGAGACGTACCTTTTGTTTCACTTCCTCCAATTTTTTTAGAGAACTTTTTTGTGTACGTCAATTAAAGAAAACACCTTGTAAATACTTATTAGTTAAATTTAGTGGTAATTCAAATTTTGACTGAGAATTCAGAGAAAGGTGCTCCGCAATATTTCAGGGTACTCGTGACTCTATCGAGCCGCCGGGGCATTCTCTTATTATAAAAATTTATATGCGGTTATACTTGTTGGCCTAATGTGGGTCAAGATATTTCATCTCATTTTATTTCGTTAAATTTTGATTAATGGGGGTCTATGTGTTTTGTGAGAGTTTATGATATGTATAATACGCTTTATAAAATTAAATTGAATAAAAAATAAATAAATAAATGTCTTGAATTGGCTCAATCAAAACCCAAAGAGTTTTCAAAATTAAGCAGCCATTACCAATGTACGTGTACAAACAAAATGAAGTAAAGATAACCTCATGTAATACCATAGAACCCAAATAGGACCCATTAAACACCACAGTTTCATCAGCAAATTTAAACAAGCTAAATATCAATACAGATGGTTTACCAGATGTGTAGATAATAATATACACACAACCAAATTTATATGGAATCACTCGGTATTTCACCTTATAGATTGTGTGCAACCATGGATATTCGACTACTTGTGAAGGATGAAGTTTTTTGTTGTAAAAAAACTGGATAGTATGATAAGAAATGTTGAATTATCACCACATGTTCCAGATATTGTACTCAGTCGTCACTGAGATTTGAAACTGTGAATTTCAAAATTTAAAAAAGCCTATTATCATAATTGAAAATGCCTTTCGTTGGGTTGTCCGATGTATAGAGGAGTCGAATAATTGCTCTCGTTGAAGCAGGGGTGATATAGCGGCCACAATGGGGGTATCACAGGGGGTGATTTCAAAAACCTATACCCGATAGGTGGAGCTACAATCTCTGCAAAATAGGCCTAGAAGAAGTCGTAGGAAGATTACTTCTGAAGAACAAGACCGCTTTTTGTGCCAAATTGCAAGAAGAGACCCTAGTGCGTCGCACAACAAAAAAATTAACAGACTTAATTGGTTTATCGAGCACCAAAATTGGAATATTGAGAATTGGCGAAATGTTCTTTTTTCGAAAGAGACCAGAATTGGTGTTCGATCAGATGACCACTGAATTCGGGTTTGAAGGGGTCGTGGAAGACAAGCTAGACTCCGAGCAGCAAGACAAATTCCGAAATACCAAGGGGGCAGTGTGATGTTTTGGGGTGGCATTATGCTGGGAGAAAAAACAGATTAGATTTCTTGTCTTGCGAGTGTAACGGCTAGAAATTACGCCAACCTAGTGCTGGAGCCCATAGTGAGACTCTGGCGAAGGTGTCCACGGTGAGAATTTCACTTTTATGCAAGATAATGCTCCTCCTTGAAACAGAGAGAATCGCTAGTTTGGACTGGTACCCGCTGAAGACTCTGCGGCAGATGATTGAACATTTTTCTGTCCAGCCACAGTTAAATATCCTGAGACTTCATTCCTTTGACTAAACATATCCTCGTTCATGCTTATTATTGTTGAATCGTCAGCGTACATACACAAAGTTTTGGGCCCCAGATGCCAAGCAAGATTATTTATATAAACACAGAGTAGCAGGGGGCCAAGAATTGACCCTTGTGGTACACCAATTGACACCTCTTACTCGCTTGATCTATGGTTCTTCGACGCAACAATCTGTCGATGATCTTCAAGGTATGATTTAAAAATTTCGTAGGCTCTACCTCTTACTCCACAGAAGTCAAATTTGCCTAAAAGTATGTTATGGTTGGCACAGTGGAGAGCCTTGCTCATCTCAAGGCATGATAATGAAACATCGCTATTATTTTCAAAGGACTCAAGAATACCTTCAATTATGTTCATAATTGGCCTGTAATTATCGCACTGCTATACCCCGATTGAAGATTGGGACCACCTTTGCCAGTTTAAGGCGTTTTGGGAACACTCCTTCGAAGCATTTATTCATCACCATACTCAGAGGCTCAGCGAGTACGTGTATAGTGGTTTTCAATAGTTTCACAGACATTCCATAAATATCTTTAGTATTCGAAGACTTGAAAATCTTAACTGTGATTACTATCTTTTTAGCATCGGTGATGTGCAGAGCCATTGTGTGTGACGCATTCATATCATTTGGAGTTGACTCTCTCAATAAATTGCCTGAGCATTCTGTGGACGCTGAAATATCCAGTTTTCAGTTTTGTTTGTGAAATATTTGTTCAATTCTTCTGCAGATAATGTGGTAACAATGCTTTTCTCGCGTTTACCAATTTTCAGATTCATTATCGCCCATATCCCTTGGCTTTTATTTTCTGCATTGTTCAGCAGTTCTAAATCTCTCTGCCTTACCGAGTTCTCTAGATGCTGTTTATATTTCGTTTTAAGCTCTTCGTAAAAACTTCTCGAGATTGGATCTTTCTTAACCAATGATACAGTGCGCGCTGCATCTAATTGGTTTTTCAATTTTATTGTCTCAGCATCGGTTTTGTTTTTGCGAATTGTTTTAACATTTATCTTCCTTTCAGGAAAACAGTATTCAACATAGTGTAGTACTGTGTCACAGAACCAATTGTAGCCATCCTCAGCTCCAAGTCTCTTCAGATGTCTCCAGTCGACCCTGTTGATAAGGTCCACAAACAGGTTCGTTTGATGCGGGTTAATGTGAATTCATTGTTTTCAGGTTTTTCTGTTATTATGTTGAGTAATTGGGCACTGTGGTCAGAGAAGTGAGGATTAAGTGTAACGCCCTCGCAATCAGAAAGTTCATAATTTACAAAAATATTGTCTAGGCATGATGCAGAAGACGTCGTTATGCGAGAAGGCTCTTCAAATATATGAAACAGATTGTAAGTATCCATAATTTCAAGTAGTCTTGATCTTTGAGTTGAATTTTGCAGGAAATCAACATTGAAATCAACATTGAAATCTCCAGCCAAGGTTACATTTTTAATGGGAAGGTTACATATATGGTTCAGTGCAGCATCAATTTGTGCTAAGAAAATGTAGTCTCCTTTCGGAGGACGATAAGAGCAAATAACAGCGAGATTAATTTTCGGTGTTTTAATTGCTCCGTTTTTGTCAGTTAACTCAATCAAAAGCTGAACTCATTAAAAAAATGTTTCCAATTGTTGCTCAAAATTACGTATTCCATGATTGGTTGAATGAACAAGCTATACTGGCAGCCAAAAACACTGATGTGGATGAAATAAAGGAGAAGACGTTTTGATACCCCACATCCCAATGATTCCGATTGACGTAACATTCGAGTTTGAAAGACTGCAGTTTCCAGAACAGCTTGCTTTCGCTATAACCATAAACAAATCCCAGGGGCAATCATTGAGTGTTTGTGTTATCAATTTAGAAAGCCCATGTTTCTCGCATGATGAATTGTATGTTGCCTATTTCCTTGTTGGAAAATCACCTGCTCTGTTTGTTCAGGCGCCAGATAATTATACAAAAAATATCATGTACCATAAAGTACCACAATTTATTTAAGTACAATATAAGGAATGTCCACAGCCGAAGCCAAAATGACATTCACTAGATGAATATTAGTTACATAGAATCTAGTACTCTAAAAAAAAAAGGATTATATAAGACATAAATAGTGAGTTGTATTCACAGAAAGAATGAAAAAAGAAATATAAAATGAATATTACAAAAACGAACGATTGAATTAATTTGATGTTAGTCAGTAAAGAGCAAGCGTAGTATTCTCTTCAAAGAGGCCAATGTGACCAAAAACAAATTGATACTCCTATGCGTGTTGCAGACACGTAGCATCCTATCCATAGGGGAGTTCTGTGCACTATTAGTTTTTCTAAAAGTTATAGAGAAGAGGTCGTGGTGCCTCAAAGATTTCATAGGAACATTAAAAGTAACCATGTGCAAGATCTCAGGTACCTAAAGTACGCAGTTCAATATTTTAAACAAAACCAAAATATCAGATATAGTTCTACGATTTTCAAATGACAATAAATTGAAATATTTACGGACAGGAGCGTAGTCGTGATTCAGGATAACAAAGTTAGTTTTGAAGCATATGAACCGTATGAATCTATTCTGAATGCGTTCAAGTCTATTTGAATAACAATCATAACGAGGGTTCCAAATACATGAGGCAAAATTTAATTTACTGTAGATGTAATCATAATACAAAGTGATGAGTGATTTTACATATTTAAATTCCTTACTTTTCCTGAAAATATAACCCATCATTCGACTTAAACTATTTGCTATGCGATGTATGTGTGCATTGAAGAGCAACTTCGAATCGAAAGTGACACCCAGATCAAAAGCCGTAGACACACGTCGCAACAATGAATTTCCAATTGAGTACTGAAAAGTGATAGGGGAATGGTTTCTAGTAAAAGTTATCGTGAAACATTTATTTAAATGCAAAAATAATTGGTTTTCTCTACAGTAGTCAACCAAGTTATTCAAATCTAGTTGAAGATCAAGGCAGTCCCTTAAGCATCTGATAGATCTAAAAACTTTCAGATCGTCTGCATAGAGCAAGAATCTGGAATGCCGGAAACATTTATATAAATTAAGAAAAGGAGAGGACCGAAATGAGTTCCCTGCGGTACCCCAGAAGTACTTATATAAAAGATTCAGATTTAAAACCATTTAAACTAACGAAATGTGACCTATTCAGAAGATACGATTGGATCCACTCAAGCAACCCACCACTTACACTTGCTTCGACTAGTCTAAAAATGAGAATATCGAAACTTATTTTGTTGAAGGCTTTAGAAAAATCTGTGTAAATAGCATCAGTCTAAATTTGAGAATCCATTGCACTCTGCAGGTACTCACTATAAACGATCAAATTAGTTTCCAGAGTCCTACCCTTAAAAAATCCGTGCTGTTGTGGGATAATGAAATTTCTCACATGAGAGAATAGATACTTATAAATTATACGTTCAAATACTTTAGCAATGATTGAAAGCTTGTTCATAGGTCTATAATTGGAAATATCATTTTTATCTCCACTTGGGACAAAATTGGGACAACGGCGGACTCCTTCCACTTTTTTGGAAATACACCATTAATCAGAGACTGATTGAACAAAATATGCAGTGGTTTACTTAATTTGTGAGCGCAATTTTTGAGAAAAATTGGTGGAATGCTGTCTGTACTTGAACGCTTCGACACGTCATGGGATAAGAGAACCTCTCGAACCTCTTCCTCTTCTATGTGAATATTTGATAGTACATCATTATTGCAGTTTTTAACAGTTACACTACGACTACGCTGCTGACTTACAGGAACATATAAACTCTCGAAATAACGGGCATATCTCTTTTCCATCTGATGAAGAAATATCCCCATACCTCATTTCATTAGGTTGTTTAGAGCCGCCCTGTCCCAGAGATACATATTTCCAGAATGATTTGCTGTTCGTTGGCAGTTCGCGCTCAATGTTAAAGGTGAATTTATTGCAATAATAATAAAACCATTGCAATAAGCGAAAATTAAATCGAATATAATAAGTAGGTACCATAATAAAAAATCTTAATTTTTTTTCATACATAATAAAAAGCAAGTACTGTGTTTTAAGGAATTTCACTTAATAATTGCGATTCGTAACACGTTTCACTACACCGTAGCTTCTTCAAACGAATGAATGTACAGAAAATATAAATGAGAATATAAATATAAATCTTCTTGAGTAATTAAAAGCTTATTGGGTAGCTTCTTCTTAAGTGGTTATTTATGACAGGTATATCCAATAAAATTAAGGAATTTGCATTGCAATTCAATCTATAAACACCTGATTTATTGTTTTTACCTGGTTTGGTTTTATTATTCTTTATATATTTGCCTAAATTATTATTAGTTTGGAAAGCTATGTTGAAATTATTGCTACTCAAGAATGATTTCAGTTTCTCACTTGTAATGCCAACGTAGGTTAAGGTGTTGAATTTTTGTTTCAATTTATCGACAAGGTAAACATATCAACATAAAATGTCAGCATTCAATAGTTTTATTCATAGATTGATTAACATCCCGTTATCACCAGAAAATTTCAACCAAGAATTAATGGTTACAATCCCAAACTAATAAATAATATTTCAAATAAAAACAAAGTAGAATCGCATTGAATGTAGTTTACCCTGTCGATAAATTGGAACAAAATTCAACACCTTAACCTACGTTGGCATTACAAGTGAGAAACTGAAATCATTCTTGAGTAGCAATAATTTCAACATAGCTTTCCAAACTAATAATAATTTAGGCAAATATATAAAAATAATAAAACCAAACCAAGTAAAAACAATAAATCAGGTGTTTATAGATTGAATTGCAATAACTGTAATAATTTCTATATTGGTAGAACTCATAGAAATTTCAATATTAGAATATCGGAACATAAACGCAGTTTTTCAAATAAAAAATCAGATTCAAATTACGCGAATCATCTCTTAGAAAATAATCACTATTTCGACCCACAGTTTGAAATTTTGCATACAGATAATAAATATTGGAAGGTAGATCTTTCGGAAACTTTTGAAATCAATAAATACAAACACTCAGATAGACTCATCAATGAACAAGTCGATTTAAGCCCTTCACATCTATTGAATCTCTTCGGGGAGCAATCTATTCCTTAATTTTATTGGATATACCTGTCATAAATAACCACTTAAGAAGAAGCAACCCAATAAGCTTTCAATTACTCAAGAACATTTATATTTATATTTTCTGTACATTCATTCGTCTGAAGAAGCTACGGTGTAGTGAAACGCGTTACGAATCGCAATTATTAAGTAAAATTCCTCAAAACACAGTACTTGTTTTTATTATTGATAATGGAATTTTACCAAGTAAAAGCCTCCCCAATTCAAATGTTTTGATACTATAAAAAGAACTTTAGATGTTTCATAATTTTCATTTCTTAACATAATGTAATTGTTGAAAGATTAACTTTCTTTTTCTTTTTTTACTGCTGTTAGGCATTACGAAGTTCACCGTTTCAGCTAGTTTAATATAACTCGCAAAAAAAATTGTTTCTTTCGAAAAAAAGTTGAAATATTATTTACCTCAAGTACCCCAGTTACAGCTGCACATCTATTAAAAGTGGAAGACAAATTTGTTGGCATCTTATTGGCACCTGGACGTTCTCTGAAAGGCTGCAAGCTCGTGTAATGCACAGACATCGGACTAAAAGTCTGCGCATTCGCCAACTCTTCTTTCAATTGTTGAGCAATGGGTGAATCGCTTGGGAGCTCCGCTTTTCGCAACTCCAGGGATTTTCTTAATAGGTCTAACTTCATGCTGCTAGCTCGCAAGCTATCCTGAGCCTAGAAGCGAAAAAACGTATAGATTTCCGATATTCAATATCAATTTCACAAATCTCTATCGTTATGGCTTTAAAAGAAGATGAAACATTTTCACAACGCAAATTCATAGTGTTACCTGAAGTCTATTACTGATAAAGTCATCTTATTCATAGTACGAACGATCGCTTAGAAGAAAAATATTAATTTCACAATATCACTCGGGGCGTGTTAATTATTTTATTTAGAAAGCTTAGCGATGAAAAAAATGCGTCACTGTGGGTTCAAAAAATCCTTCCAATTATTGGAAGGGGGGTCTCCGACCGAACGAGTCCTAGATCGAAAACCAACGGTCTCGAAATATCTTCTACAATGTGCGCAAGAGCATTCGGGATTGCGAACAGGTCCGATATGGTGGCCGGGTTTTCTAAACGCACTGATAACTGGTCCGAATTTCTTCGCGATACTCCTCTGCTCTGTGTACTGTCCGGGAGCTATAGTAAAGGGTGCTCGAAGTGTTGGATCAATGCTAAGTCGTTGCATTAAGACAACAGAACTGGGCGTGCGACAGGAAGGTGAAGGACTGGAATCGCTCATACTGCCTTGTTCAACTAAATCCTTCTTCCTTTCCGAGGAATTCTTGAGCTGTTGCCTGGGCTTCTTTGTGTTTGAAGCGTCACTAACGGAAGCGAGATCTGGTGTCTTCGTAATTGGTTCTGTGAAAAATCAGCAAGTTTAGAAAGAGAATTGAACAATTTATTTATTCGAATAAATGAAATAGATACGATTACATGAATAATAAAACTTTTAAAAAGGGTTTTACTAAAGTTTTTGCCAATTATTCCTCAGCTACAAATTCCTCTCTACCGATGTTATGAAAGTTCTCTATCCAGTTTTTATACTACCTCACCATTGTCTGATACAACTTTGTCTTTTATCCTGTATTGGCATGAGAAGTGGCTACCACTTTGAAATTATTAAAGAATAATAAAAGTGTAGGAGCTGACTCAATTTTTTCTAGAATCCTTAACCTGGCAAGCTCATACATATGGTAACATTTTTCGCATCGCCTTAATTTCTCTATAATTATGACAATTCACTTTGTGGAATTTTGATTATCATAATCTTAGTAATGCTTTGTATATTGCGAACATTTGAAAATATATCTTACGAATTCATAGTTAGCAAATTTTCCTCGGTTTCCGTGTTGTGTTTTAGGATTAGCTGCACAGCAACCCTGGACAGTAGATGTGTCATACTCGATGACTATATTCAATGAGTAGAGCGTCAACTTGGGGGTGCCATTATAATCCATCCTTTTTCTTTTAATCATCAGCAATCATTTTCCTGTCTATACCACCTTGATCAAAAAGTTCCCGACTTTGTTACCGTATGGTTTTCATGGATTTCCATGGTGTTGTGCACCATGAATTCCTTCCAAAAGGTCAAACTAACAACAAGCAGTATAATTTGAGCGTTATGAGGCGTTTGCGTGAAGCTGTTCGCTAAAAACGACCAGAATTGTGGCAAAAGAACTCATGGATTTTACACCACGATAACGCGCCGTCTCATAATGCCTTCATTATCCGTGACCATTTGGTTAAAAACAGCACCAATACCATCCAACAACCAACCAAATTCACCTGGCTTCCTGTTCGGTCGACTGACGAAACCGCTCCGGGGAACGCGTTTTAGCATAATGGAAAAATCGAAGATGGCCCTAAAGGCCATACCGCAAATCAAATATAAAAAAGTGTTTTGAGGATTGGATCAAGCGCTGGTATAAGTGCGTTGCAGTCGATGGAGAGTACTTTGAAGGAGACAATATTGATTTTGATGAATAACTTTGTATTTTTGATTTCATAATCAAAAGTCGGGAACTTTTTGATCAAGGTGGTATACTATGAATATGATATTGATGCAAACACGACTGGTTACGACCATCAGGTAATTTTCAAGTGGTCAACTATGAGAAATGAACTTACTGATATAGATACCAGCGTAAATTGATATTAAGTAGAAATAATATATGGGAGATGTCAACCCAAATTATTGGGTTCATAATGATTTTAGAACATCTATAGATCATAATCGGCATCACTTAGAAGACCGAACCTAGCCATCGGGGCTCTCTCGGTCAAACAGAGAGGGAATTGTTTTGTTGAGTTTGAATATTGAAGGGATTTTGCGAGATTATACTTCAAAATTGGTAAGCAAGAACAAGAAAGTGATTATGTTTCAGGAGACTCACAGTGCGACAAAAAAACATTTCCGCGAAAAAGGAAATATCTCAGGTTATGTACTTTTTGATTGTCTCCTTAATCCTTTTTATGGCCTTGCTTGCTATGTAAAATCTTTTCTTAGATTTGTTTAGACATATAAGAACTATGATTGTTGAAATATTTTTCTGCTGGTTTTCTTTTTCCATTGTTACAGATTCCTGTCCCAAACCCCCTTCCTTTCACCCTTGTCTTCGTTTGGAAATCATGGAGTGCAAGATGAGAATTGAAGCTGCTAAGCAGAAAAATCTTTGGTACTCTTTATGTACACACGACACTAACACAACATAAAGAGACAAGCTATTACTAGTGCAATAGCGAAAGGGAAACGAGTTTTTTCCTCAGGGTTTTTCACTCCTTTATTGAATCATATGCAAGACAGTATGGTTCCCCTGTTACATTTTCCTGAGCTCATACTTGTGTATTTCTGACACACACCAAAATTATAGATATAAGCATTTATTGTAAATACAATTATTTGAATTTTGTAAATTCTCCTTTTTGAGAAGAATATATATATATATATATATATTCATGAGGCATCTGATGCTGTTGCTTTTATCAAAATTTTCCTCAAAATGAGGTCTTGGATTTTGATGATATGCATATAATTGTTTCCGTGTAATTTATATATATTAATTAAATGCATATCATCAAAAATCCAAGACCTCATTTTGAGGAAAATTTTGATAAAAGCAACATCATCGCATGCCTCAAAAAGACCAATATAAAGAAAAATTGCAAAATATATAGGAAACACTGAACATAATGGATATAACTAAGAGTCCAACCAAATCCATTATAACTGATATAAAACAGATTACCTACCCAATACAGAATGGGAAAACAGACTCCAAAGTTATACATACTAATCGAACTGCATGAACAAGAAAAATCCGCTAGACCAGTAGTATCATATATAAATACACCTTCAGGTAAATTAACAAAGTTCTTAAACAAGAAACTTATTGATCTCACAAAATTCCGTTCCAAACACACCATCTTGAACTCTATTGATCTTGTACAAAAACTTTCCTGGCTCAAAAATATACGAATTCTTAAATACGTTTCATTTTATATAAAGATCATATATCCAAATATTCCATCAGATGAATGTTCTCCGTAGTCAGGGAACTCGTTGCTGATGAGTTTGGTCACCTTTTAAAATCTTGTGTATCTCAAAATTATTTTCAATTTCAATCAACAGTTTACCAGCAAACATCACCTTTTAGATGATATATTCATGGATAACTTAAGAAAGAACAGTAATATTAAATAGCCACTTTGTAACAATATGTAGACGATATTTTGGTACGTTTCCAGGGCTCAAAAAGGCAAATTGATAAATTTCTGCAATTTCTTAATGAAGTCATACTAACATTAAGTTTACATAAGAAATAGGAATTAATAACTCAATAAATTTTTTAGATCTGACAATAACAAAATCGACTGAGGATTTCATTCATAACATCTACAGAAAAGAAATCTTCACAGATTCCCATCGACACATTAAATCACTTATATCACAAACAAGCAGCTTATAATTCAATGATCCATTGGGCCTTTTCCATTCCACTGTCACCGACAGACTTCAAAATTGGAATAAATAGTATCAGAAAATTTATATTATTTCCTTAAATAACGAAATTCCTGCGATTTTTAAAGACAAAATTATTCAGAGTAGAGAAAAACATCAGATAAAACAATTATTACATTCCCTAGAAGATATTTTCTTGAAAAAATACGCCACTTTGAAGTAGGCTGGTCCTCTTATCAATAACTTGAGCAACTATTTTTCTAAATTTTAAATAAACACCTCTTTTTCAAGCGGTATTCAATGCAAAGAACAGACAAATTCAAAAAATCAGGAGTTCACAAAATTGCAATTGCAATAGCTTATATTGGGCAGACAGCTAGGAATTTCGAAAGCAGATTCAAAGAACATTTATCATTTGACAATAATTCTCCAATATGTGAACATATAAAAACCATAAAACATGCAGTAACATTAGATAATACCAAAACTTTCATAATTGCGACAAAGGAAAAAAAAATTAATCCATTGGAATGTTTGGATTGGAAATCAATAAACTTTGTAAAAACCAAAGTTAATTTCCTGTAGTTGACCACTAAACCAGTCGGTTTGTGAAAATGAAATTCATGGAAACTATTTGCTGATGATGCATGAGGGGCGATTATACTGCAAATTTTTGTAGAGCTTCAAATATTATGTGAGTATATTTTGCATAGCTTTATAAGCTGGTTTCATAGAAACAAATTAATGCTTAACATTGATGAAACTGAAAATCAGTCTTCAAGTCGTTTCAAAGCCAACTCTTTTATTCCATTGAAATCATGGACACTGAACAGAAGGTAGGAAAATCGAATCTAAGCTGTGGAAGGTATCAGAAAGAGGGAATTGATCCTGATAGATCTCATCAAAATAATTCCGAGATGTTTATATTATTCAGAAGCAGCTTGAATACTTGCCTGATTGCAAACTAAATGAAAGCAGCTTGAAAATTGTGACACTCCCTATTTCCGCTTTTATGTAAATTGCAAGTCAAGAGAATAACTTACCATTCTTACTGGATTCGTTATTAGACTTTTCCATCAGACCGTCCTTCTTGACCTTTCTACTGTCATCTTCCACGAACGTCCACCCTTTACCCGAATCAGCACTATCATCAGACTCGGATTCTTTCGATTCTTTCTTAGCCAAACGTTTCAACTTCTTCTGGATGTACTCATTCATCTTTCTTTGCTGCTCCCTATGTCTCTCCTCCCATCGTTCCGTCACTCTTCTCCGTTCTTCCCCTTTTTCCAGCATAGCCTCCATCCTCTTGATTCTGAGCTTGTCTTCCGAGTTGGCATATTCGAAACTGTCGCTCTGGTGCAAACTTACGCCGCTAGGGGACTTGCTTTCAACCTTCTGTAATTCTGGAGTTTCGTCGATACTATCCTTTTTGATTCGTAATTTTTTTGGGACGAACAGTAGACTCTCAGTACCTGCTATACTAGACCTGCTTTGCAATGCAGAATCCAAATCGGAATAAGTATTATCTTTCCATGAAGTATTAGCTATGGAATCGCAGTCTATGTCTGGAATGGCGCAGCTAGACATAGAATAGTTAGTCCAAGATCTGGGTACACTCGAAAAACTAGAGGTGTAGTCTTTGATAGTTGAATAAGAACTCAATTTAGATGGATAAGCTGTACTTAAACTATCGTCCAAATCAGAATCTTGTTTTTCTGATGGCTGCTGCGAAAATATATGCGAAGACTGATTCTCCTTCACGTCTTCCTTAATATTTATCGGCAAATCTTTCGCATCTGCGCGCTTATGCGTAATTCTTACTTGTTTGGATTCGAATACAGTCTGAGGCGTAGATTCGGTATCGTTATCTGATATGTCACTGTCTGTCGAATCGGATTCGTTTTCTGTACCAGTACAATACACGTCGATGTGAACGGTGCGTGGTTTCTTAGAACCGCTGGATTTATCGTCGGTTGTGGTGTTGGTAGTGGTAGTTAATTGGGAATCGTCATTTTTTAATTGCGGCATTCTCTTCAATTTTGGAGACCGAGTAAGACGACGGCGAGTCTGGAAAAAAATCAATAATCAGTATATGCCTTAACTGAATCTCAATTTTAATGTTAAATTATTATCATAAAAATGAAAATGAGTAATTGTTGATACAGCTATACAGGGTAATCTGTATTGGCTGTCGAATTTTGTTTAGGTTCAAATCCCTCTTTTCAATTAAACATTCTATATTTAATGTCTGCAAATGAATTCATAGAATTCATATAATCTTATTAAATTTGTACCGAAATTCACAAACAAGGTCTGAATAGGAACAATATCCGAGGAAACGATAACTTACAAAAGCAATGAAAGATATCAAGAGTATCTACCATCTTCTAGGGAGATTTTAAAGTGTGTATCAATTTAATTCTACAAAGTTGGCCCTAACGATAATGAGATTGTTCGAAGTAATCTTATTAACCGAACCAAACCATTGAAAAAATTGAAAATGAATAAAATGCAAAATCCTTTTTTTTTGTATCTGTTAAAATATGTTTTTGAAAACAAATATATTTCAAAGTGTGATGAAATTGTCTTTCTGCGTACTCATTAAAGGTCTATTTAAATTATCACAAGGGGGATATGATGAATAGAATTCGAGATGCATTCCATAATAATACTTCAACCAATTAAGTATGCATCCGAAAAGACAGTTTTCAACATATTTCATAGCGAATGCAAGTTACTTTCCCGAGTATTGTTTCTAGTTAGGTTATGTTTGTGCTGAATACATATAAGGTACAAAGATGATAACAAGATATACTTTTTCCTTAAATGTTAAGTAGGGGGAATTATTGATATCAAGTTGGCTTTTAAGCATAGTATAATGTTGAGTTTTCCTTAGTTTATTAATATCCAACAGATTTATTCTACTTGCTTTATTGCATTTTTGGAGGACTTTGAGATTCTCTAAAACTATTGTGTGGTTTGCTGATTGAATGTACTCAAATATTGGGGATTTCTTATCTGACGATATATGTTCTTTGAACCTGCATTCAAAATTTCTACCTGTTTGACCTACATAAGCGAAAGGGCATTTGTCACGTTCGATTTTGTAAATACATAGCAGATTGTTCGAGTTTATGTGTTATCTTTTTATGGTATATATTATAAGTTAGCATATTATTTGTTTGTTACAGTTAAGTCTAGAAAATTTATGATGTTATCAGTTTCAATTTCAATTTCAACGGTACAATTTAAATGATCGTGAGCTTAATTGACGAAGTTTGAAAATGTATTTAATTATCTATTTGAGCCATGTAATGCAAATAAAATATTACCAGCGTACTGATACGTGAAGATGATTTGTTTTTTGCTAGGTCGCTGTTCAATATTGATGTGTTTTCTTCTTTGTCCACGAAAATATATGACAATAGGGGGCTAAGTGGCGATCCCAATAAGAAGTTCTGATTTTTGTTCAAAGAATTTATTTTGAAACTTTTAATAATTTTGGTCTAAACATGTTTTTTAATAGTTTGCAAGATTCAAAGCAGATATAAGAAATGTGTTGGTTTTGGTGAAAATATCTGAAACTAAAGGTAGACATTCATCTGTTGGAATGTTTTGATGTGTATTACACCAAAGGAAAGAAGCTAAAGTTATGATTGATTTTAAGTAAGTAGAGTTTTTGTATAAGGTCGTTGGAATTTGAAATGGTATCTTGTGAACGAAATCTCAGAAGATAAATATCGACGCCTCTATAAGAAACTCAAAACACAAGTAAGAAACCCCAACACGAGTTATATCAACAACCACTAAATTCATCAATTAATTCAGAAACACATCTTCTGTCCGAGATTTGTAAACCTGTCAAAATTTCCATTTGATGGTGAACATTCCATGCCCTGAACAAAGGACCTAAATTCACCCCAACTATAACAACATTGTACTTCCTTTATTGCAATTGCGGAGGACTTCGAGATTGTCTAAAATTATTGTATGGTTTGTTGATCAAATTGATCAAGTATTGGGGATTTATTGTCAGATAATATATGTTCTTTGAATCTTCATTTAAAATTTCTACCTCTTTGACCTACATAAGGTGAAGGTCATTCGTTTCATTCGATTTTGTAAATACCATATTGTTTGAGTTTATCTATTTCCTCTTTTGTATTGAAAGGTAATTTGCTTCGGTTAGGACTGCTCGAGTATCAGGTGGTTATTTTAAATTTTGAAAAATTATGGTTTATGTTATGAGCAAGTGGGCGGACATAATTAGAACTTTATATATATATAATATATATATATATATATATATATATATATATATATATATATATATATATATATATATATATTTTTGGGTTTTTCTTGAATGCTGCTATGATTTTATTTATGAACGAAGCTGGTATATTGTTTTCGGAGGCTTTTCTTGCACGGTATTTATTTCCGTTTTAAAATCTTGAATTGAAAGGAGGATAGTAAAAGCTCTGTGGACCATAGAATTGTAGGCGGTGAGTTTATGATTCAAATGATTTAATGATTATAACCGAACCACACCATAGTTCAAGACAATCTCAAAGTCCTCCACAAATGCAATAAAGAAGAAAGAATCTGTTGAAAAGTTTGGAAAATCATGAATTCAGGAAAATCCCACATTATACTACTCTTAGTAGCCAACATGATATCAATAATTCCCCCCTGCTTAACATTGAACGAAAAAAGATATCTTGTAAACATCTTTGTACCTAAGTCAGCACTTGAAAATGACCGAAAAGTCGAAACCGATCATGTATTAACAGATAAACGTGTAATGCTGTAATTTTTTTCCTCCCCTATATTCTGAAATTTCTAACAAAAAATAAAAATTATTTTCAACTCGGGACCTATTTAAAATAGGTATAGAGTAACCTCATACGTTTTAATAGGTATTGAAAGTGTTTCTCATTTGCTTTCTCTAAATACACTAAATAAAAATATTGAGAAGTTAAGGGTTGAAAAAGATAGTGAGGGATAGGAATGACGAATGCAAACTTTTATGATCTATTCAAAGAAACAAAAGATGCCGGTTGGAAAAAGAAAGGGGCGTTCGGAAAGGAAGTGAATATAAACAATGTTAGAGCATCTGTATGGAAAGGACATGCATAACATAAAGACAATCACGAACGATAGAGAGGAATGAAAAAAGCCTAAATGGTATACATGATCATTACACTTTTCTTACCTGACTGGCACTTTCCAAACTATCCGGGGTGAACGACGATGGAGAATGTGACCGCTGCGAAATACTCCGATGATATGAAAGCGATCTTCTTCTAACCTTTCTGGGATTCTTAGCAGTCCTAACTATTTTCTCATCTTCGATCTTCAAATACGGAGACGTACACTTATCAACCATCTCGAATGTCTGCACGCTAACGTCCTTTCTACCCTCTAACTCTCGGGATAGCGATCGCGTTGCTTTGTGAGATCTTCCGCTCAGACTGGGGCAATCTTCACACACTTCAGGAACAGGCGAGCAGCGTCCCCCTACGGAAATATCATCTCCAGACCTCAAATGATGACACCAAGGATCGCCACAACCGTAGTAAACGTTCTTACAGTCACTCCTGGAGCTTGGTGTCTGACATCTTAAGCTCTGCGTTCTACCGCAATGATGATGACAAGTATCGCTGGATACTGGGTTGCTACACAAGGTTATATTGCACGTACTCCTACATCTCCTCCCATCATGTTGCTGTAAACTGGTGGAACTAGACAGAGTGTTTGGAGATTGAATGTTACTATCGTAGCCAGACGATTCGGGCGCGTTTAATCTACTAGAACTAGGCGTTTGGAATTGAAAAGGTCTCCTAGATGCTGGAGTAGAAGTAAACAGAAGATTGCCCTTCTGGAAACCGTACCCACCGAACGGTTCGCTGGTGGAATGGTTGCTTGCAGTCTCCGATGGAATGTTTGCGGTTCCAGACCACGTCTGTCTTTGATTCTGGGCGTTTCTCTGCGAGTTCCACGAGTACGTCATTCGAACTCCGCTGTCGTTTTGCTCGGTACGCGTGATGGGGACGTTTTCGGGATCGCCCAATCCCGGATGCGAGATTGTGAATTCCGCGTAAACGGACCATTGTTCCGGCGGATCCGAACGGTTGTACATAATGAAATGTCAATAACGAAACACAAGACTCAGTAAAATTGAGAACGAATCCCCGTTAATATAAGTTAGGTGGTTGTACCTAAAACACAAATTGTAATCATTAGCTCAGTTGATTTGTAGTTTCATACAAAAACGTTATATCGATTTCGTGATGATGAGAATCATTATCAATTAAGAAAGCTTCTAGAATGTTACAGTACATGTTAAATATATTTCAATTATGCAAAATAATACCAATGCTGAAATTTCATACAATGGCATCAGGCATCAATGGCCTCGGGACTAAACAGCTACCAATCAACATCAGTATTTATAATGGATAGTATCTGGAGATAATTCAACACAAGCATTATTCTATGTAATCATTGGATGCTATTGGTATCGTGCAATAAGTCTTAGTATTTTTTATTAAATATGGATATTTCAACGAAATGCAATGCTCAAAGTAAGTTGAATTTATAGCTAAGTTTAAAATTAAAGTTATTATTATTATCCAAAGTGTACCACGTGGAGGTTGCACAGTCGGATTTACACCTCTTTGTGTGTATGTGTGTGTATCCGACTGTGCAACCTCCACGCGGTACACTTTGGATAATGCTAATGCCGGCGGTACTGTAATTTTGAAGCTTAATAACTCAAAAAATACTATTTTATTATAGTGTTTTGAAAAACTCTCGAAGCAGGCTGCATAAATGTGTAAAAAGTGAGGGGTGCCATTTGAAAAAATTGGAAGTGACCTTTCACGTGACCTTGACAACGCTATTCAAGGTCATACTAATATCGCTATCTAATGCATAACTTAAAACCCTACAACTTTTGTATAATACATTTTTTTCAAAATCGCTTTATTTTTTAGATTTTTGGCCGCTCCGGGACTTTTTGTTCGCCCTGTGTATATACTGGGTGATTCACCAGTAGTGCGGTGCTCTGTAGCTCGTACATTGTTGAAGATTTCATTTTTGTTCGAACGGTATTGTATTTATAAAGTAAGCATCTACTTCAGCAATTTATTTTGAGTAAACAGGGTGTCCCAATTTTCTATAAAAAAATCTTGGGAGGTTTTTTCAGATTGGAAGACACTTTTTTGTTCAAGATTCAGGAGCGGCCTAAACTCTGCTATAATGTCTTTTTTGGTGAGTAGTTTCGTCACAATATTTTTTTTTCCGTGAAAATTCATGAAAATAGGCTTTCACATCATCGCATGCTCCTTCGGCCAGAGAGAATGAATACTTTTTCCTTTCGTTTTCTTATTGCCCAAGGATAGCTTTATTGATGAATTGCAATAGATTATCCTCATTTTATACAGGAGTGACTCAAAAAATTATTGAATATTATAATTTTAAAAATATCATATCTTGATTTTTTCAAATGGTATTTTATCATTCATATCAACGCATAAATATTGTGCTATATTTTTGCATAAATAACCTTATCTTTATCTTCGATCTTTTTCGAAATATTCGATTATTTGTAAAAATTTTTGATGAAAATTCTACAAACCGTATCAAACTTATCAATATGCATCATTATTCGCACAGAAGTTTTTTTTTCTGTAATGATTCAAGTAGTAAAAAATGAAACCTAAACAAGATAATTCTTTTAACGAATGATAAAATCAAGATCATTAAAACGTAAATCGAGGTATGTGTTGACATTTTTTTTATTTGTGCC
Organism: Cryptolaemus montrouzieri; assembly: GCA_013387265.2. NCBI lineage: Eukaryota > Metazoa > Arthropoda > Insecta > Coleoptera > Coccinellidae > Cryptolaemus > Cryptolaemus montrouzieri. The sequence goes on from JABFTP020000165.1 coordinate 5,672,602, forward strand.
TTCTGTCAGGTGTCCGGACATATCATATTCTACATTTTACATGGTGAACTTATCAGTGTTTCGTTATTAAACATTGTTAAAGTGAGGTTTGAACCCAATTTTCTCCATTGACTGCCATGAAGTTCCCCAAAGAAGAAATGGTTGATATGATTCTTATTCTGGGTGAATGTGATAGAAATTCTTTGTTGGCAAATAGAGTTTATGCACAAAGGTTTCCTGATAAGAGGCATTTTGATGCAAGATGCTTTGAAAAACTTCTGATTAGATTTATCGAAACGGGTAATATCGCTTACAAAAAACATGAAACACCAAAAATTGCTAGAGCTGAAGATAACCAGTTATCAGGTTTGTTGACAGTGACAGAGGACCCATATAAGAGCCAAAAAGAGATTTCTCAGTTGACAGATATAAGTCAAACTTCCGTCCAAAGAATCTTGAAAGTGAATAAATTTCATGCATATCATGTACAGCTGCACCAGGAACCGAACAATCAAGACTATGAAAATCGAATCAATTTTTGCAATTGGGCAAGTGGCAAAGTAGCGGAAAATCCAAATATGTTTAGCAGAGTTCTTTTCTCGGACGAGGCAACTTTGCACAAGAATGGGCTTGTTAACAGGCACAACTTACATTATTACGCCACGGAAAATCCACACCTCATGAGACAAATAGATCACCAGCATCGTTGGTCCTTGGATGTATGGGCCGCTATAGTAGATGGATATCTAATTGGCCGCACTTTTTCGACGCGCACCTCAATAGTGAAATGTATTTAGATTTTCTTCAAAATCATCTACCAATGTTACTTGCCGATGTACCAGAGCATATAAGGCAAGATTTGTGGTTTCAACAGGATGGAGCACCGGCACATTACTCACATCAGGTTACGGAGCATTTGAATCATGTATTTCCAAACAAATGAATGGGAGGTGATGGTCATGTTTGATGGCAAGATGGAACTTACAAGTCTAGATTTCTTCTTATAGGGTTATATTAAGGGCATCGTTTACCAGATTCCTTCTACAACACAGTTGGATATGAGACAGAGAATAGTCGACGCCTTTCATGCATTAATCCGCAAATGTTGTCGAGAGTTCAACGGTCTTTCCTCGGAAGGATTGAGTTGTGTCTACAAAGAAACGGGCAACATTTCGAACACTTATTGAAATAGTTCAACAACTTGTAAATCATCTCACCGAAAACCAATCTATTACGTATTTCATACACGACTACCTCAAAATATCTCCATTTTTCTGATCAAGTATAATGATATGTACTAACAAACTCTTCTTTCGCAACCTCTGATTTTATTAGTTTAGTTTATTTTTTTTATTTCGAAAATGGTCAAAGATAAAGACAAGGTTACTTCTGCAAAAATATGGTACAATATTTTATGCGTTTACATGAATAATAAAATACAGGGTGTTCTATTTGAAAAAATCAAGATATTATATTTTTAAAATTAGAATTTTCAATAATTTTTTTGAATAACTCCTGTATAAAATGAGGATAATCTATTTCAATTCATCAATAAAGCTATCCCTGGGCAATAAGAAAACAAAAGGAAAAAAGTATTCATTCTCTCTGGCCGAAGGAGTATGCGATGATGTGAGAACCTATTTTCATGAATTTTTACGGAAAAAAAATATTGTGACGAAACTACTCACCAAAAAACTTATTACTTTAAGACATTATATCAGAGTTTAGGACGCTCTTGAATCTTGAACAAAAAAGTGGTATTTCAATCTGAAAAAACCTCCCAAGATTTTTTTATAGAAAATTGGGACACCCTGTTTACTTCAAAATACTACAGCTACAGAGCACTGCGCCATTCGTGAATCACCCAATATATATATATATATATATATATATATATATATATCATCTTGCTCAGTCCTTGCTTCAACAGATTATTTAGAAAGACATAATGCCGTCGCTAATATTATTCATTTTAATCTAGGAATTAAACATGACCTAATTCCCAAAAGAAAAAATTTCACAAATATGAACCTGAGATTATTTGTGAAAATAACAAATATAAACTTTATTTTGATAAAACAATTCTTTGCAACAGAGCTGTAAAACACAATAGAATAGATATCATTCTTAATGATAAACAAAATCAAAAACATATATAATTGATATTGCTATACCCGACACACATAATATACAAAATAAATACAATGAAAAAATTTCTAAATAAATGATGCTTGGCGACGAGATTAAAAAATGTGGAAAATGAAGAAAATATTTATTCTACCGATTATTATTTCCACAACTGGTGTTATTCTAGAAATCTTCACAAAAGTATTGAGATTTTGGGTCTGAAGAAATATTTGTTTGAACAGTTACAAAAGATAACAGTCATCAAATCTTGTTATATTCTTCGTAGGTTTCTTTCCGAAAAAATAATGAGGTAGAGTCATAGGTTTTCTCTTTAGTTTATACTGCTCAGAATCTCATTTCATATTTTATTTATTTGTTTATATAAATGTAATATAATTAACTGACAATTTTGTCATATTTATATTCAGAGCAGTATTCTATTCGATCGTTCACCACTTCACACAAAGGAAACTATTAATGAGTAACATTCAGTGTTACTTGACTAAGGTCCTTACACTGGATTTTTCCGGGGAGACAGCCTCTGACACTACTCGTTGGTACATTGATATCATTGTCCTATGATGCTATAGTATGTATATATTCTGGTAGATTGATATATTCTCATAACATTTAACGTTATCCTAATATATAATTATTCCAGGATATGTTTTGATTATAATCATTGCCTGGCAATGGTATTAATTACCGGGTGGTGGATTTATATTTTTCATGAAATCAGTTTGATTGCATGAACAGATATATGGGAAAATAGTCGGGGTAAAACCCTATATATATATATATATATATATATATATATATATATATATATATATATATATATATATATATATATATATATATATATATATATATATATATATATATATATATATATACGCAGGAATATATATTTTAGCCTGTACAGGGTGTTCCATAATAATGTCACATACCAAAGTTATTAGTTTTTTTAAATAGGTCACCCTATATTGTGTTTATTTTTGACTTTGTGAGCAAAAACGTTCGAAATATTTGACATTTTCTGAAATTTGGGGACTTCTTTGAGCCCTCAATATTAATTCTAAAACATCTCAAAACAAAAAGTTACTATATGCGCGATTTCGCAATGTGTAGACACATCGAAGAAAATTATTTTTCAAGGAACAATATTCAACTTTCCGTAGAATGTTAAATATCTGATTATGAAGAGTAGATCGGAAAACTAGCTCCTTCAAGGGAGGATATTTAACATTCTACGGAAGGTTGAATATTGTCCCTTGAAAAATAATTTTCTTCGATGTGTTAATTCTAAAACTTCATATGCACAACTATTGTGAAAGTAATTGTTGTTGCTTGAACATATGACTCATTTTGTTGATCTATGTTTCACAGGGTGTTCGAAAACGATTTTTGAGGTTGGGGGCTCATTCAAATCTCATACCACTGTTTTTTTTAATGGAAAAACCTATATCTAAAGGGTCTTGTTGGTGGTACATTTTAGTACCTTTCGAATGGTACCTAGGTTCCGTATACTTACTTTCAACGGTTTCGAAAATACTCGAAAGTTTAGCCAATTTTTATCGAATTTTTGTCTTGAACAGAAGGAGTTTCGAATACGTACTAGTACATAGTGTTCACAATTTGATTCTTGTTTTACTATAGGTTGGAAAATTCCAATTTAATATTGAGTTTCAAGTATGAATTGATGTGATATTATGAAATGGAATTTTTTCAAGTTTTTCACTCAATAGTTGTAGGATTCATGACAATCAAACACAGGAATGATAAAATCTGATTAAGTTTTTCTTCTGAGGCAACCATCGGTTCAGATGGAAATTGGAATTTTCCTAGAAATTCGATAAAAATTGACTAAACTCTCGATTATCTGCGAAACCGTTAAAAATGAGTATAAAAAACCTTGATATCATTCGAGAGGTATTAAAAATGTACCACCAACTCGACCCGTTGATATAGGCTATGCCAATTGAAAAAAAACAGTGAAATACGATTTGAATGAGCTCTAACTTTGAAATCGTTTTGGACCACCCTTTGTAACATAGATCAACAAAATGTGTCATATGTTCAAGTAACAAAAATTACTATCACAATAGTTGTACATCTGAAGCTTTGAAATTAATATTACGGGCACAATTTTTTTTAAATCCTCAAATTTCAGAAAATGCCAAAAATTTCTGAAACTATTCAAGATAGATATAGGAATTCTGAACAAACTCACCTTCATATTTCCTTACAATGTCGAAATTGAAACAAAATATTTAAAAAATTATAACTAGGTTATGTAACTAGTATAGTCTAAAATATTTTTAGTTTGTAGTCACTACACCACTACACATTACTGCGTAATATGTGTGAAAAAAATATGGCTAATCTTCCGTCGCGAATGTGGTGAGCCACCCGGTATATTTTAAAATAACATTTTCAATGGTAAATAGCCACTTTAGACTATCAAGTATGGTACGATTCAGGCATTAAATTTTTAGCCATTCAATATATTCTTTTAAAAATATGCATTATAAACTAAAGAGAATATGAAGAGAGGTACAGGTTGGGGCCGAATGGAATGGCGTTTTTAGAACGGGTAGTGCACGTAACGGTGAGTGAGTAAAGGGGAGCGGCTGAGATCATTCCATTCAGGAGGAGTTACCATTTAGTTAACAATGGTTATCTGGAGAAGAGAGCATAATGTGTTCGTAGTTGAAGAATATTTAAAATCGGGAGAGTCTATCATTTTCGTGCAGCGGCGCTTTCGCCAGCACTTCAACAATGGACGTAACGCTTCAGTTCCGAAACGTGACACAATCATCCGATGGGTACACAATTTCAGAACGACTGCATCAGCAATGAACCCGAAACCTCAACGTCGTCCCCGAAGTGTAAGGACACCAGATTTCGTGGAAAAAGTGAGACAAGCTGTTATTCAAAGCCAAGGGCGCTATGTCCGGAAACGAGCTGCAGCACTCCAAATGAGTAGTCGAACTGTTCGCTGAATTTTACATCAAGACCTCCGCTTTCACTCTTATAAGCTCATAGTTGTCCAGCACCTGAATGAAGGAGATCAGTTTGCCGAGAGAATGCAAATGATTATAGCTGATGAAAATGAACCAGTCATGATGATGAGTGATGTGGCACATTTTCATTTGAGCGGTTCGGTTAATACACAGAACTGCCGATATTAAGCAGCAGAAAACCCCGTCGAACTGCATCAATCCTCACTTCACAGTGAGAAAGTCACCGTTTGGTGCGCTATGAGCCGTCTCAGGGTGATTGGGCCGTATTTTTTTTGAGGATGAGAGAAGGACAACCGTAACTGTAAACTCTGAGCGATATGTTTTCATGCTGAAGAACTTTTTATCCTACGACGAAGAATGAAGAGAAGAAATGTTTGGTCCCAACAGGATGGTGCCACGGCACATACAGCCAGAGCCTCAATGTGTCGCATTTTTCTTGGTCATCTCTCGTTTTGGTGATGTGACGTGGCCCCCTTGTTTCCCGAATCTCACTGCTTGTGATTATTTTTTGTGGGGACACCTAAAGGCTAAGGTCTACGTCGATAAACCTCGAAATCTGCAGGAGTTGAAGGAAACCATCGCAAGAGGAGTTAGGGCAATCGACACAGATTTTTTAGAGAGGGTGATGCAAACCTTTGAGAATCGACTACAGCAATGTATTGCGAAACACGGACGTCATCTGCCTGATGTCGTTTTCGGAACATAATTCTTTCCACTTTTTCTACACTAAATTGAAGCATTTGAGCTTTCATTTTACGTACTTGAAAATATTCTATGTTGAAAAATAGCTAAGTTATTCTCATTTGAAAAACACCCTTCCCACCATATATTAACAAGAATAAAAATATAAGAAACACAACATCTTAGGTAAATTCGAATTAGTAACATTGAAGACATATTCTCTTGAGTTCTTCAGAAATTGGTTTTTCTCTCTTAACACACGCCAACGATAGTGGCGCACACCCAGGAGGAGATGGTTGTACACTCAAGGATGGATGAAATTAAGTGGGGAGAGTCAATTTGTCTCTTGGTTGCCAATCTACGCGAATTTTATTTACTAGGAACAGTTTATTTTAATTGTATATAAACGTCTTTACTGTAATCGAGATTTTAATATTGGATGATCAGCCTGTAGTACTGTCTTACTTCATGCAATATTATTACATTGCAAGCGGGAAATTGCTTTTCTTGAATCATTCCCAGAAAGCATTTCATTTATTCAGAAAAAATGAAGACTAGGTACAACTGCAACATTCCAAGTTGTTTGAAAGCTATAAATGACTTCGTAATGAGTCCCTGGTACATAAAAATTAACAAAAATTTCGAATTTTAATGACTCCAAGAGCAATGAGCCCTTTCTGAGGAACAGCGAGGACCCCACTCGCAAACAATTCGATACAAAGTCGCGTGATATGGAGATCTTTAACGATAATTACAAAGATACAGAAGTTTATTAGCGATAAAAGGCGGTGTACGAAATTACATTTCAAGAAGTTAACTTTGGTATGCAGAATTTTAAACGCATATCGCTGAATATCCTTCATAAATTTAGTTACAAAGTAATATTTTGACGAATGCCGACATCCACAAATAATATTTGTCCTTTCAAATGTGTATTTTCAAAATTGTTTCAATATAGTTCTCGCAAAAGTTTACTCACTAAATTTGCGCCCCCAACCCTCTTACTATTGAAAGACTGATAAAAATACTGAAAATAATCTGTTGATTCGAAGGAGATAATTTTTGAGGTTGATTGTAGCATGTGAAATCACTATCCACCAACTCAAAAATCATAATAGCTAAAAGGGTTCGAATGTTACTCGAGTATTTTATTTTGAAAACATTGAATTAATATACAGGAAATCCCGTAGCAGCGAAAGTTATTTTTCATTCAACTCGAAATACTGATTCATTTCGCTAAAATATCTGGATGTATTTCTATAAATGAATTTGGAATTTGTGGGACCAACCATTCCCCTGAATGTATCTACCTAGAAAATCATATGGGCAAAATAGATAGATTTGTACCCATACAAAGATATACTGGGCGAACAAAAAGTCCCGGACCTATCAAAAATCTAAAAAAATAAAGCCGTCAAAAAGTGCTAAATAAAATATCACGTGATTAATGGACGGTCCCTTATAGGAAAACTCTGGCTCCATAAATTGATTTTCAGGAACAGAGCAAGTAAAGTATATAGTAAAGGCCTTTTACAAACATTAAAAATTAAATATTAGGAAAAAACAAACAAAATCAGAATACCAAAAAAATAATACAACATAGAATGAAAGAAAATAATACAAAAATAAAATAAAATTAAATTAATAATGTTTCATATTCGAATTTTCTTCAGTTTACATTTTTTAAAGTCCCACGCAAAATCAAGAAATTATGTATGTGTAAAAATTTATAACTTTTGAAATGTTTGTTTAATATCCGTGCGAAGGTAGGGTGGGCTGCTAGTAAGGAATATTTTGATTGAGGAGATCGTTACTTGATGAAAATCGATATACATATTTTCAATAATATAAAACTATAGTATTTAGATTTTCACTATATTAACAAAACTATGACCAGCCGGTTTCACCACACTGTGGCTTCATCAGATAGATACAAACTAATGAACAGACTTATTCCTTATATATTGGTTTTATTTCCTACTTAATATTACAATAGGTACAAGAGGTATGTTGGAAAACCCATCGGAGTTGCTTACATTATGAATTGAAAAGATTGAGTAAAGGAGAAGGATTTAGATCTAATTGACTATTAAGTAACCTACCTGAATTCTTTTCTTTGTTGATCTGTAAAATTTCCAAAAGATTGAGTTTTTGTCTATTATTTTCATTGCGTAAAATTTTGAAATCATCATTAAAGTTATGGTTTTCTTCGAGTAAATGATTAGAGTAATGGGAATCCGATTTATGATAATTAAAACTACGTTTCTGCTCGGATAATCTAATTTCGAAATTTCTGAAAGTTCTACCAATATATATATATATATATATATATATATATTAGTAGAACTTTCAGAAATTTCAAAGTTATATATATATATATATATATATATATATATATATATATATATATATATATATATATATATATATATATATATATATATATATATATATATATATATATATATATATATATATATATATATATATATATACTACGGAGATTGTAATAAAATTTATATTGGTAGAACTTTCAGATAGATTATCCGAGCACAAACGTAGTTTTAATTATCATAAATCAGATTCCCATTATTCTAATAACTTACTCGAAGAAAACCATAACTTTAATGAAGATTTCAAAATTTTACACAATGAAATATAACAAAAAAAATTATCTCAATCATAACTGAAAATCTCAAAATTTGACACAATGACTCAATCTATTGGAAATTTTAGAGATCAACAGAGAAAAGAATTCAGGAAGGTTACTTAATAGTCAATTAGATCTAAATCCTTCTTTACTCAATCTTCAATTCATAAAGTAAGCAACTCCGATGGGTTTTCCAACATACCTCTTGTACCTATTGTAATATAAGTAGGAAATAAGACTAATATATAAGGAATAACTCTGTTAATTAGTTTGTATCTATCTGATGAAACCACAAGGTGGTGAAACCGGTCATAGTTTTGTTAATATAGTGAAAATCTTAATACCATAGTTTTATTTCATTGAAAATAAAGAATATTTCTTGAGCGTTTTGCGGCGTTTAAGAGTGAAATTTGTCGCAAAAGGCCAAATTTGTGGAAATAAAATCGCACCACGATAATTAAAACTGAATTACCCACTTCAGGGTACCCGTTTTGAATCGATAGAAGACATAAAAGAGAATAAGCGGTGAGAACTGAAGTCGATTCCGGAAAAAGCGTTTGAAAAATATTCTGGTAATTGGATTATCCGTTGGCGTAAATGTATTATCTCGGAAGAGGCCTACTTTGAAGGTGATACAATAAATTTGGAACAAAAATAAACATTTTGTGTTTCATCGACCAATTCCTGGTAGTTTTCTGACAGAATGTATGTAGGATAATTTTCAATATCTTACAGCTTATTGCTCCTTCACCCACCTTATTACCTAGATCTTATTCGAAATGACTACACACAACCAAATTTATATGGAATCACTCGGTATTTCACCTTATGGATTGTGTTTAACCATGGATATTTGACTACTTGTGAAGGATGAAGGTTTTTGTTGTAAAAAAACTGAATAGTATGATAAGAAATGTTGAATTTTCACCACATGTTCGGGATATTGTACTCAGTCGTCACTGAAATTTGAAACTGTGAATTTCAAAATTGAAAGAAGCCTATAATCATAATTGAAAATGCCTTATGTTGGATTGTCCGATGTGTAGAGGGGTCGTATAATTGCTCTCGTTAAAGAACAGGTGACACAGAGAGAGTTTCCTGCGAGTGTTGTAGCGTGCTTAGTGGCCGCTACTACTTTAACTGAAAAACCTTTGAATTAACACGATGCAAGTTAAACACACTGCAAGTCACTTCGATTCTATGACCATTCATTCCGTGAAGAATCCCTTCTACCATCGGCGGCTAGCGAAGAATGACAACTGAGAGAACACCGGAGTTCATTCATTTCCTTTGAAGACTTCGTTGAAACCTCTCGAAATTAATTAATCATAATAACTTGTGAATTGTTTAATAACCCTTTAAAATAAAAGGGGTAAGTAATAATCCATTGTCATCCGCTTTATTTCTTTATTTTCTTTTTATATTGAGCAAACATTGAAGTAATACCTAGATCCCTCGCACAACTAAGTAATTATGATAATCTTATATTCCCTTTAGGTCACATTCATTTACAGCATGGATCTATGGGTTCTGGTTCTTAATTTTAATTTTCATATAGGAATATTTTACTGCTTTGTTCATTTCCTTTCAGCATTAGCCAACATCGCTTTTTTATTATTTTTCATTCTTTTCATATTCATCTTATATTTCTTTTGCTTATTTACTTCATTCATCACTTGCTGACCTCTCTTCGGTTTTATTTGAATGGCCTAGAAAATAAGTGATATTTTGTTTCATCGTGATACCTAGATTTTCTTTCTATGATTGATTTGCAAGTCTGGTGTGTTTAATCACCATTCTATTTTCTTATTATATGTATATCTATATATTTATCTAGGCTATTTTTCATTTTTAATTTGTTAAAATCATTCAAAATTCAAATAAATGCTAAGGAGAGGTCACTTTTACTTATCACGAGCACATGGTGATATATGAAAACTTTTACAGTTTTTTGGAGAGGACAAATTTAACACCTCTATTTTGGGCAGGACAAAGGAGTTCAATCATTTTCTTGGATAGCCACCAACCTCCGTCATTTTTAGATGAGATCAATCTTTTCCTTGGATAGCCACCAACCTGCTGGTATACTCTCCATTTTATGTGCTAGCAGATCATGAATAATTGTAAATAAATTGTGTTCATTTTATTGGGGATGAACTGTCAACATTGGATGCTAGAAGGGAACTATAATCCACGACCCATCTTAAACGACGGTAAACCACAAAGTGTGAACCTTTTTTAATTAAAGTCATTATTATTAGTTTACATCCTATTAGTAATTGGGCAGGTTACGGTTACGGCTAGAAATTACGTGAACCTAGTGCTGGAGCCCATGGTGAGACTCCGGCGAGATGCCAACGGTTAAAATTTTACTTTTATGCAAGATAATGCTCCTCTGAATATCAGCAACCTCGCTCGATATTATCTTGAAACAGATGAAATAGCTATTTTGGACTGACCAGCTTGCTCTGCAGACCGAATCCTATCGAACATTCATGGGATAATCTCAAAAGGAAAATAAGATCAGGACAAGATAATCCAAGAACCCCACAACAGCTCATCCAAGCCGCCACACAGAAGAGTGGCAAAATATCACCCCAGAGGAGGTCGAAAACCTAATCCAAAGCATGCCTAGACGGATTAAGGCTTGTATCGGGGCAAGAGGAAGTAATACAAGCTACTGAGGTCGAGATAAAAACACCTACTCCGTTAGAAAACAATTTTCAATATTTTTACTACATGCGGAAAGAGTCTCTGATTTTCTTTTATTTGTTTCTTTTTTAAAATGAACCTTAAGTTATTTCTTCTTTCAATTGAAATATCTCAAAAAGGATCAATACTAAGAATCCTTCGAAATTTCCAAAATCCCTGAGGTAATATTCAAAATATCGATGATTCCATTTAAATTTGGTTGTGTATATATTTGAAACTAATGCTTATTCTTCCTTGAAGTATTGAGATCATCTTTCGCTAATAAAATAATCTTAGTTGAAAACGTCAATTTTTCCTGAAAATTAGTATTGTACCATTCGTCAGATAAACTTATAGGTGACATGTTGATACAAGTCAACTGAGCCATTACAATTCATCATTTCGGTAGGTCAGATATTTTGAACCGAGAAAATGGGACATATTATAATTGCACCATTTTCTCCCACGTGTCAAAGATCTCGTAGGAAATAAATTCCGATAAAAGACTATCTAGTCTTTCAATCTCGCACATGCCGCTACTTTCAGCGGCACACGTTCTAGATACTAAAAACACAGATAAACGTATGTAAAACTCGAGTTACGTCAGCTGAGTTCAGCGAACACATTGTCTATTTTTGGACACACTAGAATAACGATGTTATGCGGTGTTACATTCTTCCATACACCTGTAGCTCACGAAATCCCCCAAAAAAATTATTTAAATACGTCGAAGTTAAAATAGGATACGTTTAAATGAAACCAGTAATCACAAAAGTGGTCCTACTTCTACAACAATTTCAAATCGAAATTTATCGATCGCATCACTCGCGCACACAATCATCCATTCGTACGAATCGATATCAGTTGATTTACGTCGATCCAACCCCCGAAAATCGAGTAGATTTGTCTTACGACCACCGCTCGAGAACGACGCCTTCGACGTCGGTCGCGCTCGGCGTACCACTGAAATTTTGGCAACGGATAAGTATCTACGCGGGCCGCTGTCTGTTCTCGCTCGTGACTGTACGATTTTTAGAACGACGAAAACAATGAAAAACAACGTGTACCAGTTGATTTGGTCGAATCGAAACATATCCGAGCGTTTGGCGGAGCGAAACGTGTTTAACCATGAAAAAAGAATTTATCAAGAAGCATGACAATTCTAAGCGCAATGCATTCTCAAATTTAATAATTTGAAGGTAATTTTTCAGTCATTTATAATTAATTCTACTGGTGTGAACTCATTGCAATCCATAAAATCGTTTGAAATTTCTACTCTTTGTATTTGCGGGTCTGAAAACACCGAGAAATTAACTGGCAAAATCGAAAATTCACATCTATCATACAGTTTATATACCGGGTGACGAAACTAAAACGAAAAACACTCAATAACTGGTGAACTACTCGTTTCTGGACAAAAAGCAGAAACAGTTCAGTTTTTGTCTGAGGGGACATCTTTTAACACACGGTGATTTTATTTTACATCAACCCCCTAAGTAGGGGTGCACAAAACTAATTTTTTTTAATAGGGAAATAAGTCGAGTGATACCTCATTGAAAAGCTCTTTTGCTTCTCAACACAAATATGTAATAATTTTTGAGTTTTGACATATTCGGAAGAAGATACAGGATGGTTCGTCAAAAGACGAGTTATTTTCAGTGTTTGCAAAATTTATCGATTTCGAATGAACATTCACCGAAATGATAATAATAATAATAATAAAACCATAATAATAAGAGCGACCAACAACTGGAAGGCCACAGGTATAGATAATATCCACAACTACTGGTACAAGAAGTTTGATAAGCTCCATGGAGCCCTAGCGAAACAGCTCACGTATGTTCTTCAACATCCCAAGAAAACACCCACTTTCCTAACACAAGGCTTGACATATATGCTACCTAAGAGCGATAGAACACAGGATCCGTCTCAATATAGGCCAATCACTTGCCTGCCAACACTCTACAAAATACTCACCTCATTCATATCCAACCGAATATACCAACACCTTGTCGACAACAATATATTAGCAGAGTAGCAGAAAGGATGCAGAAACAAACACCACGGGTGCAAGAAAAAACTCATCATCGATTCTGTGATAATGAAACAGGCACACGTAGAGCATCAGAATGTTCATTCAGTTTTTCTCGATTATCTGAAGGCAATCGATAGTACCGCCCATTCTTGGCTTGTTGAAGTATTACAGATATACAAAATTCATCCAACCCTGGTAGAATTCTTGAAGACAACAATGACACACTGGTTCACGTCTCTGCAGGTCAACATGAACAATAAGTCAATTAAAACCGACGAGATACCCACACGTCGTGGAATTTTTCAAGGAGACTCTTAGAGTCCACTATGGTTCTGTTTAGCTATGAATCCATTGTCCTCAATGCTCAATAGAACAGGCTACGGATTTAGGATAAAAACAGAAAGGAATTATCATACAATCTCCCACCTGCTGTATATGGACGACATCAAATTATATGCTTCGAACAAGAAGCAATTGGATGATTTGCTGAAAACTGTCAGTAAGTTCTCGGCAGATGTTCATATGAAATTCGCGATTGAAAAATGTAAGACCCTGAACATTCAAAGAAGGAAAGTCATAGATGGTGAAACACAACTTCCAAACGGTGATATTATACAGTGCATGAGGGATGGCGAAACATACAAATATCTAGGATACCAACAAGCCAGATTGCTAGACCAAAAACAATCAAAGGAGAAGATTCGTTCAGAATACAGTCAGCGTCTGAAGACTGTGCTGAAATCAATGTTGAACTCAGGGAATCTAGTCAAGGCAATTAACACCTACGCCATTCCAATGTTGCCTTACTCATTTGGAATAATCAGATGGACTAAGACAGAACTGGATGATATTCAAAGGCAGACCCGAACGATGCTAACAAAGTACAACCATCATCCAAAATCGTCTGTGATACGAACAACTTTGAAGCGGAAAGAAGGAGGACGTGGATTAATAGATTTTGTCAATTTACACACCGAACAGATAAAAAATTTCAGAGAATTCTTCTCAGCAAGAGCTCTCACTTCTGACCTCCATAGAGTGGTATCGTTGGCTGATAAGGGATATACACCTCTAAATCTTGCTACTAGAGATGACCTGCTGAATCTACCTTTCCTATCAGATAATGAAAAATATTAGCAATGGTCAAGAAAGGAATTGCATGGACGACATCACCATGAGATTAATCAACCACACATCGACAAAGAAGCCTCCAACAAATGGTTGATGAAAGGAGAATTATTCGCGGAAACAGAGGGATTCCTTATGGCCATCCAAGACCAAGTGATCGCTACAAACAACTACAAAAAATTCATTATGAACGACGGAACATTACAAACAGATAAGTGCAGAAAATGCCATATAAGGTCGGAGACTATACAGCATATTACGTCCGGCTGCGAACAACTGGCCGATACGGACTATCTTCACAGGCATAATCAAGTGTGCAACATTATCCATCAGAAACTTGCACACAAGTACGGACTTCTGAATACCTTCCAGCCATATTATACGTATGAACCGGCGCCCATATTGGAAAATGACTCTATCAGATTATACTACGATAGGCCTGTTATCACTGACAGAATGGTGACGAATAATAGGCCGGACATAGTGGTGTATGATAAGAGAGCCAGAACAGCAATGCTGGTGGATGTCGCCATACCGAATAATAACAACGTGCTCAATGAGTTCCAGGAATAGATGTCCAAATACACAGACCTTGCTATCGAGATCAAGCAGATGTGGCACCTGGATAAAATAGATATTGTTCCTGTCATCGTATCCTCGATTGGGTTAATACCCAAAACTTTGCATGATAGCCTTAAGAAATTAGAATTGCATAAGAATACCTATATAGAAATGCAAAAAGCTGTAATTCTTAACACATGTAGGATAGTTAGGAAATTTATGTCAAGTATATTGTAATCGAGCCTATTCCCTTTGATTGCTGAATCTGGGAAAGGTAAATTATATCCAGCTAACAGCTGAGATAGTGCATAAGTCCACGATAATAAATAATAATAGTATGTTTATTCGATGAATTGAACAATGAATTATATTGAACATGATATAATACTTTCCCAGACGTCTGCATCTTGCATTGTCCGGGGTACAAATGAACAGATATTTGAGGGGATTTCCCAAAAAAATGACCTTTATTTAGTTTCACATAAATTTCATATTATATACATATGCCTTACAAAGTAATCTCTCCAGTTTTGTCGCATTCGGGTTTGATTGTCAAGTTAGGTTTATACAGACATTATCGGGAAGAGGTCCAATCAAGGTATGTTTCAAAATGGGGTAAAGGACAAATCCAGGTATGTTCCAGAATCGGGTGTGTGTGTATCAAAATTGTGTATTTACACGTATGTAACGGGCCCGTACTTATCCATTAAACAACGCTACATCACGAGGAGGGATAGATAACGTTATAGAAGAGAATCCTATCTTGGGAAAGTTGTTAACATGTTTTATAACGTCTGGAACCTTCCTGAACAGGCGAGGTCCGATATATCCTGCACTTCTTGTCCCAATTGTTTTGCCGGCTCGTGGCATCGCATAACTCATATCATTATTTCTCGTTTTATATTGATAGTTGTGGAATTGTATCGAATGTCTATGTTTATGGAAATCTGATATGAGCTTGAAACTATATAATTGGGTTATGTCGAGAACCTGAGGTTCTCTAAACAACTGATCACTTGGATATCTTTTACGCTTCCCCATCATCAGTTTAAGGAACCACTTCTGTATGACGTCCAATTTTTTCAAATGACAGTCGTAAGCTCCTCCCCATGCCAGAATGCCATAAGTGAGCTGTGAATGAATGAGCGAGTGATATAGAATCTTCATCTGCGGTACTTCGAGATACTCCCTAAGGTATTTGAATCGGCCCAGTAGGTTGCGTACTTTATTCACTATATTTTGAGTTTGCCTTTCCCATCTCAAATGCTTGTCCAAAATGATGCCAAGATACTTCACGTCTGTACCTTCGCTCACCTCTGATCCTTCGATTACTTGAGGTCCCAATTCAGGTAAGTTACTACTGTATGAAGTGAATGGCAGGTATTTAGTTTTTTTCAGAATTTAACGTCAGTTTAATATATCTGAACCATTGACTTATCATTTTCATGTCATCTTCTGCTTTCATTTTCAGATTCTGCCATGAACTGCCATTGTAAATAATAGCAGTGTTATCTGCATAATTGATGATTTCCCCCTCGAGTTTGAGATTCAGTAGGGAATTAATATAAATAATGAAGAGAATGGGACCTAGGACCATTCCCTGTGGTACCCCGTATGTAACACGTCTTCTGCTACTAATATTTCTATCAATATTCACGACCTGTTCAAGGTTTGACAGGTAGCTTCTTAGTAATTCGTACGATAATCCACGAAATCCCAGACGATAGAGCTTATCCAATAATGTTTCATGACAGGCAGTGTCAAACGCTTTCCATAGATCGATGAAGATACAAAGTGATGGTAACTTTTTATCCATGTAGTTATAAATATTTGCAGCGAGTTGTTTTATAGCATCTTCTGTGCATTTGCCAGGTCGGAAACCGAATTGTCTATGGGAAACCTTATTGAACTTGTCAAGGTAAGAATTGATCCGAGATGCCATAATTTTTCCAACGATCTTCGCAACCGAAGACATAATTGTGATAGGTCTGTAGTTTATGACCTGACATTCGGAACAGCCTTTATAAAGTGGTTTTATTACACCCAATTTCGAAATATCAGGAAATTGTCCCTTTTCAAAATAACAATTTATCAACAATAAATACTGTTGTATTTTGGGAAAAATATCTTTAAGCAGTGGTGCTTCCACTACACCCCCTCAGATGAGGGTGTCAATCCCTTAAATCTTAGAATTGATAAGTTAGTTTGAGTAATAACTCATTAGAAAGGTTTTAGAATTTCTAGAATATTGTAGACAAAATTTGCAGATACATGGTGAATTAATAGAGAGCCATACAGTGTTTGCGAGGTCTGCTGAATTTGGATGGAGATTCAGAACCTGTTTGTTTGTTGTGGTAGGGAAAATTTGAAAAAACAATTGAGTTTATTTTCACTATACCTAATACATTATATAGGTCAACTCGGTATCAATCGAACAAATGTTCGAAGTGTTCGCCGCCATATTCCTCCAAACACAAATACAGATTTGCTCAAAACGTAGCCGGTTCCCGGACATTACGTAGTATTGGATTTATATATCCCGTCGGTCTAGATCCAAAAACGAATAAACAACAATATTAGCTTTCATTCAGAGTCAACGATTTACACTCGATAAGAAACTCATGATTGAATAAATAAATAAAGCTGTTTCAGAGAAAGCACCATCGTTAAAGAATCTCCTTGGGAGCTTTCGCTTTTACTTCGTGCGGCTTTAGCTTGTCGCTACCTAAGTGTATATGTCTTTGACGGGCAGTTGTTGCAGTGCAACTGCGAAGAATATGTTCGGTAGTTTCATCCCCCTCTTTACACATTCTGCATGTTGCCGTTTCCGAGTTGCCCATTTCACTGAGATGGTATCTCAGTGGGCAATGTCCAGTAAGAAGGCCTGTTATAGTCCTCAGCTCGTCCCTAGAGAGATCGAGAAGCTGTTTTGTCTTCTTTGGCGAATAGTCAATGAACTTTTTCGCTTGCCTTTGGTCTGGAGTTTTCATCCAGTATTCTTTTTTGCTAGATTTTCCCATCGTTCCAGTTCCTGTCGTATGTGAGGCTTACTTAGACCGCAGAACGGTTCAGGTCCGATGGGTGAGATTCCAGCAGCTGATCTGGCCAGTTTGTCAGCGGTAACATTTCCTTGTATGACTTCGTGGCCAGGCACCCACCACAGGAAAAGTTTGTTTCCCTCAGCAAGTTGCTTCAAGGATTGACGGCATTCCCAGACAGAGATGCTCCGATAACTGTAAGAGTTTAGAGCTTCAATCACTGCCTGACTGTCGTTAAACTGTAAGTCTGTGAACCCTTGAGTTTCCTTCGTAGTCCCTCCTGGCAGCACAGGTTTACAGCAAGTGTTTCTGCTTGCATGATTGTGGGAGTAGAGCCCAGAGGCACTGATTAATAGATTAAGCTTAAGAAATAAAACTTGAAATCACACAATATATTTGAATCATTCATCTAACACACATAGTGTAAAACAAAGGTAGGAACTTGGGAGAATCAAAATATTATGGAATAAAAATAGTATACTTATTTTACCTCAGTAAATGTTTTACTTGTAATTTCTATTCTCAAAAGCGGTTATTATGCAAAAAACAATAAGAATACTAGAAATACTGGAACTCATTGTTAACTTGAAGCCTCTACAAGTCTTGTGATATTTGCTGAACATTTTTCTTATGGTTTTCATGTCATTGATTTTTTGTATGTTCGACAATAGCTTCTGATACTAATAGAATAAAATAAATCACTTATGGTCTACAAGAAGAAATTATCTTTATGTAAACATTTAGTAAACCAGTTCTATCATATACAAAATAACACACACATTAATTATTGTAGAAAAATTGATTCGTTAAAATTCAGAAATATCGAACCAGATATTTTAAATATAACTATTGTTACCATCTTCCTTTTGAAGCCATAAGATAGATGAATTAACATAAAATGCAATATTTACCTCACTCAGTGCCTTCTTATCACTCTTATCTTTATTACCATTTTGCAACAACTTAATCACATTCTTAGCACCCTCAACCACTGCTGCTTCCACCCTCAAACGATGTTTTAAATCTTCTATCCGGTCATCTACGCACGGGTCCAGTTCCCTTCTTGGCGTCGACTCTCCATTGGCCGTCAAGTCGTACATTGAGCCCCTATGTTTGGAATCTATGTCATGTTTCATCTACAAAGAAAAATATATAATTAGAATATTCAATAATAAAACAATAGAAAATAATTTTAAAACTATATTATTCTAATTACATATAATGCCACAGAGGAAGAGAACGCGAGTTAACATCAGAATATTACTAAAGCTGGTCAAAAATAACCACCATCTAGACTAAGGTGGGACCAACCAGCTTCATGTTTATTTGAATGGTATTGCATGAGTGCTAATGAGGTAGAAGTATATGTTAATTTTGAACAAATAAGATTGTATTTGATTTAATAACATTTCATGATACTAGGCAATTTCTATCCTCTATATGTTCTAAAAGTTTGATCCTTCATGTGCAAACTATCCATGATCAATTGTTTAGTGCCCTTAAGAAAGTATAAATCTAGAATGCCATGGCAAGGTTATTTCAAACTCACCGACAGTTGTGACAGTTGTGATTGAAGCAGTTGAATCATTAGGATTGTTCTAAAGATTAATCTGCCTAGAACATGTCAAAACCATCAAAATGAGTAATACTCACAGTGTCACAGATTTTAGCTTAGATCATTGAAAACACACAATAAAAAAAGACCTCACGAACACAAATACTCATAGAGTTCCAATGTATTCAAACCTCTTAGAATTTATGGCAAAAATCCACACTGTAGAAAGATTCTCATGAGGAAATTCTTCTTACAGTTTTAGAAACACTAAGAATCTGGTATAATATTGTACATCTTGATACCCAGAAATCAGAGAGAGAGCTGTGACTTCGTCAATCAACTTCGATCGACGCGGTGCGGTCTCCTCTATTCCTAGTTCAATGATTGTATAGATGAAGATGCTGAACATAGTAACACTTATGAAAGTACATCAAACATTGCAAGATGTATGCAAACCACAGGATCAATACTTTATACTTCTGAATAATTCCTGTGAATGTTTGTGGTACTCGAGACAATATACTCATTGCTCTTTTTTGGTTTTCAAAAGCCTGTTTAGCATCTCACAAATCGCCCCACAAGATTATGCTATAGGCGGCTAGACTATGGAACTGTATATAGTATGTTATTAGAGTTATACTTTTACCAACAATCTCTCTAAACATTTTCACAGCGAACAGAAAATCTTTTGAGGAGCTGAGTGACATGTTGAGTGCCGGATAATAACGTATCCAGTGTGACGCCCAAAATTGTTAGGTAGCTAGTTTCAACAGGTTTCTTCACGGTGAAGAAAAGCTGCACTGTCTTGTCTACATTCATCTGCAAGTTAATTAAGCTCCACTATGTTCTAACATCATCCAACGATACGTCTTGGAGGCCAAACCTCCTGGTTCTACTGATAAAGAAATTGTCATAACCAAAAAGTATTGTGCACATTGGCCTCACATTATATGTTATATCATCCACATACAGTAAGGAGAGAGTCGGCCCCAGATCTTTGAGGGACCTTCCGCACAATTTCACACCTAGAAGACGTACGATCAGTACAGTTCCAAACAGAACCCTTCAATCCACAATGCTCAAGCATCAACAACTCTATACAGTCTACCAATCTATACTTTATAAACGCTTGAAAGATTTTCAAAAAAGCTGGTAGAATTGAAATTGGGCGATATTTTCTATTCACTCCACTTCTGCCACTCCAATCACTATTTTCCTCCCGAATGGAAAATAGGAAATATTGTAGTAATTCCTAAACCTAATACTGACCATAAAAGAGTTATTAACTATAGACCTATAACTTTGCTTCCTGCTCTTGGCAAGATGTTCGAAAAGATAATCAAAATAAAGATAGAAGAAAGCATTGGGGATAAAATTCCTAATCATCAGTTTGGGTTTCGAAGCCAATGCTCTACTCTGCACCCTATTACTATTCTCATTTCAAATGTCCAGGCTGCCAAACTCAATAACCTCTCATCTGCAGCAATATTTCTTGATATAAAAAGGCATTTGATAGTGTATGGCACAAAGGGCTTCTATACAAGTTGAAAAAATTGGAATTGCCCAACTACTTAATCCACCTCATAAGAGAATTTTTATTAGACAGGAGCTTGGCAGTAAAATCAAGAATGCAAGATCAGAATCCTTCAAACCTAAAAAGGAGTTCCCCAGGGATCACCTTTATCGCCTTTACTATACAACCTTTTTGCACTGATATAAATGAAAATGTCAACCATCAGGAAAAGGCCGAATATGCTCTACAGTTTGCCAATGACACTGCCCTCATAGTACACGCTAAAACAAAAGAACAAGATATGGAGAAGCTACAAGTCCTAGTGGATAAAATTATGAACTGGCTTAACAAATGAAAATTACTGCTAAATCCTGTTAAATGTCAACTGATTATTTTTAATCATACCCCATCTCATGCTTCCCCGCAAATTTCGATCAACCAGCACAACATAAAACCTAACGTCACAGCAAAATATTTGGGCATAAATATTGACAACAAACTTAGCTTCAACTATCACACTAAACTCTGTAAAAGAAAAATTACTACCAGAGCTAAATTTTTTCGCCGCCTGACCTACAACAAAGGAATAAGCAAAAAAACAGCTGCTAAAATCTATAAAAGCATTTGCAGGCCAATCCTAGAATAAGGCCACACTATATTTCTAAACTGCAGAAATCCAGCAATAAAACAATTGAGAACTGCAGAAACTACTGCCCTCAGAACGATTACCAAGATGCGCCACCCAGATAATCCACTCCACAACCCTTCAAATCAGCTGCTCTACAAGGTGACAAAAATTCAACCCATCACTGATAGATGAAGGATGCTTTCAATTGAGTTTGCAAAACGACCACATAATATGGAAATACTACAACCCCACATAAGAAGAAGAGATATACATATACAAAGTCGACGAAAATACCCCACGCACACACTACTGGAAGTTAGAGAGCAGCTTCAAGGGCACTAAAATAGTTCTGTGCATATAAATAATCACTTATAGTTTTTTTTTTACAATCAAAATTGGGAAAACAAATCTCTATGTTCAATTTCAGTAGTAGGAAATAATATCTAAATGTAAAATTTACGGGCTGCAGGACCTAGGTCAATGGCCAATTGGCCAATATTATGTTATTATTTATTGGCTAATAAAAATCGTTCATTATTATTATTATTATTATTCTATTCACATCTCTCTTTGTGGACATGTACCATCCGGGCGATCTTCAACTCGTGTAAAAAGTAACATTTGTGATAAAACCAAGTGAGCTGGACAGAGAAGTGAATAACCTAAGGGATAAAATAATTGCACTGAATAAACTTTGGAGTGATGAGGTAAATTTTAAATTCGATATTTTCTGTACAACCAAGGAATTTATGGGAAGATTTAACATATTGGTAGAAACAGATTTAAAGACTTTCAGGAAACTGTTAGACAAGGGAGAAGTAGATCTTGAGCTGTATACATGCAGGGTTTATGAGTTTTTGATTATCAGAAGATGCTATAGATGTTGTGCTTTCAATCATATTGCGAAGGATTGCAAGGTGGAGGAAATTTGTGAATTATGTAGTGGGCATCTTTCTTTGAAGGAGTGTAAAGAGAAAGTGAAGAAATGTGTGAATTGTATGAGATCAAATGAGAAGTATGAACTTAATCTGGACACTAATCATTGGGATAAGACATGTGAGTGTTTCATTGAAGCGGAAAAATCAGCTAGAAATAGGATTATGTATGAGTCTGCATAGCAATTAAAAATTACGGAGGAAATAGGGGATAATGAAATTGATTTTTTGGGGTATTCAATCGTTAGATGTAATTCTCAAAGCAAACATACAAGGGTAGTCATCTTACTCATTAGAGAAGGGTTGAAACATGACTTGATTATCAATGAGTATGTCGAAAATACTTTGTGGGTATTGTCTGTGAGCATTAACAATATTAACATAACTTTGATTTATAGATCTCCTGGAGCTTCTGTGGCATGTTCCATTCAGAGTTTTCAGGAGCTTTTGGAGCAATTCATGTGAAAGAAGGAATGAATATGATAGTATTGGGAGATTTTAATATTGATGTTAGTAAAAAGGCTTTTTATTCTGATAAGCTCTTGGACATGATGAGAGGCATGTGATTGAAGCAGCTAGTTGAAGGTTTTACTCGTATAACAGATAAGTCTAAAACTACAGTGGATTTAGTGTTTTCGAACATATTGGAGTTAAAGGTTGCAGTATTGAAAGAACCTAAAATAGCTGATCATAGTATGGTTAGTGTTAAATTGAGCAGTAAATATAAACAAAAGATAGATGAAGTAAAGTACTGGTCCAGGGATTTGAAGAAGTTAAAAACTGCAAATAGTGAGGAAAGATTGAAGTGAAGAAATTGGGTTTTTGGATGTGGTACAGAAGTATATATTGAAAGAATAGATGACATGGTTGAGGAGTTTTATATGAATGTAGAGTCGGTTATTGATGAGGTAGCTCCATTAGAATTGAGAAAAATGAAAAACAAAAACAACTGGTTTAACAATGAATTAAAAGAGGCAATGAAACTAAGAGATGTTGCATTCAAAGGGGCTAGTATATTGAATAGTGAAGTGACTTGGATAGATTTCAGAGAAGAAAGAAATTATGTTACTAATTTGATTAAAAAAATAAAGAAAAACTACTATGCAAGAATGAGAGATAATTCAAAGAATGATGCTGAAAAAATGTGGAAGGGAATCAAAGAAATAATGGGGCCACCTAAGAACAGTGGTATAAAAAGTATTCGTTTTGGTAATGCCAAAATAGACAATATATCTGAAATAGCTGAGAAGTTCAATTCATTCTTTGTAGAAAGTGTGCAAAATATTGTGAATCAAGCATCTGTTAGAAGAGCATGTACTGTCAGAGGTTAATATTGTATCGATATTAGATAAATTTGAAATGATGAAAGAGGAAGATTTGGAGCAGATTATAAAGACAATTCATTGTGGATCTCCTCCAGATACAACTGACATGACTGTCTTGAAAACTGGCAAGAAAACAATCAAGAATGAACTGAGGAACTTGATAAATCACTCAATTAAACATGCGGTTGTGCCGAAAAATAGAAGGGTCCCACTATCGTACTGGTACCAAAGATAAAGAACTCTCTCAAATGCGAAGATTATAGGCCTGTAAATATGATACCATTGACGGAGAAAATAATGGAAATATTTATAAGGAACCACTGTTAAACCACTTGTTTGATAATAATGTGTTAATCTCTTGTCAATTTGGTTTTAGGGAACATCACTCTTATGAATCAGCATTACAGCTTGTGATATCTAAATGGAGGGTTTATGGATGAATGTATTTCAATTCAGTTCAGTACTTGTCAGCTGAAGATGGTTGAAAGACCCAAATTGCAATCCTGAATTTAAATAAACTCTCGTGATAGTATGAAACTCAGTTTAATTTCTTATTATCATTATTTCAATAACAAAACTTGAAAAAGTAAAAACTGTTGATCAATAGTTTCCTTCCTTAGTTTTCTAGATAAAAGCACAGCTTTATCAATCCAGTGAATGTTCATCATCTCATTTTATTATTGCTGGAGGTATATGTAGTTCTGTCTTAGTTACGTATAATCTATACTCAACAAATGTTAAATCCCCTTCTATCACTAGTATTTTATACCATACTACAAACCTTGGTTATTTTCATTTTCAAAAATTCTATTTTCTTCTTCGAATCTTGCAGCATCTGTTGCGCCTCGAACAGTAGCTTCTTATCGCGGCCAGTGATGCTCTGGATCATATTTTCTGCGCCCTGTTTCACCTTCAGTTCGATATTCAGCTGCCGCTCTAAATTCTCTATACGGCTGTGATGTCCAGAATTGTTGAGTTTATCATTGTTATGATTGTCCACGGGAGACTGAAGGAACGAATCTGTAGCAGAAAAAAAAATACATTAATACCGAACAGAATTTAGAAATTGTATCTATCTGAATAATCAATCCGGAGCTGAATGGAAAAAATACTTTGGACCAGGTGCTTTTTGAGTAGTAGGCAACTTATTACGAAAATTTATTATGTAATAAAATAACACTCTGCTAGCGGCAAAAAGCGTCTTTATCAAAGGAACGCAAGTACTTGTCAAAGAAAAGCCGCATTTTTTATTCTTGCCACTCTTCTAGAAACTTCGGGCGGAACGTTTGATGGGAACATTTGAGACTTTCGTTCACGCCGTCATAAATGTTGCGCCTGGAGGAATTGGAGTCATTCTGAAATGTAACTTGAAGGCAATACCACGTTGATACAACGTTCATTATTAATTAGTACAAAATGAGTGCAGCGAGCAATCAAAAACGTATCATTTTAATAACGATTGAGAGGACGTTTTCTGTTTTGTGGCTTTGTGTTGAGCTGATGAAGATTTCCCTTCATTTTTTTCATTCCATTGCATTATACATCAACAAGTTTTGTGTTCAAAAGTTTTAAACACGAAGGAAATTATGGGCATTGCAACAAAAATTGTGAATTCCATCCGTGAACGTAGTTTGCAACGGCAGCTCTTTAAGTTGCAGTTGGAAGATTAGGGAGTCAGATGAACACACTGATTTAGTTCTTCATACGGACGTCAGGTGGTTGAGTTGCGCAAAATTTCCAGAAAGGTTTCAAGAATTATTAAGTAACAGCTTTTCCAGACGAAAGAGGTGATGACAATCAGATGTTGAAAAACGAAAAATGGCTGACTGATTTGGCATTTTTGACTGACATCACAATGCACTTAAACACCATCAACTTGGAGCTTCAAGGTAAAGAAAAAACTATTATTGAGATGATAAGCGCAGTAAACGCATTCAAAAGTAAATTGCAACTGATGATAGATCAACTGAAAAGAAAGGATCTGAAACATTTTCCGTCTTTGAAAGCAAGGATTACTCAGTTGAATTATGATACGTATGAGGCTGAATTATCAAATATTTTGGAACAATTCGAAATTCGTTTCTATGATTGCAGTAAATTGGCAAATATAGCATCATTTGTGAGTTATCCTCTTTCATGTAAAAACATTGAGGAATTAGCTACTGAAATAGCAAGTCAGTTTAACATGAACTCATGTTCTGTTGAAAATGAGTTGGTGCAGATTATATCAGATATAGATCTCAAAGCTACAGCATCTGATACAAATTTCTGGTATTTTATATCTGAAGATAAATATCCGAATCTAAGGCAAAGCGCCCTTCAACTGACGGCAATGTTTGGGTCAACTTACTTGTGCGAGTCTGCATTTTCTGAAATGAAGATAATTAAGTCAAAATAATCGACTAACTCACGATCATATGTCATTATGCTTGCGATTAGCACTCAGTGGTTACGTACCATCCTATAAAAATTATGCTGAGGACATGCAGTGCCACGCTTCAACATCCAAAGTAATTCCTTGGTTAAGTTTAACACCATATGTAACTCTTTTGTTTTGTAACAACCAATAAACTCGCAATTTTGAAAAACTGTGAGTTTTTTCGTTGATATTATAGAGATGAATCTAACGCAAACCCTGTTTCACACATACTTGCAGCCTCTCAGAGTCTAAAAATATTGAGGTAGATCGCCAGCAGTTCAAGTTTGAGGACCCTTGCTTTAGACGAAAAAAATCCGTTGTCGTGAGAGGATAATTAATGATTACACTGGTCGACAAGATCAAAGCAGATCTTTTTTTTAGAAGCAAATACCCCTTTAATAATAGGAAAAATCAGGCATGATGCGTGCCTTACTACAGGCTCCTCTCTAGGAGCTTTGAATGGCTTAAATGAGCGAATCCTCCACCTAACTGCTCCGGGCTGGATGAATGTTCTTGAGTTCTTCCAATCGTCCTTTTTGGCCTTTTAACAAGACCCTTCAGAGCGACGGTGTCACAGCTATCACTAATATCAAGAAACCAACAACATGAAGTGTTTTCTCGCAAGAATCTCCAACGTCTCTTATCCAGAGTCCGTGTACTGTCCATCTGGAACCTTTACAATTCCAATGGGAAGTACTGGGCCTCTGGCGAGAACCTTGTGTAACCTTGCACGAGGGGTACTTTTCTCCTCCCCGCAGAACACGCGCTAGGACTCCAGTTTGTCGCTGTAATTTCTTTAATACATCTCCTAAGTCATACGCTCACCGTCTTCACGACTGTTTGTTGCTGTGGTCATACCTCACTCTATCTATAACCGTCCCAGTTCGTGCTCTTTGGGTTTCTGTATCCGACCACCTTTCTAATCCCAGATTCAATAGTGAATCGAATATGTATGTGATCAGATCCCGAGGGTTCACTTGACATACCCACCTCGAGATTTTATTGCCCAGGGAACTCGATTAGAACGTAATGACGAATACCTCAGCGCGATTGCGCGTCACAAAGAATGGTTTAGATTATCATTACCACGACTTGAAAACTTTTATATGGTCTGCCCGCATATCAAAACCAACATATGTCTGTTGGTCGAAATATGTAGGTGTGTATGTATATGTATATATGTACACACAACCAAATTTATATGGAATCACCCCTATATTTAAGATATTACCTCAGGGATTTTGGAATTTTCTAAGGATTGTTAGAATTGATCTTTTTTGAGATATTTCAATCGAAAGAAGAAATAAGTTAAGGTTCATTTTAAGAAAGAAACAAATAAAAGAAAGCAAGAGATTTTCCGCATGTAGTAAAAAAATTGAAAATTGTTTTTTCACGGAGTAGGTGTTTTTTTTCTCGGCCTCAGTAGCTTGTAGCCCTGATACAAGCCTGAACCGGTCAAGGCATGCTTTGGAAGGGGTTTTCGACCTCCTCTGGGTGATATTCTGCCACTCTTCTCTGGCGGCTTGGATGAGCTGTTGTGGGGTTCTTGGATTATACTGGCGCGATCTAATTTTCCTTTTCAGATTATTCCAATAGGATTTAGGTCTGGAGAGCATGTTGGCCAGTCCAAATTAGCGATTCCTTCCCTTTCAAGATAATGTCGCGCGAGTTAGCTGGTATGCGGAGGAGCATTATCTTGCATAAAAGTGAAATTCTTACCGTGGGCACCTGGCCCAGAGTTTCACTATGGGCTTCAGCACTAGGTCCACGTAATTTCTAGCCGTTACACTCACAGGAAACGAAATCAAATCTGTTTTGCTTCCCAGCATAATGTCACCCAAAAACATTACGCTGCCCCCTTGGTATTTCGGAATTTGTCTTGCTGCTCGGAGTCTAGCTTGTCTTTCACGACCCCTTAGAACCCGAATCCGGCGTTCATCTGATCGAACACCAATTCTCAATATTTCAATTTTGGTGCTCGATACAACAATTAAGTCTGTTAATTTTTTGTTGTCTGGTTAGCTCTGGAACTCTTAAGGGCCTTCTGCTGTATAAACCCCTTGAACGAAGTGTTTGACGTATCGTTACGACTGATACACTGATACCTGTTGCTTCCAGAAATTGCATTTGGAGTATGGGATGCAACGCACTAGGGTTTCTTCTTGCAATTTGGCACAAAAAGCTGTCTTGTTTTTCAAAAGTGATGTTCCTACGACTTCTTCTAGGCCTATTTGCAGAGATTGTAGCCCCACGTATCGGGCGTAGTTTAGGTTAAGTTAGATTTCTTTTCGTGTTTCTTCTTTTTTAGTAGGTATTTTTATAAGGTTAGATGTAGGTATTGCCAACCAAAAAACCACGAACGTATTCCTTCACTTATGATGGAAAATATCAGAGTTTTAACTTGAGAAATAATATTTTAAATATTCTGTTTCAGGAGAATTTGTCGATTTCAGAACGTCTAAATCTAAAATCACTCGGAGGAGCGCCGAAGTAACCGAGAGAGTGATAGTAGTACCCGGCCGGCTTAACGCAGGAAATCTCGAGGAAATTGCAAGATATACTTTTGCTTTACATTCATATTCTATTAACATAGTTGCCCCGTTCGGTTCGTCGTGACATCCTACAGGCGGCGCGTGCGCTTACTCAATTGGCAAAATCCTCGAGTCGATGATATTTCCCCAAGTAAAAATATATTTCACTTTAGCTAAAATGTTCCTTGGTTTGTGGATGCGATAAAATTATTGTTATTGGTCACATGTATTTCAAGTATTAATAACAATGGCGGACAAAAAAAATTGTTGTGGATGTAACATAATGCTGAATGGTACATCATGGTTGAATTGACGAATCCAAATGCAAAAATGCGAAAAAAGAATTGTAACACGTAAGGTTCTCTCGTAACTTTATAGAAGCACATTTGATGTTTGCCGGCTCGGTGACGTAGGGGATATGATGCTCATCTCCTGCGCAGAGTTACCTGGGTTCAACCCCCACAAAGTCGGTGCGATTTTTCGGATTCTGGGAATCGCTTGAGTGTCCATCTTTCGGAGGAGATGTGAAGCTGTCGGTCCTGTCTAACAGAGATGTGTTGGACATTAAAGAGGTGACAGAATTCCCCGGCGTGTCATTGGCCGAAAGGCGGAAATAGAGCACGTTAAAGTAATAACAAACAAACAAACATTTGATGTACACACAACCAAAATTTATGTGGAATCACCAGATATTTTGAATATTACCTCTGGGATTTTGGAAATTTCGAAGGATAAAATAAGTAGTAGTAAAAGAATTGAAAATTGTTTTCTCACGGAGTAGGTGTTTTTTTTCTCGACCTCAGTAGCTTGTATTACCTCCTTTTGACCTGATACAAGCCTGAATCCGTCTAGGCATGCTTTGGATTAGGTTTTCGACCTCCTCTGGGGTGATATTCTGCCACTCTTCTGTGGCGGCTTGGATGAGCTGTTGTGGGGTTCTAGGATTATCTTGGCCTGATCTTATTTTCCTTTTGAGATTATCCCATAGATGTTCAGTAGGATTTAGGTCTGGAGAGCTATTTGACCAGTTTAAAATAGCGATTCCCTTTGTTTCAAGATAATGCCGCGCGAGGTGAAATTCTTACCGTGGCCACCTCGCCAGAGTTTCACTATGGGCTTCAGCACTAGGTCTGACTAGAAATCAAATCTGTTTTGCTTCCCAGCATAATGCCACCCAAAAACATTACACTGCCCCCTTGGTATTTCGGAATTTGTCTTGCTGCTCGGAGTCTAGCTTGTCTTTCACGACCCCTTAGAAACCGAATTCGGCGTTCATCTGATCGAACACCAATTCTGGTCTCATCCGAAAAAAGAACATTTCGCCAATTCTCAATTTTCCAATTTTGGTGCTCGATAGACCAATTAAGTCTGTTAATTTTTAGTTGTCTGGTTAGCTCTGGAACTCTTGAGGGCCTTCGGCTGTATCAACGTATCGTTTCGACTGATACATGTTGCTTCCAGAAATTGCCTTTGGTGTATGGGGTGCGACGCACTAGGGTCTCTTCTTACAATTTGGCACAAAAAGCTGACTTGTTCTTCAGAAGTGATCTTGCTACTTCTTTCAGGCCTTGCAGAGATTGTAGCCCCACGTATCGGGCGTAGGTAGGTAGGTTAGGTTAGATTTCTTTCCGTTTTTCTTCTTTTCTAGTAGGTATTCTCGATTGTTTTTAAGGTTAGATGTAGGTATTGTCAACCGAAAAACCACGAACGTATTCCTTCACTTATGATGGAAAATATCAGAGTTTTAACTTGAGAAATAATATTTGAAATATTCTGTTTCAGGAGAATTTGTCGATTTCAGAACGCCTAGATCTAAAATCATGACTTTTTCCTGACAAGTAACTGATGTAATGGAGAATAACTACTAGAAAAGAAGAAAAACGAGAAGTCAGATTCAATCCACTTCAATTGTAATTGTTTATGCACTTTTTCTTTCGGAATTCCGACTAGAATCACTTGGATGAAAAGTTTGATATGGGTCTCGTATTGAGAGATCGAAATGCTTTATTTGAAAGATTTCCGGTCATTTTTCGGACAAAATCGCGAATAATTCGAAAACGATGCATTTTAGGTATAGGAAAAGCTATACGGGATCGATGCTTATTAATATTAAGAGTTAAATGGTGTGTGCAAAAATAGGTAGTCTAATTTGATTGAGGAGGTCGTTACTTGATGAGAATCGATATACATATTTTCAATGAAATGAAACTAAAGTTATTACAAACATTACAAATTAAATATTAAGAAAAACAAACAAAAACAGAATACCAAAAGAATAATATAACATAAAATGAAAGAAAATAATACAAAAATAAAATAAAATTAAATTAAATATTCATATTCGAATTTTCTTCATAAGTCCCACGCAAAATCGAGAAATTATGTACGTGTAAAAATTTATAACTTTTGAAATGTTTGTTCGATATCCGTGCGAAGGTGGGGTGGGCTGCTAGTAAAGAATATTTTGATTGAGGAGGTCGTTACTTGATGAAAATCGATATACATATTTTCAATGAAATGAAACTAAAGTATTTAGATTTTCACTATATTAACAAAACTATGACTGGTTTCACCACACTGTGGCTTCATCAGATAGATACAAATGAACAGAGTTATTCCTTATATATTAGTCTTTATTCCTACTTAATATTACAATAGGTACAAGAGGTATGTTGGAAAACCCATTGGAGTTGCTTACTTTGTGAATTGAAAAGATTGAGTAAAGAAGAAGGTTTTAGATCTAATTGACTATTAAGTAACCTACCTAAATTATTTTCTTTGTTGATCTCTAAAATTTCCAATAAATTGAGTTTGTGTCTGTTATTTTCATTGTGTAAAATTTTGAAATTATCATTAAAGTTATGGTTTTCTTCGAGTAAGTGATTAGAATGATGGGAATCTGATTTATGATAATTAAAACTACGTTTGTGCTCGGATAATCTAACTTTGAAATTTCTGAAAGTTCTACCAATATATTTATTATTGTAATAAAATTTATATTGGTAGAACTTTCAGATTTTTCAAAGTTAGATTATCTTAATATTATTAAGATAATAATAAAGATAATATTATTACTTAATAGTCAACTAGATCTAAATCCTTCTCCCTTACTCAATATTTTCATTTCATAAAGTAAGCAACTCCAATGGGTTTTCCAACATACCTCTTGTACCTATTGTAATATTAAGTAGGAAATAAGACTAATATATAAGGAATAACTCTGTTCATTAGTTTGTATCTACTGGTTGAAGCCACAGTGTGGTGAAACCGGTCATAGTTTTGTTAAAATAGTGAAAATCTAAATATTTTAGTTTTATTTCATTGAAAATAGGTAGTCTTATTTGAAAAAACGGACATTTGTACCTTTGAATGTACTACGATTTGCCACATGCTTTGGAAACACCCTGTATACCGTGAATGCATTAAATTCTGCTGAATGAACCTCTTTACCTACAACGAACTAGAAATAATCGATATTGAACGATCTTTAGTATTTATGACGCCTTCTAAGAGACAATCAAAAATAGCAAACTTCCGATTGAAAAATTTATCTTTCTTTCGATTGATTTCATTTCCGAATTCAATTTTCTACAATAAAAAAAATAGAAACATACATTATGCTATTTGAAATATCAAAGATGATGTCATCTTCAGGGATAACCGGAAGTGCCACAGCATTGGAAGTATTTTCGGACCTTAGTTCGAATAACATTCAAAACAACAAAAAATTCTCCAATCGGTCATTCCTTTCTCCATATACTTTACTTATATAATTTTCACATTCGCTGAAATTACAGAAATTTGTATAAGATATTGTCTGCCATTAAATGTTTCGAATTATATACATTATATATTTTACGATATCGAACCGGCAGACGAGCTACGATCACGTTTCGACAGTCAATTTTGATGCTTTTTAACTTCTAGGCACGTCCAAACGTACCCTCGATGGTCATAGTAAATCCCCATTTCATTTACGACAGGTGAAATAGTTTGTTACTATACTGCAAATCTGCAGAACGTTGGCTCTCAGTATAATATTTAAATCATAAGCTAATTGAACGCTTCAGGTATCCCCCAACTCAGAAGCATTTTTGTACGCTTAGTTAATTGAATATTTCACATACAAAGAGTTATAAAAATCTCTTTGAAGACACCGAATAATCTCATAGAAAAATTTGCATATATATGCGCGTCCCGTAACGGACTAGCAAAGACATTAGACCCACTAACACCAGCATGCGAGTGTGTGTGATATTCAACAAGTATGTGTAGTTGAGCTTATTCCACCTGTTGGCAAACATGCTGCGGCACCAATCCACTTATCGCTTTTATCTATTAAGGATTCATGAAAGTATTTTTATTTAACTCCCGAAGGCGCGGGCCTTATCGACGCTACAAATCTTCACCGCTACTAGGTTAAGTTCCACCATCTAAACTGGTTTCGATGACGTAAAAATCCAAATGATAAACCGGACGAACGGTTCACGTCGAAACCGTATCCGCGATCCCTTCGCATACCGGCAAAGGCTGCCCACAACGGATAATGCTTCAGAAAAAAAAATTAATTCTTTCGTATCTCTCGTACTATTCATTATATAGTACGAAACGCATTCTTCATAAATAACGAAAAATAACCGTCTCCGGGTGTTAATTTATCCAAACCATTTCTATGGGGAAAGTTGAAAAGTGTTTTCAAATCAATAAATGTAAAACTGAAGGAATTTGATGGTAGGTTCCCAGAATTATTCAAACATTTTTGATATGTATATTCGCTTTTTTGAAGAAATCGTAGAGCTCAGGGCATTTGGAAGATTCCTGTGGTTTTGGTAGTCCTGTATGCGTGCATTATCGTGGTGCAAAATCTATGAATTTTTTCGAATATTCATTCTTTCAGCGTATGACCTTCTGCTAAGAACTCCGAGTATACAACATCGCAATAATCAAAGCTAACTGTCAACATTACCTTGACTTCAGGTCGATTTTGACGTGGTTTTTTTGAATTCGGTTCAGTTTGAAGGCGCCATTCCGAAGCTTATAGAGTGATTTGTATGTCAAAGACAACTCATAAAACCATGTCTTATCGCCATCTACAATGCGTTTTGTGAATGTGGGATCGAAATTAGCTCGTTCTTTTGAATATTTCAAGAAAAATTCAGTACTTTTGGAAATAGTCGAGTGGCAACGAGTTTCATGCCCAAACAATCGTTTAATATGGTACCAAGTGATTCGTGAGACACAGAAAGTTCATTTCCTATCTCTTCAAGCCTTCTGTAACAGTATCAGCGAAATTCCATTAGCAATATAAAATTTGAGTATATTTTTTAAATAATCAATTGCCGGTTCTTTCTGACGGAATTTATAAAGATATAAAGTAAAAGCCTGGCATAATTACTGTTCAATAGTTGATAAGTTAATTCAATTTGATTTCAAACTTGAATCAGTGTGAGTAATCCCCAAGCCACGGTATATTGAATATCGTACGTTGATGAACGTTCTTTTCATGATAATTTTTCAAATTTTTCAATCCGAGTTCAAATTACAATAATGCGGTTGGCAACAATAAATAAAGAAGTGTTCGTACTTCACAAGTTCATCGACTCAACTCGTTTGGAATTTTCACCTCGGGCGAAATTTGCGGTTTCCAATGTTTCAGAATGGGTTCTGGCTGTCGTGGGTGATTATTATTTATATCGACAACAATCGACACACATCGGTTCGTCGCACAAATTTGATCATACTTTTCCTAAATGTTTAAATGTCATTTTCTGATATTTCGTTCAGTGAACGTTGGATGCTATGTTACGAGGGTTGTGCCACAATTATCAGACATATCCATATTTCTTTCCCAATGTTATTATACGTCGTCTGGCTAGAATAATCTCCATTGATCTTAGTAACACAACACCTCTTCTGAAAAAATACTGGAACTGCCTTTCGGTATCGCCTTCAAAGTGTTCATCGAATTTGTTGCATCAGTTCATGTGTCCCCAAATTGGCGCCCTTTGAACAGTGCTTTCAATCTTGAAAACAGACAATATTCGCAGGGAGCTATATGAGAGCATGGGTCGCTACCGATAGATATGCTGTCATCTTAAAAGTGTTTACAGCACTCTTTCGTTGTTCAGAGTTTCTCGTCATTCTTAGGCAAACACAAATACGACAAAGACAAAGACTCGACTACAAATATACCGAAGCGTTGAATCGGTTACAAATGCTTGCAGAGTTCGCGAAAATTTACTGGTTACGTACGAGGATGAATTGATAAGTTTCCAGCCTGACCAAGAAAAACAACGTTTTTAGAATTTTTTCCTTTACTTCTCTACATAATCTCCTTTAAGGCTGATACATTTCTCATAGCTGTGTTCTAGTCTAGTAATGCCATCTCCATAGGCTGATTCGTCAAGTTCCTCAAAATATCCATTTACAGCTTCGATTACTTCTTCATTGCTCGTAAATTGATAACTCCAAATACAAAAACACCTAACATATAAGTCTAGATTGTTTCGTTCATGAAATATCCTAGTTTTACTTGAAAATTATCGATTTTCTGCTTTGTGAAATAAATGATATATCTCGATAACGGCGTGAGCTACCAAAATAATGAAAGGTGTTTTGCAAACAAGAAACCATACGGGACATAACTCATATCCGACTAAATCTCAGTCAGTATACAGAATGCCTTTTTCTCCGCCTCACATTTCAAAACGAAAAACATCGAAAACCGTTAAAAACTAAATGAAGTTTCCCATACATACCCTGTACCTGAGATTTCAAGTTATGGCGAAAAAACGAATTTTAAGTACCTACCTAAAGTTGGCAAAGGCGGCTTAGATTCCTGCACGTGCATAGACAGTTCCCAGAGCATCAACAAATAACTGTCCTTTTGTCATTCGATTATTGATAAATTGAAAGGAAAAATAATGCGAAACTGCAGTTGTCGAATTTTCAAAGTCAAATTGTAAAATATCAAAACGAACTGAACTCTATTTTCCTAAATTTCATGATAACTGTTCAAAGTGATGACCATTCACTTCTAGACATAGTTCTACTCGACGCATAACATCTAATCTATGATGTGGCTCGCCTCAGTTCCTCCACATTCAACTCTCTTCTTCTTCTTCTTTTTCAGCCCTTCTCTGTCCACTCCTGAACATAGGCCACCCCTTCTAGCTTCCATCTCTCTCTGTCCTGTGCTATATTATACCATCCTCTTCCTACTTTTTCCTTTATGTCATCCAGCCACCTTCTCTGGGGGCGCCCCACTCCCCTTTTCTATAAGCGTGGTCTCCATTGAGTTATTCGCTTAGTCCATTTTACATCCTGTTGTCTTGCTACATGTCCAACCCATCTCCACTTCAATGCAGCTATTCTCGTGATTACGTCCTCTACGCCTGTTCTCCTTCTTATTTCTTCATTACGTATGTGATCCCGCAGGCTCACTCCAAGCATAGTTCTTTCAATTGCGCGTTGTGTGGTTCTAAGTTTGTTAGCAGATCTTATTGTGAGAGTCATGGTTTCCATGCCATACGTTAACACTGGGAGAACGCACATATTAAAAACTTTTCTTTTGAGGTTAATGGAGATTTGTTTGTTTTTCAAGACAAATCCTAGTTTTCCAACAGCAGCCCAAGTCATTCTTATTCTTCTTGACAATTCTGCAGTTTGATTGTCTTTACCTATCTTTATAGTGTGTCCAAGGTATAGATATTCATTCACTTTCTCTATAACATTGCCGTCGACTTCCAATATTGCGTCCTCCGTTGTCATTATTTTAGTTTTTGTCAGATTCATTTCCAATCCTACTTCTTCCGATGTTCTTTTGAGTTCTAGCATCATTTCGTGGAGTTGTTCTAGGTTATCGCTTATTAGAACTATATCATCTGCAAACCGGAGATGGTTCAGGAATTTTCCATCCACATTTATACCTTTTCTATCCCATTCCAACTTCTTAAACACGTCCTCCATTGCAAGTGTGAACAATTTTGGCGATATCACATCGCCTTGTCTCACGCCCTATTTATCGAAATTTTTTGGTTTGCATGTCATCGTCTAGTCTCACCTGAATAGTCGCTCGTTCATATATATTCTGTAGGATGTTTCTATATCTCGAATCTATTCTAGCATTATCGAGGGTTTGAAATACTGCCCACAGTTCTATAGAATCGAAGGCTTTGTTATAGTCTACAAAGGCTAGGTGTATTGGCACTTTGTATTCGTGACATTTTTCAATAAGTGTACGAAGAGTTTGTAGGTGTTCTGTTGTGCTATATCCTCTGCGAAACCCTGCTTGTTCTGCCGGTTGATAGCTGTCAAATTTGTTTGTCAATCTGTTTGTGATAATTTTTGATAACAATTTATAAGGGTGTGGTAAAAGGCTAATAGGTCGGTAATTATCTATCTTAAATTTGTCACCTTTTTTGTACAACAACACAACGTGTGCATAGTTCCATCCTTTCGGAACACTACATTCTGTTAGGCATTTATTTAGTAATATTTTTATTGCTTCCAAAGTGACCTGTCCTTCCAATTCTAGCATTTCGCTTGTAATGTTATCTTCGCCTGGTGCCCGGCCGTTTTTCATCTGGTTGAGGGCTAGTTGTATTTCATCAATGTTAATCTCAGGCATGTCCTCGTTGTTTCAGGTTTGGGTTTCTTAGACAAATACAGGTCAGTATAGAAGCCTTCAACAATCTGTATTATCTCCGTTTTTTCATATTTTATTTCACCTTGGTTGTTTTTCAATTGATGTATTCTGGGTCTACCGGTGTTAGTAATTCTCTTTAAGACTTTCATGTTACTGTTGTTTTCTATGACTTGTTGTATATAGTCTGTGTTGTAATTTCGTATGTCTTCTCTAGTCTTTCGTCTTATAACCCTGTTCAGTTCCCTGTATTCTGGATTAAATCTATCCATTACTTTCCTTTCTTCCATTAACCTTAGCGTGCCTTGGCTTAATTTTTTAGGTTTTGTTCTTGCCCTGTAGCATATGGTCTTTGTTGCCACTTGTATGACTGTTAATGTCTAGTCGAGTTAATTTTTGTTCAGGTGTTAGTTTTTTGCTTAGTTCTGATTGATATTGAACAATATTTTGCTTTAGGTCTTCATTTGTTGGCAAGCGTTTTGGACGTATCAGCTTGTTTCTTTCTTTTTTAGCCACGATTTCTATTTTTGCTCTTAAATTTATTGATAACTGCTACGTCTTTTACAATATGTTTTTTATTCGTTAGTATATAATCGATCTCATTCCTAGTATTCCCGTCCGGGCTCTGCCATGTCCATCGCCGCTGTCTTTGTTTCTGGAAGAAAGTGTTCATGTGTATATGTTTTGACTTTGATTGTAGTCTAATAATCTTTCTCCTCGTTCGTTGATCGTGCCAAATCCATGTTTTCCTCTATTCGGTAGGTGATCTATTTTAGCATCGCCTACTTTTGCATTAAAGTCAGCTATTATTAGAGCCACACATTCAACTGCATGAAAGCATTCTGCAGCTTATTATGCAAATCATATTTTTAAGTCCCAGGTTCAGAATAAATTTTATCTCTCAGCGTTCCCCAAAGATAAAAATCCATAGGTGTTAGGTCAGGTAACCTTGGAGGCCACAAAGACGGACCGTTCATTTCTATCCATCTATCTTCGAAGATATCAGTTAAAATTCGATAATCTTCATTTGTGCGATGAGCTGGCGCTCTATCGAGTTGGTACCAACAACTCCTTGATTCAGCTACTGGTGAAGTGTCAACGATATCACTTACTACCGTCCTTAAAATGTCAATATAAAGTTTACCATTTAAGTTTTCATAATACACAAAATACGGAAATCTGTTGTTCTTCAAGAGTGCAAACACATTGAAACTAAATTTATTTTGGGGATTTTTTTCTCTCGTAATATAAGAATTTTGGTTGGCCAAAAAGTGTGAGTTATTCAGGTTACAAACCCCCTCATTAGGAAATTTGGCCTCATCCGTCCAGATTATCCTTTTGCAAAAATCGGGATCCTCCTGTCTTCTGAGACGAAGAATCTCACACAGTTCTATTCGAAGCTATGGATAGCCAGCTTGTAGAGTTTGGACCAATGAAAGTATCGTTTGAACTCTTCTCAGAGCGTTCCCGACCAGAAAACAATCTTGGCGTGGATGCTAAAATTCCGAGCAAGAGGATCCACATTAAATGTAAAGAGAATCACCGTCAGAACCCCTGAAAACATAACTCGCGTGAGGGCGTCGATTGAGCAGTCTCTATCGCGAGCTTCTGCTCGTCAGTGAGACAAATTTTGCATAATGATCTCGGTTTACACCCATACATGATCATGGTTGAACAGGAATTGTCCTTGACGGATTGGGGACTGACTGTTGTTATGCAATCCTTCAACATGTGCCTCCCTCTGGAATCTTATGAACAAGCGACGAAGCTCATTTCCATCTTTAGGGTGCGTGAATAAATAAAACTACTACGGTACTGGGAACAAAAAAACCCCGACAGATTCACCAAAGACCCCTCCACAGCCCAAAAGTCACGGTTTGGTGTGCAGTATCGAAAGTAGGCATCATTGGGCCTTCCTTTTTTGAAGAAGGTGGCGTCACAGTTACCGTGAACTCTGACTGGTACTTTGGCATGGTTAAGAATTTTTTGCGCCCGAAAATCGAGGAATTGGGTGAAACCTACGACCAACAGAGCTTCTGGTTCCAGCAAGATGGTGCCACTGCGCATACATCCCGTCGACTACGATCAATTCTTCAGGAGATGTTCCTTGGGCAGGTTGTTCCGGTATAACCGGAAATGGTATCACTTCGAAAATATTTCACTTCAATTGGAAATCGCTAGTTATGGCCGCGTATAAAATTTCAGTTTGATATTGTAATTGGAACTCAAAAAGTTTTTAACGGACGGTCCTGCTGGATATCCTGTATATAAATATATATAATATATATATATATATATATATATATATATATATATATATATATATATATATATATATATATATATATATATATATATATATATATATATATATATATATATATATATATATATATATATATATATATATATATATATGTGTACAGGCTGTTCTAAAAAAAATTCGTTAGTGCCTTACAGGGTGTTAAAATTTAATCGAAAGATGCAGTTAAATTTGAAGTTTTCAGAAATCGAAAACTTTCAAAGAAGCATAATTTTCAATACGAAACAATATTTTGGACTCACCAGTGGCGCGCGTATGGTCACAACGCAGGTTATTCTCGAAAAAACTAGGACGCTACTGATTTTCTCAAAAATGAAAAATATTTTCGAATTTTTCAATTATTTTTCAAGAAAAACATTCCCTTGATCTTTCTTGTCCGACGCCCAGTTTTTGAGTAAAAAATTGTTGAAAAAGTATTTTAGGAATCCTTGCGATTTCATTGATAATACCTGTTCTATGCTCAGTCATAGATGTGTTCGAAAATGATTAACGTCAGTGTCATTTGAGAGTTTCTGTTTTTCAATAATTTCGAATATATTGAACTTAAATTTCGAATCGGCTATCATGAATCGTTTTGCGGATGCCGAAATGACCGATATGCACTTCAGGTATGGACGTGCTAACGGAAATGCATTAAAAGCTCGGCGGTTGTACGTTGAAAGATTTCCAAATCGTATTGCTCCCGATAGAGAAACTTTTGAAAGCATTCATCAACGTCTAAATGAAAAAGGCACGATGAGATGCTATGAAGGAGCAAGAAGACCAAGGGAAGTAGAACGGTAGAGCTTGAAATTGAGGTTCCCGGGATAATTCAAAACGACCCTGGTACAGCCACTTGAAAAATTGCTGATGCTTCAGATGTCAGCAATGGAACTGTGCAGTAAATTCTTGCGAGAAACAGTTCAGTGGCCCCCGCGCTTCCCTGATTTGAGCCCCTGTGACTTTTTTCTATGGGGCTATCTCAAGGGTGAGGTTTTTAAACATCGTCCAAGGACCATTGATGAGCTGAAAACCGCCATTGAAGAAGAAATTAAGCAGATAACCCCTGTCACTCTTGTGAAACTCATGCGGAATTTCCACGAAAAGCTAAACGTGTGTGTTGCCGCCAGGGCCATCATTTGGACGATATCATTATTATATAACCTTTCTGTCGAAATAATTTTTTTTTTGTAAATATCTCGTACAGTGTTTTTACCAACCCTTTGAAAGGTGGGAGTCAGCCGCGCTCCACCCTATATTATGAGGAAAATTCAATGATGCACGTGGATTAACATCAAAATAAGCTAGAACGGAAATTTCATTGTCTTCATTGTCGACTAGAGACGATGAAAATGATGTCTTATGTTGGACAGTTCCAGTCGAAAGATTTGTAACGTATCTACTGAATCTTTAAGATGGCATATTTGGATATAATTCGTTGAATCTCCTACAAGTTCTATTCGCGTTCCGTCTCTCATCGCCATGAATGAAAAATAAATTAAGTGTTAGCCATTCTGTTCGAATTAATTGGACTGAAAGTTGAAACAATAATAATTTGTTTTCTACGTTCAGGAGCCTGTCTATGCTCTGGGATATGTCTATGGACGTGTAGAAATCTAAGCCTCCTTTGCCAACTTCAGGTAGGAACGTAAAATTCGTTTTTTCGCCATAACTTGAAATCTCAGATACAGGGTATGTGTGGGAAACTTCATTTAGTTGTTTACGGCGAATCTATTGAATTGAAAAAAATCTTGGTTACAATTTGAAAAACGTAGTTTTCGATGTTTAATCGTTTCGAATTGTGAGGCGGAAAAGAGCACCGTGTATACTGACTGAGATTCAGTCGGATAGGAGTTACGTCCCGCATGGTTTCTTGTTTGCAAAACACCTTTCATTATTTTGGTAGCTCACGCCTTTCTCGATATGTCATTTTTTTCAAAAAGCAAAAATCGATAATTTTCAGGTAAAACTGGGACAATTCATAAACGAAATCAGCTAGACTTATGTGTTAGGTGTTTTGTGATTGGAATAACAAGTGTTATCGAACCAGTCATCAATATACACAGTGTTCTATATTGAATAACAAAGTTAGTATGCACTTCCGGTATAACCAGCTGAATCAATTACCAAAATTTCAGAACGAATATTAGTTCTCCATAAACGTCTAATAGGCCCTGTATGCATAAACTCCATATTTTTGAGAGCATATTAGACCAGATAAGTCTGTTTAGTACCGCCAAGAATGATTACTAAGAAAATTTAAAATGTTGCACTCACCCCCATTGAGGCAAGGAGTATTTGGCGTGCTATTCCCCTGCGACAATATGATCTGCGATTCTAACTCGCTCAGCTCGTTCTTGAGTTCCGTGAG
Organism: Cryptolaemus montrouzieri; assembly: GCA_013387265.2. Classification (NCBI taxonomy): domain Eukaryota; kingdom Metazoa; phylum Arthropoda; class Insecta; order Coleoptera; family Coccinellidae; genus Cryptolaemus; species Cryptolaemus montrouzieri. Next base: position 5,714,741 of record JABFTP020000165.1, read on the forward strand.
TCGCCAATTCGAATTTTTCACGATGGTCGCCACGTGATTGAGCGATTTTCTATCGGTAGCCACGCCTCTGAGCTTCTCGGCGCCCTCTTTGATCTTGAGCTCCTTCCGTATCTCCCGCCTGATGATCTCCTTGAGTTCCTCCAACTTGCAGGGCAGCTGACAGTCGGACAGGTTCTCCGTTTGTACGCCATACTTGTGTGACAGCTCGTACAGGACGGGATGCTTTATGTAATCGCCCTGGAAAAGAGAGACTTATTAATAAATATTCGACATATCATAAATCATCTTAATTAGTCTTGGTTGCAATTCAACGGAGTTACGACCCCACAGCGTAGATTTCAATGACAAAATTTCGACCGATGTGTAATCACCAGTTCTGAGCATTTGATTTCTTTCCCATGAGGCTACCTTAAGGAAATAGTTTTGAGCCGTTTCGATTGGTATGTGCAAGAATGCAGTTCAAAACTTCAGCAATCGCCTACATCAGCTTCAGGAGAACCTAATATTACTGAAGTGATCATTACAACTTCAGTGAAAAAATTAACTGTAGTACTGCCTCGAGTAGAGTGAACCACTTTTTCGAAAGTTGTGCCAATTTCTTTTAAAACCCTTCAAGATTGCACTTTTTGTTTTACTACACCCTGTACTTTAGACTTTTCTAATATTAACGTCAACTTTGGTTCGTTGTTGGGGAATGTTGAGAATTAACATGGACGAAGCAGCATGTAAGTAAGAATATCCAATAAATAATGCTACCGCTTCTGAAACCTTTGAAGTTACCGGTAGAGAACCAGCTTGTGATTATGGAATGGATATTTTATATGGGATTATAGAGCAGGGGTGCTCAAACTTGAACTGCAGGCGACCTACCTCAATATTTTTAGACTACTTAAGATCGACTCTGAGAGGCTGCAAGTATGTGTGATGCAGGGTTGTCTATACATACACGATACACCTTATATACCTACCTAGGAAGGGTGTACCGTAGCATATATAGATATTAGCTTTCTGCACAATATACATTATTTTAGACAAGGTTTGGGCTAGGTTTAATTGAGTTCTTCTCTATAATATCAATGGAAAAACTCATAGTTATTCAAAATTGCCAGTTTATTGGTTGTTACAAAACAAAAGAGACATATGGTGTTAAACTTAACTAATGAGTGACTTTGGATGTTGAAGCGTGGCACTGCATGTCCTCAGCATACTTTTCACAAGATGGTACGTAACCACTGAGTGCTAATCACAAGTATGATGACATATGATCGTCAGTTAGTCGATTCCCATATTTTGACTTAATCATCTTTATTTCAGAAAATGCAGACTCGCACAAGTAAGCTGACCAAAACATTGCCGTCAGTTGAAGGGCGATTTGTCTCAGATTAGGATATTTATCTTCAGATATAAAACACCAGAAATTTTTATCAGATGCTGTAGCTTTGAGATGTATATCTGATATAATCTGCACCAACTCATTTTCAACAGAACATGACTTCATATTAAACTGACTGTCTATTTCAGTAACTAATTCCTCAATGTTTTTACATGAAAAAGGATAACGCATAAGTAATGCTATATTTGCCAATTTACTGCAATCATAAAAACGCATTTCGAATTGTCCCAAAGTATTTGATAATTCAGCCTCATACGTATCATAATTCAACAGAGGAATCCTTGCTTTCAAAGACGGAAAATGTTTCAGATCCTTTCTTTTCAGTTGATCATAATCATAAGTTGAAATTTATTTTTGACTGCGTTTACTGCGCTAATCATCTCAATAATAGTTTTTCCTTTACCTTGAAGCTCCAAGTTAATGGTGCTTAAGTGCATTGTGATATTATCGATGCCAAATCAGTCAGCCATTTTTCCTTTTCAACATCTTTCGTCTAGAAAAGCTGTTATTTCGGGCATCAATTCTTGAAACCTTTCGAGGAATTTTCCGCGACTCAACCACCTGACGTTGGTGTGAAGAACTAAATCAGTGTGTTCTGCTGACTCCCTATCTTCCAACTGGTACTTAAAGAGCCGCCGATGCAAGCTACGTACACGGAGGGAATTCACAATTTTTGTTGCAATGCCCATAATTTCCTCCGTGTTTAAAACTTTTGAACGCAAAACTTGTTGATGTATGGAATGGAACACAACCGTTTTTATTTCCAGTCTTTGCTGGTGCTCCATCGGTTGTAATACACACTAATTTATATAATGGTAACTTGTAGTTTTTCACAAAATTGAAGAAAAGGTGATATATATCTTCGCCACATGTCTTCCCCTTCAGAGGAATCACTGTCAAAAACCCTTCCTTAGTCAACATTTCATTGAATACCATCCGAATAAAAATACACAGCAGGGCAGTGTGTGTCATATTGGTGGATTCGTCGAACTGCGAAGAAAAGTATGTAAATTTCATGATATCATGTTTTAGTTTATCTGCCATGTCCTGACTCATGACTTCAATGCGCCATGTGACAGTCGGACGTGATAACTGAAGTTCTCTAATATCAGACATGGTTTCTGTTTTATTTTTAAAATCTCCAAATAAAGTTTCACCCGCTTCAATAAATGCTTCCTTCGCAACCGATCCATCTTCGAATGGCTTCTTGTGTTTTGAGAATATTTGAGATATTTCAAATGACGCGATCGTAGCAGCTTTTGATTGTTTGGCGGGTCTTGTGAACATGGTTTGTTCTTTTTTCAAACAAGATATCGAATCACGTACTTTTCGTTTTCTTAATTCACTCGGTGGCGGAAAATTCTTTTCATAGTTCTTATGAACCGTTTATGATGCTTCTCTAAGTTACCACGCTTTGGTATTGCAATTGACAAATGAAAAATGAGACAAATGCGCTTATCCTTCACCATACAAAAGAAAAATTGTTTCTCCAATCGTTATTAAAATGATACGCTTCAGATTCCTGCAGGCGCAACATTTATATCGGCGTGAACAAAAGTCTCGAATGTTCTCTTCAAACGCGCCGCCCGAAACTTCTAGAAAAGCGACAAGAATAAAAAACGCGGCTTTTCTTTAACAAGTGCCGCGCGTTCCTTTGATAAAGCCGCATTTTGCCGCTAGCAGAGTGTTATTTTATTACGTAATAAATTTTTGTAGTTTAGTTACACACTCATTAAAATTTTTTTTCTTCTCGAGATCTACTCAAAATGTACCAGCGGTCGACCGTTTGAGCAACCCTGTTATAGAGGATACGTTCCTAGGTGACAAAATAAAAAATAAATATATAAAAAAATCAGTTTACATAATTGAAATTTTCGACCATATTGATTCAAGCTTTGTTAATGGTTCAAAGAATTCTGTAATTTTTCTTGATAGGTTGTTTTTGAAAGCTCTTCTAATTCATACTGATATTCAGCGGTGACTCTTACAAATTGGACTTCATTCCATAGACGGATCAATTTTTATAAAGGGATCACAAAGCTCATTTACCACTCTCAAACCTTCAATAATATGTTTCAATTGGAATGTCACGTTTTCAGTGCTTGTTGAAGGCTCGTATGCAATAAGCTTTGAATGAATTCAACATTTCCTCCAAGTCGGTTTCTGTCAAATTTTCATCTTGCGATTCAAGCAACTCCTGAATGTCACTTGATTTTATCTGTTCGAACCCATCTCGTCCTATTCCATTCGCTATTTCGGCTATGTTTGTAGTTAAAGTTTGAATTTGATCAGATTTTACGTCATTTTCCGCAGTCAGAACAAGCCACAGTTTTTTTCCCGAATGATTTCAATGTGCATAGACAGTGCTGGGAAGTACTCGAGTACAGTAACTAATTACTTTTAGTGTACTCAGTATTTTTTATTTATTTGTCGAGTATTTACAATGTTGGCAGTCGGCAGTCGCCTCAAGAATTCGTAGCAACTGGTTGGCGTTGCATCGCTTTTCACGAGTTCCTCTTTTACTTTACTATTACTACTTTACTTTACTATTGCTCGATCTAGTAGGCATAGGCTGCTTACTCTTTGCAGCAAATTGGTCATAACTTATTTCAGAGAAACAGAAATCCATTACCTGGAAGAATATGACGAAGTTATGGCACCATTAGCGTCTACTCTAGATTTTCTTCAAGGAAAAAAATATACTTTATGAATTGACTAAAAAGGTCGCTTTATTTAAACATTCTGTTTGTTCACATTCTCAAAAACACCGACCGCGGCAAAGGCGGCTTATGACAAAGGCAATTCCGAACCAATGCAGCGGCGATAACATTCAGAAGCATACTTAAGGCGTAGTAGTAATAAGGTCTATTTTACTTTTTTATTAATCCATTTGACGACGTGTTTAAAAAGGATGCCGAATCCTATTCATAAATACATATGAATGTACCGATTAGATCTGCGAATAGAGAAATCTACAACCGCATTTTTATATCCGCGAATAGTGAAAACACAAATGTAGGAGCTTTTACAGTGATAAACTCTCATTGATAAATATTGTAGTTGCAAAATTGTATTAAACCAGATGACTTCAAATTTCATTGCTCAACTGTCCGATAAATATTTCCAGACATTGAACTTCATTATTCCATTCACAAAATCGTATCTACTCTACTTCTTCCTATTATAAAAATGATTTCGGCATAAGCGATAATGAATAATTCATACAATACTTAAGCTAATGATTCAACTGAATGAATATCAAAATTGTATCCTAATCAAGTGAAATTTATGATAAGAATGAAAACAATATTTGTTTTGAGATTTTGGCACCATCTAGTTGATAATGGGATAATGTTATTTGCATTATTTATGTCCATTATCATTTATGTAAATCAAAATCGTTACCGCCGCAGCCATCGCATTTAGTTATGCTTAATGATGGATTTGAAATGATTTGAATCGCGTAATTTCCAATAAATCTGTTTTTTATTACCGGTCTATCAATTTCCTCCATGAAATGGTCATAATTGAATATTTAATTGTGAATTCTCATCGAACTTGATGAACTAATAAGGAAGACGGAATAGAAAATGTATTTTATTTGGAGTCACGGAAGTGCCTCACCAAACGATCAGAACATACAGAGTGGGGCATAATGGAAGGACGTTTTTGGAACGGGTAGTTCACGTAACGGTGAGTGAGTGAGTAGAGTTGAGCAGCTAAGGTCATTCGTCAAGAGAGCACCGTGCATTCGCTTTCGCCAGCGCTTCAGTTCCAAAACGTGACACAATCATCCGATAGGTACAGAAGTTAAGAACGACTGCATCAGCAATGAATCCAAAACCTCAAGATCGTCCCCGAAGTGTAAGGACACCATCTTCCGTGGAAAGAGTGAGACATGTTGTAATTCGAAGCCCAGAAGGCTCCGTCCGAAAACGAGCTGCAGCGCTCAAAATGAGTAGTCGAAATGTTCGCAGAATTTTACACCAAGACCTCCGCTTTCATCCCTATAAGCTCATGGTTGTCCAGCACCTGAATGGAGGAGATTTTTCACAAGGCCATCAGTTTGACGAGATAATGCAAATAATTATCGTTGATGAAAATGAACCAGTGATAATGATGAGTGATGAGGCTCCTTCTCATTCGAGCGGTTCGGTTAATAAACAATACGGTTCAGAGGTGTGCGCACATATCTCGAAACCGGTTGTTGTGGTGGTGCACGTCTGTTTGCCTAGTGATGTGATTTTTATTTTGGTGGATGTATACGAGACAAGAATATATATAAGATGAGGGGATGGTAAATATCTTGAGATTTTTAAATAATGCCCTGCACCTTGTGGTCCATGGAACTCCACCCAATACTCGTATTGCTCTTTTCTGTTTCAGGAAAACAGGATGTGCATCTGAAGAGTAGTAAGTGAGCAATGCTTCCTGAGTTCCTATCAGTTGCTTGATTCTGCGATTCGTAAAAATTGCACTAGCCAGTTTTTTGCTTATGGTATTGATGTGATAAGTCCATGAGAGTGAAACCGAGCAAAGACAGTTGTTTCAACCAGGTTTGTATTTACTTGTAATTAATAAACTTTGCGTTTTTTCCTTATTAAGTATCAAGTCGTTCGCTTGAAGCCAATGATTTGCGTTTTCCACCAATGCACGAGAACTTTCCTCTATTTAGTAATTGTCTCTTCCAGTACATAGCAAGTTTGTATCATCTACGGAAATAAAAGTTTTAATGCCATCAGGAAACTCGTTGATGTAAAGTATAAATAAGATGTGCCCCAATATGGATCCTTGGGTAACGCCAGACGTGATTCCTCTCTTTTCAGATCTTCGTTTATTGAAATCAACGACCCTGAAACCGTAGTCCATGAGAGTGAAACCGAGCAAAGACAGTTGTTTCAACCAGGTTTGTATTTACTTGTAATTAATAAACTTTGCGTTTTTTCCTTATTAAGTATCAAGTCGTTCGCTTGAAGCCAATGATTTGCGTTTTCCACCAATGCACGAGAACTTTCCTCTATTTAGTAATTGTCTCTTTCAGTACATAGCAAGTTTGTATCATCTACGGAAATAAAAGTTTTTATGCCATCAGGAAACTCGTTGATGTAAAGTATAAATAAGATGTGCCCCAATATGGATCCTTGGGTAACGCCAGACGTGATTCCTCTCTTTTCAGATCTTCGTTTATTGAAATCAACGACCCTGAAACCGTAGAAGTCCAGTTTATCCAAAAAGCTTTGAATGGTTCACACAGTCGAACGCCTTAGCCAAGTCCAAGTCAAGTGAGTATAGCCTCCTTTACTTCATCGAATGATTATAGAATATTCTCTTCAATTTCAATCAAAGGCGTTATTGTTGATTTATTTATCCTAAAGCCATGCTGGTGCCTACAAAGGATAGATTTACTGTTCATAAAACTTAAGAATCGGTCTTTTGTGATAGCTTCAAAAATCTTCGAAATCGAGGGCAATATAGGTTGGTAGTTCCTACAGTCATCTTTGGCATTCTTTTTAGGAATTGAAACAACCCTGCCTATTTACAGTTTTTCGGGAAACACTCCTACCAAGCATTTGTTCATTATGATACTGAGAGGTTTAGATATTTGCCCAATCACCAATTTTATTAAGTTGACAGAACTGCCGGTATTGGACAGCAGAAAACCCCCGCGAACTGCATCAATACCCACTTCATAGTCAGAAAGTCACCGTTTGGTGCGGCTTGAGCCGTATTGGGATAATTGGACCGAATTTTTACGAGCATGAGGGAAGGACATGTTATGTTTTCATGCTAAAGAACTTTTTTATCCCAGACTTGCGACGAGGAAGAATGAACAGAAGAAATGTTTGGTTACAACAGGATGGTGCCTCGGCACATACAGCCTGACCCTCAATGGAAGTTGTGCGTCGTTATTTTTCCTGGTCATGTAATCCCTCGTTTTGCTTGCCGTGGCTCCCTCATTCCCCAGATCTCACTGCTTGTGATTATTTTTTGTGGAGAAACCTAAAGACTGAGGTCTACATCGATAAACCTCGAAAACTGCCAGAGTTAAAAGAAGCAATCACAAAAGAAGTTATGGCAATCGGCACCGATTTGTTAAAGCGGATGATGCAGAACATTGAGAATCGATTACAGCTATGCATTGCGGAACACGAACGTCATCTGGCTTATCTCATTTTCAGAACATGATTCTTTTCGTTTTTTCTACACTAATTGGTATCATTTAAGCTTTCATTTTACGTAATTAAAAATATTCAACGTTGAAAAACAGCTGAGTTATTCTCATTTCAAAAACGCCCTTTCCTTACGCCCCACCCTGTACAACCACGTTTTCAATCTTGCTTCAATTTCTTTATAGACAAACCTGAAAATCTGAACTTTCAGTAACCGAGAGAAATTACGTATACCAGGTTGTTCAATAAGTTTTGTCGTTCGATAAGAAAAACACAATGTTATGGTTCAAAATACACTATATTATTCAGTATAATCTCCCTGAACATTAATACACTTGCTCCAACGATCCTCCAATCTGTGGATCCCATCCCTGAAGTGAGAATCCGGAAGGTCTGCAAAATACGCTTCAACAGCCGTTATGACCTCTTCATTTGATGAATAACGCTTGCCACGCATGAATTTTTTGAGATCTGGAAACAAATGGAAGTCGCTGGGGGCCAAATCTGGTGAATACGGTGGATGCTCCAACAATTCGAACTTAGTTCATGGATTTTACCAAATTTCAAAATGCTCTTGTGACACGGTGCATTGTTCTGATGAAAAAGAATTTTTTTCTTCTGCAAACCGGGTCTTTTTCACGAATTTTTTCCTACAACTCGTCCAAAAGGTTGCAATAATATTCAGAATTGATTGTTTTACCAGTTTGCAAGTAATCCACAAACAAAATCCCTTTCGCATCCCAAAAAACTGATGCCATAACCTTCTTGGCCGATTTCCGGACACGAACTCGTTTCGAAGCCGAACAACCAGGTTCACACCACTCTTTAGCCTCTCGTTTTGATTTAGAATCATGGTGATAGACCCAAGTCTCATCCATAGTGATGAATCGACGCACAAAATCCACTTTATCCTTTTTAAAACGCTCCAAATGTTGCTGAGAAAGTCGCATTCGAATGTGTTTTTGTTCCATTGTTAGCAAATGCGGCACCCATTGTGCACACAGCTTTCTAGAACCCAAAATTTCAATTAAAATATGGCTCGCACTGCCTAATGAGATGTGTAGAGCCTCCACTGAATCCCTCTCAGTCAATCGACGATCTTCCAAAACCATATCCTGTATTTTGGCTATGATTTATGGTGTTGGTACGCTTTTTGGACGTCCTTCACGTGGATCGTCTTCAAGGCTTGTACGTTCAAATTCAGCAAACCATCTTTCTACTGTTCTAATTGTAGATGAACAATCATTTTACACTCTTAACATTCGTTCGTGAATTTATTTTGGTGCTACACCTTCCAAAAATAGGAATTTTATCACTCCAAGATATTCAATTTTTTCCATTGTACAAAAATACTGTGACACGGCGACACTAAATGGCTTGTAAACAGAGAATGAATTGACAGATTGAAATGAACCTTCACATGCGTTCATATGAAGAGTGTACCGACAAAACAAAAACAAATTTGGACTAGTAGCAACGCCCTCTCTTATCGAACGACAAAACTTGTTCAACAACCTGGTCTATGAAGGGTTTTTCAATATGGACGACGTATTTTGTTTTCGACATTTCCCGAATAAGAGTGAAGTTGGCTTTGCAATTATTTCACATGTCTAAACGTCAATCTACGGCACTGAAGTGTGCGCTTCAACAACGTTTGCAAATTAGGTCCAGCGTATTCACCGACGCTTCCGCATCCGCGGCGGGCATTTGAACAAAGTCATATTCAATTTTCAATAGCATCGATTGTACTTTGAAATAAAATTCGTTTCTAAACGACCATCACTGAATGTAATAATTCTGAAATCATTTTCAATAATAGAATTTAAACATTCGCACTCTTTAGTTTTAATGAATTTTTAACACTCAACTTCTATGTTTTTTCATGTATTTTCATCCTCTAACTCAGGGGTGCTCGAGAAGAAAAAAAATTTTAATAAGTAGATAACTAAACTACAAAAATTTATGACGTAATGAAATAACACTCTGCTAGCGGCAAAAAGCGGCTTTATCAAAGGAACACGCGGTACTTGTCAAAGAGAAGCCGCGTTTCTTATTCTTGCCGCTTTTCTAGAAATTTCGGGCGGCGCGTTTGACGGGAACATTCGAGACTTTCGTTCACGCCGATATAAATGTTGCAACTGCAGGAATTGGAGTCACTCTGAATTGTAACTTGAACGTCGATACAAAGTTTATTATTAAGTAATACAAAATGAGTGCAGCGAAGAAATCGAAAACGTATCATTTTAATAACGATTGGGAGGAAGAATGTTTATTTTGTATGGTGAAGGATATGTGCATTTGTCTTATTTGTCGTGCGGCAGTTGCAATACCTAAGCTTGGTAACTGAGAGATGCATCATAAAACGGTTCATAAAAATTTTCCGCCACAAAGGTAATTAAGAAAACGAAAAGTACGTGATTTGATATCTTGTTAGAAGAAAGAACAAACCATGTTCACAAGACCAGCCAAACAATCGAAAGCTGGTACGATTTCATCATTTAAAATATCTCATATATTGGCGAAACACACACCATTCGCTCAGCTGTATATTTTCATTCGTATGGTAATCGGTTGTTTATAGGTCGTAAGCATAAATCCACATCTCAACTCCTGTAATAATGCATTTCATTCTATCCTTATAGTCAGAAAGTATTGTTTACTACACTTGAACGTTCTTCCATAATTCAACGTTTTCGGTACCAATCGAAATTTGACGAGTCTGAGGTCTATAACATCCTCCAAAATGTTATTGACTGATCTTCACCATGGCCATCAAAATCTCTAATTATTAATTCAAGATTGGTAAGCACCAAATCTTCGTCGGTTGAGGTTGATGGTCGACCGAGGACGCCCTTCGTGTTCTATACGTTCTCAACCATTTTGGAACTCATTATACCACTTGTAAACATTGTTTTCGACATAGCTTCATCACCATAGGCTTTTTGCAACATCCTCAATAAATTATCAGCAGAAAATCCATTACGCAAATAAAATTTAATGCAAATTATTTGCTCAACAATTTCAGACATTGAAAAAATATTTTGAAGTGAACCTTGGCACAGATATTAAAGACTGTCCTACCAACTTAAAAATAACGGCACTGCCCCAAACCCATTTACGCGCGCAGTTTAAAGTCAAATGTCATCTTACTTTTTGAACACAGTAGAATATCAAATAAGAAATGATAAAGAAGGTGATTATTATCGCATTGATCCCTGGCAGTGAAACTTGGAGCCTCACAAAGAAGGAAAATTAATAGGTACGTCAGAAATGAAATTTCTGGGGAAAATAGTGGAACAACAAGAAGAGATAATGAAAGGATCAAAATATTCAGGACAAAAAATTCAAAGAAACGGATATTGGCGAAAATATAAGATATATAATTCGGATATGCAAAGACGAGAGAGAGGCTTGTCAAAAGCACATACCAGGTATGAGTCCAGAGGCCAAATAAGAGAGGTAGACCCAGAAAAACTTGGGATGAAGAAGTACAGGAAGCAGCCGGAATCATGAACATTGGGTGGTGAGACATTAAACATTTGGCACAAAATAGGAAGGAATGGAAAGGCCTAATCAATTCGAAGCAACAGTCTTTCACCTAACGCTAAAAAGACTCAGAAATAAATAACTAAGGATATTTAGGTCCATGAAAATAATTTAGTATTGAAGCTGAGATTCTAAAACGATTCCAGTAGATTTAGTGGTTGCTAAAAGTCATATTGTCACAAAATGTCAAATAAGTCAGTTCAGTTAAGGCTGATTTGAACAAACTCAGGTTATTTCTGTTAAACGTATTGAAAATTGATGGAAAATATAGGGCGTCGCATTAAAAAAAACAACTCTAATATATATATATATATATATATATATATATATATATATATATATATATATATATATATATATATATAGGGGTTTTACCCCGACGAGTTGCCCATATATCTGTTCATGCAATCAAACTGATTTCATGAAAAATATAAATCCACCACCCGGTAATTAATACCATTGCCAGGCAATGATTATAATCAAAACATATCCTGGAGTAATTATATATTAGGATAACGTTAAATGTTATGAGAATATATCAATCTACCAGAATATATACATACTATAGCATCATCAGACAATGATATCAATGTACCAACGAGTAGTGTCAGAGGCTTTCTCCCGGAAAAATCCAGTGTACGGACCTTAGTCAAGTAACACTGAATGTTACTCATTAATAGTTTCCTTTGTGTGAAGTGGTGAACGATCGAATAGAATACTGCTCTGAATATAAATATGACAAAATTGTCAGTTAATTATATTACATTTATATAAACAAATAAATAAAATATGAAATGAGATTCTGCGCAGTATAAACTAAAGAGAAAACCTATGACTCTACCTCATTATTATTTGCGGAAAGAAACCTACGAAGAATATTACAAGATTTGATAACTGTTATCTTTTGTAACTGTTCAAACAAATTTTTCTTCAGACCCAAAATCTCAATACTTTTGTGAAGATTTCTAGGAATAACGCCTGTTGTAGAAATAATAATCGGTAGAATAAATATTTTCTTCATTTTCCACATTTTTTAATCTCGTCGCCAAGCATCATATATTTAGAAAATTTTTTCATTGTATTTATTTTGTATATTATGTGTGTCGGGTATAGCAATATCAATTATATATGTTATTTGATTCTGTTTATCATTAAGAACGATATCTGGTCTATTGTGTTTTACAACTCTGTTGCACAGAATTGTTTTATCAAAATAAAGTTTATATTTGTCATTTTCACAAATAATCTCAGGTTCTTTTTTTGAATTTTTTTTTCTTTTGGGAATTAGGTCTTGTTTAATTCCTAGATTGAAGTGAATAATATTAGCGACGGCATTATGTCTTTCTAAATAATCTGTTGAAGCAAGGACTGAGCAAGATGATAATATATGAAAAACTGTTTCTGAAGAACAGAAACATCTACGGCAAGAATCATCTATATTTTGTTTGATGATATGTTTTCTATAATTCCTTGTGAAAACAACCTGGTCCTGGATCGCAATTGCCAAGCCTTCTGTTTCAGCAAACAATTCTCCAGATACTAACCATTTATTCGATGCAATTTCATCAATATAATCGTTTTTCAATTCTTTAGGTGCTTTCCGTGTATTATATATATATATATATATATATATATATATATATATATATATATATATATATATATATATATATATATATATATATATATATATATCTTTTGAAAAGCGAGGATTTACCAAAATTTGAATAATTGTATTTACAATAAGTGGTTATATCTATAATTTTGGTGTGTGTCAGAAAAAACACAAGTGTGAGCTCAGGAAATGTAACAGGGGAACCATACTATCTTGTATATGATTCAATAAACGAGTGAAAAAACCTGAGGAAAAACCTCGTTTCCCTGTCGCTATTGCACTAGCAATAGCTTGTCTGTTTATGATGTGTTAGTGTCGTGTGTACATAAAGAGTACCAAAGATTTTTCTGCTTAGCCGCTTCATTCACTCATGATTACCAAAAACAAGGGTGAAAGGAAGGGGGTTTGGGACAGGAATCTGTAACAATGGAAAAAGAAAACCAGCAGAAAAATGTTTCAACAATCAAACTTCTTATATGTCTAAACAAATCTGAGAAAAGATTTCACATAGCAGCAAGGTCATGAAAGGGACTAAGGAGATAATAAGAAAATACATAACCTGCAATATTTCCTCAAATTCCATCTCTGTTTGACCGAGAGAGCCCCGATGGCCCGGTTCAGTCTTCCAAGTGATGCCGATTATGATCTATAGATGTTTTAGAATCATTATGGACCCAATAATCTGGGTTGACATCGCCCATATATAATTTTTTCGTGGAAACTTGTTTAATATAAAGAAAAATTTGCGAAAAAATTTCGACAGTTCGAAAAATATGACAAATGTCATATATGAATATATGTAATGGAACACCCTGTACATTTGAAAACAATTTTGGGACATGTAGCAAATTAGCACTAAATTTTTTTATATATAACTTCTTCAATATATTCAACAGGAAAGGTTAGGAAACGATTACGCTTTTAGTGGACAGCCGGTATATTGTGATGCTTTAATGGTCTGAATTAATTAAACATTTGACCAAACAGTACGAAATCTCAATTTTTTCCTCGATTGAACATTTCCTTGGCCCTCCTTGAGCTACCCTAACTTTTAACGATCTTTCTCGACCCTCTAGATTGTGGACAACGTTGTAACAAGACAAATAGTCAAGTGATAAAGTTATTAGTTGTATTAATGAAATTTCGCTATATTTACTGCCGCACCAATTGATCGTTTACTCAAATGATATCCATCTTCAATGTCCAATCTATCTAACTGGTCTATTTAAAGAATAGTGATGTTCAGCTGCAGATATACGAGAGAGCCTGACGAGAATATAGCCCACGAAACGCCCACAACAAAAATTCCTGAAAACCAAATACATAAATCTTACAGAATGCGCGACACATTCTAGCCGATAAGTATTGAGTGCTTCGCCGAGAGGCAATCGACGAAATTAGGAGACGAAGAGAATATTTTGGCCACGGACCGTGATTTCAATATTAGTTTTGAAGTAGACAAAACAATCTTTTCATTTTAAATGTGGATTTATCGTAATGAAAAATATGTGTTCTTCATGAAACAGTACAAAAACTAGAACTGATATATGGAGTTGTTTAATTTAAACCCTTTATTATGACCTTAATGAAAAGCTTATACCAGATGTAACTGGAAAGAGGCTCGCCCCTAAAACTTTTTCCTTTCCAATATTTCTCAATGAAACTTTTTGAAATTGATTAAAAATTTACTTCAAGTTGAATGGCACTGACAGTTCATCTGAAACGCTTCCGGTTTCACCGGAAATGCGCCAAAGTTTCAATTTTCAAATGGCTCACCCTGTATATTTTTTGGGAAATCGAATGAAACTCTCTTTGTCTATACATTCAGTACATTTAAAGATGTATTTGCCGAATTTTTAAATCATTCTTGATAAATTTGTTCTCAAGTCTAGATGGCTATGACGACTCTGCTGGTTCTAAAATTGTAATGCACACAAAGCATAAACGCAAAACCTTAGCTTTATTTTGGCATGACGCACATACTCATCATCGTACATTCCAGATGAATAAAAATTTAACAAAAGACATAAATAACGCAAAATACACAAATGGACCATAGATGGAATGTCATCAAATCAATTGAGCATAACTTCACAACAGGTTTTCGAAGAGACCCCCATTCTGTGCCTGACACAGCCTATTGCGACGAATGGTAGCCCGTACAACATTATCCATTTGATTTGGAAAAATTTCATTTATTGCTCCCCGAACTCTATTCTCTAAATCCTCTCGATTTTCTGAAGCAGTTCTATAAACACGATTTTTTACATGGGCCCACAAAAAAAATCTAATGGGGACAAGTCGGGCGATCGAGCTGGCCATCTTGTCGGGGCGTTGGTGCCTATCCACCTTTCATTTAAATTATTATTTAGGTATTGAACAACTTCCCTGCAGTTGTGCGCTGGTGCTCCATCTTGTTGGAAAATTAAGTTATTAGCAATAGCCAGTGGTGAACCATCAATCAGATCGCTTATTTCGTTTTGTAAAAATCCTAAATACCTTTCCCCTGTTAATGGTCCATCAAAAATGATTGGACCTATGAGATGTCGCCCTACCATTGCCATCCATACATTAAACCAAAATCGCTCCTGGAAATTACCCTCACATACTGAATGCTCGTTTTCGTGGGCCCAATAGCACGTATTGTTTCTATTGAACATTCCGTTGTTAGTAAATCGAGATTCATCCGAATATAATATTTTATAAGGATACCTTGGATCCATTTCCATATTTTGAAGAAACTGGTTGCAATAATCTAATCTTCGGCCATTATCATTTTCATAAAGGTGTTGATGAAGATTGTATTTGAAAGAGCGAAATTTATGCTTCTTAAGAGTTCTCCATACACTTTCTTGACTTATCCCTATTTCTTGTGCGATTTCTCTGGTACATGCCGTACAATTCAAATTAATGTACGCTAATACATCAATTTCAGAATTTTCGCTTACTATGAAATTTTGATTATCTGCAACAACCGGTTGCTGACGAAACTCCACTTCCAGTTTTGGAAAATAGTGCCTTGAAGGATGTTGCCGTTCTGGAAAGCATTCAGCGTATAAAATTGCTGATGCTGTAGAGTTTTTTCGGCATTCGCCATAAATGAGTAGCATATCTACTTTGTCATTCTGTATGTACAGCATTTCGTCCGTTTTTCTGCCGTGAAAATTCAAAAACTCTGAACAATTTATACCAACTCACCGATTCAGATGCAACACAATCTTATCTTATGACATTTAAAATTGAATACAAAAAGTTTTATGATCTGGGATCTATCTGTGATAGGATTTCAATGCATTTCCAAAGCACTTCAGATAATGAGTTGAAAAACGAATATTATACTATGTCCAGGATTACGAATGGAAATTTTCAACGAAAAATTATCAATTGGGTATCAAAATATTCGTAAAAATATTCTGCGTATCATAGTGCTAATGAGCCTCTATTATACCTTGCGGAAATAAGATTTTTTTTTAAAGAAACAATGTTGGGAATGTTAAGAAGCCAATAACAGAAGGAATTCTACAGTTTCAGTGATGAATCCAAATGTACTCGATTTCGGGATAAATCACGCAGTTTTTTGTCGTCATAGCCACCTTAACTTGAAAACAAATTTATCAAAAAAAAATTAAAAATTCGGCAAATTTGTCTTAAAATATGCTGAATGTATAGAAAAAGAGAGTTTTATTCGATTTCTCAAAAAATATACATATACATTTGAAAAATCGAAACTTTGGCTAATTTCCTTTGAAACCGGAAACGTTTCAGATAGACTGTCAGTGCCATTCAAGTTGAAATAAATTTTTAATTAAGTTCAGAAAATTTCATTGAAAAATATTGGACAGAAAAAAAGTTATAGGGGCGAGCCTGCTTCCAGTTACACCCGGTATACACCCCTCATTCCAAAAGTAACAGAACTGCTTCAAAAAACATTACTACTAGAGCCATCTGCTGTAATATTGTACCCGTCAATAACTTAGTACTTCATTGACAGCTGTTTAAATTTTCATATATAATTCTATCAATTACCACGAATCGGGACATAACTAGCATCTTAGGAGATTTCAATTCAAAGATTAGATTAGAAAGGAAAGATCAGGAAATGTTGTAGGAGGCTATGGATTAGGCTCCAGGAATGCTAGAGGTGGCCAACTTGTACAGTTCTGTCAAGAATGGAACTTAATATTGACGAACACATGTTTCAGCTACCTCTAAGAAGGTTTTACACTTGGAGGTCGCCTCAAGATGCTCCAGACAATATAGTGCGAAATAAAATCGACTTCATATCCATCAACAGTCGCTATCGTAATGCGGTAAAATGCGTTTAAACATACACAGGAGCTGGTATAAAATCAGACCATAATGTCTTAGTTGGAAAATTTCACGTGAAACTCGAAAAACCTGACACCCTCAAAAATCTAAGAAATTTGACACCGACAGTTCGAAAGAATCAGAAATTAGGGAGAAATGTACGACAGCTATGAAACCGTTAGATAAAGTGGAGGATATTTGGACCATCTTCAAAAACGTCGTTGAGAATACAGCGATACAGCAGATAGGACATAGAAAGAATGAAAAGAAGCACGAGTGGATGACAAATGAAATTCTTCAACTTATGAAAAGGAGACGAGAAAGCAAAGGGAAGTCGGATTATAAAAACATTCAGCGACCATCAAAAGAAAAACAACCCAGGCGACAGAACTGTGGCTTAACAACAAATGTGGAGAAATTGAGGAGCTTGAGGATAAACATGACAACTTCAACCTGCAGAAAAAGATCAGAGAAATGGTAGGACCAAAACAACCTCATAGTGTCCCTAGACTATTAGATAAAAATGACAGGCTAGCTAAATATTTGGATATCCTATATAAGTTAGGTGTTTAGTGATCAGCGTTCGATAATATCTGAGGAAAAGTTGATGTTGGAGGGACCAGAGATACTCAAAGAAGAACTGAGGAAAGCCATCAATCAGACAAAAATGGCAAAGATGTAAGTCTTGATGAGGTACCATCGACGTGCGACACATTCTAGCCAATAAGTATTGAGTGCTTCGCCGAGAGTTAATCGACGAAATTAGGAGGCGAAGAGAAAATTTTGGCCACTGACGGATTTCTATATTAATTTTGAAGTAGACAAAACAATCGTTCAAGATACATCGTAATCAAAAATATGCGTTCTTTATGAAACAGTACAAAAACTAAAACTGATATATTGAATTGTTTAATTTGAACACTTTATTATAAATTTAATGAAAAGCTTATATACAACCTTCATTCCAAAAGTAACAGTAGTTTCCGACATATTGGGACCAGAAAATATGCAATTTTATAGGAAAGCAGTTTTTCTGAAGCAACCTACCGCGCAGGGGCGCCAAAGAGGGGTTGAGTTGTTTCTACATTTCTTTTCAAAACTGCAACGAAAGTTTCAATAATATTCTTTGGGCCAAGATACCAAAGAGAACATTCGTTGCCATCAATACCCTAAAGCTTAGTTGGTGTATTCATACAAGTCATATCTTTCAACGAAGAACATCTGGGAAAATGGAAAATTTTTTCTGAATTCACGCCTGGTCATTTTTTCTGCAGTTTTGCAAGGAAAAGGACATTAGAAGAATGAAAAAATCGCGGAATGTAGCTTTGGAATTGTCGAAAGAAGCAAGGCAGCAGAGACCACGAGCACTGAAACTTCTGAAAGACCATTGGGAGGAGCAAGAAGCGGAGAATCCATCTTTTTTTTTCCATAAGACTAGGCAGAATAATTTAAAAAAAAATAATCAGAAAAACGAATTTTTGGTCATTTTTTGCTGTCGAATTTCGATATTCCTAATCGGAAAAATCCGTCCCCTAATTTGGTCCTTTCAGATCGACTTCGCAAAACGACAAAAACAACTTTTCCGTACTGTGTCGTGA
This sequence comes from Cryptolaemus montrouzieri, assembly GCA_013387265.2. Lineage (NCBI taxonomy): Eukaryota > Metazoa > Arthropoda > Insecta > Coleoptera > Coccinellidae > Cryptolaemus > Cryptolaemus montrouzieri. The sequence goes on from JABFTP020000165.1 coordinate 5,733,371, forward strand.
CAGGACCTACTCGCATCCTGCGAAATTGACGTTTTCGAGATAGGATTTTCCGCGAAATCCTCCGTTAACATATATTGCGCTACTTTCCTTTTCAGAAATTGTATGCATTCCTTTCCGAAATCCAAGTTCTAATCGATAACTTAACGTTCGAAGTAATCTCCTCTAGAAAACTAACTGGCTTGATAGCTCGACAAAAGTCCAGCTGCCAAAATCAAGTTTTTTTTCCATTCGTCCTACTTATATGTGGTTTCCGGGGAATATGAATCGCGTATCGAAAGATTAGTGCATATCGAATTTGGGTCACCCTATACATCAAATAAATTTCCCTGAAAGTTCACAATGAAACAAAATGTAATATCTGTTGCATTCAACCAATCTTTTCAAACTCAAAAATTCTCAATAACAGTAATAATTCAAAAATTCTCACCCTAGATAACCACCGTTTAAAATTCATCGGTACAATATTGTCCGATAAGGCAACAAGGCAAGAGTATCATGAATACGACGAGACACTTGATAACAACGTCGCGTCGTTCAATAGACTACCGATTATCACAATAAACATCCCTATTCCAATAAATCTATCAGCAAGTGCGCAGACATTTGCGCCCTCGCAAAAACATCAAATAAATCATCTCGATGCAACAACCGTTGGTATAGTTTGATTGGTACAAGTAAGAGACAATTCAGAAGATAAGAATCTCTCAGAATGTTTCTTTTTTTTTTTGTTATAGCAAAGAGATGCAAGTTAGTGCTTATCCATTTTCCCTGGACCTTACAGATTTGAACTAATCTACTTAAAACATTTAATCTACCAAATATAAAGATATGAACCACAAAAACTCAAAAGGACAATCCTGGAGATTCCTTGCCTTTCCGGGACTCGAACCAAAGGCCACATAATACAAAATCAAATTCTTACTTAGGTTAACACGTTTGCATTCATGTGGCAAAACGGCAATAGCCGTCCAAAACGCAACGGTCGTTTTTAGACACTATAACTGTAGCGGCACAAATGTGCTTTTACTAGCATACAGTGATGATTCTCCCTCTCGAACTCGATTTTCGAGATAAACTCATTGATGAAAACGGATTTCACCTATCTTTCTCAGTTTTCGATTTGTGATGATATCTCGAATACTATTGAAGTTGGATAAAAAATATTTCTCGATTTTCTGAATGAGCCACTATTGATAAGATTCTCTTTCATTCTTCGAAAAATAGATTTATTTGGCTGGTGCCTTTCAGGATACCGATTGAAATATGTTTCGGTCGTTGCTGCTGAATCATACCCACTAAGAATATAACATTCCATCATATCGAACTTTTCATAATTTTCATAGTTATGATTTCTATTCTGCATCATGAAACAGCCAAAGTCTCTAGTGAACAAATTCTTAAATGTAATAGTTGGAACATACAACTAACAAGAAGCTATTTCGATATTCAATAAACATTTATACCTATACTGAAACTGGAATCATAAGTGTCAAACTCTAAGGCCACAATTAATTACTATGGTCTAAATCGAATCAAACCATAGAAATAACCATGGTCTTAAAAAGGATCTTTAAATTCTGTGGTTTTCAGTCAGAGAACAATATGAATCGTTGATGGTTATGCACCTAATGAATGGAATTGTAGCAATTTCAGGTGTTTCTCTGAAAAAAGGCATTGAATGCCATAATTAACTACAAGTATTATATATTTTTGAAAAGAAAAAAAAATTACTCATCCAATTGGGGAATAATTTCCTATGGTTCGTATTTGGAAAAAGAAGAATGTTTGCATTATAACTCGAAAACCGCTGAGCTAAAAAAATGTCAAACTTATTTTTATGTAACTTTGATGATGATCGAGATATAGGCAAAGGACGATTTTCCCAAAATTCGAGAAATTTTGAATAAGTCCAGAACGGAGAGAGATATCAGCAAAATTTTGGCACCACTAAACTAGTCCCTGAAAATAAGATCGGGAGAGGAGGGTTCATTTTTCTCTATCTGCAATATTTCACATAGCTGCCGTACAAATACATCGAAATTTACCCACCCTGTACATGACTTTTCGAGATTTCCTGGACACGATCTTAATCAGCAAAAATTGCTCTAAAAAATGGGCCTACTGCGAAGACTGTTCATCTACGGAGATATTATCTGATTTAATTCGAATCAGAACTGTTAGGTTAAAATTAAAAATTTGAAACTATAGATCTGCATATATAGAACTTTCTGGAGTATATATTTAATACTTTTGGAACTAAGAATTTGAGATATTGTGAATTAATATTTGAGTTGTTGATGAATGAATTTCCATGCCTTAAGGGTAATTGCACAATTTGTTTTCTTGAATCAATGTTGGAATTGTTTTTTATTTCACCTTATGCTAGCTCAATTGGAGAAAGGCGTTTAGTATTGATAGAGTTGGATACGAAAGGCGTTCAGTATATTAGGCGTATAGTATATAAGGCGTTCAGTATATTAGGCGTTTAGTGTATTAGCTGTTTAGATATAAAGAGCAATCTTAATGGGCTCACCAGTTATATTAAAAATTTCTTTAAACCATTGCCTTAGCCAAGATAATAATTAATCAATATGTTCAAAAAACTTCATTATATACTACGTATCCAATATAATACTATATAAATTACCATTCCATGCGCACCGTTCCTGTATTCGAAGAATATTTATGGAACATATGCCCTGCGAATAAAGAGCTTATACTGTAACTGCCTCGAGATAAGCTGTAGTATACAAGAAGGCTGGTCTGAGAAAGTCAAAACCTTCAAGTCATCTTCCGAACTCTGTATCTATGAAGATACTAACAATTTTCTGTTATGAGTAACTTCGTGTGTGAAGAAAGTCAAAAGTAAGGATTCGGGTCTGCAACAGAAGTTGGTGGTTTCGTTGCTATTCTGGTATAAACTCTACTTGCGTCATAGTGGGGACCTTCGACTGAACTGCCTTCAGGACAAGATTCAGCTGGCCGGTCATCCCTAACAGCTTCAACCACCTGGAAACTTGAGAATACGACGCTAAGTCTCCAGAAGCTTTGTGAACAATTGCCACAAAAGTTCAAGCACCTGAAAACTTGAGAATACGAAGCTAAGTCTCCATAAGCTTTCTGAACAATTGCCAAAAAAATTCAAGCACCTGAAAACTTGAGAATACGAAGCTAAGTCTCTATAAGCTTTCTGAACAATTGCCACAAAAGTTCAACCACCTGGAACTTTGAGAATACCAAGCTAAGTCTCCATAAGCTTTCTGAACAATTGCCACAAAAGTTCAACCACCTGGAACTTTGAGAATACCAAGCTAAGTCTCCATAAGCTTTCTGAACAATTGCCACAAAAGTTCAACCACCTGGAACTTTGAGAATACCAAGCTAAGTCTCCATAAGCTTTCTGAACCATTGCCACAAAAGTTCAACCACCTGGAACTTTGAGAATACCAAGCTAAGTCTCCATAAGCATTCTGAACAATTGCCACAAAAGTTCAACCACCTGGCACTTTGAGAATACCAAGCTAAGTCTCCATAAGCTTTCTGAACAATTGCCACAAAAGTTCAACCGCCTGCAAACTTGAGAATACGAAGCTAAGTCTCCATAAGCTTTCTGAACGATTGCTACAAAAGTTTTATCAAGTTTCGAAGAGTATTTGATAGCATTCCGACTTTTCAAAGCAAGCAACAGACAGATTGACATCGATGAAGCCTACTACATTTGTCCTGAACAGTTCCAGTGTTCGACGACGACAAAAAATATTAGCATCATATTTACCAACTGTCGAAATTTCTAACGAAAAATTTCACCATCTCACGAACCTTCGCATCTAAAACAATTGCTACGGTTTCGAAATCGAAGCAACACAGTGTATTTGTTTGATACATATCATCAAGCGGAAATCAACAATGAAAATACAATGAGTCCCACGTAGGCCACTTCGTTTCTGGCGAAAATAAAGCGAAATTATCACAGTCAGCCGCGACAACGAGATATTGAGCAATAAATAACATTTCATTTCGATTTCGAAGAAGGCGGGGGTTCGAACAAAACACGTGCGAAAGTAACAGTAATGATTTAATTAGAGGTTGTTGTACACAATGGAGATTGCGATTCGCAGATAAGGACATTGAATGGGACAAGAAAAATCGGATACAAGTGCGACATACACGCGACGAGAAAAAAATGAAGCCGAACGAAAATATTCGTATGATGAAGAAAATTATGTTCAGTCGATTTCTCTCAAATTTTGATAAACGAAGTTTGGGAATGAAGTAAGAAGACTGGCAACGTCGCTTCCGATCCGGCAACGCGTGAGATGAGGGGCTTCAAGCAGCGTCAGGTGCACATGTGATACGCCTGAAGCATGAATTTGAACTTGCTACAACAATTTGATTGTCTGTAGCGTTAGTTTTCGTGAAACAGTTTTTTCTAAAAATGAAAGACTTTAATTTTGAGAAACGGTGTACAAGTTTTACTGCAATTTTTTCGATATTTTGCATCAACATTTGCATAGGGAAAAGGTCTGTGCAAGATGGATGTCGCATTTACTAAAAATTGATTCGAAAAACAATTTCTTCCGCCAATTTGGCGCTGTATAAGCATAATCCTAGCGAATTTTTGCGTCGATTCGTTACTGTTGACGAAACTTGGCTCCACCACTACACTCCTGTAACCAAACAACAGTCTAAACAGTGGATTTGAACTTCAAAGGCAAAAACAATTTCATCAGCAAACAAGGCTATGGCAACTGTTTTTTGGGATGCAAGCGGTATTATATAAATTAATTACCTTGAAAAGAGTGAAACTATCACTGGTCAATACTACGCAGACTTATTGCAACGTTTTAGCCACGAGGTGCAAATTAAATGACCTCATTTGGCGAAGAAAATATTCTGTTTCATCACGATAACGCACCAGCGTATTCTCCGCACGTTGCCGTGGCTAAAATCTATGATCTGAAGTTCAAATTGATGCCCCACCCTCCCTTCTCTCCAGATGTAGCCCCGAGTGACTATTATCTGTTTCCTAACCTCAAAACATGGCTTGGAGGTAAGAGATTTGCTGGCAATGAAGAAGTTATCGAAGCTGTAAATGGGTATTTTGAAGAACTTGACGAATCAGCTTATAGAGATGGCATTACTAGACTTGAACACCGCTATGAGAAATGTATCAGCCTTAAAGGAGATTATGTTGGGACATGAAAAAAAATTCTTAAAAACGTTGTTTAAAAGAATTTAAGGATACTTTATGATTATTTTGCGGTGAAATGTATATAGAAGAAGACGGTAAACCAATTGAAAATTGGATTCAATGTGATATTTGTGAACAATGATGTCACGAAGATTGTTCTGCTTTTGATGGCACTCAACGGTATACCTGTGATAACTGCCGATCTCTATTTTCTACTTTTATGGCAAAGTAAAGTTTTTTTCCAGTTTATCAAAGTTATTTCTGTTTTCAGAGATTGAATCTGGGTATTCGCTTTGCCCAAGTACTGTATCCACTCTACCCGGGGTACCGGACAAAGCGAATACTATCGTACTTTCTTAAATTTTAATTGTAGCTGATTATTGTTTAAATATTATTGGCTACTGTTCTTCGTATTTGTAAGAGCAATCAATAAAGACTGATTTGTGATAATTATTTTGTACCATGACATTTGTCATATTTTTCGAACGACTGTCAAATTTTTTTTCGCAAATTTGTCTTTATATTAAACAAGTTCCACGAAGAAATAATATATGGGCGATGTCAACCCAGATTATTGGGTCCATAATGATTCTAAAACATCTATAGATCATAATCGGCATCACTTGGAAGACCTGGCCATCGGGGCTCTCTCGGTCAAACAGAGATGGAATTTGAGGAAATATCGCAGGTTATGTATTTTTTTATTATTTCCTTAGTCCCTTTCATGACCTTGTTTGCTATGTAAAATCTTTTCTTAGATTTGTTTAGACATATAAGAAGTTTGATTGTTGAAATATTTTTCTGCTGGTTTTCTTTTTCCATTGTTACAGATTCCTGTCCCAAACCCCCTTCCTTTCACCCTTGTTTTTGGAGATCATGGAAAGCAAGAGAGAATGAAGCGGCTAAGCATAAAAATCTTTGGTACTCTTTATGTACACACGACACTAACACATCATAAACAGACAAGCTATTGCTATTGCAATAGCGACAGGGAAACGAGTTTTTTCGTTAGGTTTTTTCACTCGTTCCCCTGTTACATTTCCTGAGCTCACACTTGTGTTTTTTCTGACACACCAAAGTTATAGATATAAGCACTTATTGTAAATACAAATATTCAAATTTTGTAAATCCTCTCTTTGAAAAGAATATATATATATATATATATATATATATATATATATATATATATATATATATATATATATATATATATATCCACTTTGCCAGGCCTTCCCTATAATATCACTCCTTGAGGAACTTCATGAAGGTAATCCAAAATCAGTTGTTTCGCCACAAACCATCAAGTGCGCGAAATGATACACGAGGATCGCCAGACTTGAGTCCTTGTCTTCTTCTTCTTCTTTAAATAGGACGATGTCCTGTTTTTCTGTTACAGCCCCTGCTGCGAACCGGAGCTCCAGCACTCATGCCATCGCTTTTTCGGCCTTCCTATGGGTCTTCTAGTGTTGGGTTTTTGTGTTTTTACCCACTTCGCCATACGTTCGGGGCCCATTCTGTCTACGTGATCTCTCCATAGGCGTCGACGTGCTCTTGTCCACCTACCACATCATGGACACCTAGCTCTCTTAGCGTATCCTCATTCCTTATTCTATCTCTGCGTGTAATACCTCTTATAGCTCTTAGTGTTCTCATCTCTGTTGTCCTCATTAGTTGTTTTGTTTTTGTTGTCTCAGCTCTTGCCTCAACCGCATATGTCATCACGGGTCTCACACAGGTTTTATAGATTCGGACTTTGCTTTCTGTGCTTATGTACTTATTCCGCCAGATTACATCTCTCAGGAAGCCAGATATTCTCGATGCTTTCATTGTCTGCTGTTTTGCTTCTTGTAATAGTTGCCTATCGCTCGATACTTCTACTCCTAGGTATTTAAAGTGTGAAACTTGCTCTATTATATGGTCGTTCACTACTAGTTTGCATCTAATTGGATCTTTCGCTATTACGATCGATTGGGTTTTCTGTGTTGATATTACCATGTTATATTTTTCTGCTGTTACTTTGAACTTTTGTAGTAGGCGTTGTAGGTCGTCCTCATTCTCGGCTATCAGTAAAGCATCATCTGCGTAGCACAGTATTCTCATAGGTTTGTTACCCATCCTATAGCCTTGATTCATTTGGTTAACACCTGCTATTATTTCATCCATGATTAAATTAAATAGACATGGGCTGAGGCTGTCACCCTGTCTAATGCCTGCGTTAATTTTGATCTCGCTTGTAAGTCCCTGTGTAGTTTTTACTTTCGTCTTATTAGAGTTATTTAGTTCTTTGATTATGTTTATGTATTTATTGCTTAAGTTTTTATTTCTAAGGATAGTGATCACATCGTTCATTCGAATTCAACAGAACTGTTACTGTTTAGTCTTTATGACTTTCTTAATTTCCCGTGAATGTCACTTCAAGAAAATTCATTTCGGGACAATTGAAAAAAAAATCCAAACCGCTGTTACCGACCAGCTGAAAGCTATTCCAATATTCAAGTTCCAGCCATACATTGATGATTGGGGGGCTGTCTCTGGCGCTGTTCAGGATCTATTTTGAGGGAAACGATATTGCATTATCATTATAATCAAGTAAAAATTGAAAAATAATCAGTACCATTACTTTATTCACACGCCACGTATCGTCGAAAAGGGAAGCTGATCCCTTCGAATAAATTGTCCGCTCTCGGAAAAAGAATCTCCGCTCGGAAATTCGCGTTCAGATTCTCCCTTCCTTCAAGTACCCTATTATTGAATTCGTCTACGCCCACTTTTTTCAGTAGTCTATTCAACTTGAAAGTGTTTAGTTTATCGACCAATATACCAAAAGAGTTACGAATTTCTTTCGATACCTCAATAACGATAAAAACTATCGGAGTTTTCACAATTAAGTGATTCTCAAAAATCGAACCTTGGACCCTTCAACCAGTTTTTCACCATCTGTGGAAGTAGGTAAAAGTGTCAATAAGAGAAATAATCCTCACACTAATGATCTTCATTCAACATCTATGAGTATCTTTAGCTTCCTATCTCCCATGAAAGTGATGAAATAAAAAGAAAAACAGTCTACAGAATGATTAAATTCACTTTCACGCGGAAGACCACGGCAAGTATCACAGTTGACCAATTAAAAAGAGGAAAAACAGTAACAAATGAAGAAGCCGGCTTCGTTACCGGTAATAGAATTGAAATTTCAATTACTAGACAAACGTTATTGTCGCAATTGCAGAGAGTGCAAAATTAGAGAGAAATTTCATCTATTCCAAGAACAATAAAACAGAGATTAAATTGGTAAAAACAAGAACTATGAGTTTCATCAAATTCGAATGATACATTCTATCAAAAAGATACCAGGAATTGATCATTTAAAAAATCTGTTTGAAACGATTGTCAACATTTTGTTGTTGTTAAGTTAGCACAACTGTTTTTAAAAGAACTATCGTAGTGTATTTCTTCTTATCAATAAATTATGTTTGAAAATCAAATGTTTAATTCAAATGGCAAAACGAACACTTTTGAGTATTACCAATAAAATATTTTCAATGAAATAAAACTAAAGTATTTAGATTTTCACTATATTAACAAAACTATGACCGGTTTCACCACACTGTGGCTTCATCAGATAGATACAAACTAATGAACAGAGTTATTCCTTATATATTAGTCTTATTTCCTACTTAATATTACAATAGGTACAAGTACAAGGGGTGTGTTGGAAAGCCCATCGGAGTTGCTTACTTTATGAATTGAAAAGATCGAGTAAAAGAGAAGGATTTAGATCTAATTGATTATTAAGTAACCTACCTGAATTCTTCTCTTTGTTGATCTCTAAAATTTCCATTTGAATTGTGAAGGCCGTTACTTGATGTAGATCCATGATATAAATGAGATAAAAAACACAAGGTTTAACTTTAATCTACACTTTATTTGAAAAAATTCGACGACGTTTCGCTGACACAGCAGCTTTATCAAGAATGAAAAACAGAATGAAGAGTATGGTATTACAAACGAATCGTAGAACAAGTTGGATGAATAACAGGAAAATCCACACCGAGCCATTGTACAGTTAGTATGAAAGGTAATAAAAACTAATTAAACAAGTTAAGTAGGGGTGAATAATTCACATCTACCTGTTCATTCAAAAGCTGGTCCGAATGTTTGTATCTATTTATTTCTAATGCTTCTAGGAGATCTAATTTTGAACTTTTTGATTTTATTTGTAATATGTCAAAGTTTTTATTGAATGAATGGTTTTCTTTTATTAGGTGGTTTGAATAATTTGAATCAGATTTATTTTTATGGAAGCTACGTTCATGTTCAGATGTTCTTATGCCAAAACTCCTATAGGTCCTACCGATATAAATTTTATCACAAGAACCGCAATTGAGTTTATAGATTCCTGATTTACTTGATTTTTCAACACGATATTTATTATTTTTAATATGTTTACCTAAGTTATTAGAAGTTTTGAAAGTTATATTAAGATTTTGTTTGGCGATTTTATGGGAAATCCTTTGAGTCCACTTTTAGCAGAGATTTTTATGAATAATATTGAACAGAAAATTCATACACATCCACTCATTTCCAAATTTCTTTATAGGTATAGATATGTTGACGACATCTTAGTATGTTTCATTGGAACTATTCGTCAATTAGACTTATTTCTTGATTTCATCAATTCCATCCATTTGAACATTAAATTCACGATAGAAATTGAACAGAACGATACCATTAATTTTTGGACTTGAAAATCACTAAACGAAATAATAATCATGTTTTTTCGGCCTTTCGTAAACCAACACATACTGATACAATTATACATAACTACTCATTACATCCAATTCAACATAAAGTTGCAGCTTTAAACAGCATGGTACATCGGTTACTCAATTTACCTTTATCAGTAGAAGATTATAATAAAGAGTTAAACATCATCAAACAGATAGCCATTAATAATTCATATAATCCGGATATGATAGATCTAATCATTCGTAAAAACTGTATGAGAAAGCAATAAATGAAGTATATCCTATTCATAAAGACTACAAAATATTCAACAGTTTAACATTCTGCGGTTCTGCAAGTACAAATATTAAATCCTTTCTCGTCAAACAAAATCTTAATATAACTTTCTAAACTTCTAATAACTTAGGTAAACATATTAAAAATAATAAATCTCGTGTTGAAAAATCAAGTAAATCAGGAATCTATAAACTCAATTGCGGTTCTTGTGATAAAATTTATATCGGTAGGACCTATAGGAGTTTTGGCATAAGAACATCTGAACATAAACGTAGCTTCGATAAAAATAAATCTGATTCAAATTATTCAAACCACCTAATAAAAGAAAACCATTCATTCAATAAAACTTTGACATATTACATATAAAATCAAAAAGTTCAAAATTAGATCTCCTAGAAGCATTAGAAATAAATAGATACAGACATTCGGACAAGCTTTTGAATGAACAGGTAGATGTGAATTACTCACCCCTACTTAACTTGTTTAATTAGTTTTTATTACGTTTCATACTAACTGTACAATGGCTCGGTGTGGATTTTCCTGTTATTCATCCAACTTGTTCTACGATTTGTTTAAAATACCATACTCTTCATTCTGTTTTTCATTCTTGATAAAGCTGCTGTGTCAGCGAAACGTCGTCGAATTTTTTCAAATAAAGTGTAGATTGAAGTTAAACCTTGTTTTTTTTATCTCATTTCTAAAATTTCCAATAGATTGAGTTTTTATCTGTTATTTTCATTGTGTAAAATTTTGAAATTATTAAAATGATGATTTTCTTCGAGTAAGTGATTAGAATAATGGAAATCTGATTTATGATAATTAAAACTACGTTTGTGCTCGGATAATCTAACTTTGAAATTTCTAAAAGTTCTACCAATATAAATTTTATTACAATCCCCGCAAGACAGTTTATAAACACCGGATTTATTACTTTTATCAATTTTAGATTTGCAGTTTTTGATATGTCGGCCTAAAGAATTATCAGTTCGGAATGCTATATTGAAATTATAATGCGAGAGGAATGATTTTAATTTTAGACTAGGATTACCAATATAAGTTAAGCTGTTGTATTTTGTGTTAGAACTTTTTATACTTGGAAATACTTCCTGGATTGCTTTTTGAAATATGTATATCGATTTTCATCAAGTAACGACCTCCTCAATCAAATTATTACCAATAACTGTTAAAAAATTACAAAAGCTGTTCAAAATGACCTCCAGTCTTGCAAGATTCCAGTTGCACCCAGCGATGATTCTATTTCATGAGTCCTCAACACGGGGGTAGTGTGAACCAAACACTTTGAATGACCCCACAGGAAGAAATCGAGGAGGTTTAAGTCTGGGGACCGTGTAGGTCAATATTGATGTCCACCAAGACCAATCCAGCGTTTTCCATACTCTTGCGTTAGGAAGTCACAAGCAAGCTGACTAAAATGGACTGGTGCGCCATCGTGCATAAACCACATTATTCGTCTTATTGGATAAGGTGCATCCTCAAAAAATTCTGGAAGCGTCTGTTCCAAAAAGTGGCGGCACACCTTCTCTGTAAGCTTAAATTTGTTAAGCCAGTCACCAAAGAAAAAATAAAAGATGAAATAATAAAGATGGTTAATCACCCTGTCGTCACTGATTCTCATATGTCGCCGGTGGAAAAAGCAAAAAGAATGAGAATGGGAGCTGCTCTCGATCCTGAACCAGGAACGCCCAGTACGGGTAAGAAGACTTGCTTAAAAAGCGATCTTGCCATGGTGTTAGATTCATCGAGAGAAGTTGAAGGAGAACCGGACAACAGTAGCCCCGATGCTCTTCTCCGTAAAGAATTTGTTATTTATCGTAACAAAAAGACACTGGATTTAGATTAAAATCCACTTAATTGGTGGAAAGTTAACCGTTGTGAATTTAAAATTGTCTCCAAATTAGCATGCAGATATTTATCACCTCCACCAGCCAGTATTTCCAGCGAACAACTAATTAGTGGAGCTGGGTTAACCCATTAATGCCTATGATATGATATATCATATCCCAGAGACGAGCGCTTTACAGGTGACAACATGTCTGAACCATCCGTTGTGTTCTATATTCGTGTAACGAATTAGCATTAGTACAAGTTCGATTCGGTGCGGGACGGGGAAGTATAGTGCGTAAAAAAAAGTTTCTACACCCGAAGGAAGTGAGCAGAGATTTTATTTCGCTTCTACGATGCCGCTAAGGTGAGATTTGTTTCATTTTTTCCTACAAAAATTGATCTCATTTTATTTCCATTCTGGAATTTTAACAATGAAGGTTGATTTTATCAGATTACGAGCTCAGAAAGTTCATTTTTGGATTTATGTATGAGCTAGGAGCTCGCAATTGTAGCACATGATATTACATATCATAGGAAGTAATGGGTTCGTTCTATTGCAGGAAACGCAAGTATAACCCAGAGGATCCTCGAGATGCCGAAGAGCTAATGAATTATATTTTCGAATTGAGCGAAGTGGATGAAAATTATTCAAATGTTATTTCCACCTAAAGATGTACAAGCCAGCGATAGAGATGACGGTCCAAGCGACGAAGAAGGAGATTTTGGACTAAAGCAAAGGCAAAGCAGTTCTGAGACAAACGATGGAAATATGCGCCGTTGGTGGAGATAATGGTACTGAAATGGTCGAGTTGAATATTCCTCAGAATAGTGATGATAATGGTACTGAAATGTTTGGGTTGAATGTTCCTCAGAATAGTGATGACAATAACTTACCTTTGACAGAGATAGCAAAGAAATTCAAAAAGAGTACGAATACAAACGAGCACCCACCAAAAGAACGACTTCAGGGTGAGCGTATGATAAAAAATAGAAAGAAGAGGAACTGGCATAATAACATTTTGAACGAACGCGAGGAAAAAACTCCGGCGCCCAACATAGTCAATACTATAAGGGATCAAAATTTAATATCACTTGATTTATTCAAAATGTTTTTGTTTCTGAAACATTTGTTCAAAAAATTTGCGACGAAACACAATGGTATGCGATCTTCAAATCATTCGTTTTCTGTTACCACTCGAGAAATGTATATCTATTTGGGAATATTGATTTTATCTGGTTGATGCAAGCTGCCGTCCATGAGATTGTTTTGGCAAACAAAGTCTGATACTTTCAATTCCCTAGTGAGTAACAGCATATCACGAGACCGATTTGAAGCTATACATCGTTACTTACACTTCAATGACAACAACACAATAGATCAAAATAACAAACTGTATAAGGTTCAACCCCTGATAATAATAATAATAATAATAATAATATAGTTTATTCAGATTTGAAGAATGTATAACAAATAATATGAATTTCTTACCTAATAACTATTATAAGTCTGAATAAACGTTTAATCACAGAGACATTACATAATGTCTGTACGTGAATTGAACTTAAATAAACAATATATTTCTCCCATAAGTACAAAAAATAAAAATAAAAATATAAGCAAACAACAAAAAACAAAACCAACATTTCTAATTAGTACCATTGAAATTTCATAGTCACCACGAAGAAAGTTACTATCAATGTCCCTTGATATGTCGCTATCGTTGGGAAAGTCACCATCGGTGTGAAAGTCACTATCGGTGTGAAAAATCACTATATTAAGTCACTGTCGGTATAAAGGTCACGATCGGTATAAAAAGTCACTATCGGTATGAAGAGAGACTATCAGCATCAAAGTCACTAATTTGGTATTTTATTGTCACATATCTGATTAAGGCAGCTCATTTATAACATTAAAAAAGATTTGCCTGCCACTTCGTTGTATCCATCTTCTTATTTTTCTCTTGAAATTCTTATACATATAGGCTGTTCTTAATTCTTGAGGCAACATGGCATATATTCTTGGTGCCAAATAGGTAAAGGATCGTTGCCCAACTCTTTTCTCAGCTCTCGGGGTTTCAAATCTATTTTTCTTGTTTCTGGTATAATAAATATGTTCTATTGAATTCAATTGTATTTTTCCTTGAAATGTGTGAAACAAAATGTGAGCCGAGAACAACTGATGAATGTCAGCTATTCCTGATAATCTACACAGTTCGTCTCCATCAGAGGTAGAGATCAACTGAACCATATTTCTCAGACTTTGGCTATACCGTTGGGAGAAAATTTTTCCTTAGATGAAGCAATGGAGCCATATTTCGGTCACCATCACATGAAACAATTCATAAGAGGGAAACTAATTAGATACGGTTTCAAATTTTGGTGCCTAACAACAATTTAAGGCTATTTATTGAAATTCGATCCATACTGTAGTGCAGGAAATAAAAAGAAGGGGAAAACTTTCGGTTCGTCGGTATCAGAAAATTTATGTCTACACTATTTGCCCCATGGTAGTACTGTTTTCATGGACAATTTCTTCAACTCCTTACAGTTGCTAGATACATTGAAGGAAGAAAACATAAATTGCATAGGTACCATTCGATCCGATAGAGTTGAAAAAGCGCCCTTGAAATAATTGAAGAAAGAACCACGAGGAAGCTTACATTTTCTACAAGATTCTGATAAGTCAATTTCTTTGATAAGGTGGAACGACAACAATATTGTCAACATCGCAACATAAATAACGATCAGCTGTGTAAGGTAAAATGCAAGCGTTGGTCAAAAAAAGAAAAATCATATACGCAGGTTGATCAACCTACCCTCATAAATATATATAACCAAGGAATGGGCGGGGTCGATATTTTCGACCAAATGAGGGGATTTTACCGTATCCGTATACGTTCCAAAAAATGGTATTGGCCATTTGTTCGTTTTTGTAAAAACGGAGCAATGGTGTATATGTGGATCCTTTATCGACATGCTTTTCCAAAAATCAGTTTATTGGAATTCACCAGAAGAGTCGTTCTATCAATTCTGACTAGTCCTGAACATATGTCTGGACCAAAACTGAAATGCAGTCGACATGTTTTGACAGAAGTGAGGTTTGATAGCGTAGATCACTTAGTTTCCTGGATTCCAACTCAGTGTAAAAAATGTACGAAGTTCATTTGTTCCAAGTGCAATGTTGGACTTCACCCAAAAGATTGTTTCATGTTATATCACAAACGACCATGAATGTTGTCTTCATCATTTCAGAATACTTTCCTAGTTTTTCATTACGACTAATCATTAGTTCTGTTATAAATTCTTCCAATAGAATATTTTTGTATTAGACTCGCCAATGCCTAGGGTATGATATATCATATGTTAATCAAAAGGTACTTTCAGTAGAATGGTGTATCTCAAAGTATTGTTCTCGTTTTTTGTATCAATAAAGGAAGGAGTATTTTCAATTTCATCAATTTTCGCGAAAAAAATTACTCAGGCATTAATGGTTGAAAGCTGAGAAGGCTGCAATATTTCTATTTATTGAATATAATTCAATTATTGAACAAAGATTTTTTTATTACGAAACTCGAAGCTTAAAATTCTGTTGTGTCATAAGTAAAACTAAAAACTTGTGCTTGTTTTTGAATAATATGATTAAACTCGCAGACACGGCGAACTATGTTCCGCCTTAAAGGCAATGAATAAGCAGATTTTGGAATTTATTTATTCTTTTTTATTAGAATTAAAAGTACCTACATTAATCATTCAATATTATTTCTGTATTTTAGTACATAGGTTGCTCTTCACTAAAGTACCTTGTGATACACGACAATTTTTGTTTTATTATCAGGCGCAAAAACAAACAACGCAGATGGTCTTCCGACCCGTGGACATGCCACATATAATTGACCATGGGAAAAACATGGATGTTCTAGATTCAAACCACAAACTTTTAAGGTTTGGCCTTGTGATTTGTTGATGGTCATGGCAACTGCAAGACGGATCGGAAATTGGAGTCTTTTAAATTCAAACGGCATATCGGTTGGGATCATTGGGATTCTCGGAATGAGAACTTCCTCAACTTTGAATTTTCCTTTCAGTATCGTCGCGTAAATTACATTGTTCATCAATTTTCTAACCACCAAACGCGTACCGTTGCACAGTTTTGGTTGGTTTATGTTTCGAAGCATGATTACTACGGAGCCAATGTTTAGACGTAAATTGTGGGGTGGTGAGTTTAAAAATTCAATTGGATAGTTGGTGGCTTCATCTTCATTTGTGATGCAGTCAATATATTTGAATGAATGCGTTGTTCCAATGATCTTATTTTGAATTATGTAGTTCATCTACATCTTTATTCTTAGCCACTAAAATTGCTCGCTCACTCAACCATACATTATTTTTGTAGTTAGAAATAATGTTTGGAAATATATTGTTGACAAGTTCGTCTTTCGATGGGAAAAAAATTACATAAATTATTTCGAAATAATATCGATCCGCTCGATTCATCGACAGATACTTGACCATTACCGATAGTCAGCAATTGCTCCGAGAAAATTTCAGCAGATGTATCATTAAGCAATGTAACTCTCATGTTCGTTGTCAGCTGCAGTTTCTTCAGATAGCGCCATAGATTCGACGATTTGAGGCAAGCGTTTAATTCGTCGACAGCCATAGATCTTGGACATCTTGGAATTACTTGCAGTGTGGCGGAAATCGCCAGACAGTAAAATCATTGCTCCTCCAAAACATCTCGAGTCATTACGTAAATCTTTCAATTTTCGGTTAAGTGCTTCTAAAGCACGTTTATGCGCCATTGTGCATTCCTCCCAGATGATGATTTTCGATGCCCATAAAACTTTGGCCATTGCTGAGTGTTTTGCAATATTACACGTTTTTTCTTCAGTAGTTTGAAGATTTAACGAATGAGCCGTACGGCATCTTTCTATTAATGTGGCTGCTATTCCAGAAGAAGCAAATGCAATCGCTATGTTGGATCTCGCACGAACAGTGGCTAAAACAACTGACTTTTTTTTCGTTTCGAGCTTCAAGAATTGTATGGACAACCCTCAATAACAAATGTGGCTAGAGCACAAAGAATGAGATGGCTTGGCCATGTTTTCCGACTGGGAGACGATAGAGCAACAAGTTTTGACAAGGGGAATGACGGGAAGAAGAGGCAGAGGAAGACCACGCACAAAATGGATCAAGATGGTGGAGAAAGATATTGAAGAGCTAGGAGTGAAGGACTGGAAGGGAGCAGTTATGAATAAAATGAAATGGAGAAGAACGTGTAATGAAGCCATGGGCCTACTTGGCCTGTAGAGCTGTTTATATATATATATATATATATATATATATATATATATATATATATATATATATATATATATATATATATATATATATATATTCATATATTTTAATATTGATTTCCTACAAAAATCAAATTGTCATCCATACGCCCAAGTCACACGGGAACGCTGTCGAACGGGATAAACAGTATCCTATATCCGTCTCCTGGCTCTAAGCTACCTACCCACCAATTTTCAGCCATATCTGTTCTTGAGTTATAAATGGTGTAACTTACACAACTTTCTTTTATATATATATATATATATATATATATATATATATATATATATATATATATATATATATATATATATATATAGATAGATAAGAAGGTGAAATTAAATTGATTGATTGTTGAAACTATTTATGTCTTTAATTTTAAATAATTATCCTTTTAAAATCCCAAATCCGCATCCGCATCGACGGATGTGAGCTTCTAATAATCCGCATCCGCATCTGCGTCCGCGGAAATCTAAATATTTGCATCTGCAACAACCCCGTTGCGGACCTATATTTATGTGAACTTTTTTCATGAAATTACTTCAGCGATCACTTCCTTAAATGTTGCGGTGTCTTTTTTAAACACCCTGTATATTACCTGTACGAGTTGGTGTATTCATCCGAACCCCCCGTTCCATGGGGCACGTAGCGTATCTAATATTGTATAGCGTGCAAGATAATCGTGAAAGTGTAGGTCGTAGCCGTGGAACACATTCAAGAGTTGTCAGATACCGGCAATGCATGTCAGACGTTAACAGTACACGCCGCAGAATGAATGTTGTATAACAATAATCTAAAGTCTAAACATTCTAAAAGCTGAACGTGGTCGAATTACCGTCGTATATATCATAATGAATGCTTTTCGCTGCGGCAAGGAGCTGTCAAGTATTGTTTTGTCTGATGTTGACGTCTTATATATGGAGCGAACAGAACTGTAACCGGCGCGAACTTGCATCTGAATCGTTTCGGTTAGAAGTAAATTTCTATTAACGACTACGGCGAGATAACTGTCTTGTCATGCGGCTAGTGGAATAATGGCAACATTTTTGTGGGTTTGAAAGCGGAAGTGCAATATTTCTTGATTCCGTTTTCATTATCATTCAATATGCATATTACATTGTGCACGAGAAGTTAGAAATATTAATACAATAAGTTGCCTTTTAAATTTTGCGCCTGAAAAAACAACAACTTATGGAATAAATTGTTACTTTTTTCCATGAAGATGGATATACTTTTGCATCTGCTTAAACCAATTTTCGAATGATATATGTATCTCCAAAATATGGTTTTGAAAGGCTTCAACTGGACAAAGAGCAAGCCTCGAGTATCTCATGTGTACCCGCAATTGTTTCATTCCCATTTAACAACGAGAAAACTGTAAAATTTGCTATTCAACAAAGGGCTATCGGCGGACTTCGCTCCGTCTTCCTCATTCCGAATATCTCTGACGGCCAAAAATTAAATAAATTAATGAACGTCGAGGGGTTTTCTTTCATCTATCCTACTTATAGGGGGTTACCAGCAGAAAGGATTCTGGTGAATAACGATTCCTACATATCTCGAGAACGGGTCCGTGAAGAGAAATCGTTTTCGAATTTGGGACGATTTTTGAGACTCATATTTTCGAGAAAAAAGACCAGAAACACGGAGGCGAAGCCAGTCACCTCTCCTTCTGCCCCTTATTCGCTATTCAATGTCGGAAGTGAGCGTTACCAACGCGTAAAATTCAATGCTCTCTCTCTTTTGAAAGAAAATAGTGAGATGGAAATAGTTAGTAACTTTGATTTTCACCAACATAATTTCGGTACTTACAACATCTAGAATATAGTGCTCTCTCTTCTATGTGACAATCGAATCAAACCTTATTTCAATCAGTCTTATATTCGATCTGTCAAAATAAGTGATTCCGAATTTTATTTGTATGAAAGCTTTTGATGAAACTTGAAATAAACTTTCAGAGGTAAGTCTAGATCCTAGATTGATGTTTATTTTATCCATGTTGATGTGTACTTTGTTTAAGGAAAGAAACGACAAACTTTCAAAATTCATAAATTTAACATTTTGTGGTGATTCTAACCTAAACATGATTCAAAAGGAATGTTATAATAAAAAGTAGTTAAGAAGACTTACAATAATGTTTGAAAGGTAAGTGAATGCAATTTGAGGTTCATTCAAGTATTTCAATGTATATTTTTTAGGAATGCTCAAGAAATTCACATATTTCATTTTTCTTTCAAGATTATTTTAACCTCTCTGCGTTGAAAAATGTCCTGGAATTACTAGGATTTTTAACGAATCAATTGGAGCATCTTACAAAATGATGGGATATCCTTTGAGTTGCTTTTGATAGGTATTGAGCTCTTTTGTATAATAATATTTTTTCTGGAAGGAACTCGATAAAGTTTTCGTTAGGTTATTTAGAGTATGTATCATAAGAATATTGAAAGCTATCCACTAAAGGTTATATCTGTATTAAAATATTTAAAACTGGATGTCAATAAGACCGTGCCATTTCAAATTGAATTTTCGTTTCAGTTAATTCAAGAGGAAGTACGTTTCTATTCTACAATTATCCAAATGTAAAAGTTAAAGAGATTCAATGTGTTTGACAATGTTTAAGTTTGAAGTAAAGAAAATAAAATCTCAAATTTGCACAAAAGATAAATATTCTGAGTTCCTTCTGGTTATAACTCATAGTTACTGTTTCTCAAGAAATTTTATCAAGGTTGCTGAATGAATGACAGGAATTCCTCATTGATTTGAAGTTGAAAGTTTTTCTGTTATAGGTGTCTGATAGTGGGAAACATGATGTTCAAATATGTAGAAGTTGCATATGAAGTTTTATTTTGTACAACCACAACTTTCAATGCAAGATTTATAAAAGTCACAGGAAACATGCTGCCGCCTATATGAATCATATTGTGCAAAAAATTCAACTACTACTTGGAGAATGCTATGCAATTTGATAATTTTTGTAATAGGTATTTGTACTATAGGTATTTTATAAAATTGTGTAAAATGATGATAAAATGTTCATCACGTAATATGGAAATATGAAGTTGTTTTAATGCAATTTCTTCCTTTCATTTTCATTTCATAGTATATTATAAAGTTTCACAAGAAAATGAATTGAAGAAAGTAAATTTGAAGAAAAGAAATTTCAATTATTAGAGAGCAAGTTTATAAGAAGCTGACTGCTCGAAAACAACTACCAACTCGACAGTTTAGGATCTAGGAAATTAACAGTTACAAGAAACAGTTTCACTGAAACTGATATATAGTTAACATCATTGTATTGTATATGAGGGTTCACAATGTAATTTACAAATTTGTGGACCTCATTTCTACTTTCCACAAGAACACTTCAATTCAGAAGATGTTTGTTCTTTCTGGTGGGCAAATTGTGTGAATTTTGGTCAATTTGAATTAATACGAAATAGTTACGTATGGGGCAATCACATAAGGTGAAATTTCCATGTATTCAGTAGTGTTCCTTTATTTGATTACTAATTTCTCGCTTTTGTCTTTTGGATATCCAAAATTTTAATTTGAGAAGAACTTTTATTTTCTATTTCATTAATATACTTGAAAAGTAATTCTTCCATCTTGCTGTTTCAAGCTCATATTTGTTGTTTATTATAATTCATGAATCTTATTGGATTCTTATCTGATCTAATACGACGAAATACAACAGAACTGTTCAGTAAAGATTAAAATTTGAAACTATAGATCTGCATATATTGATCTTTCGGAAGTATATATTTAATACTTTTGGAACTAAAAATTTGGAATATTGTGAAATACACTCGGAGGCAAAATTAGCGGAACACTCGAAAATTTAACCAAATTCGAAGTTCGATATTTTTCCTAATTCTCAACCGATTAAGATGATTTGTTCGGCAAGTTATAGACCAACTCTTCTGCTTTGTATAAATTATAAGAGAAAACAAAAAACATTTGAGAAAAAATTTTATACGGGGGCAAAACTTAAAGTGTTTTTTTGTCAAAAATTCGTAACACCCTGTGGAATTTCGTGGTCCGAGTTGAAACGTACAATATCATGGTCTGTCAAGACACATCTTCCTACAGTAACGCCCTTCTTGTTTCATGCGCTTATCTCTATTTTTGCAAAATATATTTAATTTCAAGTGGAAAATCACCATTTTGGAGAAATTCCATTGAATCAAGAAAATGTCATTTAAATTCGTCTATCAATTTGGAATTTTCTTATTATCACTCAGGCGTGTCGAAATTGTCGTTTACGATTTTTATGTTCGAATTGCATTAGTTATTGATGACATTTTGATTAATTTGGTGAAAATTAGGAATTCATAGGAGATAACAGTCGGTAGGTATTAAAATACACAACCGAATTCTGGGACCATTGATGAAACTTTTCATTCACACATGTGCACACCTTTTTTTATCAAATATGAAATACAACACACGTTTTTTTGTATATGACCACATTTGCACTTGTTTAAAGAATGAGAAGACATTACCGTTTCATCGTCAATCAAACCATAAGTAATCCTCGTCTTACTGCTGTTCAGGCACGTAACCTTTTACAAGCAGTGGATAACATTAACGTCAGTGTGAAGACAGTCAGAAGACGATTAAATGAAGTTGGTCTGAGATTATAAGAGCAAGCAAGAGCACCAAGACTCGATAGAGCCCATCGGGTAGCAAGATTGGCGTTTTCTAGGGAGCATGTAGCATGGACAATCAATCAGTGGAGACGAGTTTTATTTAGTGATGAGAGCCGATATTGTGTGAATTTCGTGGATGGTAGAGATAGAATATGGAGGCATCGAGGGGAACGGTACAATCAAGCGAACTTCGCAGGAACTGAGCAATACGGTGGAGGGTCAGTTATGATATATGGTGGCATATGCTTGGGAATACGAACAGAACTGGAGATTATTGGCAATGGATCACTTAATGCCCATCGGTATATAACAGAAGTCTCGGAGCCCCATGTTGTGCCTTTTGCTCCTTACATAGGGGAAAATTTCCTTTTTATGCACGATAACGCGCGCCCTCATACTGCGCGCATAGTGATAGAATATCTCAAATGAAGTTGGGATCACACGAATGGACTGGCCGTCGCGGTCACCGGATTTAAACCCGATCGAACACGTTTGGGACATTCTTGGAAGAAGGGTTCGACAACGGAATCCAGGCAACGTTGAAGAGCTGACATTGGTTTTGGTGGAAGAGTGGGACAACATACCTCAACAGATGATAGACAACATCATTGGGAGTATGCGAAATCGTATGCGCGCTGTAATAAGAGCTCGGGGGGGTCATACTCGCTAATAAAATCAAATGTTTTTTTTGTGGGTCATTATGAACATTTTTCTCAACATGTTCATTTCATTTCACGAGTGTATCGCCAGGATACACACCTGCTCTCAATTTTGGACAGGAATGATAATTATTATAGAGTGTCACACAAAAAATTCAAAAATAAATGTGCAAAATCAACGATTTTTCCAGTGTACTTCGAGTTCTCCCGGAGTGTGAAATTGGTCAGTGAATTTCAAAAAATTTTTTTGATTTCGTTAAATTTCCGCTTCTCTAATTTTGATTTTATTTTTTGGCTAACCTCCGATGTTATGCACCTACGCAAGATTAAAAATAAATTCTTGAATTTATGACTTTTCGCTTCAAATTGGATATCTCTTATAAAAATAGAGATAAATGCATAAAACAAGAAGAGCGTTACTGTAGGAAGATGTGTCTTGACAGACCATGATATTGTACGTTTGAACTCGGACCACGAAATTCCACAGGGTGTTACGAATTTTTGACAAAAAAACACTTTTAGTTTTGCCCCCGTATAAAATTTTTTTCAAATCTTTTTTGTCTTCTCTTATAATTTCTACAAAGCAGAAGAGTTGATCTATAACTTGCCGAAAAAATCATCTAAATCGGTTGAGAATTAGGAAAAATATCGAACTTCGAATTTGGTTAAATTTTCGAGTGTTCCGCTAATTTTGCCTCCGAGTGTAATATTAGAATTGTTGATGATTGAATTTCTATGCCTAAAGGGGGATTGAACAATTTGTTTTTTTTGAATCAATGTTGAAATGTTTTTAATTTCATCTTATGCTAGCTCAATTGGAGAAAGTTGAGATTTTCAAATTGAATGTATCCCTTTGAATTGGGATAGTAGTGAATAGTGTTGAAATTTGTATGGTTGATGAGTCAGATCAATGAAACAATACTGGAAGCTGCGTTACCCTAAGGATGACTGAGGTAAGATATGAGAGATTTCCATGTAATGTAAAGAACTATTAGGTAAAAATATGAATAATGAAGTGAATATAAGGCGTTCAGTATAGATAGAGTTGGATATGAAAAGGCGTTCAGTATATTGGGCGTTTAGTATATTGGCTATTTAGATATAAAAGGCGATCTTAATGGGCTCACAAGTTTTTATTATTGTAAGTAGTTATCAACAGGTACAATATTACAACAGATGGCACTAGTACTACTATTTTTTTTAAACAGTTCGGTAACTTGGAATGGAGGAGGTACTTACTTCATATTCACCTGAAATCTATTTTGCAATATGTAATTTGGTATTCACCAATCCGAAGAAATTGAAACTCTTTTCACATCAATTTCTACTCGTACTCTTACTCATTCATTGAAGAAAGTACCTACTTCCGATCACTATAATATAAATGAAACGATTATAATCATATAAAGTTAATCTGAATATTTCCCCTTTTTTTTCCGAAAATTGATAATGCGAAACGGTCGATAGAAAGCTTGAAATGTACCGCGCATTTTAGTGCGCTTTCTATCGAATCGGCCATCAGATAAGGTAATTACCAATCATTTTGCTAATTATAACACCTTACGGTATTTATTCTTGAGAAGAAAATTATATTACGGCTAGGAAATCTGAAACCGTGTTGATTACTTATATTGTTCATATCAGGTAAACTATTGTTTTAATGATACAAAATTAAAAAATTCCTGTACATTCACTTTCTTCAATTGTTTTGGGTTCTGTAACCTAAATTCACATACAGGATAATACATGGTTTACGTTTACCACAGATTCTTCAGCTTGAAATAAATCGATTTTGGCCAACTTACCTATATGAAAAGTTTCTTCGTTTGGCCGCTAGAGGTCGCCAAATCCAAAGTTTTTATTTCTTATTTCTCAAATAATTCGAAAATGACTCGATCAATAGAAACCATATTTGGTATGCGAAATCGGGTGCGTTATTCACGTTTTTTAGTGATCCACTCAATGACCTTGACGTTTTACAAGTGTCCCTAAAAACTCGAACGTGTTTTGAAGCAACCATTATTCTTCAACTGTCTGCGTTCGAGCAAAACTGTTTAAGACATTGAGTAACTAGACCAATTACAGTGCGTGAAAATGACACTTCAAAATTCTAAAACGCGGGAGACATACCTAGTAAACCTTTATCGGGTACGCTGAATCCTGTGGTAACCACCGTTTTTGAAAGTTAGCTCTTGTTTAGGAGATATTCGCCTTTGAAGTTAGCTGATTTTAGTAGGGTTCGTCGCTTATGACTTCAGTACATTATATGTTTGTAATTCCCAAACCGTTCGGAATATCGCTTAACTGTCTTCGGCAAAGTTTTAGCTATTGTCATGGCTAACAACTTTTCTGAATAAACCAACATAAAAAACCTCATTCAAACAACGTTTCTAAATAAAATGTCCAAAAAACTCCATTTCTTTGCCATTTTTTCGTTAATTTTCGTCTAAATAATAGAAAAATCAAGGAAATTTCGCTTTAAAATCTTAAAATAAGAAAAGAAAACACATTTCCTATAGTTAAATCAAAAAATTTAAACGCACAATCATGATTTTAACTCAAATTTCCCACAGATGTCACTGTTAATACGTATTTATTAGTATTGTCACTGATGTTACTACGTATTTTGCTATGTATTTGTATGCCATTTTCATAGTCTTAGTTCTGATATTACTTAATTTGACATTTCTTGTTGAAGTTTCTTTGTTTACACAAGTTATATATTTGGTGAAAATATCAAAATTAATTCGTGCCGTAAATTTAATAAATTTTGCTACATTTGTGGAAAGTTTACTATAATGACAAGCAAGCGTTCAATTTCTGAAGAAATTGCTGAATCGTACACACAATATTCCAACCAAACTGTAATCAAAGTATGAACTGGGCTCCAAAAATCGTTTGTACTGGTTGTGTCATAAGATTGAATGGATGGAAAAGAGGTAAAATGAAATGATTTATCATTTATTTCGAAATTATATCAATTGAAGCTATTTTTATTACAGGTGAATTCCAATCTATGCCTTTTGGCATTCCAGTAATTTGGACAAATCCTCAAGAACATAATCCAGATGACTGTTCTGCTTGTGTTAATGAAATTGTCGGATTGAACAGAGCTAAAAAACGTAAAGTTGAACTCAGAGGAACTCGGTTTGTTCAGTTGCCGTTACCACATTTGGAATCCCTTCCAATACCGAAAAGACCCAGTCCGACAGAAGAGTACATTCCATCTACTTTTGATACTATTGGCGAAACGTCTGTATCGGTTTATGTACCATCAAATGTATCTTCACAATGTTATCATGCCGAATTTTCTCAGAAAGATCTGGATGAAATTATTCGTCGATTGAAATTATCGCAGCGTCAGTCCATTATTTTGACTCAGGAATTGAAAAAAAAAGAATGTCTTAGCACCTGATGTGAAAGTATATGGAGCAATCAGCCGTCATAGACAGTTCACTGCTTTATTCAAATCCATCGAAGACAATTCATTCGCGTACTGCACTGATATCAAGGAATTGGTATTGAAATTGCATCATGAGTATAAACCAGAAGACTGGCGTCTTTTCATCGATTCGTCCAAAAGTAGTCTCAAGGCGGTTTTGCTTCATGTCACAAACTCAAAGAACAGTGTCCCGATTGCCATCAGCACAAAAACAAAAGAAAATTACGAATCATTGAAAAAAATCCTTGATTTGGTGAAATATGAAGACGTTGGAAGATTTGTGCAGATTTGAAGGTGATAACTCTTTTGAGAGGAATGCAGACGGGATATACGAAAAACATGTGTTTTATATGTTTATGGGACCTAGAGCCTGAAGGCAATGCATTCAATGAGTTGAAGCGAATTTTCCCAAGATTGAGTGGAATGAAAATAAAAGAAGGTTTGTGTGAAACTATATACGTACCAATCAACGTTACTTATTCAATATTTTACACATATTTTTTCGAATTATTTTATTACAGGCATACTCAATGGACCTGATTTTCGACGCTTGATGATAGACCAACAATTTAAAAACAGTTTGTCGAATTTGCAGCCCGTTGCTTGGGATTGCGTCAAAGGAGTCATCGAAAATGTACTTGGAATTCATCGTGACGAAAACTGGCGCATACACGTTGAAAATATGCTCGTTGCTTTCCGTAACATCGGTGTAAAAATGTCTCTGAAAATTCATTTTTTACATTACCATGCAGACAAGTTTGCCGAACAATCATCATGTGAATCAGATGAGCATGGTGAACGGTTTCATCAGGTGACGGCTAGGCTTGAGCACTGGTATAGTGGAAAAAAACTTGATTCTCTTGATTAGGAGACATTTGCTGAAATTCACAGCAAGATGAAGATGGAGAAGAAGAAGAATAAACATGAATTTATATGTTTATTTGTTGAAAATTGTTGGAATTGGAATAAAAAATTGAGTTAAAATCATGATTGTGCGTTTAAATTTTTTGATTTGACTATAGGAAATGTTTTTTTTTCTTATTTTGAGATTTTAAATCGAAATTCCCTTGATTTTCCTATTATTTAGACGAAAATTAACGAGAAAATGGCAAAGGAATGGAGTTTTTTGGACATTTTGTTAAGAAACGGTGTTTGAATGAGGTTTTTCTATATTGGTATAGTCAGAAAAATTGTTGGCCATGACAATAGCTAAGACAGTAAAACGATATTCCGCACGGTTTGGGAATTACAAGCATATAATGTACTGAAGTCATAAGCGACGAACCCTACTAAAATCAGCTAACTTCAAAGGTGAATATCTCCTGAACAAGAGCTAACTTTCAAAAACGGTGGTTACCACTGGATTCAGCGTACCCGATATAGGTTTACTTGGTATGTCTCCCGCGTGTTAGAATTTTGAACTAGCACAGTGTTATCAATCTTTGTCTCTTGAGAAATGTTGATATGATGAGCGGTTCAATCACAAAAAAAACAGTTTTTCAATTTCATGATTTCATTTCTTCAACCACCTAGCAAGTCAAAAATACCACATATTGACCATGTTAGCTTTGGATTTGTTTCTGTAGTCTGGCAGATTGTCATTTCATTATGCTTGACAAAATGATGTTTTCTAGGTTGCTAAATCGGATCAAGCAAATAGGAAATGGTTCAGTAGTACAAAAATCGAAAAATTCGAAGAAAAAATTCAGTAATATGAAAACAGGTTGGCCAGTTGGAAAGTCAATAACAAAAAACAAATCACCTCAGAATAACGATTAATTAGTTTACACCCAAAATTTCATTCAACTATAGTAAATGTTCGAAAATTCCACCATTTTTCAGAATACAGGAGTTAATCTTCCTCAAGAAATTAAAGTGGACTCTTGGCATTACTTCAGGGTCATTTTTGAAAGAGTTGTGTCAATTGGAGAAGAGTAAACTCTAGATTTTAAAGCACCCCAAAGAAAGGAGTCGCATGGTGTCAAGTCGGGAGATCGTCCTGGCCAACTTGCAGGAGCATCAGCTCCCCTTTCGTAAGAACTCGCGAACCGCTAAAGTGAAGTGAGGAGGTGCACCGTCGTGCATAAACCACATTTCTGCATGCAGTAATACTGAAATATCGTCAAACAAAACCGGCTAAGTATCTTGCAAACAATTCAAATATGCCTCTCCGTTTAATCGAACTGGAATCACTACTGGACCAATAATGAAATTGTCAATCACTGAAATCCATACGTTAATTTTGAATTGATTCTGATGATGTGTACTTGTAAAAGCTTGTGGATTTTCGACACTGTACACCTGTTCATTGTGAAGGTTAGTGATGCCAGACCTAGTGAAAGTGCATTCGTCAGTAAAAATAATTTTCCTACTGAAGTGTAGATCCTGAGTTCTCTCGGTATGTAGCCATGAGAGACCGTAATGGAAATCTCCAAACATCTTCAATGCAAACTACCAAGCGGGGAGTTCCGCAAGGATCGATTCTTGGGCCCATATTCTATATAATTTACACTAACGATCTGTCAAGCCTCATTGATGATTTTCTTGTCCAGTTTGCAGATGATATTGTCATAAAAGGTGCTGATGAAAATGAACTCATACAGAAACAGCAATCTTACAGTCTTAGTTGATCTCACTTCTCTTTTACTGTGTTTGTTTATTTGTTAACTTTAAGTATTTTATTGTGTGGGTCGTTTATGTCGTGTAATTTCTTCCTGTGATATGTTCTACGCCTATGGCATATTTTGTGATATTTATACAATACTAAATGGAACAAATAAATCTATATATATATCTAGAGAGATTTCGAATGAGGTATCGCTCGACATCTTTGCCCCATTCAGATGCGAGAGGTGGAAGCGCCCCTGTTAGAAGTGTGCTCGTTAATGCCTCAAAAATACATCAAAGGTTTCCCCAAAAAAAAACATCAACATTGATCGTTTGAATTTAGATTTTCCTTGAGTGTTACTTAAATCTACAAACTTAATGGTTTTCTCTTTCACCATGCTTCTCAAACATCTACAAGGCCATGCATATACGGCACTCCTAATGTACCTAAAAGCAATAATCGAACATCGTCACAATCTGTGTTGCAATCATCTTCTCCGTCGATTCAGGCAGGAAATGAACAATGTTCCACAATTTGCTCGCGATAACTCATCTAGCAATTCATTTCACTTCGTGCGAACGTATCATCTTTTTAACTCGTCTATTACGATAGCGGGAGCTAATCTGCAATGCTCCTTAGGATGCAAAATCACACATGGCCTACGTACTTTCATTACAGAGGATGCTAATGTAGATTACCGTTTGTTGAAAATGGCATTTCGGATCTTAACAGAACTCTTAATGAAAGATTGCTGCCTCTAATTAGAAATTGAAGTATTTTGATTTCAAATTTATAGAACGAATGAAATCTACGTAGTATAAAACAAAGTTGTACAGGATGTCCCATTTTCGATGCTTTAGAACGTCAACTATGGGAAATATTACAAATACGGAAAAATTATTCCAAATATTTTCAATTATACTCTATGACAACAAAGTATCCGGAAATTCTCATTTAAATTGCCCGCGTTGAGTCTTTCTAAGTATTTTAAGTTTCTGTATGTTGGTAGGACTGTCCTTACTTACTATGCCAAACATGAGCGCGATCTGTCAACTAGTTTGTTTACGACAGCTGTTGAAACCAGTCGACCTGAGTGGTACTTGAACAAAGAGTTTGTCTCAAATTTTGTGTTTTGAACGAAATGCTGAATCGTTGCGAATGCTGGAAAAGGCTTATGGAGACTTTGTTTCATCGAAAACCCAAGTGTACGAGTGGTACAAGGAGTTCAAAGACGGTTGGGAGATCGTCGAATATTTGCCTCGTTCCGGACGAACTTCGACCAAACACTCGATAAATACCATCGAGCAGCCGCCTTATTCGCCTGATCTAGCTCTGTGTGACTTTTTTCCTTCCTCCAGACTGAAATTACCGCTCTGTGAACCAGTTTTGTTTTCATAGAGGTCATAAAAGAAAATTCACAGGTCATCCTTGAAAGCGCCTATAAAACATGTTTCGATGATTGGAAAAAACGTTGGCACATGTGTATCGGTGCACTTGGAGCATATTTTGATTCAATAAAAGTTGAAGCAAATTAAGATTTCTGCGTTTCATTTCAAATTTCCGGATAGTTTTCTGTCACACAGTTTAATCTCAACAACGAAGCCCACTTGTGATAAGAACAAACGAAAGTTATTTAATACTCATCAGTAAAGAAATATCAAAAATAGGTATCAAGAAACGAATAAAAAATCATAAACACTCAAAAGAATTTCCATTATTCATAATGCAAGAATTGCAACATCCAGGAACACTTCTATATGCATTTTAAATTTGAATATTTGTCAGTGAAGCTAAACACCGTTTTCTATCAACTTTCCTTTATCATTACGGGTTTTCGTATTGATAAATCCTTGATAGCCTCAGCGAGAAAAATCTAACGGGATTAAATCTGGTGATCGAGGTGGCCATCTCGCAGGTCCTCGCGTACCCATCCAGTTATCATCAAAAGACTGGTTTAAAAGTTCTTAGACATTTCTTGTCTGGTGTGGTGATGCACCATCATGCTGAAAATACTAACCTTCGAGCCAAGGGAACTTAATCCAAAAACCCTCTACTGTATTCTACTTTATTATACGAACTTTCTCCGCGAAGATTTTCCTCAAGAATGACGTCGCCAAAATTCGGTTCTTCATTAACACGCGGCAATCATTGAAACGGAATCACTCTTAGTGTTGAACAATCACTACCCGATGAGGATTGATATCAGACCGATAATGTTCAATATTTCAAAACCCTCGGTTGTCGTTTAATGGTGAAAAACAGAAATGGGTCTTTACAGTTACAATTTATCAATGAAACCAATTTCCGAAGCCCCCGCAATACATAGCGTTGAAATGGCGTCTTCCTTACAGGTACTACAAATTGAATTACTCACAAACTCCTGACCGGTAATTTATTTGCTCATTATATATAAAGCACAGCGGAAGGTCAACTTCCTTGCTACTGCGACAGGAAGTCGAAACTACAACCGCATCTACTTAAATAAAGTCATTCAAGAATTGAATCTGTTTATAACTGACGAACTACTGTTAGTCAACTGTATGAGTGTAAAATGTGGAATAAAATTCATAATTTCAATTCAATTTTCGGGAAAAATGCTCGAATTAATCAAACTTCATATTAAGCCAGAAATTATTTGATCAAGTGAATTATTTCTTTCACTTTTTTTCAAGATATTGTATCATCGGTTATTCTCAAATTAAAATCCCAATCCTTTTCATTCTTATCGTGATCCGTTGTGGGGATCTGCGATGAATGGTTCTCGAAATGAAGAGATACTTTTAACCGGGGATTTCTCACGATGAAATTAAAAATTTGCAACGCTTGATCACGTGAACATTTGTTTCGAAAAACCTTCCCGCTTTTGATTCATTATGAGGGAAATCTTGATAGGGAACAAAGCTTCATTTGCAACGTATTGTCGAAAAAAGAACATTTTCATCTAATTCGTTCTCTAGCCTGTTTGAACAACATTTCGATAATAATCAGAAATGATGTAATTAGGTATTTATAAACGAGATCAACCAAATGGTAGAATTACTTCCGATAGGTCAGAAATTATGTGCATCACTGTATCGAAGAGAAACTGAAGAAAAAAATTTTACCCCGATACCTCATATTGAGAACCAAGACTCAGAACATTAGGTGGAATACCTCTATCTCTATATGAAAAATAATGAATCTCCGGGTGAAGATCAAATAGTTATCGAATCTATCACAATGGTAGGACAAAAGCTCGCACAGGAGATAACAAAACTCTTCAATAGATTACCATCAAAAGCCGTAATGTTACCGTGTTCACGACGCTATCGAACTATAGATCGCTCTAGGCCCCTCCGACCAAGCGTGTTACCGTGTTCATCGCGCTTGCTTTATCACAGATCGCCCAGTAGGCCCTTTGACCAAGCTAGGCACAGAACGTACTCTGAGCCTACCTGGACCGAGGGTTTAAATATCCGTTCCCTTCTGAGACTAGAGCAACGTCAACTGCCCAAAGAATTCGAACAACTCCAAGAATCGACCGACCGAAAAACTCGCACCAGCGCCAGCACCACCTTCAAACTTCTGGACAAAAAAGGCGGAGGAGAAAAAGGCTGACGACCAAGCGAAGAGGACCGAACACAAAGATGACCAGAAACCAAAGGAGGAGAAGAAGACGACTGAAACAAGAGGAGCCCAGATGACTAGCGAAGACGAACTAGCGATGATCCTAGGACAAATGGTCATCCAATTCAACGTGACAAATGCAACCACGGAACAAAAGATGAAATTTTTAGGAGAACAAAGCAGGCTCATTCAACTTACAGTAGCATTCTGGAACGCAAAATCCTCAATCGCCAACAAACGACATGAACTGACAACCTACCTAGAGGAGAAGAAGATCGACGTGATTCTCGTCAGTGAAACCCATCTCAAAACAACGAAGGACTTCAACATCAGGAATTACACGATATACAGAACCAACCGACCGACTAGATGGAAGACAAGGAGGAACAGCGATCCTAGTGAAGACAGGGATAAGGCACGGCGAGCTACCATGCACCAATTCAAAGAACATCGAAGAGACAGGAATAAAAGTTCAAACAAGAGGAGAGCTGAACATCTACGCAGGCTACAAACCACCAAACAACGCCATGAAGGAAGAAAAAGTTAGAGCCATATTCAACAGCAACACACCAATCATCGCAGCTGGGGGCTTGAATGCCAAGGATTTGGACTGGAACTGTAGAAAAACCAACAGAAGCGGAAGGATACTGAAGACAATCACAGAGAAGAACAACATCATCGCAATAGGGCTAAGGGAACCAACACACCTGCATGCAGCCACAGGAACCATGGACATACTGGACATCGCACTCATAAAGAACGTAACATGGAACTACGAGATAGAAATCTCAATGGATCTCCCTTCGGACCACTGCCCCGTCATCCTGACATTGGAACCCACCGCCCCCTTGCTTTTACTTTGATAGCTCGTCTTCTGAGACTCAACTTATACTTATTCAATATCAAACTAAAAAAGAACAATTAAAACTAAATGAATTGATGGAAGTATCCTCCACCTGCAAGAATACAGGCATCTGTCTTTCTTAGCATATTATCACGCACTCTTTGAAATATTCCTGGGATATTTCTTATCGTGTCACAAGAGGTTATTATTCGATTTCTCAATTCTTCTACAGTGTTCAGTGGAGTGGTATAAACTAAACTTTTGAGATATCCCCAGAAGAAAAAGTGCAAACAATTCAAGTCTGGAGACCAAGGAGGCCATGGTTCTGGCACACCCCGACCTATACATCGGTTGTTGAATGTATTATTCAAGAATTCTCCACTGAAATGTGCTGGTGCCCCGTCATGCATGAACCACATTATGTTTCGCAACAAAAGTGGCACATCCTCGAGCAATAAAGGTAACTCCTCCTCAAGAAATTGCCGATAAGCGGGACCGTTTAGTCTGTTAAGCAAAAAAAATGACCCAATCAAATAATTTCCAATTATTCCGACACAGACATTTAGTGAGAATTGTTCTTGTTGATGAGATTCTTCAATCAAGTGGGGGTTTTCCTCAGCCCAATAATGATAATTATGAAAATTTGTGATAGCAATTCTCAAAAAGTTAGCTTCGTTTGTGAACATTATTTCACTATCAAAATGAGCATTTTCTCTAATTTTATCTAAGAACCATCGGTAGAAATTTAGTGCTGAAGGAAAATCTCGAGGAAGTACAGTTTGGACGCGTTGAATATGAAAAGAATACAATAAAAAGTCGTAGAGAATCCTCCAAACTAGAACATGTGAAATATCCAACTGATTTCCAAATCTTCTTGTGTGTACTCACATGAGGATTCAAATCAATACAATTCACAACTGCTTCCTTGATATCTGGAGTTCCCATAGTTTGAGGTGCACCTTTTAAATGATTAATTGCAGTAAAAGTACCAGTTTCCCTCAACCTTATGTGTATATTTGAAAATGTTCGCCTGTCTGGTGTCTCGATTTGGAAAGCACACCCGATATAACCGCCTAGCTTCTGTTGTGTGTCCGTCAGCCAGACCGTACATGTAATGGATATCAGCCAGTTCGGGGTTAGTAAAATTAGCCATTTTTTCTTACAGCAATAGCATCAAAAGTCTTTAAACTAATCGTTAATTTAATAAACAATTCGAGCAGACACTGGTTCAACTTTAGCAACTGTCAAAATAAATAAATAAATGAAAAAAAATCAAAGCCTACTAGTCGTTTTTTTTTTTAATCAGAAGTGCTTTCAATTCAGCGAATGCATATAATCGTTCAATAATATTTTGCTCGAGAACGGTCGGAGATACGAAAAAATCACTGGTGTCAAAAAAGTTTCTAAATTGAACGAAGATGACGAAAATTGATTGTACACTGATCAGTGGCGTACTGCAAAAAAGGTTAAAAGGGCAAAAGAAGGCACGGTTCCGGAAAAGAAAACACCTTGTAGATTCTAGTTAAAATTTAGGACGTGTAATGATGGAGGTTGTAAAAAATAGATTGCATTCCGAATTTGGGCTGAATATCTCAAAAACTGCAGGAGTTTTGCAATTTATTCCGGAAATTTCAACACCCTGTTGCTCCGTAACGAATCTTTTGCGGACCTATGTTTATATGAACTTTTTCTCTTAAAATTGCTTGTAGATTTACCCCCTCAAGTTGTGACATACTATTATGTAACACCCTGTATATTGAATACTAATTGAATTTCCAGCTAAATTATCAAAGCAGCTCGACACTTTGAAAATGTTAGTAACTACTGGCCAAGATGCAGTCTTTCATTCACTTTCTACAGGATTGCACAGTTTTCCATGTCTCCACAATCAACTTTTAAGCAATATTTCTATCCTATATAATTATTAATTTTAATCATGTCAGAGTCGTGGCTGCCTGTTCGCATGATTACAGTGATTCGCTAGAATCCGCCTCTTCAATGTTCTTGACATTATTTATAATTACAACTACCGTTCCGTAAATATTAAATATTATGATTCACAGAGGACAACTTTGTTGTATCCAGATTCACAACAATCGAGACAAACCGGTGGGAAATGCAAGAGAGTCGACGTAAGATACATTATTATCAAAATAATCATAAACGACAAGGATGTTGCTTTTCGGAAGGCAAAGTGAACGCCTTTGATGGTAAACGTGATTTACACCTACTTCTTAGATCTTAATTGTACGGTCGTTTATCAGATTACAGAAATTGTTTATTGGTGTATGATAAACTGGTAATAAGTATAGAGTACAATCAATCCTCACGACATAATACCATAATCGTCAGCGAATATTGATGATCAATCTTGTAAACGTAGCACGTAAACAACCCCATTTAAATTCGCGGCAGTCGCTATAATAAAAGTTCTTTCTTGCATCTCATATTAACACTACTAGATACAGCGAAAAGCTGAATCTGTTCTGCTATTCTAACCAAAAAAAAAACAAACAAATATAAAAATAAATCGAATTCTACATGGTGACTAACAAAAGAGCATGAAGTTTAACATAGGCCTATACGGAACGAAGCAAAGTGTGGCAGTTTTGAACCACCTACAAATGGAAAACACTACTTCCATCGGAAATTTTTAAGTGTCTGATGTATCAACTATAACAGTCTACAGCAAACGGTCGGTCGCGAGTGCTTTGTGATTAGATCTCGGGAAGAAAAATATCTTCAATAAGTGGTAGCTAAACGACAAAAATTCATTACGTAATAAAATAACACTCTGCTAGCGGCACGAGGCGGCTTTATCAAAGGAACGCGCGGTACTTGTTAAAGAAAAGCGGCGTTTTTTATTCTTGCCGCTTTTCTAGAAATTTCGGGCGGCGCGTTTGACGGGAACATTCAAGACTTTCGTTCACGCCGATATAAATGTTGCGCCTATAGGAATTGGAGTCATTCTAAATTGTAACTTGAAGGCAATACTACATCGATACAAAGTTTATTATTCAATGGTACAAATTGAATGCAGCGAAGAAATCTAAAACGTAACATTTCAATAACGATTCGGAGGAAGAATTTTCCTTTTGTAAGTGCATTCGTCTTATTTGTCGTGCGTCAGTTGCAATACCTAAGCGTGATAACTTAGAGAGGCATCATAAAACAGTTCATAAAAACTATGAAAAGGATTTTCCGCCACAGAGTGAATTGGGAAAACGAAAACTACGTGATTTGATATCTTGTTCACAAGCCAGTCAAACAATCAAAAGCTGCTACGATCGCGTCATTTAAAATATCTTATTTATTGGCGAAAACCAAGAAACCATTCGAAGATGGATCGGTTGTGAAGGAAACTTTTATTGAAGCGACCAAGACTTTATTTGGACATTTTAAAAATAAAACAGAAATCATGTCTGGTATTAGAGAACTTCAGTTATCTCGTCCGACTGTCACAAGGCGTATTGTAGTCATGAATCACGACATGGCTGATAAACTAAACATGATATCATGAAATGTACATACTTTTTTTTACAGTTCGACGAATCCACCGATATGACAGACACTGCCCTGTTGTATATTTTTATTCGAATGGTATTAAATGACATGTTGGTTAAGGGAGAATTTTTGACAATCATTCCTCTGAAGTGGAAGACCCGTGGCAAAGATATATATGACGTTTTCTTCAATTTTGCAAAAAACAACCGATGGAGCACCAGCAATGACTGGAAACAAAAACGGTTTTGTGGCATTGTGAATTCCATACGTGCACGTAGCTTGCAACGGCGGCTCTTCAAGTTGCAGTTGGAAGATAGGGAATCAGCTCAACACACTGATTTAGTTCTTCACACGGACGTCAGGTGGTTCAGTCGCGGAAGTGACAATATATTTCTGAATCAAAACGAGTTTCTTGTCTTAATAAATCACTGCTATTTGATGGATAAAAATTCCGTACAAGCCCAGGACTGGCTTGCAAAGTGTTACCGGTAAAATTCCCCTTGGAAAGCAACCATTTGCTGATGCTACGACGAAACGTACGAACACCGAAAACGCAAAACACCATGTGAGTGAAAAAAAATCATGAAAATTGTTATGGGTGATCGCAAAGTGAAATTGCAGGAGTCAGCTGACATTCTAAAGATATCAGAAGCTATTCAACATTTTGAACCAATATTAAAGCAAAAAAAAACTCTTTTCGAAGTGGTGCCGCGTTTGCTTTCAGTGCAACAAAAGTAACAACGAATTGACGAATTCGAGCATTAT
Source organism: Cryptolaemus montrouzieri (assembly GCA_013387265.2). NCBI lineage: Eukaryota > Metazoa > Arthropoda > Insecta > Coleoptera > Coccinellidae > Cryptolaemus > Cryptolaemus montrouzieri. Next base: position 5,770,843 of record JABFTP020000165.1, read on the forward strand.
TTGGAGCTTTTAAAGCGCGTTAAAATGGATTTTTGCGTCGATAAGTGACCAAGGATGAAACATGGATTCACAACTATAAGGCAGAGTCGAGAAGAGCATCTGCTGAGTGGAAAGCAGTCAGCCAAAGGCGATCAAAAACACAACAATCGGCACATATGGACTATTTTTTTCATCAACTATCTGAAGAAAGGCTAGACGATCAACAACAGACAGCGCATCGTCAGACATCCCATTTACTTTGTGCTACTCGAAAAAGCGTTTCGGGACTTTATACCTCTTTACCGAGAAGCTGAATGCTACTAGGATAGTCAAAATTTATGAAAAAGGTTAAATACCAACTGCCAAAACTCAAATTTTGATGAAAAACGAGGACTAGATCCTGCAGGAGGACAACCCCAAGCACCACAGCCGTCTCTGTAGCGACTGCAAAAGCGAAAAAAGCATTGTCACCTTGGACTGGCCTGCACAATCACCTGGTATCAATCCCATTGAGAACGCCTGGGGCTGCATAAAGCACAAGTTTCAAGGAAGCTCAAACAGCTTTCCCGAGAAATTAGACACATTTGGAGAGCACTTCCCGTCTAATATGTCGAAAATCTGGTGGAAAATACGCCAAGAAGATGTCAAACTATTATTGACACAGGCATTGATTGGATACCTTATTGGTGAAATCGCGGCATGCATGTGTAATAAATTTATGTGAGGCTTCTTAAATAAATTTTTGGATAAATTATGCCGTATACGCTCTTACTTACAATCGGTCTAGTACTAACGATTAGCGATCAGTCAATGAAAACTCTGTATTTTTTTTCTCTTCTAGAGGGCAGATTATTTCTTCATGCTTTATGAAATAGAATCAGCTGACTGATGTTTTTAATTCTAAACTAGCATTTTCCCAAAATGAGTACCGCTTACGCGTCGCGCTTCCAAGCAGTTTTTCTGTGCTTGCATCCCAAACGGCTGTTGCAAAGTACCTGCAAAAGTCGAAACAGTTCGTCAGCAAATGGGTTAACCGTTACTAAGCCGAAGAAAATGTGAACGATTTCACAAATCGCGATTCGGTTGGCGTAGTGTAAGAAAAAGACGAAAAAATGATTTGTGCCCCGTTTTTGAAGGATTCAACATTGTGTCTGCGTGAAGGTTCTGTGAAATTGTCAAAAAAAGGTTTGATAATATCGCACAAAACTATTTCTAAGCATTTGCTTGCAAATAACTGTGTATTTCGAAGTACTGTGACAAATCCAATGCTGATTGGAAAACACGTTGAAAAACGTCTCGAATGGGCAAGGGAACATTTGTATCGGGATTGGGGCAATGTTATTTTCACTGATGAATCATCTTTCAGGGCATTTCCAATCATTAAGCATGCCTGGACGACACCCCCCAACAGATTGCTCCGTTAAACACCCTGTGAAAGTTCGGATCTTTGTACGTGTTTATGGACAACTTAGACGACCAGAAAATGAACCAAATTTACGAGGAAGCTTTGTTGCCGACTGCTAAAAGTGGTACGAGAAGAAAAGTGAGATTTGAATTCTCCAGCAGGACAACGACCCAAAACACCAGAGCAAGGCTTGTCGCTCGTGGAAGAATGAAAATTGTGTTCTGACTTTGGATTGGCCGTCTCATCCGCCCGATGCCAATCCAATTGAAAACGCATGGGCTCAAATGAAGATGAAGCTTGGGAAGAACCAACTTTGCAATTTGAAACAGCTTGTTCGGCGTGTTTTTAGCATGCCTAGAAGAAGCCAAGATATTATTGACGCTGAAAGCGATTGGATCTACTATTCATTTTTTTCATGAACGTTCACGCACAAATAAATCAATATTTCGAGGAATTTTTGTATTTTGTATTTTCATTTTCTCACAATAATGACTATGCTCTCACTTGACCGACTGTAACAGACTGTATAGAGATACATGAAAACCATATTTCACTTTCTTGTCCATTTGAAGTCATTAAATTGAAGAATTTTAAGAAGTGTAACTATGATATCGATATAATACTTCCGCAATAATAACATTTGAAAACTGAAAAGGTTAATGTTGTTTGCTTTAAGTACTTCTTAATAGCATATCATTCTTGAATTATGTTTTTCCACAATCGCTTTGCCATCACCTTAGGATTATATTAACTTGCCCATAATGTTAATTATTCAAACATTCCTCGGATCATACATACTGTGGGTGGATTATCTTATGATTATGATCATAAATTTTCATCCAAGAAAAATTAAAATGTATTTATACGTTTGGTTTTTCATTCAACCAGAAACCTTCTCTGCTCAGTTAAAAGAATTTATAATCATTGATTCTTCATATAAAGAAGATGCCACTTCGCGCAATCAAATTTAAAATAACTAAATCAGGAAATGAAGAAACATAAAACGCAATCTAGCATCTAGGATGAATGTTAAATAATCCTTCGCCAGAGTCTCACTATGGGCTCCAACGCTAGGTCCACGTAATTTCTAGCCGTTACACTAACAGGAAACGAAATCAAATCTGTTTTGCCTCCCAGCATAATGCCACCCCAAAACATCACACTGCCCCCTTGGTATTTCGGAATTTGTCTTGCTGCTCGGAGTCTAGCTTGTCTTTCACGACCCCTTAAAACCCGAATCCTGCGGTCATCTGATCGAACACCAATTTTGGTCTCATCCGAAATAAGAACATTTCGCCAATTCTCAATTTTCCAATTTTGGTGCTCGATTAAGTCTGTCAATTTTCTGTTGCCTGATTAGCTCTGGAACTCTTAAGGCCCTTCTGCTGTATAAACCCCTTGAAAGAAATCCTTGACCTATAGTTTCGACTGATACACTGTTGCTTCCAGAAATCGCCTTTGGAGTATGGGGTGCGACGCACTAGGGTCTCTTGCAATTTGGCACAAAAAGCGGTCTTCTTCTTTAAAAGTGATCTTCCTACGACTTCTTCTAGGCCTATTTTGCAGAGATTGTAGCTCCACGTAGGTTTTTGAAATCACCCCCTGTGATACCTCCATTGTGGCCGCCATATCCCTCTGTGTCACTCCTTCTTTAACGAGAGCTAGATGTAATTATGCAATATAATCAAAAAATGACTACATATCCAAGATACAGAAGATAATTCAATGACTCTGGCTATATCACTCTCCTTCATTTCCTCTCTCGAGAGTGATGGTCCGAGTCGGTGAACGCGAAATCTGTTGATGATGTCTTCAATGGCTTTGATAGCACTTACGCGTATTATGTTGATGTATCCTTTCCGTTACGAATTGATAAGCCTAAGAAACGTACTAATAAACCTTGGGTAACTCTTGGTATAACTGTGCCCTTAAAAATGTTGAAATTTTTGTTCAACCTCAAAAACTCGACCCAACTCGATAACTTCCAAAAATTCAATTAAATGGTGCTCGAAAATCGTCATGCTAGTGTTAGAGGGATAACTCACGATCTCAACACCTCTCGTGAAATCGCTCGTTTGATTTTGGTGAACCAATTGAGCTGAATTTTCTTCAAAAACAGTACCGGATGCAGGATCTACAGACATGCTGGATCGTGCGAATTCTGATCCCATGTTCATGGGACGGATCATAACTGGTGACGAGACATGGGTCTATGAATACGACACACTATCTAGTAAACAATAATCGGAATGGGTGGGAAAAAACGAGCCAAAACCGAAAAAACCTATCCAAAGTCGTTCGAAAATCAGGAGGATGATGATTGTTTTCTTCGATATTCGTAGTGTGGTTCATCGTGAATTCATTCCGCAAGGTCAAACGGATAAAGGACTTGTATTTAACCGTTTTGAGACGTCGTAAACGGCCGGATTTGTGGCCGAACAATTCGTGGATTTTGCATGACTATAACGCACCATCTAATCGAGCCATGGTTATTAACGACTTCAAGGCCGAACACTCGATAAATACCATTGAGCAGCCGCCTTATTCGCCTGATCTAGCTCTGTGTGACTGTTTTCTTTTCTCCAGACTGAAATTGCGGAAGGAGCTGAAGGTCATCTCTGAAAGCGCCTATAAAAAATGTTTCGATGATTGGAAAAAACGTTGGCACATGTGTATCGCTTCAAATGGAGCCTATTCTGAAGGAGATTCGATAAATATTGAAGTAGATTAAGATTTTTGCGTTTTATTATTATTATCATTAACAGTAGATGAGAGTTTAGGTAGGAACCTATAAACTAACTTACAAAAACATAATACATAATGCTAAAAACTGGGAAATACATTGAGTTTGAGCGGTAGTTGCATTCTGGAGTTGCGATATGGAGTCCAAAGCATTCTTGAAACTATTTACACTAGGAGCGTTTATTACTGATTCAGAAAGACTGATCCACACAAGAAACAACCGATTCGATATGAAATGCTCCCGACAAGGAACCTTGAAATTTTCTCTCGTAAGTTTCAAATTATGTCTGCGTAAGCGATTATCCTGGTTAAGTTGGTAGAGACTTCTGAGGTCAACATCGAAGAACGAGTGAAGGGCTCTGTATGTTATTGTGAGATCGCCACGTAGTCGACGATCAGCGAATGAAGAAAGGTCAAGGAGTTTCAGCCTTTGGTTTTAGTTTGGTCGGGGACGTGATACACAATATGGAATCCTCGTTGCTCTTCTCTGAATATTTTCGAGAAGTTCGAAGCCAAGATCACCATACAGGACCCCCATATTCAAGAATTCGTCGATAAAGGAGAGAACAAGTAGGGAGGTCACATCCAGAAAAAGAACGCTGTAACATGAAGAGAAGACGCTCCGCCTTTGCTGATGTGCGCGAAATATGTTCAGACCAGGATACGCCCAGATCTGAGTGACTACTGCAACTAGTGATGGGTGACCCGCGAGAAAATAGGAATTCGTCCGCTTATTTTTCCCCATGTGAAGAGTGCGACATTTTGAAAGATTCAATGGTAGATGCCAGTCGTTAGACCCTTCGAGAATTCTGTTCAAGTCATCTTGAATAGTCGTAGCGATGGTGTGAGGATTGTTATAACGCTTAGAGTCATCAGCGAATAAAGAACAGTCAGAAGCGATAATCGAGGGGAGGTCAGTCGTATATAAAAGAAACAACATAGGCCCAAGTACTGAGCCTTGGGGGACCCCACTGGACACAGATCGCACAGATGAGAGAGAATCACCAACACGAACTCGGAAAACCATCCAGCCAAGAAAGAAGCCTGCCACGAATTCCTAGAAGCTCGAGCTTGAGGAGAAGACGCCTGTGAGGAACACGGTAAAAGGCTCGGGAAAAGTCGAGGTATATGACATCGACTAGGGTGAACTTGTCAAGCATCTTCGTCCAAGCATCAACGCATTTCAGTAAATTTGTAATAACTGTGCGGCTAGGGAGGAAACCGTGCTGGTTTTCAGGGCAAATACTAGAATTTTCTCGAGAATGTCTCGCAGATTTTCGCTATAATAGAGACGAGACTAATAGGCAGATAGTTTTCCGCATTCAATTTGTCACCTTTCTTGAAAACGGGTGTGACCAAAGCACATGACCTTGCAGATGGAATAGAACCTGCAGAAAAAGATCGGGTTAAGATGACAGATAGAGATGATGAGAGAGATGACGCACAGTTCATAAGTACAAATTTGCGGATTCTTTTTTGTCACAGTGTATCTCCAGGAACGCGATTGAATATCCGGTGATTTTCAGTCAAAGCGAACCATCGCAAATATTACATCCGTGTTACGAGTTCTATTTTGAAATTAATGATTTCTATTTCAAGACTGCAGTTACTCTCTGGTAATTACGCTTTTGAAGACAATCTCTATGAAACCGTTTATGAATACATTTTATGTACTCAAGTTGATCTCCATAATACTGTCAGTTATAATTTACAGCTTTCATGAACTACTGTTCGATAACTATCAGGTTTCTTCAAAGCAAAATGCTGTTCTCAAAATATACGGGACTCGACATCGGACTAAAGAAGAAATACCAAATATTCTATATTTGGCTTTTCAGAATTCACGAAGACGCCCAGCGGTATTCCTGAGGACCCTTAAAAATCAGAGAACGATGTCGCATGTATTCAACAGAAAATGAAAACCATTTTTGAGCAACTTCTATGACATTATTGTATGAAATTTCTTGTTTTGTTATTTACTTAGAATTTCATAATCATTTCATCACCTCCTTCTACTGTTGATTTGAAAAATAATGAAGAATTGGAGAATATTATTAGGATAATACAGAAGAAAATCGACAATAGATCAATCTCTAAAATTCTCAATTCGTTTGTAATGGTCTTGTGGTTTTCAGAAAATTTTCAATTAAATATTTCACGTATTCATCATGGCCTACTCAGATAGGCACTTATGGTTTCTTAAAATTGGTTTCGAAATATGAATCGTCATATTCCCTCAAGATTCATGTTTGTGCACTACTAAGAAAAAATGTGAACGAATGAAGGAAAGATATAGGGTGCGCCAGAAAAAACCGGACAATTTTTTTCCGTTATAACTTTCGCAATTTTAGAGCCACATCATTCGTTTTTCTTTCACTGAAAGCCAAAGGGCTAGGTTTTTCAGAAATTGTATCAAAATTTCACTTCCCGTGAAATCCAATATGGCTGACTCATTCGAAATGAGCAATATTTCAAGATCACTGAAGCGGTTTTTTTCACTAAAAAAATTCGAACGGGGAATTCAGTCGACAATTAAGTCTTTTCTGAACAATTTGGCATATTGCTCTTAAATACACTCGGAGGCAAAATTAGCGGAACATTCGAAAATTTAACCAAATTCGAAGTCCGATATTTTTCCTAATTCTCAACCGATTTAGATGATTTTTTCGGCAAGTTATAGATCAACTCTTCTGCTTTGTAGAAATTATAAGAGAAACAAAAAAATTGAAAAAATTTAATACGGGGGCATAACTAAAAGTGTTTTTTTGTCAAAAATTCGTAACACCCTGTGGAATTTCGTGGTCCGAGTTGAAACTTACAATATCATGGTCTGTCAAGACACATCTTCCTACAGTAACGCCTTTCTTGTTTTATGCATTTATCTCTATTTTTACGAGAGATATCCAAAATGAAGCGAAAAGTCACAAATTTCAAGAATTTATTTTAATCTTGCGTAGGTGCATAACATCGGAGGTTAGCCAAAAATAAAATCAAAATTAGAGAAGCGGAAATCTAACGAAATGAAAATTTTGAAATTCACTGGCCAATTTCACGCTCCGGGAGAACTCGAAGTACACTGGAAAAATCGTTGATTTTGCACATTTATTTTGAATTTTTGTGTGACACTCTATAATAATTATCATTCCTGTCCAAAATTGAGAGCAGGTGTGTATCCTGGCGATACACTCGTGAAATGAAATGAACATGTTGAGAAAAATGTTCATGATGACCCACAAAAAAAACATTTGATTTTAGTAGCGAGTATGACCCCCCCGAGCTCTTATTACAGCGCGCATACGATTTCGCATACTCCCAATGATGTTGTCTATCATCTGTTGAGGTATGTTGTCCCACTCTTCCACCAAAGCCAATGTCAGCTCTTCAACGTTGCCTGGATTCCGTTGTCGAAGCCTTCTTCCAAGAATGTCCCAAACGTGTTCGATCGGGTTTAAATCCGGTGACCGCGACGGCCAGTCCATTCGTGTAATCCCAACTTCATTGAGATATTCTATCACTATGCGCGCAGTATGAGGGCGCGCGTTATCGTGCATAAAAAGGAAATTTTCCCCTATGTAAGGAGCAAAAGGCACAACATGAGGCTCCAAGATTTCTGTTATATACCGATGGGCATTAAGTGATCCATTGCCAATAATCTCCAGTTCTGTTCGTATTCCCAAGCATATGCCACCCCATATCATAACTGACCCTCCACCGTATTGCTCAGTTCCTGCGAAGTTCGCTTGATTGTACCGTTCCCCTCGATGCCTCCATATTCTATCTCTACCATCCACGAAATTCACACAATATCGGCTCTCATCACTAAATAAAACTCGTCTCCACTGATTGATTGTCCATGCTACATGCTCCCTAGCAAACGCCAATCTTGCTACCCGATGGGCTCTATCGAGTCTTGGTGCTCTTGCTTGCGCGTATGATCTCAGACCAACTTCATTTAATCGTCTTCTGACTGTCCTCACACTGACGTTAATGTTATTCACTGCTTGTAAAAGGTACGTGCCTGAACAGCAGTAAGACGAGGATTTCTTATGGTTTGATTGACGATGAAACGGTCATGTATAGCGCGGGTTGCCCGATTTCTTCCTTGTCCTCGCCTCCTCACGGTAGATTCGATGGATAACCGACGTCGAGACACCCAACATGGTACCGACTGAGCGGTAGGTGCGCCCTTCCTCGATCAATGTGACTGCCCTTGCTACTGAGGTTGGTGGTAAATCTCTCATTCTGAATGAAAAATACCGTTTCGAATCGTAAACAGTAAAAGAATCACAAAACACCGCAACCGATCGAATTTGTATCAAATCAAAGAATGGAAAACTCTCATTCTTTAAACAAGTGCAAATGTGGTCATATACAAAAAAACGTGTGTTGTATTTCATATTTGATAAAAAAAGGTGTGCACATGTATAAATGAAAAGTTTTATCAATGGTCCCAGAATTCGGTTGTGTATTTTAATACCTACCGACTGTTATCTCCTATTAATTCCTAATTTTCACCAAATTAACCAAATTGTCATCAATAACTAATGCAATTCGAACATAAAAATCGCAAACGACAATTTCGACACGCCTGAGTGATAATAAGAAAATTCCAAATTGATAGACGAATTTTAATGACAATTTCTTGATTCAATGGAATTTCTCCAATATGGTGATTTTCCACTTGAAATTAAATATATTTTGCAAAAATAGAGATAAACGCATGAAACAAGAAGGGCGTTACTGTAGGAAGATGTGTCTTGACAGACCATGATATTGTACGTTTCAACTCGGACCACGAAATTCCACAGGGTGTTACGAATTTTTGACAAAAAAAACACTTTTAGTTTTGACCCCGTATAAAATTTTATTCAAATTTTTTTTGTTTTCTCTTATAATTTCTACAAAGCAGAAGAGTTGATCTATAACTTGCCGAACAAATCATCTAAATCGGTTGAGAATTAGGAAAAAGATCGAACTTCGAATTTGGTTAAATTTTCAAGTGTTCCGCTAATTTTACCTCGGAGTGTAGATATTTCAAGAATTGGTAAAAAAGTAGCGTAAGAATTTGTTTTATTCTGATTTTCAGCTGAAATCGAAATATTTTTTCACCTCATGGCGTTGGCACTCAAAGTTTTTCATGGATGTTCTAGAAGGACAAAGAACCATTTTTTACTAAAAGCAACCTAAAATATGATTTCCGTTCAAATTCAAAATGGCCGACTTCCTCAAATATTAACAATTTTTCCCGCGCATTAAAAAAGTTTTCGCGGTCGTAATGAATCAACTGCGTAATTCAATCACTAGATTGAACCTTTCCCATCGTTTTGAGGGATTGAACTGGAATATTGATTCAGAATTGTGCCAATTGTCGTCTATAATGTTTCTCTTCTTCACCATCATATGGACCTCATAGACTGCATGCATTAACTCTATGATAAACAAAAAATAATGAAATGTCATCGAGTTTTAGACGACAACTGGTTTGAACGCGAATTCCATCTTGATGTTGCTTGTTTTTGACGTTTGAAATTGTTAACAATGGTTTTAACAAATGAGGATAAGCGTTTCATTGAATATTTATTTGTGTGTGGCTTACGGCAATTTCTGACCCCTAATTACAAAAGAAGTACAATCTATAATCTTCAGGAAAATTTCCATTGTCCGGTTTTCTTTGGTGCACCCTATATGTAGGATATATAAAAAAATATTTATTTCTGAAATAATTAAGTAAATACAAAATGGATTGAAGTTGCTGAATATAGAAATTTTCTAAACAACGCAGTTTTTCCCGTTGCGAGATCTTCAAGAACAAAGAAGATAGAAAAGTATATTCTGTAACTAGGTTAGAATGAAAAAATTCCGATAGGAGTGGAACCATTGATATCGAAAGTCTTTCTATTTGTATTTTTCAAATGTTTGGTTTTTAATATTAGGTTCGATGTATGATCTCTAAAGCCTTCGATAGGGTTTAGCATGCAGCCTTGTTGAATAAACTAGCTGCATATGGGCTTCCCGAAAAATTGCGGGGTTGGATAAGTAGCTTTCCTTCAAATAGATCAATACAAGTTGTGTTCGACGGTATACCATCTGATTGTTTCCAGTTGCAAGCAGGAGTACCTCAGGGATCCATTCTTGCGCCAACCTTGTTTCTGTTACAGATAAACGATCTTCTGTCATCTACAGAGAACAAGATCTTCGGTTCTGCAGACGATTGTACCCTGGTTTCGTCTTTCAGTAGTCTGCAGCCGATTACAGCTACGAAATCTCAGCGTCAGAAATGTCAACAAATTAATAACTTGAACTCTGACTTACAGAGAATATCTGAGTGGAGTTAGTTGAACCTGGTGAGCTTCAACGCGAGCAAGACGCAAGCAACTACGTTTTCTAGAAGTGTCCCCGCTGGAGAACCTCCTCTAATGATGCAAAGCCAACAAATTGCATCGAAAGGTTCGATGCACCTTCTCGGAATAACGGTCAACTCCGGGTTCTGCTGGCATGAACATGTATCAGCTATAGCTAAGTCGGCATCAGCTAATCTTAGTTTTCTTTTCAGAGCCAAGCGATACTTCACGTCATCTCAGCTGTTGCTTCTATATAAGGCACAGATTCGACCTGCTTTGGAATATTGTTCCCATGTATGGGGATCTGAGCCCAAAAATTCGTGTGCAAAAACGGACTGTGCGCCTCATCGACCATCCGGAGATCCCCTCGATCTCCAATCGCTGGCTCTCAGAATACAAGTTGCTGATCTTTCTCTATTTTACAGATACTTCCAAGGAAGATGCTCCAAGGAGCTGAAAGACCTTGTTCCGGGAGAACTCATGTTTTGCTCAACACTAGACTGGCAAGCAGTTCTCATCATATGTCGGTACATTTAGCGACTACTCGAACCTCTCTGTAAAAGAATTCTGCCCATAAAAAAATATATATGATTCGAATCTCTTCGAAATCGTTGAAAATAGGTATAGGGAACCTATATTATTAAATATGTAGGTGGTATTAAAATATACCACCTACTCGACTCGATATATAGGGTGTCCAATTGAAAAGAAACAGTGAAATGAGATTTGAATGACTCCAAAATTCAAAATTCGTTTTCGAACACCCTGTGTAACAACAAACCTGGACACTAACCAAGGACAATGAGGAAAAGCTTAGACGGTTCGAGCGTAAGATCCTACGGAAAATCTACAGCCTCCACCACGACCCCACTACAGATCAATACCGTACAAGAACTAATGCGGAACTAAAAGAGCTATACAGGGACATCAACATCATCCAGCAAATCAAGACGCAGCAATTGAGGTGGGCAGGTCATGTTCAGAGGATGGGGAACGAAAGGCTTGTGAAGCGGATTTGGGAGGAGATACCACACAGAATGAAACCACGGTTACGTTGGCGGTATAATATAAAAGCAGATCTGTCTAAATTAAATATCCCCTTTGATCCAAACCTAATGTAAGATCGCAATTTGTGGAGGAGTATTGTGAAGTTAGCCAAGAGCCACCCAGAATTATAGCGCTTTTTGATGAGGATGACTGTGTAATAACAACAAAATGTGTCATATGTTCAAGCAACAACAATTACTATCACAATACTTCCTAAATATTATTAAAGACTTTCTTCTGTAATAATCTTCGATATAATTTTCAGAAGATTTAACGAATATTTCAATTTTTATATTTTTTAATTATCGATATCGTTTCTCTTATGTATTGTTGCTTTTAGGATTGAATCAATTTTCCATTGAGTTGGGGATTTCCATTTTTTTTTTAAATCACCACAAAATGCAAGTAAAACAGTTTCAAAATAGGTGTTCGTTTTCTATTCTTGTTCCGAATCCCACTATCCAGAAAAGCCCAACGGGACAAGATCCGTATAATATAATCAATAATTTGTTAACACAAAATATGACGAATCCGCGAATTAAATGACATGGCTTTATTAGATGTTTGCATATCTCAAAATTATTTTTTATCTAACGATTGTTTTTATAAAAGTGATGAGGGACTTATAATGGGAAATCCCTCAAGCCCCCTTTTAGCAGAAATCTTCATGGATAATATAGAAAAAAGTATTCATAAACACCCGCTTAAGAAACATTTCCTATATTGGTATCGATATGTCGATGACATTATTGTGTGTTTCACAGGAACAAACAGACAGTTCACTGTATTCGAAAATTTCATTAACAACCTGCACCCAAAAATATAATTCACTTCTGAAATAGAACAGAACAATTCGATCCATTTCCTAGAACTTACAATAACAAGATCAAATAATAAACACCAGTTTTCAATTTATCATAAGCCTTCTCATACAGATATCACAATTCGTTATACATCGGCACATCCTTACCGACATAAAGTTGCAGCATTTAATAGCTATATACATAGACTCTTGAGCACACCGATGTCTGATGATAATTATTTCGAAGAATTGAATTCGATAAAACAGATCGCAATAAATAATGGTTATGATGAAAATTTAGTTAGCAGCATATTATATAAGAAAAAACAAAAATTAGCTTTACAACAAATATATCAAATCGGTGAACAAGACAAGAAATTCAATAGTTTAACATATATAGGCAATATTAGCAATAATGTGAAATCCTTCTTCAAATTCAAATTTAAATATAGCGTTCAAAACATCAACAAATTTAGGTTCATTCATCAGAAATTATAAGTATCCAATTAATAAAGTAAATAAATCAGGTGTTTATAGATTGGATTGTGCAGATAGCAATTGTTTTTATACAGGTAGAACAGGAAGAAATTTCAATGTTAAAATCTCTGAACATAAACGTAGTTTCATCAATGGAAAAACCGATTCAAATTATTCGAATCATCTTAGGAAAAATGGTCACTCTTTCAATTCTGAATTTAAAATCCTACATTCTGAGAATAGAGGTATAAAACTCAACCTTCTGGAAGTACTTGAAATTAAGAGATTTAGGTATTCACCGGACATTCGTAATGATCAGGTAGACATGAATAACTCACTCTTATTAAATTTATTTTTAAATACTAGTTCAAATACAGATAGCTCTGATTGCCTCTTTAGTTTATATAACTATTTGTTAGTAAGATATATTAGTATTTGTGATAATGGTTTTCCAAATCAAGGACCTCATGTTAAAGCCTCGTCAATTGAAATAAATTTTCAAAATAGAGGTATAAAACTCCTGAAGAGTGATTTCTAAACACTAGTTCAAATACAGAATATTTGATGTATATTATTAAAAATGATCATTACATTTCGTGATGGTCGTAGAGAAAATATATTAGCATCTTACACACTCAAAAAATTGACTTATACATACCCAAAACAAGTTCAGGGCACTTAGAGACCCCACGTGGCCCTGCTGCTGTTCCAACGTAACATGCAAGCCGGATTTCTTAAGGACCATCATTCTCTGTCTATAATTCCGTTAGACAATCGTAACACTTTTTTCGCGAACAACCGTCTGCATTCCTAAGTCGCGTTGATAATCCGAGATGACCAAATTGAATCTATGCAAATTTAGAAAGTGCAACCCACGCTGGTCATCCTGTCTGTCCCTAGGTCAAGGATCCTACTTTCATTGGTCGATAACGCGCATTTTCGCGACCTGGTACCGCGCTCGAATCGTGTATTAACGGAAACGTGCGAAAATTCGGCAGATTTTCACCTTGAGCTTTTCCTATAAGGGGAGAAAGTTGAAATACGCCAAGATTTTGAAGTGTGGGAAATGAATGGGATATTTGAAATATTGAAATTCGCAGGGCGTAATGATGAGGCAAATTGGGTAGTTAAGTAGTTTTTGAAAAGTTCCAAAAAGCTTTTTCCATATCTTTAATACCACAGTTAAACGATTTATATTCTACAACAAGTTATTTATACACCCGGTTGGGTAGATGTATCGAAACCATTTAATACTGGTTTTAAAGTACAGGTTCTATTGATAAATTATCCTAAAAATATAAATTATAGTATCTTTATTCTAGTCGGTTGTGTATACATTCTGTCAGAAAAGTACTGGGAACTGACGATGACAAGAAATTAAACTATGTACAGTACAACCTCTCTAATCCGAACACACTCTAATCCGTACAACGAAACTTTGAAATCAACCACCTCTATAATCCACACCATTTATTTTTTACCTCTATAACCCGAACGTTGTCAATAATTTCATGGATTCAAAGTGTCCAAACTTGTAATATCTTGTCTGAATACTCGCTTCACTTGTGCAGATTAGATTCCTTCTCGCATTCAGAGCCTGATATCCGTACTAATTATGTTGCGTCGACATGAAACGTTAACATTGTAGCAAAAATGCGAAATTTTGAAAGAATTACATAATGGAAAAAGTGTTTCTGAATTGGCCTGAATACACTCAATTGGAAAATATATAGTAGGCGATATAAAGAAAAAAAGAAAACCAATTGAGAATTTTATATCTTATTCTGGTCCTGGGAAACGGCGTACGCTCAGAACTAGTGAAAATCCGAATGTTGAAAATGCTTTATACACTTGGTTCTTACAAGAACAATTGCGACATACACGTTTATCTGGTGATTTCATATGTGAGAAAGCAAGATTTTTTTACACCAGTATAACAGGTAGAGATGATTTCAAGGCAAGTCAAGGATGGTTGGAAAATTCAAAAAAAGACATGGAATTCGACAGCTTACCATATCAGGAGAGAAATTGTCCTCAGACGTTAGTGCGGTAAATCATTTAAAAAGAAATTTCTTCAAAAAATACGAGAGATGGATCTAGTGACAGATACAGTTTACAACGCAGATCTTCTTCTTCTTCTTCACCGTGTAGAAGGCGTAGCGCCTGTTCAGTTCCGGTTTCCCTGCAGCAGTTCTTGTGAAGTTGATTGCCAACTGTCCCGCCATCGTTTTGGTGGTCGTCCAACGGGTCTTCTTCCGTGTGGTATGTTGTTATATACGATTTTGGCTATTCTATCTGTGGTCATTCTGTTTACATGCTGGTTCCATTCTCTTCTTCTTTTTCTTACCCATCTTACAATATCGTCTGTTTCACATTTTTCCCTTATGTCGGTATTTCTTTGTCTGTCATTCAATGTGTAACCGGTTATAGTTCTTAGCGTTTTCATTTCTGTTGTTCTTAGTATCCTCTTTGTTACCGACGTTTCTGCTCTTGTTTCTGCCCCGTATGTCATAATTGGTCGCACACATGTTTTGTAAATTCTGGATTTGCATGGTATACTGGGGTGTTTATTTCTCCAAATTGGTTGTTTAAGATGTCCCGATACTGCAGCTGCTTTGTTCACTTGTCTCCTCACTTCATCTTCAAGGTATCCTGTGCTTGTTATTTTGCACCCTAAGTATTCGAATGACATGACTTGGTCTATAGTGGCGTTGTCTATTGTTAACTTGCAGCGCAGAGGTTCCTTAGCTATGGTCATGCATTTTGTCTTACTTGTTGAGATTGCCATATTGAAATTTTTTGCGCGTTTGCTAAAGGCGTATAACATTCTTTGTAGGTCGTCTTCTGATTCTGCAATGAGTACGGCGTCATCGGCATAGCATAAGATGTTAATTTTGTAGGTTACCATGCGGTATCCTAGTCCCAAGTTTTTAACGGTCTCTACAAGTTGGTCCATAACAGTATTAAATAGTAGAGGGCTAAGACTATCACCTTGGCGGATGCCCGACGTTGTTCCGAAATGCTGCGTTAGGGTGTGGTTTGTTCGTATTTGTTCAGATCTTTTATGAGTCTTATATATTTTTTGGGTACCTCTTTGTTTTCCAGTATCTTGATTACATCCTTCAGTTGGACTCTGTCGAAGACCTCCGTTAAGTCTATAAAACAAAGATATGCTGGAGTGTTATATTCAAGAGACTTTTCTACTAATTGCCTTGTTATAAATAGTGCATCGACCGTGGACCGGTTTTTTCGAAAGCCTTGTTGCTCTTTGCTGATTGGCATTGTTGACGTTATGTCATCGGCAAGAATCTTTGTAAGCAGTTTCAAAGAGGTGCTTAATAAGGTTATTCCGCGATAGTTGGCAGGATTTGTTTTGTCCTCTTTTTCTAAAGATATGCACTGTTACACTTCTTTTCCATTCTTCTGGTATTTTTCCGTGTTGAATTATGATGTTAAACAGTTTTGTGTACTCTTCTCTCATGGCTTCTCCGCCATATTTGACAACGCAGATGAAAGTGGGTTATTTTAGCGAATTCTTCCAAACAAAACACTAGCCCATGCTGCTGAAAATTCAGCTCCAGGTCGGTAGATGAGTAGGGACATGCTCTAATGCATCAATATCTCATAAAATGAAATTGTTGGTCATCGGAAAAGCCAACAAACCCCGAGCATTCATGAACTGCCCCAGTTTGCCTGTTTATTATAAAGGTCAAAGAAAAGGGTGGATAACTAGAGAACTTTTTTATGAATGGTTCCACAAACAATTTATTCCTGATGTTAAAAATAAAATGAACGAGCTGAAATTGCCACAAAAAGCTCTGCTCTTATTAGATAATGCTCCTGGACATCCAAGTGAACAGGAATTAATCAGTGAGGACAGTAATATTCAGGTCATGTTTCTACCTCCTAATTGTACTCCATTATTACAACCAATGGATCAACATGTAATACAGAATGTGAAATTGCATTATCGAAAATCTTTGCTACTGAATATTGTAGGACAAGAAGACAATAACATTTCGCAGTTACTGAAGCAATTGGACCTAAAACATGTGGTGTTTTCTCTTGAAAGGGCCTGGTCATCTGTGTCCCAAGAGTTAATTCAGAAATCATGGAAGAATTTATGGCCCACAAAAGATGATGATTATGACTCAGATGACCTGATGCCTCTTTCACATTTTGTCACATGTGCATAAAATTTTCAAAGCTCTGAAATTCTATAAAATATGGTAGGAACCAGAATAAGTAACTCCCATTAAATTTGTCTATAAAAAGAATTTTCGAGCTTTTCGACTTCTGGACACGAAGAAAGGAACCCCGATAGAAATAGTATACCTACCATTTATATAGAATTTGCTACTATACTGTAAATTTGCACAACGCTGGATCTCTGTCTAGAATGAATGGTAATCGCTTGATAGAGCCAGTTTATATTGAAGGAAACTCAAATCCGAACAGTTATTAGGAAATTCTCCTTCAAACCTAAGAAGATAATCTCGATGATCTTCGCCTGGAAAGACGAAGACAAATTTACTTTCAACAAGATGGTACTGCTGCTTACAACAGAGCTTTGAACATAAACTGGATAAACAATAATTCTGGAGATTAATGACAATAAGTTGCTTCCAAAATGGTTATTCTCCTGAAGAACTCAAGATCGCTCGTGTCATGCCAGTACATAAGAATGGAGAGACAAGTGAATGTGGAAACTATAGGCCAATCTCGATCTTGCCGGCTATTTCGAAAATTTTTGAGTCGTTGACAAAATCCAGACTAATTAGTTATCTGGAGTCGAATCAACTGATCAGTGGAAATCAGCATGGTTTCAGAAAGAATCGATCGACTATAACAGCCATGATTGAAGTTATTGACTTTGTGTTTGAAGTTTTGGATGATATGGAGGAAGCGATGCTTATCTGCTTAGATCTTAGTGAAGCTTTTGATTGTGTGGACCTCAAGCGCCTTCTGTCGAAGTTGCGGTATAAGAGGTACAACCCATTCACTGTTGTCATCATACCTTCCGAATAGGTGCCAGGTGGTTGAATGGAATGGGACAAAGGCTCTAAACTGCTGAGTCCCCCAAGGATCGATACTTGGCCCGATCCTCTTTATATTGTACATCGATGACTTGGTATATAATGTTACAGTAGACGGAATGAAAATTTATGCAGATGACACAACATTTATCACCAGGGCAGAAACAGAGGAGCAATTGAATTATTCAGCCATGAGGGATGCAGTGAATTGGTTCGATCATAACAAAATGGTTCTTAACACAAATAAAACACAAAAACTGACCATATCCACGAAAAGATCAAAGGTTACAAGCCACATCTCTTTGTTAGGATTCCTGATAGATGGCTCGTTAACTTGGCAACCCCACATAGACTCAATGTGTAAAAAATTATCAGCAGCCTTATTTTCAATTCGTAGAATAAAAACTGTGGTGGGAGAACAGAGGGAACTGATCACATATCATGCATATTTTCAAAGCATTGCGACATATGGCATTATTCTGCGGGATTCTCAGTCTGAGACTACAGGGGTGTTCCGGAAACAGACAGTTGCCGTGAATCATTCAAATCCTCCGTATACTTACAATACCTTGCTGTTACATTGAAGCATGCCTGCCACACTTCCATAAAAATAAAGGAAATCGTCAAACGCACTCTGCTCAGCATGAATATTCAAATAGAGCGAGAGAAAACTATGTACTACCAAAAAGACGCCTACAACGCACACAAAAATCTTACGACTTCATAAGTACAAAAATGTACAACGTGCTCCCACCTCAAGTGAAGTCTCTCAGCAACCCATCCTTCAAGAAAGCTATCAGGAAGCTGTTTCTAGAAAACGTTTTCTATAGCACAGAGGAGTTTATGAACTTTAGATTTTTCTAAGATGAAAAACTTGTTGGTCTTCACGAATGTTTTGTATATTTTGGTGTTTTTCGTTTTATATTTTGAATTTTGTATTTTGATATTCTTTTGACAGTCCTTGTAATTATTGAAGGAAATATGCATCTATCTATCTGTCTATCTATAATGATCCTGTTAGATGGCCTACCTGTTACCCATATTTGAGCCCTTTTGGTTTTGAACCAAGGGAGAGAGAATAACAACCACCAGTCAGTAAATTCCTTCTAATACTATTTCGAATGCAGCACGTAGAATATTAAGAAATGCTAGTTATGTATGTTGTATTTGCTTCGAAAAAAATGGTATGACGATTTTATTAGCATTTTCTCAAGGTCGCCTAGGCGTATTAATTTTAAATTAATCATTCACCATTAAAATTATGAAATTCTTCCGGAAGAAATAGTTTAAAGCATACCACGATAGGAAATATTAAATTGAAACAATTGAACAAACACACGGTTTCTACGAATGTCGGCAGATATTTGATGAGCTTAAATAATGATTTGAACGCTTTCTAGGCCCGAAAAAAATAATTACGAACTCAGTCATCCATTCTGCGAATTACATTGATAAATTGGAAGAGTGAGAACTGTGAAAATGCTACAGGGTGTTAAAATATCATTTGAGATAAAATTCAATTTTCTTTTCATCAAAATCGACCTCCAATTGTAGGAACTATAATAACTTGATAGTTACGGAACACCCTATACACCATCGTCTCTTCGATCTTTCATTCGAACGATTATTAACAGCATAAATTCGTATTTCTATTCCAACTGACGAAATTCAATTCATCAGAAATGGCATCAACCTGAAATCTCAACAATTCCAAGATACAAAACCACAGTAGGGTGAAACGCTTTTTCCCAGAAGTTCACGCGAAGAGAGAGAGAGATTGATCCCAAGAAAGTCAACACTCATATAAAGAAAGCTACACTATAACCTCTTGAAAATCCCAATAAATTCCGTAATAGCGAAGTCTAATTCTTGCCATTTTCGTTACGTAGACCATATTTGAATTTCAATCGGTTCGACGAAGAAAAATATGCAAATTAACCTGGGATTTGTCCCGTTTAATAAACATTATTCTGATGGCTATCGTATCTTTATTCTTAATCATCAATATACTTAAAACTGGATTTCGATGAACGCTTACTAGACCAGTTCGACGAGGATAAAGTCGAAAATTGTTGCCAATCTAGATTTTTTCAAGAAATAATGGATTTTGGAAGAATAAAAGTGAAAACTAGAACTCAGCTGGTCGTGATCTATAAATCAGATATTTCCTCAAATGTAACTTTTGATTTCCTGCATTAGATTGGTGAATTCTCCACGACTTTTTATTGTACCCGTTTCATATTCAACGCGTCCAAACTCTACTTCCTCGAGATTTTCCTTCAAGACTGAATTTCTGCCGATGGTTCTTAGATGAAATTAGAGAAAATGCTCATTTTGATAGTGAAATAATGTTCACAGATGAAGCTAACGTTTCGAGAACTACTATCACAAATTAGATAGATAGGTCGGGGTGGGCCAGAATCATGGCCTCCTAGGTCCCCAGACTCAAATAGTTTAGACTTTTTCTTAGTTTATACCACTCCAGGAACACTGTAGAAGAATTGAGAAATCGAATAATATCCTCTTGTGACACGATAAGAAATACCCCAGGAATATTTCAAAGAGTGCGTGATAATATGCGAAGGACAGAGGCCTGTATTCTTGCAGGTGGAGGACACTTCCAGCAATTTATTTAGTTTTTAATTGTTCTTTTTTTTCAGTTTGATATTGAATAAGTATAAGTTAAGTCTCAGAAGACGAGCTATCAAAATAAAAGCAAATTTTGGACATACCTATCGAGTATATCTATTTTTTTTATTTAGCGAATAACATACAATTCAAATAATTAGAATAATTCAAATTCAATAATTTTTCACTCGAAAACGGTTGGAGATACGAAAAAAATAGAAGTGTCAAAAAAGTTTCTAAATTGAACGAAGATGACGAAAATTGATTATACGCTGATCAATGGCGTACTGCAGAAAGTTTGAAAGGGCAAACGAAGACATGGGTCCGGAAAAGAAAACACCTTGTAGATTCTAGTTAAAATTTAGGACGTCTAATGATGGAGGCTGTAAAAAATAGCGTGCATTCCAAATTTGGGCTGAATATCTCAAAAACTGCAGGAGTTTAGAAGAAAAAACAATTTTTCCGGAAATTTCAACACCCTGTACCTCCGTAACGAAGCTTTTGCAGACCTATGTTTATCTAAACTTTTTTTCTTAAAATTGCACGTAGATTTACCCTCTCAAGTTGTGACATACTATTATGTAACATCCTGTATAATGTCTTCTACTGTATTGTTTATTTCGAGAAATACGTCACATTATATTACGGTGGATATCTTCAATACCTAAACGGCATCAAAAGGCATGAGATTTCAATTTTCCGAAACAAATACAACTCTCTGTCACTAACGGCCGAAAACAAATACATCGTACGAAGCAGTGAGTAAGCAGGGATTGGAAAATTTAATGCACATGATGTTTATCTATCCCTAGGACAGAATTAAAGTCCTATGGTCTACTTTAAAATAAAACCGTTTGCATAATGACTCAAAATCCGTTCGACCAAAAATAAATGTTTCTGCGCGTCTGTTTTCTGTTAAAAAACTCTCTGAATGTCGAAATTATTAGTACTCAGCTTCAATAGCAACGGACATATTGAGTTTTGACGAAATCACAAAATTTTCTCAATTTCCAAATCAATGGAAAACTAAATAAGTTTGCTTGCAAGTGAAAGGGATGTTTATTTTTCTGTCGTACTAAAATATAGAAATTTGTTCGTTCTGTACTATTTTTTTCTTCATTAACGTTTAAAATGTTCATGTTTAACAAGAACGAGGGATTAATTGTTCTCGCAACATGCTGTTGTGAATCAGGGGTAATGAATTCGGCAATTATGCATATTGGAACATTTAATACTTAATTGTTTTTGCATTGAAATTTAAAAGAATAATTATTGCTTTCGGGAAGAGCCATTGTTTGAAAGTTGCACGTTCGACCTGATCGAAAAATTAAACTATTTGACCTTGTTGAAATAAAAAGTGACCTGACCTCTGTGAGGACGTGCAATCTAAGTCTTACATTTTCGTTATATACACTTCACGGCAATTGAAATGAATAATTCGTCATTTCCTTGTTAAACTACAACAAGCGTAGCAATTTACATGAATTATAGATTTTGCAAAATATTGTGATCTTATTTCACGAAAATTCAACAACAATAAAACTCAAATTTTTTTTAAGTTTTGAATGAAATCCATGAAAAATCACTTTTCTATTTAGTATTCAGTAGGTCCTTTTAATTTCTGCTTTTCTTGGCATGCTTCATATTAGGTTCATAATGAATACCCG
Source organism: Cryptolaemus montrouzieri (assembly GCA_013387265.2). NCBI lineage: Eukaryota > Metazoa > Arthropoda > Insecta > Coleoptera > Coccinellidae > Cryptolaemus > Cryptolaemus montrouzieri. Next base: position 5,792,967 of record JABFTP020000165.1, read on the forward strand.
AGGAATGTTAATACACGAAGAACACAATTAGTAATTAACTCTATATCCAAAGAATTTTCTTCTACGATTTCACCTTTTCAAAATTCGAGAGATTTTGTTCCATTTTTAACTTTGTGTGAAAATTTAAGGTGAGTTTAAATTCCCTATACCTACCTTAACTAGTTTCCGAAATATTTGACATTTTCTGAAAATTGAGAACTTTAAGAAAAAAAAATTGTGCCCTAAATATTGATTTCAAAGCTTCAGATGTACAACTATTGTGATAGTAATTGTTGTTGTTTTAACATATGACACATTTTGTTGATCTATGTTACACAGGGTGTTCGAAAACGATTCTTGAAGTTGAGACACCTTCAAATCTCATTTCACTCTTTCTTTTCAAATGGCACACCCTATATCTCGAGTAGAGTAGGTGGTATATTTTAATACCTTTCGAACGGTACCTAGGTTCCCTATACATATTTTCAACGGTTGCGAAAATATTCGAAAGTTTTTTTAAATTTCAAGAAATATACCAATTTTTCAACCCAGTTTATAACTTTACAGTAACATTGGTTGTTCCCAGATATTTTTATATAATATTTATTCATTTCATCACATTCAGTGAGTCAAATACCATCATCGATTAAGTACTATTCGAAACGTATTAAAATATACCACTTATTAGACCCTTTAGATATCATGCCATTTGAAAAAAACAGTGAAATGAGATTTGAATGATCCCCAACTTCAAATAACTTTTTCGGACACCCTGTGTAATATGTGTCATGTTCAAGCAACAACAATAACTATCAAAATAGTTGTACATATTAGGTGCGCAACTAAGTTCTCGCTGTTTGTCAATAGATGGCTCCAGTAGTAAGTGCTGATCGATTTTTACATATCAAGAACGTCTCGAACAAAGCTTAGACGTATAGTAAACAAACCACTGTGACACATCAGTGATTTTGTTTTACGTCATATACTTTTAGTTGTGAGAAAATGTCTGATTTTGTGCCAAATAATCGTCATTTGCGGGAAGTGTTGATTTTCTTATTTTATTCGAAGAAAACGGCAGCTAAAGCTCATAGAGAGCTCCAAAAAGTTTACGGTGATACTGCTCTAAGTGGAACAACGTTCCGGGATTGGTTCCGTCGCTTCAAAAACGGTGATTTCGATGTGGACGACCGTCTTCGTGAAGGACGGCCAAAAATCTTCGAACACGCTAAATTGGACGCAAGAAGAGTTTGCTTCAGCCTTAGGAGTTACCCGCCAGGCCATTTCCAAGCGATTGCACGCATTGGGAATGATTCAAAAGCAAGGAACTTGGGTTCCTTATGATTTGAAGCCAAGAGACGTTGAGCGTCGAGAAAGGGTTTTCTTCATCGCATCGTAACGGGGGATGAAAAATGGATTCATTACAGCATTACAGGAAAAAAATCTGGGGGAATAATACCCGGTCATGCTTGTAATTCATCGCATCGGCCGAATATTAACGCTGCGAAAGTTATGCTGTGTATTTGGTGGGACCAAGTCGGTGTTATTTATTATGAGCTGTTGAAACCGAACGAAACCATCACTGGGGAACGGTATCGAACTCAATTGATGCGATTTAGTAAAGCACTGCGCAAAAAACGGCCACAATACGAGCAGAGACACGAAAAAGTAATTCTACAGCATGACAACGCTCGGCCTCACGTTGCCAAACCCGTTAAAACCTACTTGGAAACGCTCAAATGGGAAGTCCTACCGCACCCGCCATATTCTCCAGATATTGCACCATCCGATTATTACTTGTTCCGTTCGATGGCACATGGTCTGGCTCATCAGCAGTTCCGCTCATATGAAGAGCTCGAAAAATGGCTTGAGTCGTGGATAACCTCAAAAGACGAACACTTCTACCGTCACGGTATTCGAGCTCTGCCAGGAAGATGGGAAAAAGTTGTGGCTAGCGATGGGCATTTGTAATCATTTTTCTCAATAAAGTTGTATTTTCATAAAACAAACAGCGAGAACTTTGTTGCGGACCAAATACTGTAACAAAAATGTATCCGATAATTTGAATTGAAACGCCATAATCTTTATCTACTTCAATATTTAATGAACCTCCTTCAAAATATGCTCCATTGGAAGCGATACACATGTGCCAATGTTTTTTCCTATCATCGAAATATTTGAGGCGCTCTCACGGATTGCCTTCAGCTCCTTCTGCGACATTTCGTTCATGCCGTCTTGGAATCAAATCTGGTCCCCGGAGCAGCAATTTCAGTCGGAAGAAAAGAAAAAAGTCACGCGGAGCTAGATCAGGCGAATAAAGCGGCTGCTCCATGGTATTGTAACGATATCCAATCGTCCCTGAAGCCGACCCTGTCACGGTCCGGCGGACTGACGAGTACGGGGCACTTCGAGAGAATTCGAGAAAGATTTAAAGGTTTCAGCGCGCCGTATTACGAAGAAATCAGTGTTGCCGTTTCCGAACGAAGATTTGGAACAGAGCCGAACTTACGCAAATGTTCTAGAACAATTCGTACTTGTATATAAGAAGAGAGCGCGAAGCGCAGAGAATTAAGTTTGAATACAGAGCGCGAATAAGTGGAAGTGTTAGAGATAAATTAAGCAGTATCGATTGTGTTATATGAATTAGTCATTTAGTTTAGTGTTATAATTGTTCAGTCTACGTGTAAATAAACTAGTTAGAGTTTTGTGACGTCGAATTGTTTGATTTAAACCCTCAATAATTTCAAGAACTAAGAAACGTTACAGTATTTATCGAGTGTTTGGTCTTGAACTCGTTAATAACCGTGGCTCGATGAGATGGTGCGTTATCGTCTTGCAAAATTCACTATTCACAAATTGTTTTGCCACAAATCTGACCATTACGGCGAATTTTTTTAAGCAAACGTCTCAAAACTATTAAATAGACGACCTTTGACCTTGCGGAACTAATTCATGATGAACCACACCACGAATATCGAAGAAAACATTCAGCATCGTCTTTATTTTCGAACGACTTCGGCGAGGTTTTTCGGTTTTAGCTCATTTTTTCCCACCCATTTCGATGATTGTTGCCTCGTTACTGTGTCGTATTCATAGAACCATGTCTCGTCACCATGAACGTGGGATCAGAATTCGCACGATCGAGCATGTCTGCTGCTACCAACATCCAGTACTGTTTTTGAAGAAAATTCAGCTCTATCGGAACGAGCCGAGCGCGGACGCGCCGCTTGCCCAATTGGTTCACCAAAATCGAACGACAGGTTTCACGAGATGTTGAGATCTCGAGCTAACTCTCTAATACTGGCATGACGATTTTCGAGCACCATTTCCTTGATTTTTTTGACGTTGAAGTCGTTTGAAGAGGTCGAAGGTGGTCCGGAACAAGGCAAACCTTCGACGACCTCCCGACCGTCTTTAAAGGCTTTGTACCACTCGTACACTTGAGTTTTCCATGAAACAAAAATCTAACCTAACCTACCACCGCCCGTGGCCAGGTGGAAATATCACACGCTTCCCAGTTTGCACACGAGCGGCTGCCGGTTCGATTCCGGCGAAGGTATGGGTGTTGTATGCGTCTTTGAATTTAACAGAGTCGCCTATAGGGCATAAACTTCCTGCACCAGATAACTTGCAATCCTTGTGGTAGCAGTTATCATTGCACGGTCTCTGAGAGTGGTCGGGATCCACTATAAGTTGTAGGTCCACCTGTGTAGATGGGCTAAGTTCCCGAGCACATCGTTAAAAGACGATTTGATTTGATTTTCTAACCTAACCTAACCCAATATTTTTTTCCATTGTGAAATTCGCAGAGTACCACTGGGGTCGACTGGTTTCAACAGCTGTCGTAAACAAACTGGTTGACGGGTCGCGCTCATGTTAGGCATAGTAGTTAAGGACAGTCCTACCAACATACAGAAAATAAAAATACTTAAAAATACTCAACGCGGACAATTTAAATGGAAATTTCCGGATACTTTTCTGTCACAGTAGTAGTCCTCAAATTTCAGGAAATATCAAATATTTCGGAAACTATTTAGGATAGTATAGGGAATTTCGAAAAAACCTTCATTTTTCCTCACAAAGTCAAAAATGAAACGAAATATAGGGTGTCCCACTTAAAGAACCATAGCTTTGGTATGTAACTTTATTATGAAACACCCTGAATTGTCTGAAATATTTTTACTTTGCAGTCACTACAGCACTACATATTACTGCGCAAAGAAAATTTCAAAATTGGCCTTACAATATGCCTAATCTTCCATCGCGGCTGTGGTGAACCAACCGGTATACATCCCTAACGAAAATTGAAAAATATGTAAATGTGTTTTTCTATTTGATTCATACATTCGTCGGTGTGAATGCGTCAAAGGTGCGAACAGTCTCGAATTTTTCGTGGTCACATTATCGCGAGTATACTGAATTTCATACCCTGTATGCATATAAGGGTGTTACATAATAATATGTCACAACTTGAGGGGGTAAATCTACGTGCAATTTTAAGAAGAAAAGCTTCGTTACGGAGCTACAGGGTGTCCAAATTTCCGAAAAAATTGGTTTTTCTTCAAAACTCCTGCAGTTTTTGAGATATTCAGCCCAAATTTGGAATGCCAGCTATTTTTTACAGCTTCCATCATTACACGTTCTAAATTTTAACTAGAATCTACAAGATGTTTTCTTTTCCGGAGCCATGTCTTCTTTTGTCCTTTCAAACTTTTTTGCAGTACGCCACTGATTAGCGTACAATCAATTTTCGTCATCTTCGTTCAATTTAGAAACTTTTTTGACACCTGTAATCTTTTCGTATCTCCGGCCGTTCTCGAGCAAAAAATTATTAAACGATTGTATGCATTCGCTGAATTGAAAGCACTTCTAATTAAAAAAATGACAAGTAGGCTTTGATTTTTTTCATTTATTTATTTATTTTGACAGTTGCTAAAGTTAAACCAGTGTCTGCTCGAATTGTTTATTAAATTAACGATTAGTTTTAAAACTTTTGAAGTTATTGCTGTAAGAAAAAATGACTAATTTTACTAACACCGAATTGGCTGATATCCATTATATGTACGGTCTGGCTGACGGAAACACAACAGAAGCTAGGCGATTATATCAGGTGCGCTTTCCAAATCGAATAACACCAGACAGGCGAACATTTTCAAAGATCCACAGAAGGTTGAGGGAAACTGGTACTTTTACTGCAATTAATCATTTAGAAGGTGCAACTCAAACTATGTGAACTCTAGACATTAAGGAAGCAGTTGTGAATTGTATTGATTTGAATCCTCATGCGAGTACAAGAAAAATTGGAAATCAGTTGAATACCTCCTTGATCAAAAAGTTCCCGACTTTGTTACCGTGTGGCGCCCTAAGGCACCCGATTTCAATTATTTTCTTCTTGTTAGATTGGTACAACTGTTGTTCATATTCCCTGTAATTTTCAGCGTCATCGAGTGACATATGACAAAGTTACGTCGTGCTGTTTACATTAACCTCTCAGTGTGTTTTCCATTCTTTTAATTTTTAAAAATGAATACAAAACAAGAGCAACGAATTTGCATTAAATTTTGTGTTAAAAATGAAATTAGTGCTCTGAACACCTTGGAAATGTTGAACAAGTGTTTCGGCGTCAATGCTTTGAAGCTAACAACAGTTCGCGAGTGACATGGACGGTTTAAAAGCGGACGCATGTCCATTACCGACGATGACCGTTCTGGCAGGCCATCGACATCGTGATTTGTTGGCTAAAAACTGTAAATTGACCATCATAGAGATTGCAGAGGAGTAGAGTATCGCATTTGGTTCCGCTCAAAGCATTTTGGTCGATAAATTGGGCTTCAGACGTGTCGCTGCAAAGCTGGTGCCTAAAGACCTGAATTTCATGCAAAAAAGAGACCGTGTTAATGTCGCCAAAGACATGATTTCCTAGGCTGAATCCGACCCAACGTTCATCAAACGCATCATTACGGGAGACGAGACGTGGGTTTATGAGTATGACACGCAGTCCAGACATCAAGCGAGTGAATGGCGTGCACAGAATAAGCCGGGACCGAAGAAACCACGTCGTTTTCAGTCAAAATAGAAAGCGATGCTCAAGGTTTTCATGCACCATGAATTCCTTCCAAAAGGTCAAACTAACAACAAGGAGTATAATTTGGGCGTTATGAGACGTTTGCGTGAAGCTGCTCGCCAAAAACGACCAGAATTGTGGCAAAACAACTCATGGATTTAACACCACGATAACGCACCGTCTCATAATGCCTTCATTACCCGTGACCATTTGGCTGAAAACAGCACCAACACCATCCAACAACCACCAAAATCACCTGATTTGGCTCCCTGTGACTTTTTCCTGTTCGGTCCACTGAAGAAACCGCTCCGGGGAACGCAGCCGAGAGGAAATAATCAAAAAATCGAAGATGGCCCTAAAGGCCATACCGCAAATCGAATATAAAAAGTATTTTGAGGATGGGATCAAGCGCTGGTATAAGTGCGTTGCAGTCGATGGAGAGTACTTTGAAGGGGACAATCTTGATTTCGATGAATAACTTTGTATTTTTGATTTTATTGATAAAAGTCGGGAACTTTTTGATCAAGGAGGTATTTCGAATGTTCTAGTTTGGAGGATTCTCCACGACTTTTGTTGTACCCGTTTCATATTCAACGCGTGAATTTCTGCCGATGGTTCTTAGATAAAATTAGAGAAAATGCTCATTTTGATAGTGAAATAATGTTCACAGACGAAGCTAACTTTTCGAGAACTGCTATCACAAATTTTCACAATAATCATTATTGGGAGGAAAACCCCTATTTGATTGAAGAATCTCATCATCAAGAACAATTCTCACTGAATGTCTGGGTCGGAATAATTGGAAATCATTAGATTTTTCCATTTTTTTTTGCCTAACATACTAAACGGTCCCGCTTATTGGCTTTCTTGAGGAGGGCCTTTATTGCTCGAGGATGTGCCACTTTTGGAGAGAAACATAATGTGGTTCATACATGACGGGGCACCAGCACATTTCAGTGGAGAGGCTAGGGAATTCTTGAATAATACATTCAACAACCGATGGCCTTCTAGGTCCCCAGACTCAAATAGTTTAGACTTTTTCTTATGGGAATATCTCAAAAGTTTAGTTTATACCACTCCAGTGAACACTATAGAAGAATTGAGAAATCGAATAATAACCTCTTGAGACACGATAAGAAATACCCCAGTAATATTTCAAAGAGTGCGTGATAATATGCGAAGAAGGACAGAGGCCTGTGTTCTTGCAGGTGGTTCTTTTTTTTTAGTTTGATATTGAATAAGTTGAGTCTCAGAAGACGAGCTTGTAACGTGCATAATGACCGTTACATTTTATTTACGCCGTACCTGATATATATTTATAAATATGCACAGTATAAATTTTGTTTCGGTGATCGGCATTTTGACACTTCCACCTCTCCCTTCCAGATCGAGTTCGGTGTTCGAGGATTTTTAACATGAATATCACATGGAGTGAACGCCACACAACTTGTACTATTTAAGATCTATTCAATTACGAAGAAAACCAGGAAAATAATTATTACATTTAAGAACCATCGTTACAAGTGAAAGAGTTCATAAACTTTTATTTATCGATCAGTGTTTATTCCTGTTGTAAAACGGGTCCTAGGTCCGGCACGTTGAAAGCAATAGAAACCTCAAGGAATTCCTTAACCAGGCCTGGAAGCATTGAACAACCGCCCAAGTACCAAGGGACCATAGCACAGGACAGAATCACTGTTATTTGTCCAAGTTTTTTTTATTGTATAAATTCAAATATAGTCTGCAAGTTTAATTTAATTGTTTGATTTCCCCGAAAATGTACAACCTCTAAGTTTCACTATTAAGTAAGAGTCTCTTGTTACAAGCTATCAAAATAAAAGCAAATTTTGGGCATACCTATATATTTCTATTATTTTTTTTTATTTAGCGAATAACATCAATTCAAATAATTCAAATTCAATAATTTTTCACTCGAAAACGGTTGGAGATACGAAAAAATTACAATTGTCAAAAAAGTTTCTTCATTGAACGAAGATGATGAAAATTGATTGTACGCTCAGTGGCATATTGCAAAAAAGTTTGAAAGGGCAAAAAAAGACATGGCTCCGAAAAAGAAAACAACTTGTAGATTCTAGTTAAAATTTAGGACGTGTAATGATAGAGGCTGTAAAAAATAGCTTGCATTCCAAATTTGAGCTGAATATCTCAAAAACTGCGGGAGTTTTGAAGAAAAACCAATTTTTTCAGGAAATTTCAACACCCTGTAGCTCCGTAAAGAAGCTTTCGCGGACCTATGTTTATATAAACTTTTTTTCTTAAAATTGCACGTAGATTTACCCCCTGAAGTTTGTATAGCTCTATTTCATATATCCCACACATTGCACAATATCAAAATGATCAGCGTACCGTAACTAAACAACAAGAGAGCACATCACACTCGCGGAGATCTCCGTAGAAAGCGAGCACCACCGAGTACACTTTTAAGCACCTTTCCTGTGCCGCGCGATAAGAAGACTGCCGCGGCAACCAAGAGGACCCCAGAACGTGAGACCGCATAGGCGGGAATTCAGTAATTATTATTATTATTATTGGAAAGGTCACACGAACGTTACGGTACCACGCCGGTGGAGCGCCGAAGTAACCGAGAGAGTGATAGTAGTACCCGGCCGGCTTAACGCAGGAAATCTCGAGGAAATTGCAAGATATACTTTTGCTTTACATTCATATTCTATTAACATAGTTGCCCCGTTCGGTTCGTCGTGACATCCTACAGTGCGCTTACTTAATTGGCAAAATCCTCGAGTCGATGATATTTCCCCAAGTAAAAATGTATTTCACTTTAGCTAAAATGTTCCTTGGTTTGTGGATGCGATAAAATTATTGTTATTGGTCACATGTATTTCATATATTAATAACACTGGCGGATAAAAAAATTGTTGCGGATGTAACGTAATGCTGAATGGTACATCATGGTTGAATTGACGAATCCAAATACAAAAATGCGAAAAAAGAATTGTAACACGTAAGGTTCTCTCGTAACTTTATAGAAGCACATTTGATGTTTGCCGGCTCGGTGACGTAGGGGATATGATGCTCGTCTCCTGCGCAGAGTTACCTGGGTTCAATCCCCACAAAGTCGGTGCGATTTTTCGGATTCTGGGAATCGCTTGAGTGTCCATCTTTCGGAGGAGATGTAAAGCTGTCGGTCCTGTCTAACAGAGATGTGTTGGACATTAAAGATCCCTTCCCTCGACACGAGAGGGGTTCGGCAAAATTCCCGGGTTAGTGAGGTGACAGAATTCCCCGGCGTGTCATTGGCCGAAAGGCGGAAATAGAGCACGTTAAAGGAATAACAAACAAACAAACATTTGATGTACACACAACCAAAATTTATGTGGAATCACCAGATATTTTGAATATTACCTCTGGGATTTTGGAAATTTCGAAGGATAAAATAAGTAGTAGTAAAAGAATTGAAAATTGTTTTCTCACGGAGTAGGTGTTTTTTTCTCGACCTCAGTAGCTTGTATTACCTCCTTTTGCCCTGATACAAGCCTGAATCCGTCTAGGCATGCTTTGGATTAGGTTTTCGACCTCCTCTGGGGTGATATTCTGCCATTCTTCTGTGGCGGCTTGGATGAGCTGTTGTGGGGTTCTTGGATTATCTTGGCCCGATCTTATTTTCCTTTTGAGATTATCCCATAGATGTTCAGTAGGATTTAGGTCTGGAGAGCAATTTGACCAGTTTAAAATAGCGATTCCCTTTGTTTCAAGATAATGCCGCGCGAGGTGAAATTCTTACCGTGGCCACCTCGCCAGAGTTTCACTATGGGCTTCAGCACTAGGTCTGACTAGAAATCAAATCTATTTTGCTTTCCAGCATAATGCCACCCAAAAACATTACACTGCCCCCTTGGTATTTCGGAATTTGTCTAGCTTCTCTTTCACGACCGCTTAGAGTCCGAATTCGGCGTTCATCTGATCGAACACCAATTCTGGTCTCATCCGAAAAAAGAACATTTCGCCAATTCTCAATATTCCAATTCTGGTGCTCGATACACCAATTAAGTTTGTTAAATTTTCGTTGTCTGGTTAGCTCTGGAACTCTTAAAGGCCTTCTGCTGTATAAACCCCTTGAACGAAGTCTTTGACGTATCGTTTCGACTGATACACTGATGCCTGTTGCTTCCAGAAATTGCCTTTGGAGTATGGGGTGCGACGCACTAGGGTCTCTTCTTGCAATTTGGCACAAAAAGCTGACTTGTTCTTCAGAAGTGATCTTGCTACTTCTTTCAGGCCTTGCGGAGATTGTAGCCCCACGTATCGGGCGTAGGTAGGTAGGTTAGGTTAGATTTCTTTCCGTTTTTCTTCTTTTCAAGTAGGTATTCTCGATTTTTTTTAAGGTTAGATGTAGGTATTGTCAACCGAAAAACCACGAACGTATTCCTTCACTTATGCTGGAAAATACAGAGTTTTAACATGAGAAATAATATTTGAAATATTCTGTTTCAGAAGAATTTGTCAATTTCAGAACGTCTAGATCTGAAATCATGACTTTTTCCTGACAAGTAACTGATGTAATCGAGACTAACTACTAGAAAAGAAAAAAACGCGAAGTCAGATTCAATCTACTTCAATAGTCATTGTTTTTGCACTTTTTCTTTCGGAATTCCGACTAGAATTACCTGGATGAAGATTTTGAGAAATCGAATTTATTATTATTATTTTCGATCATATAATCTGCGAATTTCAGGGTAATTTTTCGACAAAATCGCGAATAATTCGAAAACGATGCATTTTAGGTATAGGAAAACCTATACGGGATCGATGCCTATTGATATTAGAAGTTAAATGATGTGTCCAAAAATAGGTAGTCTAATTTGAAAAAACGGACTTTTGTACCTTTGAATGTACTACGATTTGCCACATGCTTTGGAAACACCCTGTATACCGAGAATGCATTAAATTCTGCTGAATGAACCTCTTTTATGACGCCTTCTAAGAGACAACTGAAAATCGCAAAATTCCGATTGAAAAATTTATTTTTCTTTCGATTGATTTCACTTCCGAATTTAATTTTCCACAATAAAAAAATAGAAACATACATTATGCCATTCGAAAAATCAAAGTTGATGTCATCTTCAGGGATAACCGGAAGTGAAACAACATTCAAAGTATTTTCGAAACTTAGTTCGAATAACATTCGAGACAACAAAAAATTCTCCAATCGGTCATTCCTTTCTCCATATAGTTTTACATATATAATTTTCACCTTCGCAGAAATTACGGAAATCTGTATGAAATTTTGTCTGCCATTAAATTTTTCGAATCTGATTTTCCTTTTGAAATTATCCCATAAATGTTCAATAGGACTTAGGTCTGGACAGCAAGCTGGCCAGTCCGAAATAGTGATTCCCTCTGTCTCAAGATAATGCCACGTGAGGTTGCTGGCATGCGGAGGAAAAAGTGAAATTCTCGCCGTAGGCACATCGCCAGAGTCTCACTATGGACTCCAGCACTAGGTCCACGTAATTTCTAGCCGTTACACTCACAGGAAACGAAATCAAATCTGTTTTGCCTCCCAGCATAATGCCACCCCAAAACATCACACTGCCCCCTTGGTATTTCGTATTCTGCTCGGAGACTAGCTCGTCTTCCACGACCCCTTATAACCCAAAACCTGCGGTCATCTGATCGAACACCAATTCTGATCTCATCCAAAAAAATAACATTTCGCCAATTCTCAATATTCCAATTTTGATATTAAGTCTGTTACCTTCTTATTGTCTGGTTAGCTCTGGAACTTTTAAGGGCCTTCTGCTGTATAAACCCCTTGAACGAAAAAGCACAAAAGCAATCTTGTTCTTCAGAAGTGATTTTCCTACGACTTTCTAAATGCTTATTTTGCAGAGTTTGTAGCTCCACGTATCGGGCGTAGGTCTTTAAAATCACCCCCAGTGATACCCCCAATGTGGTCGCTATATCCCTCTTTGTCACCCCTTCTTCAACGAAGGCAATTATTCGACCCCTCTGCACATCGGACAATCCAACAAAAGGCATTTTCAATTATGATTATAGGCTTTATCAAATTTTGAAATTCACAGTTTCAAAATATCAGTGACTATTAAGTACAATATCCCGAACATGTGGTGATAATTCAACATTTCTTATCATACTATCCAGTTATTTTACAACAAAAACTTCACTTCTCACCAGTAGTCAAAGATCCATGGAGCCACGGACGGTAGATGGACAAAGCGTAAAAACAATCAATAACGTGAAATACCGAGATTCCATATAAATTTGGTTGTGTGTATATACACAGTGTCTCAAAGTGAACAGAACTTTTCGGAAATAAGGAAAACAAATGGTTTTTTTGGCGAAATTCTTTTACTTCCTTCAAAATAGTGTTCTTTCGCTTCGATTTGATATGATGATGAACAAATCAAAGACGTACGAAGCTAGGTCCGGCGAATATGGGGAATGGTTGACCGATAAAATTTGATTTTTGGTGGAAAAATTTGTAATTAACGTCGATCGGTGAGATGGCGCATTATGCTTCATTCCTCACGAATGCGACGAATACGATGCAAAAAACGCCTCAAAGCACAAAGATGATAAACCGCACTAACCGTTTGGCCAGGTAAAACGAACTCCTGATAAACAATCCTCTAAGAATCGTAAGAACAAATGAGCATTGTTGTTCAAAACTGATATTTTGCGAAAACAATTGAATATTCTACATTACCTATGGAATCAAGTTAGCATTGTTGTTTGAAGCAACAATTTTTTAATGTCAAAGTGTCATGGGAACTCAATTCCATTGATGACATAGATCACTAAAATTAATATAAAATCATTAATTATTAAATGGTCAGTTTTTTCAAATACAACTACCTATTCTACTTCACTTTTTCGAAAGCATATTTCAAAATAGTTTCGAACAATATAAGGTCTAGTATGTCTAAAACAGCTTTTTTCATTAATTTATTGAAGACCTGTTTGAAAAAATTGAAACAAGATTCACGAAGGCAGTGGGGAATTGATATTTCACGATCTAATCATTTTATCATAAATATAATTTCAATTTTACAATTCGAAAACAAACCAGAAAATTACTCACCCATAGAATGAAATCCTATTTGAAGCATTGAAAATGAAAAACATATTGAATTATCTTTATCTTAGGGTTCAGATACTACATATATATGAAAAACTCAAAACAATACAGTTCATCAAAACATGAAAGTTACAAAAATATTTCACTCTCAATTTCAAATATTTTTGAAGTCTGATTCGGAATCAGTAAAAGTGTCTGTGGAAAATATTGAAGAAACTTGATGAAAAGCTATACAGTGTGTTCCAACGAAAATTTGACCCCCCCTATAACTCCGAAATGAGTAACATTAGCGAAAAACACCAAGACACGTCGATTTTTGTTTCGAGGGGAGCATTTTTCGAAATAATTCGAAACTTGTCAGATCAACCCCTACCCCAGCAACCCTAATTTCGAAATTCATCATAGGGAATAAGGGTCGAGTGGCACCTTACTGTAAAGGTCTGTCAATTCTCCATTCTGATTTGTCATTTTAGAATTTTAAATTAACATACAGGGTGTCCCAACCGAGGGTGAAGTTGAATTCCTGCAAATCCCAAATACTAAATGAAATCGATTTATTTTGGCATAATGCCAGCGCAGGTTTATGCTCGGTCTAGAAAAACGACCTACACTTGTGAATTTGGAGTTGGTGCAATCAACCGCCTATTTCCAGCATCCCCAACTCAAAAATCATTCGATCGAAAATAGGTCAAGTGGCACCTCGTTGGAAAGGTATTTCAATTTTCTCTTCGAATTTGGTATTTTCGAAATTCAGAATCAGCATACAGGGTGTCCCGGAGCAGGAACACTGAAAACCCAAATAACTTTTTGAAACTGGTTCATTTCGGTATAATACGAGAACATGTTTATGTTTGATTCGAGAATAGGACTCTCTTGCGTGAATATGGAATTTTTGCAATCAATCTCTTCCATTCAGCATCCCCAACTCAAAAAATCATACAAGTGATTACAGGTTGAGTGGCAAAGTTCCAGAAAGATTTTTCTATTTTCTGAATCACTGAGGCATTGGTTTCAGTTTGGCAATCGAGGTTTTCTGGCGTGAAGATCAGGATGAGGGATGATGAAGAAACTGATTGGATGCTCATCTAAACAGGAAAACGAGATTTATTGAACTTGTATTCAATTGAAAACAAAAACTAACTTGATTATTACAACAATTGTTCAAAATGACCTCCGCCCACCTCCATACAGTTATACAGACGATTTTCGAACTCTCTTCTCACATTAGCGAAAACTTCAGGAGTCAAAAGTCGGCATTCTGTGATAATCCTCATCCGCAGCTCCTCCAGGTTTTCTGGTCTTGTGGCATAAACTTTAGATTTTAGATGGCCCCACAAAAAAAATCTAGGGGATATAAATCTGGTGACCTGGCTGGCCACTCAACAGGTCCTCTTCTACCAATCCACCTTCCTGGGAAATTTTCGTCTAAATATTGGCGCACCCGAGCATCATAATGCGGAGGAGCACCGTCTTGTTGAAAACGCATTTCGTCCTCAGAAAGAGTTGGATCGTTCTGTAAAATTTCTGTCAATCTAGGATGTATGTGTTCCTCTAACAACTGTAGGTAGCCATTTCCATTCAGATTACCCTCAATAAAGAAAGGCCCAACTAGATGATTGCCAAAATTTCTGCCCAAACGTTCAACTTCTGAGGCCTTTGCGTGTGGGCCTCTCTAAACCAATGAGGATTCTGTGTGTCCCAATATCGACAATTATGTCTATTCACTTCACCACTGAGCATAAAGGTGCTTTCATCAGAAAAACAGATGTTATTCAGAAAATTTGGATTAGCGTTTAGATTTTCACTTAGATTTTCACAAAACTGTAAACGACGATCTGGATCATCTTCGTTTATTTCATGCACTAATTTTACCTTGTAGGGTGAAATTTGTGATGTTTCACGATTCTATGGACAGTTGTAGCTGATACACCAGTCAGACGAGATAGTTTTCTGATCGAAGTAGTATTCTCCATTTGTAGATGACCCACTACTGCCACTTCCGTTGCCTCATTTCTGACAGGACATGCCACTTCATGTTTTTGTTTGCCACCGAACCCGTAGCTAGGAATTTGTCAACCAAATATTTAACGTACTGGTGACTGACTCCTTTCTCTTTCAGGATGGTTCCTATCGAATATCCTTGCCGTTTCTTTGGCACAACTGTTATTTCGAAAATACGTCGATACAATTTCGACCCTTTCCTCAGTGGAATAAACCATTTTCAGATTAATTTCAACTGACGAACAACAACAATAATGAGGAACTGATCTGAATAATAATAATATTTCATTGCAAAATGAGAAATAACAGATGACTGCACGCCAGATGGAAATGAAAAAATGTGAACATTTTCAATGCAGAAATCAGCTTTATTTCTTCGTAATTGATGCTCAACACATCGTACCCCAATACTTTTAACAGTTTCGAATTAATTTTAGTTGATAATTTCAAATGACGATATTGAATTTTTCGAAAGCGACATCCTGTATGGAGAGCCGAACTGAATGAAATGCTTTAATCATTCTGGAATTCAAAAACCTTTCTGAAGATATGCCACTTGAATTATTTGTATGATTTTCAAGTTGGGGATGCTGAATGGAAGGGGTTGATTGCAAAAATTCTATAACCACACAAGAAAGTCCTATTCTCGGATCAAACATGTTCTCGTATACCGAAATGAACCAGTTTCAAAAAGTTATTTGGATTTTCAATGTTCCTGCTTCAGGACACCCTGTATGATGATTCTGAATTTCGAAAATACCAAATTCGAAGAGAAAATTGCAGTACCTTTCCAACGAGGTGCCACTTGACCTATTATCGATCGAATGATTTTGAGTTGGGGATGCTGGAAATAGGGGTTGATTGCACCAACTCCAAATTCACAAGTGTAGGTCGTTTTTCTAGACCGAGCATAAACCTGCGCTTGCATTATGCCAAAATAAATCTATTTCATTTAGTATTTGGGATTTCCAGAATTCAACTTCACCTTGGTTGGGACACCTGTATGTTAATTTAAAATTCTAAAATGACAAATCAAGGTGGAGAATTGACAGACCTTTTCAGTAAGGTGCCACTCGACCCTTATTCCTATGATGAATTTCAAAGTTAGGGTTGCTGGGGGTAGGGGTTGATCTGACAAGTTTCGAATTATTTCGAAAAATGCTCCCCCTCGAAACAAAAATCGACGTGTCTTGGTGTTTTTCGCTAATGTTACTCATTTCGGAGTTATAGGGGGGGTCAAATTTTCGTTGGAACACACTGTATTAAGCTCATGATAATAAGAAATGAAACTATGTATTATACTATCACAAAAGTTTATTGGAATTCAGAATCAATTTCGTTCTCTGGATCATCTTCAGCTGACAAGTCCTGAACTAAAGTTGACATATATATACATATATAAACAGACAGATACAAAATTAATCAGGGTGCAAACGAAAGGTAATAAACTAATTATGTTAACAAACATTCTAGTTGTTCAGAAGATTATCTATCTCTATGAAGAGTTTGTTGGAGTTTGAGAATTTCGATTGATTCTAAGAAATGTAACTTTCGTTCTTATGTATTTTGTGAGTAATTTAAAGTTGATCTATGGGTGGAAAACGATGGTCAATGTGAAACGAAAGTAGATTCTTTGGTGCTCTGGTTATTGTAATCTGTTTTATCCTCTTTGTTTATTCATTTATTTATTCAGTTCAAATACAAAATTGTATACATCAATTTGTATAAGAGTGTACAGAAACCCCTTTAAACAAAATTACAAGAAATATATCAATAAGAAAGATAGTAACAATAAAATAAAAACTACTACGAAACAAATACATATTCACAATTGCCTTATTAAGAAACCTACTTTGCCCCAAATCTATCAAAAGAGACTGAAAATAAGTCGAGATCTCTACCAATATTCCTCATGAGATCGAAACAACGATTGAGGAAAAAATTTGAGATGTAATTGTATCTGCACATTCTAGATCGAAACAGAGGAGTGTATCGAGTGGGTCTACCAGGTAAATTAAAATCGACCATTCTCAACAAATCGAAACGGTATACATGCCCGTTCAGAACCTTAAAAAAGAAACATAAATCCAAAACCCATCGTCTAGTCATCAAGGTATCCAATTTTAGCTGTTCTAGCAGAACATCAATACCAAGGACAGTATTATTAAAATGGGTCGTGTATGATAGCAAGCGTAAAAACTTTCTTTGGACCTTTTCTGGACAAAAGTAATACGGCGACCAAATGCATGAGCCATACTCAAAGTTGGATCTGACCAATGAGCAGTACAGAATTTTTAATGTTGCAGCGGAAAAACCTGCTGAGTTACGATAAATGAAGCCTTAGCCGTTATGCAACGAATATGTTCTTTGAAATCGAGCCAAGAGTCAAGGATGATACCGAGATCGCGCACCGTAGACTCGCTGTTCAACATTCGATCCTTCAATTTGTAATTCCCTGTGAGTGGAGAACTCAATCTATGAAAGGTGACCACTCGACACTTCTCCACGTTGAGACCCAACGAATTCGAACTAGCCCACTGGAAGAAGCACTCGATCTGGTCTTGTGAATATGCTTCATCTGAATCATCCCGAATGACTGAATATATGTCGTCGGCAAAAAGTAGCATAGTCATCATTGATGAACGGATTGAATAGAAGAGGCCCTAAGTGCGAACCTTGGGGAACACCAGACGGCACGGTGAACTCTTTAGATAGGAACTCCCGCCATTTGGGAACTGCCATACAAAAAACTTCTCATCCATGATAAAAGAGGTCCCGAAATACCCAATGCCTCCAGCTTGACCATCAGAAGGTTAATATTAACTCTATCAAAAGTCTTTGAAAAATCAGTATAAAGTGAATACATCTGTTAGCCTCAAAGCAATCTAATATATCCTTGACATACAGAACCAAATTGGTGATGGTAGATCGTCCCTTCCTGAATCCATGCTGTTCATTTATTAATATTCCACAGACTGAATAGCTACTCCTCTATAATTCGTAACATTGGATTTCTGACCCGATTTAAATATCGGAATGATGAAACTCCGCGAATAATTGTATCTAGTTTTGAAGGAACGACCAATCTATATGACGATAAATATCATCTGTATTAGATGAATCTATATGTGGGTGAATATTATGATATGTAATTTGTGTTTGTTTCACCAAACTGGTACTTAGAGAGGCATCATAAAACGGTTCATAAAAACTATGATAAGGATCGGTTGTGAAGGAAGCATTTATTGAAGAGGATGTCAGTTATTAGAGAACTTCAGTTATCTCGTCCGACGGTCACAAGGCATATTAAAGTCATGAGTCAGGACATGGCAGATAAACTAAAACATGATATCATGAAATGTACATACATTTTTTTACAGTTCGACGAATCCACCAATATGACAGACACTGTAAAGCTGCGTATTTTTATTCGGATGGTATTCAACGACTAAGAAAGAATTTTTGACAATGATTCCTCTGAAGAGAAGACCCGTGACGAAGATATATACCACGTTTTCTTCAATTTTGTGAAAAACTACAAGCTACCAATATACAAAATAAGTGTGCATTACAACCGATGGAGCATCAGCAATGACTGGAAACATAAACGGTTTTGTGGCATTGTGTCGAACTAATGAAGATTTCCCTTCATTTTTTTCATTCCATTAAATTATACATCAACAAGTTTTGTGTTCAAAAGTTTCAAACAACTCTTTAAGTTGCAGTTGGAAGATAGGGAGTAAGCTGAACACACTGATTTAGTTCTTCACGCGGACGTCAGGTGGTTGAGTCGCGGAAAATTCCTAGAAAGGTTTCAAGAATTATTGCCCGAAATAACAGCTTTTCTAAGCGAAAGAGGTGATCACACTCAGATGTTGAATGTATTCCAAAGTAATGGAAAAATTATAATTGAGATGATTAGCGCAGTAAACGCATTCAAAAGTAATTTGCAACTAATGATAGATCAACTGAAAAGAAAGGATCTGAAATATTTTCCGTCTTTGAAAGCAAGGATTCCTCAGTTGAATTATGATACATGAGGCTAAATTAACATTCTGGGACAATTCGAAATGAGTTTTTATGATTGCAGTTAATTGACAAATATAGAATCATTTATGAGTTATCCTTTTTCATGTAAAAACATGGAGTGATTAGCTACTGAAATAGCAAGTCAGTTTAATATGAACTCATGTTCTGTTGAAAATGAGTTGGTTCAGATTATATCAGATATACATCGCAAAGCTACAGCATCTGATACAAATTTCTGGTGTTTTATATCTGAAGATAAATATCCGCATCTAAGGCGAATCTCCCGTCAACTGACGCAATTAAGATAATCATGTCAAAATATCGCAATCGACTAACTGTCGATCATATGTCATCATGCTTGCGATTAGCACTCAGTGGTTACATACCATCTTATGAAAAGTATGCTGAGGGCATGAAGTGCCAGGCTTCAACATCCAAAGTCAATCATTAGTTAAGTTTAACACCATATGTAACTCTTTTGTTTTGTAACAACCAATAAACTCGCAATTTCAATTATGAGTTTTTTCATTGATATTATAGAGAAGAACCTAACTAAACCTAACCCAAATCTTGACTAAAATAATGTATATTGTGCGGAAAGCTAATATCTATATATGCTACGGTACACCCTACCTAGGTAGGTAGGCTGTAGCGTGTATGTACAACAGACCCTTGATCACACATACTTGCAGCCTCTCAGAGTCGATCATAAGTAATCTAAAAATATTGAGGTAGATCGCCAGCAGTTCAAGTTTGAGCACCCCTACACTAGATATTCATCAGGTATATTGCTCCTAAGACTACAATGAGTCACATTCAAGCACGTCAATAAACAAAACACAATGTAGAAACATTCGACATAAAATACAAATATTACAAATTTCTAGAAAGAGTTCTCATCAATTTAAGAAAAATATTATATTACAGCTATCATGTGTGCTTCAAAGAATTTTGCCACTGTATAGAATGCACCTGAAATCATGAATTCCCTTACTCTATGCTTAACTGCACTTTTAGATTTGAAATCATTTATGAGCGGATATATGTGATTGAAGCATTTGATCCCAATATAGTTAGGATCATTTTGACCGACTGAGAGTTTTGAAAATGGTAAACGCAGATAGCTTCTTATTCTGGTAGAGTAATTATGCACTATCATTTGTATTAAATAGATGCTTGTTTTACAAATATGCAAAATCGAATGATACACATACAGAGGAAGGAGGGTTAGGATCCCTTCAGTGCTAAATAGCTCCTGGCAAGGACTCAAACAATGCTGTTTGAACATAATGCGGATTATCTTCATCTGTGCTATGAAAGCCTCCTGCATATGTGCTGAAGAACCTCAAAAAGTTATTCCATATGCCAGTGTTCCCTCAATCCATCCATGGTACATCAGCTTCAGAACCCCCAAACTCACCACATCTCTCAAGTATCTGAATGCAAAAGCTGCCCTGCTCAATTTACAGGCCAAGAGAGATATATACTCCTGCCATGTTAATTTTGGGTTAGATAGGTATCTGCGGCAGAAATGCTTACTCCGTGTGCTTTTATAAGGCAAGAGGAATCAATTGATACATTTCTTGGCAAAAATCTCATGTAATGGTTCTTTGAAACATTCACAGTCAATCCATTGTAGAAGCACCAGTCATTGAAATTTTGAGATGTAACATTGCTCTGACAAATAACTTCCGGTATCAATGGCTCAGCAACAAGCATACTTGCATCATCAGCATAAAGAATCAGTCTACCCAACTCAATATTTATATTAAATATGTAATTCCAAAATATGATGAAGAAAAGAGATCCAAGAATTGAGCCCTGGGGCACGCCTTGTCTGATCAGATGTTTTCTTGGTCTCACTCCATCCACCTCAACAGTCAGTCTTCAATCTGATAGGTATGAAGCAGACCACTCTAAAGAAATACCTCCAACTCCAAAACTATAAAACTATTGGATTTCCTTCATTAAGTTGTTCATAAATGTAAGACATGATCTCCAGCAGAGCAGAAGTTGTTGAACCTCCCTCAACAAATCCATGTTGAGATGTATGAAGTATTCCCATTCCATCCAAAAATCCATAAAGACGACGAAAAACATACAGATTCGAATACCTTTGCAAACTGCGTTTGAACAAAGATCTACAGGGTGCCTCAACGAAAACTAAACAGAGGCTATATCTACCAAGATATTCATTTCTGATCAAAACACAAAAACAGGTCAATTTTTGTTTCAAGTTTCAAGCGATTACAATCAAAAATGAAAATTCGTTCACAGGGATGCAGACAACCATAATACCTTTCTTTCGAGGTATCACTTAACCCATTTACCCTCTTCCAAATTTTCAAGGGTGGTCACCCCTGCTCTAGGGGTTGAAATTCGAGATGAGGATGGTACTTGATGATGACCGCCATTGATCCGCATGGATCTGTTCTATTTTACTTCACTGAAACTTGAATAGTCTCAGGGAAATAGTCTTCCCTATCTTTCATTTGCTCACCCTGTATCTTTTACAGTTTTCAATTAAAAATGGAAATTCGTTCAAGGCGATGTAGACAAAGATACCACCTTTCTTTTGAGTCATCACTCGACCCATCTTCCCTATTCAAAATGTTTAAGGATTGCAACCCCCGCTTAGGGGGTTGATATTTCAGGCAAGTTTCGTACTCCAAAAGATGTCCCCCTTGAAACAAAAATTGACCTGTTTTTGCGTTTTGATCAGAAATGAATATCTTGGTAGATCTATCCTCTGTTTAGTTTTCGTTGAATCACCCTGTTTTCTACTTCTCCCGAGATCCCTTGTTCTTGTAAAGCGGAATGCATTTAGACTCCTTCAAAGCATCACGAAAAATACCCACTCTAAAGGACTCATTTAAGAGATAAGCTAATGTTCCCGATACCTCTGCTGCCACTGCCTTAACTGTTCTTACATCTGTTTCATCTATACCTGATGTCTTTGATGTTCTCTGAGTGACCCCAAAAACCTCCTCTTCAGAACAGAGACTTATGAAAAACGTGTCCTCTTGTATGTTTAGATGGATATTTTAATACTTAAAGATGACTAATTTCAGTCAAAAGCAGAGTTATAAGGCCAATTTATAATTTCACTAATAGAATTTCATGATCAAGGCTGTCAAATGCTTGTAACAGAAAATATTCAAAGTATAATTTATTTATAACATTTTACATTTCAATACATATTTACATAACAGTTGCTCCTTTAACGAATAGTTCTTTACAGCCCCATTTGTAAAGGAATTTCAAAAGGAAAATAATTTTTTCTGAATCATTATTTCCTCTATAAGTGATTTCTATCTTATTCTTTACGGTTTTTATAACAATTATTATTTAGCACAGCCTATAATATTCCTACATAATAGTAACAATTAAAATATAACTTCCTCTGCATGCAGCTTATAGTTCTCACTTTATAAACATCTCCAAAAATCACATCTAACCACCTTCATTTCTTTCTTTATGGAATTGTATTAAACCAAATGGCCAGAAGAAAGAAACTTGGGAATAACCATTATAACCAAAAAATGGTAAAAGTGTTTGAAATAGCACTAATATTTTGGGATGACTAATTCTGAATATAATAATTAAAAGCAAAAAAAAGCTGTCTTGATTTTTTAAAATTGTCAAGTATAAGTATGATAAAGGTATTATATGTAGCCTATTTTTGGGATTTTACATTGGTGACCATTAACATTGAAAATTAAAAACCAATTCATCCATAATTTAATGATAACATTCTGCATCGAATTGAATAAAAATACTATGAGTTAAAATGCTAACCTTTCGAGAGTTTAACCAATATTCATTTCCTAATCTATTTAAAGCATATCATAAATGATTCATTTATAATGAAACATCATGTTATCAATTTCAATGATATTAATGATAAATCACTCAAATTGGGAAAGATTTATCTTTTGTACAAATAAAAAGCACCCTATCTAGTATGATAATTGAATACTCAATATGACAAAAAAAATCAACAAACCAAAGCACAGAACAGTAAAACAGCATTTAATCATCAAAAGAAACAAATCTTCAACCTGAGCCCCATTTTTGTGCCCATGAGTACCCATAAATAGTAAACATCTAATCAAATACTTGGAATTCAATGACCATCTCAAAACTTATAAGATTTCCTTAAAAAGAAGATACCTCAATTTAACTGGATCTAGTAATTATCTACAAGTTTGGAATTGTTCACCTTGAATTTTAAAATTACCGAAGTCTTCTTGAATCCGATTTAAAGGTTAATACAAAAACTGAGTTAACCTAAAATTTCTTTAACAACATAAACTTAAACACATATATACTGAAGCAACCCATTAGGTTTACCTCAGAACATAAATAATTGGATAAAAAATATATCAATCATAATTTAAAGGAGAAATTCATAAATAAACAATTAGGACTTATCATTCTCACCTGGTAATAGGAATCCGCCATCTTGAATACAATTCACATCACAAGTCAATCATTAAAAGCGAGCTATCCTTTCAATCTAAAATTGAATCGAAATCCATCACACTCACCCACTACACCAGATTATTATAGACAATAAGTAAAAATTATCGAAATAATCTGTGAACGCTTGTTGTTAATGAAACTCGCGACCGCGACAAGTTTTAAGATAAGCAATCAAAATGTTCACTACCTTGCCGACCAGAATCAACTAATAAAATAAAATAATAATCCCACTAATTTCATTGGTGGAGATCATACGTCTCGTGTTTCTACCGTTTCTTTCTAATGGGAGGACAACAGGTGTCGCCTTGTGCAATAATGATACAATTATTTTACAATACACCAAAGTAACGAATATAGAATTTGGATTAACAACGAAATTACATGATTCGAAGAAGAGGGTTATTTGTAATTTCAATTGTAAAAACGTACCGAAAAAAATGAAATAGAAGAATTAATTGGACAAACAAATTTGTTTACAATAAAAAAGTTCAATTTTGATTATGCATTATCAGTTTTATGAGTTATAATTTGATTATTAAAAGTCTCAATGTATTAAAATTTCTATTAATAAGCTAGATATATTTGTACAAAAATTGTATCAATTTTTTCTTTCCTATTTTTCTGACTTCTGTCACAAAGAATATATTGTAAATGGGAATTATCCTGTTGATTCTAATACTGAAAAATGAATAAACTTTTTAATGATGTAATTTGTTTTCATGCTATGATATTCAATTCAATTTCTATGTTATTTTGATATAACGATTTTTAAGGGATGTCATTTTTTGTTGTCCGCTAGTTTCAAAAGGAATATTCACTTTATTGAAAACTGGAGGAATATTACCAATTTACGTTTGTGGAAAATCTAATCGTTTTTCCGCATATTCTAAAGAAGATAATTTTAACTTCGGTAATGATATAATTGCACCAAAGTGATTTATAACAATCACTTCGATTTTTGTTCACTTAAACGAGCGTTAGTTTGAAAAATATCTTGGTTTTTTCCCTTTAGGTCTTAAACACATTTTATGAATATTATTGAAAACATAAAAAACCGTTAGATATACTTTCAATTTCTATGGTCGAGGTGTGTAGTTCTTGGTGTTCGTAGTTCATCCGTTGAACAACTTTTCCTCTAACCTTACATTCTAAAATTCCTAAAGCCATTGACTAAGTATATATAAATTATCTTTGCTAAAGCATAAATTTTATACTTGAGGAACAAATTAAAATACTGCAGTTTCAAAATATGAAGTATCCAACATTTTTATCTTTTAAATCGCCATTTTTGAGACATGGTGTACCGGTTTTTATATTGTGCTTAGGAGGTTCTTTTGGTTTAAAAGCCTTTACCTCACTTAGGTAGGGATATTTATCATTTGTATCATAAAACACTACTTTATTACTTAGGGATGATTATTTATAAATTAAGCTTCTTTAATACCAATTTTTTAGGTATGAATATTCAACAAAATCTACAGTTTCTCGTGAACAATTAGAACAAGAAGGTATTATATTGAAACCACCTGAAGAAGTAACCATAGAGGCACAATATGAAGAGCTGAAGAAAATGGACATTGACAATTGGGAAAATATTAGAGGACCAAGACCTTGGGAAGAAGAAACTATGATAAACAATAAAGAACGACCGAAAAAATAAATATTTTATTTTGTAGTGAACTTAACTTGATTAGACCTTATGAATGTGTTTGGCTCAGATAAGAAGTATATAATTGTTTAAACTAATCAATGAACTGTGATATTCCTTCAACTAATTGTGGTAGTGAATAAAAGTTAAATTATTTAATTTTTGTTTCAAGTATTAAGCATCTGTTCACTCTACAGGTTGTCTAGCAAAATTACCCTTGAGGTAAAACCATTGGCGAAAGCACTTCTCTTTAATTTTGATTGGGGCAGTGGTCGAAACCAGTTTAAATACTGATACCTCTATTCCAATTAAAATAAGGACCCTTCTCTTACTTCACGAAACATTCTTGACATACTTCCTGCACTATGGTGGGGGGGTTTGACAATATACAAATCTTTGGAACATTCATTTATGGTTTCTGTTGAGTGTCTGCATAGAAGAATTAATGAAAAAGGAAGGAATTGAAGAAAAATCAAAAAGATTGAAAAAATGTGAAAGAAGTCCCCAAGAAAAGCATAGAATTGGATATGACGAAAATGGAGATTGACTATAATAAAAACAAGTAATGTGTTTTTTGGAATTTCACTTAATAATTCTGATTCGTAACGCGTTTCACTACACCGTAGCTTCTTCAGACGGATGAATGTACAGAAAATAAGAATGAGAATATAAATATAAATGTTCTTGGGTAATTAAAAGCTTATTGGGTTGCTTCTTCTCAAGTGGTTATTTATGACAGGTATATCCAATAAAATTAAGGAATAGATTGCTCCCTGAAGAGATTCAATAGAGGTGAAGGGCTTAAATCGACTTGTTCATTGATGAGTCTACCTGAGTGTATTTATTTATTGATTTCTAAAGTTTCCCAAAGATCTACCTTCCAATATTTATTATCTGTATGCAAAATTTCAAACTATGGGTTGAAAGAGTGATTATTTTCTAAAGAAGCTACGGTGTAGTGAAACGCGTTACGAATCATAATTATTAAGTAACAACGGAACATATGCCCTGCGAAAAAAGAGTATACTGTAACTGCCTCGAGATAAGCTGTAGTATACGAGAAGGCTGGTCTGAGAAAGTCAAAACCTTCAAGTCACCTTCCGAACTCTGTATCTATGAAGATACTAAAAATTTTCTGTTATGAGTAACTTCGTGTGTGAAGAAAGTCAGAAGTAAGGATTCGGGTCTGCAACAGAAGTTGGTGGTTTCGTTGCTATTCTGGTATAAACTCTACTTGCGTCATAGTGAGAACCTTCGACTGAACTGCCTTCAGGACAAGATTCAGCTGGCCGGTCATCCCTAACAGCTTCAACCACCTGGAAACTTGAGAATACGACGCAAAGTCTCCATAAGCTTTCTGAACAATTGCCAAAAAAGTTCAAGCACCTGGAACTTTGAGAATACCAAGCTAAGTCTCCATAAGCTTTCTGAACAATTGCCACAAAAGTTCAAGCACCTGAAAACTTGAGAATACGAAGCTAAGTCTCCATAAGCTCTCTGAACAATTGCCACAAAAGTTCAACCGCCTGGAAACTTGAGAATATGAAGCTAAGTCTCCATAAGCTTTCTGAACGATTGCTACAAAAGTTTCGGAGAGTATAATAAAAAACAAGTACTGTGTTTTAAGGAATTTTACTTAATAATTGCGATTCGTAACGCGTTTCACTACACCGTAGCTTCTTCAGACGAATGATTATGCAGAAAAATGTAAATGAGAATATAACTATAAATGTTCTTGAGTAATTAAAAGCTTATTGGTCGCCTCCTCCTAAGTGGTTATTTATGACAGGTATATCCAATAAAATTAAGGAATAGATTGCTCCCCGAAAAGATTCAATAGAGGTGAAGGGCTTAAATCGACTTGTTCATTGATGAGTCTACCTGAGTGTTTGTATTTATTGATTTCTAAAGTTTCCCAAAGATCTACCTTCCAATATTTATTATCTGTATGCAAAATTTCAAACTATGGGTCGAAAGAGTGATTATTTTCTAAAGAAGCTACGGTGTAGTGAAACGCGTTACGAATCATAATTATTAAGTTAAATTCCAAAAAACACATTACTTGTTTTTATTATTGATAATGGAACTTTATCAAGTGAAAGCCTCCCAAATTCAAGAGATTGACTATCTCAAACGACTGTATTAAGAGATGGAGGACAAGAATAAGATACTAAAGCAAAATAATTCACTCATTTTGAATCGCCCAAAGGATTTTACGCAAAAAATTCTACATTACCTGTAAGTGAGGTTGTTGCTGAGGCTAGAGGCTATGCCCATTGCTTGAGTGCAAGCTCTTCTTCAAATAGTTCAGAAACAAGAAAAGAAAATCCTGCTTCTAAGAAAGAAAGTCAAACAGCGATAGAGAGTTCCAGTAAAAGGTCTCATCTTGTAGTAGAGGGGAATCATGAGCAGCCACATGCTATTAGCCAAATAACAAATCCTAATAATGAATACAGAGCATAACACTGTCCAGAATCATCATCAGCAGTCCAACAAAAACGAATACTCAAGTGAACATGCTGCTGTTCCTAGTGTACCTCAAGCAAGCCATTTTAAAACCAAAGCTAGGACTACATTACTTGGAAAAGGAGAACCAGTAAACTCTGTTGAGGGATTTACTGGAAGACGTAAACAGGAGAAAAAAGCTTGGCTATGTATAACTCGAGTTGGTGATTCATCATCAGTGAAGACAATAAAGAAATATGTGGCACTTAAATTGAACACGACTGAAAATGAAGTCATAGTCACAGAACTAGCTGTGCCCTATCAGCAAAGAGACAGCAAGTGTTTTAAGGTAGGCGTTTACTTTGCTTATCTCAACAATGTGTATTGGCAGGACTTCTTAGTGGATTTCAGAAGCTATAATTTCCGATCTGCAAACCAGAGAGATACTTTTTTAGGAATAGGCCAGGAAAAAGAGAGCAATCTACTAAAGTAGATGCAGTCTCTGGCAAGCATGACCTTTTGATATCACAAGTCAATATTAGATCGATAATACCAAGTTTCCAGGACTTTGAGGATATAATACTTCAAGAAGGATTTCATATAGTGGGTGTCACACAAACTTGGCTAGATCCTGAATATCCAAGTTCAGAGCTCCATGTTCCTGAGTTTCGGTTATACAGGAAAGAGAATAACAAGAGGAGGTGGTGTAGCTGTTTACGTATGTGACCACATAAGTGCTAGAATGCTGAATCTAAAAGCTGATGGAGACAATAACAACGTCGAAATCTTGTGGTTGGAAGTTGGAGTACATGCATGCAAAATTTTGTTTGCAGTAACATACAAAGCACCTAGTGTGTCCTATACTGAGCTAAGTATTGAAAAAGTCCTTTCACAGCATGCCATGAATTACAACAGCATCATAATTTTGGGTGATATAAATATAAATATGTTGACTGATACTACCGAGTCCAAATATCTCACCAATCTGATGACAATTTTTAACCTAAAACAGGACATTGCTGAGCCAACTCGGATCACTGATGTGAGTAGCACTCTCTTAGACGTTATATACATTGATAACAAAATCAAGCTGATTAACTCTGCAACTGTCGATATAGGTAACTTAACAGATCACTCTTTTACATATTGCAAAATTAATATTAAAGTCTCAAAATCAAAGATGAAATCTGTGCGTTATAGAGACTACAAGCACTTCTCTGAGTATGAGTTCAATGAGCACATGAGCCGTATAGACTGGCAGTCAGTAATAACAGTGAACTCAATTCATGCTAGTGTGCAGTGTTTGAATAGTATTCTGATAAATGTATTTGATGTTCATGCACCATATAAAACCATCACAGTCAGGACCGGCAAGACCATACATAAATAACGAAATCAAAGAAATGATAGCCTGTAAGAACAAATTTGTAAAAACTGGTAGAGTTGATCACATTAACACTTACATTCAATTAAAAACTATGTTGCATTTATTATTAGAGAGACCTAGAAAGTTTACATCAATCAAGAGTGTAATGCAGTTGAATCTGACTCACAAAGGATGTGGATTGAGGGAGCTGGGAATCAAGACGTCTAACACTTGTGACCTTCCTGAGAATTTGAAAGATCCTAATGAAATTAATGCGAAATTTACTAGCGGATATAACAACGTACATCCTATATGTGATGCCACATTGGCATTTTACCCAGATAGAAATTTCAAAGAAGGCGTAGAATTTTCATTCCAACTAATAAATGTGGAAGACACTCTCAGATCTTTCACACAAATTAAGTCAAAAGCGAGTGGAATTGATGGAATCTCTCATAGGATACTCAAATATAGGGTACCTTATGTTTCTGGGGTTCTTACAGATACTTTCAACATATTACTGCGTACAGGCGCATTTCCTACAAATTGAAAAAGATCTCTGGTGAAGTCTCTTCCCAAATCTACAGATGTAAAATCAACCAGTGACTTAAGGCCAATAAGCATCCTTCTGACCATGTCAAAGATGTTAGATTTCTGTGGTACGGTGTCTGAATATCTACAGTTCAATAACATTCTCCCAAGTGTACAATCGTGTTTTAGACTACAACGGCTCCGATCAAGGTAACTACTGACCTATCATTTGCAATGGACAGTTCGCGTGTGTCGCGCCTGGTGTTATTGGACTACAGTAAGGCGTTCGACTCAATAAGTCACACTTTGATGTTGGCTATTCTCAAGTACTACGGATGCGGACTGGGCGGTTTACTGTGGTTTGAGAATTACTTAACATCTAGAATCGTCGAGGTCGATGGAGTGAGATCTAATCCTATTGTCACCACCAGAGGAGTACCGCAGGGTAGCATTCTTCGACCATCACTATACTGCATATACACATCGAGTCTGCCACGGGTATTACAGGAGAGTTCTGTTCATCTATATGTTGACGATACTCAGCTTATAAAGTATTTTTCACCAAGGGAAGCGAGTGTGGGTCTTCAGTCTGTGAGTGAGGATCTGGGCAGAATTTATAACTGGTTAGCGATGGTCTCTCTCTCAACCCTGTAAAAAGCTGTTATCTCTCAATAGGTACAAAAGCAGCAAGACATAGTGCAATGCTCAATAATTCATGTTAACTCTGTTGAACTAGAGGAGAGAGTCAGCCAAAAATCTGGGTGTAATTTTTGACAGCCAGTTAAACTTCGAGCGGCATGTCACCAAAAAACTAAGACAGTTGTATTTGAAGCTCAGGTCTTTATATCAGGCTGGGTCATTGCTGGATGACAGTATCAAGTATAAGATCGTGCAGTCCTTGCTCTGTCCACAATTGGATTATTGCCTTTCTATAAATTATGGTTTTTTTACTGTAGAATACAAGAATAAGCTTCAACTAGTACAAAACGCATGTTTCCGGTTCGTTTACGAGATAAGAAAGTATGAGCATATGTTTATTTGGATAAAAGGTATCTAAGAGTAGGACAGAGATACATGATTGTCCTTGCAATGTTGATATGCAAAGTATTCCATAAAAAATCACCGGCATACCTTCATAGTCTGTGGATAAATCGTAGCTACATACACATTAAAGACGTTAGAAATGTAGATAATCGTTTCAACATATATCCGCATAGAACAACTAAATTTGAGGCATGTTTTGCTTATACTTCTATCGATCTCCTGACTAGGGATGAATTTTTCAGTTTGCTTTGTAACAAATCCCGCATGCTTTTCAGGGAGACCTACAGTAACTTGCTTTTAACTAATAGTGACTGATTTGTGTACGTTCTGTTTCTGGATATGTGATATTAGTACCTGAAATTTAGCATGATAGAAGTTTTTAAATTTTTGATGATATATTCCACAATGCATCGACATATTAACTATAAATGAAAGAGGCTGTGCGATGTACTTGGCCACATGCTCCAAGACTATAATGGGAATTCCGTCTGGGCCCACAGATTTTGTGTTCTTCAGAGATAAAATCGTCGAAAGTATCTCCTGCGGGTCCGTTGGGTACAAAAATAGGGTTTCATTGTTATTTCGTATTGAGGTGGGCTCGAATTTTGTATTGGTACTTTTCGGTTTGCAAGCATTAATATAATGGATGTTTACATTAGTTAAAATCTGCTCGTCGCTTTCTCCCTTCCTACGAGGAATATTATTTAGCTCAGTACCAATTCCTGTGCACGAAAAGTTCCAGTAATCATCATGTAGGCCGTTCTCTGCAAATTAGAGAGCTTGAGTTGGGATCGCTATTTTTGGCTGCACTTCCACCAAGCAATGCAGCCACATATGATGCGTGATCTCATTACTTTGACATAAAACTACTGAAGTTGCTCTGGGGCAAGACCCCATTTCTTTCCACAAGTCATTTATCATGAATATCTAGCCTTGTGTATTATGTTTTCTAGGTGCGAATTCCATGTGAGCTCACTATCCAACGTAACCTCAAGATATTTTGCTTCCTTCGCAAACGAAATAAAAACTCCTTTCAGGATCAAGGGGATATGAATATCCTCCTTTTCCTGATGAATGATACCATAAGGGTTTAATGGGGGTTTATACTAATTTTCTCACCCTCACGCCACCCCTGGATAGCTGAAATAGCCCCCTGTCTGTCGGAGACGTCGTCGTCGTCTCCACCAGACTGGATGACTATATCGTCAGCGTACGTTAGTACATAAACTTCTAGTGCTCTGATTATTGTCAGAAAGTCATCAACCAGCAGGGACCAAGCAAAGGGGATAGTACTCCTCCCTGAGGGCAGCCCCTGCCACCCACATAAGTGAGTACATCCTCTTTCAGTGAAATGTTGATCTCTCTGCCATTTACCATGTTGCTAATCCATTCCATAATAATATTTGGTACTACTCTGGCTTTCAAAGCCCTACATGGTGAAGTAGAGATGGCCGCATTAAACGCAGCCTCTATGTCCAGGCAGGCTGCAGCTGCAGAGTCCTTGCGGAGTAGAGACTGAGTGATCCTTCCGACTAGATTGTTAAGTGCCAGATCAGTTGATATACCTTTCTGAAAAGCATATTGATACCCACTTAGGGGCTTCATCGATAACACCTCGGTCTTCATGAATCCATCTAACACCTTCTTCAGGGTTTTTAGAACAAAAGACAAGAGACTTATCGGACGGAACGATTTAGGCTGTATGTTCAATTAACCCATCTTAGGGATGTATACAACCCTAACATTCCGTCAGCTGATCAGGACAATATTCCAGAGTCGACCGAAAGAGCCCTTCAGAAGACAATTAAATGAGTTAGAATGAATTCAGACTAGAGGAAGATCTGACAAAGTGGAACTGAAAGAGCTTAATAAGCTCTCATCCACTAAACTACCAACATTTATAACAAGGACGAAGCTTATGAATATCTGAAATAGAGGGTGCCACTGGCAGAACAGTCACTCTGTCCTCATTTCAACAATTATAGTAATAGTGAATTCCTTCATTCAAAAATATACTCCTCTCAACACATGAGCAATGTTCTCAAGCACTTTATTTGATTCTCTAATCTGCGTTGTTGTCCATGTTTTAGAATAAAAATATTTTATCACTCAGTTAATTTTTGTACATCTTTGTTCTTGCTAAACTCTTCACATTAGACAACTACCACACAAGCTCTAGTAGTCAAAAGAATGAAACTTACCTGAGAAATGTGGCTGAAACTTTTGAGTCCCGTCTGCTTGTTATTTATATATATATATATATATATATATATATATATATATATATATATATATATATATATATATATATATATATATATATATATATATATATATATATATATAAACAGCTCTACAGGCCAAGTAGGCCCATGGTTTCATTACACGTTCTTCTCCATTTCATTTTATTCATAACTGCTCCCTTCAAGTCCTTCACTCCTAGCTCTTCAATATCTTTCTCCACCATCTTGATCCATTCTGTGCGTGGTCTTCCCCTGCCTCTTCTTCCCGTTATTCCCCTTGTCAAAACTTGTCTTGTTGTTCTATCGTCTCCCAGTCGGAAAACATGGCCAAGCCATCTCATTCTTTGTGCTCTAGCCACATTTGTTATTGAGGGTTGTCCATATAATTCTCGAAGCTCGGCGTTCGTTCTCCTTTCCCAACGATTTTCTACCTTTTTTCCACCATATATTCTTCTGAGTATTCTTCTCTCGAAAACTTCTAATGTATATTTTTCCCTCTGATTCAACTTTCACAGTTCGCAACCGTATGTTACCACAGGCCTGATGATCTTCTGATAAATTTTCTTCTTCGCGTTTTTCGACATATTTTTGGACCTGAGCACTCTGTATAATCCTCCTAAGCATTTTGTTCATTTAGCTATCCTTTCCTGTATTTCTACTTTCTCCTCCCCTGTTCTCGTCAATGTTACTCCTAAATAGTTGAACTGTTCTACCTTTTCAAAGCAGTATGTCCTATCTTCACTAATTATTTGCAGATTTGAGTGCCTTTCGTTTTCTTGTTGTCCTACTATCATATACCTGGTTTTATTTTCATTTATCATTAAACCCTTTCTTCTTGCAGCGGTTTCTAACTTCCTGAATTAATTCACCAAATGTTCTCTTGTTCTGGTCACAATAACTATCTCGTCTGCATACGCTAAAACTTGTGTCTTTTGACTGTATATTGTACCTTTGCTAGCTATACTGCTCTCTTCTATAATTTTATCCATCACGATATTGAAAAGTGTAGTAGAAAGGGGATCTCCCTGTCTCAGGCCTTTATCAACACAGAATGATTCCGACAAATTTCCGCTCATCTTAACTTTATAGGTGGTATCCGTCAATGCCATTCTCACCAGCCTTATTAGTTTGCCTTTTGTTTTTAGTTCATCCATTGCTTCATATATATATTTTCTTATTATTCTATCATAAGCCTGTTTATAATCGAAAAGCATAGGAGTATCATGTTTTGATCAATAGTATTATCTATAATTTGCTTCAACACAAAAATCTGATCCATGACTGATCTATTTTTTCGGAACCCACACTGATACTGTCCTAGCTTTGGTTCTATCATTTCGTTTAGTCTATTTTTGATAGATATCGCCATAATCTTGTAGATAGTGTCCATTAAGGCAGTCCCTCTATAGTTCTCGCAATTGGTCGTATCCCCCTTCTTGTGCAACGGACATATTAGAGCTTCCTTCCACCTTCTTGGCATTTTCTCCTCTTCCCAAACTTTAGATATTATAAAATATATATTGTCCTCCATTTCTTGTACCCTTATCTTCAACATATCCGCCGTGATGCCATTTCCACCTGGCGCTTTCTTGTTTTTAAACAATTTTATGATTGATCTTATTTCTTCCTTATTTGGTGGTTCCTCATACGCTTCATTTAGGAACGCCCCTTCATCGTTCGCATTTTCACTAGTCTCTTCACTTTCCCCGTCTAACAACTCTCTGAAATACTCACTCCATTACTTCAAACTTTCTTCTATTCCTCCTACCAACTGCCCGTTTTTGTCTTGCAGAATAATATTTTATTTTGCTGATAGAGCCTCCTCTGATATTGTATATTTTTATAGAATTGTCTCGTCTGTTTTCGCATATAGTTGTTTTCCAGATTTTCCATTTCAGTCTCTATATATTCTCTTTTCTTTCTCCTGCATGTGCTTTTTGCTTTTCTTCTCTTTTCCCTATACAGCTTCTGGTTCTCTTTTGTTGTTTTTCATCATATTCATTCTGGATTCTTCTCTTTCAAGTACTGCTCTCCTGCACTCTTCATCATACCAACCTCCTTGATCTGCTTTGCTATCATCTTTTAGCTCCTTCTTTCAATCATCTGTTCCAACTGTCTCCACTGATCTTCAACGCTTTCCTCTTTATTACTGGAAATTGTTATTTACCAAACATATAAAAAGTTAATAAATAAAATGTACATAATAATTATAATGAATTTATTTAACTTTGAATATAACTACAGGATAAGTTAGGAAAATTGCTTATTTAGTGATTTTGTCAACTCCTCTGAGTCTTATGCAGAATAAGTTGAGGATTATCATAAAGATTCGATGGATTATATATACCATCATACAATTGCTTATATATTGCTATTATAAGATCAAAAGCTCTCTTCTGAATTGCATGTTTATGCTTAGATGATGACAGTAAGTTAATTTGCGGTAATAATGAAGAATCTGGGGAAGAAATAAGAAAATCCAATTTTTCCTGAAAGAAAATTCATGATCAAATATAACAGAAATTATATTCCCATGCTGAAAATATTCCTTACCAAAAATTTCCGTAGATTACTGGGTTCCATTCCTGGAATATCTGAGAGTGGGCCATGACTTTGATCCTGCAGAATAGTATAGATGGGTCCCAGAGATAAATTAGCCACCAAAGAACTAGCTTGTTCAGAAGTTAAGGTATCAATCTGTGCATCTGACTGAGCCTGAAGTCTTTCTAACCGATCATCCATAAATTCATAAAGTGACAAACACGTATACATTGAGTACATGCAGTTAAGAAGATATACAGCCATATCGGTGGGAGGTAATCTTGATGCCTGTTCATTAACTGCCCTGAGAGTAGGTTCCAAAATGGAGTGTGCAATCTATAACAATATATAGATAATGTTACATATCGAAACAAAGAATCAGTAGGAACCCTTAAAATTATTCATTGTCTCAAAAATATCGAAAGTATGAAGACAAAACTCTTTTTGCGTCAACGACTTCGAGTCATTCTGCTGAGTCGTTATTTCCCGCAGATTGATAGATCGGTGAGCGAATTTCCCGTTTGTGAAACCAGACAATATAGGGATGCCAAATTAGATTCCTCCACTTGAAGTGGCAAAGGTCCCGCCATACTGGAAAGGTATGTTGAAATCTTTTAAAAGTGTAACAGTCCCCTAAATTTTGTTTTTAATTGATCGAACGATTTTTGTATTTAATCTCCAGTGTTCAGTGTTTGGTTCAGATTATTCGTTTCTCGAAACTTTGAATTCAAATTCTGGATTTTCCTACCTTCAGCGTTTGATTATTTTTTTCTTTCGCTTTTATGTTCGAATTTAAATGAACGACAATCATTTTCCATTTTTTTCTCATATTAATTGCTCACTATAAGCCACGCCTCAGATTAGTGGATTCCCTATTTTAGGAATGGGCCCAACCCCTAACAGTTGATAAATTTGTAATATATACACGGAGATTCTCAAACAAGTGGCAAATATCCAGGGGGTGATTCCTTAGCACATTATGAAGAAAAATTCATATGAACATTTGTCAAAATATGCTTTGTGAGGAAGTTATGTATCCTCAAAGAGGGTACCATAAAGATAGTTTTCCTCATTATTTTCGAAAACGTTCAAACTGTAATTATGAGTTTTAACTCTTCACGATGAATAAGAAAGAATTCACGCACATATTTGCCATACCTTAACTAAAAACCTATATTTCATATGACAAAGGTATTCTCGATTTATAACGATAGGGAAACTCATTTTCGAGAAAATTACAAAGAACCCCTTACGAAAAAAATTAAAATTCAGTTTCGGTGAAATGTATTCATATTGCAGTATTTTGTTCATTAGGTTCCAATGATCAAAAGTCCCCACGGCCACGAACACCTAAAACCTAATGGATTTGAGCTATACATACCTAGGTTATTGCCATCAATAATGATAATAATTAAATTCAATCTTTTAAGCAAAACACTCATTTTCAATCGCTATAAAAACAAGTTACCTAAAATTTTCTTCTTAAATCCTTGAATAACTTCACGAGGAGTCTACATATGTAAACTTGAGACAAAAAGAATTATTCAAAAATCCGTAGATCAATGAACAATCCTTCCTGACAAGAGTTAGCTCTCAAATCTGCCCGCCATGCACGCAGCCCCCAAGATGCCGAGAAACGAAGCGGCAGACTGCAGTTTCGCCCTTATTAGGAGCTCATCAGTGTCACATATCGCTTCTCAGCATCCTATCAAGCTACATCGGGGTACCCCATCGATTCCAGAAAGGACGCACCTCGTACATACGTACGAGAGTCGCCCTCTATGGACCGAGACGTTGAACCCGCTACCGGACTTCGAGAAAGATACGAACAATAACAAACAGATGTGAGAACGTTAGAAATTCCAACACTCAAAAACATCTTTCGCCGGTCCGTAAATCACATCAACGGTACAAAACAAGCGAAATAATCCCGTTGAAATGGTGCTCTGGGCCTCTGTTTCCGAGATAAAACCTTCCGTCGGTGAATATTTCATGAGACAAATATCTTCCGCGACAAACTTCACGAAGAATCTACATAGAGAAAGATACGAACAATAACAAACAGATGTGAGAACGTTAGAAATACCAATACTTGGAAACATCTTCCGCCGGTCCGTGAATCACATCAACGGTACAAAACAAGCGAAATAATTCCGTATCTCGTATCTTTCTCGAAGTCCGGTAGCGGGTTCACCGTCTCGGTCCATAGAGGGCGACTCTCGTACGTATGTACGAGGTGCGTCCTTTCTGGAATCGATGGGGTACCCCGATGTAGCTTGATAGGATGCTGAGAAGCGATATGCGACACTGATGAGCTCCTAATAAGGGCGAAACTGCAGTTTGCCACTTCGTTTCTCGGCATCCTGCTTAGTTGCACTATTGTGGCTCTTGGGGGCTGCGTGCATGACGGGCAGATTTGGGATATATATATATATATATATATATATATATATATATATATATATATATATATATATATATATATATATATATCAAAACATATCCTGGAATCATTATATATTAGGATAACGTTAAATGTTATGAGAATATATCAATCTACCAGAATATATACAAACTATAGCATCATCAGACAATGACATCAATGTACCAACGAGTAGTGTCAGAGGCTTTCTCCCCGGAAAAATCCAGTGTACGGACCTTAGCCAAGTAACACTGAATGTTACTCATTCATAGTTTTCTTTGTGTGAAGTGATGAACGATCGAATAGAATACTGCTTTGAATATAAATATGATAAAATTGTTAGCTAATTATATTACATTTATATATACAAATAAATAAAATATGAAATAAGATTCTGAGCAGTATAAACTAAAGAGAAAACCTATGACTCTACCTCATTATTTTTCGGAAAGAAACCTACGAAGAATATTACAAGATTTGATGATTTATCTTCAAATAAATTTTTCTTCAGACCTAAAATCTCAATATTTTTGTGAAGATTCCTTAGAATAACACCTGTTGTAGAAATAATAATCGGTAGAATAAATATTTTCTTCATTTTCACATTTTTTAATCTCGTCGGCAAGCATCATATATTTAGAAATTTTTTCATTTTATTTATTATTATATTGTGTGTCGGATATAGCAATATTAATTATATATGTTATTCGATTCTGTTTATCAGTAAGAATGATATCTGGCCTATTGTGTTTTACAGCTGTTGCATAGAATTGTTTTATCAAAATAAAGTTTATATTTCTCGCTTTCACAAATAATCTCAGATTCATATTTGTAACATTTTTTCTTTTTGGGAATGAGGTCATGTTTAATTCCTAAATTAAAATGAATAATATTAGCGACGACTAATTATTTCTAAATAATCTGTTGAGGAAAGGACTGAGCAAGATGATAATATAATATATGAAAAACTGTTTCTGAAGAACAAAAACATCTACGGCAAGAATCATCTATATTTTGCTTGGTGATGTATTTTCTATAATTCCTCGTGAAAACAACCTGATCCTGGATCGCAATTCTCAAGCCTTCTGTTTCAGCGAACAATTCTCCAGATACTAACCATCTATTCGATGCGATTTCATGAATATAATCATTCTTTAATTTCTGTCCGTGTAATTCCTTCTGCATCCAACTTTCTCTTTTAGAATTATTATCAAATATATTAAAATATACCTTTTGCATTGTCAAGTTCAGAGGTGTAAGATTATAATCTGAAGCAACAACAATATCATGTAATTTAGACGTTCTCTTATACCTTCTATTTTCAGCAAATCTATTGCAAATTTGGTTTGTACACTCGAACTGTACACTTGTACACTGATCCTTTGTATGATTTTTGTTACATAACGGACACACTGCGATACCTATGCATTTATCAGCATAATGGCCAAATTTGAAACATCGGTAACATCTTAACACACTAACAAATTCGTGAAAAATATAACTCTCCCAATGCAGATGTACTCTCTGTCGTTCATTCGCAAGAACGCAATTGTTGGGGTGTCGATTCCAGTAAGACTTGGCATGTATTCTTTTTACTTTTTGGAGTACACACACACATCTGATTTCATCTCATCTGGTAAATTTTGCTTCATAAATTTAGTTAAGAAATTGTGTCCATC
Source organism: Cryptolaemus montrouzieri (assembly GCA_013387265.2). Taxonomy (NCBI): domain Eukaryota; kingdom Metazoa; phylum Arthropoda; class Insecta; order Coleoptera; family Coccinellidae; genus Cryptolaemus; species Cryptolaemus montrouzieri. The sequence goes on from JABFTP020000165.1 coordinate 5,832,522, forward strand.
AAGCAGTAAAGATTCTTTAACGTTTATTATTTTTACTTTGGGATTCACCATTTTTCTTGTCCGGGTTCAGATTGAGCTCTACTCTTCAATTTTTCAAGCGATAATTTATCGTCACACTGTTATCATTGTTTTACCCCGAGAAACCTGTTTTCTTTTCAACACTGATACCGATATATCGGCCGGACTCACTTTTTGTTCTAACACATTTTTAGTTGTTTCACTGCTCTGATTAGATTTCTTAGGTTTGATTATTAATGGTTCAACTTTCTTATTAAGCACAAACACAACATGCCAGGAAATAATCAATTTCCTTAAGAAAAAACGTTTCGAGGGAATATTTCATGTGAAAAAATTACAAAAAAAAATAAGAGCTGAAGAGCTCTTTTAAGCTCAGAGTGCCAGCTACAATGAACGAGAGACTAATGTCACCAGAAGTGTGGCCCACTGGAATAGTTATCAACCATTTTCGCAATCTACAACGTCGCCTGGAAGAAGTGAACACCGGATGTTAGGGTGTATTCAGTCGGGTGAGTCATTAACAAAATATAATCAAGATGAAATTAAACTCAAAAAAAATTCAAGATACTGAATTTCAATGTTCAGTCTGTTGTCAACAAGATAAATTTATGAAATGATTATTTGTCTCAAGAAAATATAGATGTTCTGTGTTCAACTGAACATTGGATACAGGAAGAAGTGATGTGCAGCTTCCATCTCTACAACTACATAGAGGGTAGTAGTTTCTGTAGGACAATGGGATATGGAGGAGTTTGAATACTTGTAAAAAGAGGTGTTAATATTGAGGAATTACCTGAAGACAAATTATATTCAGTAGAACGTAACATTGCAATAGCTGCGATTCTAATAGAAAATAAAAATGCAAATATTGTTACAGTATATAGAGCTCCAAGTGGCAATTTTGAAGTCTTCTTGGAAAGAATAGAGGATGCTTTGACTTGGTTGGCAGAGCATAGAAGGTTTGAACACATCTACTAGACTGGTGACTTCAATGTAGATTTCCTTGAAACCACCCAGAGGTCCAGAAGATTGACGGTTTGCTTGAAGTCATTTGACCTGAATCCAGTATTTGCCGAACCTTTAAGAGAGTCAAAAAACTCTTCTACTTGCGTAGACAATATTTTCACCAACCATACAGTTGATTTATGCGAATATTCAACACTGAATCTGCATTTTTCGACCACTATGCTCAGCTTCTCATTGTGGGAGATATGACTGAATCAAGGACATCATATATACCAGAAGAATTATATCTACAGAAATTGTTCTCAGCTTTGTAAAGAGCAGTGAAGAAAAGAACTGGGAACAGGATTTGAGTGGTTTAACCGCTCAGCAGTCCTTCGATTCATTTCATGGTGCCCTGATGGAAGTTTTTCAGTGTTCATTTCCCACCAAAAGAATTAAGATCACGGACAACAAGAGGAAGAATATCACTTTTGAGGCCAGTGAGGATTTGTTGCATTTGAAGAATCACCTTAGTGCCCTGGGAACCGTGGCAAGAGCAACAAAACATGAGGCAGTTTATGATTTATATAATACAAAGAATGGAGAGAGAGCATAACAATACCCATATACAAAAAAGGCGTGAAGACAAACCCAGCAAATTATAGAGGCATCACACTCCTTAACTCTGCATCGAAACTACTCACTAAAATTCTATCGCAAAAGATATATGACAAAGTAGGTGTGTTTGAAGAACAACAGGGATTCCGACCAAATAGATCAACAACGGATGCAATTTTTATATTGCGGCAACTGGTGGATAAGTCCATAGAGTTTGACAAACCGATGTTTATATGTTTTATAGATTTGGAAAAGGCATTCGACAGAATTCGAATGAACGATGTGACCACTATCCTTAGAAATAAAAACTTAGCAATAAATACATAAACATAATCAAAGAACTAAATAACTCTAATAAGACGAAAGTAAAAACTACACAGGGACTTACAAGCGAGATCAAAATTAACGCAGGCATTAGACAAGGTGACAGCCTCAGCCCATGTCTATTTAATTTAATCATGGATGAAATAATAGCAGGCGTTAACCAAATGAACCAAGGCTAAAGGATGGGTAACAAAACTATGAGAATACTGTGCTACGCAGATGATGCTTTACTAATAGCCGAGAATGAGTACGACCTACAACGCCTACTACAAAAGTTCAAAGTAACAGCAGAAAAATATAACATGGTAATATCAACACAGAAAACCCAATCGATGGTAATAGCGAAAGATCCAATTAGATGCAAACTAGTAGTGAACGACCATATAATAGAGCAAGTTTCACACTTTAAATACCTAGCAGTAGAAGTATCGAGCGATAGGCAACTATTACAAGAAGTAAAACAGCAGACAATGAAAGCATCGAGAATATCTGGCTTCCTGAGAGATGTAATCTGGCGGAAAAAGTACATAAGCACAGAAAGTCCGAATCTATAAAACCTGTGTGAGACCCGTGATGACATATGCGGTTGAGACAAGAGCTGAGACAACAAAAACAAAACAACTAATGAGGACAACAGAGATGAGAACACTAAGAGCTATAAGAGGTATTACACGCAGAGATAGAATAAGGAATGAGGATACGCTAAGGGAGCTAGGTGTCCAGGATGTGGTGAGGTGGACAAGAGCACGTCGACGCCTATGGAGAGATCACGTAGACAGAATGGGCCCCGAACGTATGGCGAAGTGGGAAAAAACACAAAAACCCAACACTAGAAGACCCATAGGAAGGCCGAAAAAGCGATGGCATGAGTGCTGGAGCTCCGGTTCGCAGCAGGGGCTGTAACAGAAAAACAGGACATCGTCCTATTTAAAGAAGAAGAAGAAGATAATACAAAGAAACAAAAGTTTCATAAAAGAATGGATGAAGAAGTTAGACAGAATAATATTGAATATATACAAAATGGTCAAAATTATCAGAGAGCTATGTGGAACGTTATTAGCAATGAGACAAAAAAGACAAGAAGGCATACCAACGGCAATTTTTCGATTGATGATTTCAACTCGTATTTTGTCAACTGCTCTGAAAAAATTTTAGGAACTATTTAACCAACAGGTCAGTCAACAAGAGATCTTTTACATAATCTGTCAATAGATAACATGTCTACTATCTATTTTCGTAACATCACAGTAGAGGAGATTACAGATACGATAAGAAATCTTAAAGGTAAAGATACTGTTGATGTATATGGCCTCAGCACCAACTTGCTTAAAAAAAAAGCTCCATTCATATCAGGACAACTATGTAAAATATTGAATAAGTGTGTGATGGAGGGGGTTTTTACAGACAAACTAAAGGTGGCTAGAGTGATCCTAGTGTTCAAAAAACGATGTCGTAACGAAATATCAATATTGCCAGTTATTTCCAAATTGTTTGAGACAATTGTAAAAGATAGGCTTATAGATTTCTTTGAAAAAAAGAACAACTTCTGCACAATCCCAGTACGGATTTAGAAAGTCACAGCCTTGAACACAATGATACAGCAAATTTTGAAAGTGCAAGATGAAGGTGTTATAGCGCAGATGGCTTTTTATGATTCAAGTACGGCCTTCGATACAATTGGCCAGCTTGCACTCTTGGAAAAACTCGGTTTCTATAGTGTCAGGGGACCAACATACTCTTTATTGATTGATTGGGATCGTACCTCACAAATAGACAACAAGAAGTCAGTTGGAACAATGAAAATTCGAGAGGGCTGATCATTAGAAATGAAGTACCACAGGGGTCGGTACTTGACCCAGTCTTGTTTGTAATTTATATGAACGATCTACCATCTAACGTTCCTGGCTGCAAACTATGTTTATATATGGATGATACATCAATGCTGTATGAGAGTGAATGCCTGGAACAACTTCAGAAAATTTCTGCCGAAAATCTCAGAAAAGTGCACACAAGCCATATTTATGATAAGAAGACTGATGCTGAACACAGACTTCAAAAAAGCAAGAACAGCCTACTACGCCAATTTCCACAGTGCGGTCAGTTATGGCATAGTGTTTTGGGATGCTTCAAGCGAGAGCAAAAGTGTATTTCTTCTACAGAAGAAAGTAATCAGGGTGTTGTGTAAACTCAACAAGATGGAGAGTCTTTTCTTATGCAGGAAATTATAACACTCCCTTCAATTTTCATTTTGACTTGCCTCAAATATGTCTGCAGTTATCCTGAACAATTCAACACAAACAGTGACTGACGTAATTATAAAACGAGATTTAGAGATGATCCTTTACACAAATTTAAGTGTACGCAGCAGGATTTTGATTTCTGGGGACCTAAATTATTCAATCCCCTACCAAGTGCAATAAAAAATATAAAGACAAGGCTTCATAGCTGCAGTAAAGGATATCTTGATACTATTCAATTGAAGAGTTTTTAACTGTCAAAGTTTGAGTTTGCATAAGGTTTGTTTGAGAGATGTGTAATGTATTTATTTCATCTGTAAATTTTCCATAGTGTTATATGTTTTTACAATTCTTGACGTTTTCTGTAATATTGATTGCTTGAAATATATAATACTAATAATAAAAGTTTTTCTCCAAAATTACTTGCTCTATTAACATAAACTAAGAATACCTTCTTTACGTCATATTCTAGAATCAAAATGTCAAAAAGTCCAATTAACAAAAAATTAAGGTTTTTACCCTTAAACCCTACAATAAACCGGAGATAATGAAATAATATTCATTCCCAGATACTCACTTTCATCATATCCACTTCTCTTCCTTCACTCATATTAGCTGTAGACAAGAGATCTCTCAAAATAGCTAATATATGTGTAATCGCAGGTGTTGGAGACAAATCTCTTTGTGGTGCTTCAATCCTTATCAACATATTGTTTATTTGTTTACTGAGTGCAGTCAAAAATGCTTGTTCACTGTGATTTTGTAATTCTGTTAGAATACTTTCTAAAGCTCCTTCCATAACGATCTAAAATTATCATAAACTATTAGTAGCAGAATATTTCAAAATGTAAATTTTTCTTACCTTGCAAATGCATTTTCTATAGTACCTGATTAGATTGGTAACTGAGTATATCACTGAAGCATTGTTTACGCTATTCAATATTTTTTCCACACGAATCTTCAAGGGTTGGCATATACCTTCACAAATGTTATTTAAAGCCTTGCTCTGTGTCTCTGCAAGTTCTGAAAAAGAAAATAAAACATCAATATCAATAGAATCACTAAGTTATGGATCTGGAGCTTTTTGAATTAACTCATACACAAAGGTTATCATTAATTCACCAAAACTTAGGTTAGGTTAGGTTAGATTGTTTAAGTTAACAATTGGTTTTTGCTGTACCTCATAATGAATGTTCAACAAATTTAGTCAATAAAAACTATTATAAATGTCGAATATTTTATCCCAAATATTTTGTGAATTTGGAGTTTGATAATGTTAATTAAATAAGAAAGATGATACCTCTTCTTCTGGGACCCATGGTGTTTCTGCTTTTGCAGTTAAACATAATTACCACTTCCTGACCAACTGAGGTTGATTCACTGAAAGCTCCAAACGACCCATAGAGTATAGGATCGTAAGATTATCAAAGAACAGTAAACCTATCTAGGTAAATTAGCGACTATTCTCCAAGAAAACTATTCACCACTGACCATTGAGTTTGTACTGCTTATGGAAGGATAGAAACGGAGGACAATGAAAATCATTATGGACAGCCAAGCTGCACTGAAGAAAATATCATTCGACAACTGCGCCTCGTTTAAGGTGTAAGAATGTCGTTTCATCCTTGAGAGATCAGGGGAGATCAACAGACTTCAGATATTTTGGATTCTGGTCAATTCAGGCTTCAAGGGTAATGACAAGGTAGACTGATTGGATGTCTGTAGAATGCTTCGGAATCTCTACATCCCTCATTCCATGAAAACAACAAAAGCACAAAAGCCATGGTTCAACAAGGACTGCGAAAGAGCCTCTGCAACCAAGAGCAGAGCTTACAAGTCATGGAAGATGAATCCAACAGAGGAAATACGAATACGGAACGTATGCAACCTGACAACTGCAAGAGCAAAGGCCAATTTCAACGAAGGGGTAACTAATAAACTCCTTGAACAGGCAAGCGGGACTAGACAATTCTGGTCTATGGCGAAGACTGTCAGTGCCAATTTCTTCAAATCTTCATTTCAGCCTCTTGTTAGAAAAGACGGAAGTATAGCATCATCTCCGAAAAAGAAAGCCGATCTCTTGGTTCTCTTGTTCTCAAAGAATTCTGTGCTGGATTAATCTAACGCAAGACCACCGAACATTCCACCTACAAATTCTCCAATGGCAGAAATCAAGTTCAGAGTCCGCACTGTGAGACGGGCTCTCGAGCAGTTGAACTGCAAGAAGGCAGTTGGTCTAGACGAAATACCGCCAATCGTCCTGAGAAAGTGTGCTCCCGAACTGGCTCCCATTCTTCGCCATCTGTTTCAGATTTATTATGAAAGCCTGACTTTTCCGAGCAGCTGGAAAATAGCGAGAATTCAACCTATCCCAAAGAAAGGAAAGAGTCCTTACCCCAAAACTACCGCCCTGTTGCACTTCTTCCCATTATGTCCAAAGTGATGTAGAGAATCATAAATGATGAACTCATCAAATATCTTGAGTTGCAGGGAATTATTAACGACCTTCAGTATGGTTTTCGCAGGCAAAGATCGACAGAAGATCTCCTCGCCTACGTCACTCACGTTTGTACATCAACGGTGAAAAAACATAGGGAATCTAGAGCAATAGCCCTCGACATCTCTAAAGCCTTCGATAGGGTTCGGCATGCAGCCTTGTTGAATAAACTTGCTGCATATGGGCTTCCCGAAAAATTGCGGGGTTGGATAAGTAGCTTTCTTTCAAATAGATCAATACAAGTTGTGGTCGACGGTATAACATCTGATTGTTTCCAGTTGCAAGCAGGAGTACCTCAGGGATCAATTCTTTCGCCAATCTTGTTTCTGTTGCAGATAAACAATCTTCTATCATCTACAGAGAACAAGATCTTCGGTTTTGCAGACGATTGTACCCTGGTTTCGTCTTTCAGTAGTCTGCGGACGATTACAGCTGCGGAATATCATCGTCAGAAATGTCAACAAATGAATAACTTAAACTCTCACTTACAGAGGATATTTGGGTGGGGTTAGTTGAACCTGGTGAGCTTCAACGCGAGCAAGACGCAAGCAACTACGTTTTCTAGAAAGGTCTCCGTTGGAGAACCTCCTCTAATAATGCAAGGCCAACAAATTGCATCCAAAGATTCGATGCACCTTCTCGGAATAACGGTCAACTCCAAGTTTTGCTAGCATGAACATGCATCAGCAATAGCTAAGTCGGCATCAGCTAAACTTAGTTTTCTTTTCAGAGCCAAGCGATACTTCACGTCGCCTCAGCTGTTGCTTCTATATAAGGCGCAGATTCTACCTGATTTGGAATATTGTTCCCATGTATATGGGTCTGCGCTCAAACATTCGTTGCAGATGTTGAATAGTGTGCAAAAACGGGCTGTGCGCCTCATCGACCACTCGGAAATCACCCGCGATCTCCATCCGGTGGCTCTCAGAAGTTACTGACCTTTCTGTTTTACAGATACTTTCACGGAAGATGCTCCAAGGAGCTGAAAGACCTTGTTCCGGGAAAACTCATGTTTTGCCGCAACACTAGGCTGGCAAGGAGTTCTTATCATATGGCAGTACATTTAACGACCCCTCAAACCTCTCTCTGTAGGAACTCCTTCGTTTACAAGGCCGGTGAGCTATGGAACGTCTTCCCAACCAACAGTTTGGCCCTCTTCAAGAAGTGAGTAAACAGACACCTCAAATCGGCGGATTGATCTGAATATACGGGGACATTGGCAAAGCCTTTCAGCTGCGATAGCCGAGGCTTGGCTTGGAATTAAAATTAAGAGTTTCTATCGCCACATAAACGGAGCATTGTCCCTTCCGAAGTGATCTAAATAATTGATCAAGGATTTCTCATGCAAAATATGCTTAGTGAATGAAGAATCAATAGAACAAGTTATGTGCGATTGCTCGACCGGAGAGAGGATCAGGCTTTAAAATAGTAGATCTCATCAAGTAGGAGTGAAGGAGCTTAATAAAATGGAGCATGCGAATGAAATCCAGAGTAGAATGTGCCATAATAGTCTTGGTCGCAGTGGCGGAAATGAGTCATCTAACATAACCTCACTAATAATATCTATCAACATTAGAAATAATAATTTCTATAATGAATTAGCAATCGGTAAACGGCAATATAATCTTATTTAACTATAATAAAACCGTAAGGAACGTAAACAAACGGAAGAAATCGGTGGGGGAAAGCAAGGGATATGGGGAGGCGATTTTTAGACGGAGAGATTGAGGTTTCCTCCTTCCGACGAAGCTTACTTCGCGTCTGAGCGAAGTTCGAGGGCGGCGCTAGGGCCTGTCCAAAAAAGGCGTAGAAAGCGCGCCGAGGCCGCACCGGGTGAAATTGGGGAAAAAACGAAAATTCGATCCTTCCGAACGAAGATTACGCTTTTTACATGGTCGAAAAATTCGAAAAACGAGGTTTCCGAAAAAAATTCCATTTTTCCTTCGAAAGTTGGACCGAATTGGTAGAGGGGTGTTAGGCTAAACGGCCGGATATCGAGCCGATGTTTCTGAAGGAGAAACGCTACCCGAGAATTATTCTGTTCCAATAGCTTAGACTCATTTCGATATTCCTAACCGTTCCGAAGAAACCCGCCTCCAAAATTGGTCCTTTTCGAGCGATCGCCGAAAATAAAACGACGGCTTTTCCCAGGCCATATACAGTGCCGCAACGGGACCTACTTTCGCCCTGCGAAATAGGCGTTTTCGAGCCGTTCGAAAACGTATTCCTACATCGAATTTTAAGCGAAATCCTCCGTTGGCATATATTTCGCTATTTTTCTTATTAGAAAATGTATACATTCCTTTCCGAAATCCAACTTTTAATCGATAAATTAACGATCAAACTCATCTCTCCGGAAATCGAACTCAGTTTAGCCAAACTGAACGTCGAGAAATTGACAAAATCAACGATAGTCGAGCTGTGAAAATTGGGGTTTTTCTTTCATTCGTCCTATTCATATGTGGTTACCTGGAGGTACAATTCGCGTATCAAAAGATTCTTACATATCTCAGCAATAGATTCGTGAAAAGAAGTCATTTTACGTCTTAATTTTCGAATTTGGGACCATTTTTGAGACTTAAATTTTCAAGGGAAGAATCATAAACATCGAACTATTCCCTTCCTTCTCCTTATATCACTACTTGAGCCGAGTTCTTCCACAAGTTAATATAAGGAATATCTAGAATATAGTGCTCTTTCTCTTCTGAAGGAAAACAATGAGATGGATATAGAAGCATAATATCAACATAAACTCTAGTAGTAATAATATATTATGTCGATTGTTGTGTGAGTCTAAACAGTGGACTTATGCAAACTGGTTTTATATGAAATTTCATAACTTTTTGCGATGCAAAAACTGCGTTCTAGATGGTTCCAACTACAAAGTCACTAATCTATGCATCTGACTGCGCAAAAAAAAACGATCAATCAGGAAAAAGTAGTTGAAAACCTACTACGAAAAAAATTATTATCACTCAAGAATGATAACATGCGAAATTTATCGCTATATGTTAAATATCCTTCCCTGACGGAGTTGGTTTTCCGATCCACCATTCACAAAACCAAGCCAGACTGCCAATTACTCATCTCAGTTCGAGCGCATTAGACATGTAAATGTATTGGTGTCCTCCAACGAACTGACACATAGGCCACTTATCTTCGCCTCCCGGAAACAAAGGGTATATATAGTATATCAAACAGAAAACTTCAAGAAGCCATACTAATTCCAGTATATCATCCTTTCTCTTGATGACACCAAATTTATCAGCGAAATGCTTCAGGATTTCCAAAATAAAGTATTAACTTTCATTTATTAGATATACAAAAATAATCATACATTAATACCACTGAAATTCATTCTGTACATAACTTACCAGTTGTTTTGTTGCAACGTGATACCAGCAAGTCCAAATTCTGTTTCTCCACAGGAATTGACTTGTTCAACCAAACTAACATATCTGTTACATAAATTTGAGGGTCGTGAGCCCTAGTTTCAATAGGAGCTGGTTTTCCTGAAGGTCCTCCACGTGTTAAGGCGTTTATGAAATCCCCAACTAGTACATCTCTTCGAGCAATGCAATATTCTTCAATTATATATCTGTGTAAGATGAAAAACATTATTCATCAAGAAATATTTTTCTTATTCAATATACATAGCTCGGAGGGCTCCCCAGGAGTCCGCGCTGTAACCGATAAAAAATATCATCTTCAAGTATTGTAATTTTATCTGCATTTATATGATCAGGCAAATCATTAAAAGTGGTCTCAGCACGGAGCCCTGATGAACCCTTAAGTTAATCCCAAATTTCCCAGACCAAACCTCCCGAATCTTGACAGACAAAGTACGGTTCAAAATGAAACTACGTATTCAATCAAGGAACACACCTCTGAAACCTAAATTATAGATTTTTCCATGATACTTAAGACTAGGCAGTCAAACACCCGCGACAAGTCGAAAAAAGTCCAGCCACAAGAAGAAGATTCCAAATCTAATTAAGAAGTGAGCCATACGATTAAACACTACCTTCTCAATGACCTTGGAGAAGACACTCAAAATTGAAATTGGACGTTAATAAGCTATGTTAGCAGATTCATTCTTTTTATGCACAGGTACTACTGTTGCTATTTTTAAAAGAGAATGAAATATCCCCGATGTGACAGAAAGGTTAATGAGATAAGCAAAATAATCTACAATTGAAGGTGCAATTGCCTTCAAAACTCTAGTATAAACGAAGTCAACCAAAGGTCTCCCATTGTTCTTGAGTGACATAATTGCACTGAAAACCTCGTCCCCGATTACAGGAAAGAAGAGAACAGGGACATTTGATAGGGGAGATACAGTGCAGATTTGAGATATGACATTACATTAGTTTCTGCATAGATCTTCACTAGCAATATAAGTGAAGTATTCCGCAAAAGCTGAAGCCACTCTGGCTGCCTCAGAGTAGAGGATCCCATCCAGGTTGACAGTGGTAGACTGATGCGATTCATTTTTTCGCTCGTTTCCCGGTTAACTATATTCCATACAGTTTTATGTGATTAAAATGAGTGACACGCTGTTTGCAAAGACTTCACTATCTACAAAGAAACTTTGTAGACAAACAAAAATAAATTCAAAGATCTTTGTCCAGAAGAATCACCAATGCCTGTTTGTTTGTTAGAATCCTTTCCCTTAAACTTCATGAAATTAATACTTATGGTAGTGTAAAATTAAGTCAATACAATAAAAAAATACTGCCGTTTTCGGTGTGGGGGAAAAATGTGAAAAATCCTTAACTTCGGAATCTTCATGACTTTATAATGGTACTTAAATTCGTCACTTATGTTGACAAGATCCGCCATTTCTAATGATTAGTATTTTTTGACAGCAGTTTAGCTTGGACCTGTATCAGCACATTTTCGATTTTCGCCTATTCCAAAGAATGGATCAAAGAATCTGTATCAAATTCTATGCGAAAAACACAGACGCATTCCCAATGTTAACTATGGCATATGGTGAAGCTACCTTAAACCAAAGCAATGGATATCGCTCGTACAAAATGTACGTGCCGGACGCTTGAGCACGTCAACAACAGATGTAAACACTGAAAAAGTGAAGAAAGTACGGTAATCCTTCTTGTACGATGACGAGTTCTGCACACCCAAAATGAAAAAGCTCTTGTCTCTAGTAGACCTTTTTTCTTTAATAATTTTATTCAATAAAAAATAAACTACTTATGTCATATCGTTAAAACCATGGAAAACAAAGTTCACGGAATTAATTATTAACTAAATATAGAGAAAAGGAGACATTTCCAAAGTATTTTATTAGATCGCATTAATAGTTTATCGAATATAAGGAAATATACTGTGGGACATATAAAATCATCTTCTTCAATTTTTAATCAATGTGGGAATTGAAATTTTTTCTTCTCAAAATTGGTGATTTTCATTAGTGTTTTCAGAACATAAACATTGGAAACCTGGAAAACATTAAAGGATTTTCGGTTATAGGTGTACTAGATGATTTGCTACTTTGCCGTTTGCTGATACATTTCGTTTTGTCTTTCTCAGTAATGATTTCTGAATTAAATTCTGAATACCGTTGCACCGTCAAATTATTACTCTATATGATAAGACCAGCTTCGGTGTTTTCTATACTTAATTATCTGGTGAAAACGTTAATATCGAATCGAGAATCTTTTGTAAAGCATGGACAGTTAATATAAATTAAAACTGAGAATTTCTTATTATGTTAAATTGTTGTCGTATACCTATTGGGATGGATTATCATGCTCTATTCCTCAATGATAATTTGTTAGAAATAGAGATAACGAAATTAATCAATATCAATATTTCTTTATTCTCATTTCATTGCTATATATATATATATATATATATATATATATATATATATATATATATATATATATAATGGTTGTTGTTATTGTTGTTTGTTGATAATATTGTTTTTGTTGTATGCTATTATTGTGTTGCTGGTTGTTACGTGCGGACAGGTTAGATTATTATATATATATATATATATATATATATATATATATATATATATATATATATATATATATATATATATATATATATATATATATATGGTTGTTGTTATTGTTGTTTGTTGATAATATTGTTTTTGTTGTATGCTATTATTGTGTTGCTGGTTGTTACGTGCGGACAGGTTTACCTTTGTGGGGATAACCAAAAGGCAAAATTCTATATATATATATATATATATATATATATATATATATATATATATATATATATATATATATATATATTTTTTTTATAGTAAGTATACTCGAGCTTTAAGTTCATGACGGTTATATGCTTGGATGAATGTCTTAACCTACTTCTTATACTTTTTTCGAATTTACAATCCTTTACATGTATGGAAAAAAGGTTAAATAGTCTTGGCCCGAGAAACAAGTGATTTCTTTGTCCAATACTTTTCATAGCAAACGGTTCTATTATGTTACCCCTGTGGGTAGATCTTGTATAGCGGTGATGCTGTTGTGACACCAAATTATGTTTATTTTGATATTGATAGGTAAGTAAGGATACACCAAAAAGCTGCGTGACATCGAATTTACTGGTGACAAAATACAACAGATCATCAGGGTAAGTATTATCTTTGTTTGCAAATATCTTAAGTATAACGATTGTGATTCCAATGAAAACACCACAGTAATTCCAATCAAATAAGAATATGTCACAAATCTGGCAACACAGTATAAAATTCAGACGCATTCGGCAAACAGCTGATAGACTCATTTGAGTGCGCAGAACTCCTCATCATACAAGACAAGATTACCCAAATTTGCTCCAGAGTCATAACTGGTGACAAATTGTGAGTTTTTGGTTATGATGTGGAGAACAAAGCTCAATAATTGTGCTAATAGATGCTGCCGTATAAGCCAAGGCCGAATATCGCCGCCAATGAAAATATTTTGCTCAGTTTTCTTTGACTCGGGGGAGTGGTGCATCATAAGTTTTTGTCACATGGTCAATAAGGAATGTTACCTGCAAGTTATGCACAACTTGCGCAAACAATCCGCCAGAATCTCCCGGATTTGTGGAAGAACAAAATTTGCTTTTTCACCATGATTACGCCCTTGCTTACACATCATTGCTTGTGAATGAATTTTTCATTAAAAACAATGAACTTATGTCAGAGCCCACGTATTGCCTCCAGGTGACTGTTCCTGACGCGATAAAGACTGAACAAGATTACAAAAATGGTTTTTTTAGTGCTTGAAGAATTTGAAAAAACGCAGAGATATTCGTATTTTATCCGAGGGAAATTACTTTGAAGGGGAGAAAACAGATATTCATAAAAATTTTTGATAGTTTCGAATAAACCTCATATATAAAAAAATAAATTATAACAATGATGTGAGTCAATGTAAGGCCAATGATGAAACACACTCATCCAGTGAACGTCACCCCCTCTTGACTTAAGGATACCAATGTTATAGTTACATGTTGTGATCTTATATAACTTGAAACTATAATCAATAAAAGGAGAATAAACTTTGACTTGATGAGCACTGAGTATGATTTAAATTTGCAACTTGAATAAAAATAAATTAGAGTTCAGTTTAGTCTTGAGCACTCACTTAAATAATACTTCTCTTTCTTGAAGTCTTTCCATAGTTAAGATGACCAATTCTGTAAACTCTGGATTGTCCACATTTCTACAGTAACTTTGGGTCCATCTATACATTCTTTCTAATGCTCCTTCCTATAAAAACGAGAACAATAAAATAACCAATTCTCCTATACCAAGTTATTAAATAAAAAGATAATATTGCTGTTTACGCTGACCACTTTTGCGCATCCAGTACCGAGTCGAATAGATGTTTCCCGAAAGTATTCGAATTGTAACCAGTGTTGCCACAATTTATCCCACGTCAGAGATGTGATTACCTATCGTTGAAAATGAAATAGCGAATGATAAGATAAACTATTGAAGTGAAACCGATAGCAAAAAACTCCTAATCAGGGGCGTAACTTCTCGGGAGCTGAAGGGACATGTGTGATTCGTATTTATCGCAAGTGGGCTCAAGAACCCACGCTTGATTATCTGAATAAACAGATACAGGTTTTGACTTCTTTCAGACAGGGTAGTGCGGTTAGCACAAGATGTTTTCAAAATCAAAAGAGTTTCCAAGATATTTACTAGGCTGTTCAAGATGCTCTCAGAGAAAACATAAGATTTAAGCCACAATTTGTAATTATTATTCAGTATATTCTCCTTTTAGCTCAATACACTTATTTCAACGTCTTCAAGCATTATAATGCCTTTTGAAATTTTTCCCTTCAAATTTGAGAAGAGATACTAGTCGCTGGGGCCAAATCTGGCGATAAGGGGGATGAGGAAGCAATTCGATGCGTAATTAGTGCAATTTCGCCATTTTGATTTGATTGATCGATTTGTGAGCTGGTGCATTGTCCATTTTTCCATTTCTTTTCAATACCAAAACTTGTTTACTATAAAATGCTATAGCATCACAATTTATTGACAGTTTAACCTGAAATTTTTGGGGAATGCGTTTGAAGGTTAGTACTTCTTACAATAGCTTAGCTTTCAAAGATTGGTGGCGCCATTTCTGAGAGGCCGGCAGCCTAGTATATGATATTCAAATCTGACCTCTCATTTCAGTAATTCAATAAGTTCAACATGATGAGGGTATATATTTCCCCTTGTTTGGTATAAATTTTCTGACAATCCCATTATGAAGTGCCTCATAGTTTTTTATGAGCTAGAACCTATACTATACCGACTCACAATGAACAAGGAAATATCTGCCAAACTTATATACAAATATAATATAGAATTGCCAGAAGAGCGAAATCCAAGAATTAGAATAACTGGTATTAAAGACTCATTCACTGAAGAGAAGCTGAAGAAAATGATAGTAAACCAGAATGAACATATTCCTAACGAATCTTAAATAAAAGTAATTACAATAAAGAAGAAATTACGAACTTACTATGCTATCATGGAATGTGACCCAAAATTTTTCAAGGGAATAATGGAGTTGGTTATACTCTACATTGATCTGTTTGTCTGTCATGTATATGAGAGTCTAAGCTTGTTGAGATGTTATCAGTGCACTGGATACCATCACACAGCTAAAGAATGTAAGAAACCCCAAGTATGTTTCACATGCGGAGTGGACTCTAACCATACAAAAGATTGTCTAAACGATAACAAGAAATGTCTGGACGTAAATACCAAATTTAAAATGAAACTATGCACAGCTCACGGACCCTTTCATGAGTGCTGCTGCGTTTAGCAGAGAAAACGGAAGAGGAGAGATCCAAAACCAATTATATATAGCAATCAACGAGAGCAGTATCCAAGACACGCGATGAATCTATCCTGAAAAAATCTGAATCACATAAGAGTTCATTAAGCCTGATATATCAGAACATCCAATCCATTGGTAATTCATATTTGAGGCTTGAACATTGTGTAGCAGAACATCAGCCATGTATATTGGCTCTGACAGAACACTGGAAAGCTGAGGAACATCTCAAGTATTTCGTACTGAATGAATATCAACTTAGTGCTAGTTTTTGTCGTGAAAATAACCTACATGGGGGATGTGGCATCTACACACAAAAGGGCTTGCCCTGGAAGAAGAGGATGGATATAGATTCCTTAACAGTCCCTAATGTCTGTGAGTTTTCTGCAGTTTCTGTTAACTTGAATTACTGTAATTTCCTTGTATGTTGCCTTTATAGACCTAATACGGCTTCTCTTGCGAGCATTGAAGTGTTTTTTGAAAAGCTTTCATTGATTTTTGACAAATGCGTTGATGATAATATAAAGTGTGTAGTTGCTGGTGACTAAAATCGACATTCTTGCAAATAGTAAGGAGGCAAAAGATTTCCTATCACTTCTGGACAGTTACAACATTAAACATTTAATATGTGAGCCTATTCGTATAGGTGATAGATCTGCAACTTGTTTGGATAATATACTCACTAACAGAGCATTTTGCGTCTGAGGTTTTGAGGCACACCTCTCTGATCACCTAACACAAAAAATTGTTTTTAAAACATTACCTAATTTTCATAAGTCTGGAACCTTCAAAATGAGAAAATTTGATGAATATAGTTATGCTGGGTTCACAGATATATTGAAGAAGGAAGACTAGAATGATCTCTTTGCCATGGAGACTGACGATGTTGATGCTTTGTGGAATTCTTTTAGTTCTCGTTTTGGTGTTATGTTTGTCTGTTGTTTCCCTGAGGTTGAAGTGAAGACTCGACGGAAAGGGGGAGCTCGCGCAATTGTTACAGTTGAAAAAAATTTCTGAAAAATCTTCTAGATAAAGTTAAGACAGTAATGAATTTTAGACTCGGGATCCATATAAAAAGGTTAAAGAAAGGCATGACTGTTCACTGAAGGAGGCAAGAAAAGAACATTTCAACGCCAAAATAAGTAACTCTAGCAATAGGGCTAAAACTGCCTGACAGGTGGTGAATAATATACAGGGTGCTTCAACGAAAACTAAACAGAGGCTATATCTACCAAGATGTTCGTTTCTGATCAAAACGGAAAAACAGGTCAATTTTTGTTTCAAGGGGACATCTTTTGGGGTACAATACTTGCCTGAAATATCAACCCCCTGAGCGGGGGTTGCAATCCTTCAACATTTTGAGTAGGGAAGATGGGTCGAGTGATGACTCAAAAGAAAGGTGGTATCTTTGTCTACATTGCCTTGAACGAATTTTAATTTTTAATTGAAAACTGTAAAAGGTACAGGGTGAGCAACTGAAAGATAGGGAAGACTATTTCCCTGAGACTATTCAAGTTTCAGTGAGGTAAAATGGAACAGATCCATGCTGATCAATGGCACTCATCATCAAGTACCACCCTCATCTAGAATTTCAACCCCTGGAGCAGGGGTGACAACCCTTGAAAATTTGGAAGAGGGTAGATGGGTCGAGTGATAACTCGAAAGAAAGGTATTATCTTTGTCTGCATTCTCGTCAAAGAATTTTCATTTTTGATTGAAAACTGTAGAAGATATAGAGTGAGCCACTGAAAAATAGAGAAGACTATCGCCCCAAGACTATTGGAGTATTAGTGCGAGAAACTGAAATAGATTCATTTAGATCAAAGATGACAGCCTTTCATCTGGAATGAATCTGTTCCATTTTTTTGCACTAATACTTGAATAGCTCAGGGCGATAGCTAGTCTCCTCTATTTTTCAGTAGCTCACTCTGTATCTTCTACAGTTTTCAATCAAAAATGAAAATTGAAATTCGAGATGAGGATGGTACTTGATGATGACTACCATTGATCAGCATGGATCTGTACCATTTTACTTCACTGAAACTTGAATAGTCTCAGGGAAATAGTCTTTCCTAACTTTCAGTTGCTCAGCCTGTATCTTTTACAGTTTTCAATTAAAAATGGAAATTCGTTCAAGGCGATGTAGGCAAAGATACCACCTTTCTTTTGAGTCATCACTCAACCTATCTTCCCTATTCAAAATGTTCATGATTGCAACCCCTGCTCAGAGGGGTTGCAATATATATATATATATATATATATATATATATATATATATATATATATATATATATATATATATATATATATATATATATATATATATATATTAGACCTATTTGTGATAAAAGGATATATATGAATTAAAATTAAATGTGAAAAAGACTGAATGCCTCCTTTTTATCACCAATAGGTCTAATATCCAAATACCTAAAACCATCTCCTATGATGGTGGGAGTGCACGAGTCAGCAGCACAGCAAAGTTTTTGGGGTTGCATATTGAACAGTCAACTGAATTGGTTGGATCACGTTCAGTCTCTGAAGAAAAGACTGAATTCGGTGGTTTATTCTATGAGAATATTGAAGGATAATGTTGCGAAATTTTTATTGTTGTCTGTCTACTATGCGTTCTTTCAATCTTTACTGAGCTATGGAATTGTTTTCTGGGGCAACAGTACTGGGGCGGGTCCGATTTTTGTAACTTCGAAGCTGGCTGTGAGAGTTTTACAGAGTTTTTAATGACCTGTTCATGTTTATTGTTATCAACAATATTTTTTGAATAAACAACTCTATCTATCTATCTATTTAGCTGGTAATACAGAAAATACTTTTTACGTAACTTCAATAATTACCGAGATATTGAATAACTTAAAAATCACTAAAGTTGAAAAAATCCACCAGGAAAGAGGATCTGGCAACACTGGCTGAAATTTAACTCGTTATGGAAGCATTTTCTGTCGAATCGGTACTGGATGTGCAAAAGTGGTTAGCATAAACAGCAGGATACCCACACTTAATCTTGTGTAGAATTATGAAGGTAATGAGTCATTACTATAAAGAAATAAATTACCTGATGCAAAGTCATTTGATCCATAATGTCAAGAGCTAAAGTTTGATGTCCACTTTGCATAAGAACTTTACAATTTCCATGAATTGTTTGAGCTTTATCCAAAACTGTGAAGATATCCCTTGTTATAGGTAAATTTCTATTTTGCTTATTACCATGAAGAATAATAATTTCATCTGGAGTTAACTGAAAAGTTTTCAGAAATGCCCTCACTATTTGCTGTTGTACCTCATTATTCAACCTGAAAGGTAACTAAAATATTTTTGAATTTCAATGAATGTTATTTAAGTACCCATCTTCCTGCAAATGACTTGTTTGGTTCAATAACTGCCTAGTTTGAGTTTTAGTATTTTGAACTCTAGTTGTCATTTCCTGAAGCAATTTGTTTATATCCATAATATCCTTATAAACTGAATCGAATGATTCTTTAACTTCTCTAAAAGAAGACAAAAAGTTTTCATTGATATCAAGGCTTCGTTTCTCAATTTGACTCCTCAAATTTCTTCTGGCTTGAATTGTGTTCTCTTTATAAAATGAAGATAATTGTCTAAGTGCTTCCAAAGTTTCCTGTAATAAACAGATGTAAGTTCGTGAACTATGAGCGACAAATTAAATTTCCAGACCTCATCATTCTCAAATCTTGTCTCTAACACCTTGTTCAAACGCCTGGATAAGACATTTTCATTTGAGTCTGACATTTTAATATGGAGATAATGGGATAAAAACCTACAGATATTTTAACAATAAGCTTCAATTATATCCTCATATTAGTTTAATTAATCAAAAATAAAACTGTTCAATTCTGAGTATACCTAAACATAAAATATTATTTACTTTCAACGTTACGTTTGACATTTGACTATAAATGAACTACTGTAATCTATGAATGTGGACTATTTCCTATAATTCTGTGCTTACGAATTTATTTCACTATGCAGTGGATTATTATTATTTTAATTTTTGTTTAAAATATGCGTTCTGATTTGAGTGAGCATATGCTCTTCCAGTGGCAATTATTTACATATTTGTGTGCGTATGAGATTGTAGGTGTATTTCTATAATATTTGCATATATCTATACAGGATGCTACATAATAGTATGTCACAACTTGAGGGGATAAATCTACGTGAAATTTCAAGAAAAGAGGTTTTCATAAACATAGGTCCGCAAAAGCTTCGTTACGGAGCTACAGGGTGATGAAATTTCCCGAAAAAAAATTTTTTTTCCTTAAAACTCCTGCAGTTTTTGAAATATTCAGCCCAAATTTGGAATGCAAGCTATTTTTTACAGCCTCCATCATTACACGTCCTAGATTTCAACTGAAATTCACAAGGTGTTTTCTTTTCCGAGACCATGTCTCCTTCTGCCCTTCCAAACTTTTTTCAGTACGCCACTGATCAGCGTACAATCAATTTTCGTCATCTTCGTTCAATTCAAAAACTTTTTTTACACTTGTAATTTTCTCGCACACCAACTGTTTTCGAGTGAAAAATTATTGAATTTGAATTATTTGAATTGTATGTTATTCGCTAAATAAAAAAATGGTAGAAGTACTCGATAGGTATGACCAAATTTTGCTTTTATTTTGATAGCTCGTCTTCTGAGACTCAACTTATACTTATTCAATATCAAACTAAAAAAAAGAACAATTAAAAACTAAATAAATTGCTGGAATACATGCCTCTGTCCTTCTTCGCATATTATCACGCACTCCTTGAAATATTCCTGGGGTATTTCTTATCTTGTCACAAGAGATTATTATTCCATTTCTCAATTCTTCTACAATGTTCACTGGAGTGGTGTAAACTAAACTTTTGAGACATCCCCATAAGAAAAAGTCTAAACTATTTAAGTCTGGGGACCTAGGGGGGCCATGGTTCTGGTCCACCCCGACCTATCCATCGGTTGTTGAATGTATTATTCAAGAATTCCCTAGCTTCTCCACTAAAATGTGCTGGTGCCCCGTCATGCATGAACCACATTGTGTTTTTCACCAACAGTGGCACATCCTCGAGCAATAAAGGAAACTCCTCTTAAAGAAATTGCCGATAAGCGAGACCGTTTAGTCTGTTAGGCAAAAAATTTTCCCAATCAAATAATGTCCAATTATTCCGACCCAGACATTTATTGAGAATTGTTCTTGATGTTGAGATTCTTCAATCAAATGGGGGTTTTCCTCAACCCAATAATGATTATTGTGAAAATTTGTGATGGCAGTTCTCGAAAAGTTAGCTTCGTCTGTGAACATTATTTCACTATCAAAATGAGCATTTTCTCTAATTTTATCTAAGAACCATCGGCAGAAATTCAGTCTTGAAGGAAAATCTCGAGGAAGTAAAGTTTGGACGCGTTGAATATGAAACGGGTACAAGAAAAAGTCGTGGAGATTCCTCCAAACTAGAACATGTGAAATATTCAACTGATTTCCAATTTTTTTTGTACTCACATGAGGATACAAATCAATACAATTCAAAACTGTTTCCTCAATATCTAGAGTTCTTATAGTTTGAGTTGCACCTTTTAAATGATTATTTGCAGTAAAAGTACCAGTTTCCCTCAACCTTCTGTGGATATTTGAAAATGTTCGCCTGTCTGGTGTAACTCGATTTAGAAAGCGTACCTGATATAATCGCCTACCTTCTGTTGTGTTTCCGTCAGCCAGACCGTACATATAATGGATATCAGCCAATTCGGCGTTAGTAAAATTAGCCATTATTTTTACAGCAATAACTTCAAGTCTCGAAACTGATCGTTAGTTCCACTGTTACATTTTCCTGAGCTCACACTTGTGTTTTTCTGACTCACACCAAAATTATAGATATAAGCATTTATTGTAAATATAATTTATTCGAATTTTGTAAATCCTCTCTTTTCAAAAGAAAAAAATTTGTTTGAACAGTTACAAAAGATAACAGTCATCAAATCTTGTAATATTCTTCGTAGGTTTCTTTCCGAAAAAATAATGAGGCAGAGTCATAGGTTTTCTCTTTAGTTTATACTGCTCAGAATCTCATTTCATATTTTATTTATTTGTTTATATAAATGTAATATAATTAACTGACAATCTTGTCATATTTATATTCAGAGCAGTATTCTATTCGATCGTTCACCACTTCAAACGAAGGAAACTATTGATGAGTAACATTCAGTGTACTTGACTAAGGTCCGTACACTGGATTTTTCCGGGGAGAAAGCCTCTGACACTACTCGTTGGTACATTGATATCATTGTCTGATGATGCTATAGTATGTATATATTCTGGTAGATTGATATATTCTCATAACATTTAACGTTATCCTAATGTATAATTATTCCAGGATATGTTTTGATTATAATCATTGCCTGGCAATGGTAGTAATTACCGGGTGGTGGATTTATATTTTTTCATGAAATCAGTTTGATTGCACGAACAGATATATGGGCAACTCGTCGGGGTTAGGTGAAACCCTCTCTTAGGATTACAAGCTATCTGGCCTTTAGTGTTTAATGGCATTGCTTCTCCAGGAAGTTTGTTAGCACAATTTGGGAAGTTTTGGTTAAATATCACTTTTTTGTTCAAGGACGATATCTATGGCATGAACTCGCATTCGAATCGGGCACCTGAGCTTAGCAGTTTCAATATGCTTGCGCACTAACCTGTCCAGCTAACCAGGCGATCCGGAACCTAAATGTTATGTTGATTTTCTTATTAAATACGGTGGAGTACTAAAAATACCAGATTTTCACTCTTATTGTATTGTGTATCTATTTATAAATATCAGAACGTTATTGATGTTATATTTCAAAGATTTTGTGTTAAGATTATGCTATTAAAGTTGTTTTGGTACAAAGTTGCGATTAGAGATATTTCCAGATACTGATTACTGAAGATATTATAATAATAATACCGTTTATTGTGCCAAACAACATACTATCACAGTAACTTACAAACTAACCTACATAGAAGGAACACAAATGGACGAGTTTAGTTTCCTGATCTTCCACTCATCCTTCCTAACGTTCAAATAGCAAAATAAAGAAAAAAATATAAATTAACAAACATAAGTGAAAAACAGTGGGACGAATCAAACATGGATAACCTTTCTCAATTCAGTTTAAAATTTTTTTTCATTCAAATTTAATATTGAAAACACCCTGTTAAGGAAAACTGGCGCTGTATACAAATAGCAACCCTCAAACTTCGATGTTACATGCATAGGAATCACAAAGGTATCTCTTCTAAGAGGAACACCGCGTTCATCGCGGGGGCTTCCTAATGGTAGAATATAGGTAACATGGAAGTTTAGACTTCAATAGCTTGTACAAGAATATGCAGTACAGAAAAGTTATATGTTTCTCCATGGGCAATACATTCAATTTTATGTAATGTGGTGTCATACGGTCATGTCGGGTAATGCAGTGTAAAAATCGCAAACAACAATTCTGCAACTTTCTCAATTTACTTCTATTTTCAGATGTAAAAAAATAATAAACAGGAGCACAATACTCAATTTTAGACATGATAACCGTCCTCAGCAGTTTCAGCTTTACCTACGATGGGAGAATACGCTTGTATCGATACATAGATTTCAGTTTATAATAAGACGTCTGGCATATTTTGTTAGCATGAGCAGTGAAATTTTATGGCCTGGCCATTCATATGCTCATCTGGTTGTTCTGTAATCAACATGCGTCTTCGTCTAGAGCCCATAAGAATGGCTACAGATATTGGGTTTATTGATGGATTAAATTAATATAGCAAATTTGCTTAATTATGTACTTGATGACTTCGGTCGGAAAGAAAAAAGAAGATGAAAAAATCTGTGGTATGAAAACGAAATCCAAATAGTTTCAGCACAGAAATGACAAAATAAATTCTAATTTGATTTTAAAGAATCATTCTGTTTTTCAGATTGAAAAGTATTCAAAATATTTACACATAGATTTTCAATTTAAATCAAGGCCAACAGACGTTGATAAAAGTTGCGTATTTTCACCGTATGTATAGGCATTAGGTTATGAACATTTCTTGCCTTATCTCAAAACTGCTTGATCCATCCAAGTTGAAAATTTTCGAAAATATTGTTTTCAAGAGAATGACTTCGAAATTTACTTATCCTCTTGCATCAAGGGATGAAACTGTCGTTGAAGAATATTTTGATACCAAGATTGTTGATCCTTACAGATGGCTTGAGTCACCTGATGCAGAAAAAACTAAAGAATTTGTTGAGGCCCAAAATCGTGTAACAATACCTTTTCTGGACGAATGTGAGTACAAGCCTGCGATCAGAGAAAAAATTACGAAGCTGTGGAATTATCCAAAGGCATCCGAACCGTACCGTCATGGATCCCATTATTTTCAGTACAGAAATACAGGGTTGCAGAACCAAAGTGTCATATACAAAATGGATGAGTTGCATACTGAAGGGAAGGTATTTCTAGATCCCAACACTCTTTCCCCTGATGGAACTATAGCTTTACAAGCAAGTTCATTTTCTGATAATGGAAAAATATTTGCATATGGTCTTAGTAAAAGTGGGTCAGACTGGATTGAAGTGAGATTCCGTAGTGTTGAAACAGGTGAAGACTATAATGAAGTTTTGAAAAAAGTTAGATATTCTTCGTTAACATGGATGAAAGATAATGTAGGTTTCTTTTATGGAGGATATTTAGATCAAATAAAATCTGATGGAACTGAAATTGATGCTAGTGAGAATCAGAAGTTGTACTATCACAAGTTAGGTACAGAACAAGATAAAGATATTGTTACAGTTAAATTTGACGATCCTCACTTGAGAATTGGTGCTGAAGTGAGTCATTGCGGAAAATACTTAGTCATTACACCTGTGAAGGGTTGTAAGAATAATTTACTTTACATTGGAAAATTAGATAAAGAAATTACTGGTGAGTTATCGCTTCAACCAATTGTGGAATCCTTTAATGCTGATTACGAGTATGTTACCAATGACGATGATATATTCTATTTTAAAACTAACAGAAACGCTCCTAATTATCATATAATTGCTGTGGATTTGAAGAATAGTGCTGAAAGTAATTGGAAAACCATTATTCCCGAGCATGAAAAAGATGTGATCGACGATGCTCAAAGTATAAATCATAAGTATTTTGTTATATCTAAGCTACATGATGTTAAACATGTCTTATATTTATATGAAATTTCCACTGGTAAACTTGTGCATGAATTTAAGTTAGATGTCGGTTCTATAATGGGAATTTCTGGTAAGAGAAAACACACAAGAATGTTTTATAGTTTTTGTTCGTTTCTTACACCAAGTATTATATATCAAGTAGATTTCGAAGATGACAAAATTGAGGAAAAAGTTTATCACGAAACCGTAGTGGGTGATTTCGACAGGAATAATTATGAAACAAAGCAGGTATTTTATGAGTCTAAAGATGGTGTGAAGGTACCAATGTTTCTTATAAGCGCTAAAGGGGTATTGGATAATCCGACTGGGGATACACCAGCTTGGTTATACGGTTACGGAGGTTTCAATATAAGCCTTACACCATCTTTTGGAATATCGAAATTGATTTTCATAAATAATTTCAAAGGAATATATGCATTAGCTAATATTCGTGGTGGGGGTGAATATGGAAACAAATGGCACGATGGAGGACGTTTCGAAAACAAACAAAATTGTTTCGATGACTTTCAGTATGCTGCAAAATACCTCATTGATAAGAAATATACAAACAACAAGAAATTAGTGATACAAGGGGGGTCAAATGGGGGACTCCTCGTTGCCGCTTGCATCAATCAAGCACCAGAATTGTTTGGCGCAGCGATTTGTCAAGTAGGCGTCTTAGATATGTTACGTTATCATAAATTTACAATCGGGCATGCATGGAAATCTGATTTTGGTTGTTCGAGTGAAGAAGATCAATTCAAGTATCTTATCAAGTACTCTCCTTTACATAATATCTTCGAACCAAATGAAGAAAAACAATATCCAGCTACCTTACTGCTAACTGCGGATCACGATGACAGAGTTGTACCATTACATTCGTTGAAATTCATAGCAGAATTACAAAGGAAAGCAGGTCGTTCTCCACATCAGCAGAACCCTCTTTTAATTCGTTTAGAGACCAAAGCAGGACATGGAGGCGGAAAACCGACATCTAAAATTATCGATGAGCTGACAGATATTTTCTGTTTTGTTTCTAGAACTTTAAATATTCAATTTTACCAATAACTGTATTTTTCCAGATAAATTTTTATATACGTAAATTTCGTAAGAATATGAAGTGCCAGTTTTGTTTTCAATGTGTTATATTCTTGTAAAGTACCTAAGTTTTTGTTGATATGTGAAAAATCAAACTAATATATAATAAAATTGTGTTTAAATTCGATCTGAATTTCTCATTGTGTAAATTTATTCATTTCTTATACAGGGAAATACTGCACTTTCGCGCATCCAGTACCGAGTCGATGGCAAATGTTTCCCTGAACGATTTAAATTTCAGCCAGTGTTGCCAGATCCCTTTTCCTGGTGCATTTTTCCAACTTCAGTGATTTTTAAGTTATTCAATATCTCGGTTACTATTGAAGTTACGTAAAAAGTATTTTCACATTGTTCAGCCACTTTTATGAAAAGTTTGCTGTGGATGAGCCGACATGAAAGTGTAATTTCAATTTTCGTCATTGAATTTCTGATTTTCGGCTTGTTCAATGTGGAAACATATATGTTCACTGGGGAAACATATATGTTCACTGGGGAAACATATATGTTCACTGGGGAAACATATATGTTCACTGGGGAAACATATATGTTCACTGGGGAAACATATACAGACAAAAGGATCCTGATATGACTTGTTTATAGAGGAAATCAAAAGCTTAGTTAAAATAATTTTCACCCCTAAATTGTGTAAAAGAAACCCAGCCAAACATTCATGGATTACATTTGGCATTCAAAATTCTTGTAAAACAAAGCGGAATCTTTACAATAATGTTATCAAGGGCATACTATCAAAGTCCTTTTATAATCTATACTGTTGGATTCTGAAGAAAGTTATCAAAGAGGCCAAAAGAATGGCAAATGAGCATTTCATCAGAACTTCATCTAATGAGGGTACGACAACATGGCAGGTAATTCATAAATCAATCTGCACAAAAAAAACACGCTAGAAAAACTAACAAATAACAATGACACTACTTCTGCTGCAATAAACAAAATAAATCAACATTTCATTTCCATTATTCCGCAAATAACCGATGGGAAACACTATCATCACAAAGTTGAGAACATGATTGGTGACGCAATATTTTTTAATCCTACAACACCCTTAGAGATTTTAACATCATAAAATCGTTAAAAAGCACTTCCTCGGTAGTCTTTGATGAAATTCCGGTGGAATTGATCAAACATATTGCTCACCTAATAGCTGATCCTCTATATCATATTGCTAATCTCATCTTAATGAGTGGTACTTTCCGAAGAAATTAAAATCCGCTAAAATACTCCCGATTTACAAAAATGACAAAATTGAGGAAGAAAGTTATCACGAAACGTTAATAAGTGATTTTGACAGGAATAATTATAAAACAAAGCAAGTATTTTATGAGTCTAAAGATGGTGTGAAGGTACCAATGTTTCTTGTTAGCGCTAAAGGGGTATTGGATAATCCGACTGGAGATACACCAGCTTGGTTATACGGTTACGGAGGTTTCAATATAAGCCTTACACCATCTTTTGGAATATCAAAATTGATTTTCATAAATAATTTCAAAGGAATATATGCCTTAGCTAATATTCGTGGTGGGGGTGAATATGGAAACAAATGGCACGATGGAGGACGTTTCGAAAACAAACAAAATTGTTTCGATGACTTTCAGTATGCTGCAAAATACCTCATTGATTAAAAATATACAAACAACAAGAAATTAGTGATACAAGGGGGGTCTAATGGGGGACTCCTCGTTGCCGCTTGCATCAATCAAGCACCAGAATTGTTTGGCGCAGCGATTTGTCAAGTAGGCGTCTTAGATATGTTACGTTATCATAAATTTACAATCGGGCATGCATGGAAATCTGATTTTGGTTGTTCGAGTGAAGAAGATCAATTCAAGTATCTTATCAAGTACTCTCCTTTACATAATATCTTCGAACCAAATGAAGAAAAACAATATCCAGCTACCTTACTGCTAACTGCGGATCACGATGACAGAGTTGTACCATTACATTCGTTGAAATTCATAGCAGAATTACAAAGGAAAGCAGGTCGTTCTCCACATCAGCAGAACCCTCTTTTAATTCGTTTAGAGACCAAAGCAGGACATGGAGGCGGAAAACCGACATCTAAAATTATCGATGAGCTGACAGATATTTTCTGTTTTGTTTCTAGAACTTTAAATATTCAATTTTACCAATAACTGTATTTTTCCAGATAAATTTTTATATACGTAAATTTCGTAAGAATATGAAGTGCCAGTTTTGTTTTCAATGTGTTATATTCTTGTAAAGTACCTAAGTTTTTGTTGATATGTGAAAAATCAAACTAATATATAATAAAATTGTGTTTAAATTCGATTTGAATTTCTCATTGTGTAAATTTATTCATTTCTTATGCAGGCAAATACTGCACTTTCGCGCATCCAGTACCGAGTCGATGGCAAATGTTTGCCTGAATGATTTAAATTTCAGTCAGTGTTGCCAGATCCCTTTTCCTGGTGCATTTTATCAACGTCAGTGATTTTTAAGTTATTCAATATCTCGGTTATTATTGAAGTTACGTAAAAAGTATTTTCACATTGTTCAGCCACTTTTATGAATAGATTGCTGTGAATGAGCCGACATAAAAGTGTAATTTCAATTTTCGTTTTTGAATTTCTGATTTCGGGCTTGTTCACTGGGGAAACATATATAGACAAGAGGATCCTGATATTATGACTTGTTTATAGAGGAAATCAAAAGCTTAGATAAAATAATTTTCACCTCTAAATTGTGTAAAAGAAACCCAGCCAAACATTCATGGATTACATTTCGCATTCAAAATTCTTGTAAAACAAAGCGGAATCTTTACAATAATGTTATCAAGGGCATACTATCAAAGTCCTTTTATAATCTATACTTTTGGATTCTGAAGAAAGTTATCAAAAAGGGCAAAAGAATGTCAAATGAGCATTTCATCAGAACTTCATCTAATAAAGGTACGACGACATTTGCCCGCAAATAACCGATGGGAAACACTATCATACCAAAGTTGAGAACATGATTGGTGCCGCAATATTTTTTAATCCTACAACACCTCTAGAGATTTTTAACATCATAAAATCATTGAAAAACACTTCCTCTGTAGTCTTCGATGAAATACCGGTGAAATTGATCAGACATTTTGCTCACCTAATAGCTGATCCTCTATATCATATTGCTAATCTCATCTTGATGAGTGGTACTTTTCCGATGAAATTAAAATCCGCTAAAATACTCCCGATTTACAAAAATGACAAAATTGAGGAAAAAGGTTATCACGAAACGTTAATAAGTGATTTTGACAGGAATAGTTATAAAACAAAGCAAGTATTTTATGAGTCTAAAGATGGTGTGAAGGTAACAATGTTTCTTATTAGCGCTAAAGGGGTATTGGATAATCCGACTGGAGATACACCAGCTTGGTTATACGGTTACGGAGGTTTCAATATTTGCCTTGCCCCATCTTTTGGTATATCAAAATTTGATTTTCATAAATAATTTCAAAGGAATATATGCATTAGCTAATATTCGTGGCGGGGGTGAATATGGAAACAAATGGCACGATGGAGGACGTTTTGAAAACAAACAAAATTGTTTCGATGACTTTCAGTATACTGCAAAATACCTCATTGATAGGAAATATACAAACAACAAGAAATTAGTGATACAAGAGGGGTCTAATGGGGGACTCCTCGTTGCCGCTTGCATCAATCAAGCACCAGAATTGTTTGGCGCAGCGATTTGTCAAGTAGGCGTCTTAGATATGTTACGTTATCATAAATTTACAATCGGGCATGCATGGAAATCTGATTTTGGTTGTTCGAGTGAAGAAGATCAATTCAAGTATCTCATCAAGTACTCTCCTTTACATAATATCTTCGAACCAAATGAAGAAAAACAATATCCAGCTACCTTACTGCTAACTGCGGATCACGATGACAGAGTTGTACCATTACATTCGTTGAAATTCATAGCAGAATTACAAAGGAAAGCAGGTCGTTCCCCACATCAGCAAAACCCTCTTTTAATTCGTTTAGAGACCAAAGCAGGACATGGAGGCGGAAAACCGACATCTAAAATTATCGATGAGCTGACAGACATTTTCTGTTTTGTTTCTAGAACTTTAAATATTCAATTTTACCAATAACTGTATTCTTCCAGATAAATTTTTATATACGTAAATTTCGTAAGAATATGAAGTGCCAGTTTTGTTTTCAATGTGTTATATTCTTGTAAAGTACCTAAGTTTTTGTTGATATGTGAAAAATCAAACTAATATATAATAAAATTGTGTTTAAATTCGATTTGAATTTCTCATTGTGTAAATTTATTCATTTCTTATGCAGGCAAATACTGCACTTTCGCGCATCCAGTACCGAGTCGATGGCAAATGTTTCCCTGAACGATTTAAATTTCAGCCAGTGTTGCCAGATCCCTTTTCCTGATGCATTTTTTCAACCAGTGATTTTTAAGTTATTCAATATCTCGGTTATTATTGAAGTTACGTAAAAAGTATTTTCACATTGTTCAGCCACTTTTATGAAAACTTTGCTGTGGATGAGCCGACATAAAAGTGTAATTTCAATTTTCGTCATTGAATTTCTGATTTCGGGCTTGTTCACTGGGGAAACATATACAGACAAAAGGATCCTGATATGACTTGTTTATAGAGGAAATCAAAAGCTTAGATAAAATAATTTTCACCCCTAAATTGTGTAAAAGAAACCCAGCCAAACATTCATGGATCACATTTCGCGTTCAAAATTCTCGTAAAACAAAGCGGAATCTTTACAATAATGTTATCAAGGGCATACTATCAAAGTCCTTTTATAATCTATACTGTTGGATTCTGAAGAAAGTTATCCGCGAGGCCAAAAGAATGTCAAATGAGCATTTCATCAGAACTTCATCTAATAAAGGTACGACGACATGGCAGGTCATTCACAAATCAATCTACACAAAAGAAACCACGCTAGAAAAACTAACAAACAACAATGACACTACTTGTGCTACAATAAACAAAATAGGTCAACATTTCATATCCATTATTCCGCAAATAACCGATGGGAAACACTATCATCACAAAGTTTAGAACATGATTGGTGACGCAATATTTTTTAATCCTACAACACCCTTAGAGATTTTAACATCATAAAATCGTTAACACTTCCTCGGTAGGCTTTGATGAAATTCTGGTGAAATTGATCAAACATATTGCTCATCTAATAGCTGATCCTCTATATCATATTGCTAATCTCATCTTGATGAGTGGTACTTTTCCGAAGAAATTAAAATCCGCTAAAATACTCCCGATTTACAAAAATGACAAAATTGAGGAAAAAGTTTATCACGAAACGTTAATAGGTGATTTTGACAGGAATAATTATAAATCAAAGCAAGTATTTTATGAGTCTAAAGATGGCGTGAAGGTACCAATGTTTCTTATAAGCGCTAAAGGGGTATTGGATAATCCGACTGGAGATACACCAGCTTGGTTATACGGTTACGGAGGTTTCAATATAAGCCTTACACCATCTTTTGGAATATCAAAATTGATTTTCATAAATAATTTCAAAGGAATATATGCCTTAGCTAATATTCGTGGTGGGGGTGAATATGGAAACAAATGGCACGATGGAGGACGTTTCGAAAACAAACAAAATTGTTTCGATGAATTTCAGTATGCCGCAAAATACCTCATTGATAAGAAATACACAAACAACAAGAAACTAGTGATACAGGGAGGGTCTAATGGGGGACTCCTCGTTGCCGCTTGCATCAATCAAGCACCAGAATTGTTTGGCGCAGCGATTTGTCAAGTAGGTGTCTTAGATATGTTACGTTATCATAAATTTACAATCGGGCATGCATGGAAATCTGATTTTGGTTGTTCGAGTGAAGAAGATCAATTCAAGTATCTTATCAAGTACTCTCCTTTACATAATATCTTCGAACCAAATGAAGAAAAACAATATCCAGCTACCTTACTGTTAACTGCAGATCACGATGACAGAGTTGTACCATTACATTCGTTGAAATTCATAGCAGAATTACAAAGGAAAGCAGGTCGTTCCCCACATCAGCAAAACCCTCTTTTAATTCGTTTAGAGACCAAAGCAGGACATGGAGGCGGAAAACCGACATCTAAAATTATCGATGAGCTAACAGACATTTTCTGTTTTGTTTCTAGAACTTTAAATATTCAATTTTACCAATAACTGTATTTTTCCAGATAAATTTTTATATACGTAAATTTCGTAAGAATATGAAGTGCCAGTTTTGTTTTCAATGTGTTATATTCTTGTAAAGTACCTAAGTTTTTGTTGATATGTGAAAAATCAAACTAATATATAATAAAATTGTGTTTAAATTCGATTGGAATTCCTCATTGTGTAAATTTATTCATTTCTTCTACTGGGAAATACTGCACTTTCGCGCATCCAGTACAGAGTCGATGGCAAATGTTTCCCTGAACGATTTAAATTTCAGCCAGTGTTGCCAGATCCCTTTTCCTGGTGCATTTTTTCAACTTCAGTGATTTTTAAGTTATTCAATATCTCGGTTATTATTGAAGTTACGTAAAAAGTATTTTCACATTGTACAGTCACTTTTATGAATAGATTGCAGTGGATGATACGATCCTATACCAAGCACAAAAACATATAAAACTTAATTATCTTGAATCCTTACAAATATTCACAGGCCAACACAATACAGACAATAATCAATGTCCCCAATATTTGGGATTTTTAAGTATTTCTCAATTATGAATTATAACCCAATGTTAATTCCTAATAAACACCACAAAAGAGTCTAGGGAACACTTCTGAATATCGATATATCGTGTCCAGAACGATCAATATCGATGATTTTTTTAAAGAAATGAACACCTGCATCAATTTCTCGCCAAATTACGTAGAAAGCTGCAACAGATTTCAGTTTTTTTTATAAAAAACTAAAAATGCAGCAGATGCGACGCTGCTTTATAATCATTTCATGTATTCAGTGTTTGAAATCAGTTAGTTGGCACTTTGTTTCTGTTGCAAGCACAAATAAAATATTCAAGTTTTCTGATTCGACCATGGAAAGACGACAGTTGACTAGAGAAGAGATGTTACGAGCCGTTGGCATGCTTTAAGCTGGGAGCTCACAACAGGAAGTATCCTGGGAAGTAGCCCAAGTGTCATAAACCGTTTATGGTCGCGTTTCAATGAAACAGGTAGCGTAGAAGAACGCCATACAGGTCGTTTCAGGATTACTACAGTCGCTCAAGACCGATTTTTGGTTTTACAAGCCAAAAGGGATCGTACTACCACAGCATCTCAATTAGCTCAAGAGCTATCACGAGTTCATAATGTACAAATTTCCGACCAAACTGAGAAATCGACTGCACGAAGGTCAACTCCACTCCTGACGTCCTTTAAGAGTTTCACAACTGACCCGTGGAAATCGTGCTGCTCGTTTAGCTTGGTGCCAAGAACACGTAAACTAGGATCAAGAGAGGTGGGCCACAGTTCTCTTCAGTGATGAATCTAGATTTAGTTATTATCCCGATTCGGGAAGAATTCGAATACGCAGGGAACCTGGAAAGCAAAACCGTCTCCAGCATGCTCGAGAAGTTGTTAGACAGGGAGGCGGATCAGTGATGTTTTGGGGAGGTATACGCCTTGGTGGAAGAACTGACCTCGTTTTCATACAGGACAACCTCATTGGAAATTCTTACGCAAATGAGAGTTTTACCTGTAGTGGTACCGTATCTCCAAACAATGGGTCAAAATCCACTCTTCCAACAAGATAATGCCCCTCCTCATCGTGCAAGAGTTGTCTTGAACGTTCTTGAAGAGAATGATATCGATCTTCTACCGTGGCCATCCTGCTCCCTAGATCTGAATCCCATCGAGCACGTGTGGGACAACCTAAAAAGAAATCTCCTGCGTCAAAACGTCTTCCATCATGAACAGAAGCTTCGATTAGCAGTTCAGGGGACTTGGAATGACTTAGGCCAAAATGTAATAGACAATTTAATATTGAGCATGCCGCGACGATGCCAAAGTGTCATTAATAACAGAGGTGGAACTTCTGGGTAAAATATAAGTGCTTCCATATCGTTTCGAAAATATTAGTTCAGGATTTTTTTTGTGTTTTACCAAATTTCGTCATTTTCAAATTTCAAATTTTTTTTTTAAATAGGTGCTTTGGAGAAGTCAAATATTATTTTGTTTTCTTGAGAATACATTATATACAATACATCCTAACAAAACCGAAGATTTCTATAAATTCAATCATCAAATTTATATTTTAAAGATATTGGTAAGTGTTCCTAGACTTTTTGAGGTGTTTATATATATATTTTCTTTTAGTGTTTAGCCATTATCTATGGAATATTTGTCAACTTTTTGAATTGTTTTTATGTTCTTTGTATATATTTGCTGTTTTATTAGCTCATATTTAGTAACTTCGCTTATTGGACACGCCATGTAGGGTTTTGATGGCAATAAAATTATCTATGTATCTCATTAAGCTCTCACCCACGAAACTCGTATCCTTTACAAGAAGTGCCACAATAGACCAATGGGTCGCAGTAGCCGGGCTGCTAGGTAGACCTCACTCAAATAATAATAATAAATATCTCATTATCACTGAAAATTATTCTCATGAGGTAAATAAAGGTATTAAGACAATATACAATAAGGAAAAATGAAAATATAATTAAAATAAAATCAACAACATAATGTAAATACATTAAGTTTTATTTACAATACTTGCGAATCACTATAAATTTCAATTTATTTGACTGTAGGAAACATTTAAAATTAATATTCTCATACAGAAATGAGATTACAGACAAAAATAACGGAGATGCAGAAGACGTTTGGAACATCTTTCAAATGCAGATACAAGAAGTCCTTCGAAATGAATTTTTTTTTCATTTTAGTAAGAGGGGCCTGATATTCATAAAACGTCAAATAAATTGAATAATAAACTCACTGAGTTTCAATTTTAAATCACAAAAGGCTTTTTCGAAGAAATTATAGGTATTTATATTTCCTGCATCTCGGATGTACTATTTCTAAGAGCTTCCACAACAGTGCCTCGATGATTGCTCTACTTGATCATCTTCAACCACAAGAATATTATTTCTCTGAGAATTATGCCTGCTCAATAAAGACGTTTTCTCTGCTTTTTGATCTTGAGCTTCCATCATTTTTTCAGTCAATTTCATGAACATTTCTTCTACGTTTTGGTTCAATTTCGCGGAAGTTTCAAAATACACAGCTCCTACTTTTTCAGAATACCTGTAATAATATTAGATTTGAAGACATAATTATTCAGCCAAGGGTCGACTAACGCTTACATTTCTGCTTCATTGAAACTAACATTCCTATTTTTCTCTAAATCAGTCTTATTACCAACAATTATAAGGCATATTTCTGTGCCTAACATCCTTCTCAACTCTTTTACCCAACTTTTAACTTTTTGGAATGAATCTTCATCTGTTATATCATAAACCAATACTGCACCATTTGAAGATCTGTAATAAATGGGACCTAATGCATGGAATTTCTCTTGACCTGCTGTATCCCATATCGCTAAATTTATTCGTTTACCGTCTATATTGAGTTTTTTGTTCAGGAATGAAGCCTTAAAGGAAATATCATATTACATGTAATATGGAGTTGAAAGAAATCAAAAATAATTACCTGAATTGTACTTATGTGGTTGTTATTGAATTTATCTTCAACATATCGCAAAACTAAGCTTGTTTTTCCGACACAGCCTTCTCCCAATAATACAACTTTAAAATAGTAGGAACCACTGGTACTTGTATTTGAATTCATTGTTCATGTAATTTAATTAATCAATTAGGAAAAGAATCACATTGAAATTCCTATAGGGCTCTTATGATAATCAGATCTTAAAGCACAATTGTATAAGAGACGATGATTAGTGATTACGTTTAAAGTTTTGTAAATTCTATTAATTAAATTATAGTTGTATATATTTTTGCAAAATATCGTATTAAGTAGGCGTGACATATCATAACAAACTGTCATTCATTCCATTATTATCAGTGTTGCCAGATGCTTACAGCAAGAATTATTCATTCACAACCTCTGTATTCTTCAACTTGGCATTACAAACTTTTGGAATGGATAATGAAAAATCATCTTCATTTCAAATAAAATGTATGATAACTTTCGTGAAGTTAAGCAATATTTCAAAACAATACAATACAAATTTGAAGACAACATTTTTAGATATAGTTGTTTAAGCAGCGGAATTGAAATTATCTTAAAATTATTAAGCAGAAACCATATCCACTGTATAAATGTCTACCTGCAATCTGTTACTCTTTTAATGCGCTTTCATTAGCATCATCTATGACATTTATCATATTTTTAAAACGACTGTCAAAATTTTTTCGCAAATTTTTCTTTGAATTAAAAAAGAACCACGAAGAAATAATATATGGGAAATGTCAACCCAAATTATTGGGTTCATAATGATTCTAGAACATCTATAGATCATAATCGGTATCACTTAGAAGACCGAACCTAGCCATCGGGGCTCTCTCGGTCGAACAGAGAGGGAATTGTTTTGTTGAGTTTGAAAGAGGGGTTTTGCGATTATACTTCAAAATTGGCAGGCCAGAACAAGGAAGTGATTATGTTTCAGGAGACTCACACTGCGACGGAAGAACATCTCCGCGAAAGAGGAAATATCGCAGGTTATGTACTTTTTGATTATCTCCTAAGGCCTTTTTATATCCTTGCTTGCTATGTAAAATCTTTTCTTAAATTCAAGTGTGTTTAGACATATAAGAGTCAGGTATGATTATTGAAATATTTTTCCGCTGTTTTTCGTTTTTCCATTGTTACAGATTCCTGTCCCAAACCCCCTTCCTTTCTCCCTTGTCTTCGTCTGGAAATCAAGGAGTGCAAGATGAGAATAAGAGAATGAAGCTGCTAAGTAGAATTATCTTTGGTACTCTTTATGTACACACGACACTAACACAACATAAACAGACAAGCTATTGCTAGTGCAATAGCGACAGGGAAACGAGCTTTTTTGCTCAGGTTTTTTCATTCGTTTATTGAATCATACGCAAGATAGTAGGTTCCCCTGTTACATTTTCCTGAGCTCACACTTGTATTTTTTCTGATACACACCAAAATTATAGATACAAGCATTTATTGTAAATACAATTATTCGATTTTTGTAAATCCTATCTTTTTCAAAAGAATACATATATATATATATATATATATATATATATATATATATATATATATTATATATATATATGTGGCAACTAACTCGAAAAAATTATATAATTTTCAGAGGGTTTATAGAAACAGTAAAGTGATGAAAAAAATTGATACAAAAGCTGAACTTAATATAAAATAAATAACAAAGAGCTCCACACTTTTTGTGTTTACATTTTGAAACTTGATCTGAATTATAATAGAGAAAACTCTGTTCGCGCTTCGGTATTAGGCTGAAGAAGAGGAATAACTTTTGAGCCAATCTTGCAATATTTCTAAAAATAAGTCAGCCGATAATTGAAGTTGTATGTCAACTAGAGATGGCGCTAACCAGCGTCAATCCACTGAAAAATATTTCATGATATTTTATTGGTTGATTGTACTTTGAATTACATAACTCGTGCAATTAAGGTTTTGAAAATTCTCCATATTTAATCAAAATTTTGTTTCTTATAATAGTTGTGAAAAGTAGATATAATTCTTTATATTGAAGAAATTTCGTTAACTCTGGCATCACTGTATGATATCTGACAAGACAGTTCTAACATATGACAGATGTCAAATTGAACTTCAGTTATTTAGTACTGATTATACTCGCTAGGTAAATTATACAATTTTCACTAATTTTAATATTTCCAGTTGACAGGAATATCTTAATAAATGTTAAAATGATTATGGAAACATTTAAAGAATCAACAACTCCTGACATAAAAGATAATTTATGTTTTCAAAATAGCAAGAGTTTGAATTTTGAAAGTTAAACCGAAATGGTCGTGATCTAGGGTTACTGTAACTCTTGTCATAATAAAAATTTCTGACTACTTTGATTTTTATATATTTATTCATGCAGTGAAGTGAATATTGGAATGGATGTTATATATTTGTTTACTATTTTTCTTGCATTTTTCAGGTCTATCAACTAGTGAATCGAATAATGAAATAATGTTATGTAGCTCAATTGAATGGATGATCAGTACGAATGCGCACAAGTTCATCTGTGATTTTAGCCGTCACTTGTGTTGTATTGGTAAGTGGATCCTCTATTTTATTTCTTTATTATCTTGAAACTACATAGAATTTATTGTTGATTTAAACTGAAATTGATTGATTTGGGGTATTTCTACTCAATTAATGTACTGTCATATCCGATTGCGAACTAAATCACGTAAAATTAGAGTATTTTTATTGGCGTCTCCTGGACTATGAAAGCTTTGGTGGCCGAACTTCTGCAAAGCATTGTAATCAGGTCATTCTTCAGTGAAGTTCAGATATTATCCTTATTCGGAATCTAAATGACAATCTTTTAAAAGTGGAAGGTGAAGTTGGTACATTTATATCTTTTCTTGTCGGCGAATTCATGTGCATTTTATTCAACAAATGCCAACAAGTCGGAAGATTTGATCACGTAGCCTCTGCTTTCTCTTAGTGCACATGTTATTCATGAAAATTTAAATTTTATATTATAGGATGGAATATTTAATTTAATGAAAAATTGCAATATGTTGAATATATCCAGGAAAACATTGGTATTCCAACCTTGTTAATTCGCGAGTGAACTTGACATAATTTTTCAAGAAAATAGAAAGTTGCATGTTAGTGAGTGCTTGAAAGCAGTTACCCAGTAGTTATTTAAGAATTCTCTACCAAATTCTGATTATTGAATCAAATTGCCAATAACTTTCATGGTTTCTATGCTTCTATCTGATTTGTTCGTCGTGGGACTAATTATCTCTTAATTATCTAATCAAGAACATCGAATAGAGTATCAATGCATATCTACTAATAATATTTATCACATTTGCTTATGAAAATAAAGAAATTCTTTGTTTGAATATTAAACGTAGAATTATTTCATTTCGTCATTATGTTTGCTTGTTTAAATGAAATTACTGTTCATTATTTTTCTAAATTTGGAAATTGCCAAATTTTAAGTCTGTTCTGTCTTCTGTCAAGAAATTTACGTAAATCATCTGTGTAAGGGTGCGATTGTACATTGTTTGCGTTAATGTCATTTTGAATAACGCCACCTACGATTAACGTTACAATTATTCTTCAATTGCTTTCAAACAGCATGAATGCATGTTTAACGAGGGTTATAATTATTCAACCACCGGCTTTGGGCTTTCATGATGGCGGCGACTACTTTGGCGCGCTTCTGCCCGTGGTGGATGATTAACCTACGTGCCATTGATCGTGTACGGAATCTCGCGCGTGGTTAAAGGAGGAGGTTATTCACCCTAGGAATAGGCACGCGTACAATACCTTGTTGCTTTTTGGAAACAACAATGCTACCTAAACTTGACATTCTTCAATGACACACGCCTAGTAAGTTCATTATCGGTTTATGCTGATAATAGGTGTTGTAAGACAATTTGGATCTAATAGAAGTTGATGGAATTCCTTCCACCTATAATTAGGTGTTGACCACAAATTAAATATTTTAAATTTATTGGTAAACAGATCTCGAAAAGAATATTGGGGAATTTGACAACGGTACACATCACAAATGACATACATTCTGTTTAAGGGGTATTATCACTTCAGAATGACAAAATGGAAGGTTTGTTTAGAATTTTTCTTGAGGAAATCTTTATTATGTATCGAAAAAAACTTTTCACATGTTGTTATACATAAAAAAAGGTATACAAAAAAAGTTTTTTTTGGCGCCGTATGTAAGTTCTTCGTAGAATGTAGCGCTGATGACGAAGCTTCAAACATGATTGGTTTTGCGGTGGCAGTGATACAGATCGAACGCGATATCTAAAATCAAAAAAATTAAACGAAATTTTGAAAACATGTATGCAGCTGTATAACCTACCTCGGAAAATAAAAATTTTCATTTTCGAGAAAATTACAATCTTTGAAATACAAGGCATTTTTTACGCTTTTCAACCCCTCAAAAAGGGGTTGAATCTTCGAATTGATCAATTTCCGAGGTGGGTTATAAAGAGGTATAGATTATCAATAAAATAAGCCTAGCTACGTCAAATTCTGACACTTCGTCGTGGCGCTAGCGCTGATACCGATTTGAAAAAACATGTTTTGAGAAAAACGCATTCAAAGTTTCGACTGCTAATTTTTTTATGATAACATTATTTATTACCTGGCATTTGATCAATCAGCGATCCCTGCACAATAAAGAAGCCCATAAACCTGCTCAAATAATGCCTCCTGCTCAGCAGCGTCCTTTTTTCGTGCAAGTCTCGCTTCCTTCGACTGATCGGAACGTCGCTTTTCTGCATCTAGGCTGATAAATTGACAATTTGTTTTCTTCTTCTTCTTCTTCTTCTTTAAATAGGACGATGTCCTGTTTTTCTGTTACAGCCCCTGCTGCGAACCGGAGCTCCAGCACTCATGCCATCGCTTTTTCGGCCTTCCTATGGGTCTTCTAGTGTTGGGTTTTTGTGTTTTTGCCCACTTCGCCATACGTTCGGGGCCCATTCTGTCTACGCGATCTCTCCATAGGCGTCGACGTGCTCTTGTCCACCTCACC
The DNA here is from genome assembly GCA_013387265.2 of Cryptolaemus montrouzieri. Classification (NCBI taxonomy): domain Eukaryota; kingdom Metazoa; phylum Arthropoda; class Insecta; order Coleoptera; family Coccinellidae; genus Cryptolaemus; species Cryptolaemus montrouzieri. Next base: position 5,873,492 of record JABFTP020000165.1, read on the forward strand.
ACATCCTGGACACCTAGCTCCCTTAGCGCATCCTCATTCCTTATTCTATCTCTGCGTGTAATACCTCTTATAGCTCTTAGTGTTCTCATCTCTGTTGTCCTCATTAGTTGTTTTGTTTTTGTTGTCTCAGCTCTTGTCTCAACCGCATATGTCATCACGGGTCTCACACAGGTTTTATAGATCCGGACTTTGCTTTCTGTGCTTATGTACTTATTCCGCCAGATTACATCTCTCAGGAAGCCAGATATTCTCGATGCTTTCATTGTCTGCTGTTTTGCTTCTTGTAATAGTTGCCTATCGCTCGATACTTCTACTCCTAGGTATTTAAAGTGTGAAACTTGCTCTATTATATGGTCGTTCACTACTAGTTTGCATCTAATTGGATCTTTCGCTGTTACCATCGATTGGGTTTTCTGTGTTGATATTACCATGTTATATTTTTCTGCTGTTACTTTGAACTTTTGTAGTAGGCATTGTAGGTCGTCCTCATTCTCGGCTATTAGTAAAGTATCATCTGCGTAGCACAGTATTCTCATAGTTTTGTTACCCATCCTATAGCCTTGGTTCATTTGGTTAACACCTGCTATTATTTCATCCATGATTAAATTAAATAGACATGGGCTGAGGCTGTCACCTTGTCTAATGCCTGCGTTAATTTTGATCTCGCTTTTAAGTCCCTGTGTAGTTTTTACTTTCGTCTTATTAGAGTTATTTAGTTCTTTGATTATGTTTATGTATTTATTGCTTGAGTTTTTATTTCTAAGGATACTGATCACATCGTTCATTCGAATTCTGTCGAATGCCTTTTCCAAATCTATAAAACATATAAACATTGGTTTGTCAAACTCTATGGACTTCTCCACCAGTTGCCGCAATATAAAAATTGCATCCGTTGTTGATCTATTTGGTCGGAATCCCTGTTGTTCTTCAGACACATCTACTTTGTCATATATCTTTTGCGATAGAATTTTAGTGAGTAGTTTCGATGAAGAGTTAAGGAGTGTGATACCTCTATAATTTGCTGGGTTTGTCTTCACGCCTTTTTTGTATATGGGTATTGTTATGCTCTCTCCATTCTTCTGGTATCTCCTTGTTGTTTTCAATTTTTTGGAATAGTTTTGTTATTTCTTTTGTTATTTCTGCTTCCCCATATTTAATCAGTTCGTTATTTATGTTGTCCGGACCGGGTGATTTTCTATTTTTTAATTTATGGATTACTTGTTGTACTTCTTCTAGGCTGATAATGTCATTTTCTGTTTCTTCGTAGAGTGTGTTTTGTTGTTCGATTTCTCGTTCCTCATTGTTACCGTTATCATTATCTCCCAGGTATAAGTTCACCCACTCTTCTGGTTTCATTACATTGATCTGCAGTTCTTCGGTGATTGGTTTTTTCCTGTTTCTCAACATGTTCCATACCTTTTTCTGTGCTCCTCGTAAGTCGTGTTCCATGTCATTTGTAAATCTTTCCCAATATATTTTTTTTAATTCTTTGATTTTGTTCATTGTTCTATTTCTTTCTGTTTTATATCTTTGGTACTCTTCTGGTGTTCTGTGATTGACATATCTGATATATGCGTTCTTCTTTTCTTTTGCTAAATCTTTGATTTCCTGTGTGAACCATGGTTTATCTTTTCTATGACTGTTTATATTGATTCTTCGTTCCCCAATGGCTTCTTTTGCGCTGTTAATTATGTTGTTTTTCACTTTATTCCATGCGGCGTTTATGTTGTCTGTGTCTACTATAGGGTTAAGGTTGATCTTTTCCTCGAGTCGTGTTTGGTATAGATTCTTAGTACTTTCGTTTTGTAAAGATTCAATGTTAGTACTTTCGTTTTGTAAAGATTCAATGTTGAATTTAGTGATGTAGTTAGGCGTTTTTTTTCTCTATTCTATATGACAGGCGGAACTTGCAGATAACCATTCCGTGCTGTGTTCCAACATTCGCTGATGTCAGTGTCCGTACGTCAAGTATTTCTCGTGGGTGAATTTCTCTATTGGTGATCACAAAGTCAATCATAGATTTTTGTCCTCTTGTGTTGGTGAATGTGTATTTGTGTTGTTCTTTGTGGTCAAAGTACGTGTTATTTATTCGGAGTTCATTATGTGCACATATCTCGAGAAGTATGTCTCCATTTTCGTTTGTCGCCGCTTCATTAAACTTCTGCATAATTCCCGGGAGGGGAGTATTCCCTATTCTCGAGTTAAAATCTCCCATTATAAATATTTTTTCTGTTTGTGGTATTCTGTCTAGTGTGTCTTGAAGTGTTTCGAAAAATTGGTTTACTCATATCTGGCGTGTAAATGCTGATAACATGGGTTTTTTTTTCCGCTAGCTTCATGGATAGGTGAAGTATATTTTGATTGATGTAGTTTACTTCTTTGACTGCGTTTTCAAATTTCCTATGCATTAGTATACCAACACCCGCTTGAGCTCTCAGGTCCTTGTCTACTCCACTGTAGAATAGTGTGTAGTTTTGGTATCTCATGCTGCCTTTGCCCTTTTTCTTTGTCTCTGCAATTGTACATACGTCTATTTTGTATTTCTCTATTTCCAATATTACTTCCTGGTCTTTTGTGTTCCACGATGTAGTGTTCCAGCATGCTAGTCGCATGACGTTTTTCTTTTTTGATAATCGTGTATACCGTTTTCTTGCCATGTTGTTATCGTTAATCCGTCCGTCATCCGAGGCTGTTGTAACAGTTCTTGAAGCAATTTTAGTTTTTTATAGAATGGTAGGGTGCTAACCTTGCCCTTCAACCCTCCTCCTTTATCCGGGCTTGGGACCGGCAGTGAAGTCGACTTTGGGCTATTCAATCCACCCATTGTCGACAACCCAGGCGGAGTTACAATTTGTTTTCCTGAATATATATGTTTTGGCACAAGTCCCCAGATGGTACTATTAAAAGATTCGTTATTGTTTTGCGTGTTTTTTTTCCCAAACAGCGATCCTAAAGTTAACTTTGCCAGTAAGTTCTGTTCTCTTTTCCTCAGATCGAATAGTTTTGTTTCGGCGTTTCTCGATCAACTTCCGTTAGCACAAAGATCAAATTTTTTTTCAACACGATGGTGCCCCTTTCCACCAAACAAAGGCCATTACTGATCTGTTGAATTTGAATTTTGGACATAATTGGATAGGGACTAAAGGTCTTGTGAGATGGCCGCCTCGTTCTCCTGACTTGACGCCACTAGATTTTTTCTTTTGGCTCATGTGGAGGATTCACTCTACAAGAGGAACAGTAACAATTTAGAAGAGCTAAAACAGAATTTCAGGGAATGGTTTGCTTCTGTTAGCAATATTCATATTTACAATGCCTGCCGTAGTGTTTCTCGGCGATGTAATTTATGCATTGAAAACAATGGCACACTTTTGAATATTTGCGATAAGTAGTTTCCCCCATTTGCATCGTTAGGGTTTTTTGTTTCTATTGAAGATTTTCGTATGTGTTTTCGGTTTTCGTTTGAGAAAAGTTTAATGTCATAGGTCTTGTTTTACATAATATATTTTTTTGCTCGTATAACTTTCTAATCATTCTAATAGAATATTACCAAAGCAACATGCATGGACTCATGTTACGTAGATTCCTCAAGTTGGCAAGTTTCGAATTTCAAAAAAAATTAATGTTAATCTATAATTCGATTTATAAATAGTAGAAGTGATTGTCGAACTCCATTTGATTACTATGGTCTAAATCGAATCAAACCGTAGAAATGACCATGATCTTAAAAAGGATCTTCAAAGTCTGTGGTTCTTAGAGATAGAACAATATCAATCGTTGATTGGCATGCACCTAATGAATGGAATCGTAGAAATTTCAGGTTTTTCTCTGAAAAAAGTTGAATGCAATAATTGTAACACTTCTTATGGTTTGTATTTAAAAAAAGCATGTTTGCATTATTACTCGAAAACCGCTGAGCTAAGAAAAATTTTCGCAGCACTGTATTCTACTTAAAAAAGTGCCTATGTATGTAACTTTGATGATGATCGAGATATCCGCCATGGACGATTTTCACAAAATTCGAGATTCCCGTCCAGAACGGGAAGAGATATCAGAAAAATTTTGGCACCACTAAACTAGTCCCTGAAAATAAGATCGAGAGAGGAGGGTTCATTTTTCTTTATCTGCAATATATCACATAGCTGCCGTACAAATACATCGAAATTTGTCCACCCTGTACATAGTGGGTGGCGTGAAAAGTAACCTTCTTGGGAACGAAAAATATTTTTGTTATGTTTTTTTTATGTTATACAATGTAGTCCCCTTTAGCTCGATACATTTTTTGCATCGAATTTCTCACTTCTTGATCCCGTGAGTCATCTTTTAAGGTTTGGGAAGAGATAATAGTCCGAGGGAGCCAAATCCGGCGAATACGGTGGATGCCGAAGCCGTAAATCATTGATTTTAGCCGTATTTGCGATGTTCTTGTGCGCGGGCGCATTATCTTGCAAAAACAAATTTTCGCTTCATGTGAGGTCGTTTTGCAGCTATTTCGGCCTTCAATCGCTCCAGTAGTGCACTGTAATACTCGCTGTTGATGGTTTTTCCTTTTCGAGGTAGTCCACGAAGAGTATGCCATGACAATCCCAGAAAATCGACGCCATATCCTTTAAGACCCATTGTGCCTCCCTTCGGAGCACTCGCGCCGGCTTCTGGTGTGTAACAGTGGATGCAGGTTTCATCAACAGTTACCAATCGACGCCATAAGTCCGCCCGGTTTCACATCAGCAAGTCCAAACACTCTTGAAGTGCTCACGCATTCGTGTATGTACGTGTTTTTGATGAAGTCGATTTGGCGCGCGAAATTCCATTTGCAATACAATATTTGAGACAAATCTTCGGTCGATATTTTTATCCATTGTAAAAATCGCAAAACAAATCCGCAACGTTTTGAGCAAATACACACACCACAAAAATTGTCGTATCACCTGGTATTCTGAATTCCACAATCTATTAAGCAGCTCGATCGCAGTTTCTTTGTCAACATATGTTTTTGGACAATGAGGGGAAAAAAATCTTATCAATGTAGTAACATTTGTTTCCATAACACGTCTGAAACAAGAATGAGTTTATTTGACTATCAGTATTCATTCAATTTCTCTTTAGTTTTCACGCTAAATTAATGCAAGTTTTCTGTGTTTCTTGTTGTTTTTCGAATCTTTGAATTTATCGTAATGGCTGCTGAACGTCCTGGACGCTATTTGAGTGATCATGAAGTGGTAAGAATTGCAACACTTCTAGATGAGGGGCGAAGCCAACGTTACGTGGCTAACTTGTTGAATGTTAACCAAAGCACTATTTCAAGAGCAATTAATCGGTACCACGAAACAGGGGAATATGGAAGAAGGGCCGGACAGGGAAGAAATCGGATAACAACACCAGTTGATGATCGTTGGCTTCGTTTATCTGCACTAAGAGTTCGGCACTGTACGACTAGAATGCTACAAAATGAACTTGCACTTTCCAGAAATGTGCATATTTCATTGCAAACTGTTAGGAACAGGCTCAGAGAAGACGATATCAGACCAAGGGTGGCTTCTACCGGCCAGCGTCTCACCAGAGAGCATCGAGTAAGACTTCAGTTTGCGAGGGAACATGCAAATTGGGGTATTCCAGAATGGTCGAAGGTTCTATTTTTCGACGAGTCCAGGTTCTGTCTAGTATCAGCAATGCAATATCCGGCAAACCGAAAACTTCGGAGGGGCCTCAGTAATGGTGTGGGGAGGCATTTCTTTCCATGGTCGAACTAATTAGTCCTAGTGAATGATTGCTCTGCAAAATGCCGTAATTGATATTTTATGATGGCCAGCCAGAAGTCTCGACTTGAATCCTACAGAACATGTTTGGGACAACATGGGGTGTCAAATACAGCAACGTAGGATGCCTTGTAGAACACTCCAACAACTAGAAAATCTGCTTCCTGAAATTTGAAACTCAGTGACTCAAAAGTACATCCAAAATTTGTTTGAGGGGCTTCCGAGACGTATACTGGCAGTAATTAGGGCCACTCGATTTTGAAAATGATTAATATGATTAATAACCATTCGATGATAGTTGATTGGTCTCTTCGCGAATGTTTGAAGATAGTAGAGTTTTTTAATTTTTCATTAACTCGAAAATTGTTGATATTTTCCATCATAAACTCATCTCTTTTGAATGATATATTCTTATTTTACACTTCTGAAAGTTACCAAGCGACTCTTGAATGACCAACCTAAAAGTTTATATAGTATTGTTGTAAAAGTAGGGTGATGCGACAATTTTTGAGGGGAGTGTATTTGAATAATCAATTTCCGGTACTTCATTGACAGAATGTATAATCCGCGAATAAAGAGTTTCCGAGCGGAGAATCATTTTTCGATTACAACTCATTTTTTTGATAAACAAAAAGAGTGATTTTGGCATAAACCTGAGTTCAAGAAATTCTGAATTACACCTTCACTTAATTCAAAAATGAATAGTTCCTTCGTTCAAGTTCAAGATAAAGTAGGTAGGTACTGAAGAAGTCCCTTTGGTTTTTTAATCTCAGATGAAGTAATCATGAGTTATCCTCGCTACTTTTGATGAACTTTTTTGAGGTGACTCGGTTCTCACCACTGGCTGAATTATCAATATTTATTATGAAGACGTAGCAGAATTTTCTTGGAATAATGTACAATGAGTTTAAAAATATTAATACATAGAGTACTCGAGTAAAACATTTGTTTCTTCAACGCATTCTCCCTTAAAGTTCCACATTATTAACTGTATAGAAGCTGTGTTTGCATATTTTTGAATTAAAGTGTAGGAATATAAGTAAAACAATTTGGGGAATGATATGCACGCAATTATTCAGCTACCGTTAACCTGCAGGCCACCTTCGCCAACTGCAAAGCTTTCAATTGGGGGATGTCCAAATAAACAACGTAAAAAATCCAATCCAACCGTTGTACAAAAAGGCAGAACCTTAAACTTGTTGAACTACTTTCGAACAAACACGTTCGAAGGTATGCAAGTCTAAATATAGCGACATCATCCTTGTGCACTTGTTTGTGCAGCGCCGTGTCCGGATTTCGCGAATAACGCAACCGGGCGTGTGACTGAATAGAAATTATCGATAACAGTCCTACTCTTCTTGACTGGAAGCAAAGTAAGTCGAAATGGACAAAAAAAAACATTTGCGTAAACCGAAGTATCCTCCGATAGATGTTCGATTCACTCGTTACTACGTTAACCCATTAATGCATGTGGAAAAAAATTTTTGATTTGATTATAATTTTTTCTCGAAATGGATATAGTTTTACTGTTGAAACGTCGTTCTGTCGCTTTTTCTAAATTTTCTCTAAGTTTAGAAAAAAATGGTGATCCGTTTAACCCAGCGTCATGGGGGTGGAAAATTGTTACACGGACGTGGGGGCTGGGTCATCATTACCCAGATAAGGATTTCTGTATGTATTTGAGAAAAACGATATTTTTTTGTAACATGCAATAATTTACTATTACAAGGATAATACAAAACCATAAACATAGTGAAAATACAAACTTTTATTAATAGGAACAAGGTTTTGAAAACTATTCACTAAAAATCAATAAATTTGGCTTTCCTTAGCAAAACTTATCTTAAAAAAAATATTAACCAGTCTTTGGTTTTCAATAAAGCCCTTATATATCTTCTTAGATAAAATAATAAAATAAATTAGTCAGACTCATTATTACCAATACAATTAGCACAGAAAGGCAACCATATGTTGAGGGCAAATATGCTTGTTGCATCTTTCACATACGTCTGTAGTTTTGCGATCTTTGCTTGCAGGACACACTTGACACCTCTTACGAGCATTTGTTTTTTTTGCTGAGGGCTCCTCTGTAGATTCCCCCGAAAATTGGCAAATTTTTTTACGAAGTTCTCGTGGCAAACTTTGAACATTCCGGCGGACTTTCAAGTGATCACTAACAAGAGCAAGGCCTAGGTTTTTCAAATAACGGCGTCGTTTTATGTTTGACTTATTGTTTATGCGATGTATTATAAGTCCATTAATTGCCGTCATGTTTAACATGGCATAAAAGATTCTCAGCGGCCACTTCTTTCAGTTACGACACACGTCATACGAAGCGCACAACTCATCTGCAACGTCAACTCCACATTTTGTTATGTTGTAATAGGTGTTTATCTCTGGTTTTTTCTTTTCGCCAGTAGAACTATCAATACTGTCATCATGGTGAAGGCTTGACATCAGCAACACTATCTTGTTCTTTTTGGGTGTATGAGAAACAAGAGTTATTTCTTTTTGGAAGGCAAATTAAGAGGTAAAAACACCTTTACGCGATTTTGTGAATTCAGGTGGTATTTGCTTCTTGTTCTTACGCAGGGTACCAACTGACGTCAATTTATGTTCACTAAGCAAATGCTGAACAAGTTCATAACTGGTGAACCAATTATCAAACGTCACGTTACGATTTGTCTTGGATATGGGCTGCACGATTCGATCTACTATATCAAATGGCTTGTTACTTGAAAAATATGGACCATCAGGCTGCTTTCCAGGATATATTTCAAGATTTTTGATTTTTTTTTTGATTTTTGAGTTTCGTGCATCTACTAAAGCAAATATTTTTAATCCATATTTGGCAGGCTTTGATGGAATGTATTGGCGAAATTTACAGCGGCCTCGGAAAGCTATTAGCATTTCGTCAATTGTTAGACAGTCACTTGGAACATAAGATTTCTTGCAGTTTTCAACAAAGGCTTCAAACAGTTCTCTAATTGGTGCTAAGTTATCAAATTGTCTCCGTTCTTCGCGAGTAGAAAGATTGTCAAACGTCAAGCAGCTTTGAAGAAAATAAAAACGCTGCTTAGACATTACTAATCTATAAATGTCTACTCCAGTGCCATCAGTAGACCACAAGTCACTCAAGTTTTGTCTACCAGAGCGGTTTAAGCCAGCAAGGTAAAGAAGGCCGAACAAAGCTTTCAACTCTGCCATACTACATTCTTTTATATGTGTGTATTTTGATAAGTTATTGCACAATGCTATTTTAGGACGAATACGTTCATTATTTTTTCAGCTCTTGTTCGAACATTCTGTCGAAGAGGCTTTCGAAACCAAGCCGTACCATCTTTGCCAAAATATTGCCGTGTGATCTCACAATCACGAGTCGACAAACTTGTTGATGCATATTCCTCCTGATGCAGATTTGCTTCAGACTGTACCCTACGTCTAATTGTCGCCAATGGAACCTCGTCGTCATCCGAAATCTCTTGCTCCGTATTGGTTGCTTCACTACGCTCACTCACGTGGTCATCATCCTCTCCAGATTCCTGATCAGACGGCATAACATCCGAATCCGATTCTTCAAGTACCGCCATAATACGACGTCTTTCCAGTTCTTCGCGATCCATTATTACTCGTACTACCTACCGTAAAAATAAAAAAAACGTCAAAACCTCAAAACAATGTAGTAACACTAATATGAAGCATCATAAACAACAATAAATCATGTAAACAGTAATTGAAATACATGGCTTAAAACAGTTACACTGAATACAGGCATGGGTCATATTTACCTTTTTCCCGTGACAACACTTGTAACTCTCAACGCGGCCCTTGCCAAACTGATAAACGTGTAGAGGGACTCGACAACTCCAGCTACTGCGAAGAGTGGCAACGTCGCGCGCATCGTTGTAAAATTACAAGCGAACTACAAAAGTGCGGGTAATTTTGACCCAGCCCCCATGACGCCGGGTTAAAAGGACTATATGCATAAGAGCATGTTTGGTTCAAAAATTCATTCATTTTTTTCTACGAATGAGATATTGAAGATAGTAACACATTTGAATAAACTAAGTACGATAACATTAACATCATATTTTTTGGCATTATTTCTTATGAAAATCGAATTTTTATGGCACATTTTACATTTCTTGTCACTTTCAGAGTATTTGACCAAATGTCCCACATTATCGAATCTAACATCGTTATTGGTGACAAACTGTCGGCAGTTTCCGACTGATCTGGTCCCATATTTTTCCAGAAAGCTCACGGCTATGCGACGTCTGTATGTTAGATTTGCACAGTTTGGATCTTCACGTCTCAGTTTCTTCATCAAAATCCAACCATTTACCACATTCACATCGAACAAATACTGAAAAATGGGTCAGTACCATTTTCTTTGCCATTCTCGATCGGTACGCAGCTACTAATCCATCCATCTTATCAACCCCTCCCATGTATTTATTGTAATTTGATACCACTTTTGGTTGGGGAACATTGTTTGGATTTGGCTTCTTAGCACCAACACCTAGCGGTCATCATAAATTGATCTTCGAAGTTGGTGGCCATCGTTACCACCTTGTTGTCTTTCCATTGCGCCATCTGAATTTTCTCGTTCGATGAAAACTGAAAAGATCCTCATTTTTCTCTATTCCATACATTCTTCTCTGGAAAAGGACATCCTTCTAAACGATTTTGGCGTATAGTACCAGTAGCGGACCGCTAGATGGGACATTAGATCAATATCAGTAAAGTAGTTATCGAAATAAAGTTTATAACCCTTATTCTCTTCCAGTCCTGCTAATCGAATTAGATATAAAACATCGCCGCCCAAACCAAATTGTTTTTCATTATCAGATTTACCAGTGTATATTTCGAATGCTAACATATACCCTCCACCTTGACAAAGGGCCCAATTTTTAAAACCAAACCTGATTGGCTTTTCTTTGATATATTCTTCCAACTGCAACTTAAAGAGCTGCCGTTGCAAGCTGTGTGCACGCATGGAATTCACAATTTTTGTTGCAATGCCCAAAATTTCCTCCGTGTTTAAAACTTTTGAACGCAAAACTCTTCATTAGCTCGACACAATGCCACAAAACAGTTTTTATTTTCAGTCATTGGAATCATCGAATATTCAGGAAGGTGTTTGAGGGGTGTTCATTTTCAGTATTTGCAGTAGTACATATAGATGCTGTATTAAAACAGAAAATGGTACTCTTATTTCCTCACTAACAACATCCGTCATTAATAATAAAAAACAAGTACTGTGTTTTAAGGAATTTTACTTAATAATTGCGATTCGTAACGCGTTTCACTACACCGTAGCTTCTTCAGACGAATGAATATACAGAAAAATGTAAATGAGAATATAACTATAAATGTTCTTGAGTAATTAAAAGCTTATTGGGTTGCTTCTTCTTAAGTGGTTATTTATGACAGGTATATCCAATAAAATTAAGGAATAGATTGCTCCCCGAAAAGATTCAATAGAGGTGAAGGGCTTAAATCGACTCGTTCATTGATGAGTCTACCTGAGTGTTTGTATTTATTGATTTCTAAAGTTTCCCAAAGATCTACCTTCCAATATTTATTATCTGTATGCAAAATTTCAAACTGTGGGTTGAAAGAATGATTATTTTCTAAGATTCGCGTAATTTGAAGCTGATTTTATTTGAAAAACTGCGTTTATGTTCCGATATTCTAATATTAAAATTTCTATGTGTTCTACCAATGTAGAAATTATCACAGTCATTGCAATTCAATCTATAAACACCTGATTTATTGTTTTAACTGGTTTGATTTTATTATTTTTATATATTTGCCTAAATTATTATTAGTTTGGAAAGCTATGTTGAAATTATTGCTACTTAAGAATGATTTCAGTTTCTCACTTGTAATGCCAACGTAAGTTAAGGTGTTGAATTTTTGTTTCAATTTATCGACAGGGTAAACTTCATTCAATGCGATTCTACTTTGTTTTTTATTTAAAATATTATTTATTAGTTTGGGATTGTAACCATTATTTTGGCTATTTGTTTAATCAAATTTAGTTCTTTGTTGAAATTTTCTGGTGATAACGGGATGTTAATCAATCTATGAATAAAACTATTGAATGCTGAAAACAAAGAAGAATCGCATTGAATGAAGTTCGCCCTGTCGATAAATTGAAACAAAAATTCAACACCTTAACCTACGTTGGCATTACAAGTGAGAAACTGAAATCATTCTTAAGTAGCAATAATTTCAACATAGCTTTCCAAACTAATAATAATTTAGGCAAATATATAAAAAATAATAAAACCAAACCAGTTAAAAACGATAAATCAGGTGTTTATAGATTGAATTGCAATGACTGTGATAATTTCTACATTGGTAGAACACAGAAATTTTAATATTAGAATATCGGAACATAAACGCAGTTTTTCAAATAAAAAATCAGATTCAAATTACGCGAATCATCTCTTAGAAAATAATCATTCTTTCGACCCACAGTTTGAAATTTTGCATACAGATAATAAATATGGGAAACTTTAGAAATCAATAAATACAAACACTCAGGTAGACTCATCAATGAACAAGTCGATTTAAGCCCTTCACCTCTATTGAATCTCTTCGGGGAGCAATCTATTCCTCAATTTTATTGGATATACCTGTCATAAATAACCACTTAAGAAGAAGCAACCCAATAAGCTTTTAATTACTCAAGAACATTTATAGTAATATTCTCATTTATATTTTTCTGTATATTCATTCGTCTGAAGAAGCTACCGTGTAGTGAAATGCGTTACGAATCGCAATTATTAAGTAAAATTCCTTAAAACACAGTACTTGTTTTTTATTATTGATAATGGAATTTTACCAAGTAAAAGCCTCCCAAATTCAAACATCCGTCATTCTTTAGATTACTAAAAATTCCAAGCAATTGTCTGGTTTCATTCTGGTAGTCCCCCATAACAAGATCGTCTACCGGCACATCGAGCTTGGAATTCGAAGTCTAGTATCCTTGTCACTGCACGAAAGGTTCTCACAAATGCACAATTTCCAATACCGGCAATTGATGCAGTTTTTCCTGGTACAATAGTTGTCGTAAACACTAACCTATCCAAGTGAGACGACAGTGTTCTGTTATGGTTTAACGCGAGTCTAGTTTATTTATAGAATTATCGCCTGGGGTTAACATCAAACGTAATTTCACTCTATCTCTCTTCTATAGTGGTTATTGGAAGTAAATCTGAATTACTAATGACTGTGAAATTCTACACGTACTCTGCAAAAAGCTATGTTTACTCCAGTTGTGATGTTGACAAGTTGCTTTGATGGAAAATTACATTGCAAGTGGATCTTTGAAATTGAGATCGAATAACAAAAATTTCATTTCAGCGTTTCGTTAGGTATTCACTTGCGTTTTTTCATGTTGAAATAGAGCGTTAATTCTCGTCGAAAATATGGACGAAATTTACGTAAACAGTGTGGATGAATGTATGAACTTTCCCTAATAGTTTAAGATGACATACATGAAGGACACAGGGGAAGAAGGTGCACTATCACTCAGGGCAACTTTTTTAGAAATCGCACTTTTTGTTCTGGAGAGATATTCATTGTTGTTACATAGTTGGTTTGTTCCAACTGAGCTTAGAATGATTCCAGAACGGTTCCATGAAAGCGTTTTTGACTGGAAGCGTCCCAACTGCAAGTTTGTTACAATTATGACAATTCTGAACTGATTGAGAATCAAGTAAACACCTCAAAAACGATCAATATGGATGATTTTTTTTAAGAAATGAACACCTGTTTCAATTTCTCACCGAATTAGGTAGAGTGCCGCAACAGATTTCAGTTTTTTTTTATAAAAAACTAAAATTGCAGCAGATGCGACGCTGCTTTATAATCATTTCATGTATTCAGTGTTTTGAAATCAGTTAGTTGGCACTTTGTTTCTGTTGTAAGCACAAATAAAAGATTCAAGTTTTGTGATATGACCATGGAAAGACGACATTTGACCAGATGTTACGAGCCGTTGGCATGCTCCAAGCTGGGAGCTCACAACATAAAGTATCCAGGGTTCTGGGAAGTAGCCCAAGTGTCATAAACCGTTTATGGTCGCGTTACAATGAAACAGGTAGCGTAGAAGAACGCCATACAGATCGTTTTTCTGCCCACCAAAGCAAACAAGCGTTTTGCATTTCAATTACTAGTATATTGTGACAAGTAGGGACATCTAGTAGCGAGTAGTAATACTATGCAGGTCTGTGATGCAGGTACTATCTATTTCGGCTACTCACTAACTACTAACAGGTGGCATGTTTGAGAATTTCCGCATTGGTTCCAGAAAGTTCTGGTTCTGACTTATTTTTTCGATCACTTCTAGATGGTAGTAATTGCATAGGTAAAAAGGCTAGCGGCGCCATTGCGAGTGAAAGGCGAAGGAAGCGAAACTGCCTATTGTGAAATAAAGTAACACCCGTGCATAAGTAAGAGTATTTTGATTAGACTTGTTTTATGTTTGATTTATTAGTATGGAAAAGAAGCGAAAAATAGACAGTGAATGCAGAACGTTCCAAGTTAAATGGAACTTTCAGTATTTCTTGATTCAGTGCAATAATAAGGCGCTATGTCTAATTTGTACTGAAACCATAGCTGTTCTCGAAGAATATAACATTAAACGTCACTATGAATCGAAACATCTTCAAAATTACTCTAAATATACAGGAAGTTTGCGGACGGAAAAATTTGAAACTTTGAAGCGCGGACTGAAATCGCAGCAATCTTTGTTTACCAAAGCAAATGCTGAGTCTGCAACTCGCGCCAGCTTTCGTGTGGCTCTTGAAATTGCAAAACGTGGAAAACCATTCACCGATGGAGAAATGATAAAAGACTGCTTGATTGCAGTAGCGAAAGAAATATGCCCCGAAAAGGTAAATTTATTGAAAGGTGTCAGTTTGTCAGCAAACACCGTGACTCTGAGGGTGCAAGACATCGCAGAAAATATATCATCTCAACTGTCTGACGAAAATGGACATCTTGAGTGGTTTTCTCTAGCCTTGGATGAGTCAAAGGATGTGTCAGATACTGCTCAGGTGTTGATTTTTATTCGTGGAGTAAATAAAAGCTATGACGTGTATAAAGAACAGTTTGATATTGATAGTATTCACGGCACGAAAACTGGGGCAGATATTTTCAAGGGATTATATATATATATATATATATTCTTTTGAAAAGAAAATTCGAATAATTGTATATTAAATAAATGTTTATATCTATAATTTTGGTGTGTGTCAGAAAAACACAATCGTAAAAAACAAGCGAATAAATAGAGTACCAGGGAAAAAAACAGATCATGCCCTTTCCTTAATCAGGTATCTAAACTCGCATCATGCCTCCTACGATTGCCCCTGAAATGTGAGCTCAGGAAATGTAACAGGGGAACCATACTATCTTGCGTATGATTCAAGGTACGAGTGAAAAAACCTGTGGAAAAAACTCGTTTCCCTGTCGCTATTGCAGTAGCAATAGCTTGTCTGTTTATGTTGTGTTTGTGTCTCATTCTCATCTTGCACTCCATGATTTCCAGGACTTCTTCACGAAGACAAGGGTGAAAAGGAAGGGGGTTTGGGGCAGGAAAAATCTGTAACAATTGAAAAAGAAAATCAGCAGAAAAATATTTCATCAAACATACCTAACTCTTATATGTCTAAACTCACTTGAATCTAAGAACTTAACTAATGCTCCTCTGTTTTTCAACAGATAACATCTCATACACCTTTTGGGAATGAAGCCCTACGGGGGTGCAGCCCTTGCTTTATCTAAGAACTTAACTAAAGCTCCGCTGTTTTTCAACAGAGAACATCTCATACACCATGGAATAAAGCCCTAAGGGGGTGTAGTCCTAGCCTTATCTAAGAACTTTACTAATGCTCCGCTGTTTTTCAACAGGGAACATCTCATACACCATTCGGGGGTGTAGCCCATAATAACCTCAAGATTGAAAACTATTCTCCCAAAAAGACTTGAAGTTCTCTACCCAGTTGATGAAATTATCTGAAACGGAATGAATTTCTTGAAAACCACCCGTAAAAAGGTAATAGGACAATCTAGGACTACATGTCTCATTGTTTCTTCAGCAGCGCCACATTCAAATGCCGGACTTTCTACGCTATTTCATTTGAACAACAAGGAACTATATCACAAATAACCGGAAGCCATTGGGTAGCAGTTGAACTGATACATCCACTTATAACTCTCATAGAACAGTTAAACTAAGAATCAATCTTATTGACATGAGCACTATTCAACCACACCTGACAGCAATATTCTGCTGCTGAAAGTACTAAAGCTAAAACAGTAGTTCGCAGAGTAGAGACTCCGGCGCCCCAATTAGATCCAGCTAGTTTATGTAGTATATTGTTTCTTGTTTTCAACTTCTGACATAATTTATCAATATGAAATTTGAAAGTCAAAGAACGATCTTTCTCTACACCAAGATATGTTGGGGTGAAATTATGAGTTAATAGTGATTGATTGATTGCCTATCATTCTCAAGATTATTCAGATGAAAACAAGAAACCTCAGTTTTCGAAGGATTTGGCGTAAACGCCATTTTTTGAAGAAAATGTTCAGAATTTCTGAATCAGAAGTCAGTGTTTGCTCAATTGTTTCGAAGTCATAGTATCAAAAAACCAAAGCAATATCAGCATAAATAAACTTTGTAGAGGAAGTTTCAGGGATGTCAGACATATAAAATTGAAGAGAAGAGGTGCAAGAACAGATCCCTGAGGTAGGCCATTATTTAGAGTGTAAAATCCACTGCGTTTCTCACCGATGTACCAAACGCACATGACGCAATAACTCAAGTTGTCTACATACAAATGTCATGAAATGAAACAGATGGCACTAGTAGTACTGTTTTTTTAAAACAGTTCGCTTACTTTTGGAATGGAGAGTGTATAATTCGTTCTATAGTGATATGTATTTTTCTTCGTGGAATTTTAACTATATTCAAGTATTTTGTTTTGGCAACAAGAAGAGTTGATTCGTGAAATAAACATTTTCCTTTTGCTTAAAATATCTTGAGTTCCATATATTCTTCGTTGTTTATCATCATTATCGTCTTGTGCAATATCTTATTTGTTTTCTTCATTATCTTCTGACCAGGCATTGTTTTTCTTTCGTATCAGTATTTACTTTGCAATCGAAAATATCGTTTCGAAGAATAACATTTTATACAAACTGACCTTAATAATGAATTATGAACAATAACCAGCTTGCTTAATATATAAGAGTTCAATGAAGATACGTTTTTAATTATTTAATTATCATAAATTCATTTTACTTGTGTTGAATGATAAATTTTCAACTGTATTACTGAAATTGATGTTGCTTACGTCACGAACGTTGAAAGAGTAGGGGATAATCTGCAAATAGTGCTTTGGAGATTGAATTTTCTTAAAACTTCAATATTTTAACTTTCATTCTTCTATTTGAGTAATTTTTCATGCCGCAGCGTTTTGATTCAATTCTTTTGAACATACCAGGTGAGCTGAAAAGTTCGTAGGCTGATATGGGAGATATTAGGGTCAAATCCACATTTTTAGCTGTCCGATCGTTGTCTCGCGAATACACTCAACCAAATTTATATGGAATCACCCGATATTTCGAATATTATCTCAGGGTTTTTGAAAATTTCGAAGAATTCTTAGAATTGATCCTTTTTGAGATATTTCAATTGGAAAAAGGAATAAGTTTATTTCAAGGAAGAAACAGATAAAAGAAAATAAAAGATTTTCCGCATGTGGTAAAAAAATTGAAAATTGTTTTCTCATGGAGTAGATATTTTTTTCTCCACCTCAGTAGCTTGTATTACTTCCTCTTGCCCCGATACAATCGTCTAGGCATGCTTTGGATTAGGTTTTCAACCTCCTCTGGGGTGATATTCTGCCACTCTTCTATGGCGGCTTGGATGAGCTGTTGTGGGGTTCTTGGATTATCCTAGCGCGATCTAATTTTCTTTTGAGATTAACCCATAAATGTTCAATAGGATCCAGGTCTGGAGAGCAAGCTGGCCAGTCCAAAATAGCGGTTCCCTCTGTTTCAAGATAATGTCGCGCGAGGTTCCTTGTATGCGGAGGAGCATTATCTTGCATAAAAGTGTAATTCTCACCGTGGGTACCTCGCCAGAGTCTCACTATGGGCTCCAGCACTAGGTCCATGTAATTTCTAGCCGTTGCACTCGCAGGAAACGAAATCAAATCTGTTTTGCCTCCCAGCATAATGCCACCCCAAAACATCACACTGCCCCCTTGGTATTTCGGAATTTGTCTTGCTGCTCGGAGTCCAGCTTGCTTTCCACGACCCCTTAGAATTCGAATCTAGCGGTCATCTGATCAAACACCAATTCTGGTCTCATCCGAAAAAAACATTTCGCCAATTCTCAATATTCCAATTTTGGTGCTCGATAAACCAATTAAGTCTGTTAATTTTTTGTTGTCTGGCTAGCTCTGGAACTCTCAAGGTCCTTCTGCTGTATGAGCCCCTTGAACGAAGTCTGTGACGTATCGTTTCGACTGATACACTGATGCCTGTTGTTTCCAGAAATTACTTTTAGAGTATGGGGTGCGACCCACTAGGGTTTCTTCTTGCAATTTTGTACAAAAAGTGGTCTTGTTCAGAAGTGATCTTCCTACGACTTCTTCTAGGCCTATTTTGCAGAGATTGTAGGTCCACGTATCGGGCGTAGGTTTCTGAAATCCCCCCTGTGGTACCTCTATTGTGGTACAATTTGTTGTTAGGGAACATTTGTTGTGAACAACCCTTAATTTTTTTTGTTTGATTCGCATAACATTTGTCAAACATATTCAATAACATTGAAAAAACAACATCATATATTGTTATTTATTTGAAAATGTCAAATTTTGTACCGGAAAGTGACGAGGTGCCACGGCACATCACCAAAACGAGAGATTATGTGACCAGTAAAATGCGAGGCGCAACTTCCATTGAGCCTCTGGCTGTACGCACCATCCTGTTGAAACCAAACATTTCTTCTATTCATCCTTCGTCGTCGCAATTCTGGGATGAAAAAGTTCTCCAGCATGAAAACATATCTCTCAGAGTTTACAGTTACGGTTGCCCTTCTCTCACCCCCGAAAATATACGGTCCAATCCCCCAAAGACGGCTCTTGGCGCACTAAATGGTGACTTTCTCACTGTGATTCTAACCTAACCTAATGTCAGCAGTTCTGTTTATTAACCAAACTGCTCAAATGAAAATGAGCCTCTTCACTCATCATTATCACTGGTTCATTTTCATCAGCTATAATCATTTGCATTCTCTCGGCAAACTGATCTCCTTCATTCAGGTGCTAGACATATAGCATATAGAGGTGAAAGCGAAGGTTTGGTGTAAAATTCTGCGAACACTTCGACTACTAATTTGGAGTGTTGCAGCTCGTTTTCGGATGGAGCGCCTTGGGCTTTGAGTTACAGCTTGTCTCACTCTTTCCACGGAAGCTGATGTCCTTACACTTCGGGGGCGAACTCGATGATGCAGTCGTTCTGAAATTCTGTACCCATCGAATGTTTGTCACACGTTTAGGAACTGAAGCGTTACGACCAATATTGAAGCACTCACGGCTGCACGACAGTGAGAGACTCTCCCGATTCTAAATACTCTTCAACTGCGAACGCACTGTGCTTTCTTGTCCATATAACCATTGTGTAACTCCTCCTGAGTCGAATGACCTCAGATGCTCCCCTCTACTCACTCGCTGTTACGTGTACTACCCGTTCCAAAAACGCTCTTCCAGCTCGCCCCATCCTGTACTTGGCTGGGAGCTGCTACCCCACCCGCCGTATTCACCAGACTTGGCCCCTTGCGATTACCATTTCTTTTTATCGATGGGACACGCATTGGCTGAGTAGCATTTCGATTCTTACGCAGAAGTTGAAAAATTGGTGTCTGATTGGTTTGATTCAAAAAACGAATATTTTATTGATATGGTATTCACAAATTGACAGAATGGTGGTTAAATTTATGAAAAGCAATGGCCAATAATAATTTTTGATACTTTCCCATTCAAAATTATTATTTCATCCTCTTCAAGCCGGGACACCTGGTATTTCGGAAGGGTCTACTTTGGGAGTGATATAATAAATTTGGATGAAAAAATAAATATTTTGTATTTCACTGACCAATTTCCGGTACTTTTTAGACAGAATGTATGTTACTTGTCATTCTGAGTTAAATAATCAGCAAGATATCAAAAATTGATGGATATCAAACGATAAGTTTATAGGGTTATTGAGTTTCAAACTAGAAGTTAATTTCTGCGAATTTTCTGCCAGTTAGTGTATTTACAAATTCGATCAAATGAACGACGTACATGAAACAATTGATTGAAGTTATTAATAAATCAAGTTTATCACTGCAATTGAAACTGAGGTAACAGAATAACATTTTCTTGTAAATAAAAACTTGAAGAAATAATATAATCGGAGATATTGACATTGGTTGATAACCTCTATGTTTTTCCTTAAAGGGTTATTGATATTTTGTTTTATTGTTCGTAAATACAGTCCTTATTAACTGATCGCGATCAATTCTATTTGTCGAAATTGTGCACATAACATTGTATACTTACGGTAGAAAAATTGAAGTTTCTAGAAGGCATCTACTATCTAAATGCCCGAATTTCTGAAGTGACTCGAATTTGTTTCATTTTCAAAATAGAGACAACCCAAAATCTGTTAAAGCCGAGTTAGTTATAAAAATATCGAAAAGTTGAACATAAAATAGTTTCTATTATTAAACTGAATCCAATTATAGAATTTCCATTCATTATAATCGTTACTCATAGAAAATATGGAATTTGAATACAGGGTGCTTCAACGAAAACTAAACAGAGGCTATATCTACCAAGATATTCATTTCTGATCAAAACGCAAAAACAGGTCAATTTTTGTTTCAAGGGGAACATCTTTTGGGGTACAAAACTTGCCTGAAATATCAACCCCCTTAGCGGGGGTTGCAATCCTTGAACATTTTGAATAGGGAAGATGGGTCGAGTGATGACTCAAAAGAAAGGTGGTATCTTTGTCTACATCGCCTTGAACGAATTTCCATTTTTAATTGAAAACTGTAAAAGATACAGGGTGAGCAACTGAAAGATAGGGAAGACTATTTCCCTGAGACTATTCAAGTTTCAGTGAAGTAAAATGAAACAGATCCATGCTGATCAATGGCACCCATCATCAAGTACCATCCTCATCTCGAATTTCAACCCCTAGAGCAGGGGTGACCGCCCTTGAAAATTTGGAAGAGGGTAGATGGGTCGAGTGATAACTCGAAAGAAAGGTATTATCTTTGTCTCAATCCCCGTGAACGAATTTTCATTTTTGATTGAAAACTGTAGAAGATACAGAGTGAGGTACTGAAAAATAGAGGAGACTATCGCCCTGAGCTATTCAAGTATTAGTGCAAAGGCTGTCATCTTCCGAAACACCATTCACATCTCCAATTTCAACCCCTAGAGCAGGGTACTTGAATAGCTCAGGGCGATAGATAGTCTTATTTTTCAGTGGCTCGTATCTTCTATAGTTTTCAGTCAAAAATGAAAATTCTTTCACGGGAATGCAGACAAAGATAATACCTTTCTTTCGAGTTATCACTCGACCCATCTACCCTCTTCCAAATTTTATTAGGTTAGGTTAGAGAATATTCTAGATTATATTAAGGCACGACCTGACCTTGTCAACAAATTCAGAGGAATCTCCTTCAGGAGGATACAACATTTCCTTTAAGAAATATGTAATTGTAGGTGACACCATATTATACTTATTAGGTTAGATTAGGTTAGGTTAGAAAATATTCTAGATTACATTAAGGCACGACCTGACCTTGTCAACAAATTCAGAGGAATTTCCTTCAGAATATGAGAATACAACATTTCCCTCTAAGAAATATGTAATTGTAGGTGACCATATTATGCTTATTAGGTTAGGACACCCTGTATCTGCGTCCATGTAAGTCCGTCCTATGTACAGTACAACTTCACTAGTCCGGACACTCGCTATATCGGGCACTCCAGTAACTCGGGCACGCGACTCATTCGGGCACTGAGAATTTTACCTCTATAATACGGGCACGTCGACTAGGGTGTATCGTTTTTGATTTTTTTTTTCGAAATTCAAAAAGGTATAGTGCGGAAAAGTTGCATTTGGTGGCACCGAGCATCTGTGATTTTTTTCAGAATTTTTGAAAAATACCTAGGAGTCGCGCAATGCCCTTAAAGTTTCTTCTGTTGTATATAGGCAACCCGCACAACAATTTCGCGATTTCAAGTGTTTTCAGAGGTCTAAAGTCGATTTTCTTGCAGTTTGTTTCTGTGTATTTGTTGTCTTTGTGGTATAAAGGAATAAAAGACTACGATGTAACGAATTAGAGGAAGAAAACAAGAAATTATAAATACCAGAGTGCAATTTTTCTCGTATTTGGTTCGGTAAGGTTCTTTATACTAAGTGCGTCAAGCAGGAACAGGCTACTCTTTTCTTATTAAATGTCAAGCATTGGCAACACTGGGAGTGTGGTAGCTGCATCGTGCAACAATGTTCGAGGCGACAGGGCAGTGCGATAGTGGAGGGGAATCGGGTTCGGGTAGGAAGGGAGCGGTGTGGGGTCAGAGGTGTCACGCTACCTGCCTCTCAAACTGCGGAATATTGTGGACAAGGTTATTCAGAACAATGCCTATTTTGGACACCCTGAGAATGTACTGTTCGCTATGATCAACGATGGCAATCCCGACACGAGAGCTCTTGCTTGGAGAAGAATAAAAAAGGCAAGATCGACGAAGACAACACGGAAGGGAATACGCGCCTTCGAATTGCCCAAATTAAAGTTCAACGCTGAGCACTACTACGATCCCATAGACTGGTCTTCGCACCCTGCGACCGAGCCCCCTCTAACCCGATCACTATCACCCGAAGAAATAGAAGAAAATATTAGGAGTCGAGCATTCTGTGATAAGGAATTAACCGCTTTCCCCTGCCACACTCAGGCTGTCGAAAGGCTGGTAAAATTAGTAACAGAAGCTTCTTCCTCTGTTTTTGGGCCACAATCTCGTGACGCGTACGTGAAAGCAAAACTGGAGTCGAGAGAACGGATGCCATCTCTACATACCAAAAAGGACTAGGCCATTGCACAAGAAGAGCGGAAGCGTCCATAGGAAATTCTGATTTTCAAAATTTAATTTTACCAAAGCTGCATTAACGTTAAATTGTATCCATGCTTTATTAACACTTGTTTGTAACAATATTCAATTGGCATTAATTGTATTAATCTTCCATTATCATTTAATTCCAACAAAGCATCTAACCTAACCTAACCTAATCTAACCTTATAAGTATAATATGGTGTCACCTACAATTACATATTTCTTAGAGGGAAATGTTGTATCCTCATATTCTGAAGGAAATTCCTCTGAATTTGTTGACAAGGTCAGGTCGTGCCTTAATATAATCTAGAATATTTTCTAATCTAACCTAATAAGTATAATATGGTGTCACCTACAATTACATATTTCTTAGAGGGAAATGTATCCTCCTGAAGGAAATTCCTCTGAATTTGTTGACAAGGTCAGGTCGTGCCTTAATATAATCTAGAATATTCTCTAACCTAACCTAATAAGTATAATACGGTGTCACCTACAATTACATATTTCTTAGAGGGAAATGTTGTATCCTCATATTCTGAAGGAAATTCCTTTGAATTTGTTGACAAGGTCAGGTCGTGCCTTAATATAATCTAGAATATTTTCTAACCTAACCTAATCTAACCTAATAAGTATAATATGGTGTCACTTACAATTACATATTTCTTAGAGGGAAATGTTGTATCCTCCTGAAGGAGATTCCTCTGAATTTGTTGACAAGGTCAGGTCGTGCCTTAATATAATCTGAATATTCTCTAACCTAACCTAATCTAACCTAATAAGTATAATATGGTGTCACCTACAATTACATATTTCTTAGAGGGAAATGTTGTATCCTCCTGAAGGAGATTCCTCTGAATTTGTTGACAAGGTCAGGTCGTGCCTTAATATAATCTAGAATATTCTCTAACCTAACCTAATAAGTATAATATGGTGTCACCTACAAGTACATATTTCTTAGAGGGAAATGTTGTATCCTCATATTCTGAAGGAAATTCCTCTGAATTTGTTGACAAGGTCAGGTCGTGCCTTAATATAATCTAGAATATTCTCTAACCTAAACTAATCTAACCTAATAAGTATAATATGGTGTCACCTACAATTACATATTTCTTAGAGGGAAATGTTGTATCCTCATATTCGAAGGAAATTCCTCTGAATTTGTTGACAAGGTCAGGTCGTGCCTTAATATAATCTAGAATATTCTCTAACCTAACCTAATCTAACCTAATAAGTATAATATGGTGTCACCTACAATTACATATTTCTTAGATGGAAATGTTGTTGTGTCCTCATATTTCATTTTGAGCCGAGTCATCCCGTCAACAATGGATATTATTTGAGCACTATGCATCTTTTGCGTGAAGCTATGGGCCTAAAGAGGACGGAATTGTGGTGAGACAATTCTTGGTTTTTGCTCTGTCTCACACTGTATTGGTTCTTCGTGACCATTTCACCAAAAACCTGACCCATATTGTTCCACAACCGCCGTATTCACCTGATTTGGCACCATGTGACTTCTGGTTATTCAGCAAACCCAAAGACCGCTCCGGGGACACCGTTTTAATCAATAGAAGAGATACAAGCCGCATCGGAGAGAGAGCTGATGGGTATACCAGAAATCGACTCTAACAACTGTTTCGAAGATTAGAAATTCGTTGGCATAAGTGAATTGTATCTGGAGGGATTTACTTTAAAAGCTATGAAATTTTGATCTGGTAGAAAAATTTTTCAAAATGAATGTTGCGTCACTTTTTTCGGACACAGCTGTACACATGCAACGATATCGCCTATAGATAATTTGCGGATAATTGAATAATTCACATTGATTAAGTTCGGATTTATTTATATACGGTTCAATTACTTTTGCAAACTTATCTATCTTAATAAGTTTATTCAAGATAAGACGATATTGAAAATAATCTACTATCGTCAGGGACCCCCGTTTGTTCAGTTACATTGCCTAGGTCAGGAACTTCTTCGAATAGTTATCGTCTTGATGTCGAAGCAGAAATATGAACCTTTGTCAACAGATAAATATAGATTGAATTTGATGCGTGAATGCAATATTAATCTATTCGGGAAGAATTGTGGGAATTATATTAGTAAGTGATTACAATTTCGCACACACGAAAAGTGGTTTCATCATATATCTCGAAATTTCAATATCAGAACGCTCAAGCATTTTCAAGAAGGCTCTGGAATGATTAAAGTATGTATGAAATTTTTGAAAACTAATCCTAATTATTATCAATGTGAATGTTTTGATACCATATCGTGTAAAAACGGTTGAACGGATTTGGATAAAATTTTGCCTATAGATAATTTATAATCTAGATCAGGGGTGCTCAAACTTGAACTGCTGGCGATCTACCTCAATATTTTTACACTACTTACGATCGACTCTGAGAGGCTACAAGTATGTGTGATGCAGAGTAGTCGAACCTACCTAGGTAGGTTGTACCGAAGCATATATAAACACCTCAAAAAAGTCTAGAGAACACTTCTGAATATCGATATATCGTATCCAAAACGATCAATATGGATGATTTTTTTAAAGAAATGAACACCTGCATCAATTTCTCACCAAATTATGTAGAGTGCCGCAACAGATTTCAGTTTTTTTTATAAAAAACTAAAAATGCAGCAGATGCGACGCTGCTTTATAATCATTTTATGTATTCAGTGTTTGAAATCAGTTAGTTGGCACTTTGTATCTGTTGTGATCAGAAATAAAAGATTCAAGTTTTGTGATTCGACCATGGAAAGACGACATTTAACTAGAGAAGAGATGTTACGAGCCGTTGGCATGTTCCAAGCTGGGAGCTCACAACGGGAAGTATCCAGAGTTCTGGGAAGTAGCCCAAGTGTCATAAACCGTTTAGGGTCGCGTTTCAATGAAACAGGTAGCGTAGAAGAACGCCATACAGGTCGTTTCAGGATTACTACAGTCGCCCAAGACCGATTTTTGGTTTTACAAGCCAGAAGAGATCGTACTACCACAGCATCTCAATTAGTTCAAGAGCTATCACGAGTTCATAATGTACAAATTTCCGACCAAACTGTTAGAAATCGACTGCACGAAGGTCAGCTCCACTCCAGATGTCCTTTAAGAGTTCCACAACTGACCCATGGAAATCGCGCTGCTCGTTTAGCTTGGTGCCAATAACACGTAAACTGGGATCAAGAGAGGTGTGCCACAGTTCTCTTCAGTGATGAAGATTTAGTTATTATTCCGATTCGGGAAGAATTCGAATACGCAAAGAACCTGGAAAGCAAAACCGTCTCCAGCATGCTCGAGAAGTTGTTAGACAAGGAGGCGGATCAGTGATGTTTTGGGGAGGTATACGCCTTGGTGGAAGAACTGACCTCGATTTCATACAGAACAACCTCAAGGGAAATTCTTACGCAAATGAGATAGTTTTACCTGTAGTGGTACCGTATATCCAAACAATAGGTCAAAATCCACTCTTCCAACAAGATAATGCCTCTCCTCATCGTGCAAGAGTTGTCTTGAACGTTCTTGAAGAGAATGATATCGATCTTCTACCGTGGCCATCCTGCTCCCCAGATCTGAATCCCATCGAGCATGTGTGGGACACCCTAAAAAGAAATATCCTGCGTCAAAACGTCTTCCATCATGAACAGGAGCTTCGATTAGCAGTTCAGGGGACTTGGAATGACTTAGGCTAAAATGTAGTAGACAATTTAACATTGAGCATGCCGCGACGATGCCAAAGTGTCATTAATAACAGAGGTGGACCTTCTGGGTACTGAAAAATATAAGTGCTTCCATATCGTTTCGAAAATATTAGTTCAAGATTTTCTTTTGCGTTTTACCAAATTTCGTCATTTTCAAATTTCAAATTTTTTTTTTATAATAGGTGCTTTGGAGAAGTCAAGTATTATTTTGTTTTCTTGAGAATACACTATATACATCCTAACAAAAACCGAAAGATTTCTATAAATACGAATCATCAAATTCATATTTTAAAGATATTAGTAAGTGTTCCCTAGACTTGTTTGAGGTGTTTAGTAATAGCTTTCCGCACAATATACATTATTTTACTCAAGGTTTGGGTTAGGTTTAGTTTGGTTCTATTCTATAATATCAATGAAAAAGCTCACAGTTATTCAAAATTGCGAGTTTATGGATTGTTACAAATCGAAAGAGTTACATATGGTGTTAAACTTAGCTAAGGAGTGACTTTGGATGTTGAAGCTTGGCACTGTATGCCCTCATCATACATTTCATAAGATGGTACGTAACCAAGTGCTAATCGCAAGCATGATGACATATGATCGTCAGTTAGTCGATTGCGATCTTTTGACTTCGTTATCTTCATTTCAGTAAATGCACACTCGCACAAGTAAGTTGACCCAAACATTGCCGTCAGTTGAAGGGAGATTTGTCTGAGATTCGGATATTTATCTTCAGATATAAAACACCAGAAATTTGTATCAGATGCTGTAGAGTAACAAAATTAACTTCAATACTCTGGTTAAGCCCAGAGAGAAATGAGCAATGAGACTCTAATTTAATATTCGTCACTGAAATTTTAGAAGAAAAGTCAAGAAAGATTTGCTTAGACATTTAATCAATTACATAAATTATGATAATGATACATAGTGTCAAATACTTATTTATATGTTAATACAGGAAATAAGACTTATCTTGGTGGTTCTTGGTCTTAATGCTGCTTTTGGGGAAAACCTCTAATTCAGCTGTTGAGCTCCACGTACGAGCCTCTACCTAGGAAACTCCGCCTAGGAATTTCTGTCTAGGGCACCCACCTAGGACGTTATATCTACGGCACCTCACCTAGAACTTTCTAGCTACTGCTCCTCGCCTAGGAATGTCTAAAATGAATAATTGGAAGAATCTTCATAGCACATGCCATATGCTGGATTATGCGCATCAGACTGTTAACCGGTGGCGTGACACAGATAGAGGGTTGACTGGAATCAGGTGTATTAACTCAAATTGTTGTGACGTGATTTTAGCACGTTACAGTAGCTTTGGGATGTATGTCTGGTATAATCTGCACCAACTCATTTTCAACAGAACATGGGTTTATATTGAACTGACTTCTATTTCAGTAGCTAATTCCTCAATGTTTTCACATGAAAAAGAATAACTCATAAATGATGCTATATTTGCCAATTTACTGCAATCATAAAAACGCTTTTCGAGTTGTCCCAAAATTTTTGATAATTCAGCCTCATACGTATCTTAATTCAACTGAGGAATCCTTGCTTTCAAAGACGGAATATGTTTTAGATCCTTCCTTTTCAGTTGATCTGTCATAAGTTACAATTTACTTTTAAATGCGTTTACTACGCTAATCATCTCAATAATAGTTTTTCCTTCACTTTGAAGCGCCAAGTTAATTGTGTTTAAGTGCATTGTGATGTCAGTCGAAAATGCTAAATCAGTCAGCCATTTTTCGTTTTTCAACATCTGAGTGTCATCACCTCTTTCGTCTAGAAAAGCTGTTATTTCAGGCAATACGTGTGAAGAACTAAATCAGTGTGTTCAGCTGACTCCTTATCTTCCAACTTCAATTTAAAGAGCCGCCGTCGCAAGCTACGTGCACGGATGGAATTCACAATTTTTGTTGCAATGCTCATAATTTCCTCCGTGTGAAACTTTTGAACACAAAACTTGTAGATATAATACAATGGAATGTAAAAAATGAACGGAAATCTTCATTAGCTCGACACAATGCCACAAAACCGTCTATATTGGTAGCTTGTAGTTTTTTACAAAATTGAAGAAAACGTCATATATATCTTCGCCACGAGTATTCCCCTTCAGAGGAATGATTGTCAAAAATTCTTCCTTAGCCAACATATCATTGAATACCATCCGAATAAAAATATACAGTTGGGCAGTGTTTGTCATTTCAGTGGATTCGTCGAATTGTAAAGAAAAGTATGTACAATTCATGATATCATGTTTTAGTTTATCAGCCATGTTCTGACTCATGACTTCAATACTCCTTGTGACAGTCGGACGAGATAAGTGAAGTTCTCTAATTGCAGACATGATTTCGGTTTCATTTTTAAAATCTCCAAATAAAGTCTCACTCGCTTCAATAAATGCTTCCTTCACAACCGATCCATCTTCGAGAGATTTCTTGTGTTTCGCCAATATATGAGATATTTTAAATGACGCGATCGTAGCAGCTTTTGCTGGTCTTATGAACATGGTTTGTTCATTTTTCAAAAAAGATATTAAATCGCGTACTTTTCGTCTTCTTAATTCACTCTGTTGCGAAAATTCCTTTCCATAGTTCTTATGAACCGTTTTATGATGCCTCCCTAAGTTACCACGCTTAGTTAATGCAACTGACGCCCGACAAATAAGACAAATGCACTTTTCCTTCACCATACAAAAAATAATTCTTCCTCCCAATCGTTATTGAAATGATACGTTTTAGATTTCTTCGCTGCCCTCATTTTGTCCTATTTAATAATAAACTTTGTATCGACGTAGTATAGTTTTCAAGTAACAATTCAAAATGATTTCAATTCATGCAGGTGCAGGAACGAAAGTCTCGAATGTTCCCGTCAAACGCGCCGCCCGTAATTTCTAGAAAAGCGGCAAGAATAAAAAACGCGGCTTTTCTTTGACAAGTACCGCGCGTTCCTTTGATAAAGCCGCCTTTTTCCGCTAGCAGAGTGTTATTTTATTACGTAATACATTTTCGTAGCTTAGTTACCTACTTTCTTCTTCCTCTCAAGATCTATTCAAAAACCACTCGCTGTCGACCGTTTGAGCACCCCTGATCTAGATCATCGTTTCTCAACCACTTTTATATCGCGATCCACGAAAAGGCTCAAAGTGAAGTAAAAAATATAGTGACCCCCAGTATAAAATTATGATAATATTTTAATTTATAGTTCATTTATATGTTTAACTCTTAACTGGTATCGTAAATTTGACAGACTTACAAGTCGACCATAATATCTGTGCGGTTGAGATACTCATAAGATGCGCGAAGAACAAAAGAGATAGCAAGCGGAGGAAGTAAGATGAATAATACTTTCTGCAATGTAATGTCAAATAGCTATCAGAGTCGGCGTAAGGGCTTCTTAAGAAAACTTTCCCTCTTAGACACATGGAATTTCAAGGTACTCGATCATCATTAATTTCAATTCATCACAAACTCATCACCAGATAGACTACAGGAAATTTTGGAGGCAGGGTTTTTTCAAACTGATCCTTCATAATCAGTACTATTGTTATCTCCTTATAATTCAAATTTTCAAGAATATCTGGAATCTTTACAATAGTATGAAATATAGTAATAAAAGTTTGATATTCAATAGAGATTTGAGGCAAAGGATTTGTAACAATGTTTTACCTAAGTACCTTGTATCTTTGTGATACCTTGATGGGTTTATATAGGATTGACGACATAACCAAGAAAACGGAAATTTTAAGAGGTACAATCGCATTGCTCTTAGGAGCATAGGTTCTTACTCCATAAAAGATTGTTCAATTTTCTGCGTATTGTCGCATAAAAATTCTCACTGATCTGGAGAAAACGAAGAGAAAAACTCACCACACAGTGATTTGGAGACCTCTGCTCTACGGCTTCACCAAATCGACATGGGCTTTGATTCCATCCACCTTATTCAGCAGATCTTGCCTCAAGGGACTTTTCCCGTGCTCTACGGCTTCACCAAATCGACTATAGGCTTTGATTCCATCCACCTTATTCAGCAGATCTTGCGCCAAGGGACTTTTTTCTGTTTTCTGAGTTGTAAAGAATGCTCGCTGGCGAAAAAATCAAGACTGATGAACGTATAATCGCCGAAACAGAAGCATATTTTGAAGTTGAAGAGAAATTTTATAAAAATGGCATCGAAAAACTTATTGATCACTATATTCACTTTACCTCCTCGAAGGTGAATAGAAAATTGAATTTTACCAAAAAAATGTGTTAGCGTACGAACTCAAAGTTATATTTTTCTTAATATTTATGCGAATTTTTTTCAAAGATTTGTGTGAATGGATTCCTGTGTGGCTAATCTTCTTGGTCGAAAACAAGGTGCTTGCTATTGCGGTGACCACGAATTGTCGTGACTGAATTGTTCGAAGTCAAAGGGATTTTATTAATTTATGAGATTCTCGAGGTAATGCTGTCGAGTTTTCATTTAAAAAATTAGTATTTTCAATATTTGATATCAATTTGAAATCAAGGAATATGAAATTTTGAAAAAAAACAGTACATTTGGTGCTGTTAAAAAAAATTAAATGAAAATGACATTATCTCGTCAGCGTTACCTCAGCGAGGATCTGTCAAGTAGCTTTTCAGTTATCCTGGTCCCACTTTGAAAAACATACACATTACATTTCATTTCAAAGCTACTTTCATTCTCAATGACGTAGTCTTGATTCATGGCGCTATCGCTTTATTTGTACGTTCTGTCATTGTGTATCTATATTTTACTACAATGTCAATTAAATATTTATTTAATGCTTATTTTCTTTTGTTCTAGATTTTAAACCTAGTTGTAAAGCTACAACCCCTGCCTTAATATGTTTTCCTTTCATAGACCTAAGGTATATCGTTCGACTACAGGTTGTTGTATTTGCAAGGCCAAGTCAAGCAGGTAAATATATTTCTTCTGATTTTTATTGTCTTCCCAGTAATTATTTAACATATATAGTTATTTGTAACTTTCTCCAAAGATCAATTAGAATTAATGTGTGAAAATAATCGCTTCATTTCTTCTTTATTATAGATGTTATATTATAATAATAACAATGATAAAAATAGGGCTCCATGGAGCCCTAGCGAAACAGCTCATGTATGTTCTTCAACATCCCAGGAAAACACCCACTTTCCTAACACAAGGCTTAACATATATGCTACCTAAGAGCGATAGAACACAGGATCCGTCTCGATACAGGCCAATCGTCTGCCTGCTAACACTCTCCAAAATACTCACCTCATGCATATCCAATCGAATATACCAACACCTTGACAACAATATATTAGCTGAGGAGCAGAAGGATGCAGAAAGAAACACCACGGGTGCAAGGAACAACTCATCATCGATTCTGTGATAATGAAACAGGCACACGTAGGACATCGAAATTTTCATTCAGCTTTTCTCGATTATCTGAAGGCATTCGAAAGTACCGCCCATTCTTGGCTTGTCGAAGTATTGCAGATATACAAAATTCATCCAGTCCTAGTAGAATTCTTAAAGACAACAATGACACATTGGCGCACGTCTCTGCAGGTCAACATGAACAATAAGTCAATTAAAACGGAGGAGACACCCATACGTCGTGGAAGTAGACTCTTTGAGTCCGCTATGGTTCTGTTTAGCTATGAACCCATTGTCCTTAATGCTCAATAGAACAGGATACGGATTTAGGATAAAAACAGATTATCATACAATCTCCCACCTGCTGTATATGGATGACATCAAATTATATGCTTCGAACAAGAAGCAATTGGATGATTTGCTGAAAACTGTCAGTGAGTTCTCGGCAGATGTTCATATGAAGTTCGGGATTGAAAAATGTAAGACCCTGAACATTCTCTCTCTGAGAATTCTTCTCTGCAAAAGCTCTCACTTCTGACTTCCATAGAGTGATATCGTTGGCTGATAAGGGATATACACCTTTAAATCTTGCTACCTGAGATGACCTGCTGAATCTACCGTTCCTATCAGATACTGAAAAACAAGAGCAATGGTCAAGAAATTGCATGGACGACATCACCATGAGATTAATCAACTACACATCGACAAAGAAGCCTCCAACAAATGGTTGATGATAGGTGAATTATTCGCGGAAACAGAACGATTTATTATGGCCATTCAAGACCAAGCGATCGCTACAATCAACTACAAAAAAATTATTATGAAGGACGGAACATTACAAACAGATAAGTGCAGAAAATGCCATATAAGATCGGAGACTATACAGCATATTACGTCCGGCTGCGAACAACTGGCCAATACGGACTATCTTCACAGGCATAATCAAGTGTGCAACATTATCCATCAGAAACATGCACACAAGTACTACGATAGGCCTGTTATCACGGACAGAATGGTGACGAATAATAGGCCAGACTTAGTAGTGTATGATAAGAGAGCCAGAACAGCAATGCTGGTGGATGTTGCCATGCCGAATAATAACAACGTGCTGAATAAGTTCCAGGAGAAAAAGTCCAAATACACAGACCTTGCTATTGAAATCAAGCAGATGTGGCACCTCGAGAAAATAGATATTGTTCCTGTCATCGTATCCTCGACTGGGTTAATACCGAAAACTTTGCATGATAGCCTTAAGAAATTAGAATTGCATAAGAATACCTATATAGAAGTGCAAAAAGCTGTAATTCTTAATACATGTAGGATAGTTAGGAAATTTATGTCAAGTATATTGTAATCGAGCCTATTCTCTTTGATTGCTGAATCTGGGAAAGGTAAATTATATCCAGCTAACAGCTGAGATAGTGCATAAGTCCACGATAATAAATAATAATAATATTCATTCATATTTCATGAAATAGGGTAATCTTACATTACATTTTTACGTTTATGAACAAATATAGGTACCTCATAAAAGTAGCAACACTTGTGTGTGAGGGAAAAAAGAAAACGTCTCAAAATTCTGAATTCAAACGTTACCCGAAATGAAACAAACTGAACCCAGACAAAATCTACGACTGACTTAAATTACCGTATCGAAAAAAATAAGAAATTATTTCAGTTCAATAATCTAGTTATTGACTTTCTCGATCTGCATTTTATCCAAAGTTTGACCTGCCTCCTGTAGGAGCTAAATGACTTCGTGAGTCTTGCGCGTAAAGGAAGTTTACTGAACAAAAGCGGCCCAAGATAAGGAAGCGACCTCAGCCTAACAGTCTTCTCCATTCTAGAAATACTTAGTTTGCCTTTACTTCTTAAACTCTGATGCTCCCTTGTCATATTGTTAGCAGAGTGAGTTTTGTGATGAAACTGATAAAGAAGCAAAGCCATAGCAAAAAGTTGCCGTACGGTGAATACATCTGCGAGTTTATATAGTTTTTGGTGGGATATGTGTAATGTTTTCTGAATATAATTTTTAAACTCCATTTCTGTATGACGTCAATACGCTTATAATAACAATCCGACAAAGCACCCCATGCTATGTAGAAGTAGGTGTTTTCTTCTCGACCTCAGTAGCTTGTATTACCTCTTCTTGCCCTGATGCAGGCCTGAATCCGTCTAGGCATGCTTTGGATTAGGTTTTCGACCTCTTCTGGGTGATATTCTGCCACTCTTCTGTGGCGGCTTGGATGAGTTGTTGTGGGGTTCTTGGATTATCCTGGCGCGATCTCATTTTCCTTTTAATATTATCCCATAAATGTTCAATAGGATTTAGGTCTGGAGAGCAAGCTGGTCAGCCCAAACTAGCGATTCCCTCTGTTTCAAGATAATGTCGCGCGAGGTTGCTGGTATGCGGAGGAGCATTATCTTGCGTAAAAGTGAAATTATCACCGTGACACCTCGCCAGAGTCTCACTATGGGCTTCAGCACTAGGTCTACGTAATTCCTAGCCGTTACACTTGCAGGAAACGAAATTGAATCCGTTTTACCTCCCAGCATAATGCCACCCCCAAAACATCACACTGCCCTGGAATTTGTCTTGCTGTTCGGAGTCTAGCTTGTCTTCCACGACCCCTTAAAACCCGAATCCGGCGGTCATCTGATCGAACACCAATTCTAGTCTCATCCGAAAAACTAACATTTCGCCAATTCTCAATATTCCAATTTTGGTGTTTGATACACCAATTAAGTTTGTTAATTTTTCGTTGTCTGGTTAGCTCTGGAACTCTTGAGGATCTTCTGCTGTATAACGAAGTCTTTGACGTATCGTTTCGACTGATACACTGATGCCTGTTGCTTCCAGAAAATACCTTTGGAGTATAGGGTCTCTTCTTGCAATTTAGCACAAAAAGCGGTCTTGTTCTTCAGAGGTGATCTTTCTACGACTTCTTCTAGGCCCATTTTGTAAAGATTGTAGCTCCACGTATCGGGCGTAGGATTTTGAAATCACCCCCTGTAATACCATCATCGTGACCGCTATACCCCTCTGTGTCACCCCTTCTTCAACGAGAGAAATTATTCGACCCCTCTGCATATCGAACAGTCCAACGTATGTCATTTTCAATTATGATTATAGGCTTTTCTAAATTTTGAAATTCACAGTTTCAAATTTCAGTGACGACTTAATACAATATCCGGAACATGTGGTGATAATTCAACATTTCTTATCATACTATCCAGTTTTTTCACAACAAAAAACTTCATTCTTCACAAGTAGTCAAAGATTCACGGTTGAAAACAATCAATAATGTGAAATACCGAGTGATTCCATATAAATTTGGTTGTGTGTACATGTGTATTTGATACAGTGATACTGCAGGTCTGAACAAATTAATTCTTGTTTGCATAAAGGTGCCGATTGTTCAGACTACATAGCGATAATGCAAAAGATTCTTTGTTGACGCTATTGAGCTGTTTACAATTACGCAAGTTCACATTAACGCTAGTTTTATGTATTGTTCTTTTGATCGAAAAACAAACATTCTTGTCAGAAGATATTTAAATGTTTGAAGATTCTAATCTTTTTCTGTTCCAGTTCTAGATTCACGGACAGCAAGAAATATGAGGAGGATTTTCTGGAATGTTTCAAATTATCAACTCCAAGGCAAGGTGAAATATGCAATGCATGCGTTCTATTGGTGAAAAGATGGAAGAAGTTACCCGAAGGAACCGATCGTAATTGGCGGCATGTAAGTAACTTTTCCATTACAATGATGTACGCTCATAATAGCGGACTTCGCTATACGAGGCTGGATTGATAAGTATCCGGCCTGACCAAGAGATGGCCCCACTAGGCCTACTTCGGAGGTGACGCCTCTGTGTAAAAATGGAAAAATTGGAAAAGCGTGCTGTCATCAAATACTTTTATTCGACGGGGTTAACGCCGAAGGAAATTAAAGAAGAGATTCATTTAACACTGGGGACATCCTCTCCATCATATTCAACCGTTAAACAGTGGGTTTTCGAGTTTTAAATGAGCCGTGTGAGCACATCTGATAAGCCACGCTCATGTGGTGTAACAGGTTCGTCTATTCCTGGAAAGCGTGCATAAAAAAAAGTTCTCGAAAAGTCATGTACCGGGTATTTGTTTAGTTATTTCGAGGAAAAAACTCTTTTTTTCAGTCCGTTCCTGGAATTCAATTTTCTTCTACAAACAGTATTGTTAACTTCAGCCATGTTATTTGAAAATTGATTCGAAATACCGAGGAAATCGGCCTATGCGTTCAAGATTTATTGCCATTAGAAAATTCGACCAAAATCCATAACACAGCCTGTATATCGAAGACAAATAGTGTTACCTTGTATTGTAAGTGCCGATTCGAACACCCCTAGGTTTACGCCAACTTCAGTTCAGCTATGTGCGACCACTCGTGAATCATCCAGTAAAATTGAATAGATAGTTATTCAGATTTGGAAAAACCAGATATTAAGATTGTATTTAACAACTATTGACATGGATTAGTCTGGTGTTCCATTATCTGCAAGTTGTCGTTAAAAATTGATTTGGATAGTTGTCACTGATTCTAGATAATTGAGTTTTCTATCCTTTGGGGTAACGTGCCGAACTTTTGATTTATCAATACTAGGAAAAGAGTGGCCACTTTTGGTGCAGTTCTCTATATCTAATTTTGAGGGAACGACCAGTCTTTTCTATGTAGAAATTATTGCAGTCTGAAAAAGATAATTTATAAACTTCTCAAAGGATTTTTGCATCAAATTGGGATCTGAAAGCGATATTAGTTTTCCATTTGAAGAGGTTTTTGGGACATTTTCACTTACCAGTTCAAAATATGTTAAAGAGATGGGTTTTACAGATTTGTTGGTACTTATAATTGGACATATTTGTCTAATAGTTATATGTAATTGTTTTCGTTGCACTGTTTTGTCGAATAAGCCACGATCAATACCGTTTTTGTGAGCTAAAGTTTCAATGCTTTCAATTTCTTCACCGGAATTTTCTGATCATAAAGATAAAGATAAGAAAATCAATCTTATAAAAATGAAAGTATCTTCGAAAATACGAGAAAATGAAGAAAATTTGACAATTCTGATTTCAAGCTCATATATCTTTTCTATGGTAGATTTCAAAGGTGACAAATATTGATAAAAATGATTTTCTATAATGAAAAAAAAATGGAAAAATATATTAGAAATGAATATAGAATATTTAATAATTACAAAGTTGGTTTTCGGTGTATCCGGAAGTAGTACAACACTGAAAATATCTTATAAGTTAGTTCTGTATCCTAAAGCACTCAATCTATAGTATGCTTCTAATGCCCCATATTCGACGGCTCCTGTATACAGGGTGGGAATGAATAAGTGCGAAAGATTTCACGAGGTGATTCCTCGAGCCATTTTATGACGAAAATTTTCCATGAACTTGGTTATCCGCACTGTTTCCTGTATGCTTCTAATGTCCCATATTTGACGGCCCCTATATACAGGGTGGGAATGAATAAGTGCGAAAGATTTCACGAGGTGATTCCTCAAGCTATTTTAAGACGAAAATTTCCATGAACATGGTTATCAACACTGTTGACCTCTTTGAAAGAACTGTTTTGTTTATTTTTTTCAGCTCTTTCAAGTGGGATCCGCGGAAATATTTTTGAACCGAAACCGATTCGAAACTTGAAAAATCAAATTTTTGAAAATTTTTCTCCCATTTGAACTACAAGATCTCAGAAAATAGGGGCCAAATAAATGTGAACTCATCTGTTTTTGTACATCATCAAATCCCTTCATTCAATTCGCTATTTTGCATCTAAACATGCTGAAAATTTGAAAAATTATTTTCTCAAAGCATTTTACGGTTTTTTCAACATATATTCACTAAAAATATATTCTTCAAATTCGATGGAAATTGGCTAAACTTTCGAAACCGTTGAAAATAAGTATAGGGAACATAGATCAACAAAATGAATCATATGTTCAAACACATACAATTACTATCGCAATAGTTGTACATTTGAAGCTTTGGAATCAATAATGAGGGCACACATTTTTTTAAACGTGCCCAAATTTCAGAAATTGTCAGATATTTCGGTAACTACTGAAGATAGGTATAGGGAATGCCTACAGATTCACCTTCATTTTTCCTCGCAAAGTCAAAAATGTAACAAAATATTTCATTGAAATTATCATAACTTTGGAATGTAACTTCTTTATGGAACACCCTGTATAGTCTAAAATATTTTAAGTTTGTAGGCACTATATCACTGGGCAAAAAAAGTTACTAATCATTTCCAAAATCGGGTGTTTCGAACACCCCGTGTAACAAACTATTTGAGATAGGTATAGGAAATTTCGAACGCATGCACCTCAATTTTTCCACACAGAGTAAAAAATGAAACAAAATATGGGTTGTCCAATTAAAAAAATCATAACTATGGAACACCCTATATAGTCTAAAATAATTTTAGTTACATATTACTGCTTAAAAAAAATTAAAAATCGGCCTCAAAATATGCATAATCTTCCGTGGCGAATATGGTGAAC
The DNA here is from genome assembly GCA_013387265.2 of Cryptolaemus montrouzieri. Lineage (NCBI taxonomy): Eukaryota > Metazoa > Arthropoda > Insecta > Coleoptera > Coccinellidae > Cryptolaemus > Cryptolaemus montrouzieri. The sequence goes on from JABFTP020000165.1 coordinate 5,912,067, forward strand.
CACCCGGTATACAGTAAAATCTTACCTACGAGGGATGAATACCCTTACATTCAGTAATGAATTTATGACTAGGTACAATGTGGGTTTTTCTAAGCTCGTAATTATAGGGGATCTCAAGCAATTATGAACACTGGTCATTTCCTATTTTGAATCCTACCTAGACAACTATTTACAACCTTTCTAAGAAAGGGTACAATAAGGATACCGAACTAACAATCAAAACATTGGAATTACATATTTAATCCTATCTGCAGGTTTCGTAAATGTTGGGCCTTTATATTGATATTCTCGACAAACTGTCTTCAGTGTTTGTCACGCGTATCGAGAGTTATACGAAAAAATTGTTTTACTTCATTCTTTCGATTAAAATCAAGTTTTTCATAAACGAAAAAATTTATTGAACAGATGTTCAGCTTCGCTGTCAAGTGATTTCATTATTTCAAGTGTAGTTCCTTGTTAACAAATATCCAGTTACTCGGTTTGAATATTACAATATTTGAGTCTAGTTTGCTGCGACGGGCCGTAAACAATCTAACGTAGTAGTTGTCAAATAAATTGTGATAGTTTTTCTTCGCTGATTTTTCACTTGAAAACCGAAAAATGTTAACACCTGTTAAAATGCATTTGTGGTATTCGAAACAGGTCGTGGATGCGCGCGCTGGTCCAGGCATGAAGTCGATGACTAAATTCAAGAGCAAAATAAAGAAGGCGACCGAGATTAATGTCGACAAGATCAAAAAGAAGAAACATCACTACGACAGGGAATATAGTCCAACCCCATCTGACAAGAGTGATGGCGGAGAAGATGCAGAAATGGCCGAGGTAAGAAACATTGAATATTTTCAAGACAAATTTGAACTGTTTAGTTTTTCTTTGAATTTACAATTCATAGATGGCGTTTCTTTATTGATAAGAAATATTTTTGATATTTTTATAAACAGTTGTCGAAAAATGCTTGATTCCCTGAATCACATGAAAACTGTTTTCCTTGAATATTTGTTCAACCGTTTAAATGAATTTTAAATTTCTATATAGGATGTACCTAAATATTATGTACTAGAGGAATAGGATGCTACTTTTGTTATTTTTATGACTAAAGTTTTAATAAACTTAGGTCCTCAACCGCTTAGTTATGGATCGACAGGGTGTTGAAATTTCGATATTTTTAAGCTCTTGTAATGTGATTATTCAACTCAAAACACAATATATTTTACATGAATGCACAGTTTTTTCGGGTGTTTTGAAGATAATTTAATTGGATGATAAATGCAAGTGTTGTCAACAATATTAGATTAATCTACCCTTCATGTATTTCAAAGAGTATAGAGAAGTTAATAAAAATTCAGCCAGTGATACAATTCTTAATTTACTGGTTAGATTTATATTGATATACATTCTGTTAAAACTGTACCAGAAATTGGTCAATGAAACACAAGGATTTATCATCCAAATTTATTATATTGTCAACAAATAAATCTGAAAATTTTTGAAGATGTTGATGGCCGACTAGAGCGAGACAAATCTTTCACAACATCTCGGCCGCTATTGAATGCACTGTAATACTCATATACACGCGTTTATGATAAAGTCTATTCACCGTAGACCTTCTATAATATGTTCAGCTATTCAGCACACGAAATTCCATTTGCAATACAAAATTTGAGGCAAATTCATTGTTATATATTTTTATCCATTGAAGAAGTCTCAAAACACACTTGCGAGTAGTGACAAAATCGAGCGCTGTAATCAAACTAAATGATGTATCTCGTTCAAACTCCGCTTAGTATAGAAAACTGTGCCAACTAATTTCGACAATCGTTTTCAGCAGATTAAAAAAAATCAATTTCCGGAACTCTTGTAACAGAATGTATATTCAATCATTTCCTAGTTTCCATGATTGTTTTAGAAAAATGAGGCAACAGGTTGTGCCAGATCAAAGCATTTTTAGTTCCACATTTGTTCCTCAGACAAACATAATGAGAAACTAGACATCGAATCATACGTTATCATACCAACCACTGTTTGACCTGTTATGCTTTCCTCCTGATGGATCTTAGGGTGGGTAAAAAAAAACGAATATTTTTTTTCGCTTGGTTCCTAGACAGCTCTAAGAAAGTCTCCCTAAGTATGAGCCCTCGTAACGCCTTACAGTTTTCTATTTTTTCTTATTATAACATAGACAAATTGATAACTCGCTTCCAACAGCTTGAATAAATATGTCGTTTCATAGATTTCGTAGGAAATTTAATGTTCTGCAAGGAAAGCCTCTTACGATTTCTTTGTAAGCATTGAAGAATTTGAAGGTAATTTTTTCATTTCTTATGAATTCTATATTTTTTAGAAAACATTAGCATTTCTTAAAAAAATATACAGAGGACTGTTGCCAAAGCCAGGAGCAATAAAAATGCAATTGTAGTACTAAAATTGAATGTTTTTCTTATTATTATAATCTTTGGAGCTTAAGAATTATGAAACTGAATAATAATCTTAATGTAATATTTTACTTAGCACTGTAACCTTAATATTTATTAATTAAAATCACTGAAGGGTTTTCAGTACTTTAAAACTTACACTAGAGAATCAGTCTAGAAAAGTAATTAGTTACTTTTAAAGCATAGCAAAAATTGGTAAAAATAAGAGTATTTAAAGTCTAATTTTTTCTCAAAAACATCTACTGATGAATCAAACTTGTAGAACATTCTATTGCCTTTTTGTTGGATTTCAATATATTCTACCAATGATACAAATACATGTTGAACTGGTTGCCTATGAAGCGCACACAGCTTTCATTACTTCAAGCCAATTTTCCATATGAGCGCAAGCAACTGGGAACAATCGCCATTATTCCACAATCAACGGTTATTGTGAAAACCTTGATTTGCTTGCTCTGTGTCAAAAAAAACTGTGAAACTTGGAAATAGTATATTCAGTGCCGCTTTTACTGTCATGTCCACCGCTTTTCGTATACCCGCAAGTGTCCCCTTGTGTATACAAGAACGAAAACCTCGATAAAGTTGTGTGAAAAAACCGCCATGCGGTTATACTGCTGAAGAAAGTGTAGTTGCACGTGGGGGCTCCCCAAAACACGAGTGCAGCACCAAGTCGACCTATCAACTTCCAAGTCAAGCTGGGTTAAGTTGTTTGCGCTTCGTCATTACGTCACGAATTTTTATTTCTTCGCGCCAGTTCAACACAATCTTTTTCATCTGTTTTATTTCAACTTACATATCACTCATAAAAGAATATAGTCCCCTAATATACTAAGTCAGAGCTACGAATATAACACTTTTATAACTATATTTGGATTAGGATTTGTACCACTCGGTCCATTGCAATGTCAGTCACATCATCATCATCATCGTATCTAAATAATTGACCTTTATTATCACAAAGCTTTAAGAATGTAACCCGGATTTTGTCGTCTTCTTCATCAGTCTTTTCAATTACGCTCACATATCTATATTCCATATTTGTTTTGCCAAGCAATTTCACAACAATATAATCTCCAGGTCTGAATGCTTGTACTACAGTAACACTAGGTCCAGCCTCATTCTCAGATTCTGAATCAGTGTACACATCTTCTAAATTAAGTTCTGACTCGTCAACAATATAATCTCTAGTTTTGACTGCTCGTACTACAGCAGAACTAGGTCTAGTCTCATTCTCAGTTTCTTAATCAGTCTACAAATCTACATTAAGTTTTGACTTCTTCATAAATTATTTTTCCGATATTAAACTGCATTCAACAATCATTACCACGCACAGCTTAGATTCTTCATCACTGTCTCGATAGAATTTGATTTTATTCCGGTTTGTTTCAAGAATTTGCCAGTGACTTGATGGACCTTGAGGGTGCCAACAAAATTTTTTGTTTTGGTTACTTCTCTATCGATTTCAGCGCTCATTTCTTTAATCGCTTCATCTGGTATAATACTCAAACTAATTGCAGGACATCTCTTTTCGATGGCTTCTACAAATTTTTTCCAGACTTTCGACATCGCCTCCAGTAGCAACTAGGCTATCTGCAGTCCTCTTGCAGGTAGCTCCAACACCGTCTGGACCATGGTCACTTTCCGTATAGTTCCAAGTGAAATTTTGCACATGTGGAAATGTTTTTGGTATTTTTGTTGCCATATTGTAGAACATGGTTTCATTTCTGTTCTGCGTAACCGGTCCATCACTCAAAAAATGCAGGTGTTTAATTTGAGGTGGTAAATAATTGAAAATTGGATTAAGATAAGTCCAAATGGCAGCTGGAGAATGGGAAACATTCGTAGAAATAGTGCAGTAAGATTTTGCTGTGTCTTTCAAATATACTACATCCGTGTGCAGACTTGTTTGTGTACGTGAACCACCAAAATGAAAAGCTTGAATTTCTTAAGAATTTTTGTTAAATAATTTTTAGAGAAGTCCATACGAATGGAAGCCTCTTCTTCTGTCAGCGTACTTTTAAGTTTCTTCATTTATGCTGAATTTCTTTCTTGGAGAAAAGATGCCTCTAGCTCTTCTAGCAATTCCATGATGAGGTCACGCGGTTTCACATCAAAGGATTTCTTAATGTATTTGGTTACTCGACGATTCTTTTTGGATTATGGGTCTATAAAATCAACTTTGTTAGACATCCATTTCTTATATTTTGTTAACACATTTCTGACAGTCTCTAGAAAAACATTTCTCATTATAGCGATCGCAACATAGCTCCTGAAGCAATCTCTGATAGGTATTATAATTTGAAGTTTTTTGCATAGAATAAAGCAGAAACTTTTAAGTCTATGTTTGCGTAGGTCATGCACAAACAAGTATCACGTTTATCAAGTTTGGGCATGACAGACTGAAGTTTTTGGTACCCAGGCTCGCTGGCAGAAGCAATGTCACTTTTTATGTTGTTGGAGCTGTTACGGATGTTTTCATCAACTCACCTATAAATCGAAGCTGTCACTATTTCAACACGGTGGCCTCTTCGATGGATATGAGTCATTCTCAAGCTACATTCAAAAGAAACCTATTAGCAAAACTTAGTTCACGCACTTAAATTGTTTTGATTGTTTGGTGTGTATTTCTATTATTTGAGTTTGCATTATCAATGCGTTCTGTCATTATTGTTTTTGAAATTTTTTTTTAAATCTGTTTTTTTTTTGGTTTAAGCAAATTTGTCTATACTTGTTCGGCTCTGTAATTGGGAGTAATCCTGTTGAGCTTGTATCAATAAATAAATATTCTCGAAAAATTGATCCATTACAAATTCATCAAATTCGCTCGCTTTGAGCTGGTGTTGGTTGAAAATCTGTTTGAAATATGCTCATTATGACGCTTTATGAAATTCATCGTCTAATCTTTTCCTGGGAGGTTATCATTCAAAATCGTTTCATTTCGTCCCTTCCTGTCAAAACATCTGGAACCAAACTGTGAATGTATTTCACCTCGAGCCAAATAGCACTTCGCACTGACTTAAATCAATATTACTTCATAAATCGAAAAACTGACAGTTTCTTCGATTCAGAAGTCGATTTAAATGCAGAGTCCTCCAGGTAAAACTCCCCAGGCTCTTGACTTTATTAGTTTCAGTTCTAAAAAGTTGGGAAATATGTCAAATCGAAGCTTTTTCAGTTCTGTTTGAAACAGTGTATCAATCTGTCAGCCAACATCGTTCAAAAAAACATAAAGAAATAAAGTTATTTTCATGTGTTTTCACCTTGTATATTCAATCCGATTCAATAAATGAAATACCAATACATTCGAGATATTGTCCTTCAATATCCACATGGCTGCTTTTCTTTTTAAAATGAAAATACAGAAGGTTAGTTCAGAAACTTCGTTGGAATTGGGAGTTCAAGCGCGCAAATAACGTAAATGAAACAATTTTCAGTAGTGCAGGTTATTTTATTATGAATTCTATTTAGAAAATGTAAAAACTGATCTAATTGTCTGTTTGAGCCTTGAAAATCCACAAGAAAATCATCAACGTGTATGAACAATAATCTTTTGTGCTAACTTATTATTCAGTATAGATTTTTCAAGACTGTTCATAAAAATATCTGCTATTAACGACCTGAGTGGGGATCCTGTCCAGAGTTCTATGTTTTGTTTGTAAATTTTTTATTCAAATTGGAAACAATGTGTCAAACAGATCACCAAATTCATCTATAATGTTTAGAAAATGTTATTTTAGAAAAATATTTCTTTTATTAGAATATTCTTCATATCGTGTATATAGTTTGGACAACTCCAGTTTGCAATATGGTTGTATCAATTGGGGTGATTTTCATGACTTCCACCTGGAACATTTTAATATCGTCCAGCGTGAAATTATCAGAGTGATGTCCAGAAAACCCTTTGACTTTCCAACCGATAAACTTTTCCAAATGGAACAATTTTATGAATATCAGAGAACTTCATATTAAAACCATACTAGTATATTTCTTTAAAAAGAAGATTTTACCACTCCAATCAATCATTCTCATTTTCATTCGCGAATTAGTTCATGTTTATACCCTCAGATTTAACTCTCGAATTGGGCAAAGATTCTTCCCGTTCTAACCTACATAAAACAGTAAATCTGTTAGATTCGAGTTTAAGAAAATTAAAGAGAAGATCTTTACTAAGCATATTTCATATATTGGATAGGTTTGTTTTACCCCTATCACATTCAAAGCGTTCAAGTTTTCTTCATGATTTGTATCCATTTCTTTCGAATTCACAGAATGGGACAGAATATAACTTTTTGGGTTAATGGATAGTTTTATTTCAATATTTAACAACTTGGAAAGTTGAAATCAAAATTTTTTTTGAATTTCATGAATCTTTCGAGAGCCAGTATAAAAAGAAAAACTGATCCTCATTTTAAATGTTGCACAAGTTTTTATGCTTTATGTTATTGTTTTCAGGTGGACTTTCTGTCAGAGGACGGTCCGAGCGGCGGTTCCAGTAGGACTGCGAGCCCGGGTGGCAGCGACTGCGAGGAAGTATCGAATCCTCATGAAGGCAAAAGCCGAAGACATAAAGGTCCAGTCAAGAAACGGGAAAATTTGCCTGACATCAGCGACTTCATCGATTTCAGTTACTGGACAAAGTAAGTCACTATTGATTCTATTTCTGGTGTAACAACCACTTGTGTTATTGAAAGCTTGCGCCATGAATGATTAGAAACACTCCTAAAGCTGGAGAAGAAATTAAAAACATCTAACAACAAGAAATATTGCTCATTGTGATGAGTTCATATTTCCATAACTTTCTGTCGTCGTCACTGAATAGGCAACTGATATAGAAGGTTTTGAACTTCCATTATCCAATAACGCAGATTTTAAACTGTATTTAGACGAATCTATAGATAAACGCCACTCAGAGGGGGAATTTTCAATATCAATTTGCTTCATTAAACCATCAATATCAGAACACGAACACAACGAATTTTCCATACTGTAGAATGCAGAAAACTGTATTTTCCTGTAATTCGTAATTTTCGTTTCATTGGCTAATAAGTTCCTTTCCGTAAGACGGGATCCAAGAACTTCTGACTGTTGCTTTGATAACCCGAAATTACGTACTAAATCATTCAATTCGCTTTGAACAATTAAATGTGATCCGACGGAGCTGGGACCTGGAGTAAAAGTGGTATTGGTGCCCTGTTATTTGGAGCCGCCTTTTTAGACTACCCTTCAGTCTTTGTAAGGCAAAAATAGCCATCTTCTGAATGATGAGTTCTCGCCATACCAAGGGGACTGCAAAAGGCATTCTTTTTCTCTTCCTATACATCCATTGTACTATCATAGCACACAAAATAGCTGTTTAAGAATTTTTTTCGATCTCGGTTCAGTTGGAAGGTGTCATTCCGAAGCTTGTTAATTGGTTTTGCATGCCAAACTCATAAACCCATGTCTCATCTCTCGTTACAATGGGTTTTATGAATGTGGGATCGGAATCGACTCGTTTTCATGTTTTCAGCGACCTTTACGCGATTCCATCTTTGAAGAGAATTCACGTATTGTGGAACTTGTCGAGCGGCAACTCGTTTCATGCCGAAACAATCGTTTAAAATGGTGCAAATTGATTCGTGAGAGACAAAGTTAATTTCCTATCCCTCAATCATAAATGACGATTTTTTATTACCATTTCCTTCACTTCATGGATGTTAACTTCAGTTGTTTTGATACAGTAGATTCACCGTAAGCCTTCTGTAACATTTTCAGCGATACGGTATACGAAATTTCACCTGCAATACAAAATCTGAGACAAATTCTGATCAATATTTTCATCCATTGTAAAAAATCGCTGAACACATGTGTGAGAACTGTCAAGAAAACAAACGATAGATCACGTTCAAACTCCTCGTCAGAAAAAACAGGTGTGCCAACTTAGCAACAACAAAAATTTTGACAATCGTTTTAAGCACATTTTTTAAATAATCAATTCGCGTTATTTTTTGACGGAAAGTATACAAGGGTTGGATGGGAAGAATGTTTAAGTAGAACATCAAATATAATGGACACTCCTCCGCCAATTGCAAATAATTTAATGAATGGCATGGGATGTAACATAATAGATCTCCTTGAAGTACCCCTATAACGTTGTAGGCTGTCACAAATATGTTGTTCGATGTGAAGATTCTTGACAAAGAATTTATTCTTATTCATCGTGGACTTGTGCACTATTTAAGCTTTTAGCTGGATATAATTTACCTTTCCCAGATTCAGCAATCAAAGGGAATAGGCTCAATTACAATATACTTGACATAAATTTCCTAACTATCCTACATGTATTAAGAATTACAGCTTTTTGCATTTCTATATAGGTATTCTTATGCAGTTCTAATTTCTTAAGGCTATCATGCAAAGTTTTGGGTATTAACCCAGTCGAGGATACGATGACAAGAACAATATCTATTTTCTCGAGGTGCCACATCTGTTTGATTTCAATAGCAAGGTCTGTGTATTTGGACTTTCTCTCCTGGAACTTATTCAGCACGTTTTTATTATTCGGTTTGGTTTTTCAATTCGATTAGAATTTTTTTGATATTTCTGCAGCTAATTTTCGAAAAGAGTGTTTATAATATCTTTGTTGAGAAAAAACTGTTTTTTTCCTATTTCATGTTTTCTTAATGTTTTCTAATAATAATAATATTAATGAACGATTTTTATTAGCCAATAAATAATAACATATTGGCCAATTGGCCATCGACCTAGGTCCTGCAGCCCGTAAATTTTACATTTAGATATTATTTCCGACTACTGAAATTGAACATAGAGATTTGTTTTCCCAATTTTGATTGTAAAAAAAAACTATAAGTGATTATTTATATGCACAGAACTATTTTAGTGCCCTTGAAGCTGCTCTATAACTTCCAGTAGTGTGTGCGTGGAGTATTTTCGTCACTTTGTATATGTATATCTCTTCTTCTTATGTGGGGTTGTAGTATTTCCATATTATGTGGTCGTTTTGCAAACTTAATTGAAAGCATCCTTAATCTATCAGTGATGGGTTGAATTTTTGTCACCTTGTAGAGCAGCTGATTTGAAGGGTTGTGGAATGGATTATCTGGGTGGCGCATCTTGGTAATTGTTCTGAGGGCAGTAGTTTCTGCAGTTCTCAATTGTTTTATTGCTGGATTTCTGCAGCTTAGAAATATAGTGTGGCCGTATTCTAGGATTGTCCTGCAAATGCTTTTTTAGATTTTAGCAGCTGTTTTTTTGCTTATTTCTTTGTTGTAGGTCAGGCAGCGGAAAAATTTAGCTCTGTTAGTAATTTTTCTTTTACAGAGTTTAGTGTGATAGTTGAAGCTAAGTTTGTTGTCAATATTTATGCCCAAATATTTTGCTGTGACGTTAGGTTTTATGTTGTGCTGGTTGATCGAAATTTGCAGGGAAGCATGAGATGGGGTATGATTAAAAATAATCAGTTGACATTTAACAGGATTTAGCAGTAATTTCCATTTGTTAAGCCAGTTCATAATTTTATCCACCAGGGCTTGTAGCTTCTCCATAACTTGTTCTTTTGTTTTAGCGTGTACTATGAGGGCAGTGTCATCGGCAAACTAGAGCATATTTGGCCTTTTCCTGATGGTCGACATTTTCATTTATATCAGTGCAAAAAAGGTTGTATAGTAAAGGCGATAAAAGTGAACCCTGGGGAACTCCTTTTTTAGGTTTGAAGGATTCTGATATTGCAATCTTGATTTTTACTGCCAAGCTCCTGTCTAATAAAAATTCTCTTTGTGCCATACACTATCAAATGCCTTTTTTATATCAAGAAATATTGCTGCAGATGAGAGGTTATTGAGTTTGGCAGCCTGGACATTTGAAATGAGAATAGTAATAGGGTGCAGAGTAGAGCATTGGCTTCGAAACCCAAACTGATGATTAGGAATTTTATCCCCAATGATTTCTTCTATCTTTATTTTGATTATCTTTTCGAACATCTTGCCAAGAGCAGGAAGCAAAGTTATAGGTCTATAGTTATTAACTCTTTTATGGTCAGTATTAGGTTTAGGAATTACTACAATGTTTTCTATTTTCCATTCGGGAGGAAAATAGTGATTGGAGAGGCAGAAGTGGAATATGCTCATAATAAAAATGTGTATATTAATGCTAAATCTTTTGACCACCACCCATGGTATATTATCAGCCCCCGGTGCTGTACACCTTTGATTTTGTAAAATTTGGAAATAATCACTTTCTTCGATTTCTATTTCTTCTGTTGGAATGTGATTTTCATTAAAAAAGTTTTCGCACCACTGATCCACTTCGTTTTCTATGTGTTTATTTAATTGGGGATTCTGAGTTTCTTCATAATGGAGTTCAAAGTGTTTCGCAAATACCTCAACTTTTTGTTCTTCTGTCTCGTATAGAACACCATTTTCTTCTATGGGTGGAGTTTTTTGTGCGTTTTTGTATCTTGAGAGCTTACTAATTTTCTGGTAGAACATCCTTCCCTTCATCTCATTCATTTCCTCACAAGTCCTGACCCAGCTGTGTTGCCTGTATTGGTGTATAAGCTTATGGATTTCTTTACTATAATTGTTAATACTTGTTTTGATTTCAGGTGAAGGGTTTTGTCTGTATTCTCTATACATTCTTCTTTTAGTTTTTATTAAGCTAATAATAAATGGTGGAAGTTCACGCGACCCATATGTCCTTGTAGTTTTGGGTGTGTTGTCCAAGACAGTCTCCTCCAAAGTTTTTAAAAAATCAGATATAGTATTAGGTGAAATAGGCACCAGTCTATTGATATTTATGTAGTTTTCTAATCGTTTGTTGATGTTTTCCATATTTGCATTGCGGAAGCAGTAAAATTTGTCCAATTTCATAGTTATATCCACGTTTAGGCTTAGAATAATAGACAAGTGTTCACTTCCCAGATCTGGTATGACATCAATGTTTTCAATAAAATTTTTCATATTTGGGCTGAATAATATCAAATCAGACGTTGTGTCCTCATTATTGGGAATTATAAAAGTTGGCGGAGTTTTTGCCATGCTGAAACTGGATCTCTGCAGAAAGTTATTTAGGTTTCTGCGTTTCTTGCTATTGTTAATGTTTTCTATTTATTGGTCATGGCTGATAATGAAATATCACGTCTAATTTGGCGTGGCTAATTTCGAACTCAGATTGAGGTAAAATACATAACAATATTTCTAGTATTGAAATCTGTGTTTCCAGGGAGGTGATTTGCTGTGGCACAATATACCGTGGCAGGTGCGGAGAGATACTGTCTGACCCCAGGTTCCTAAGACCTTGCAAAGCCATGCAGAAAAACGGCCAGTCACAACATAAACCAACAACAACGGCCGACGACAATCAAAATTCCACTATCATACCGCCGTCAAAGTCGTTCAGCGATAGCAGTTCAGACTCTGGCTACGATGAGTCCTCCAATTTGGATAACCAGAACACGAGTCTCTTCAATAAGAAACAAGTTAGTATAGAGGAATTGAATAGGCCAAACGCAAGTGTTAATTAATGATTGCTCTCTTTTAGATTGTTTTTAATTTATTGACGATTGATACAATATCTTATTAATATTGTTACGTTTGTGAAAGATTTATGCCTTTCTTGCAGCAAGGAAGCTATGATCGATGAATAAAAATTTGATTTTAAATTATTATTTTCGTGTCGATTGATTTTTGTTGTCTTATGTATCTTTGTACTTATTTATTTTGATTATTTACCAAGAGTAATATATTATTTGGAATTGAGATAATTGATTTGATGAATGACATTTTCGGGAGCTTCTGGGATGAGAAAAATATTTTTTCTCTGAAGGTTTCGTGTTATGTGTTTTTGTGTTTTTTAGGCTTGGTTGGAAGTGGAATAGATTGTTTGAAAAGGTTACAAAGTTGGTGAAGTGTGTCAAATCAAAGTACAGAACAAATAAATTTCTGTGAAGTAAAATCTTTATAGGTATAACTTTATATTGACTCTATAGATTACATTGAATCCTCACTGAAATACCCGTTACCACATAGAAAAATTACTAGCATTTAATGAACACTCTTCCTTTCCAAATTTTTAGATTTTCATCATTGTTGAGAAACTAGCAATGATGTGCGGTGAGTTTCACCTGAAATTTCACTCTGGAAAAATTTTACTAGCCAATTTTGTATAATAATCGTTCAAAAGCACAATGAGTTTTTACTTGAAGAATATTTTATAAGAACTGAAATATTTTCTTTACTACGTCAAATGCATTTTTAGTCTATTATATAATCAATGGAAAATATGCTCTGCCTTTTCAGACGGTGTTTGGTCGCCCCTTGGTTACACCCAGACCCTCATAAATAATAATTTAAAATTATGGTTCTTACCGGTAAGTGTCTAGATTCAATAAAAATATATTCAGCCTTTTTACTCAGATATATATGCAAAATTATATCGGTGTTTTCACAACAACTAGAACAACAGTAAAATATCAGAAAGGACTCAAGTCTTTATCAAAATAGAGACTGCCTTATGTGAATTTGGAATTTGTAAAATCAACCCCCGTCCTCAATGTTTAAAAATCATTTGGCAAAAAATAGGTTGAGATGTCCCTCATTACAAAATGTAATCCAATTTTCTGAATGATTACTGGAATACTTTCAGATCAACTCTTCATTACAGAGTATTCCAATTGAGTTTATTCAAAATGTTTAACTCATTTGACTCAGAAGAACTTGGCGATATTCTAGTGAAGAGATTGGAAAAAGGGGAACGTTTTGCCTGTTTCTTAAGACTAATAGGAAAACGCAGGTCCTAAAATAGACCCATGTGGGAAACCTGCTTCATTATTTAGGATAGAATACTTGGGTTCTCTGTGCAGCCTCAACAGATACCAACAGTCTCCTGCCTCTCAGGTAGCTCCTCAGCCATGGCAATATCGTGCACCACACCATCAAAGACCTTGCTGAGATCACAAAAGACCCCAGCTGGACACTGTCCAGACTATGTAATGTGCCCTATATTCTCGAAGAATCCATAGATTGCCTAAGGGATATTTCTGTTTGGAAGGAAACCAAACTGATTTTCAATCAATATTTTGTTTGCTCAGAAACCTCCATAGCCTGTCCAGAAAACCTTATTCAAAGACTTTAGAGAAAACTGAGGATAGTTGTGACAATTTTACAAATGGAAACAAATACAGATTTATCATTCGATGAAGAACAGAGCACACTTTTCTTCAGAAACAAAGAAGGCCATGACTATACCAGGATAATTTTAGTTTCTCTGTTCTGTAAAAAGCACATTTCTCTATATCTTACATGAACGGAACAATTATTAATCTTTTCATTACCATATTCCGCCAGACTAAGTTCATTTTTTGAGTATTAGTATTATTCAGTCATTTTTCAATAATTTTTCAGTCTGAAACTGTTCAAAGCATGGAACCACACACTATGCTATGTTACGAATCTGGTACCTACACCGACTCGTTTCCATTTTTGTGCTTACAATACATACTCTTGCTGTGTGCTTCTTTTTAGATTTTTCTGGAAGCAATGAAGAGAAATACCGGCCTTTAGCCACAGAGGCGTGTCCTTTTATCTCCCCCACTCTTATGTCTTTCTAAAATATTTTGCGAAGATTTTACGAATCAATTCCAGGTAAAATTGAACTAAAGACTCCAGTTTGTTCATTGTATATAGTATGAGCATCCAAAACGGACATATCTAGGAAATGGAAGAAAACCTTATACTATTCCTCTGTTTTCTGATGCACTCAATTGAATTTACCAACAAATCAGTTTTGTCAACAGCACCAATGTCAATGTTGGCACTATAATCAACAACGCACTGAGGCTTCACCTTATAAGAATCTGTGAAATGATCCATCTTCTCTGTGGTCACCATTGCGCTTTTGTGGAGAGTGTAAATGTATACACATCTTGTCCATTAATTTTATAGCTAGCATAGTTCCTTTAGATTGAAAATCCGTTTCCCCCCCTCTTCAATTTTTTTTGTCCTCAGGCATGTTCTTTCGGTTTTCACGTGCTGTTCCACATGCATTTGTTTCTCGTTCGCGCAACCACAATGTATAAAAATTATCAACATAATATTGTTGTATTAGTGCGGCTACAACTTTTCCCGATTTTCGCAGTTCCTCTAAGGAAGAAACCTGAGTTCTCGCAATGATGAAATCTAAGATGAACTTCGTCTGACAATCACATAGGAGATAAAACTTTATTCCAAACCTATTGCGTTTGGAGAGGATATTATATTATTCTGGAAGGAGTTAAAGCAGTTTTGAAGACGTTCGCGAAATGGTCCAGAAGTGATCGTATTCTGTAGAAAGAGTCATTACCAGCCGGAAAATCATTATTGTTGAAGTGAAGAATCCATAAATATGAATGTACCTATCTCTGGCCATATCTGATGAGGAGTTTGAATCAAAACTCTTGAAGCTTCAGCTCATACCATCAATAAAGTGAGTCCCAAGAAGCAGATCAATTTTTCGAAGTTCAAAGATTGAACCGTTTCTGCAATGTCTGATTTTTATCTCCCTTGTTGAGGTAGGTGTAATAATTATTTGATTCATCAACAATATGTTGAAGGATTAAATAGGACAAAATAACTTGAAGAACTCCAATCTTGTTGACATCACAAATGCTCTCTGCCAAAATTCCACCGTCTACTGCGGTAAAGTCATGAAAGACTGGGTTCTGTAGATATCTAACCATCATGACTCACTGGATCTCTTCCTTCGTCATCAGACTCCTCTTCACTGCTGGAGACATCATCCAAAGACCACCGGTAGACAGGCATATTAGGAGCAAGAGTTGACGAAGTTGAAGGATCGCCAAACTTCAAAGATGGTCTTGTTGAGCGCTTTTTACGGCGCGATACCCTCCGCCAAACAAATCACTGTAATTATCATCCTCGTCTTCACTATTCTCTAGTATTTGAAGAAGTTCATCATCGGTATAAGCACGACGCGACATTTCGAAAAAACTGTACACGGTAACAAAATGCAACAGGTGGAAACAACTACCCACGAGGTCAAAGAACAAATCATTATCATCAATCCGATGGATATGCGCATCCTACTGGTAAATACTCGAATTCTATAGTTCCAAAAGTACGCTACCTAGTGAGTTATAAGCAAACTAACTTCCGAAGCGACCGGAAGGTAGAACTGTGAACAATGTGAATGCACGTGCTTAGCATGCCAAGCCCATCGTCAGAAAAACGTAAAATTATAGGCGTAGTAACGAAAAGGTTATCAACGAAAATTGAACACTCTGTACTAGTATCAAGGTTAATATGATGATTCGTATAAAATAATTCATAGAACACTGATTTCAGAGTACATTTAAGAGTCTGGAGAATTAATTAATTGATGGGGTCATTTGTGTCAATATAAACTCAAAGGGTAAACTTTGTAACCTTAACAATTTTCTAGTTTCCACTTCCACCATAATGAAAAGTATTTCCCTACAACGAAGTTGATGAAAGCAAGGCATAAATTGTTTTCTCTTGCCAACAGTACAAATGATTAATATTAAACGTTCGTTCTCAACGAATGATAATTTTTGGTCGAACAGAATGCATTTTTCTGTGCAGTTAAGGTTTAGAATTTAAATCGGTTATATCTCTTAGTGTTTTTACTTCTTGCATGAATCATATTATTGTTCAAACCCGACAATAGAGTCGGTTTTCACAAATGGATTTTCCAATTGTTGATTGGGTCCAAATAAACTCATATGATAATTTTTCTATATTATGGCACCATTTGTTTATGGTTTATACGATATAGGTCTGGCGAAGCTACGTAGAAACGAAACATGTACAAACATTTTTCATTCATTTATGCCTACACAAATTTTTTTCGATTTCTAATTCATAAATCATTGCCTGTGATATTCATGAATTAATAAGGAAGCTTTGTAATTGCAATTTATAATTATATGAAAGGCATTATTAATCCACTCACATTTATTTGCTTCAGAAAAGATACGAACAAAATTCGATATATAAATATATTTGCTTTATTCACTATTAAAAAAATCTCATTCAAACTTTTATACGTAAGGTTATAGTTCTTATGGCAACATCCTAGATTCAAACTTTTCATACTCACCTTTAAGCATTTGCTATTACCACATTCCCAAATCAATTGTTGGCTGAAAAAAGTTTGACTTGCTCCATATTTTCAACCTACAGCGTTTACTTCATTACTACTGTGTTTATTTTGACACAGTTCTTTTTTCTTCAGCATTTGTATTTGAGAAGGGAAATGAGTTTTTTGAATACAAAGTTTCAATTTAAACAATATTGCAGAATTGTATGAATTTTATTATTACCGCATTACATAATTATTAAATAGTTTATACAATATCGTCGTTGAAGAACCATCATGACTTGACTCAGCTTTGGCAGGTTTTCAGGAGACCAAAAAAACATCATAGTTTATGTGGAATGCCAGTTGTATTTACCATCTTTTATGTTTTGGCATTATGATGAGTTGATGAGAAAATTTCTTACTCTTGTCATAATATTTCAATTTTTCTGATGTCATGTTTTTCCATTTTATTTCAACAAAATTTATTCAGGAAGGAATAAGGAAAAATTCTTCATAATACGTTTTATCCGTCTCAAAAATATTTTATTAATTTGATTGAGGAGGTCGTTACTTGATGAAAATCGATATACATATTTTCAATGAAATAAAACTAAAGTATTTGGATTTTCACTATATTAACAAAACTATGACCGGTTTCACCACACTGTGGCTTCATCAGATAGATACAAACTAATGAACAGAGTTATTCCTTATATATTAGTCTTATTTCCTACTTGATATTACAATAAGTACAAGTACAAAGGGTATGTTGGAAAACCCATCAGAGTTGCTTACTTTATGAATTGAAAAGATTGAGTAAAGGAGAAGGATTTAGATCTAATTGACTATTAAGTAACTTACCTGAATTCTTTTCTTTATTTTCATTGTGTTAAATTTTGAAATTATCGATCTCTAAAATTTCCAATAGATAGTTTTTACCTTTATCAATTTTAGTCTATTATTTCAGTTCAGAATGTTATATTGAAATTATAATGCGAGAGAATGATTTCAATTTTAGACATTACAATATAAGTGTTTTCCTTCCTGGAACATAAATCATGTTCCATAGTTGGACTGTAACGTTGTATATTTCTTGTAGCTATTGTAATATTAAACGCGAACTTAATATTATCATGAATTTTGTTAATGTAATTGTCCAAGAACATCCGTTATTCAAACACTTTATTTATTGGTTTAGATATGTCGACGATATCATTTGCTGTTTCACTGGCACAAATAGACAATTACATTCAATCATTAACAAAATTCACGTTAGAGATGAAAACAGAAAACTATTAAGAAAAAATTAACTGTTCATTAGTTTGTATCTATCTGATGAAGCCATAGTCATAGTTTTGTTAATATAGTGAAAATCCAAATAACTTTATAATTTCAAAACTTTACACAATGAAAATAATAGTTTCATTTCATTGAAAATATCAATTAGATATAAATGTAAGCAACTCATTTTTGTATTACTCTGACTCTATTATCGGGACCCGGCAAGATCTCTAAAATTCCCTCTGTCATGGATTAATATTGTTCTCCTTAACGAAAACCAATTGATCCACTTGAACATTAGGTTGTTGTTGCCACCATTTAGGTTTGTTTTGGAGTCTGTTAAGATATTCTATTGGCCATCTTTTCCAAAAGTCTTGTTCAATTTTTGAAATATGCTGATAGTAAGATAATCTATTGCCAGGTACATAATTAAGAGGTTTTTCTGGAAATGAGGCGGAAGACTCTCCGAATAAAAAATGCGATGGAGTTGAACAAGTCAAATCACAAGAATTGTTACTCATGGTATACAAGGGTCGTGAGTTCAGTATTGATTCTATCTCGTAGAGAATCGTTGTTAGACCTTGGAATGAAATTATTGATTAACCTATTACCCTTTTTAAATGGTATTCCAGTCTCCTGCCTAACCTAGCCTACTTAGAGGGTTAAATTTCCATTGAATTTCAATGTCAGATAACTTATTTGCAATTCAGTACGATTCTCGTTTTTTTTTTCGAAAAAAATTGTAAATATGAAGGTGATTAGCTACCCCTTTGAAATTTGCGACATTATCGTTATGAGTTTGAGTTGGTTTTCCTCGTCTTGAAATTAATCTTTTTAGACTCATCAAGGACGCTTTCGTTGTAAGGTCGGAAACAAACTCAATATGAATACTCTTAGTGCTCATGCATACGAAAATTGCAATGTAGGCTTTCGATATTCTTGGTTAGCGAAGGCGAGTTTTGTGACTTGAATCCAACCAGCAAGGTCTATTCCAACACTGAAAAATGGCCGTTTGGCGGTAATTCTCTCTGGAGGTAAATGACCCATCAATTGCTGAGATGCTACAGCCCAAAATCCATGACAGACTGTACATTTTTTTATGTTCCGCTCAATTTCACTCAACCCATTCAACAACCAGAATTTTTCGCGTAAATTGCAAAGAAGCATTTGAGGAGATGCATGTCTGAGTTTAATGGCAAAGGTTGAAGAGTTGAGGGTACTCACCGTTTCTGCAAACTAGAAAGAAACAGCGTCGCGATTGGTCAGATTGTACATCGTGTAGTTATCCGTCATATAATAAGCTGCACTGGCCACCGTGGCTGGCACAGTTTCACAGCCATGATGTCTACGCAAAAGGCGTAATGTTTCCCTAACTGCTTGTCTTGAGTTTGAGTGTCTGAGCCTATGTCTTGAGTGCGACGTGCCTCTGGTTGGTTTCCTCAGGTACATAGTTCTGCTAGTATCTCAGACACAGATGGCACTGATCTTTGCGAGAGTGGAGAATACTCACTCTCAACTGCAACTCAAATGTGTATCGACTGAGAGCTTGGATATAATTCTCTTGGACAGTTTTCCTTCTATATTCGAAAGAGCAGGCTTTTCGACTGAATATCGTTTTGCACGTAGACTACTCGTCGACTTTCTACAATAGTGAGACTTCATTTTTAGTATTTTCATTGAAGTGGACTTGGTTTGGATGAGAAAATGAAAGGGCGGAAATGTATCCCAATTTCTCGACTTTCTTTCGGCCATTGTCGTATGGACGAATTTTCCAAACTAAAAGTTGACAGAAACATGGTTTGGCATACTGGAATAAGGCTATCTCCAATTTTGTCAATTTTTGAGCAGAAACCATCAACCCAACAAAGATCTTCTTTTATCCCCAATACATGCTTTCCGAAAACGTAAGAGCCTTCTGGTCCCATCAGTTACCTCGTAGCACTTTCGGTTTTGCCATTTTCTGCACTTGCCAGTCCGATTACACCTTGGACCAAAGCGTCTGCCCTCCTTGGGAGCATCGTGAATCATCAAAGGAACTTTGGCTTTTGTTTCCTGCCTCCTGCAAATCCTGTCAACTTCTTTCACATCTTTGTCAGAACTTGACCGCCCTGTTTCATTATCAGGAATAACTGTGGATTGATCTGTCTTACATACCATAGTGAGGCCATTAGTAAGAGGTTCTGGTACGTGATTACGTAGCTTTTCTTTAGTGATCGATGTGGGCTCAATAACAATTAAATCATCAACGTTAAATGGGACATTCAAATCAGAGAGCGACAGTGTTACGTCTTCACAGTCAATGATGGTATCGATTAATGGAATTTCGAATTCATATTCTTCAAATAATAGAACAACAGCTGCTGCAAGAGTCTTCTCTGTTCCAGAAGCTACCATTTAAGTTGATTCTCTGAAGCGGAATTAGCTCTTAGGTGAGTGAAGTAGTTCTTCATGAACGTCGGTTGCATCAGTCTCTGGAATTTCTTCTTTCTGTAGAACTTCTATTTTCGTTCAGATACTCCATCATGCCTGAAACCTTGTATTCAAGAAAAAGTAGTAATGCAAAGGATATCATAGCGTATCTCCAAACCCAGGAGTTTTGTATTTTATATCATAGCACATCTCTACTCGACTCTTGCCATCAGCCTACTACAGCCGTATTTCTAGCTTTTTTCACAACGAAAAAACAAGGAAATTGTTGAATAATAGTTTATTGATCATTCCTCTCTGAACAGAAAATGATCGATCAATCAAACTACAATATAAAACAAAATTCGTCAGTTTCTGTATCAGTTCGGATGTACTAGCAACAAAGATTTCGACACCTGCATTCTTATTGGAAATTAAGAACAATTGAAAGTTTCAACAAATTTACTTGAATCTTTTCATTTAATATAATGGTATAAATATAATAGACAAAAGAAATTTTACCCTAGGTGAAATAATTCATATCGAAAAAACAGTGAAGACATATCAGAAAAGACCACATTTGTACAAATTTCATTTTGTTTCGACATTTTTTCCAATACTGAATTACCGTATTACATAATTTGACTTTCTCAGTAACTCTAGATCGAAAAATAGTCTTTCGATACATTTTACAGTTGAGATATCGACCGAAATTGACACTTGACGGATTTCGAAAAAGTTATTGTTTCCATATTCCGAAATTTTTTCCTTAATTTTACGATTGTAAAGTCGAATTTTTTTCCACGCCACTGAATTTCAATGAAAAAAGTGCCTATTCAAGTTATTTTTATGTAACTTTGCTAATAACCAACATAACTGCGAATAACTTTTTGAAAAATTTGGAATAATTTGAAAACTGAGAAAGGTACCGAAATATGGTTTGGACCTGTAAACTGGCCCTTGAAAAAGAGATCGGGGGAGAGTTGAAACATCAAAATTTTCATACTAAGTACAGTTTTTGAAAATTTCCAAAAGTAAAATTTTCTGGAACGGCTGAAGATATGGATAAATGGTCTTTTTTCGAGCTTCGAAATCGCTAAGCTCTAGTTTTTTGACATCGAATTTGGGTCACACTTAATAGAATGAGCTGAATTCGATGTCTCAGTTTTATTATAAGAAAAAGAAAAATCATAGAAATATCTGAAATGTTATTGAATATCATTCATTTAGAGCCTAATTTGTTTATTTTTCCTATTTGGAAATTGAAGTACTGAAGTCATGAACTGTTTTCCGGGAAAATTATATATATTTAAGGAATTAAATTTTCTGAATCACTTTTATAAAAATTGTAAGCGAAACATTTGTAATGTCAGAACTTGAACAAGTGACCTTTGGGAACAAGACTCATCTGTCAATAATTGACAGAATGATTTTTCTCATTTGTTTTCAAAGGTTACTTGTATAAATCATTATCAATGCGAATTTTAGATGATACTAATAGTATGTTTCTATTCAAGAATTGCTCCAGATTTCTTTCATAGGTTTTTTCCTGTCTTTTGTACCTTAAAATGATGAATGTGGTTTACTTTACAATATTTGAGAATTGAATGTCTGCGTTTCTGTTGAAGATAGCAACAAATCAATTTTCAATTAACTTCAATACTTTCCTCTTATCGAAAATGTTGTTCGTTACTACGTAGTTTCCTGAGCGTCCATTGTTTTTCGAAGAGTCGAGCATATCGTGAATGTGGTGTCTTTAAAAATAACTGCCAATAACAAAGCGTCGGATAATCGACGCGCACATAACTTATAAGAGTGGTCTAGATAAAACGTTGGACTTATTTTTTTATATCTTTATGGCAGCAATATTTCAGTGATTTAGTTCTCCTCTATTGTGCATTATTTTTTCATAAGATTGTATGAAATTTTCAGTTCGAAAGTTGCTCGTTATCTTCTCGAAATTTTATATGGACGTTTGTATGAAAAAAGTTACGAAAATTCTAAAAATTCTTTTGTATATTCGACTGATTGGGATAACTGTTACCTTCTTTCCTACTGAAAATTTATACTGAAATACTGTTTCTACTCGTGTAAATTTTTAATTATTCTAAGTTATTATTTAAAGATTTAAAGCTATATAATATATACACATATACATACATACCTAAACTTACGAAATTGATAATTTATGAGATCATTTGAAAAATCAATCAGAAAATAACTGAACGATTACTGGGGAATGTTAACAATTTTCGATTATATTGAATCATAGGCACTCTTAAATTGATGAGTTTGGAAAATTACTACTTATGTCCAATACTCTCTTTTTTAATCAATAATAATATAATAAGAATTTAAATATATAGTTAAATGTTCCGTTACTCCAGACTTTTAAAAATTTCCTGACTTGTGGTATTCCGTTAGAGAAACGCCTCGCTGAAGACGTGGCTTGATTCGAGTTTGCATTACATTCAAAATCAGCTTTTCATTATTCATGCGTCCCTATTGGGAAAGTCCTGTTTACTTTGAGACAGACTGTAGTTTTTTGTACTATTTCTTCGTTTTTCGCAAGTATTCTACAGAATAACTATATTGACCCCATATTGTAGTTCACTATAGGGGAAGTTTTTTTTTCACGTAGTGTACCTATTCAATGCCTTTAAAAATCATTTAACCCTGTGTTTAAATATTTACAATAGGGTCAAAAATAGAAAAGATTGCGATCGGCGTTTTTAGGAAATTCTTTCATTTCGAAATTGTCAACATATACTCAAGAATCTTCTTTCATTAAGGTGGTTTCTATACCTTTCAATAAACTTATAAATAATCAATTTCGAAAGTTGGGGCCAGTCTGTATATAGGAAAGAGAGAATTATGTACTTTTAAGGGATGCCCAAATAGACTGCAAGCCTAGTCGTACTTCTGTGGTGTTACTGCAATACTTCAAGGATGAGTGGTGTGTTTTTTTTTGTTGCGAACTTCATTCCAATGCAATTTTCGATATTTTGAACGTTCATGCCAAGTGACGACAAGTAATAGTAATTAGAAAACACTTTTTTTTCGAGTTGAACAGTATTATTCAAAATATCTTTTCCTTACAAACATTCAACACCTAAAAGAACTAAAATCAAATCAATATATAATATGATGTTTGTTGATTTCAGAATTATATCTGAATTTTAGTTTAGTTTTATTATTGAAGAGTTTTCTAATTGATTAAATACTTGTTGTAATGAAGATTAAACATTCAACAATGTTCTATAAAATATTGTCAACTGTTGGTGCAAGATTTTCACTTTGATATTAAAAATACTTCCACTAGTGGACAATGTAGAATGAAGATTCTTTTTGATATTTGATATTGAATTCGCTAAGCACTAAAAAGTGCCAAGTCTGGAAGTATATAAGTCAAAGATTTGCTCATTGTATCTTATTTTGATGTTTCATGTTCAAGCAACTGTAATAGTTCATTAGAACTTCATTCATAATTTCTTTATCAACTGACTTGATTCGCAATGACTCTCTCTTTGAAAGCCATTTCCTCCTATAGTCTTTTACATCAAATAAATTCCCAACAAATATCATAACACATTTCTTTTAAATCTTCATAAGACACAATAAATGAAGTGTACTTCATTTTTTTCATCAACTGTCTTGACAATATGTGGACAGATTCTCGTTCAGCTTGACTGGGCAATGACATTTCCACAACTGGCGTGACAATTGTCTCCTCAGATGGTATCATAAAAACAAGTTTGATATTTCGATATAGTAAGACCAATCCCGAATGAATTCAGTATATGAAATAATGTTGAGAAAGTTATCAATATCCTAAAATGTACATGCCTCGTTAGAAAAATTTTTGTCATGTAATATTGGAATGCCACTCACGTAATTTGTATTTAAAATACTTACAATAATGAAAATCTTACATCAATTATTGAATATTTTGCTATAAAATGTAATCATACAAATCTACGGAATTGATTGTTGAATATCATATCAGAAATATTTAGTTCAAAAATCGAATTAATCATATATGCCCTTGAAATTTTTGTTTCTTTATATTATTTTACCTTATTTTAGGTTATACTCTTATTTTCCAGTCAATTAGGTTTCATTGATAAGTCAAAAATGTGTGGAGTACCAATTTTTCAGTGTATAACGTTGAACAAACAGAATTCTCATATTCAACCATCTTTTCTTGAGATACTTCCTTTATTGAAGAATAGATCTCAAATATGTTGTGAATTTACACATCATGAATTCCTGAAATTCTGTTGTATAGAAAAGTATTAAATATATATGATGTAAATGCTTATATTTAAGAAATTTATAGTTATGTATAAAACTTAGATTATAGATATTTATTTTTATTTTGAAGTCTTTGCATCTTTGGCTAGCTTTAATGTTTTTCGTTAAGTTTTCAATAAATTCTTTGGTAATTACCATATGATGAAAATCTTCCATTTTGAGCCTATTTGACAACATCATCTGTTGGGGAATTGAATATATATTTAGTGGAAATTACACAAGGTCGTTCCAGTAATAGAAATGTTATTCTTTGTGTTCAGATACATGTTGCTCAAGGTTGGATATTTAAAAGAGACTATACTCTTTCATGTCCCAGGTGAAAAGTGATAACTTCATACAATTATAGGAGTTGGTCTCAATATTGGAAAATTGTCAATATTTAGGGTCTTATAAAAATCACAAAATAGAAAATATAATAACACTGCCTGTTTAGACCAATTTACAACTTCAATTCGGATACAAGTTGTTTCTAACAAAATCATTGAATATGCTGTTACTCAAACTAGTAGAGAATGTGTAAATTTTCCTTTCCAACAAAATGCATGGAGGCTAAGTCGAAACTAAAGAAAATCTGTAAGCTTTGTGTAATTTCCCCCAGATTGAACATTTCATATTTCATAGGGTATTTGTAACTCAATTTTGTAACGTTTTATAGAAAATGGAAAATCAAATAAGAATTTAATGATACTGCAGACTATTTTTGATAAAATCCAAACATCAAATTGTAAATTTAGCTAGCCAGTTCATTGAATTGAGAACTACTGAAGTTCTAGGATGAAGAGGATATTCTAAATTTTATCATTTTATATAAAATTAATAAAATACAAATGAATTGTTGTTAGTAAAGCCAAATTGTTACTAATATTGCAATAATGATATTGACAGCAATTGTTATTTAATATCACGGATATTTAAGGTTTATTAGCTGAATTTTATGATAATTGATGTTATGGAACTCTAAGTTTCGTGGACTTGAAAAGTCTTAAAGAAGCATGACATACCTAAACAATATAATTGGTATTATTACATTATAGTATATTATCATAGGGAATATGTTCTTGTCCGTGACTTCTGTGAATTTTATTTTATTGTAATTTGGTAGTTGAAATTCCATGCAATGTGAAGAATTCAATTCTGTATTCTGTATTTATCAATAAAATTTGCTATAATAATAGTTTTTGTTTTATTTCAAATAGCATAAACACTTTTCATTGAATCGAAAACATCAAGTGGATTATAATTATTATAAACTACATGTATACTCTTCTTAACCTTTAACTGTGGACATTATAGACCTCATAGACCACTATCTTTACGGGCTGGTTTCTATCTTGATGGGTAAGTATTCTATAATTTTTTGTTTTTATCTCTTCTTCTTGCCAGGCGCCTTTATGGGCAGCACTCAGGCCGTTTGGCCCATTGTGCTTGCCGTGTGTTGTTGATTTGCTATTTGTCTTGCAAAAACTTCCTGATGAAGCTTGCAAGACTTATGTAGGGGGCCTCCTGGATCATCCGGGCGCTGGGTGTTTCAGTGCCCAAGGTGTCCAGCCTGGTTTCTTTATGGGCGGGACATAAGTATGTGTTCCGTTGTTTCGTCATTTTCTAGACAACCACGACATTGTGTAGGTAGAATCCCAACAGATTTTTTTTCGAGGGACAGTAGTTCATGTACCCTCTTCTTTGATTGCGGCCCTTTTATGAGCCTTTTTGACTGCCTCAGTCCCGAGATGCCTGCCCAGTAGTTTGGGCCTCAGTGCTGGTCCAGTTTTGAAAGAAAGAGAGCACATAGGTCCATGGGATGGTCAGAATTGGTTCTGGTCCCATCGGCCTGACAGCTGTTGCTTTTTTAGCGAAGCTGTCTGCTATCTCGTTTCCTTCGATGCCCTGATGGGCTGGGCACCGAATCAGAGTGATTCTGTTTGTAGCACTGAGTTGTGGAAGTGCTGTTCTGCATTCGTCAACCAGCTTGGATGTAACCTTCATATCTTTAAGATATCTAAGGGTGTTTTGGCTATTTGTTTATTTCTACATTAGGGACAAAAGCAGGTAAAACCCAAAATATGTCCACAGAACAATTTTAAGGAAATATCTGATAAAACTGAACGAGCTAAGTATACTAAGCAAAAAAAATATATATATATATATATATATATATATATATATATATATATATATATATATATATATATATATATATATATATATATATATATATATATATATATATATATATATATATATATATATATATATATATATATATATATATATATATATATATATATATATATATATATATATATAGCGATTTCATATGGAAGTGAAATATTTTCGAAGTGATACCATTTCCGGTTATACCGGAAGTGAGTCATCACTTTGTTATTTCAAATGGCAATCTACCTTTTTTATTATACATCTAGAACCGACATTTGAACAAGGCATAAAATACCCAAGTTGTTGGCACTTATCTGTCAAAAGTTTTGACAGATTTAATCATTTTTATTATAAACTCGATTTTTGAGGAACATTTAAAAAAATTGTAGCTCGTAGATCATTTTTTGCTTGGGTGGATAGAAGAAGGATCAAGGAATTTTTTAGGCAGTCTACACATGTCAATTGCGTTGTTTTGTATGATTTTTTCAATTTGGCCTTTTTCAAACAGCATTTACTCAATTTTTTCAAATGGCACATGCCAATTTTTATATCGCCATCAGATGAAGCGTCAAATTTCAGATGGAATTGTATAAGCATGTACTATACCCATCTCTTATAGTTCCGAAATAATTTGGGAATATATTGAATATTGATGCTTTCACAAGAACTAACAGAGAATGCTTTGAAATATTTGAATCAAGTAGCTGAACTGGCTACGCTCACCTGACAGGTGCCTAAAATTAATGTACTTGTCACTTCATTCATTCGAATTTGTTACTTCAACAAGTATTGTTGGTAATTTGAAGTGAAAATTTTTGAAAAACACCAGATTGATAATAAATGGCTGATTATTCAAACGAGGATATGTTTAATCTCTTTTTAATTCATGGCGAATGTCAAAAAGTGTTGTATAGAACTTGCAGGCAATTCAATAACCAATTTCCAAATTTGGCGCCTATGAGTGAAACAAAATTTCGAAAGATTAGAAGCAATTTTCTGCAATTTGAAGAAGCAAAATACATAGAAACTAGAAGCAAATCAATTCTCGAGGACGACGACAATCAAATTAATACGCTAGCTTATTTTCGAGCCAATCCACATGCGTCCATTAAGTCAGCATCAATGGCTATTGGATTGAGTTATACTTCCATTCAAAGGATCCTTAAGAAACATAACATCCGACTACAAAAATTGAAACCAACTGACCTTCCCAAGTGGCTAAATTTCTGTAAAAATTTATTAATTCGGCTTCAAGAAGATGAGACAATTCTGCCCCAATTCTTGTCCCAAACCCCCTTTCTTTCACCCTTGTCTTCGTTTGGAAATCATGGAATGCAGGAGAGAATGAAGCGACTAAGCAGAAAAATCTTTGGTACTATTTATGTACACACGACACTAACACAACCTAAACAGACAAGCTATTGCTAGTGCAATAGCGACAGGGAAACGATTTTTTTCCTCAGGTTTTTTCACTCGTTTATTGAATCATATGCAAGATAGTATGGTTCCCCTGTTACATTTCTTGAGCTCACACTTGTGTTTTTTTCTGACACACATCAAAATTATAGATAAAAGCATTTATTGTAAATACAATTATTCAAATTTTGTAAATCCTCTCTTTTCAAAAGAATATATATATATATATATATATATATATATATATATATATATATATATATATATATATATATATATATATATATATATATATATATATATATAATTTCAATATCATCAAGTAGTAAGCAATAAAACATATTTCAAAGTGGTTGAATTCTATTAAAAGAATCGGCTAAGATATAAAACAGTAACTACATAGTACAGAAAATAATTTAAAGAAATACATTTTTCATGAATACAGTGAAAGCAAGGCACAAGTTCGATGAAATAATGATTAAAATGCAATAATAGCACAAATGATATAAATAAAAGTCGTACCTGAAGAGATATGATTTCGATGACATTTATAATAGACCGAGATATTTCTCAAGCCCCAAATATTTGCTTATCTTAAAATACATTGTCGAAAATGTTATTTTCAGATTTTAGAAGTGGGACCTTTAAAAATAATTCTACATGATCGAAAGTACATGAATTCTTATAACTTTATACAATTGAGTGTCTACCTTCAAAACTTGTATATAGTTTATAATTATTTTATAATAGCACCTTGATTGATGACATGATTTATTAAAAATACAGAGGTCAAAACGATTTATAGGTTCCTACCTAAAATTTACATAGTTTAAAGTCACAGTGGGACTAGATTTTTCAATGAATATCATTCAATTCAATGTGATTCTTAAATGGATTAAAGAACTTTTCTAGTTGACATTACCAATGTGTTTCTTTTTTTAATTCTGAAACATCACATAAGTATTTTCAGGTAAATTTAGTATAGTTCTGAATTGAACAATATTTCCATTCAAACTGGTTAATAGAAAATATTAATGTTGAAGCATCACTAATGAACTAAAACAATTTACAATTTCACAACAAATATTTGAAGAAAAACTGAACAATTATTGCAATCACAACAATGTAGTTAATAATACTTAACAATTTATTTTCTTTAATATATATTTAAGTGATTCTACTTAATATACAATAACTACATTTCCCATTAGATGCATCATTGATAATTTGGTAAACAATGCATCTGTGAGAATTTGAAAATGGTCAGGATCGGGGCACTAAGCAAGAAGTCAAGGAAATAAATCTGAATATAAAATGACCTTAAATCCTAAACATTAAATAATTTACAATTGTGTGAATTAAAAACAAATTAATAGATGATATGAAGACAGTAAACGTTCTCCTATTAAAAATATAGTTTTTAAATTTTCACATAGTTAAGCTAAAAACAATCACTGTATATTAATGAAAATCTTTGGAGTGAAGCAAAATATATCGAAATAATCTCGAAATGGAGAAGAATGTATCACAGGGTGTCTATGTAGTGCGTTATCGATCCATAACTTTTCCTGTTAATTATTGAAAGAGTATAAGTTCAATAGTGAATTTAAAAAACAAGAAAAGTAGTGGAATAAATGAAATATCTTCTGAGGTGTTGAAGGCTGATATTGACTCCATAGTAGCACCCATAACATATATGGCGAGTATGATTCTGAGTAAGGTGATATTTCCAACAGTAATGAAAACTGCAGTTATAATAAATAAAGGGGGAGATAAGAACAAAAGTTTTAATTATAGACCTATTTCGCTGGGTTCATTCTTGGCCAAAATTATTGAAGGTGTAATGAAAAATAGGTTATCTTTATATTTGAAGAAAATGAACATTCTGTCCGATATGCATTATGGATTTAGGGCCACATTGTGTTTCTGGAAGGTATCCTTCAGCGAGCGGCAGCAGGAACAACTGACATGATCTTCAGTGCGAGACAGATTCAGGAAAAGGCCAGAGAGCAAAGGTTTCCTGTTAACATGGCTTTTATAGATCTTATCAAGGCCTTCGACTCCGTCAATCGAGAGGCACTATAGAAGATCTTGGCGCTGGCTGGCTGTCCCCAAAAATTTATTCAGGTGCTTCAACTGCTGCATAACAACATGAGCGCGACCGTCCTCGGCTATGATGGTCCTGGAGAATCATTCAATATCAAAACAGGAGTGAAGCAGGGATGCGTCATTGCTCCCACCCTGTTTTCTATTTTCGTAACAGCAGTGCTACACCTGGTGGTTGGAAAGCTATCTTCTAGCGTGGAGATAGTATACAGAACCGACGGCGGTCTGTTCAATCTGAACCGAATGCGGGCCAAAACCAAAATAATGATATGATATGGATGCCGTCATCCAACCATCCATTTCAATCAACGGTGAAACTTTGAACAACACGAATCACTTCCCGTACCTTGGCAGCCTCCTATCGTCTAATGCAACGCTTGAATTCGGAATCCAACATCATCTAGGATGCCCTAGCCGATTGAGGCGAAGGATATTTGAGAACCATGATAAAGGTTTACCTTGCCGTAGTATTGCAAACGCTCACATATGGATGCGAATTCTAGACTACCTATAGAAGACACCTGAAAATATTGGAAAAATACCATCAGCGCTGCCTACAGAAAAATCTAAGCTTCAAATGACAAGACCGTCGCACCAACATCAGTATCCTGGACGAGGCAGAAACCAACAGCATTGAGGCAATGATAATGAAACACCAACTCCGATGGTCTGGTCACGTCGCTCGCATGCCAAATGAAAGACCGCCGAAACAAATCATGTACTCCCAGCTCAAAAATGGCCAACGAGCACAAGGAGGACAGCTTAAACGATACAAGGATGTCCTCAAACGTAATTTGAAAAGCTGTGGAATTAACGATCTCCACTGGGAGGTATCTGCCCCAGACCGCTTCGAACGCATTACACTGAGATGCGACGACAAAGAAAAGAGCGAGCAGATACAAGAGCAGATAATAACCAGCTGCCAGGGGTATCAATCAGCTTGTATGTGACCAGTGCGGTAGGGTCTGTGGCTCTCGAATTGGACTCTTTAGCCATGCCAGAGTACACAACGCGCAGCACTAGGAAAAATAAGTTGGAGGACATTCATACTCGAACTCGAGTGAACGCCGATGATGATGATGGATTTAGGGAGAAGTCCACGCAGGATGCTATCGCTACACTAACTGAAAACATCTACAGAGCTTTTAATGACAGTAAAGTGTCATTGTGTATTTTTAGACTTAACAAAAGCATCTTTATACATTTAGTCGACGTTTCGGCACAATATTTTGCCTTCTTCAGGACTAACGTATATACAGATCCTGAATAGTCCTGAAGAAGGCCAAATATTGTGCCGATACGTCTTAATGGCTTAATTCCACCAATTCGAAATAACTTATAAAAAAAATAACCAACTAATCATTACCTAGTTAAGTATTTGATACGGTGGAGCATGGCATTCTGCTGGAGTTGTTGGAGGAGATGGGAGTTGGTGGTATCGGGCTGGAATTGTTGAAGAGCTACCTCACTAATAGAAAACAACTAGTTAGAATAGATGGAAATGTATACAGTGATTCACGCACGGTTGAATGCGGGGTTCCACAGGAAACCGTTTTAGGGCTAATATTGTTTACGATGTATTTGAACAAATTGCTATTTTTACAAACTAAAGGTCGTATAATAAGCTTTGCGAAGGACACTGCACTGTTTTATTCTGGAGATGATTGGCAAGATTTGAGGAAAACCGCAGAAAATGATTTTGTATACATGAAAAACTGGTTTTACGAACACCTTTTGAGCATTAATTTCACCAAGACCGTGTACGTTCCCTTCCAGAGAAGCCCCTTTATTACTGAGGGATGGTGATGTATCGTTTGAGAATCCTTGTTTTAACCATGTCAAGTATTTGGGGGCACCTACAGTGGGATGCTCATATAAAAAAGCTCGTATTAAAACTCAGAGGTCTCGTCTCTAAATTTAAGATTTTATCTAACATAATCGACAAAATCATATGAAAATGGTGTGAGTCGCAGTTGCGTTATGGTATTGTTGCATGGGGTGGCGCTTATAGTAATATACTCGATAAGCTGGTTTGACAACAGAAATGGCTCTTCAAAATTGTTCGCAAAAAAGATATTACATTCCCAACAAATTCATTGTCAAAAATATCAGGAGTATGGGATGTGAAACAACTATTTTGTTTTGCGATATTTAAACATCTTCACAATAATCTTCAGAAACAAATACATGTGCAACAAGGTATGGGTACAAGATATAGTGAGTACTCCCTAGAGGTTCCAAAAGTTCACAAGATCATAAATCAGCGAAGCCACTTCTTCCTTTGCCCCAGCATTTTCAACAGACTTCCATTGGAAGTAAAATCAAATCAAATGAGCAACAGAAATAATACAGTCAAAACCGATTATAACGACATCGTTTACAACGACCGATCGGTTATTACGACCAGATTGTAAGGTCCCGGCCGAATCTTTAGTAAACTATTCAGTAAACATACCGCCTATAACAACATCGGATATAGCGACATATCGCTTATAACGACGAAACTTTATTGATATTCATCGATTATAACGACCAACCGCATTTAGTCCCACCAAAACAGAACAATAAGAACGATTTTAGATCTTATTACTAAGCATTGAAGTAATATTTAGGCGTATTATTACCTACGCTTTTCCTCCCACCACATTCGTACCTCTTCCCGGCCATTTGACCTTGCATATTTATTGTTTAGTGCGCTAACTGCCTGCGTGAGTGACAGCTTGATTTATAAGTTTTGCCTTTGATAAGACTGTGTATTTATGCTTTAGCATGTCGCAAAAAAAAGGAAAGTGTTTACTATTGAAGAAAAACCTCATATCATATGGAGATTAGAAAATAGCGAGTCAAATAGTGAATTGCAAAGGAGTGTGGAGTTTCACATTCTACAATATGTACCATTGGGAAGAATAGAGATAAAATAAAAGTTCTTTTCGACAACAATTGTTTAAAACTTAAACAAGTCAACATAAAGTTATCGAAGATGCTTTAACATGATTTAAATATCAGGGGGCAAACAAAATCCCAATTCTGCAACAAAAAGCCAACGGCTTTGCTCGTATAATGGGTAAGGAAAATTTTGAGTGTTTGTCTTGGGTACAACGTTTTCGTGGTCGTTATAATATTGTGGCAGGAAAAGTTTGCAGTGAATCGGCTGGCGTTCCTGAAGGAGTGAGTGAAGAGTGACTTTCTCATAAGTGACCTGCGCTGTGCGAAGGATACACACCAGAGGAAATCTTCAATGCTGATGAAACCGGATTGTTCTACAATTTAACTCCTGACAAAACACTTAAATTCAAAGGCGAGGAATGCAAGGGCGAAAAGTTGTCCAAAACAAGAATTACAATATTGTTTGCGGCAAAAAAGACTGGTTCATTGCCTGATAACTCGAGGAGTATGAAAACCACACTAGGTCATGGATGACTTCGCAAATTTTTGAAAATAGCTGCGTAGTTGGGATGCAGAATTGAAGTCTGGAGGACAAACATTCTTCTCCTAGTAGACAACTGTCCCGCTCACCCTGTAGTCTCCAATCTGAAATGTATTAAGCTTGTGTTTTTACCGCCCAATGCCACCTCTGTTTTACAGCCCATGGACTAAGGTGTGATAAAAGCTTTAAAAACACAATACAGAAAACTTCAAGTGCTACAAATAATACAGAATATTGAAAACGAGAAAGATACAAAAAGTCTTTGTGTTTTGGATGCAATTCTAATGATATCGGAAGCTTGAGAAAAGGTCACACAGACTACTATAGCCAACTGCTTTCGCCATGCAGGTTTCAAAGATCTCTCTCCATGACAAGCGGAGGACGACGATGATATTCCGCTAGCAGGAATGATACGATCTCCCACAGATGAAGAAGACCACTCACTCAATTGGTTACTCAGTTGCAAAGATCTGCTGGTACAGAACAAAGGATTGAGATAGAGGAATTTATTGGAATAGATGACAGTGGAAGAAATTCTTGCAGAAGCTGAAAGTAACAATCGTAAAACTGACGAAGAAAACGAAGACCAGCATGTCCCTGAAGAACAGTTTTGACCAACAACAATTTCCGAGGCTCTTAGCGTTATTACAGTTTTGCAAAAATTTGTTGCCAACCAGTTTAATACTGATGATACTCATAACTTGAGTAGTATGAAACGTAAAATGCAAAACATATTTGAAAGTGGGCTTAAAAAAAACAGACTAAAATGACTGATTACTTTAAAAACTAGTGTATATCTTAAAGTGCAGCTAAGTACATCTTGTATCTCTATTTTTTTTTTTGATATTTCATGTGAAAACAATATTTTATTCTATATTAGATATATATGTACTGATGATAATTTAACTACATACTTATGCTATGTATTGCTTATAAGAACTATCGGATATAACGTCGGAAACTATACGGTCCTTTCAATGACGCTATATCCGGTTTTGACAGTATTTTTAACGAAGATGTTTCGATCACGCCAGTTGATCTTCAATCGAAAAAGAAAAGGTTTTTTTACTGGCCGCAACTTTTAATTGAAATAAAATACAAATGAATACTTTCAATATCCTTGAAATTGGCTTCAGTCAACAGATTATTTCATGTCAATAATGTTTGAATATAATTTCGGGCATAGTATGGAATTCCAATTTTATACTTCGCAAAAAGCATGTTGTATTTTGATTATAATGGATCTTGATGTTGGCTTCAAACTGGTAAATTGTCTAGTTCATCGGCGTGAATATGCGACCTTACATGCCCTAAGGAAAATAATGCAATAGCGTCAAATCGTGCGAACGAAATAGCCAGTCATAGACCCATTTCATGAAATTATTCGTTCGCCAAACGTTTCTTTCAGTATATTAATAAAATCGCACGCTATGTGGTGTGTGACGCCGTCCTGCTGAAATCGAAAGTCTACAACATTGCTATCGTCCAATTGATCCATGAAAAAGTTAGTTTTCGTGTCTCTTCACCGCTTACCGTTGACAATATCGCACTGAACACCATTATTTTTAGCAACATCTAGGCCATGGAGTCACCGGTGTATGAAGTCTCCCAAACGGTGACTTTCTGGTTGTATCGGTGTTTCGACCACAGCTTGTGGATCATCAGATCTCCATTTGCGGCAGTTCAGTTCATTGACAAAGCCAATCGACCAAATGTATGCTTTCTCGTTGAACAAAATTTCTAAATGAAATTGTGGATCATTTACGAGTCAACGTCCTTGTTCGTGCCCAACGAAATGCGTTGAAAAACTTGATAATCAAAGGAATCTTATATTTCGAAAGTTTTTGGAGCTTGGTTCATTCGATATTCAAAATGCATATTTGTTTGCTTGTATGCAAATTATAAGCAAAAAAAGGCGCTATCCGAAGAAAACGAAGAAGGAAACCTCAAGTAGGAAATTCACTGTTAATTATTTTGTAACTACGAAGCTATTAAAATATGCAAATCCGAATACATGAAATTGCATGGGCTTCAAAAGTCGAGAAGAAGGATAACTAACATTGTTTCTCAAATAGCTTCAGGTTTGCCTGTATTGAAAACACCATAACAAGCCTAACAAAATAAGTAATGAAGCCATTGCATCGGTTAAGGAGTACATCAACATGATTCCTAAATTGAAAGCCACTATAGCAGGGCGAACAATTTAGGAAAAACCTATTCATTAAGCAAGAAGTCAAGGAAATAAATCTGAATATAAAATAACCTTGAATCCTAAAGATCAAATAATCTACCATTAAGTAAATTAAAAACAAATGAATAGACGATATGAGACAGTAAACGTTCTCCTGTAATTTGTTTTCGAATATTTGAATTTGGAAGGCTTTTACTTGGTAAAATTCCATTATCAATAATAAAAACAAGTAATGTGTTTTAGGAATTTTACTTAAAATTGTGATTCGTAACACGTACAGAAAATAAGAATGAGAATATAAATACAAATGTTCTTGAGTAATTAAAAGTTTATTGGGTTGCTTCTTCTTAAGTGGTTATTTATGACAGGTATATCCAATAAAATTAAGGAATAGATTGCTCCCCGAAGAGATTCAATAGAGGTGAAGGGCTTAAATCGACTTGTTCATTGATGAGTCTACCTGAGTGTTTGTGTTTGTTGATTTCTAAAGTTACCCAAAGATCTACCTTCCAATATTTATTTTCTGTATGCAAAATTTCAAACTGTGGGTCGAAAGAGTGACTATTTTCTAGGAGATGATTCGCATAATTTGGATATGATTTTTTATTTGAAAAACTGCGTTTATGTTCCCATATTCTAATATTGAAATTTCTGTGTTCTACCAATGTAGTGATGTGATTATGGGCAATCCGTTAAGTCCTTTCTTAACAGAAATATTCATGAATAAATTAGGAAATTAATTCATAATCATCCACTTAGTAAATATTGTTTATACAGGTATCGCTATGTAGACGATATCATTATATGCTTCACAGGAACAGATAGACAGTTAAAAATTTCGAAAATCATATAAATTCATTACATCCAAAAATTTGATTCAAACCGAAATAGAAAGCAATAATTCAATAAATTTCTTTGATTCAAGAATTTTGCTAGTTTACCTGATGGTGTGTTTATATGACACTACAGGTCTTGCAGATTTTTCTTCCTTATGTAGTTTAATCAATCCGTACATTTTTGGAGCTTGAACATTCATTGGAATCAGTTTTCTTTTCTCCCAAACTTATCTCTTCTTTGATTTCTTTTGTGTAAAGTTAGGCTGGATCTTTTAAAATACATTGCCACATCAGCTTCACTTCTGAATTAGAAAATAATAACTCAATTAATTTCCTCGACTTAACCATTACAAATTCAAATAACCAACTCACTTATAAAATTTACAGAAAGGAAACATTCACAGACGCATCGATTCCAATGGACTCGTTCAGTCATTTAAGCCACAAACTAGCTGCATGTAACTCCATGATTCATAGAGCTTACTCTGTGCCCCTTTCGAAGGAAAATTTTCAAACTGAACTTAATATCATCAGAAAAATTGCCTCAAATAATAACATACCACAACATTTTCTAAATACAATCATTAAACGTAAAGAACAACGTATTACCTCCCAATTACTATATACCATTGTAGAAACCCCAGAAAAAAGATACACTAGTCTCAGATACACCGGCGAACTCTCTCAACTAGAGCATAATGGATCCCCACTTCTTAATATTTAGGATAAATTTCATTCTGTACTTGTACTTGCCTACTAGTGTATTATATTGTTATTCCCTTGAAAATACCCGTAGGGTCGAAACCGGTCGTGATTATTGAATAATTGTGGAAAAGTGACAAAAGTGTCTCATTTCGTTTTACTTTAAAAATGAATTTCCATAAAATAAATAAATCATCAGTACCATCAAATAGAACAGTGTTTCATCAAAGTGATTGGTGAAAATTTTTCTTTATTAATTGGTTTAGTTTATTTACCACCTTTGTCACCTGCTGCTTGCTGATTATGTCATGTATTTTGGATCAGTACAGGTAGCTCTACAAAATGATTGTGGATTAACTTCTATTGAAAATCTAATCTTATTGGGTGATTTTAATATTCTTGGTTGAGAGCTGATTATGACTAGTATGGGTTTGGGTCATCATGAATCTATGGTCTCTTTCAATTGAATAACCATAAAATGATAAAGGTAAAGTATTGGATTTAGTTCTTACTAATCAATATAATATATATATATATATATATATATATATATATATATATATATATATATATATATATATATATATATATATATATATATATATATATATATATATATATATATATATATATATATATATGATTCGTAGAGTTTCACGGCGGAGGGTACATTGTATTGTTTATCCGGGAGTACAGACGATTTAGATCTGTTGAAATATATATATATATATATATATATATATATATATATATATATATATATATATATATATATATATATTCATGATCTAAAGGCAGCAAAAGACAAGATCGGGCTGTAGAAAGCGAAGAAGAAAGAAGAGCCTATCAATAAGAAATCTTTGAAATCAGAAAACATGAGAAAGGGAAAAGTAGTAAAGAAGGCTAATCAAAAAAAAGCAGAAACAAAAACGAAACTTCAAAAAACTACTGGAAAAAATATTGTTATAACTGACAACAACGAGGAAATAAAATCAGCATCTGAAAGGAAATAAGAGTGGTAATAATTTCTGACGAAATAGTACATCACAGTACTGTCAAAAGTCTCGAAAAGCACTCACATGGTCGCAATTTGTTCTGGTGTTACAATGAATCAGCTGATAACCTAGACTCAAATGACCAGAAGATAATCACTGGACTCTGTTCCACTTGTGCGTGACGTATTAACTTAGTACACAGACATAAAATGCATGCATTATATTAAACAGTATCATAAAATCTGTTAAACAGGAAAAAACCAATCACCGAAGAACTGCAGATCAATGTAATAAAACCAGAAGAGTGGGTGAAATATTTCCAGAACTTATACCTGGGAGATAATGATAACGGTAACAACGAGGAACGTGAAATCGAACAACAAAACACACTTTACGAAGAAACAGAAAATGACATTATCAGCCTAGAAGAAGTACAACAAGTAATCCATAAATTAAAAAATAGAAAATCACCCGGTCCGGACAACATAAATAACGAACTAATTAAATATGGGGGAGCAGAAATAACAAAACTATTCCAAAAAATTGAAAACAACAAGGAGATACCAGAAGAATGGAGAGAGAGCATAACAATACCCATATACAAAAAAGGCGTGAAGACAAACCCCGCAAATTATAGAGGCATCACTCCTTAACTCTGCATCGAAACTACTCACTAAAATTCTATCGCAAAAGATATATGACAAAGTAGGTGTGTCTGAAGAACAACAGGGATTCCGACCAAATAGATCAACAACGGATGCAATTTTTATATTGCGGCAACTGGTGGAGAAGTCCATAGAGTTTGACAAACCGATGTTTATATGTTTTATAGACTTGGAAAAGGCATTCGACAGAATTCGAATGAACGATGTGATCACTATCCTTAGAAATAAAAACTTAAGCAATAAATACATAAACATAATCAAAGAACTAAATAACTCTAATAAGACGAAAGTAAAAACTACACAGGGACTTACAAGCGAGATCAAAATTAACGCAGGCATTAGACAAGGTGACAGCCTCAGCCCATGTCTATTTAATTTAATCATGGATGAAATAATAGCAGGTGTTAACCAAATGAACCAAGGCTATAGGATGGGTAACAAAACTATGAGAATACTGTGCTACGCAGATGATGCTTTACTAATAACCGAGAATGAGGACGACCTACAACGCCTACTACAAAAGTTCAAAGTAACAGCAGAAAAATATAACATGGTAATATCAACACAGAAAACCCAATCGATGGTAATAGCGAAAGATCCAATTAGATGCAAACTAGTAGTGAACGACCATATAATAGAGCAAGTTTCACACTTTAAACACCTAGGAGTAGAAGTATCGAGCGATAGGCAACTATTACAAGAAGCAAAACAGCAGGCAATGAAAGCATCGAGAATATCTGGCTTCCTGAGAGATGTAATCTGGCGGAATAAGTACATAAGCACAGAAAGCAATGTCCGAATCTATAAAACCTGTGTGAGACCCGTGATGACGTATGCGGTTGAGACAAGAGCTGAGACAACAAAAACAAAACAACTAATGAGGACAACAGAGATGAGAACACTAAGATCTATAAGAGGTATTACACGCAGAGATAGAATAAGGAATGAGGATACGCTAAGGGAGCTAGGTGTCCAGGATGTGGTGAGGTGGACAAGAGCACGTCGACGCCTATGGAGAGATCACGTACACAGAATGGGCCCCGAACGTATGGCCAAGTGGGCAAAAACACAAAAACCCAACACTAGAAGACCCATAGGAAGGCCGAAAAAGCGATGGCATGAGTGCTGGAGCTCCGGTTCGCAGCTGGGGCTGTAACAGAAAAACAGGACATCGTCCTATTTAAAGAAGAAGAAGAAGAAGATAAAATCTGTTGTTGAAATGGATGTTTTCGTAATGGATCCTTTATATTTTTTAATGGTTTTTCCGATAAGTATGGAGAGCCAGGATATTGGAATAGTGTGGGCCATAGAAAAGGAGGAGGTAATCAGAATGCTATTTCAATAGATTTTTGTTTCATTCATACAGATGATAAAGGTCTTTTATCTTTTGATACAGATGTAGCTGGGGATTGTTTGAGAAAGTCAGAAGTTCAGGAAGAATGTACAACGTTGAAAAAGAAAATGAATGTGGAAGTGTGTATGCTAAGTTCGAAAGGGATGATATACCATTTATAAAGAATAATAGAATATTCAAGCTGCCATTAATGAAATATATGCAGTGGAGTAAAAGAAATACAAAAAGTTTGCGGTCCTTGCCAAGAGAAGAAATTCCAAAATTAAGTAGCTATAGTTATTAAGATTTTGCCTTATCTATCTTGTATTGTTATTCATTTTTTAACAGGGACAAAATAGAAGTGATATTTCTTAAAATGGTCTCTTGTCAAGTTTTTTTCGAGCCAACTTTAGACAATATTATCTTCGGAAAGTTCGTCCTTATAATTTCCAAGAGTGACAATAAATAAGTAAACGAATAACAATAACTGGTCGAAATGTGTAAGTAATTTTCTTAATATAAATTTCGAAGCTGCTTAATAGGCAATGAAGGTCGATTGTAAAATTAATACTCATGAAAAAATATTTAGCACAACATTACAACTTCAAACCTAAAACTTACCGAGAGTTGAAAACAATCCTTAACAGTGCCAAAAACAGATGGTTTTACCCTTTTAGTGGTAAGATTGAAATAGATTGCATAATAATAAGATTAACACTATTCGTACTCATAGAAAGAATTTGGGTTCATTGAAAATATTGGATAAAAACGGTGTAGGTAAGATACTCCTGCTTGAGATTCGATTACTCCAGAACCCGTCAGCAGCGTTTCAAACTCAATAAAGCTACAGATACCAGTGGGTTATTTGAGAAATATGGAGCTAATAGTCAGAAACTTTATTGCCCAGGAGAATGTCGTATCTACCGTTCCCTTCGTATGAAACAGGTCTACCCAACTTGGGACCACTCACTGCAGACAAAGATACCCTGATTGCAGAAGCAGAACATGGATATGTGAATTTTTTGGGGGTTATTTTAGATAGGTATATGAAGTGGAACCATCATATTGAATATCTGGCAAAGAGACTGCGTGGCTTATTGTATAAGTTTAAATATTTCAAAGGACAAATGGACACCAAACATTTGAAAATTATGTATTATGCTTTAGTCCAGTCACTTTTGTCATATGGAAATCTTGGTTGGGGAGCTGCTTACGAACATCATCTGCGGAAGCTTGAAATTGTCCAGAAATGGATTCTCAAAATTATCCATGGAAAGAAGAGGACATATTCCAGTGATCGATTGTTCACTTTATCTAACATCCTTAGCGTACGACAACTTTATTACATAAAAGTAGTCGAATATGTGTAAAGGAAAAAAATCACCATTCATCCGATAGATCACACATACCCGACGAGAATCAGGAATCTGCGTACAGAAGAAAGAATAGGACAGAGAAATAGTGCATATTTGGCTCCCAAGTTTTATTCACAACACTCAATTAAACGATACCAGGTTTTCAAAAAGGAAGTTTGTTTGTTCGTTTTTCCTTTAACGTGCTCTATTTCTGTACTAACCCGGGAATTTTGCCGAACCCCTCTCGTGTTGAGGGAAGGGATCTTTAATGTCCAACACATCTCTGTTAGACAGGACCGCCAGCTTTACATCTTCTCCGAAAGATGGACACTCAAGCTATTCCCAAAATCCGAAAAATTGCACCGACTTTGTGGGGATTGAACCCAGGTAATTCTGCACAGGAGGCGAGCATCATATCGCCTACGCCACCGAGCCGGCTGAAAAAGGAAGTAACAGTTTGGACTCTTAGCACCGGTCGAGAATATTTCGAAAAACTAGTGAACCAAGTATCAAACTGAGAAAGAGTGTTATAAAAAAACTAAAAAACCTTGCTATGAGTGAAAATTGACCCGAATTGTGTATTCGAAACTAGAAACTCTATTACGACTCTTCTGGAATGTTCCCTCGAATGTGACTCAATCCTGATTGACATTTTTCATAATAGTGACATATTTTTTTCTCACTCGGACGTGACAGAAGTAGAAATTATTGGTTGTTTATATTGAAGTGACAATTTTGCAGCCATTTAAATGAATTGTTTAATTTAGTTATGGTATTGAAACTGCTCGGGCATTGAAGAGTATATTTTTGAGTTTAATAGGAGCGTATAAGCAAAACACTCATTTTGAGTGTCTATCCTCTGCTATCTATTGTTTATTTAGCATCACAAGTATGTAGGCACAAAATGTTATGTAATTATTTCCACATAGAACTTTATGGTTATGCAAAAAAATATGAATGTGTGGGTGAGAAGCTTGTTTCGTTTAGAAACCGGTGCAAATTCGAAATTTACATGCCAAAAAAATCGTGTAAGTATGGTGTAAAATAATGAGTCTCTGTGACGCCACAACATATCTTATTTTCACAATGGGTACATTTATTGTAGGAAATGTAGTGACAGTTATAGTTTGAGTGGTGAGGAACAAGAATATCAAACACCTACTCAAACCGTCCTTCGTTTGATTCATCCAACTATTGGGAGCATAAGGAACGCCACAGCCGATAACTTGTTCACGAGTTAATGAAAGTCTTGAGATCAAAGACGCTCACTTATGTTGGGACC
Source organism: Cryptolaemus montrouzieri (assembly GCA_013387265.2). Taxonomy (NCBI): domain Eukaryota; kingdom Metazoa; phylum Arthropoda; class Insecta; order Coleoptera; family Coccinellidae; genus Cryptolaemus; species Cryptolaemus montrouzieri. The sequence continues at coordinate 5,955,056 of JABFTP020000165.1, forward strand.
ATAGGAAAGATAAAAGGGAAATTCCCCTCGCATTTCTGTCAAACCGGCATGAGGCGTTTGGGTAAGCAATGTATGGCTTTACGAAAAATATGACTACTCAGTTATGTTCCCAAAAACGAGAAAAACAAGGCAGAAATATTCCTTTCTAGCATGCATCATTCAAAGGCATAGACAATGAAACTGATATGAGTGAAATAAATTCTTACTATTACCATACCAAGTGGATTGAAAGCACTAGATCAAAAGTGCGAAAATTACACTGTTAGCAAGAGGAATCACAAATCTAACCTACTATACATGTGCTTAAAAAAACAATGAAAAAATCACACGATATGACTTCGCTGAACTGTTGGCCCTTGAATTGCTGAAACCTCATTTACAAAGACGGCTCTCAATTCCAACACTCCGAAATGACCTCCATGGACTAATACAGAACGTACTTGGTGAAAAAGTTCCAGAAAAACCGTGTTACTAACTATATGTGTCTGCAATGAATGTACACTGTGTTTGGAGTGCTCTAAAAAATTCTATATTACTTGCCTGAATAAAAGGGACGAGTAATATTTGTTTTCCTCTAATGAGTTATTCCTTTTCGAGTAATTTCTTTCCCGAATGCTGTGTTTTTTTAAGCCATGATCAGAAAACATTGCGACTTTACACTGAGAGTTCCTACCTTAATTTTTTTCTTATGTTTCTTTATCATCAATATGTAGAACCATCTACTATCGAATAAGTAACTTAAAAACCTTGAAAGTTCATTATATTATAAAACTCGATTGTACCACCTATAAAGTTTGTTCAAAAGAATCAGTAATTTGATTTGATATATAAGTGTCTGACAGACACTGTCCAGCACTGGCGCTGAAGCTTCTAGATAATAGTACGAAATTTAAAAAAAAGAATGATTTCTCTTAAATACAGGGTGTTAAAATACCCAATATTGTCGTCACACCACCCCATAATTTCCTTACAAAATTGGTTTCGGGTTGAGCATTGGAAGCTCAGCTTCTTTCTGGAACTTTTTGTATAGTTATCTAGAAGCTTCATAGAGCAATCACAAGATGACGGTTGCTATTTGGACATAGAATGTGAGGGTGGCTGTGGGTTATGGTCAATTCATCAAAAAAAGTTAAGTATTAAAAATAAAAAATCGACATGTACGAGCGTTTTTGCTAAAAACCGACAATCAATTATTTATGAATTGTTTTAGGGACTTTCGTGGAACCTGGTTTAGTTCAATACATTAAACAGGGTCAAAGTTAAAGACGATAACGCACTTAATGGAAACCGGGTATACGAATTAAAATTTTAATTTTTCTAATAGAAAGTTGAGAATCTAATACAGGCAAAATGATATTGATAAGTTCTATAACTCTTTCACAATTTTCATTTATCGAAAGATCTTCACATGCGTCAAATCGACCAATAAAAAAAGTTCAGAAACAATTTGATACAACAAAAATAAAAGAAAGTAGTTGTTTCTATATTTTTAATCAGAAACTGATAAGTTAGGTGGGGGCAAAAGTTAACACCTTTATTTAAAAGTGACCGAAAAGAGTTGCAAGGGAAATCGAGTAGGCTGTGCGTTTGTTCATTTTTCATCACTATATCCCTTTTTGATAGTCTTGTCCTCGAGCCAAGAGATTGGGGTGAGTTATCTTTAAAGTTTTGATATTACTTTTTAGCAGTTCTTGAACTGCTACTGCAAAATACAAAGCTCTCAATAATTTTCGGAATATATAACCACGTTTGGTTGTGAATGTTTTTCAAAATCTTCCACAAGATCTGGGTTTATTGAGAACATCATATCCACTCCACCTAAATATGTGTAATGTGAAATTAGTTAAAAGCTAAAACACATTTTATATTTATTTCTCCTTTATTCCTGAAACTACAAGAGGAAAAGTAAGAGATATGGCGGTGTTCAACTAAGATCCTAGGCACGTTCTTTGATAAACCAAGGACTATCTCATCGTCAGACAGCTGGTGTTATTGGTTTCACACACTGCAATTTTGAAAATACAGCGTTAGGGAAGTGAAGTGCCACAGCTTGGACAATTAAGAAAGACGGATACATCATTACTAAATATCTAGTTCTACACAGTATCGAGTTGGACGAATGATTCGCAAGCGTGAGTCTTAAGTTATGGCTGTACTTTCTGTAGGCTTATGCCGTGAAGCTTGGCATCTCCTGTCCGTTCTTAGATGAAACAAAAATTGGCCAGGAGGCAACTTTGAGAGCAAAAAAAAAGAGAGAACAGAGATGGAAAGATCGGTTGTGATATGAAGAACAAAGGAAGACACCAATTTTCGTGAAGTGGTTGGCGCACCAACTTCTTCGAAGTTGCTACTTCTTAATCTGGATAATCAAATTTCACGATCAGCTTGTCCGCTGCTAATTCTGTCAAGTCGAATCACATTCACTTGTTCTCTCTTCCGTCACAATGCTGTCACAAAACACTTCTTCAGACCACTCAAAGTATTCTACGACGCTGCAGCAGTTCGATAAACTGAAAACGATAATGAATCGGAAAATAGTTTCAGAGTTGGTGAAAATTAGATTTGGAAGTGCAGCAACTGTTAAAATAACAGTACAAGGTTTGCAGCACTAGTATATATCTTTTTGTTACAGACGAACCTTTTCCGGTCCGAAATAAATGACCTGAGGAATCCCAATGACGAAGATCAGAGATTCATGTTCCCACCTCAAGTGGATGACTATCTGCAATGTCGCTGCAGCAGAATGAAACCAATTACATGGTCGTTAAGATGGGTCTTAAATACTTCATCGGAAAACTTTCGTCCTGTCCAAACTCAGTTAGTACAGCTGACACCAGCTCGTACCACTGCGATACCATCAATTTCATGTGGTTTGGAAACGACCATTGTATCACTAGAGGGAATCATTCTAATTCCAAAAATCAAAATAAAAGAGAAGAGATCTGACAAAGGCTTAGTTGAATACTCATCAAGAGATAGGTAAAGGCACAGGAAAAGGGAAGGTAAAGAAGAAACAGTTGAAAAAATGTGAAGAGAAACCCAAGCAAGCTGAAAAAATGGAAGACACCTCAATCATACGAGACTTCTAATAGTGACTCCTAGTCATCATTCATGACTTTCCAAACCTGTCATCACTTCTGGAAGATGTTGAAATACAATCACTTTTTTCAATGGTCTTGACAATTTATTGATAGATTAATTAGAAGTATGAAAAGAGATAGATTTTGAATTGATCAACTTGTTTGCTTTCTTGCTTATCCTAATGCCCTAAATTTGTATGTAATACTGGTTAGGTACCAACTTCTCTCAAGTCATGCGAGATTAAGCTTTAATTGAAAGGCTTGGCGATGTAACAGATGTGGTATCTTATCTTCTATTCTCAATAACTTGCCATACCTTTGTTAGAAAGGGATCGTTCGTTATTTTTCTCAAACCTTAAAGATAGTGTTACTCTGGCACTAGAATACTTTCCATTGGCAACTTTTTCTTTTCGGCAACACCTAAAGATTGGGTCCAAGAATTTTGCGAAACAATTAGTTTTTTACCCAAGATAAAGGGATTTTGTTCCACAACACCATTCTTTTTGACCAAATTAGGGCCAGCTGTGGCACTGACAAAATCGAAATATCCAAATTAGTGACATTTACCCCACCTACCCTATTAGTTTGAATTGACTTCACTCAATATTTTTATTTTGAAACATTTAATGGACTACCCTGATTATTTTTGAATTAAAGAATATAACGTTTATTTGTGACAAAACATTCTCAATTAATTTTCAAAAGGTCATTTTTACATTTTGAGAGACATCAATATCAATAAATTAAAAAATAAAACAAATACTAAAGTAATATAACAAGGAAGAAACTCACGTAACAAGAAAAAAGGTAAAAAGTCCTGGCATTATAAATAAGAAAATGGAAAGATAAAACCTAAACTGTGTGCAGTCTATGTTATTTCGACAGCTTACTAATCACCCTTATTAATGCTCCGTTTTCGTCTTTCAGTCGTTGATTTTCGGTCTTTAGGTTTTCCAAATGCTGAAAAAAAATTGAAAAATTCATATTAGTTTACATCGGATAACAATATACATAAATATTCATCAACATAAAAAGTGAAGATTCTCTACGATTTAAGCATCCTGCAAAGTTAATACAAATATAAGCGTACACGAAATGTAGAGTTGCACCATCTTGCTGAAAACGAATTTCAGTAAACATGGAATTTATGAGTTCATACAACAACTACTGCAAATAACTATTTCCATTGAGATTAATTTCGATAAGAAAGGACCTTAAGAAAATTTCCGCCCAACTAATTTCTATGGCATTTGTGAATCTACCTTAATAGATAAAGATTTCGGATATTCCAAATATGAACAATTATATCACCCCAGTTGACATTTGTGCATGAAGGTGCTTTCGTCTGAAAAACATAATACAAAGAAGTTTGTTTTTTATGATGAAATTCTCCGAATAATGTTTAACCAACCAATTGTACGTCATTGTGGAGATTCTAAGAGAGGCTATTCTGACTGTGCTTTGTCGTAATATCGGGTGTCCCATGAAAAACGCCCCAAGCATTAGTTCTTATAATTGCTCAGCGATTTCAATGGAAAAAAACCGGATTGCTTCTTGATGGTAATCTTATACAGTATAAGAACCTTATTCGCGGGGTATATGTTGCGTAAACCATACAGAAATGTGAATATAGAATGGTAAATTATAAGGGATTATACCGGGTGTACTTGAAACTAAGGCCACCCCTGTAACTTTTTTCTATTTGGAATATTTCGATGAAATTTGGGAATCGGATAGAAGACAACATTTTGAATTTGATAACATTAATATGTTTGACATTTCGTTTCCAGTTATGCCAGAAACGATACCAACTTTCGATTTTCAAATGGGACACCCTGTATTTGTTTGTATATTTTAATTGTTCATCTTTTGAAAGAAAAATTAAACACATTCTTTTTTTTTTGCAATTTTCATCTTTTATTCTAGAAGGCCATGAACAGTGACAATTGGCTCAGCTCAACATTTCCTATCACGAAAATACAAGATTGTATCTGAAAATGTAATTGCTCATTTTTTAGGGGATGCCAAAGTTAATAAAAAAAGATCGAATAGCGAAATTCAACAGTTGGGCTGTTATGCCTACAATAGCCTGTCTCAAACGGTTCTCCAATCCTTGTTGGGTTCTAACAGGTGTATGGTAAACCTCATCCTTCAACAGGAAGAAATCTAGTGGACTCAAATCTGGAAATCTAGCTGGTCATCTTATGCGACCATTTGTACCTATCCATTTTTCTGGAAAAATTTCGTCGATATACTGCGAGTCCTCTCTTGTGTTGTGAGGAGATGCACCATCTTGTTGAAAATATATTTCGTTCACAACAGCTAATGGTAACTCGTCCAATTCATCTATTATTTGGTCCTCAAAAATATGTCTCCCTTGTCAATGAACCTTGAAAAATTATAGGCCCTATTAAATATCTTCCCATCATCCCCATCCAGACATTGAACCCAAAAAGTTCTTGGAAGTTTCCCTCTCAATTCTAAATTGAGACTACCCGAAAAATTGGAAAATATAGATGACCTAACAGAGCAAATTACATCAGCGATCAATGTTGCATTGAAGAAAATAAATTACAAGACCAAGCCAGAGGCAGAAAAACTGAGCGCAGATACGAAAAAACTCATAGATGATGAGCGGAAAATTGAAAGAGACACTGAAGAATTTAAATACATGAAACTGCAATTGAAGGAAGCTATCAGGAAAGACCTCAGGCAGTATAACACCAAAATGATACAGAATGCCATCGATAATAACATGAATATGAAAGCCTCTAGATCCCGAGGAAGACAAAAGGTGCATAAAGTCCGAAATACAGATGGAATAGAGATTACAGAGTGGAGTGAAATTAACAACGTCATTCGAGAGTACTACGCAAAACTTTACGCGTCAAGCCGAGACTCGCCTCCAACAAATGAAGTCCTTGTAATCCTAAATTCGGCTCAGAAGAGATACCTGAAATCGACCACAACGAAATCAGCCTAACGCTCAATCAGATGAAAAATGGGAAAATACCAGGAGAGGACCGCATAACAACAGAAATGTTTAATCTTGACGGTGAAGCTTTGAGAGTCAGTACGCATTCTTTTGAGTAAGTGTTTAGAACAAGGAGCAATACCTATCAAATGGTGTTACGCAACAGTTATTCTACTATTCAGAGAAGACTTAGGGACCAACAGACGCATCAGCTTACTATCACACCTGTACAAACTCTTAACCAAGGTAATTAGAAATCGTTTGAGTGCAAAACTGGATTCCTACTAACCTGTTGAGCAGGCTGATTTCAGAAGGGGATATAGCACTATAGACCACCTTCAACCCATCAGACTCCTCATCGAGAAATGCATAGAATATAACATCCCCCTATTTCTTGTTTTCGTCGATTATCTCAATGTTTTTGATTCCATTGAGACATGGGCAATTTTAACCAGTCTTGATAACGACTGCATAGACTCAAGGTACTCGAATATCCTAAGGTTTATATACCGAAATTCAATGCATGTCCAGAATGCTGACGACCTACTAACAGACAAAATTGAGATAGGTAAAGGTGTCCGTCAAGGTGACACAATATCGCCTGTTCACTTTAGCCCTCGAAGATGTGTCCAAGACCTTAAACTGGGAACGAGAAGGAGTCAATGTCGACGGATCATTCATCAATCATTAGCATTTTGCTGATGACATTGTTTTGATAAGTACCGATTTGAATGAGCTTCAAGATATGATAGAACAACTCGCCGAAGCTTTCAAGAAGGTGGGACTTGAAATGAACATCTCCAAAACCAAAACTATCAACAGTGACAATGCTGAAGTCGTGGTCGGTGGAAGGAGAATAGAAGCGGTGGACCTTTACGTATATCTGGGACATAAGATTCTGATTAGCGAGGAAAATCCAGATGGGGAGATCACAAGGAGAGTGGGACTTAGTTGGGCAGCTTTCAACAATCTCAGCTACATCCTCAAGAGTCCAGATCTGCCCATCAACTTGAAGCGAAAGGTTTATAATAGCTTTGTGCTACTTGTGGCAACTTACGGCCTTGAAACAGTTACTCTAACCAAGAGAAGCTTAAATAAATTATAAACTATGCAACGTAGAATGGAAAGGGCCATGTTCGCTGGGACAGGATGGTGTCATATGGCTCAGGATCGTCAGAGGTGGGGAGGTTTGGAGGGGGCCTTTATCCAGTAGAGGATGATATACGGCTAAAGAAGAAGATGAATGAATGAAATCCTCCTCTTCAGCAGGTTGCACCTCACGAAATTTTCGTTCAACTTTAGAGAAATAGGTTCCATTCGGATGAAGTCTTTCAAAATAGCGCTCTCTGTATAATTGTTGTTCAGGTTGAAAGCTATTTAGCCTGCACTTTCGATAAATAGGGAGCATATCGACTTTTTCACTGGATGTATTGATTCATACTCAAAACTGAATTTGCTAATTCGCAATGTTGATAATTAACAACAATTTTTTATGATCACAGAATATTATACATATGATCACAGAATATTATACATATGAACAAAAATTTTGCATCGCCAACGTAGTTATTGTTATTGGCGAATGGGGAAACTACAAAAATTGCCGAGTTATTTTCCACTAGAACTCCGGAACTGTTAAGAATAGAATGACGTGAACGATACAAAAAAATTAAAAGATACTGCTTCTGTAGTACCGGGTGGCCCGATATCGTTGTCTCAGAAGAAAACCCACTTTTTGAGGAAAAACTGAAATTTAGAATTTTGACACCCCGTAAAGAATGAGCAATTACATTTTAGATACAATCTTGTATTTTCGTGATAGGAAATGTTGAGCTAAGCCAATTGTCACTGTTCATGGCCTTCTAGAACGAAAGATGAAAATTGTAGAATTAAAAGATTGTGTTTTGTTTTTCATTCAAAAATATCTCAAAAGGTAGAATAAAATGTCCGATTAAAATAAGCAAAAAAATTACAGGGTGTCCCATTCGAAAATCGAAAGTCATAACCGGAAACGTTATCAATGTTCAAAATGTTATCTTATATCCAATTCTCAAATTTCATCAAAATATTTCAAAATGGAAAATAAATATATAAAAATATCAATATACACACAACCAAATTTATATGGAATCACTCGGTATTTCACATTATTGATTGTTTTTAATCATGTATTTTTAACTATTTATGACGAATGAAGTTTTTTGTTGTAAAAAACTGGATAGTATGATAAGAAATGTTGAATTATCACCACATGTTCGGGATACTGTACTCAGAAATTAGGCGGACCTAGTACTGGAGCCCATAGCAGCACTCTGGCGAGGTGCCCACTTGTATGCAAGATAATGCTCCTCCGCTTACCAGCAACCTCGCGCGACATTATGTTGAAACAGAGGGAGCTATTCTGTACTGGCCAGCTTGCTCTCCAGACCTAAATCCTATTAAAAATTTATGGGATAATCTCAAGAGGAAAATTAATTCGCGCCAGGATAACCAACCAAGCCGCCACAGAAGAGTGGCAGAATATCACTCCAAAGGAGGTCGAAAACCTAATCCAAAGCATGCCTAGACGGATTCAGGCTTATATAAGGACAAGAGGAGGTAATACAAGCTACTGAGGCTGAGAAAAAACAACTACTCCGTGAGAAAACAATTTTCAATCTTGTTTACTACATGCGGAAAGAGTCTCTTATTTTCTTTCTTAAATAAACCACAATTCATTACTTTCTTCAATTGAAATATCTCAAAAAGGATCAATTCTAACAATCCTTCGAAATTTCCAAAATCCCTGTGGTTAAGTTAGGTTAGATTCATACAAGCCTGAATCCGTCTAGGCATGTTTTGGATTAGGTTTTCGACCTCCTCTGGGGTGATATTCTGCCACTCTTCTGTGGCGGTTTGGATGAACTGTTGTGGGATTTTGAAAATTTCGAAGGGTTGTTAGAATTGATTCTTATTGAGATATTTCAATTCAAAAAAAGAAATAAATTAAGGTTTATTTTAAGAAAGAAACAAATGAAAGAAAATAAGAGACTCTTTCCGCATGTAGTAAAGAAATTAAAAATTGTTTTCTCGATCTCAGTACCTTCTATTACCTCCTCTTGCCCTGATACAAGCCTGAATTAGTCTAGGTATGCTTTTGATTAAGTTTTCGACCTCCTCTGGGGTGATATTCTGCCACTCTTCTGTGGCGGCTTGGATGAACTGTTGTGGGGTTCTTGGATTATCCTGGCACGATCTAATTTTCCTTTTGAGATTATCCTGTAAATGTTCAATAGGATTTAAGTCTGGAGAGCAAGCTGGCCAGTCCAACATAGCGATTCCCTCTGTTTCAAGATAATGTCGCGCGAGGTTGCTGGTATGCGGAGGAGCATTGTCTTGCATAAAAGTGGGCAATTCGCCAGAGCACCAGAGTGTCACTATGGGCTCCACCACTAGGTCCACCTAATTTCTAGCCGTTACATTCGCAGGAAACGAAATCAAATCTGTTTTGCCTCCCAGCATAAGGCCATCCCAAAACATCACACTGCCCCCTTGGTATTTCAGAATTTATCTTGCTGCTCGGAGTCTAGCTTGTCTTCTACGACCCCTTAAAACCCGAATCTGGCGGTCATCTGATCGAACACCAATTCTGGTCTCATGAAAAAAGAACATTTCGCCAATTCTCAATATTCCAATTTTGGTGCTCGATGCACCAATTAAGTCTGTTAATTTTTCATTGTCTGGTTAGCTCTGGAACTCTTAAGGGCCTTCTGCTGTATAAACCCCTTGAACGAAGTCTTTGACGTATCGTTCGACTGATATACTGACGCCTGTTGCTACCAAATTTGCCCTTGGAGTATGGGGTGCGACGCACTAGGGTCTCTTCTTTTAATTTGGCACAAAACGCGGTCTTGTTCTTCAGAAGTGATCTTCCTACGATTTCTTCTAGGCCTATTTTGCAGAGATTGTAGCTCCACGTGTCGGGTGTAGGTTTTTGAAATCACCCCCTGTGATACCTCCACTGTGGCCGCTATATCCCTCTTTGTCACCACTTCTTCAACGACAGCAATTATTCGACCCCTCTGCATATCGGACAATCCAATGTAAGACATCTTTAATTATGATTATAGGCTTTATCAAATTTTGAAATTCACAGTTTCGAATCTCAGTGACGACTGAGTACAATATCCCGAATATGTGGTGATAATTCAACATTTCTTACCACACTATCCAGTTTTTTTACAACAAAAAACTTCTTTCTTCACAAGTAGTCAAAGATCCATGGTTAAAAACAATCAATATAAGCAGTTTCGTTTCCTGTTGACTTGAAAATGTACGAAGATGGCAGAGTAAGAATCTGAAATTCTGAAATGGTTCCCCTCACATGATCCCTATAGCCTTTACCGGTTATTATCCCTATGACTTTTATCTGTAGCGCGAAAATACGCTTGGCGTGTGAGCTATGCCCCCAGCTTGTCAAACAATACGCCATATGCGACTCGATGAGAGAGAAATAAGCTACAGCAATTCCCCTCCCCAGGCAACAGATTAACAAGATTTCTCATTAAGAAGATGTTACGGCATAAAACACCATCAAGGCTGCCAGTGTGAGCTTCCCAGCTCAAGATTGGGTCCAGCGTGATCCCAAGAAATTTGACAGACGGTGTATTTTGAATAGACGTTACTCTGTGAGTAAAGAACATCTTAGCCGTCTTAATAAGATTCACACTGAGTTCATTCAGGCTGAACCATTCCAAAAGAAGTTCGTGTGTCACATTTAAGGAAGAAATTAACGCATTCTCGTCCTGGTTTCTTCTGAGCATGCTGGTGTCGTCAGCAAACAACAACAGTTCGACAGCTCCCACAGCCTGTATCAAATCATTTATGAAAATGAGAAAAAGAGTTCGTTCAAGAACGGAACCCTGTGGGACTCCACTGACGACACCACCAGGTTCAGAAGCAACACCGTTAAGGAAAATATATTGGGTCCTGCCTGTGAGTTGTAGCTGACCTCGTCAAATTTATAAAGTCTCAACTCATCCACCAAGATATCGGCACATACACAGTCGATTGCTTTCGCCAAATCATAAAAAAATGTACCCACAACGGAACCCTCTTCCATACCTCTAATGTAATCGATCGACTTACAAACAGCCTCCCTGGTGGACCTATCCTTACGGAAGCCATACTGGTTTGCAGAGAAAAGACGTGAAGATTCGAAATAGTCGTTAATCTGTGACTTTAAATATGTTTCAAGAATTTTAGATACTAGGTACAAGTGCAATCGGCCTGTAATCATTCATATCGTCCCAACAACCCTTGTTATGCACCGGCACGGCCCTTGCAACCTTTAGGGAGTCAGGATAAATACCTGAGGCAATACATTGGTTGATCAATTTAGTTATAGGACCTATTATAATGTTGAGAACGCCCTTCAATAGACCCAAGCTCAAGCCATAGTGATCTCTACATTGCTTGTAATGCCCCTAACTTGAATGTAGGATACACTCTTAAAAGAAAATGGTGGTAACTTTAATTTGCTCAGATATTCCAAGTATTTCCAGTATCTGTTCGATTAGGAATGCTCTTTTTTATTTCACTCGGAATATTCAGAAAAAAGAATTCAATTTATCCTCTGACAATAATTCTCCAATATGTGAACATATAAAATCCACCAAACATTCAATAACCTTAGATAATATCAATCGAATGTTTGGAAATCGATCAACTTTGTGAATACCCAACTGAAATCTTTCTAAATAGCCAGCTACACATTAATAGCTCTCCACTACTTAATATTTAATTAGGTAAGTATCTATATAATTTCATTTCCTGACGTTGACCACTTGAAGATGACCTGACGGTCGAAACCGGTCGGGTGCATGGAAATAAAATTGTGGAGAGTATGAAATATATTTAACTTCATCTTCGTTATCCTATATTGGGTAAAATTTAATTTGAAAACTTTTTTCTCTCCGACTTTCCTCTCCAACTCTTATTCTGTAAGCTTTAAGCGAATAGAGAAGTAGAAAAGAGATTTTTTCATTTTTCCTTTCTCAAGTTGTAGTTTACCTGTTCAAGATGCACATACATTGATTATTGTTTTATAGGATATTCTGAAACCTGCGACTCTCACATAACAGTTTTATGACTGTTGCATCCTGGACTAATATTCAATAATTCGTAAATAATTAACAAGTTGATATACCGCAGAAAAGTTCATAACAAGTGGAAAATTGTACAGTACCACTTCACTAGTCCGGACACTCGCTAAATCGGGCACTCCAGTAACTGGGGCACTCGACTCATTCTAGCACTGAGAATTTTACCGCTATAATACGGGCACGTCGACGCCGGCTGATATACAAACAATAATGATGTACTGTCTATGTATGTACTTGTACAATCTAAGAGTGGCGAGTATCGTTCTACAGTTGCATTTTGCATTTCAATCAGCCGAAAAGGTGAAAAAATATATTTCTGAACTTAAAGGATCCTTTTCTCCAGGACTTGATGACTGTCTCAGATTATGACTTATTCTTTCGAACACTCCTGTTTGCCTTCTTCGTGGAAGGTTGCTTTCATCACTGCTACTTACAAAAAGGGCGATAAACTAAACCCTTGCAACTATCGGTCTATCATCCTTCTTTCTATACCTTCGAAGATAATGGAATCAATCATTGGGGACGAAATTACTATATTCCTGAATCGTCATAATGTCATACCCGAAGAACAACACGGGTTCGTTAAGGGAAAGTCCACTACGACTAACCTACTGTCTTGTGTGAATAACTGGTCCAAATCCCTCGACTCTAAAATGCCAAATGATATGATCTACCTGGACTTTACAAGAGCTTTTGATCGCACACCAACGTGCCGGTTTCTTCACAAGATTGATCACTGTGATGTGAAAGGGAGACTGTTGCTTTGTATTGAGAGCTATCTGACCGATAGGCGATACGTGGTTAGAGTTGGGAGTTCATATTCTGCTCCCAGGTCCGTTACTAGTGGTGTGCCTCGGGGCTCTGTGCTCGCCCTCCTTCTCTTTCTTTTGTATGTGAGTGATCAAACTTTTCATATCAAGATCAAAAAAGCCTTTTATGCCGACGATCCAAACTTTATGCAAATCCGTTTAAAAATGGTCTCGATCGGGCTGTTTTCTCGTGAACTCTCCGCTACCTACTTCAGTATTAGTGTTATTTTACTTAAATAGCATACTTGTTAGAATTAATTTTTGGGCCTAGAATGTATTTAATCTTTTTCTTTTGTTTTTTTTTTCGCTCAACTTAGTTGCTGTAGCTCTCAGAATTTGTTTTGTATTTGGGCTTTTATAGGACTTGCTCCTCAGCCCCCCATTGTAGTTAATAATGATAATAATCTCGCCGGTGGGGTGCATAATGGTTTCAACCAAGAGAAATCATCAAACGCTCACTATTCCAAAATCAACAGTGTTTGACATAAAAAAGAACAAGGACAAAATAAGGAGATTTATATCCAAATCGTATCAAGGAACAGGTAGGAATTAGGGATGCACGGTTTTCATAAAGAGCCGAGTACCGAGCTCTCGGTCAAACAAAATTACTGTGTGCCGAGTATCACGGCCGAGAGCTCGGCAGGCCCAACCGGGCCCTCGGTGCATTTTCTCGGAATTATTCTATCCAAGGTATTTTTGAAGAAAAAAGGAGAATAATTAGAGAAGCTGAGAATTCTGATGTTGAAATCGCATAACTGGTTTCTTCAACAACGCAACGCACACGTACCAATTTCGTCAGGCATATTGAGAGCAAAAGCCAAACAGTTTTATGAACAAATCATAGAAACAAAAAGTTTTCTGGCAAGTTCGGGATGGTTAGATGAATTCAAGCCTCGACATGTAATTCGTTTCTCGAAAGTTTGTGGTGCTTTCCAGTGATGTTTCCGCTGTGATACCATTCAAGGAACAATTTCTATCGGTTGTTGAACAGATGCAATTAAGCAAAGAACAGGTGTATAATGCTGGTGATTTGGCCATTTTTTTGGAGATGTTTACCAGACACAACTGGGGTTCATCAAGGGGAAAAATCAGCACCAGGTCGAAAAGTGTCAAAAGACCGCTCAACATTCATGCCATGCTGCAACGCGGCTAGAACTCACCAATTACCTTTACTAGTCTTGGGAAAAGCGGCAAATCTACGAGCATTCAAAAACGGAAGTTAACTACCAGCTGTCTACAAAGCATCTACCAAAGGGTGGATGACCAGACCATTATTTAATGAATGGTTTAAAACATCTTTTATCCCAGAGGTGAAGAATTTTTTAACTAAGATTAACAAGCCCTCTAAGGCTCTGTTGTTGATAGACAATGCACCATCGCACCCACCTGAAGAAGAGGTTAATACTGATCCAAACTTCAGAGTTATGTTTTTGCCACCCAACTGTACTGCCGTTTTCCAACCTATGGATCAGAATTTAATTCAAAACATTAAAGTGCCGTATAGAAAATGCTTTGTTAATCATATCATTTAGCATGAAGGTGAAGATATACGTTCCATTTTGAAGCAGTATAATTTGAAAGATGCCGTGAACAATCTTGGAAAGCCAATAGTTCAAAAAATATTAGAAAAAGTTGGACAGCATTGTGGCATGACACTACAGAAGTAGAAGAATCAGATGATGAAAATATTCCACTCTCAGAGATTCAGAAGAAGCTTCGTCCAATCAGTAAAAATGATTGGAAAAATATTGCCGAATCATTAAGGGTCATCTATTCAGAAAACAACTAAACCATTGAGAACATTACCAACTGAGCTGTGGGAGACAAAGAGTTTGTTATCGATTTTACTGAAGAAGAGCTAATACAGGATGCTTTAGGAAGGAATATTGAAAACGTAGAGGAACCTTCTGACTCAGAGTATGGTTTAAATAGTATGGTAAAAGTGAAACATGCAGATACTGTCAATGCGTTCTCCCTCATTATTAGTTGGGCCAAACAGAATAATCTTCCTATAAAAGACGTATTGCTACTGAAAAGGCTCAAGGAGAAATCAGTTCAGATGGCAAGATGGAAACATTATAATGAATGGAAATTCTACCGGGTGCTCTGTAGCTCGTACACTCTTGAAGATTTCATTTTTGTTTGAAAGGTATTGTATTTAGACAGTAAGAATCTACTTCAGCAATTTATTTTGCAGTAAACAGGCTGTCCCAATTTTCTACAAAAAAATCTTGGATGGTTTTTTCAGATTGGAAGACCACTTTTTTGTTCAAGATTCAGGAGCATCCTGAGTTCTGCTTTTTTTTCCGTAAAAATTCATGCAAAAAAGGCTCAAACACCATCGCATGCTCCTTCGGCCAGAGAGGATGAATACTTTTTTCCTTTCATTTTCTTATTGCCCAAGGATAGCGTTATTGATGAATTGAAATAGATTATCCTAATTTTATACATGAATGATTCAAAAAATTATTGAATATTGTAATTTTAAAAGATCATATATTGAATTTTTCAAATGGGACGCCCCGTATTTTATTATTCATGTCAACGCATAAAATATTGTGCTATATTTTTGCAGAAGTAACCTTATCTTTATCTTCGATCATTTTCGTAATATTCGATTATTTGTAAAAATTTTGATGAAATTCTACAAACCGTATCAAACTCATCAACATGCATCATTATTCGTACAGAAGTTTTTTTCTGTAATGATTCAAGTAGAAAAAATGAAACCTAAACAACATAATTCTTTTAACGAATGATGAAATCAAGATGATTAAAAACGTAAATACAGGTATGTGTTGACATTTTTTTATTTGTGCCTTCTGTCAGGTGTCCGGACATATCATATTCCGAACTTATCAGTGTTTCGTTATTAAACATTGTTAAAGTGAGGTTTGAACCCAATTTTCTCAATTGACTGCCATGTTCTCCAAAGAAGAAATGGTTGAATGATTTTTATGCTGGGTGAGTGTGATAGAAATTCTTTGTTGGCAAGTAGAGTTTATGCACAAAGGTTTCCTGATAAGAGGCATCCTGATGCAAGATGCTTTGAAAAACTTCTGATTAGATTCATCGAAACGAGTGATATCGCTTACAAAAAACATGAAAAACAAAAAACTGCTAAGCTGAAAATAACCAATTATCAGTTTTGTTGACAGTGATCGTGAAAGTGAATAAATTTCATGCATATCATGTACAGCTGCACCAGAAACTGAAAAATTAAGACTATGAAAATCGAATCAATTTTAGCAATTGGGCAAGTGACAAAGTAGCGGAAAATCCAAATATGTTTAGTAGAGTTCTTTTCTCGGACGAGGCAACTTTCCACAAGATGGGGTTGTTAACAGACACAACTTTTATTATTACGCCACGGAAAATCGACGCCTCATGAGACAAATAGATTACCAGCATCGTTGGTTCTAATCTAATTGGGCAGTATTTTTCGACGAGCATCTGAATAGTGAAATGTATTTAGATTTTCTGCAAAATCATCTACCAATGTTACTACCCGATTTATCAGAGCATATAAGATTTGTGGTTTCAACAGGATGGAGCATCGGCACATCACTCACATCAGGTTAGGGAGTATTTGAATCATGTATTTCCAAACAAATGGATAGGACGTGGTGGTCCTGTTAGATGGCCAGCTAGGTCTCCGGATCTTACAAGTCTAGATTTTTTCTTGTGTGGTTATATTACCGGCATCGTTTACCAGATTCCTTCTACAACACAGTTGGATATAAGACAGAGAATAGTCGACGCCTTTCAGTCAGTTAATCCGCAAATGTTCTCGAGCGTTCAACGGTCTTTATTCAGAAGGATTGAGTTGTGTCTACAAAGAAACGGGCAATATTTCGAACTCTTATTGAAATAGTTCAACACCTTGTAGATCATATCCCCAAAAACCAATCTATTATATATTTCATACACGACTACCTTAAACTATCTCCATTTTTCTAATCAAGTATAATGATATGTATAATAAAAAGAAGTACTATGTTTTAAGGAATTTAACTTAATAATTGCAATTCGTAAGGCGTTTCACTACACCGTAGCTTCTTTAGACGAATGAATGTACAGAAAATAACAATGGGAATATAAATACAAATGTTCTTAAGTAATAAAAAGCTTATTGGGTTACTCCTTCTCAAGTGGTTATTGATGACAGGTATATCCAATAAAATGAAGGGATAGATTGCTCCCTGAAGAGAATCAATAGAGGTGAAGGGCTTAAATCGACTTGTTCATTGATAAGTCTACCTGAGTGTTTGTGTTTGTTGATTTCTAAAATTTCCCAAAGATCTACCTTCCTATATTTTTTATCTGTATGACCCACAAACTGTGGGTCAAAAGAGTGACTATTTTCTAGGAGATGATTCGCGTAATTTGGATCTGACTTTTAATTTGAAAAACTGCGTTTATGTGCCGATATTCTAATATTAAAATTTCTATGTTTTCTACCAATGTAGAAATTATCAGAGTCATTGCAATTCAATCTATAAACATCGATTTATTGTTTTTATCTGATTTGGTTTTATTATTTTTATATATTTGCCTAAACTATTATTAGTTTGGAAAGCTATGTTGAAATTATTGCTACTCAAGAATGATTTCAGTTTCTCATTTGTAATGCCAACGTAGGTTAAGGTCTTGAATTTTTGTTTCAATTTATCGACAGGGTAAACTTCATTTAATGCGATTCTACTTTATTTTCATTTACAATATTATTTATTAATTATTAACTGTTGAATGCTGACATTTTATGTTGATACGGATGACACGACGAGTTATGTATTATAATATCTGTATGTGACGGCTTATGGTAAATTACGAAAACATGTTTTCCATTTACATTGGAAATTGTTACGTCTAAGAAATTTATTGAATTATTGTTTTCTATTTTGGTGGTGAATCCAATTTTGGATATAATGAATTTATTTGATTTTCGAAAATTTTAACTGTCTATCTATTTCTGTGAAGCAAATAATGATATCGTCTAAATAGCGATACCAGTATAAACAATATTTACTAAATGGATGATTATGAATTAATATCTCTAAATTATTCATGAATATTTCTACTAACAAAGGACTTAACGGCCCATAATCTAGCCGTCTTCACTAGTATAATATTTGATATTGAAATGGAAATAATTTTGATTTAAACAAATTTGTAATGATAATGAAAGAATATCTGATTTAATGATCGTATTGATATGATTCTTTTCTAATAATTCCGCAACTATTAGGTGGTATAATGCTATCTTTGATATTGGCAATTAGTTCGTATGAATATTTGACCGAAAAATTTAGATTTAAAATTGCAATGTTTTATTAGCAAGTCGTTTAGGAATTTTGAAAGTTTGAAAGAAGGTGCCGTTACATAAGAAACAACAGGTCTAATAGGGTAATTAGGTTTATGAAGTTTTATTTATAATTCAAATGATAATGATATGTACTGATTAACTCTTTTTCCCAAGGTCTGATTTTATTATTTTAGTTTATTTTTTATATTTCGAAAATGGTCGAAGGTTACTTCTGCAAAAATATGGCACAATATTTTATGCGTTGACATGAATATAAAATACAGGATGTTCCATTTGAAAAAATCAAGATATGATATTTTTAAAATTACAATATTCAATAATTTTTTGAGTCACTCCTGTATAAAATAAGGATAATCTATTTCAATTCATCAAGAAAGTTATCATTGGGCAATAAGAACGAAAGAAAAAAAATATTCAACCTCTCTGGTCGAAGGAGCATACGATGATGTGAGAGCCTATTTTCATGAATTTTTACGGAAAAAAAAAATATTGTGACGAAACTACTCACCAAAAACATTTATTACTTAAAGACATTATAGCAGAATTTAGGATGCTCTTGAATCTTCAACAAAAAAGTGGTATTCCAATCTGAAAAAAACTCCCAAGATTTTTTTATACAGAATTGGGACACCCTGTTTACTTCAAAATAAATTGCTGAAGTAATTTTTACTTTCTAAATACAATACCGTTCGAACAGCAGCGCGCAACTGGTGGGTCACCCAGTATAATTTGATTCTGTTTTATAATACAAATTATTTTTTGTTCAACTTTTCGATATTTTTATAATAAACTCGGCTCTAGCAGATTTTGGGTTGTTTCTATTTAGAAAATGAAACAAATTCAAGTCACTTCAGAAATTCGGGCATTTCGATAGGCGCCGGAACGATATCTAACCGGACTCGTGAAGTTTTACTGTAGTTTTATCGAGACTATGTATATCAACTTGTTGATAATTTTGAAATTATGGAGTTTTCATCGATTTTCTTAACTTATAATGATGCTTAAATAGTCGAGAATACTCATTATTTCCAGTGTTTTTGATAATGCCGAATAACCTAATTATTATTCCATGTAGAAATTTTGGAAATCACACTAAGCAAACAAAAAAAAACACAAAATACAAAAACACTAAGCACTCCACAAAGCTGTCATAGTAAAACCAAAACATGTTCCTTAATTTCAAACAAACAACAAAATATTTCTAAGCACTGAAAAGTTTTAGTTGCCTTTCTAAATCAACTTGACACTCGAACAAGTTGAAAGGTAATTCTCGTCAAAGTGCGAAAATCGATTTGCAAAATATAAACGAAGCTTCAAATGTTCAAATTGTTTACTCGAACGCTGTCGATCGGCATACACGTGCGCAATTATTCGGCGGGTGCAATAAAACATGTGTGTGTGTGTGTTTTTCCCGAAATAAAATCGTGCGGCACAGCTAAGCGAAAAAGCAAACAAAATCGCATTTAGAATTGTGAGGAAAATCAAAGATCATCGGAAAACAACTATTAGTGGTAGGTTAGAATTAGATGGAGAAACTGAGAGTACGCTGTTGTTTTATATACATTCAATATTGTTCATGAAAATTCTTTTCTTTTTCTTCTGTTTGCTATATTTAATATAGAATTAATGAAACTCGCGTTCCATTCAGAAAGCGCTCAGGAAAATTTGTGAACAATTTCCATAATTTACTCTTAAAAAATTGCATTTCTGCATAAGCAAAATGCACTTTTCTAAGAGCATCTCGAACGGTTACATGATGAAAAATTGAAAACTCGGTAAATAAGAACGGAATCGAGTCCAATTTCGTTACTCTCGGTTTTTTGAGGTCACTGAATACGAGAGAGATTGAAACTGACATTTTTATATAAGTGATTAAAGCTCATCAACTCTGGGGTTTGCTAGGTCGCTGTGCACGAAAAGAGCTTCCGGTGTATTTTTCACTGATGGTTTACACCAGGGCTCAAACTTGAACTGCTGGCGATCTACCTCAATAGTTTTTAACTACTTACGATCGACTCTGAGAGGCTGCAAGTATGTGTCATGCAGGGTTGTCGTACATACACGATACACCCTACCTACCTACCTATGTTATAGGGTGTACCGTAGCATATATAGATATTAGCTTACCGAACAATATACATTATTTTTGTCAAGGTTTGGGTTAGGTTTAGTTAGGTTCTTCTCTATAATATCAATGAAAGTTAGTCTTATACTCATAGTTATTCAAAACTGCGAGTTTATTGGTTGTTACAAAACGAAGAGTTATATATGGTGCTAAACTCAACTAAGGTGTATCTTTGGATGTTGAAGCGTGGCACTCCATGTCCTCAGCATACTTTTCATAAGATGGTAAGTAACCACTGAGTGCTAATCGCAAGCATGATGACATATGATCGTCAGTTGGTCCATTAGGATCTTTTGACTTAATTATCTTCATTTCGGAAAATGCACTCTCACGAGTAAGTTGAACCAAACATTGCCGTCAGTTGAAGGGCGATTTGCCTTAGATTCTGATATTTATCTTCAGATATAGAACACCAGAAATTTGTATCAGATGCTGTAGCTTTGAGATGTATATCTGACTTACTATTTCAGTAGCTAATACCTTAATGTTTTTACATGAAAAAGGATAACTCATAAATGATGCTATATTTGCCAATTTACTGCAATCAGAAAAACGCATTTCGAATTGTCCCAAAATATTTGATAATTCAGCATCATAAGTATCATAATTCAACTGAGGAATCCTTGCTTTCAAAGACGGAATTTGTTTCAGATCCTTTCTTTCCAGTTGATCTATCATAAGTTGCAATTTACTTTTGAATGCGTTTACTGCGCTAATCATCTCAATGATAGTTTTTCCTTTACCTTGAAGCTCCAAGTTAATGGTGTTCAAGTGCATTGTGATGTCAGCCAAAAATGCAGTCAGTCATTTTTCGTTTTTCAACATCTGAGTGTCATCACCTCTTTCGTCTAGAAAAGCTGTTATTTCGAGCAATAATTCTTGAAACCTTTCTAGAAAGAACTAAATCAGTACAACTTAGAGAGCCGCCGTTGCAAGCTACGTGCACGAATGGAAATCACAATTTTTGTTGCAATGCCCATAATTTCCTCCATATTTAAAACTTTTTAACACAAAACTTGTTGATGTATAATGCAATGGAATGAAAAAAATTAAGGGAAATCTTCATTAGCTCAACACAATGCCACAAAACCGTTTTTGTTTCCAGTCATTGCTGGTGCTCCATCGGTTGAAATGCACACTAATTTATATATTGGTAGTTTGTAGTTTTTTACAAAATTGAAGAAAACGTCATATATCTCTTCGCCACGGATCTTCCCCTGCAGAGGAATGATTGTCAAAAATTCGTCCTTAGCCAACAAGTCATTGAATACCATTCGAATAAAAATACAGGAAGTGTCTGTCATATCGACGAGATAAAAGTTCTCTAATAGCAGACATAATTTCTGTTTTATTTTTAAAATCTCACCCGCTTCAATAAATGCTTCGCTAACAACCGATCCATTTTCGAATGGTTTCTTGTGTTTCGCCATTATATGATGATGGTCTTGTGTACATGGTTTGTTCTTTTTTCAAACAAGATATAAAATCACGTAATTTTCGTTTTCTTACTTCACTCTGTGGTGGATAATCCTTTTCATAGTTTTTATGAATCGTTTTATGATGCCTCGCTAAGTTACCACGCAAGAATAAAAAACGCGGTTCTTCTTTGACAAGTACCGCGCGTTCCTTTGATAAAGCCGCCTTTTGCCGCTAGCAGAGTGTTATTTTATTACGTAATAAATTTTTGTGGTTTAGTTATCTACTTATTAAAAATTTTTTCTTCTACAGATCTACTCAAAAAGCACTCGCGATCGACCGTTTCAGCACCCCTGATCTAACCTAACCCAACATGCTCATGACTGAAAAATAAAATTTAAAAATAGTTCATTAGAATTTTTTTTTCTAACCTAAAAATTCAAATATGTATGAATTTCCCAAAACTCATAAATTCAATTGAAAATTTTCGAATTATTTCTCAAAAACTGGAAAAATCGATAGAAATTGATATTTGACGACTTAATCGAAAAAATATAAGAGACCTTTTTGTAGACCAGTAAATTCCTACAAAATTAAGATTTTTGTGATTTATGATGCTTTTTTTAATAGTTATGAAATTCATAAAAAAATAAAATATTTACCTTGAAATAATTAAACTTCAACTGTTAATATCTTTTGAACGGTTAGGTTTACGACCTTTACGTGATTCATTTTTCGAAGAAAAAGGGCGGCAACGCAATGTACCAGTCATATGCACGTGGTTTTGATAAAGTCGATTCACCAAAAGCCTTCTGTAACATTTTCAACGTTCTGTACACGAGATTCCATTTACAATACAAATTTTGAATTATCTAACCTAACCTAATCTACTCATTGTCATCTATCTAATTAGTTGTATCTCCTACATTAAACGGCGTAGTCTGTAGGATTATCCTGATTCCCCAAATAAGGCAATAACCATTTTTTCTACTACGGAGTCTTCCCTAATATAAAACGTGTAAATTTGAAACCCGTTGAGCCAAAAGCAGAAGGCAATGAAAGCATGAAGTGAACAACGCAACAAATTGTCGATAAGTTCGTGTCTCTAATCCGAAATCTAACCTGCACGAACTTTTCAATCGCCAGCTTGACGACAGGATCAGAATATTTGTCATATCGCCCCTTGAGCGACCCCATTTATATGATCGTATATGACGTTGTGGTCCAGAAATTCCATCAGCATCCAGATCCTTCCGCTGACATTGTTTAGTAGTGGCATGTAGGGAGGCGTCTCGACTACAGGGAAGGCGGACAGAGGATTGGGTTAGATTTCCCTGGAATTACACGCGGCTTAAGCCCGCCGTTTTATTGTAATGACCGCGAGGACCCCGAATCCTTTGTTCGATATTTTTCCATTGTAAAAATCGAAAAACACACTTGTGAGAACTCACAAATTCGAGCACTGTAAACAAACTAAAAGAGAAATCAGATTCAACCTCCGTGCCCGTATAGAAAACAGTGCCAACTTAGCAACAACAAAAATTTTGACAATCGTTTTGAGCAGATTTTTCAAATAATCAATTCTCGATACTTTTGACAGCATGTATCTTTAGAAGAAATAAAAACATAATTTAACGCAATTATTTATGCGTTAAATTGAGATTGTTGATGAAAGAGAAAGTTCAGACTATTACGACTTTTATCTGAAATTTCTGAATTATTCTCAAAACTGTAAACCTGTTTTTATCTATTTTTCTCTTGCAATTTTTATGAACTGATAGAATTTTTAAAAATATTTTCCTCTTCATCAATAATTCTATCGAATTCAAGAACCAGACTTTATATTAAATGGATACTAATCGCATAAAAATTTCTTCACACTTATGAATGTATAATAAAACAACAAAGACAGATTGCAGCAGTTGAATCATTCAAATAACAATTTCAAACTGACAACGCAAAATTATTCATACGTACGTTAGGCAAATGAATTCATTTTATATATATTATAATCATTCAATATCCCCATTCAAACAGCTGCAATCTGTCCGCAACGTACAGGCAAAACAGAGATATGAGACGAAGGCTGAACGTAGCCAAAACGTTAGAATGCCTGTTTACCTATTTCTTCGCAGACTCTGTGAGTTTATTGATGACCCGTGTTAACGACTTGTTGTCTGCTTTCAATCGTTCGTTTTCCGATTTCAATTTTTGCAATTGCTATAACAAAACAGAAAGGTGGAACACGTTGTTACTTCTGACGAGCGGCTGCGGATCATTGCGGAACGCATGCGTAACTTTTAAAGCGGATGCGTTCCGTCGTTGGCTTGCGCATGCGTTATTCTCACCAAGCGGTCCTCGTACTTTGTTGAGGATCACTTGGGGAAAATTGTCGCATATGCATAAAAAGGTTATAGCGGGTCAAAATTGTCTAAGAACTAAACGTTACGGCAGGTATCACATTCGATAGACGATGTAAAAAGATGCCTACAAAAAAAATTTCAGCCCTCTACGAGCTCAACAGTCGATATGATAGGTTATGTTCTCTTTTTTCGTAATTATTTTTTTACGGGCGCAGTTTCAATAATTGGTCATAAACAACCATGACTTTTTTCGAATTTTTCCGGTCAAATATGCGCCCAGGAAGAACAATTGTTTTTTAGGTTATGTTCGAAATTTTTGGCTAACTTTCAATTAGTGCTATTTTGTGTCTTTTTTCCATTCTTTCGAATACCGCCACCAGAATGGACATTTTCATGGCGCGTCATACTCAAAAAACGCAAAAACCAGTTTTTCCACAGTTTTTGATACTTATTTGGTACATAACCTCAAAATCAGATGAGTTAATAATTTCAAATTCACTCTAGCACAATGAGGAACTCATTTACAAGTGAAAATAAAGTTTCAAAACTAATATTTATCAACCTGGGAATCAAAAAACCATTTTTTCCTTACTTTTTTGACACATAACCTCAAAATCTACTGGTTAAATAATTGGCGATTAACTCTGGTACACTGCAAATTGCATTTATTGGTAATAATAATAGTTCAAAATCAAAATTGATGGCTTTGAGAATAAAGGAAACATTTTCCCTGACTCATTTTTCATTTCAATTAGATGATCTCTCTCCTATTCCCCTTTTTCAAAAAAAGGGTAATGGACCACTGTAAAAGTTTTCATGATAATTTTAATAAAACAAGCTTCATTTAAATTATAGAGAAAATTGTTATCTTCATTGTAAATACTTAGCAGTAGAATTTGAGATTATAAGACAAATGGATATCAAAAAACTCAGAAAAAAAATCTCTTCATTTTCATTGATATCATTCTGAATTGTAAAACATTCATTTTACTTCAAAAGTACTTTATATGCTAATTAGCATTTATATACACAGTACGTTTTGAGGTTATGTGTCAAATAAGAGCCAAATAAGCCTGGGAAAATGTTTCTTTTATTCTCAAAGCCATCAATTTTGATTTTAAAACATTATTATTACCTATAAATGAATTTTGCAGTGTACCAAAGCTAATCAGCAATCATTTAATCAGTAGATTTTGTGCCAAAAAAGTAAGGAAAAACGGTTTTTTGATTCTCAGGTTGATGAATATTGGTTTTGAAACTTTATTTTCACTTGTAAATGAGTTCCTCATTGTGCAAGAGTGACTTTAAAATTATTCACTCATCTGATTTTGAGGTTATGTACCAAATAAGTATCAAAAACGATGGAAAAACTGCTTTTTGCGTGTTTTGAGTATGACGCACAATGAAAATGTCCATGGCGGTATTCGAAAAATCGAAAAAAAGACACAAAATAGTATAATTAAAAGTTAGCTAAAAATTTCGAACATAACCTAAAAAACAGTTGAAAATTCCAATTTTTTTTGTCCTGGGCGCATATTTGATCGGAAGAATTCGAAAATAATCATGGTTGTTTATGACCAAAAGATGAACCTCCATGAATTTTTTCAGATTTTTTTCATCGAAACTGCGCCCGTAAGAAAATAATTACGAAAAAAGAGAACATAACCTATAAAATTGACTGTAGAGCTCGTAGAGGGCTGAAATTTTTTTTTGTAGGCATCTTTTATATCCTCTATCGAATGTGATACCTGCTGTAACGATCTGTTCTTAGGCAATTTTGACAATCTTATCCCGCTATAGCTTTTAAGCGTTTCAAAAGTTACCATTAAGTCAGATCGCAAATATAGCTTAACTAAATTAAACAGATGGGAAACGTTTCCTTATACACTTAATTGCTATCTCCGAAGAAGCTTGGAATAAGTACTTCACCATTTTGATAGAATTCAATGAAACCTTTGAGGAATGTATCGTCTGCGCAGACAGAATCCAAACGACGATTAGCACAAGCAGTGGTGGTTTGCTTCAGAAGGTCAAGGGCACAGACCATATTTAACCAATACCTCACAAGAACTACCAATTGAATGAATAGATAGAAGTCTCGCGAATCACTTCGTCAAATATTTTTAATGAATGATTGAACAATTTAAGAAAAACATTACACTTAACATTCCCAAAATAGAATAAAAAAAAAGAATGTTTGACATATTGTTATCATGTGCACTATGCTTTCTAACCATAGACCGCTGTAGGCCCCTCGGACCAAGCTAAACACAGAACTTACTCGCGGTATTCCTTCACCGACCTCACGGAGGTCACATCGTCTCCGTAGACTCTATAGACAACCCACGCCGTCCGCCATATTGCTGAACCGCCCTTGTCTACCAGCGAACTACGCGTTTCTCCAATAAATGATTTTTATTTATACGATGTTTTGAAAAAACAGTTATTATGAATTGATTATTAATTTTCTATGATCCATTCTAATAATGCGAAACAATCATTTGTATCGGTGATGCACACGGCATGATCAATTTTTGTGGGAAAATAGCGAATACTCTTTATTAGAACCTTCAGCTAGAACCTTTCAACTTCTCAAACTGATTCTTCTTTCAAATTCGCAAGAAGAGAAAGTGTTGCAGATACCAATCTCAATGATTCAAGCAAGTATTCAAAATACAGGTTGTTTTACCAAAAATTACCCCCTCTAACTCTGAAAAGAAGGATACTAGCAAAAAAAAACCTGAAATGCATAAATTTTCACTTCGAGGAGGACCGTTCTTGCAGATGCTTTGGAACATGTGAAATCTAATCTATCCTCCTCATCCCCAACTCGAAATTATTTTAGGGAAAAGGGTTCGAGTGGCTCTTTCCTCAAAAGGTGTTTCAATCGTCTATTCGAATATTACATTTCCGAAAAGTTGCACACTGTGCCTGCTCGATGCAGTGGTCAAAATCAGCTAATACTCCAATACTTAATTGGCCGTTAAACCAGATCTACATCGTATCTCAATAACCGATAAGAAGCGGAATTCATCGTAATCTAAGCTAACCTAACCTTTCGTATATTATTAAATATCCCTCACTGAAGTTCTCCGTTCTACTTCTCAAAATCATCCTCAATTAGGGCCAGATTGTAGTAGTATAATCTAGTGAATAGTAACTTCCATTAACGACCGAAGAATGCCCACTACGTTGTTCATCGAGCACATTTGTGCGGCCTGTTTTGAATGTTCTCATCCACTTTCTAACCGTTCCATCGCTCATAATTTTTGGTCTATAAATTGCACAGATCTCACGATGGATATTGATCGGTTTTATGCCTTTAGCACAGGGAAATCTTATAACAGCCCGTACTTCACAGTCGGCGAGACTTACGATTATCGGAGGCATCTTAAACACTCAGTATACAACGTAAATGAGAAAGAATCAGACTGTTATGGCATCAGTGCCTAGGCAAGAAATGAAGGTTCCCAGTGTGCGCTTAAGAAATACGCCTCGTATATGTATACATACACACATAGCGCCGTTAACGCAATCGACACAGAATATTACTAAAGCCACCGGAAACGAAGAACACAAAGAGAAGATCAAGCCGTGAAAACTTCAAGAAGACAGACTAATTTGACTATTCACCGCAACGCCGCACAGTGTGCCTGCTCGATGCAGTGGTTAAAATCAACTGAAGATCCTGTAAATTGACTGAATCAGATGTATATAGTGTCCCATTCTCGATGTTTAAGTACGGCATCTATGTGAAATAGAGAAAAATTACTGACCATCTCTGTTCTCGATTTTCCAGGAAAATTCATTGGTGAAAACGGATTACACCGTTATTCTTTTGTTGTCGAACTATTCTTAGATTTTCCGGGATTTTGGTATATGCGGAAATATCCGTCGCTATCAAAGTAAGGTGAACTATTTTGACATTATGCGGAAACTTTTTTGATTAGAATGCAGGCACGTACTGATTTTCTTGTTGAATGGTTTTCGAATTAGAATGTTATTTTGTGTTTTTTCAGATGTGAGCCAATTGGGATCAAATAGGAAGAATACATTTTTCTCTTTCCAAATATAACATACCTGACAAATTTCCTCAAGTTACAATTAACTACATTGAATGAGGAAATGCCAAAAGTGATAATTTCCGGGAGATTATCACATTTATAATAATAAGAGAGACTTAGTCCACTATAAAGAAAAAGCTGATTTAATTGCTCCACAACCAGAATAGAAAATTCGCCAAAAACCTACCGAAGGAAGCTGAAAAACCCATAACGAAGAAAGCTTAAAAAAGACACAACGAAGAAAGCTGAAAAACAATGAAGAAACCTGGAAGAACCACAACAAAGAAATCTGTAAACCTTCCACCCAAAAAGGTAAAGCCGAACCTAAAACCTCATCCACGCCCAAAAAAGACAAAAAGCGGAAGAAGCTTTCTTGTGTAATTTATGTTGGAAATAAAATGAACAATTTATGATTTATTTGATTGAACATGGTGTTTAATTTGATTTTCTTCAAAAATAATCGAAATGGGTACAAAAAATGTAATAGAACAATTTTGGATTTTTTACCAGTTTTGCGATTTTCATAATTATTTTGCAACTTAGACTTAGGACTTTGTGGTTTGTTTCATTGAAAAGAGAGAGATAAATTTTATATAAATTTCGGTCACGAAACGAAAATCGATTTTTCCAACTATATGTATATTTCCGTCACATTTGCAAACCTCAAGACATCTCTCGTAAAACATCGAAAATGGAATTTTCTGTACATCTGGCTTAACAGCCTATCAGGTATTGGAGGGTTAGCTGATTTTGACAACTGCATCGAGCAGGTACTTTTTGTCTTCTTCGTTTCCCGGCGGTTCCAGTAGTCGTCGGTGGCGGTTCGTTAGGGGACACCACGATCGTATGTATACATATACATGTACTGGATACATTTCAATGGGTTGTAACGAGTATGTGGCGGTATGACTTGATGCTGTGGATGGGTATGCAGCACTGACACGTTCAAACGAGAACGAAACTGCAGTCTATCGCTCCTGTTCACGACATCCGATTAGATTGTATCACTACTATAGCGGCCATCGTTGATGATGATTATGATGAGTGGGGGATATTTAACATTCTACGGTGGACTGAATATTGCTGCCTGGATAAATTTTTGATGTGTTCACACATATATGGACAAATTTTGCGTGTTATCGAATATAAAGATATCTTAAAGAAAATTCTTATCTGAATTTTAGCAAAAGTGCATAAGGAAACGATTCAGTGAAATATGTTTTGAACATGATGAATTGCAAATATATGAACAGCTTGTGAGCAGTGTGTTTAGTAATGTTATATATATATTTTTTTTCAGTTTCCGCTTTAGCCTAGCCACGAAATACATGATACACTAGTCGCAATGAAAAATCAGGATAAAAATGCCTAATATGAATATACTGTTCTGTTCTGCATAATGTGTAAGATGTTCAGTTAGTGCAGCAAAATGCACAAAGTAAATATGTTATATGTAAGTGTTAGTATACGTGTTAAGACAGTATTAATTGTTCAGTTTTAATGATCAATACTAAAAACAAAAAAAAATGAAAGAATAATATTGCACATCAAGCATACGCAAACCTAAGAATACACGAAATAAAAGATATGTCTCGGAAACGATCGGATATAGTTTAATTCTTACCTTCAATTCTTCTTCCATTTCGCTTAGTTTTCTCTCCATCGATCGCTTTTCTCGCTTCTCTAACTCCGAGAGAGAATTTTTACTTGTCTGAAATGAAAAAAAAACAGTGTAATACATATAACTATCATTGGTTTTGTGTAAGGTTATTGGTGGCTTGCTTGCAAGGGAATCTACCTGTCAATTCCACGAATCTTTGAACGAACAATTTATCGATCAAGTTAAGTTGATATATAGGGTGTCCATCTTAAACGAGCCACCTTGTATATTTCTTATATTTGATGGCAATACGACTAAGAACGGTGTTCTTGCGGGGTGCGTGATGGGAGGAGAAGCCAGCACCTACTAGACAGGCTCTAGCTTCAACGGAAACTCAAATAATGTCAACAAGAGGCACCATCTTCCTCAGTTTCAATGGATATGAGTTACACCGAAGGCTTCGATTCAAGAGAGGGAAATGTGTTTCTGCCAGATGGGACGTCGCATTCCGAAGGGAGGATATGTTGGAGGAAGACGCTTTCGACCTGGCAAGGATCAAAATCTGTTTATATAACAAAACCATGTCTGTATCGATCTTCTGATGAGAACTACTTTAAATTGTTTCAGTATCTGGGCGACAAGGTAGACAATCCATTTCCGGTTATACTGGAAGTGGGTCATCACTTTGTTATTTCAAATGGCAATCTACCTTTTTTATTATACATCTAGAACCGACATTTGAGCAAAGCATAAAATACCCAAGTTGTTGGCACTTATCTGTCTAAACTTTTGACAGATTTAATTATTTTCGGCTTGGGTGGATAGAAGAAGGATTAAGGAATTTTTTAAGCAATCTACACATGTCAAATGTTTATTGCGTTGTTTTGTATGATTTTTTCAATTTGGCCTATTTCAAACAGTAATAAATTTTTTCAAATTGCAGGTGCCAATTTTTATATCGCCATCAGATGAAGCGTCAAATTTCAGATGGAATTGTATAAGCATGTACTATACCCATCTCTTATAGTTCCGAAATAATTTGGGAATATATTGAATATTGATGATTTTGCAAGAACTAACAGAGAATGCTTTGAAATATTTGAATCAAGTAGCTGAACTGGCTGCGCTTACCTCACAGGTGCCTAAAATTAATGTACTTCGTTCATTCGATTTTGATATTTCAACAATAACTGTTGGTAATTTGAAGTGAAAATTTTTGAAAAACACCAGATTGATAATAAAATGGCTGATTATTCAAACGAGGATATGTTTAATCTCTTTTTAATTCATGGCGAATGTCTAAAAGTGGTGGATAGAACTTGCAGACAATTCAATAACCAATTTCCAAATTTGGCGCCTATAATTAAAACAAAATTTCGAAGGATTAGAAGCAATTTTCTGCAATTTGGAGGAACAAAATACATAGAAACTAGAAGAAAACCAATTCTCGAGGACGACGACAATCAAATTAACACGCTAGCGTATTTTCGTGTCAATTCACATGCATCCATTAAGTCAGCATCAATGGATATTGGATTGAGTTATACTTCCATTCAAAAGATCCTTAAGAAGCATGACATGCAGCCGTATTCTATTTTAATGAATGATTCGTTGGCCTATCACATTCATGCGAAAAACTGAATGGACAAAGATACCAGGAAATTTTGAGAGGAACATTAGAAAATTTTTTAGATGGATTACCCTTAACATTCTGAGGGATTGCTATTACCAAATGGATGGTGCACCAGCACATAAAACACGAGATGTAGATCGGCAGCTAACTGAAATGTTCGAGGATAGATGGTGGGGTAATCAAGGACCAAATTTATGGCCTGCGCATTCTCTGGACCTGACGCCCCTTGATATTTATTTATGGGGCAAAATCAAGAGTGAAGTGTATCTTATTCCTGTAAGAAGTAAAGAAGAGTTACTAGAGCGCATTCATAATGCTTTTCGTAATATTGATCCTGAGGAAATTAGGAGGGCAACTCATCATGTTCGTATACGAGCTGTCAAGTGTATCGAGCAAAATGGGGCCCACATTGAACATTTATTCAGATCATAAATTAGTTTTCTCCTATGATGTTTGCTATCATTTATTCGTATTAATATAATTATTGTCGATGATTGGTTTTCGCTTAGTTCCTACAATTTTAATTCATCCGAATTGTAGAAAATTGCTTCTAATGTTTCGAAATTTTGTTTAACTCATAGACGGTAAATTTGGAAATTGGTTATTGAATTGCCTGGAATTTCTACCCACTACTTTTTGACATTCTAAAATGAATTAAAAAAAGATTAAATATATTTTCGTTTGAATAACCAGTGGTTTTATTCCAAATGTGTTGTATTTTTTGGATATTTACAATCTGAAATAACGACAATTCTTGCTGAAATATCAAATTCGAATGAACGAAGTGACAAGTACATTAATTTTAGGCACCTGTCAGGTGAGCGCAGCCAGTTCAGCTACTTGATTCCAATATTTCAAAGCATTCTCTGTTAGTTCTTGCAAAATCATCAAAATTCAATATATTCCCAAATTATTTCGGAACTATAAGAGATGGGTATAGTACATGCTTATACAATTCCATCTGAAATTTGACGCTTCATCTGATGGCGATATAAAAATTGGCACCTGCAATTTGAAAATAATTATTACTGTTTGAAAAAGGCTAAATTGAAAAAATCATACAAAACGACGCAATGAACATTTGACATGTGTAGATTGCCTAAAAATATCCACCTAAGCAAAAATTGTGTCTGTAATGCAAAAGATCTACAAGCTACAATTTTTTTAAAGGTTCCTCAAAAATCGAGTTTATAACAAAAATAATTAAATCTGTCAAAAGTTTTGACAGATAAGTGCCAACAACTTGGGTATTTTATGCCCTGCTCAAATAGTTATGGCCGCGTATAAAATTTCAGCTTGATATTGTTATTGGAACTTGTGTGTATATATATATATATATACAGTGTGTTCCAACGAAAATTTGACCCCCCCTATAACTCCGAAATGAGTAACATTAGCGAAAAACACCAAGACACGTCGATTTTTGTTTCGAGGGGGAGCATTTTTCGAAATAATTCGAAACTTGTCAGATCAACCCCCTACCCCCAGCAACCCTAATTTCGAAATTCATCATAGGGAATAAGGGTCGAGTGGCACCTTACTGTAAAGGTCTGTCAATTCTCCATTCTGATTTGTCATTTTTAGAATTTTAAATTAACATACAGGGTGTCCCAACCGAGGGTAAAGTTGAATTCCTGCAAATCCCAAATACTAAATGAAATCGATTTATTTTGGCATAATGCAAGCGCAGGTTTATGCTCGGTCTAGAAAAACGACCTACACTTGTGAATTTGGAGTTGGTGCAATCAACCCCCTATTTCCAGCATCCCCAACTCAAAATCATTCGATCGAAAATAGGTCAAGTGGCACCTCGTTGGAAAGGTATTTCAATTTTTTCTTCGAATTTGGTATTTTCGAAATTCAGAATCAGCATACAGGGTGTCCCGGAGCAGGAACACTGAAAACCCAAATAACTTTTTGAAACTGGTTCATTTCGGTATAATACGAGAACATGTTTATGTTTGATTCGAGAATAAGACTCTCTTGCGTGAATATGGAATTTTGCAATCAATCTCTTCCATTCAGCATCCCCAACTCAAAAAATCATACAAGTGATTACAGGTTGAGTGGCAAAGTTCCAGAAAGATTTTTCTATTTTCCGAATCACTGAGGCATTGGTTTCAGTTTGGCAATCGAGGTTTTCTGGCGTGAGGATCAGGATGAGGGGATGATGGAGAAACTGATTGGATGCTCATCTAAACAGGAAAACGAGATTTATTGAACTTGTATTCAATTGAAAACAAAAACTAACTTGATTATTACAACAATTGTTCAAAATGACCTCCGCCCACCTCCATACAGTTATACAGACGATTTTCGAACTCTCTTCTCACATTAGCGAAAACTTCAGGAGTCAAAAGTCGGCATTCTGTGATAATCCTCATCCGCAGCTCCTCCAGGTTTTCTGGTCTTGTGGCATAAACTTTAGATTTTAGATGGCCCCACAAAAAAAATCTAGGGATTTAAATCTGGTGACCTGGCTGGCCACTCAACAGGTCCTCTTCTACCAATCCACCTTCCTGGGAAATTTTCGTCTAAATATTGGCGCACCCGAGCATCATAATGCGGAGGAGCACCGTCTTGTTGAAAACGCATTTCGTCCTCAGAAAGAGTTGGATCGTTCTGTAAAATTTCTGTCAATCTAGGATGTATGTGTTCCTCTAACAACTGTAGGTAGCCATTTCCATTCAGATTACCCTCAATAAAGAAAGGCCCAACTAGATGATTGCCAAAATTCCTGCCAAACGTTCAACTTCTGAGGCCTTTGCGTGTGGGCCTCTCTAAACCAATGAGGATTCTGTGTGTCCCAATATCGACAATTATGTCTATTCACTTCACCACTGAGCATAAAGGTGCTTTCATCAGAAAAACAGATGTTATTCAGAAAATTTGGATTAGCGTTTAGGTTTTCACTTAGATTTTCACAAAACTGTAAACGACGATCTGGATCATCTTCGTTTATTTCATGCACTAATTTTACCTTGTAGGGTGAAATTTGTGATGTTTCACGATTCTATGGACAGTTGTAGCTGATACACCAGTCAGACGAGATAGTTTTCTGATCGAAGTAGTATTCTCCATTTGTAGATGACCCACTACTGCCACTTCCGTTGCCTCATTTCTGACAGG
This sequence comes from Cryptolaemus montrouzieri, assembly GCA_013387265.2. Taxonomy (NCBI): domain Eukaryota; kingdom Metazoa; phylum Arthropoda; class Insecta; order Coleoptera; family Coccinellidae; genus Cryptolaemus; species Cryptolaemus montrouzieri. Next base: position 5,989,718 of record JABFTP020000165.1, read on the forward strand.
ACATGCCACTTCATGTTTTTGTTTGCCCCCGAACCCGTAGCTAGGAATTTGTCAACCAAATATTTAACGTACTGGTGACTGACTCCCTTTCTCTTTCAGGATGGTTCCTATCGAATATCCTTGCCGTTTCTTTGGCACAACTGTTATTTCGAAAATACGTCGATACAATTTCGACCCTTTCCTCAGTGGAATAAACCATTTTCAGATTAATTTCAACTGACGAACAACAACAATAATGAGGAACTGATCTGAATAATAATAATATTTCATTGCAAAATGAGAAATAACAGATGACTGCACGCCAGATGGAAATGAAAAAATGTGAACATTTTCAATGCAGAAATCAGCTTTATTTCTTCGTAATTGATGCTCAACACATCGTACCCCAATACTTTTAACAGTTTCGAATTAATTTTAGTTGATAATTTCAAATGACGATATTGAATTTTTCGAAAGCGACATCCTGTATGGAGAGCCGAACTGAATGAAATGCTTTAATCATTCTGGAATTCAAAAACCTTTCTGAAGATATGCCACTTGAATTATTTGTATGATTTTCAAGTTGGGGATGCTGAATGGAAGGGGTTGATTGCAAAATTCTATAACCACACAAGAAAGTCCTATTCTCGGATCAAACATGTTCTCGTATACCGAAATGAACCAGTTTCAAAAGTTATTTGGATTTTCAATGTTCCTGCTTCGGGACACCCTGTATGATGATTCTGAATTTCGAAAATACCAAATTCGAAGAAAAATTGCAGTACCTTTCCAACGAGGTGCCACTTGACCTATTATCGATCGAATGATTTTTGAGTTGGGGATGCTGGAAATAGGGGTTGATTGCACCAACTCCAAATTCACAAGTGTAGGTCGTTTTTCTAGACCGATCATAAACCTGCGCTTGCATTATGCCAAAATAAATCTATTTCATTTAGTATTTGGGATTTCCAGGAATTCAACTTCACCCTTGGTTGGGACACCCTGTATGCTAATTTAAAATTCTAAAAATGACAAATCAAGGTGGAGAATTGACAGACCTTTTCAGTGAGGTGTCACTCGACCCTTATTCCCTATGATGAATTTCAAAGTTAGGGTTGCTGGGGGTAGGGGGTTGATCTGAGAAGTTTCGAATTATTTCGAAAAATGCTCCCCCTCGAAACAAAAATCGACGTGTCTTGGTGTTTTTCGCTAATGTTACTCATTTCGGAGTTAGAGGGGGTCAAATTTTCGTTGGAACACACTGTATGTATATATATATATATATATATATATATATATATATATATATATATATATATATATATATATATATATATATATATATATATATATCGGTTATATTGTCAGTACTTTTTCTTTGACTGATCGACAAGTTGCGGCTGATCGCTCAGCTAGCAAATGCTGTATTTGGATTATGTCTACCTTGTCGCCTAGATACTAAAACAATTTAGAGTAGTTATCATGTATTTATTATATGTAATTTTTTCTTTTTTTATGTTTTTCACCGCAAAGCGGGTTGGCCAGATGAACACCGGGCGTTTGCTCGCCAAGGTGCACATCCGTATGCAGTCACACAGTTTCACTCGCAATTGAGAAAAGTACGAACAATACGACTAGTTCCCAGGATAACCTCTTTCAGCGCCATGGAAATGATCGAATTGTCAAGCACCATCTTCTTGGTGTTCTCCATGAGATGGGATTCGACCAAGCCAATCGTGGATATTATAAGTGGCATAACAACCACAGAGCTCAGCCCAAAAATCTCCCTTATCTCAAATGCCAAGTCTCTATATTTATCGACCTTCTCGGTGTGCGCTCGAGCCATGTAGTCATCACTCGGGATTGTCACGTCCAGGAGGACAGCTTTCTTCTCATTTTTGTAGAATACTGCGATATCAGGTCTATTATGAAGGACTGGACGGTCTGTTATAATCGTGTTGTCTCAGTACATTTTGAATTCCTCATTTTCTATGATGGTTTCAGGCTGATACAGGTAAGTTTTCATTTTAACTTTAATGAAGGTGAGCTTGAGTCCAATACTTTGATTGATATATTTAAGCCATTCCGTTGTGCATTGAGAGGTAATCCTTAGGGGTCAGTATTGGACAGGAGGATGTGACGTGCTGGATAGACTCCAGCCCTCGCGAACAGCATCGACATTGATCCGAGGGGATATTGAGGCCCGCAATATGCCGCTGATCGTCCTGGTCGGGAGCACCTGGTCCTGGAAGGCTAGGAGTCTTCCCTCCGTTTCAGGATATAAGTAGCCTGCAGTGAGGTAAGCAAGCTATTATTTTTTATTACCTTCTTGCTTTCCAGGATATAGGGATATCGTCCATGGAGGGCCTTAGATTTCCATTCCTCCCGGAGTTCACCTGGTGTTCGGCATTTCTATCCAATCTCTGCCTTCATCAACTGCTACAGCCAGACATCATCCACATCACGGATGGACCTATGGAAAGGTGAGATTTTTGCAGCGAAGTGTTTTCTCAGGTTAATTATATTTTCGTCATGGCTGGTCTCTATATTCATGATACCCCTTTCCCCCTCTTTCCTCGGTAGGTAAAGCCGATTGACTGATGAATGCGGATGGTGCATTCCGTATTTGGTCAGCATTGTTCTAGTGTTCTGGTGTAACTTTCGTAGTTCTGTTTTTGATCGGTGCACAACTCCGAATGAGTATGTTATACCCGGTATTGTCCAGGTATTGAGGGCAGTGACCATCGCTTTCGCGTTTAGCTTGGACTGGAGCCATCGCTTGACCCTGATCATCAATTTCACTCTGAAGACTTCTCTAATCTCTGCAGTATCCAAGTCCAGTGCCTGATGGATACCAAGGTATTTGTATGCTTTATTAGGGTCTAATGCAGGGAACATGCTCTCGTCATAGATCGCTATTCCAGGTGGCCCATCAACAACCTTACCTCTCTTTACATTCAATAGGAGGAATGCTTCCTTCATCATTTCCTCCATATGAAAATATGAAAACAGTATTTAGATTGTGCACTTCATGAGACTCTAGAGAGGGGTAACTTTTTTCGCCCCTATAAATATACAGACATCGGCATTCTTTATTTACTAATAAGCCTCCACATACCACATTGATCACTTGGCCTCCATTTGTATAAAAGTTTGATGAAAACATGTTCGCATATTGCTTCTGTAATGTTGCAAAACACTTCGGCGAGGAGTGGGTATGTGGCAACCATTATTCGTTCTAGTTATAAAATATGATATTGTGATATAGTTCTGAAGGCCGGTTTGCGTCAGCGTTCATTTCAAGATAGGTGGAATCCTCTAGTTTCGTACTTTTCTAGGTTTTAGTTTTGATTTCACTTCTAAAATTATACTTCTTGTGCGATAAACTGGAAAAGCCGTATCCAAAATAGGAAATGTTCTTAGGAAGTTAAGTTTAAAGTCTTTCCACAATTTTTGAGCATTGAGGTAATGTTTTTCTTCAATTCCATACTTATGGTGGTGTTTTATCTCTACGTAAATTTGTATTACTCTGTGGAGGTTTCTGCACTTTCAATGCTATACAAATTTTGATTTCGTGTATTTCAATCAAGAAAACTCTGCATTTCGACAACTTTGGGATCACCGAGAAGTATGCGATAATTGGTTCATGCTGTTAAGTGCATAGTGTTTAGTTACTTTAGCAACTCGAGCAAATAAAAACGAACTTAAATCTCCAAGAATATATTTGAAATAGGCTATATTCACGATTTCGGAATATTATATGCTCCTTTTTTAAAATCGAATAGTAAAATGAGCTGGGTTTCTCATGCCTACCTCTAAATTCTTTTCGGAAAATGAAAAGAAGGAATTCCTCGAAATCTGGATATCTAAAAAAATGCCTAGTAAAACATTTGATTCAGGCATTAATTCGCATCATTATCAAATAATAAAATATGATGAACTCTTTCAAGGTGAAAATTTGAGAAACATGAAAGTACCAAAAAGTTTTTTTGGAATACATTCTCAGCCAAAGTTATCCCTCATGCCTAAGTAGCCCTAGTTTAGGGAACTGACAAAAACTTCATGATTCTCTAATTGACACGGAATCATTTTTGTTGAAGATGTGCACTTTCTTCTGCACACTTCGTTTAAATTAAAAAATAAGCAATTATTTCACGCTTACCACTAAATTGAGTTTTTCTAAAGTCTGTTTCGTCTCTTTTAATTCATCTTCAGATTTTCGTAGCTTATCCTTAAGTCTTTCGTTTTCTAGGATTGCTTGTTCGTACAATTTCTTATAATCTATCTCGCCGTTCTCATTTCTGATGTCGGCCGTACTTCCCAGGCGTGAACGACTAGACCTGTCTGTACCACTCTGAAACAATAAAAAACCACATTAGAGCAAAACCGTGCAACAAAAAATCAAAAAGTGTCAATAACTGTTATCCTATGTAACAGTCCGATTTCTCGAATTAATCATTTATATCTTTTAAACTCAGTTTTCATAATTTTATTGATAATTCAATCTCATTTCATCAAGTGAATATTCAAACAGTTTGAAATTCGAATTAGGAATCTACAGTTAACGATACCCAATGAAAATTATAGTTATATCCGTAAGGTGTCGCTGCTATTGATCTAGGTTGTTCGCCGGTTAATTGTGAAGTCAGTACTTGAAAGAAGATCGTTTTCTCGTTTCTGTGGGAGAACGGAAAGCAGTACTCATTCTATGTTTCGTTTCCACTTTATTGTTGTGAAGAAAATAATGTCGCTTTTTATTAATTTTTTTGAATATCAATAGTTTTTTGATAGAACCTAGTCTATATAAGTTCGGAATTCATCAGATTCTTTCTCTTGTCCATTTAGAAATCTTCGGAATCATTTGTAATTTTATTGGTGCTGTGTTAAGCGATTGGAGTGGAAAATTTGCAGAAATTGAAATTAAGTATTCATTGATTTTCTGGACAAATTCGAATCGTCTGAGGCCTATAAGTAGTCGGTAATTTTGCCGGATTTCCTCGACAACCAATTCAATTAGCAAGTGAAGAAATTTCGAATTTTCTTTTGTAAATTAACCTAGATCGATATCTGCTATTCCAGGGGTAAGTCAAATACATTCTGTTCATTTTGAAAATATATATTCGGGAGATATGGTATTGTTATAGATTTTTTTGTTCACCGTCAAGATATTTGAGTTTTCAACTTTATGCCAAACCTTGTTATCTTACGTCTGGGGTAACCACGTCTTTAGGGAAATAGTCTTGCAGTCACGTTGCGAACGATATTCAGCCAAACAAGTAACCTGTAAGCTGTACGATACAGGAATACCAGAAAACTGATGTGAAACACCAAATCGAATCATCCTGGGAATTAATCTCATTCCTAAAAGCTAAGTGTTTCTCTGAATCATCAAATTTTTCTTTGGACAGAACTCTATCATTGAGTTTCGCTTTGTTGAAAAGCTTAGATTATTTTAAATTGAGAATTTGTAACTATGTAATTTGAATTCATCTCATCTGAGAATCATTTTATTGTAAGTGGTTAATCTTTTTTAGTTAAGTTATTTTTTTGTATTATTTACTTTGATTAGAGTTAGTAAATTATTAATCAGATACTGTGATTTTGGATATTTATCTTGTAATAAAGCTAGTTGATTGAAGTGATGAGTATTATTCCTGAGGCTATATCTAGGACCTAGGTTCTAGACGAAGATCTCACACACTGAGATTAAGGGACTCTGATCTAGAAAGGCATAGGTATTAAAAGGTAGTGTCAATTGTAATTTTCTTCAACTAGCCTTTTTATAATTTAATCTCATTACACGTCATTAGTTAATTATCGTAGTTCCAGTAGAATTGAAATATTTCTCCAATTTTAGAGAAAATTAGAAACAAAACCATTACACCTATCGAAATAATGCGACGACTTTATACAAATATGTATTATTTTTTGATGCGGATACGTCGCTGATATTCTTGTGGGTTTTCAAAGCTCAAATAAACAAATAGATCACTTCTTACATTTTGTACAACAATTCAATGAATTTACTAGACAGAACCATCACTGAACTCGATAATTATTTCACCTACATTATATATAGAAAAGAAAGGTTTATGGAATCAACAATTGGATTCTTTTAACCACATTACACATAAACTCTATCTTGAACAGACTTATCCGCATGTCTAACTTAACCTAACTTATATTGGCTCCCCACTCTTATTACATTGGCAATTACCTTTCCAAATTTAATTTAGTGCCGAACAAAATAGTCTGAAATATTCAGAATTGAGTACAATGAATACCCAATAGCTTACTTAGGACAAACAAGTCCAAATTTTGAATTTACTGTTAGCTGTAAATACTTGGAAATGACGTAACTGTCGAAACCGATCGTGTGTATTAAAAATTAACACTGTGGAAATCAGACAAAAGAGTTACATTTCAGGTGTATGCTTTCTTTCATAAATAACGTGACTTTTTCTTGTGTGATTCTTCTTCAAATTACTGACAACACCACTCTTCCTAAAAGTGTGCACTTTTTAACAGAAAACGAAAATAAGAAAAAAAGTGTTATTTTTATATACTGGGTGATTACCAGTGGCGCGGTGCTCTGTAGCTCGTACACTCTTGAAGATTTCATTTTTGTTCGAACGGTATTGTATTTAAAAAGTAAAAATCTACTTCAGCAATTTATTTTGAAAGCACGGTGTCCCAATTTTCTATAAAAAATCTTGGGAGGTTTTTTCAGATTGCAGGACCACTTTTTTGTTGAAGATTCAAGAACGTCCTAAATTCCGCTATAATGTCTTTAAGTATTAATTGGTGAGTAGTTTCGTCACAATATTTTTTTTTCCGTAAGAATTTATGAAAATAGGCTCTCACATCACCTTCGGCCAGACAGGATGAATACTTTTTCCTTTCGTTTTCTTATTGCCCAAGGATAGCTTCGTTGATGAATTGTAATAGAGTTTTCTCATTTTATACAGGAGTGACTCAAAAAAATTATTGAATATTGTAAATTCAAAATATCATATCTTGATTTTTCAAATGGAACATCCTGTATTTTATTATTCATGTCAACGCATAAAATATTGTGCCATATTTTTGCAGAAGTAACTTTATCTTTATCTTCGACCATTTTTGAATTAAAATAAGAAACTAAAAAATAATATCAGAGGTTGCGAAAGAAGAGTTTATTAGTACATATCATTATACTTGATCAGAGAAATGGTAGTTGTGTATGAAATACGTAATAGATTGGTTTTTGGTGAGATGATCTACAAGGTGTTGAACTATTTCAATATGTGTTCGAAATGTTGCCCGTTTCTTTGTAGACACAACTCAATCCTTCTGAGGAAAGACCGTTGAACTCTCAACAACATTTGCGGATTAATTGACTGAAAGCCGTCGACTATTCTCTGTCTCATATCTAACTGTGTTGTAGAAGGAATCTGGTAAACGATGTCTTTAATATTATAACCCCACAAGAAAAAATCTAGACTTGTAAGGTCCGGAGACCTAGCTGGCCATCTAACAGGACCACCACGTCCTATCCATTTGTTTGGAAATACATGATTCAAATGCTCCTTAACCTGATGTGAGTAATGTACCGGTGCTCCATCCTGTTGAAACCACAAATCTTGTCTTATATGCATCGGCAAGTAACATTGGTAGCTGATTTTGCAGAAAATCTAAATACATTTCACTATTGAGGTGTCCGTCGAAAAAGTGCGGCCCATCTACTATAGCGGCCCATACATTCAAGGACCAACGATGCTGGTGATCTATTTGTCTCATGAGGTGTGGATTTTCCGTGGCGTAATAATGAAAGTCGTGCCTGTTAACAAGCCCATTCTTGTGGAAAGTTGCTTCGTCCAAGAAAAGAACTCTGCTAAACATATTTGGATTTTCCGCTACTCTGTCACTTGCCCAATTGCAAAAATTGATTCGATTTTCATAGTCTTGATTGTTCAGTTCCTGGTCCTGTACATGATATGCATGAAATTTATTCACTTTCAAGATTCTCTGGACGGAAGTTTGACTTATATCTATTAACTGAGAAATCTCTCTTTGGCTTTTGAATGGGTATTCTGTCACTGTCAACAAAACTGATAACTGGTTGTCTTCAGCTGTAGCAGTTTTTGATTTTTCATGTTTTTTGTAAGCGACTTTACCCGTTTCGATAAATCTAATTAAAACCAGGAAACCTTTGTGCATAAACTCTACTTGCCAACAAAGAATTACTATCTAACTCACCCAGAATAAAAATCATAAAAACCATTTCTCTTTGGAGAACTTCATGGCAGTCAATTGAGAATATTGGGTTCAAACCTCACTTTAACAATGTTTAATAACGAAACACTGATAACTTCACCATATAAAATGCAGAATATGATATCTTCTGACACCTGACAGAAGGCACAAATAAAAAAAAAAGTCAACACAGACCTCCAATCACGTTCATTCGTTAAAAGAATTATATTGTTTAAGTTGGTCATGAATAATAAAATACAGGATGTTCCTTGAAAAATCAAGATATGATATTCTCAAAATTATAATATTCAATAATTTTTTTGAGTCACTCCTGTATAAAATGAGGATTCAACTCATCAATGAAGCTATCCTTGGTCAATGAGAAAACGAAAGGAAAAAAGTATTCATCCTCTCTGGCCGAAGGAACATGCAATGATGTGAGAGCCTATTTTCATGAATTTTTACGGAAAAAAATATTGTGACGAAACTACTCACCAAAAAAACTTATTACTTAAAGACATTATAGCAGAGTTTAGGCCGCTCCTGAATCTTGAACGTAAAAGTGGTATTCCAATCTGACAAAACCACCCAGAATTTTTTAATTGGGACACCCTGTTTACTGCAAAATAAATTGCTGAAGTCGATTCCTACTGTCTTAATACAATACCGTTCGAACAGAAATGAAATCTTCAAGAGTGTACGAGCTACAAAGCACCGCGCCACTGGTGAATCACCCAGTATATTGAGAAAGGTGAAGGTTCATTTTTCTATAAGAAATAGGATGTTTCGTTAAAAAATTCACTTTCATATTCAAATTTTGACAAAATAAAAAGGTCAATTGATCAAACTGACCTTTTCAACCTTCCGGAATATTCCGTATCTGATGAAGAGGCCTTCAAATAATTTGAATTAATTGTACCAGATTAAGGCTGATACGAAATTTCGCGTTGACCAGCACGTCAAAACATGTTTCGAGCAATTTCTCGAACAATTTTTCTCTCAAACGAATAATGAGAAACACTTCAATGAAGATTTGTGTAGAGCATTGGTCAGTTCAAATATTCCATTGAAAAAGTTGAAAAAAAAAGGTGTGTAAAACTTCAAATGCGTTTTCTCAAAACTAAGTTTTCTGAACTGGTGACCACTGTAGCTCGAAAACGGCTCGATATATTTAAATGAAATTCATACAGCTTTTTCAAAACATGAAAGACTAGTGCCTGATTGAAGGATTTTTTCCAATTAATTAACTGTTGGTTTTCCCTAAAATCTGGAAAAAGTTTTCATTTCGTCATTTTGAAAAGTGCTTTGATCAGGCACTAGATTATCTATTAACAAAACTAATAATTTCTTCTGATTGATTTTAGATGAACCTCCTAAGATAAGCGAGTCGATACCTCATTTAATGATGATATGTTTTTACTTTTATGAAATAAAGTAATTCGGAGCCAAAAAAATTATTAAAAATTGTCACTTTTTCATCTAACCTAACTTAACCCCATAAGGCATTTCGCAAACGAAATTACACCAAATTTTGCATAAGGATTAGGGTCCAAAACCATACAGAGCGAATATTTGGAGGTCAAATTGATAAGCAGAATTGGCGCCTTTGAGTCACATCAAATCCGAAAATGATTGTTGAAAAACCTCCCTACCTATAACGTTTGGTACAGTTTTTTCCTGAATGAAGCTGGTGTTACCGTTTCGGTTAATGAATTGCGCTAATAAACCATGATTGGTTTTTATTGGAAGGTATAAATGTTATTGGTGATTATTTCCAACACGATGGCGCTACGTGTCACACAAGTGGCGAAACCATTGCAAGAGAATTTTCCCGACAGAGTCATATATCGCGATGTGAAAGACAAGGTTTATGCCAATACTCCCCAGTTAATTGAAATACTCAACGACAATATTCGTGGCGTTATTGATGGAATAGAACCGCAAATGTATGATGAAACGGAAAATTTCATAAAGAATTATGATCCTGATAAAAAGGGAGGAGTAGCATTCCTTTTCCCATTAAATTAAATAAAAATCAGACTATATTTTACAAAAATTACGTGCTTCTCTACTAAAACAAAATTTAACCTTCAACTCGAAAACACGTTAGTCGCAACATGGTCTGAGTGTTATCAATAAAAAAAAAATAAAATGTTTCATTGTAGGTTAATTGAAGAAAAACTTACAGCATATCCTTCCGAATTCAAAGACGACATACTGTGCGACTTCGATCCCAGCGAACTTCTCGATTTTGATAAGGACCTATCTCTATCCCTAAAACTACTCCCTCGGGACGTCGATGAATCTCTCCTGGACCTATGGTTCCCTGCCGTCTTACCGTAATTCGAATAGTTCGGAGCGAGAACGCTGTAGTTTGAGAAGGCCGTTGCCGGAATGGTAAGACTGGCGTAACCACCAGCGCCAGCGCCCGTGTTAGATCGGTAGCCATTTTGGAAATATGGGCTTTTGTAGTTCGACGCGTATCCGCCGTTGTAATTCGACAAGGACGAAGAATATGGGTTAGCGGACGCCGCACTAGAATACGGTGAGCTATAGGGGTTCGTGTTGCCGTAGAAGCCCATGCTTCGAGGTCGAGTTCCGTAGTTGGAAGAGGAGCTGCGAATGGCGGACGAAGATCTATGTCTAGATGGCGGTACGGGTTGGTATGAAGACATAGTGTTCGATGTATTTTATTGAGCACTCAAGTTTATGCACGGTAATTTGAGTTTTATTTTATTGTTGCGAAAATCTTCTATCTGAATGTCATTGGAAGGCACGTGCACTCAAATTTGATTACAAAGGATGATCCTGTCCATTAAAAAAATGAAAACATTTCTATTATTATTATCCCAAATTTAGCTACTATATCAACTATTGAGTTCTTTTCTTATAATCATGCTAGCAAAAACACGGGTCATGAAGGCATAAGAAACGAACTAAAAAAAGATTGATTCTCTGTCAATATCTACAACGAGCTGCTGAAGGGAATGATCTTTTGGCGAGTACCCCACCACGAGAGTTGATGACTTTGCTGATGAACTGAGTAGATCAGCTTCTAAAACCATTTCTATAGGCCCTGACCGTCCCTCGGTTCGAACAAATCACACAGTAGGCGCAAATAATGGTAAGAAAAACAACACAAAATAAACTGGAGATCTTAAGCAAGCAGGAGAGATTATCGATTATTCGCCAACTTCTCGACTTATCTAGGGACGAATTACGGACCATTTTCGACATCCTAACAGGCGACACTCAGTGAGGTCGGAGATTGATAAGATAGTGATCATACTATGTGTGCCATTCGAAAAAAAATTGTCTTTATTGAGGTATCTATAGCAGAAGTTTATTGGCCTTTGAATGAATCTAGTCAACGAATAGTATACAATTTCTCGACATATTAAGGGCAATGATCACTAAGATACCATCTCAGCAACATGGGCAGATTGGAAATGAGAAAATGCGAAATGAGAAATGGGGCAAAGAATTTGATGGTACATTCACTATAGTTGCATGGCAATTATTCACAAGAGATATTCACGTTTCGGAAGAAGAAAACCAAAGCCGAATGGAGTGAAAGCAGAAACTCTTAGAGAGATTCTAAATTTGACCAGCGTTATAAGTATTCTAGGTGCAATTCCCATTCCTCCAATGTAATGTTGATTCACTGTTTGTTTTTATAAAACTAACCCTAACACGTGATATGAATAGCAATAATGAGAACATCTAGATACGAAGAAAAGGCCATTGAAGCCCAAATAACAAAGAGCATTTGGCAACTAGTTAAAGAACAACATCATCAATGGAAGAAACAGAGAATACAAGGAGAAGGTGCTAATTGAACAAATAGAAGAATAAGCAGCAGAGGTAAAAGAAATGAAATCGAATAGATCCTAGTAAGCTTCAACCCGAAGAGAGCAGCATTTGGCATTAATGGAATCTCTTATCAGTAGATGTGCCACAAGGATCAATCCTAGGTACCTTGTTCTTCAACAAAGAAATTTTAGATGAACCTCCCAAGATAAGGGAGTCAAAACCTCATTCAATGATGCTATGTTTTTACTTTTATAAAATAAAATAATTTGGAGCCAAAAAAATTATTAAAAATTGTCACTTTTTCATCTAGCCTAACTTAACCCCATAAGGCATTTCGCAAACGAAATTACACCAAATTTTGCATAAGGACTAGGGTCCAAAACCATGCAAAGCGAAGATTTGGAAGTCAAATTGATAAGCAGAATTGTCGCATTTGAGTCACATCAAATCCGATAATGATTGTTGAAAAACCTCTCTATCTTTTGGTACAGTTTTTGAGCTATTAGCTGAAATATTTGGCAACTAGTTAAAGAACAATGTAATCAATGAAAGAAACAGAGAATACAAGGAGAAAGAAATGAGATCGAAGAGATCCTAGCAAGCTTCAACCCAAAGAGAGCAGCATTTGGCATTAATGGAATCTCTTATCAGTAGATGTGCCACAAGGATCAATCCTAGGTCCCTTGTTCTTCAACATAGAAATTTTAGATGAACCTCCCAAGATAAGCGAGTCGAAACCTCATTTAATGATGCTATGTTTTTACTTTTATAAAATAAAATAATTTGGAGCCAAAAAAATTATTAAAAATTGTCACTTTTTCATCAAGCCTAACTTAACCCCATAAGGTATTTCGAAAACGAAATTACACCAAATTTTGCATAAGGATTAGGGTCCAAAACCATACAAAGCGAAGATTTGGAAGTCAAATTGATAAGCAGAATTGTCGCATTTGAGTCACATCAAATCCGAAAATGATTGTTGAAAAACCTCTCTATCTTTAACGTTTGGTACAGTTTTTGAGCTATCGGCTGAAATATTTGGCAACTAGTTAAAGAACAATGTAACCAATGGAAGAAACAGAGAATACAAGGAGAAAGAAATGAGATCGAAGAGATCGTAGCAAGCTTCAACCCAAAGAGAGCAGCATTTGGCATTAATGGAATCTCTTATCAGTAGATGTGCCACAAGGATCATTCCTAGGTCCCTTGTTCTTAAACATAGAAAATGGCAGGCACGGTATTTTAAAAAACTTTCGGTCTTTTAATGAGGGTGAACTGTGGTGTACATAAAAATTCTTCATTATTGTGAATTGTCACAATAGTTTTTTAGATTAACCAAATTGTGAAGTTAACTGAAGAAAAAGGAGAAGAACATTCATCTCAGAACTGAAGAATTGAATGAATAGCAGTACGTAAGAGTACTGAAAAAAGTTATATAAATTTTTTCGTCCTATCTAGGAATTGACTTTGACAACAGGACACTGCTCACTAAGATTCCATTTCAGAAAAATGGACAGTTCGTAAATGAGAACAAGTTAAATGTGCAATGGAAGGTAATGAATTGGCTGAGCACATTCTCTACAGTTGCATGGCAATTGTTCAAGAGACACCCACGCGTCGGCAGAAGAATACAAGAGCCAAACGAAATGAAAGCAACAACACTCAGGGAGATTCTATATTTGGTAAAAGAGCATGATCTGCTGGGGAACAATTAGAGCAGGAATATGAGCTATAGATTAACTTCAGTGGCAGTTCGGATAAGTAATAGGACCAGCGACCCCTTTTGAAGCAATGTTACATTTAGTATGATGTTCTATGGTAGATAACAGCTGCACTAATAACAACACCTAGATACGAAGTAAATTAGATCATCGAAGCCAAAAAAATAAAAATAAAGAGCTATTGGCTGAAATATTTGGGAATAAGTCCAAAACAATGTCATCAATGGAAACAGAGGATTAAACGAGAAGGTGCTAAGTGAACGAAAAGATGAAGAATAAATTGCAGAAGAAATAGAAGACATAGCAAAAGTGGGATCGAGGAAATCCAAGTAAACTTCAACCCAAAAAGAGCACCTAGAATTAAAATAGCAGAAATAGGTAGATGAAAACTGAATGGAAAAAAGCAGAAATGATAATGAAACTCGAGCCATGAAAACCAGGAAATGGAACCGGCCGTTGTAGACTAATCAGCTTACTACCAGGAATGAGCAAAGTAAAAGAGGAAATACTTCACAGAAGAACTATGCAGAAGACAACAAACTAGTACCGAAACGCCAACTTGAGTTCAGAAGAAACGGTTCAACGATATACTAATTGATATCATAAATGACACACGGAAGTATTTATGGATATTAACCTTCCTATACCCGCGCACATGCCTGTGAGACTGACGAAACAGTTTTTCGTAAATATTCCTTTTTCTAAGAACTTTGGGACGTCGCGCGTTCTGCTAGCTGCATGATTTGGGGCTCGCTTTAGGTCAGTACGTGGCAGGACGTGTAGGCCTACTACGGCTTGATCGGTCTATGACACCGACGCGAGTATACGATCAATTTTCTACGTCATATTTTTTTGTTTATGAGTATTTATATGTTATTAATTTGTTTTTATGTATTGATTTGAATTTACTTTGTTCACAACTACTGTATCGATTTATGAAATTTTTAGGTTATGAATGCTTCAAAAATGAATGATGAACGTATTCGATTCTTGTTGGAGGAGAAAGGTTCAGAATCCAATTACGATGATGAGTTTGATATCGAAGTTGAGAATGGTAGTTCACCCCCAAGAAGAAACACGTGATTTTGAAGATGAAATTCTTCGGACAGAGAGGATGATTCTCAATCAGAGTCAGAACTTTATGAAACTAACAGAACTACATCGGAAAAGACGAGCGAACGCGGTGGAATGAAACTCCTGGATCAAGCCAGGTTAAGCGCCGTATAAGAAATGTCATGACACAACTTCCAGGCCCTAAGGGTGAAGCTAGAAACACTAAAAAGCCGCTAGACATATGGAAGTTATTTTTCTCGGAAAGTGCTTGTTTTCGGATTGTTCAGTGCACAAATGAAGGAATAAACCGCCTTAAACAGGGGTGATCAAACTTGAAATGCTGGCAATCTATCTAAACGTTTTTAGACTACTTACGATCGACTCTGAGAGGCTGCAAGTATGTGTTATGCAGGGTTATCGTACATACACGATACACCCTACCTATCTACCTAGGTAGGGTGTACCGTAGCATATGTAGATACTAGCTTTCCGCACAATATACATTATTTTAGTCAAGGTTTGGGTTAGGTTTAGTTAGGTTCTTCTCTATAATATCAATGAAAAAACTAAGGAGTAACTTTGGATGGTACGTAACCATTGAGTGCTAATCGCAAGCATGATGACATACGATCTTCAGTTCGTCGATTGCGATATTTTGATTTCGTTCTATTCATTTCAGAAAATGCAAACTAGCACAAGTTGGTGATAGATCAACTGAAAAGAAAGGATCTGAAACATTTTCCGTCTTTGAAAGCAAGGATTCCTCAGTTGAATTATGATACGTATGAGACTGAATTATCAAATATTTTGGGACAATTCGAAATGCGTTTTTATGATTGCAGTAAGTTGGCAAATATATCATGAGTTATCCTTTTTCATGTAAAAACATTGAGGATTTAGCTACTGAAATAGAGAGTCAGTTTAATATGAACTCCTGTTTTGTTGAAAATTACTTCGTGCAGATTATATCAGATATACATCTCAAAGCTACAGCATCTGATACAAATTTCTGATGTTTTATATTTGAAGATAAATATCCGAATTTTTTAGACTACTTACGATCGACTCTGAGAGGCTGCAAGTATGTGTTATGCAGGGTTGTCGTACATAAACGATACACCCTACCTACCTACCTAAATAGGTCGGGTGTACCGTAGCATATATAGATATTAGCTTACCGAACAATATACATTATTTTTGTCAAGGTTTGGGTTAGGTTTAGTTAGGTTCTTCTCTATAATATCGATGAAAAACTCATAGTTATCCTAAATTGTGAGTTTAATGGTTGTTACAAAACAAAAGAGTTACACATGGTGTTAAACTGAACTAAGGAGTGGATGTTGAAGCGTGGCACTGCATGTCCTCAGCATACTTTTCATAAGATGGAACGTAACCACTGAGTGCTAATCGCAAGCATGATGACATATAAACGTCAGTTAGTCAATTGCGATATTTTGACTTAGTTATCTTCATTTCAAAAAATGCAGACTTGCACAAGTAAGTTGACCCAAACATAGCCGTCAGTTGAATGGCGATTTGCCTTAGATTCGGGTATTTATCTTCAGATATAAGACATCAGAAATTTGTATCAGATGCTGTAGCTCTGAGATGTATATCTGATATAATCTGCACCAAGTAATTTTCAACAAAACAGGAGTTCATATTAAACTGACGCTCGATTTCAGTAGGTAAATCCTCAATGTTTTTACATGAAAAAGGATAACTCATGATATATTTGCCAACTTACTGCAATCATAAAAACGCATTTCGAATTGTCCCAAAATATTTGATAATTCAGTCTCATACGTATCATAATTCAACTGAGGAATCCTTGCTTTCAAAGACGGAAAATGTTTCAGATCCTTTCTTTTCAGTTGATCTATCACCAACTTGTGCAAGTTTGCATTTTCTGAAATGAATAGAACGAAGTCAAAATATCGCAATCGACGAACTGAAGATCGTATGTCATCATGCTTGCGATTAGCACTCAATGGTTACGTACCATCCAAAGTTACTCCTTAGTTTTTTCATTGATATTATAGAGAAGAACCTAACTAAACCTAACCCAAACCTTGACTAAAGTAATGTATATTGTGCGGAAAGCTAATATCTACATATGCTACGGTACACCTTACCTGGGTAGTTAGGTAGGTAGGGTGTATCGTGTATGTACGATAACCCTGCATGACACATACTTGCAGCCTCTCAGAGTCGATCGTAAATAGTCTAAAAATATTGAGGTAGATAGCCAGCAGTTCAAGTTTGAGCACCCCTGCTCTAGAGGACAGACGATACTCAGTTAGAATAAACAACACCAAGTCAACAGTGTCGAAAATATAAGCAGGTGTGCCAGAAGGAGCGATGAAAAGTATCCTTGCTCTTCAACATATACACTGGTAAACTGGGCATACTTCCGATTGAATTCATTATCAATTGATGAGGTGGAACTGAATGAATTAAAACTTCATTGTAGTGAATCGTCTCAACATTTTTTCATATTCACTTTATGAAGTTGTCTAATGAAAATTCGGAAAATGTTCGTTCATTTCATGACTTCATATCAGTACTGAAAATTACTGAAGAAACGAAATAATGAACATACTGGGTGTGCCGTTTGAAAAAAAATTCATTTATATTGGGACACCTTTCGCAAAAAAATAGTACAAAGAAGCAGACTAAATCTTTTCCCAAATGATATTAAGACTACAACAGAGTCTAAAAACGACTCTCATATTTTCAATTTTGACGGACATTTTTCATCTTTTAACCCAATGTGAATTGCTTCATAAAATTAAGTAACTTCCCGGGAAAATAGGTCAATCGAATCGCGTGTTTCGAAATTGAAAAAACTGGCAAACAAGCTCCGGACGTAAATCTTCCATTTAATCGAGTTTCCTCTCAAATCAACACTTTATTTACAATTCAAAAGGAGATAAAACAAATATTTTGCGTAAACTCCTGGCATCGGTCACTGAGTGAGTATGAATGAATAAAATGTATTTATTCAATATTTTGTAACACTTCTAGCGTAAGTAAGATTGAAATGCTACAATTAAGGGGCCAAGATTTGTTTTTTTAGAGGACGCAATTTTATTGTTGGGACATATGGCAGGTTAATAGATGCTTAACTCCAAGTTTGTGGGGTTGCAGCCCTTGTCCCCTAGGAGCCATCTTGAAAAAGGGGTGCAAATATATTTTCCGCGATATCAATAATATATTATATATATATATATATATATATATATATATATATATATATATATATATATATATATATATATATATATATATATATATATATACAATGTGTTCAACGAAAATTTGACCCCCTATAACTCCGAAATGAGTAACATTAGCGAAAAACACCAAGACACGTCGATTTTTGTTTCGAGGGGAGCATTTTTCGAAATAATTCGAAACTTCTCAGATCAACCCCTACCCCAGCAACCCTAACTTTGAAATTCATCATAGGGAATAAGGGTCGAGTGGCACCTTACTGAAAAGGTCTGTCAATTCTCCACCTTGATTTGTCATTTTAGAATTTTAAATTAACATACAGGGTGTCCCAACCAAGGGTGAAGTTGAATTCCTGGAAATCCCAAATACTAAATGAAATAGATTTATTTTGGCATAATGCAAGCGCAGGTTTATGCTCGGTCTAGAAAAACGACCTACACTTGTGAATTTGGAGTTGGTGCAATCAACCCCCTATTTCCAGCATCCCCAACTCAAAAATCATTCGATCGATAATAGGTCTCAAGTGGCACCTCGTTGGAAAGGTACTGCAATTTTCTCTTCGAATTTGGTATTTTCGAAATTCAGAATCATCATACAGGGTGTCCCGAAGCAGGAACATTGAAAATCCAAATAACTTTTGAAACTGGTTCATTTCGGTATACGAGAACATGTTTGATCCGAGAATAGGACTTTCTTGTGTGGTTATAGAATTTTGCAATCAACCCCTTCCATTCAGCATCCCCAACTTGAAAATCATACAAATAATTCAAGTGGCATATCTTCAGAAAGGTTTTTGAATTCCAGAATGATTAAAGCATTTCATTCAGTTCGGCTCTCCATACAGGATGTCGCTTTCGAAAAATTCAATATCGTCATTTGAAATTATCAACTAAAATTAATTCGAAACTGTTGAAAGTATTGGGGTACGATGTGTTGAGCATCAATTACGAAGAAATAAAGCTGATTTCTGCATTGAAAATGTTCACATTTTTTCATTTCCATCTGGCGTGCAGTCATCTGTTATTTCTCATTTTGCAATGAAATATTATTATTATTCAGATCAGTTCCTCATTATTGTTGTTGTTCGTCAGTTGAAATTAATCTGAAAATGGTTTATTCCACTGAGGAAAGGGTCGAAATTGTATCGACGTATTTTCGAAATAACAGTTGTGCCAAAGAAACGGCAAGGATATTCGTTAGGAACCATCCTGAAAGAGAAGGGAGTCAGTCACCAGTACGTTAAATATTTGGTTGACAAATTCCTAGCTACGGGTTCGGTGGCAAACAAAAACATGAAGTGGCATGTCCTGTCAGAAATGAGGCAACGGAAGTGGCAGTAGTGGGTCATCTACAAATGGAGAATACTACTTCGATCAGAAAACTATCTCGTCTGACTGGTGTATCAGCTACAACTGTCCATAGAATCGTGAAACATCACAAATTTCACCCCTACAAGGTAAAATTAGTGCATGAAATAAACGAAGATGATCCAGATCGTCGTTTACAGTTTTGTGAAAATCTAAGTGAAAACCTAAACGCTAATCCAAATTTTCTGAATAACATCTGTTTTTCTGATGAAAGCACCTTTATGCTCAGTGGTGAAGTGAATAGACATAATTGTCGATATTGGGACACACAGAATCCTCATTGGTTTAGAGAGGCCCACACGCAAAGGCCTCAGAAGTTGAACGTTTGGGCAGGAATTTTTGGCAATCATCTAGTTCGGCCTTTCTTTATTGAGGGTAATCTGAATGGAAATGGCTACCTACAGTTGTTAGAGGAACACATACATCCTAGATTGACAGAAATTTTACAGAACGATCCAACTCTTTCTGAGGACGAAATGCGTTTTCAACAAGACGGTGCTCCTCCGCATTATAATGCTCGGGTGCGCCAATATTTAGACGAAAATTTCCCAGGAAGGTGGATTGGTAGAAGAGGACCTGTTGAGTGGCCAGCCAGGTCACCAGATTTAAATCCCCTAGATTTTTTTTTGTGGGGCCATCTAAAATCTAAAGTTTATGCCACAAGACCAGAAAACCTGGAGGAGCTGCGGATGAGGATTATCACAGAATGCCGACTTTTGACTCCTGAAGTTTTCGCTAATGTGAGAAGAGAGTTCGAAAATCGTCTGTATAACTGTATGGAGGTGGGCGGAGGTCATTTTGAACAATTGTTGTAATAATCAAGTTAGTTTTTTGTTTTCAATTGAATACAAGTTCAATAAATCTCGTTTTCCTGTTTAGATGAGCATCCAATCAGTTTCTCCATCATCCCCTCATCCTGATCCTCACGCCAGAAAACCTCGATTGCCAAACTGAAACCAATGCCTCAGTGATTCAGAAAATAGAAAAATCTTTCTGGAACTTTGCCACTCAACCTGTAATCACTTGTATGATTTTTTGAGTTGGGGATGCTGAATGGAAGAGATTGATTGCAAAAATTCCATATTCACGCAAGAGAGTCTTATTCTCGAATCAAACATAAACATGTTCTCGTATTATACCGAAATGAACCAGTTTCAAAAAGTTATTTGGGTTTTCAGTGTTCCTGCTCCGGGACACCCTGTATGCTGATTCTGAATTTCGAAAATACCAAATTCGAAGAGAAAATTGAAATACCTTTCCAACGAGGTGCCACTGGACCTATTTTCGATCGAATGATTTTTGAGTTAGGGATGCTGGAAATAGGGGTTGATTGCACCAACTCCAAATTCACAAGTGTAGGTCGTTTTTCTAGACCGAGCATAAACCTGCGCTTGCATTATGCCAAAATAAATCGATTTCATTTAGTATTTGGGATTTGCAGAATTCAACTTTACCCTCGGTTGGGACACCCTGTATGTTAATTTAAAATTCTAAAAATGACAAATCAGAATGGAGAATTGACAGACCTTTACAGTAAGGTGCCACTCGACCCTTATTCCCTATGATGAATTTCGAAATTAGGGTTGCTGGGGGTAGGGGGTTGATCTGACAAGTTTCGAATTATTTCGAAAAATGCTCCCCCTCGAAACAAAAATCGACGTGTCTTGGTGTTTTTCGCTAATGTTACTCATTTCGGAGTTATAGGGGGGGTCAAATTTTCGTTGGAACACACTGTATATATATATATATATATATATATATATATATATATATATATATATATATATATATATATATCTATATATCTATCGTATTCACAATCAAACGGATAAAGGCAATATCTACAGAGAAAGTATGTAAGCTGATAGACTACTCAAATTTCCAGTGGGATATTACTGTGGGGATACAGTGCAGACATGAGAAGAGTTCTCTTGAAGCTAAAAGAGGCGGTTAGAATTTTAAGCAATGCCTCTAGAACTAAAAGCTGACGAGAGCTCTTCAAATCTCATCGAATACTGACAGTGACCACGGCGTTCATACTGGAGTGCTTGAAATATATCTACGACAACAAGAACAAGTCCTCAACCAATTCAGAATTCCATTCATAACACTAGAAAAAAAGACTGCCTCTAAATGGAGCATCACGGACTGCAGAAAACTCAGCTTGAAATCAACTACCTGTGTATAAAAATAAATCAAACGATTTAGAATTCTACTAGAATAATTTATTAGCACAATTTATTTGATATGGAATTCAATCAAGTAAAAGCTTCTACAATTCAAATCTTATTGTTTTGATTTGTTGAAGTACAAAATTTTATTTTATTCAATGTGCGCTGTAAACATTTATATCCCTAATTTTGCTTGTTTTAACTTATATATTGACTAGTCATGTAATACTTTTCTTTTTTGATGACGATAAATAAATAAACAAATAAACTATCCAGACGTAATTGTCACGAATAAAGTTGAGCTCCCTTGCCGTGCCTCAGTTTCGTTTCTTGTATCTTCACGTATTAGAAATGCGAATTCTCTTTAGGAATTTTTCGAAAATCTATGTTTCCCAGAAAATTAAGCGTTTTAAGTGGTACTTCCTAGCAGAAATTAATCAAAATTGAATGAATAATCGAAAAAGAAAATGGTTGAAGATGGGGTTATTGTTTAATTCATTTATATTGATGACAATTTCAATTCGTGGAAACCCATTTTGAAATATGAACAAGAAGAAACACTTTTATCGTTTTCCACGTTTATCTGCTGATACACAACCGGCTTCGACACTTTGGTCATTTTCAAGTGCTAAATACTAACGAAGATACAAAGTTGATAACAACATATATTTTTTCTTCAAGTGTTGAGTATAGGGGAATTATTAATTTCAAGTTGGCTATTGAGAGTAGTATAATGTGGGGTTTTCTTGAGTTTATTAATTTACAAACTTTCCAAACGATTCATTTTACTTCTTTTATTGCGGATTTTGATATTACCTAAAACTATTGTGTGGTTTGTTGATTGTATGTGCTTAAATATTGCTGCTTTCTTGTCTGAAGAAATATGTTCTTCGAACCTATATATTTGACCTTCTAGGTGAGGTGAAAAGTAACCTCCTTGGGAATGAACATTTTTTTATTTTATTCAGTGTAGCCTCTTTGCGCTCGAAACACTTATTCCGGCGATTTTCGATGATCACAATTGAAAAGTAATTTTCCGGAAGGTTTGCAGAATACTCCTCCGCAGCATCGATGATTTCTTCGCGACTTGAAGTTTTTATTGAACCATCTTTTGAGAACAAGAAAACATTTGGTGAATGAATTCAGGAAGTTAGAAACTGCTGCAAGAAGAAAGGGTTTAATGATGAATGAAAATAAAACCAGGTATATGATAGTAGGACAACAAGAAAATGAAAGGCACTCAAATCTGCAGATAATTAGTGAAGATAGGACATGCTGCTTTGAAAAGGTAGAACAGTTCAACTATTTCGAGAACAGGGGAGGAGAAAGTAGAAATACAGGAGAGGTAGCTAAAGGAACAAAATGCTTAGGAGGATTATACAGAGTGCTCAGGTCCAAAAATATGTCGAAAAACGCGAAGAAGAAAATTTATCAGAAGATCATCAGGCCTGTGGTAAAATACGGTTGCGAACTGTGGAAGTTGAATCAGAGGGAAAAATATACATTAGAAGTTTTCGAGAGAAGAATACTCAGAAGAATATATGGTGGAAAAAAGGTAGAAAATCGTTGGGAAAGGAGAACGAACGCCGAGCTTCAAGAATTGTATGGACAACCCTCAATAACAAATGTGGCTAGAGCACAAAGAATGAGATGGCTTGGCCATGTTTTCCGACCGGGAGACGATAGAACAACAAGACAAGTTTTGACAAGGGGAATAACGGGAAGAAGAGGCAGGGGAAGACCACGCACAGAATGGATCAAGATGGTGGAGAAAGATATTGAAGAGCTAGGAGTGAAGGACTGGAAGGGAGCAGTTATGAATAAAATGAAATGGAGAAGAACGTGTAATGAAGCCATGGGCCTACTTGGCCTGTAGAGCTGTATATATATCTTTTGAGGTTAGGAAAGAAATGATGCCCCGAGGAAGTCAATTCGGGCGAATAAAGTGGATGCTGAAACAATTGGAACCTTAAATTATTGATCCCAGCCGTGGTTGTGATGCCCTTGTGCTCCGATTGTCTTACAAAAACAATTTTATTTTCATTTCATATGACGCCGTTTTGTAGCCATTTCAGCCTTCAATCGCTCCAACAGTAACACTCGTTGTTGATGGTTTTTCCTTTTTCGAGGTAGTCCACGAAGAGTAGGCCATGGTAATCCCAGAAAACCGACGCCATAACCTTTTCGACTCATTGAGCCTCTCTTGGCCGCTTTTGAGCATTCGTGCCGGCTTCAGTCTATTGCCGGGCACTCTTCTGTTTTCTGGTGTGTAATGGAGGATACAGATTTCTTCAACAGTTATCAACCGACGCCAGAAATCCGCCTGATTTCGCATCAGCAAGTCCAAACACCCTTTCGAAGTGCTCATGCGTTCATGATTGTGGCACCCAGCGGCAGGATAACTTTTTCACATGTAGAATATGGTGTGTGTGCTCTATACTAATCTTTGTGGCATCTGTTAGCTCGTGTACTTTCACTTTTCGGTCAGCCAACACCATTTCATGTATTTTTTTTGACATTGTCTTCTGTAACAGCATCGGAGCGTTACCGTCGTAATAATGCCTGAGCGCTGTGACGTAAAATGACGTCACACATCTCTAGTAGTCATAACAAGCATGCGAAACGAAAGCACAACAGGTGGCACAGTGTAATCGAAAAGCCGGTGCATGTCCTTTTGTTTTCTGTATTTCCTCCGAAAATAAGTGTTTCTAGTGCTTAAATTATGTAATAACGCATTTATAAGACATCAGGATACAGTATAGTGCTGTGTGTTTACCGAATAATTCGCGTCAATTATAAATTTGAACGAATATCAGTGAGGTAAATTGTGGGTGAGGTTAGAAAAGGCGTATTAGTGTACAGTTAACTTTTCGTTTATAAACCTAAATTCTTTTGATATTTTTATTGTAAGAGTATTAATGTCTTTGAGATATTATGCCGTTCAGGTGTTGTGTTCCTGGTTGTTCAGGAAACTACGATTATGTAGATGCACCGAAAGTGGCGGTATTTTCCTTTCCGGAAGATATCAGTTTGAAAGGCAAATGGTTGAAATCTATTCCCGAGCTCATTTCGAACCGTCGAAGTAGAGTAAGGTATGTGAATTACATTTTCAAATAGATGACTTGATCAGGGATACTACAAAATTTGATAAAGAAACTGGTAAGTACTCAACAGTAAAACGTCTTCACTTGAAAGAAGAGGCAGTATATGCTATTGTCCGAATTGTTCCACATATTTATCAAAACCACATGAAAATCGTGAAGGGAGAGAAGATAAACTTATTGAAATAAAAAATCAGAACCTTCTCAATGCTATTATTGAAAGTAGAGCTGAATATGCACTCAGCAAAGATCTCATTTCTTTTGATACTTTCGATTAACTTCTAGTAGTTCTAAATCAAATGCGGCACAAGTGGCTTGAAGTTATTGAAAAAGAGAAAGATACTTTTTTCGATTAGATTATACTCCACAACAACCTATGGTATTGTTATCAATTCTAATTAAAAAATGGAAACATATTTTTACAGTCAGGAAATTTTTGTGAATATTAAAGGAGTGAGTACACCATGCGGCATTAACAAATTAAAAATGTTAAAAAAATTGCTTGGAGGTACTAGACTCTGAAACAGAATCGTTGAAATGTTCCCCAAAGCTCAATGATAATGATGAAACTTTGAAACGTATAGTTAATCATTTGACAACTATTTTGGACTCTATAGATGGCGAAAACTTAGGGAAAAGTAATTGTTTCAAATCCCTTTCCGAACAACTGAAACTAATAATAACATCAAGAGAAAGTTATCGCTACTCAACTAGCACTTTAATTTTGTCTTCTATTATGCTTACCATAAGTTCGCATGCTTATAAATTTTTACGACACTAAGATTGTTTAATTCTGTCACATCCATCCACTTTGAATAACATTTGTAAAAAGTTTTCAACAGATCCAACTAAGAAAGATAGACATATATTCCTTTCCTACGCACGTGATATTCTCAAACTTTTAGAAAAACACGAAAAAAATGCCATACTGCTTATGGACGAAATTCACATTCAATCCTACTTAGATTTCAAGAGTGGAAAAATTGTGGGGATTTCATATACTGATGATGATACTTTGATGATAACTAGTGTGACATCAAAATTCAAAGAAGTTATTCATATATTCCACACATCGACAATTAAAAGTGATCCACTTTTTGACTATATAAAAATAATCGTTTCAAAACTTGAAGATATAGGCTACAGAGTATTTTGTGTTATTGGTAACAATAAAGTTATTAATAGTGAAGCCATGAATAGCTTTTCCCCGAAAACAAAAACTGAGCATAGTTTATCCTCATCCATCGAATAATAAACGACCACTCTTTTCTTTATTCGACTCAGTTCACATACTTAAATGTATTAGAAATATTTGGCTAAATCCTAAAAGTAATGAGACTAACGTTTCCAGATTTTGAGACTGGTGAAAAGAAAATAGCCAACTTCAATTCACTTCAACAATTGCATAAATAAGAACACGATAAAATTTTGAAATTTGGATATTCTTTATCACTCAAGGCATTATTTCCTAGTACTTTCGAACGCCAAAATGTAATGTTGTCCATTTGTTATAGAAGCTCTATTGAAATTTGGAAGTAATTTAGAACATTCATCGGAAACAGCGGATTTTATAAATATTATAGTTACATGGTGGAAAATCGTAAACGTGAAAACTCCTCTGAAAGGACAGACTCAGAGATGAACTACAAATGCCAATAACTTCTAAAAATCCATATATCAAATTGACATTGTTGAGAGATATGATCAATTGGCTGGATTGTTGGAAATCTTCTGATTTTCCACATAAACTTACTCTTCAAACTCATACAGCATTATCGCATACTCTTCATGGCATGATAGAAGTTATTCAGTATTGTTTTGAAGAACTCAACATGAACTATGTTTTGTTGGGGAAATTTCAGACAGACTCTTTGGAACATAGGTTCGGAATATATAGACAATTATCAGGTGGTATCTATCATGTTTCGATAAGGCAGTTATACGAATCTGAAAAAAAAAAACTGAAAATTTTGGCAATATTTCTATAATTAGCTTTTCGGAAAATTTAGACGATTGTCTGAACAGAAAAATTTGTGATAATTCCTTTCAGCCAGATATTCATCTTGACGAAAACGATTTCGAAAAAGTTCAATTTGAGATGCCAGTTGTTACTTATTTGGCAGGATATTGCAGCTATAAGGTAATACGAAAAATTAAATGTGACTTTTGTAAATCAGGATTAGTGTTCGACGAGGAAATGGTTGTCAAAGAAAGTTATAATTTGATAAAAAATTAGTGCAGTGGAGGTCTATATTTTCCACACGATATTGTAATCCGTTTGGTTTCAGTTAACTACGTTTTATTCAAGAAATTAATCGAAAATTTCGAGGATGAATTCTTGAAACTAAATTTAAAGAAGGATTTTGCTGTGAGTTTTGTTTTCAATTATTGGATGACAAATGAAATTGAAAACTATAGGTTACCAGCTTGTGAAACCCACAGCCCGGAATATATTTTGAAACTAATTATAATAGGTACAACAAATAATCTTTTGAAGAATTATTGCGGGAAAACAAACGATAGATTGGGAAAGAACCAAAAAAGGAAATTGGATACAGTATCGAATAAATCAGTATCTGAGTCTCCTGAATATGTTCTTTTCTATATTTTTCCAGGCAATCTAGGTCTTTTGTACTAATGCTTTTTCAAATAATGTTTTCAATGTTTATAATAGTTGAAGCGCCTACGAGCACCGGGTAGAGTATCGAGTTAGCGCGTTATGACTACTAGCGAGACGGTGCGGTCCGAGCGCTCAGGTCTTATTATTACGGTGGTAACGATCGGAGGGTCTGCCGCTGCAGACTTCATCGGTAGTGGAGTGGCGGCCAACACTAAACTCGCGAAACTAATATTTGACGGTGTAAACTGATGGAGCATAGCCCCCATAATATTTATCCAACTTTTCGTTTCCTTCGCCGTTTTGTCTCCCAAAGAATAATGTTTTATGAGAGAACGAAAATCGTTTTTGTCCATACTCATCAAGATGAGAAACACTTCAAAAACAATCAGCTGTCAAAACAAAACTAAGGCCTGTAACGCACTGGAATTTGGATGTCTGCCTATACAGTGTGTTCCAACGAAAATTTAACCCCCCCTCTAACTCCGAAATGAGTAACATTAGCGAAAAACACCAAGACACGTCGATTTTTGTTTCGAGGGGGAGCATTTTTCGAAATAATTCGAAACTTCTCAGATCAACCCCCTACACCCAGCAACCCTAACTTTGAAATTCATCATAGGGAATAAGGGTCGAGTGGCACCTTACTGAATAGGTCTGTCAATTCTCCACCTTGATTTGTCATTTTTAGAATTTTAAATTAACATACAGGGTGTCCCAACCAAGGGTGAAGTTGAATTCCTGGAAATCCAAAATACTAAATGAAATAGATTTATTTTGGCATAATGCAAGCGCAGGTTTATGCTCGGTCTAGAAAAACGACCTACACTTGTGAATTTGGAGTTGGTGCAATCAACCCCCTATTTCCAGCATCCCCAACTCAAAAATCATTCGATCGATAATAGGTCAAGTGGCACCTCGTTGGAAAGGTACTGCAATTTTCTCTTCGAATTTGGTATTTTCGAAATTCAGAATCATCATACAGGGTGTCCCGAAGCAGGAACATTGAAAATCCAAATAACTTTTGAAACTGGTTCATTTCGGTATACGAGAACATGTTTGATCCGAGAATAGGACTTTCTTGTGTGGTTATAGAATTTTTGCAATCAACCCTTCCATTCAGCATCCCCAACTTGAAAATCATACAAATAATTCAAGTGGCATATCTTCAGAAAGGTTTTTGAATTCCAGAATGATTAAAGCATTTCATTCAGTTCGGCTCTCCATACAGGATGTCGCTTTCGAAAAATTCAATATCGTCATTTGAAATTATCAACTAAAATTAATTCGAAACTGTTAAAAGTATTGGGGTACCATGTGTTGAGCATCAATTACGAAGAAATAAAGCTGATTTCTGCATTGAAAATGTTCACATTTTTTTCATTTCCATCTGGCGTGCAGTCATCTGTTATTTCTCATTTTTGCAATGAAATATTATTATTATTCAGATCAGTTTCTCATTATTGTTGTTGTTCGTCAGTTGAAATTAATCTGAAAATGGTTTATTCCACTGAGGAAAGGGTCGAAATTGTATCGACGTATTTTCGAAATAACAGTTGTGCCAAAGAAACGGCAAGGATATTCGATAGGAACCATCCTGAAAGAGAAAGGGGAGTCAGTCACCAGTACGTTAAATATTTGGTTGACAAATTCCTAGCTACGGGTTCGGTGGCGAACAAAAAACATGAAGTGGCATGTCCTGTCAGAAATGAGGCAACGGAAGTGGCAGTAGTGGGTCATCTACAAATGGAGAATACTACTTCGATCAGAAAACTATCTCGTCTGACTGGTGTATCAGCTACAACTGTCCATAGAATCGTGAAACATCACAAATTTCACCCCTACAAGGTAAAATTAGTGCATGAAATAAACGAAGATGATCCAGATCGTCGTTTACAGTTTTGTGAAAATCTAAGTGAAAACCTAAACGCTAATCCAAATTTTCTGAATAACATCTGTTTTTCTGATGAAAGCACCTTTATGCTCAGTGGTGAAGTGAATAGACATAATTGTCGATATTGGGACACACAGAATCCTCATTGGTTTAGAGAGGCCCACACGCAAAGGCCTCAGAAGTTGAACGTTTGGGCAGGAATTTTTGGCAATCATCTAGTTGGGCCTTTCTTTATTGAGGGTAATCTGAATGGAAATGGCTACCTACAGTTGTTAGAGGAACACATACATCCTAGATTGACAGGAAATTTACAGAACGATCCAACTCTTTCCGAGGACGAAATGCGTTTTCAACAAGACGGTGCTCCTCCGCATTATGATGCTCGGGTGCGCCAATATTTAGACGAAAATTTCCCAGGAAGGTGGATTGGTAGAAGAGGACCTGTTGAGTGGCCAGCCAGGTCACCAGATTTAAATCCCTAGATTTTTTTTGTGGGGCCATCTAAAATCTAAAGTTTATGCCACAAGACCAGAAAACCTGGAGGAGCTGCGGATGAGGATTATCACAGAATGCCGACTTTTGACTCCTGAAGTTTTCGCTAATGTGAGAAGAGAGTTCGAAAATCGTCTGTATAACTGTATGGAGGTGGGCGGAGGTCATTTTGAACAATTGTTGTAATAATCAAGTTAGTTTTTGTTTTCAATTGAATACAAGTTCAATAAATCTCGTTTTCCTGTTTAGATGAGCATCCAATCAGTTTCTCCATCATCCCTCATCCTGATCCTCACGCCAGAAAACCTCGATTGCCAAACTGAAACCAATGCCTCAGTGATTCAGAAAATAGAAAAATCTTTCTGGAACTTTGCCACTCAACCTGTAATCACTTGTATGATTTTTTGAGTTGGGGATGCTGAATGGAAGAGATTGATTGCAAAAATTCCATATTCACGCAAGAGAGTCTTATTCTCGAATCAAACATAAACATGTTCTCGTATTATACCGAAATGAACCAGTTTCAAAAGTTATTTGGGTTTTCAGTGTTCCTGCTCCGGGACACCCTGTATGCTGATTCTGAATTTCGAAAATACCAAATTCGAAGAGAAAATTGAAA
The DNA here is from genome assembly GCA_013387265.2 of Cryptolaemus montrouzieri. Classification (NCBI taxonomy): domain Eukaryota; kingdom Metazoa; phylum Arthropoda; class Insecta; order Coleoptera; family Coccinellidae; genus Cryptolaemus; species Cryptolaemus montrouzieri. The sequence goes on from JABFTP020000165.1 coordinate 6,020,017, forward strand.
TACCTTTCCAACGAGGTGCCACTGGACCTATTTTCGATCGAATGATTTTTGAGTTGGGGATGCTGGAAATAGGGGGTTGATTGCACCAACTCCAAATTCACAAGTGTAGGTCGTTTTTCTAGACCGAGCATAAACCTGCGCTTGCATTATGCCAAAATAAATCGATTTCATTTAGTATTTGGGATTTGCAGGAATTCAACTTTACCCTCGGTTGGGACACCCTGTATGTTAATTTAAAATTAAAAGTTTCGAATTATTTCGAAAAATGCTCCCCCTCGAAACAAAAATCGACGTGTCTTAGTGTTTTTCGCTAATGTTACTCATTTCGGAGTTATAGGGGGGTCAAATTTTCGTTGGAACACACTGTATATGAACGGACGACGAGGCACCATAAACTTTTTTGCAATAGTAGCGCATTCTGGCGGTTAAGGAGGTTAGGTTAGCTGAAGGGCATTCGTTACAGACGATCTTGTAAATACCAGATTGTTCGAGTTAATCTGTTTTCTGTTTTGCATTAAAAAGTAATTTGCTGAGGTGAGAACCGCTTGAGAATGTAGTGGTTATTTCGAATTTCGGAAAATAATGTTTTATTTTATGAAAAGAGATGAACTTAAACGACTTGTTATTTATAAAACTGTTTGCCCTTCAGTTTATGTAGGTCGAACAGGTAAAAATGTTGAATGTAGGTTCAAAGAACATATATCATCAGACAAGAAATCTCCAATAATGGAGCATGTTCAATCTACAAACTACATAATAGTTTTAGACAATCCTAAAGTCCTCCACAAATGCAATAAAGGAAAAAGAATTAATCTGTTGAAAACCCCACATTGTACTACTCTTAATAGCCTTCTGGAAATTAATAATTCCCCCCTACTTAACAAGGAAGAAATATATCTTGTAATTATCTTTGTACCTTACTTGGTATTCAACACTTGAAAATGACCGAATGTCGAAACCCGTCGTGTATCAACAAATGAACGTGGAAAACTGACTGTTTCTCTTTTAAATATTTTTATTATTCAAAGATGCAATTCGGTTTTTGTTCTTTCGGAATCGATAAACAATTGTAGGATTGTTTTTCGTGAAAACTTTTTTCTAATGTGTTTTTCTTCATTGTAATGACTAGTCAACAATTTCTCCTAAAATAATCCTCATTTTCTCATCGTTTAATCAAAGGAATACCAGTTAATCAACTTTTCGCCCCAATAACAATAAAAGAACGATTCTTGAAAAACTACCGCACGATTAGATTGACAATTAATAACAAAACATCTTTCACTCAACAACGGTTTACGCACGCAAAAACTGTATTCACGGAAATTTCAGAGAAACCGTCCGACGTGGCAGGTTAATTTTATTAAACTGATGCCGCGTCGGGAACACGTGAAAGTCATAAGTCGACCAGAACAATTTCGGAGCTATTTAAAACATCTCCGTAAATATTGGTGTGATGCTATGTTTTTAAGATAAATTGTGAGTGATAATTAGAAACTGGTAGTATTTAAATCTTATACAGGGTATCCCTTTATTAGTCTTCTTTGTAAGATATTCCAAAGTAGAAATACATTCATGTCCATAATTTAAGAATATTCAATTTATACAGTTTTCAGCAGTATGATCCAATTAGTTGATGATTATATACACTGTGTTTCATCTCAAACGAACTATGTATATATATATATATATATATATATATATATATATATATATATATATATATATATATATATATATATATATATATAAACACGTCAAAAAGTCTAGGGAACACTTACCAATATCTTTAAAATATGAATTTGATGATTCGAATTTCGAAATGATATGGAAGCACTTATATTTTTCAGTACCCAGAAGGTCCACCTCTGTTATTAATGACACTTTGGCATCGTCGCGGCATGCTCAATATTAAATTGTCTATTACATTTTGGCCTAAGTCATTCCAAGCCCCTGAACTGCTAATCGAAGCTCCGGTTCATGATGGAAGACGTTTTGACGCAGGAGATTTCTTTTTAGGGTGTCCCACACATGCTCGATGGGATTCAGATCTGGGGAGCAGGATGGCCACGGTAGAATGTCGATATCATTCTTTTCAAGAACGTTCAAGACAACTCTTGCACGATGAGGAGGGGCATTATCTTGTTGGAAGCGTGGACTTTGACCCATTGTTTGGAGATACGGTACCACTACAGGTAAAACTATCTCATTTGCGTAAGAATTTACTGTGAGGTTGTTCTGTATGAAAACGAGGTCAGTTCTTCCACCAAGGCGTATACCTCCCCAAAACATCACTGATCCGCCTCCTTGTCTAACAACTTCTCGAGCATGCTGGAGACGGTTTTGCTTTCCAGGCTCCCTCCATATTCGAATTCTTCCCGAATCGGAATAATAACTAAATCTAGCTTCATCACTGAAGAGAACTGTGGCTCACTTCTCTTGATCCCAGTTTACGTGTTCTTGGCACCAAGCTAAACGAGCACCGCGATTTCCATGGGTCAGTTGTGGAACTCTTAAAGGACGTCTGGAGTGGAGTTGACCTTCGTGCAGTCGATTTCTCGCAGTTTGGTCGGAAATTTGTACATTATGAACTCGTGATAGCTCTTGAGCTAATTGAGAGGCTGTGGTAGTACGATCTCTTCTGGCTTGTAAAACCAAAAATCGGTCTTGGGCGACTGTAGTAATCCTGAAACGACCTGTATGGCGTTCTTCTACGCTACCTGTTTCATTGAAACGCGACTATGAACGGTTTATGACACTTGGGCTACTTCCCAGAACCCTGGATACTTCCCGTTGTGAGCTCCCAGCTTGGAGCATGCCAACGGTTCGTAACATCTCTTCTCTAGTCAAATGTCGTCTTTCCATGGTCGAATCACAAAACTTGAATCTTTTATTTATGCTTACAACAGAAACAAAGTGCCAACTAACTGATTTCAAACACTGAATACATGAAATGATTATAAAGCAGCGTCGCATCTGCAGCATTTTTAGTTTTTTATGAAAAAAACTGAAATCTGTTGCGGCACTACTAAAATTTGGTGAGAAATTGATGCAGGTGTTCATTTCTTAAAAAGAATCATCCATGTTGATCGTTCTGGATACGATAAATCGATATTCAGAAGTGTTCCTAGACTTTTTGAGGTGTATATATATATATATATATATATATATATATATATATATATATATATATATATATATATATATATATATATTGATTGTTGATTGCCAATGAGATATGTATTTCTTTTGGATTCTAAGGGTTGGGTGGCAAGGAAAGGCTTATGAGATAATGCTACGTTTTATCTTTTAAAGCAAGTCCAATTTTTCGACACAATTTGCATCATCTTGAGGGAAAGCTATCAGATACTGGTTTAAGACAAATCACCGTATGAAGACGCAATCTGACATTCACTAAATCAATTGATTCATTATTATTGATCCAACAAGTTAAGTTAAAATTACATATTTAAAATCACATATTTAAAGAACGTAGTTAAAATTACAACTAATACACTACATTTGAGATTTTTATGGAGACAGTTTCACAAAAGGTAAGGTTACAAACGAACATTCTAACCTAACCTTATCTTCTGTGAAACTGTCTCCAATAAGATCTCAAATGTAGTGTATTAATTGTCATTTTAACTATGTTCTTTAAATATGTGATTTGAACTCCGCCGTGTCGGTCCATAGAGGGACGACTCACACACACACACACACACACACACACACACACACACACACACACACACACACACACACACACACACACACACACACACACACACACACACACACACACACACACACACACACACACACACACACACACACACACACACACACACACACACACACACACACACACACACACACACACACACACACACACACACACACACACACACACACACACACACACACACACACACACACACACACACACACACACACACACACACACACACACACACACACACACACACACACACACACACACACACACACACACACACACACACACACACACACACACACACACACACACACACACACACACACACACACACACACACACACACACACACACACACACACACACACACACACACACACACACACACACACACACACACACACACACACACACACACACACACACACACACACACACACACACACACACACACACACACACACACACACACACACACACACAGGGCCATCATCAGAAAACATTCATCTCTGCACAATTATCATCTAAAACAAAATCATAATCTCAGTGAAACACATAATACAATTCTTACGTTGAAAGCTATTCTCCTTACACATTCTCTCTTGACATCATTATCATCACTGGTAAAACAAATACAAAAAGCAAGACAACAATAACAGGCAATAACAATTAAAATTTGAGTATAACTGGTTGCAGCAACCTATTGAAGGGTGTATTCAAATTATCATATTATTATTATGATATTCACGAACCAAAAGATGGTCTACAAGTCATGAAAATTTAACGCTCCCACATCTGTTTGTTATTGTTCGATAGTGGGATCACCGTTTTGGTCCATAGAGGGTGACTCGTACATATGTACGAGATGCGCCTTTCTTGGAATCGTTAGGGTGTCCTGAAGTGTTTGGTTAGGATGCTGAAAAGTGATACGCGACACTGATAAGTTACTAATAAGGAAGAAACTGCAGTCTGTCGCTTCGTTTTTTGGCATCCTGCTTGATTGAACTATCTTACCTAACTATTAACTGATAAGATAATTTATGACAAATTGTTGAACAGGTGCTTCTATAGATAACCAACTTAGATTCATGAGACACTAATTGTGCCAGCATTTCTTTAAAATTTTCAGTTCTTCAAAAGTGAACTTTGTATGACAGATTAAGTACACAAATAAACACACAGACGCCCACCTGAATGAGGGAGGTGTTGAAAAAACCGCATATACTAAAAACCAAAATGTAATTAACGGCGTAATAATCTGGCAAATCGCAATCTTTTGTCTCGGACGCGCTTTGGCGCTAGTCCAGTGTCACAAATGTCGCACGAGTATCATTCACACCTGGCCTCCGACGTTATGATAAACCCGATACAAGGACGTGAATTTGTCACGTTAAGGTCTTGACACCGGCGGATTTATTTCGAGTTAGAGACACGGCACAAAAGTACTGGCTGCTTATTTCACAATTTCGTTCTAATCGTTCGCGTCTTGCTCTTTCAAAGGACACAGCTTTATCTCACAAATCTAATCCACTAGTACTTGCTCAAACCATTTTAATTAACCTGAAATGATAACATGAATAGCTAACTCATCCACTATGTTCTCCTGACCGGACTCCCATTGATTTCAATATTTTTCCATACTGAAACGACCTAGAACCGCGGTCTATTTTTTGTTGGCCGAAATTATTCAGTTATTTGGTGATAATTGATTTAAATGTATTTTATTGTCAATTGTAAATATTGTACTATGTTGAGCTGATAAACATGTTATATATTACATCTGAATTCGAAATTACAGGCGGCAATTGCCAAAATTATTTGGTAATTGGATTATAAAATCTCAAAGTAAGGGAATATTACGTATTTTCGAAGCAGCTCAAAACCACGTATGAGCGTTGAAATTGTGTCGTTGGAATGCAGCCGAATTGAGTGAAGGAATCCAGCGCAAACAAATATTCGACGTCTATGTAAAATTATTACAATCTTGACACGTCAACTAATAAACTCCTGATTTGTCTAGGTTTTGGGTTGAATCTTTTCATCGAATAACAGAGAGAAAAATTTATTTTGTGGCTGAAATGCATATTTATATGTTGACTTTGAAAGAATTTTAGCAACATTTTTAATTACATGTTCGTAGTAGAAATTTGAATATATGTGTTAGGGCTATCTACTTTTACGATATTTGACTGAAAGCAATGTTTGATCTCTTGAAACCATTGTTATGTGCTATAGTTACTACTATAGAGTACATAATAACGATTTCAATCATGAAGTCATAGACAAGATAAATTGTCTTCTCTGTTATTCAATGCATAAGATTAAACCCAAAACCTAGACAAATCAGGTGTTTATGAGTTGACGTGTCTAGATAGTAATAATTTTTACGTAGGTCAGACTGGTCAATCATTCAAGATTAGATATAAAGAACACCTAACCTCTTTCACAAAGAGTAAACAAGATTCAACTATCGCCAATCATTGTATTGAAAATAGACAATCATTTCCTAGTATAGACAGTTTAGAAATTTCACACAAATTGAACTACCTGGAATCAGTTGAAATCATAGTCACATCATAATAGTAGCCTACAAATAATTAGCGGCTAGCTTGATCTATGTAAACTCCAAAGGCTATAGCGAGATGAGATGGTCAAAATTGCCTAAGAAGGAATCGTTACAGCAGGTATCACATTCGATAGACGTAAAAAGACGCCTACAAAAAAAATTTCAGCCCTCTAGGGGCTCTACAGTCGATATTATAGGTTATGTTCTCTTTTTTCGTAATTACTTTTTTAGGGGTTCATCTTTTGGTCATAAGCAACCATGATTTTCTTGGAATTTTTCCGATCAAATATGCTCCCAGGAAAAATAATTGAAAATCTCAACTGTTTTTTAGGTTATTACGATTATTATTATAATTAGAAAATAATATAAGGCTGAGGACAGAACTCCTATGATAGCCTAATTAAATTAAAGTCAAACAACAATAATGCAGCTGAATTTCCACAGAACATTCTAAGAGTATATCATAGCTAGTATCAGATGAAGATGAAAATAATGCAGTTAACAGCATTAATATTAACAAGGTATCAGGCAAACAGAAGAGGGTCAATTTTGTTTTTGAAACAGTTCACAGAGTTGCAATTAACAATGTCACTGGGAAGCTTATTTCACGCACTAAAAATTCTGTTTACAAGATAATTCTCCCTCTGTCGAGTAGGGAACTTCTCCTTCTCAGATTATGGCCACGTAGGCGGAGGTCCGAATTAAGCACAAAGAGAGATCTTAGGTTGGCGTAGTTATGTTTAATCATACGGTAAGTGAGGATCAAGTCCCCACGAAGACGCCGTTGGTCGAATGCTATCAAATTGGCTCTTGCCAACCTTTTTTCGTAAGATGGTCTAAAGTTTCCAGAACACAAACGTGTAGCACGTCGTTAGACGCTTTCCAACATGTTTCTATCGCGGACGAGAACCGAGCACCTAACCGGACGGACGAACACACGATTTGTAAAGTGTTATACTGCTTGCGAATGAGAGATGAACGAAAGATTTACGGAGGAGATAGATCAGAGTATTGGCGCGTTTACAAACACTGATGATGTGCTCTGACCATGTAAGATCAGAAGTTACAATTAATCCGAGGTCCATGTGGGATGACACAGCACTAAGCACACGTCCGTCGATAAAATATGGAGTAGATGGATTATTAGTCCCTATGTGTAACACGACACACTTCTCGACGTTTGAAGGCAAAAACCAGTCACCACACCATTGGTTTAATGCGTTTAGATCTCGTTGTAGTACACAGGAGTCGGTAAATGGATTTGCGTATAATCGCGTAAAAGGACTTGCGTGATTTGATATGATGGGCAAGATCACTCACAAAAATCAGGAAAACAAGCGGTCCGAGGACGAACCCCTGAGGTACTTCACTGATGACAAGTCTTTCTGTAGAAAAAGCGGCACCAACTCTCACTGTAAAAGTTCTTCTTGACAAATAGTCACGGATCCAGAAGAGAAGATTTCCACGTACGCCTATCTATTCCAATTTGTAGATCAACCTTCTAGCTGTAACTCTATCAAAAGCTTTCGCAAAATCAAGGTATATAACGTCGGTGAGTATTTTAAGATCGTAGGCTCGTGTCCAGTCATTTAGGCAGTGTAAAAGGTTAGTGGTAGTGGATCTTCCCGCAACAAATCCGTGCTGTTCACGAGGGATGATCGCATGTTTTGTTAGAAAATTGGTCATTTCATCGACCACTATAGCTTCCATTATTTTTGATGGCACAGAAAGTAAGCTGATCGGTGTAGAATTGAGCGGAACAGTCAGTAAATTTTCGTATTTCTAAGAGTAAAATTGCTAATGCCACTCTTAAATATCAGTCTTAATAGAAGGAGCCTTTGAAAACTACCAAGCAAGAAAAAATTACAAAATTCTTCAAACCATTGCCTAAGTCAGAAGATAATAATCGATCGATATGCCCGAAAATTTCAATTCAATTAATTTTTATATATTTATTCTTTATTTTGTAACCTAGGAACGTATTTTCTATAATCCCATATAAATTACCGTTCCATATTCTCTTATTCTGTATTCCAGGCATATTTATGGCACATAAAACCAGCAAATGAAGAGCTTATACTGTACAGCAGGGGTGATCGACCAGTCGATCGCGAGTGCTAGCGGCAAAAGGCGGCTTTATCAAAGGAACGTGCAGTACTTGTCAAAGGAAAGCCGCGTTTTTTATTCCTGCCGCTTTTCTACAAATTTCGGGCGGCAAGTTTGACAGGAACATTCGCACGCCGATATAAATGTTACGCCTGCAGGATTTGGAGTCATTCTGGCTTGTAGCTTGAAGGCAATACTACGTCGATACAAAATTTATTATTAAATAGTACAAAAAGAATGCAGCGAAGAAATCTTAAACGTATCATTTCAATAACGATTGGGAGGAAGTATTTTTTTTTGAAAAGGATTTTTCGCCACAGAGTGAGTTAAGAAAACGAAAAGCACCATTCGAAGATGGATCGGTTGTGAAGGAAGCATTTATTGAAGCGGGTGAGACTTTATTTGGAGATTTCAAAAGTAAAACAGAAATCATGTCTGTTATTAGAGAACTTCAGTTATCTCGTCCGACTGTATCGAGGCGTAATGAAGTCATGAGTCAGGACATGGCAGATAAACTAAAACACGATATCATGAAATGTACATACTTTTCTTTACATTTCGACGAATCTACCGATATGACAGACACTGCCCAGCTGTGTATTTTTATTCGGATGGTATTCAAAGGCGTATTGGCTAAGGAAGAATTTTTGACAATCATTCCTCTAAAAGGGAAGACCCGTGGCAAAGATATATAGGACGTTTTCTCCAATTTTGTAAAAAACTACAAGCTACCAATATATAAATTAGTGTACATTACAACCGATGGAGCACCAACAATGACTGGAAACAAAAACGGTTTTGTGGCATTGTGTCGAGCTAATGAAGATTTCTCTTAATTCTTTTCATTCCATTGCATTATACGTCAGGAAGTTTCGTGTTCAAAAGTTTTAAACACGGAGGAAATTATGGGCATTGCAACAAAAATTGTGAATTCCATACGTGCACGTAGCTTGCAACGGCGGCTCCTAAAGTTGCAGTTGGAAGATAGGGAGTCTGAACACACTGATTTAGTTCTTCACACGGGCGTCCGGTGGTTGAGTCGCGGAAAATTCCTAGAAAGGTTTCAAGAATTATTGCCCGAAATAACAGCTTTTCTAGATGAAAGAGGTGATGACACTCAGATGTTGAAGAACGAAAAAATTTTCGACTGACATCACAATGCACTTGAAGCTTCAAGGTAAAGGAAAAACTATTATTGAGATGATTAGCGCACTAAACGCATTCAATAGTAAATTGCAACTTATGCCATCTGAAAAGGAAGGATCTGAAACATTTTCCGTCTTTGAAAGCTAGGACTTCTCAGTTGAATTATGATACGTATGAGGCTGAATTATCAAATATTTCGGGACAATTCGAAATGCGTTTTTATGATTGCAGTAAATTGGCAAATGTAGCATTACTTATGCGTTATCCTTTCTCACGTAAAAACATTGAGGAATTAGCTACTGAGATAGCAAGTCAGTTTAATATGAACTCATGTTCTGTTAAAAATTAGTAGGTGCAGATTATATCAGATATACATCTCAAAGCTACATCATCTGATACAACTTTCTGGCGTTTTATATCTGAAGATAAATATACGAATATGAGGCAAATCGCCTTTCAACTGACGGCAATGTTTGGGACAACTTACTTGTGAGTGATTTTCTTTAATGAGGATAATTGAGTCAAAATATCGTAATCGACCAACTGACGATCATATGTCATCATGCTTGCGATTAGCACTCAATGGTTAAGTACCATCTTATGAAAAGTATGCTGAGGACATGCAGTGCCACGCTTCAACATCCAAAGTCACTCCTTAGTTAAGTTTAACACCATATGTAACTCTTTTGTTTGGTAACAACCAAGAAACTCGCAATTTTGAATAACTATGAGTTTTTTCATTGATATTATAGAGACGAACCTAACTAAACCTAACCCAAACTTTTGACTAAAATAATGTATATTAAGCGGAAAGCTAATATCTATATATGCTACGGTACACCCTACCTAGGTAGGTAGATGAGTAGGGTGTACTGTGTATGTACGACAACCCTGCATCACATATCCTTGCAGCCTCTCAGAGTCGATCGTAAGTAGTCTGAAAATATTGAGGTAAATCGCCAGCAGTTCAAGTTAGAGCATCCCTGCTTTACAGTGTAGTTTAATCTGGTACAGCAGCAGCGACAACTTCCTCGTTGTCATTCACTTGTGTTTAATGCGCCAAAATAATTACAAAAGAATCAAGACCTAGTGCAAATTGCGGTCGGAGCTCACGAGACAGTGTAGAGCCGGCTTTACACAGGAGATGCGTATTTTAACTCATGACCTAATTGCATTATAATTGTTTTGGATGTTCTTCAATTCATCTCGGAAAGCTTCCGTCATATTTATAATAAGCACACAAGAATAGCTTGATAAAAACTTTAAATTTACAAGCATGATCAAGGAAAATTATCAAACAAAATTAGTTCCCCATTAGTCACAAGTTTCAAACTATAAATCTGTTTTGAAAACCATTACAGACGATACGCCGATTAATACCGAAATGTAATTCTACATAGTCTGCGATTTGATCAATTGGTTTACGTACACAGATCACCTTAAAGTATAATAAACAATCCTTGAGACCAACATTAATTTACTCGTTGGCCAAAATCGCACCTCGTGGAAAACGAAAAGTGCCACCCAATTAGAAACGAACAATCCCTAAAAATAGAAAGAGAAATTTATATATTTATATGTGTTCTCATTCAGTGCAACTGAACTGCGGGTTATTAATAGAAGGAAGAAGATGATTTCGAACCAACGAAAGCCAGATGTCGTGTTTACAAATAATGTAGACGAAAAATGGATTGCGAAAGCGAATTTTTCATTGCGAGAGTACTAGATTAGTGAAATGACCGTATTGAATGCAATTTTTCACGTTCAAAATGAAATACAGTAAAAGATCCTGCAAGCGCTTCCTACAGTGATATCGCCGCTGCATTGGTTCGGCTTTCCTTTGACATAAGCCGCTTTCGCCGTGATCGGTGTATCTGAGAATGTAAACGAACAAAGTGTTTGATTAAAGCGACCTTATTAAACAATTCATAAAGTATACTGTTCAATGCCATATATTATCAGTTCCTTCCTTTGGTAAAAGCCTCTTTGCGTTTTTTATTGTTTCATTCTTCAATTCGTTACAAAACTTGTGTTATAGGTCTCTATCGTTGTCTTCCTTATTTATGTCGAATAAAAAATATAATAACGAGTTTCGATACGAAAAAAATCAGCATGAAGTGAAATGCTTGATCGTTTACGCCTTGGAGAGTCGTTTACATACATATCACGCTCATTCAATGTTAACGAATCAACTTTACGAGCGATAAAAAATCCGAAGGTCAATTAAGGTCATCTGTAGCTTCAACTTCACTGTAAGCGAAAATTGTTCGTGATCCAGCAACAGAAAAAATGGAAGTGGCGTTGTCGTAACCAAAAAAGAGTACCCCTCCAATTATACGGTAGAAGGCAAAGCGTCTTTATGTACATTTTAAATTACCTAGTGGTAATTGTTGTAGTGGAGGATTTCAAGCATCGGAAGGTTGGTTTGTAACGTGCATAAGTGTACTCTACATGTTACCTCTATCGCTCTCCAATTCCTAAATTTCACCTTCTGAATCCGCTCATATACAGGGTGTTACACAATAGTATGTCACAACTTGAGGGGGTAAATCTACGTGCAATTTCAAGGAAAAAAGATTCATATAAGCATAGGTCCGCAAAAGCTTCGTCACGAAGCTACAGGGTGTTGAAATTTCCGGAAAGAATTGTTTTTTTCTTCAAAACTCCTGCAGTTTTTGAAAGGCCATGTCTCCTTTTGCCCTTTCAAACTTTTTTGCAGTACGCCACTGATCAGCGTGCAATCAATTTTCGTCGTCTTCGTTCAATTTAGAAACTTTTCTGACAATTGTAATTTTTTCGTATCTCCAACCGTTTTCGAGTGAAAAATTATTGAATTAGAATTATTTGAACTGTATGTTATTCGTTAAATAGAAAAATAATAGAAATACTCGATAGGTATGCCCAAAATTTGCTGCGACTCAACTTCTACTTATTCAATATCAATATCAAACTAAAAAAAAGAACAATTAAAAACTAAATAAATTGCTGGAAGTGTCCTCCACCTGCAAGAATACAGGCCTCTGTCCTTCTTCGCATATTATCACGCATTCTTTGAAATATTTCTGCGGTATTTCATATCGTGTCACAAGAGGTTATGATTCGATTTCTCAATTCTTCTACAGTATTCACTGGAGTGGTATAGACTGAACTGTTGAGATATCCCCATAAGAAAAAGTCTAAACTATTAAAGTATGGGGACCTAGGAGGCTATGATTCTGGCTCACAACGATCTATTCATCGGTTGTTGAATGTTTCATTCAAGAATTTCCTAGCTTCTACACTGAAATGTGCTAGTGCCTCGTCATGAATGAACCACATTATGTTTCTCACCAAAAGTGGCACATCCTCGAGCAATAAAGGTAACTCCTCCTCAAAAAAATGCCGATAAGCGGGACCGTTAAGTCTGTTACGCAAAAAAAATGGCCCAATCAAATTATTCCGACCCATACATTTAGTGAGAATTGTTCTTGATGATGAAATTCTGCAATCAAATGGGTTTTTTTTAGCCCAATAATGATTATCTCGAAGATTTGTGATAACAAATAGTTAGTTCTCGAAAAGTTAGGTTAGGTCTGTGAACATTATTTCACTATAAAAATGAGCATTTTCTCTAATTTCATCTGAGAACCATAGGCAGAAATTCAGTCTTGAAGGAAAATCTCGTGGAAGTAGAGTTTGAACGCCTTGAATATGAAACGGATACAATATAAAGTCGCGGAGAATCCTCCAAACTAGAACATGTGAAATATTCAACTGATTTCCAACTTTTCTTGTACTCTTGTCTTAAAACTAATAGTTAATTCAATAAACAATTCGAGCAGACACTGGTTCAACTTTAACAACTGTCAAAATGAATAAATAAATGAAAAAAATCAAAGCCTACTAGTCATTATTTTAATTAGAAGTGCTTTCAATTCAGCGAATGCATACAATCGTTTAATAGTTTTTTGCTCGAGAACGGTCGGAGATACGAAGAAATTACAAGTGTCAGAAAAGTTTCTAAATTAAACGAAGATGACGAAAATTAGTTGTACGCTGATCAGTGGTGTACTGCAAAAAAGTTTGTAAAGGCAAAAGAAGACACGGCTCCGGAAAAGAAAACACCTTGTAGATTCTAGTTGAAATTTAGAACGTGTAATGATGGAGGTTGTAAAAAATAGCTTGCATTCCAAATTTGGGCTGAATATCTCAAAAACTGCAGGAGTTTTGAGAAAAAAAACATTTTTTTTCCGGAAATTTCATTACCCTATAGCTCTGCAACGAAGCTTTTGCGAACCTATGTTTATATGAACTTTTTTTCTTAAAATTGCACGTAGATTTACCCCCTCAAGTTGTGACATACTATTATGTAACACACAGTATACCAACTATAACGTGATCTCATCCTCGACTCCAATTTCCTATGATTCTGTCGATTGAATTGAATCAATTGATACCGATATAATCTCAATGAGGATTTTAAGATTGAATTTTGTAATTTTGTGAAAGTAAAGAATTTGAAAGGGCTTTTGAACGAATATCCAACTATTAGAAAAGACAATGACAAATTTGTAAACTGAATTCGAAGTTTGAAAGGTGGATTACTAGTTTACTCGTAATTAATTCGGGGTAAGTAATTTCATCTTTCATGTCCACGTTGTTTCTCCCTTTTGTTCTTTCTTTTCGCTGATTCACGTTCTGTTTAATTTATTGTAATTCAAAATAATTTTTCTTGTAATATTTCAATTCGACAGAACGTGTGCATTGAGGGGGGTGAGAATACCTTTTACTTATGGAATTGATAGTCCTAGGTTAGACGTCCAAGACAAGGCCTACCCAGACCTCTAGAAGTAGTAACGACCTGAGGAGGATAATAGATATTTTGTTACATGATTCTGAGACTGGGGCGTCGCCTTTTTTTGTGTATCTCAATTAAATAATGCCTCGTGGATATCTTTTTAAATATAGGGGCAATAATCATTAAAACTGTTTGAATTTTGACTGAGGATACAGAAATAGGTGTTCCTATTTCAGAGTATTTGTTTCTCTAACGAGCAGAGCAGCTGGTGCATTATTTCTTTCAAAAAGTTTCAGTAGCGTTATAGGTTTAATAAATTTAAGGCTTAACAATCATTGCATAGCATTAAAATCATTGGAGAAGCTGCATCTGCCGACACTGCTGCAGCACAAAGATATTCAGAACAATTTACAAACTTATTAGCTGATGGAGGTGACAAACCTGAGCAAGTTATGAATGCAGACGAAATTGCACTGTTTTGGGAGAGAACTAAATGATACATTATTTCCTAAAAGCGCAAACTATGTTCTTATGCATCTGCAGCTTGTCTTCAAACCACTGATGCTTTATTTTTTCTTTTTTATTGAAAAATAATATCTAAATAACCCTTTCAGGTTTTGACAGATATAGTTACAAAATATAAGATTATTTTATGATCAGATTTACATTCGAATTTGTATCAAGTGTTCTTGCAATTTTTTTTTTAAATTTTGTGTGCGTTATCTCCTTCACTTCACGGGAAAGCTTGTTATAGAGTCTGACACCCTCAGATAGTATGCGTCTTTCCCCCACCTTGGTTCTGTGAGCTAAATAATTCAGCTCTTCATTTCTTCTGGTTGCGTGGTCATGTACTTCAGATCTTGTTGTTAAAATAAAATCATCATCTTGTATTTCATTGTCGAGAAATTTTCTCACCAATTTCATAGTTTCAAGCTGCCTCAGTTCTTCTATGGTCAAAATGTTTGTTCGTTTATATACTTCCTTCGTAGGTGTCATTGAGGGAATTTTATACAGGACCTTAATAATTTTATTTTGGCTTCGTTGCAGTTTTTTCATTTCTATTACGTTTCCTGTTGCCCAAAAAGATATCAAATAAGGTAACTTACTTTTAATGTAAGCTTCATACACCATTTTCTTCTCTTTCATAGGTAGGACGTCTGAAATTTTGTGAGCTAATCCCCTGTAATAGGAAAGATTCTTGACAAGCTGCCTGATGTGAGGAGTCCATTTCATATTCTTGTCTAACGTGAGGCCGAGATATTTAATAATGTATTGTTCAAGAATTTTGTTGTTATTCAGATATATGTTTATATTACGTTTTTTCGATTTATTCTCGAAGTTTATAATATGGCACTTTTCACTATTCAGGGTTAGCTTGTTTATCTTCGTCCATTCCATCAACCTGTCAAGATCTCTTTGCATCTGTTTTTGAGTCACCTTATCATCTTCATTCACATAGAAAAGAGCTGTGTCATCAGCATATATCATAACCGTCCCACATAGTTGTTGCCTCTCAAGATCATTTATGTATAGTAAATATAGATAAGGGCCCAAAATTGATCCCTGCGGCACTCCGTAATATATGTTTTTACATTCACTCACTTCATCCCCAACCTTGGTGAATTGCTTTCTATTCTTCAAGTAAGAAGCAAAAATATCAAGTGAACTTCCTGCCAAACCCATTTGTTCCAACTTACGCAACAAAACACTCGGATCAACCGTGTCAAAAGCTTTTTGAAAGTCCAAAATTAAAGCAGTAACACATTTTCCCTGGTCCATTTTTGTTTGTATAAAATTGAGTATGTCATCGCAGTTTTTGTACTTCTGTGCCTTTGAAACCCATGCTGAGACTTGCTGAGTATATTCATATTTAGTATGTGTGCTGATAATCTGTCATGCAGGATTGTCTCAAAAATCTTGCTGAAAACTGTCAGGTTCGCGATTGGTCTATAGTTATTCGGACATTTTTCATTTCCTTTTTTGTGCACTGGAGTTATTCTAGCAATTTTTAGCTCATCCGAAAAACTTCCCTCTCGAAAGTGAGAGTTCACCAACCTAGCTATTATTGGAGCTATTATGTTCTTTATTTCTTTGACTAGTTTCGGTTTAACTTTATCATATCCTGCTGCAGCATTTGTTTTCAGTTTATTTATGATTTTCACGACCTCTTTGGATGTTGTTGGCCGCAAGTACATCATTAATGATGGAGTAGATTCGTCACTTTTCTCTTCTAGTCTACCAGGATTGTGGCTATTAATTTTCTTTGCTAGGTTTGCTCCTACAGTGATAAAATGGTTATTCAGTATAGGTGAGATCTTTTTTCTACAAGTTGTGACAGTTCCATCTTCACTTTCAAGTTCTCGAATATCATTAGCTTGTAGATGTCCTTCGTTCTCAAGATTTTTTATGATAAAAGAGCTTATAGATCCTCGTGCTTCAAAACTTAAAACCTGAACGACCAGCCAGTATTCTGGCGTGCTGATAATAAAGTTTGGGTTCAAGCGTAATTTTTTGTGACTGTTTAAGAGTGCTCTAGAGCGTATGCCAAATGATGACTACAAAATTTAACACATTTAACGCTCTAACGATAGATGAAGTTGCCATCCTGATTGTTGGCGAAAACTTGGAAATACTCGATATTGTGCTCACACGACGCGATACTTGGCAAAATCATTACTAACCAAAAAAAACAATGAATGGTTGAGTGAGCGAGCAATTTTTGCGGCTTTTATGAAGATGACTTAAACTTCATCATTCACAATGAGATCATTGGTACACTGCTTTCATTCAAAACTATCGACTGTGTGACACATGAAGATGAAGCCACCAATTATCCAAATGACATTCTCAACTCCTTGGATGTGCCTGGCTTACCACCGCACAATATACTACTAAAAGCTAGCACCGTAGTAAACATGCTTCGAAACATAAACCAACCAAAACTGTGCAACGGAACGCGTTTGAAGGTAAGTAAATTGATGAACAATGTGATTTACGCGACGATACTGGTAAGTAATACCACAAGAGCTCAGATTTGGCCGGATACTTTTCTATGCTCGTTTTCGAATACTTACGTGCAGGCAATTTAACGAGAACTGGGTGACAGAATCACGAGAGCTACGCTCTCGTGATTTTGTACAAAATGAACTTTATTGAGAAATGCACACAAACTCAACGAGAAAATCATAAAGCATTTATTACAAACATGTTTAGTTATTATTGGAATGAGCAGTTATTGAAGATGCAATTACTGTATACAATTTCTTCACTCCGGGTCGATTCTATATGGGACGATGCCTGAAAAATTATGGAAGATTCGGCATTCGCAGAAGTTTTTCGAAGATTTGAAACAAGATTCAAATGATGCTCATTGTTCAGTTACAAGTAGGGCTTTATAGAGCTTGCCGTAGAGTGTCCGGTTAGTTTGATCAATTCTTTTGATATTCGAATTGTGGAGGCCGTTACTTGATGTAGATCCATGATATAAATGAGATAAAAAACACAAGGTTTAACTTTAATCTACACTTTATTTGAAAAAATTCGACGACGTTTCGCTGACACAGCAGCTTTATCAAGAATGAAAAACAGAATGAAGAGTATGGTATTATAAACAAATCGTAGAACAAGTTGGATGAATAACAGGAAAATCCACACCGAGCCATTGTACAGTTAGAATGATAGGTACTAAAAAAAAAAAATTCGTCCGGAAACTATACAACAAAGATCCAACTATTAAATTCCAGAAAAATATTAAAATTGCAATAAATGACGCAAAATCTTTAATTAAAGCAATAGATTAATACAAATTAATTTTACCAAACCCTCAACCACCTCAACTCATTAAATTGCATAAAGTAAATAACCCCGTTAGACCAGTCGTATCTTACGTTACAGCCCCAGCCGTGAAATTGTCGCACTACCTTATAGATATCATTAAAAATTATTGTTCATTCAAATCAAAATTTTCTATAAAAAATTCTTTCGAATTGATAAATAACATAAAAAACGTTAACCTACCACCTAACGCAAAACTTATTTCGTTTGATGTTGAGAATTTATACCCAAGTGTTCCTCCAGGTGATGTCAAAACATTAATCGAAAACATGTTGAATTCGAATCATGTTGACCACATAATTAAATCAGAAATATTGAATCTGTTGGACGTTTGCATTGAACAAAATTATTTTTCCTTCAACAACATCTATTACAGTAGTGAAAATGGTTTGATCATGGGAAATCCTTTGAGCCCACTTTTAGCAGAGATTTTTTTGTATAATATTGAACAGAAAATTCATACACATCCACTCATTTCCAAATTTCTTTATTGGTATAGATATGTTGACGACATCTCAGTATGTTTCATTGGAACTACTCGTCAATTAGACTTATTTCTTAATTTCATTAATTCCATCCATTTGAACATTAAATTCACGATAGAAATTGAACAGAACGATTCCATTAATTTTTGGACTTAAAATCACTAAACAAAATAATAATCATGTTTTTTCGGTCTTTGGTAAACCAACACATACTGATACAATTATACATAACTACTCATTACATTTAATTCAACACAAAGTTGCAGCTTTAAACAGCATGGTACATCGGTTACTCAATTTACCTTTATCAGTAGAAGATTATAATAAAGAGTTAAACATCATCAAACAGATAGCCATTAATAATTCATATAATCCGGATATGATAGATCTAATCATTCGTAAAAACTGTATCAGAAAGCAATAAATGAAGTATATCCTATTCATAAAGACTATAAAATATTCAACAGTTTAACATTCTGCGGTTCTGCAAGTACAAATATTAAATCCTTTCTCGTCAAACAAAATCTTAATATAACTTTCAAAACTTCTAATAACTTAGGTAAACATATTAAAATAATAAATCTCGTGTTGAAAAATCAAGTAAATCAGGAATCTATAAACTCAATTGCGGTTCTTGTAATAAAATTTATATCGGTAGGACCTATAGGAGTTTTGGCATAAGAACATCTGAACATAAACGTAGCTTCGATAAAAATAAATCTGATTCAAATTATTCAAACCACCTAATAAAAGAAAACCATTCATTCAATAAAAACTTTGACATATTACATATAAAATCAAAAAGTTCAAAATTAGATCTCCTAGAAGCATTAGAAATAAATAGATACAAACATTCGGACAAGCTTTTGAATGAGCAGGTAGATGTGAATTACTCACCCCTACTTAACTTGTTTAATTAGTTTTTATTACCTTTCATACTAACTGTACAATGGCTCGGTGTGGATTTTCCTGTTATTCATCCAACTTGTTCTACGATTTGTTTATAATACCATACTCTTCATTCTGTTTTTCATTATTGATAAAGCTGCTGTGTCAGCGAAACGTCGTCGAATTTTTTCAAATAAAGTGTAGATTAAAGTTAAACCTTG
This sequence comes from Cryptolaemus montrouzieri, assembly GCA_013387265.2. Taxonomy (NCBI): domain Eukaryota; kingdom Metazoa; phylum Arthropoda; class Insecta; order Coleoptera; family Coccinellidae; genus Cryptolaemus; species Cryptolaemus montrouzieri. Next base: position 6,039,776 of record JABFTP020000165.1, read on the forward strand.
TGTTTTTTATCTCATTCGATCAATTCTTGTTCACTGACACCTGCCTCAGACAGGTTCGAAACAGCACTGGATCTTTGAGAATGATTTGTGATCTTTTTATTTTTCGTATCCAGTCCAACTTTCTCTGCTGAAATTTATGTCCATTTGGATATTTCATTTATTCCCAAAGGCATATTTTTGTACTAATCCTTAGAAGAAATTGATTGGGAGCCGGAAATAATCTATCACTTGTGATATGATCGGGTATTTTCGACAATATCTTATGAAACAACATCTCAGGACATAAATCTAGGTTTTCCTTATTTTTTACTAGCCATTCACTATCACAGCATTTTTTGAGCCGCCTTGGCAAGTTTTCGAGAATAATGGGTTATATTCAATACGACCAGTCACTTCTCCGTTATTGAATTTTTTCTCTTTGAAAAAGTGTACCTTGCAAGTTGCTGCTTTACCGCCACACCATGCTTATTTATGAGCAACAATATGGAAAAATTTTTTCAACAAACCTATCGGGGCATTTTCGTCCAGTACAGAGTCATGCTATCAATTTCAGTTCTTGTTAATGCAACGGAACGTTCTTCGCGCTTTTCCACATCCCCTTGTAACATCTTCCTTTTAGAATTGCGAGCTTCACGAGCCTTTCTAAATGCTGAATCGGTAAAGGGGTTGAAACTCATGTTGAATTCTTCGAAATACATATTCTGCATCATTTTCGCAGTTGTGTTCCACATTGTTTTGACAACGTATTCTTTGTAATCTTGTCCATTCATTTGTTTTATATTGCAACCCCAATCCATAAGAATTTCTGCAATATCTTCAATAGAATGCTGTATATCCAAATTGAACGTTCGTTCCTTGCAGAATATACTGAATTGATTCCAAATCAAGGTGTGCGTTGTTCTTGTATTTTTGGGGATATAATTCTGTATAGAACTATTTATTTCTGCTTCACTGGTGCTCCCAAAACGAGACATTTTAATTTATATAGGCAGAAACTTTACAACAGGTACTAAAATGGCTGTTCTTGACAGTTTTAAAACCGTGCTATTTGTTGTGAATGTTGTGTTGCTATTGAAACGCAAGGATTCTGTATGGGCAAATTTATCCACTAATATCCTACCTTCCTTCTCATTTCTATGCAATTTATACGATATCAAATTCGAATTTCTGTGTTCTTAAACGTGCATTTTGACACATGAGTGGAATTGCGAATGTTATAGTTATTTCGAGCTTTCGCTCATCATCAAATATGTATGAGTTTAAAACCAAAATACAAAGTTAGCAATTTTCTTATACAGGGTATCCCAAACTGAGTGACCTATTAGACGTTTATCGAAAACAAATAATTCTATCGTTTTGATAGTTGATTTAGCTGGTCTGAAACTTCATTTTTAAATTATTTTCACCTCATTGGCTCATACCAACTTTATTATTTAAAATGGAACACCCTAAATATTAATGACTAGTTCGATAACACTTGTTATTCTAACCTTCCTTCCTATTTCTATGCAATTTATCCGATATCAAACTCGAATTTCTGTGTTTTTAAACGTGCATTTTGACACATTGGTAGAATTGTCAAAGAAAATTCGAAGGTAAATAAGTTCTCATTCCGAGGATCCCAACCGTTATGCCGTTTGAATTTAAACGACTTCAATTTCCGATCCGTCTTGCAGTCGCTATGACTATCAACAGATCACAAGACCAATCCATGAAAGTTCGTGGTTTGAATTTAAAAAAAATCTATGTTTTTCCCATTGTAAATTATATGTGCCATGTTCAAGGGTCGGAAGAACATCTGCATCATTTGTTCTTGCGTGTGATAATAAAACGAATAATTTAGTCTATGACAAGGTGCTTCACTGAAGAGTGCAACCCATGCACCAAAATACATGGCCAATCAAGTATCGTTAAAATACTTGATTTTATTTATTTATAGTTATTATGATGATTAAAAATTGAACTCAATAATCCAAAATCTGCTCTAAGGCGGAACGAAGTTCCATAGCTCAGCAAGTATTAGATAAAAAATTTAGCTGCAGACTATCATTTTGTACTTATAATCCCACATGCGGGGAAAATCATGGGACTGCACTTCAAAGACAGTATGGAACTGCCGAATTATTTCGGATAGATTTGAAGTGGATAAATTGACTTACTCTCATCTAGTTACCGAGTGACTCAGGTAACGAAGAGGATCAGATTGGTGCCTCCTTACCTCTAGTTTCCATAGTAAATAGGGTATATTTGTTTCACTTACCTCATGATTCACAGGGGGATTAGCTTCATAGTCACCACCCGCTGATGGATCCTTTTCTTGATCCAAGTCCTATAAAAAAAAAATATACTTTTCATGTAATCATTCAATCCATACCAACATAAATGTGATAATAACTCTGTATGGTACGCATTCATGGTTAAGCCGCTGAATAAGATGAAATTTGCTATGGTGATTCCTTGAACTTCAGACACAGACAAATAGGAGTGAGAAATGTTATCTAATTCTTTGGGAATATTTAAATAGATACTAGCCTAATTTCAATTTCTGGATGTAATGAATTTATATGATTTTCGAAAAATTTCAACTGTCTATCTGTTCCTGTGAAGCAAATAATGATATCGTCTACATAGTGATACCAGTATAAACAATATTTACTGAGTGGATTCATAATCATCCATGGAATTTTATCATGAAAAAGCTTCCCAAATTCAAATGTTATTGGAGGAAGTTGAAACTAGCGAATTTTTCAAGCAAGTATCTTTTGTGGAATATAATTATGTTATTTGATGTTTTTCTTTACACTGGATAATTTTGTTTATAAAAACTGGAGGATTTTTTATTTAAGTTGTTTTTCTTCAAGAAGTTATTTCAATTTTGAACTTTGACTGTCAGCGTCAAATGGAATGGAAAATAATCTATGGGCCATTGAATTATAAGCTGCTATTTTGTGCTTTAAATGATGGAATGAGTCCATGGAATAGTCGAGTCTGTGAGTGTTTCTTTAATGTAGATGTTATAAATGAAATTGTTAATCGATTTTGTTATACTCAGGTCTAAACAATTCATAGACTTATTAATTTCTATTTCTGGTGTAAACTTACGTTGGTATAAACTTCATTCAGAAATTGTAGAAATTTATCAATTCGCCTGTTTGAGCCATGAAAAGCTACCAAAATATCAACTACATATCAGTACCAGAACACTATGTATTTTTTCGCTAGGTGGCTATTCAATATTACCGTTCTTTCAAAGTTATCCATGAATATATCGGCTAAAAGGGCCTAGAGGTGATCCTATGGGTGGTCCTGTTGTTTGTTGGTAAAATTTTTATTGAAATTGAAAATGATTTTGAGACAAACAGGTTTTTGAAGGGTTACGAAACGCATCAACAACGTGTGGCAGCGTCTTATTTTGGTTGAATTTCTCTGAGTGTCGGAGGGTTTTTTTTATGAAACTAACAGAACTACATCGGAAAAGACGGGCGAACGCGGTGGAATGAAACTCCTGGATCAAGCCAGGTTAAGCGCCGTATTTTTTACGTCATATTTTTTTGTTTATGAGTATTTATATGTTATTAATTTGTTTTATGTATTGATTTGATCTGAATTTAATTTGTTCACAACTACTGTATCGATTTATGAAATTTTTAGGTTATGAATGCTTCAAAAATGAATGATGAACGTATTCGATTCTTGTTGGAGGAGGAAGGTTCAGAATCCAATTACGATGATGAGTTTGATATCGAAGTTGAAAATGGTAGTTCACCCCCAAGAAGAAACACGTGATTTTGAAGATGAAATTCAGTCTTCGGACAGAGATGATGATTCTCAATCAGAGTCAGAAGTTTATGAAACTAACAGAACTACATCGGAAAAGACGGGCGAACGCGGTGGAATGAAACTCCTGGATCAAGCCAGGTTAAGCGCCGTATAAGAAATGTCATGACACAACTTCCAGGCCCTAAGGGTGAAGCTAGAAACACTAAAAAGCCGCTAGACATATGGAAGTTATTTTTTTCGGAAAGTGTTTGTTTTCGGATTGTTCAGTGCACAAATGAAGGAATAAACCGCCTTAAACAGGGATGCTCAAACTTGAACTGCTGGCGATTTACCTCAATATTTTTAGACTACTTACGATCGACTCTGAGAGGCTGCAAGTATGTGTGATGCAGGGTTGTCGTACATACACGATACATCCTACCTACCTATCTAGGTAGGGTGTACCGTAGCATATATAGATATTAGCTTTCCGAACAATATACATTATTTTAGTCAAGGTTTGGGTTAGGTTTAGTTAGGTTCTCCTCTATAATATCAATTGAAAATTGCGAGTTTATTGGTTGTTACGAAACAAAATATATATTAAATATGGTGTTAAACTTAACTAAGGAGTTACTTTGGATGTTGAAGCGTGACACTGCATGTCCTCAGCATACTTTTCATAAGATAGTACGTAACCACTGAGTGCTAATCGCAAGCATGATGACATATGATCGTCAGTTGGTCGATTACGATTTTTTGACTCAATTATCTCCTTAAAGAAAATGCAGACGCGCACAAGTAAGTTGTCCCAAACATTGCTGTCAGTTGAAAGGCGATTTGCCTCATATTCGTATATTTATCTTCAGATATAAAACGCCAGAAAGTTGTATCAGATGATGTAGCTTTGAGATGTATATCTGATATAATCTGCACCAACTCATCTTCAACAGAACATGAGTTCATATTAAACTGGCTTGCTATTTCAGTAGCTAATTCCTCGATGTTTTTACATGAAAAAGGATAACTCCTAAATGATGCAATATTTGTCAATTTACTGCAATCATAAAAACGCATTTAGAATTGTCCCAAAATATTCGATAATTCAGCCTCATACGTATTATAATTCAACTGAGACGGAAAATGTATCAGATCCTTTCTTTTCAGTTGTTCTATCATGAGTTGGATTTTACTTTTGAATACAGTTACTGAACTAATCATCTCCATAATAGTTTTTCCTTTACTTTGAAGAAATTAATGGTGTTTAAATGCATTGTGGTGTCACATGTGCTAGGTAATGTGTATATATAAAGTTTTTATACAAGATCAATAGAGTTCAAAATGGTGTGTTTGGAAACGAATTTTGTGAGTACATTCAACTTTTACCTGAAAGTGTATTTATATATGATACTTCTGGTCTAGCGGAAATTGTTTGCCATGAGTGTATGGTAGCTTATGTTGGGCAGAGTGGTAGTAATTTTGGTACCAGATTCAAAGAATACTTATCGTCTGATAATTCACCAGATGTAAAGATATAAAACCAAAAATATTTAATAATCTTAGATAATATCAAAATTCTTCATAATGGTAACAAAAGAAAGATAATCAATCTGTTGGAATGTTTGCAAATCAATGAAATTTGTAAAAAACCAAGAGAAATCACCCTTAATAGCCAGCTAGGCATCAATACCTCTCTTCTACTTAAAATAAGCTAGTATCTATACTGGGTGATTCACCAGTGGCGCGGTGCTCTATAGCTCGTACACTCTTGAAGATTTCATTTTTGTTCGAACGGTATTGTATTCAGAAAGTAAGAATCTACTTCAGCAATTTATTTTGCAATAAACAGGGTGCTCCAATTTTCTATGAAAAAACCTAGGGAGGTTTTTTTTAGATTGGAAGACCACTTTTTTGTTGAAGATTCAAGAGAGTCCTAAACTCTGCTATAATGTTTTTAAGTAATAAGTTTTTTTGGTGAGTAGCTTCGTCACAATATTTTTTTCCGTAAAAATTCATGAAAATAGGCGCTCATATCATCGCATTCCCCTTCGGCCAGAGAGGATGAATACTTTTTCCTTTCGTTTTCTTATTGCCCAAGGATAGCTTTATTGATAAATTGAAATAGATTATCCTCATTTTATACAGGAGTGACTCAAAAAAATTATTTAATATTGTAATTTTAAAATTATCTAATCTTGATTTGTCAAGGAACATCCTGTATTTTATTATTCATTTGAACGCATAAAATATTGTGTCATATTTTTGCAGAAGTAAACCTTATTTTTATCTTCGACCATTTTCGAAATAAAAAGAATAAACTAAAATAATGAAATCGGAGGTTGCGAAAGAAGAATATATTAGTACATAACATTATACTAGATCAGAGAAATGGACATAATTTAAGGTAGTCGTATATGAAAAACGTAATAGATTGGTTTTTGGTGAGATGATCTACAAGGTGTTGAACTATTTCAATAAGTGTTCGAAATGTTGCCCGTTTCTTCATAGACACAACTCAATCCTTCTGAGAAAAGACCGTTGAACTATCGACAACATTCGCGGATTTACTGACTGAAAAGCGTCGACTATTCTCTGCCTTATATCCAACTGTGTTGTAGAAGGAATCTGGTAAACGATGCCCTTAATATAACCTCACAAGAAAAAATCTAGAGTTGTAAGGTCCGGAGACCTAGCTGGCCATCTAACAGGACCACCACGTCCTATCCATTAGTTCGGAAATACATGATTCAAATGCACCCTAACCTGATGTGAGTAATGTGACTGTGATTTGCAAAAATTGATTCGATTTTCATAGTCTTTATTGTTCAGTTCCTGGTGCAGCTGTACATGATATGCATGAAATTTATTCACTTTCAAGATTCTCTGGACGGAAGTTTGACTTATATCTATTAAATGAGAAATCTCTCTTTGGCTTTTGTATGGATCCTCTGTCACTGGCAACAAAACTGAAAACTGGTTGTCTTCAGCTGTAGCAATTTTTGGTTTCTCATGTTTTTTGTAAGCGATATTACCCGTTTCGATAAATCTAATTAGAAGTGTTTCAAAGCATCTTGCATCAGGATGCCTCTTATCAGGAAACCTTTGTGCATAAACTCTACTTGCCAACAAAGAATTTCTATCTAACTCACCCAGAATGAAAATCATATCAACCATTTCTGCCCTGGAGAACTTAATGGCAGTTTGCCAACAAAGAATTTCTATCTAACTCATCCAGAATGAAAATCATATCAACCATTTCTGCCCTGGAGAACTTAATGGCAGTCAATTAAGAAAATTGGGTTCAAACCTCACTTTAACAATGTTTAATAACGAAACACTGATAAGTTCACCAATGTAATGTAAAATGCAAATATGGCACAATATTTCATGCGTTGACATGAATAATAACAAACAGGGTGTTCCATTTGAAAAAATCAAGATATATTTTTAAAATTACAATATTCAATAATTTTTTTGTCACTCCTGTATAAAATGAGGGTAATTTATTTCAATTCATCAATAAAGCTATACTTGGGCAATAAGAAAACGAAAGAAAAAAAGTATTCATCCTCTCTGGCCGAAGGAGCATGCGATGATGATTTCATGAATTTTTACAGGAAAAAAAATATTGTGACGAAACTACTCACCAAAAAACTTAAATATATTATAGCAGAGTTTAGGCCGCTCCTGAATCTTGAACAAAAAAGTAGTCTTCCAATCTGAAAAAACCACGCAAGATTTTTTATAGAAAATTGGGACACCTGTTTACTGCAAAATAAATTGCTGAAGTGGATTCTTACTTTCTAAATACAATACCGTTCGAACAAAAATGAAATCTTCAAGAGTGTACAAGCTACAGAGCACCGCGACACTAGTGAATCATCCAGTATAAGTAAGTTCATTTCCTGTAGTTGACCGCTTGAAAATGACTTGATAGTCGAAACCGGTCGTATTTGTGAAAATAAAGTTGTGAAAAGTATAAGATATATTTTTCTTCATGTTCGTTGAAAATAACTTCACATAAAACGAATAAAGCATCAATATTACTCACAAGAGTCTATTCTTTATTCATTCATTAAAGTAGGTATTCGCTTTATCAATCGTTGATTTATAAATATTCCTGAAATCCACATTTTCAGCTTCAGTTTCATCTGTTTTTTCTTCCAGTTCTTATAAGTTCTGTTTTTAACTGTGAAAGCTTTTCGACTTGTTGATTACATAGGAAAGAATCGATTTTGATGTTTTTCATTATATTAATCCTTTGAAATACTTACATCTACATTGTCAAATTGAACTACCCCCGTAGATCTTCTCTTTGGTCTTCTTCTTCTTTGAATAGCTGCCTGCGTTGCTAGAGTAGCTTGTTGAGCATTTCTAATGTCATTTTCTTTATCTTGTTCTGTGAAATAATTGGTCAAATAAATATTTTGGTTTTCTTGAATATCAAGTGTGAAAAATTCGAAAAGCATCCAAGCAAATATTGCTCTGACCTTTTTCTTCCAGTGATTTAGGCTTCCTCAATGGCAGTGTGATGGTAGTATCGGCTGTTTCGATAGGCGGTGCAGAGGACGGTCGAGGATTTGCATTTGGAGTTGTTGTTCTTCTAATAAAGGACGGAGTATTGGGTGGCTCTAAGGGTTTCGTAGCATCCTCCAACTTGAACTATGAACAGGAAAATATATTTTTCAATAAATAAGTTGTGTGAATTATCCATATATCGTTAGACCCATTTCGACTTTTGTATGTGAAAAATTTGAAATTTTGTAATTTTCTTTGTATTGTTTCGCGAATTGAACTCTAAAAATTATTGCTCAGTAAATCCAAATTGATGTTTTCATTGAAGGATTTGTTTCACTCTTATCTTTGTATACAGGGTGTTACATAATAGTATGTTACAACTTGAGGGGGTAAATCTAAGTGCAATTTTAAGAAAAAAAGTTCATATAAACATAGGTCCGCAAAAGCTTTGTTACGGAACTACAGGGTGTTGAAATTTCCGGAAAAAATTGTTTTTTTTCTTCAAAACTCCTGCAGTTTTTGAGATAATAAGCCCAAATTTGGAATGGAAGCTATTTTTACAGCCTCCATCATTACACGACCTAGATTTTAACTGAAATTTACAAGGTGTTTTCTTTTCCGAGGCCATGTCTCCTTTTGCCCTTTCAACGATTTTCGCAGTACGCCACTGATCAGCGTACAATCAATTTTCGTCAACTTCGTTCAATTTAGAAACCTTTTTGACAATAATTTTTTCGTATCTCCAACGATTTTCGAGTGAAAAATTATTGAATTTGAATTGTATGTTATTCGCAAAATAAAAAAAAATAGAAATACTCGATAGGTACGCCCAATATTTGCTTTTATTTTGATAGCTCGTCTTCTGAGACTCAACTTATACTAATTCAATATCGAACTAAAAACAAGAACAATTAAAAACTAAATAAATTGCTGTGTCCTCCACCTGCAAGAATACAGGCCCCTGTCCTTCGCATATTATCACGCACTCTTTGAAATATTCCTGGGGTATTTCTCATCGTGTCACAAGAGGTTATTATTCGATTTCTCAATTCTTCTACAGTGTTCACTGGAGTGGTATAAACTGAACTTTTGAGACATCCCCATAAGAAAAAGTCTAAACTATTTAAGTATGGGGGCCTAGGAGGCTATGATTCTGACTCACAACGACCTATCCATCGGTTGTTGAATGTTTCATTCGAGAATTTCCTAGCTTCTACACTGAAATGTATTTAAGTCTGAGGACCTAGGAGGCCATGGTTCTGACCCACCGTGATCTATCCACCGATTGTTGTATGTATTATTCAAGAATTCCCTAGCTTATGTTTCTCGCCAAAAGTGGCACGTCCAATTAAGGTAACTCCTCCTCAAGAAATTGCCGATAAACAGGACCGTTTAGTCTGTAAGGCAAAAGAAATAGCCCAATCAAATAATTTCCAAATATTCAGACCCAGAAATTTAGTGAGAATTGTTCTTGATGATGAGATTCTTCAATCAAATGGGGGTTTTCCTCAGCCCAATAATGATTATTGTGAAAATTTGTGATAGCAGTTTTCGAATAGTTAGCTTCGTCTGTGAACATTGTTTCACTATTAAAATGAGCATTTTCTCTAATTTTATCTGAGAACCATCGGCAGAAATTCAGTCTTGAAGGAAAATCTCGAGTAGAGTTGGGAAGCGTTGAAGATGAAACGGGTACAATAAAAAGTCGTGGAGAATCCTCCAAACTAAAACATGTGAAATATTCAACTGATTTCAAATTTTTCTTGTACTCACATGAGAATTCAAATCAATACAATTCCAAACTGCTTCCTCAAAGCTGGAGTTCTCATAGTTTGAGTTGCACCTTTTAAATGATTATTTGCAGTAAAGTCCCAGTTTCCCTCAACCTTCTGTGAATATATGAAAATGTTTACCTGTCTGGTGTTAGTCGATTTGGAAAGCACCCTTGATATAATCGCCTAGCTTCTGTTGTGTTTCCGTCAGCCAGACCGTACATGTAATGGATATCAGCCAATTCGGCGTTAGTAAAATTAGCCATTTTTTCTTACAGCAATAACTTCAAAAGTTTTAAAACTAATAGTTAATTAAATAAAAAATTCCAGCAGACACTGGTTCAACTCTAGCAACTGTCGAAATAAATAAATAAATGAAGAAAATCAAAGCCTACTAGTCATTTTTTAAATTAAGTGCTTTCAATTCACCGAATGCATACAATCGTTTAATAATTTTTTACTCGAGAACGGTCGGAGATACGAAAAAATTACAGGTGTCAAAAAAGTTTCTAAATTGAACGAAGATGACGAAAATTAATTGTACGCTGATCAGTGGCGTACTGTAAAAAAGTTTGAAAGGGCAAATAGCTCCGGAAAAGAAAACACCTTGTAGATTATATTAAAAATTTAGGACGTGTTCTGATGGGGGCTGTAAAAAATAGCTAGCATTCCAGATTTGGGCTGAATATCTCAAAAACTGCCGGAACTTTGAAGAAAAAAACATTTTTTCCGGAAATTTCAACACCCTGTAGCTCCGTTACGAAGCTTTTGCGGACCTATGTTTATATGAACTTTTTTTCTTAAAATTGCACGTAGATTTACCCCCTCCAGTTGTGACATACTAGTATGTAACACCCTGTATAACTCAATTTATTCAATTTTATAAATTGAGGTATAGTTGCAATTTTTCTCCATACGTATTCAAATCTGTATATTCAAGTAATAAACATAAGATGATTTCCATAGATTTTATTTTTATGATTGAATTAAAATCATTTTAGTATTTATTGTTTTTTTGGTATTTTGTACAGAAAATGAGTTCTAGTAGGATGCTTCAACATTATCAGGAGGTAAAACCGCACACTTCTTAGAGAAATGAAAGCATGAGTAACCTAATAAAGTAATGAATAAATATGTGAAATACACCATGAAATTTACACACATCAAGAGAATCGCAAGAACCAGAAATCTGAATTACACGTGAAAAAATTATGCACTTGCTGTTTTCCTGAGGAAGCATCATGAGCAATATGAAATACATTCTGCCAAAAAATACCCGGACTTGTTTATTTTAAAAATCTGCTTGAAACGATTGTCAGATATTTTTTTCTTTGCTAAGTTGGCACAACTGATTTCTATACTAACGCGAAGTTTGAACGCGATCAGTCATTTAGTTTGTTCACAGTGCTCGATTTTCTCAGTTCTCACAAGTGTGTCTAGCGATTTTTACAATGGATAAAAAAGTCGAATAGAGATTTTGTCTCAAATTTAGTATTACAAATGGAATCGCTGAAAATATTACAGAAGGCTTATGGGCAATCATCGACTTAAACAAAAACACACTGGTCGAGATGTGGTGGGAGATTTGCCTCGCTCAGGTCGGTCATCATCATAAACGATTGTTTGGACATGAAACGCGTTGCCGCTCGATAAGTTCCACGAAAATTGAATCACGTAAAGGTCGCTGAAGATATGCTAGAACGAGTCAATGTCTTTTCTACATTCATAAAACTCTTTGTAGCAGGTAATGAGACATGAGACACGCAAAGTAGTCAACATGCTTCGGAATGGCGCCTTCCAACTGAACCGAAACCGATAAAACAACGTCAAAGTCGATCAAAATGATCAAACGATGTTGACTGTCTCTTTGATTATAGCGGTGTTGTACACTCGGAATTTCTGTCAGAAGGTCAGACGGTAAATAAAGAATATTACCTCAGAGTTATGCAGCGTTTGAGAGGGCAAATGCAAGAATTTCCCTTCATGGAACAATATTCAACCTTCTGTAGAATGTTAAATATCCTTCTTTGAAGGAGCTGGTTTTCCGATCCAGTCGATCTAGTGTGACTGCTTGAAGTTTTCTGTTTATCTTTTTTTTTATGCGCGCTTTCCAGGAATAGGCGAACCTGTTACACCACATGTGAAGGCGCCTGTTAAGAATTGAAGTGTCTGTTCACTCCCTTGAATTGTAGGATGTTGGGAAGATGTTGGACCGAAGCGAGTTGCACAGCTCACTGGCCCCGTAAATAGAGGAATTCTTATAGAGAGGAGAACTCCTTGCAAGCCTAGTGCTGCGGCAATACTTGAGTTTTCCCGGAACAAGGTCTTTCAGCTCCTCCGAGCATCTGTAAAACAGAGAAAGGTCAGCAACTTGTCTTCTGAGAGCCAGCGGTTGGAGATTGCGGATGATCTCCGGGTGGCCGATGGGGCGCACAGCCCGTTTTTGCACACTATCCAACATCCGCAACGAATGCTTGGTCGCAGATCCCCATACATGGGAACAATATTCTGAAATCTGTGCCTCATATAGAAGCAACAACTGAGATAACGTGAAGTATCGCTTGACTCTGAAGAGGAAACTAAGTTTAGCTGATGCCGACTTAACCAATGTTGATACATGTTCATGCCAGCAAAACCCAGAGTTGACCGTTATTCCGAAAAGGCGCATCGAATCTTTCGATGCAATTTATTGGCCCCGCATCAACGAGGACCTTTCTAGAAAACGTAGTTGCTTGCGTCTTGCTCGCGTTGAAGCTCATCAGATTCAACTGACCCCACTCAGATATCCTCTGTAAGTCAGAGTTTGAGTCGTTAATTTGTTGACATCTTTGACGCTGTAATCGGCCGCAGACTACTGAAAGACGAAACCAGTGTACCATCCTCTGCAAAACCCAAGAACTTGTTCTCTGTAGATGACAGAAAATCTTTTATCTGCAGAAACAAGGTTGCCGAAAGAATGGATCCCTGAGGTACTCCTGCTTGAAAGTGGAAATAATCAGATGTTTATACTTGTTTTGATCTATTTATCTATCTACTTATCCAATCCCGCAATTTTTGGGGAAGCCCATTTGCAGCAAATTTATTCAACAAAGCTGTGTGCCAAACCCTATCGAACGCTTTAGTAATGTCGAGGGCTATTGCTCTAGATTCCCTTTGTTTTTCAATCGTGAATGTACAAACATGAGTAACGTAGGTGAGCAGATCTCCTATGAATCTTCCAGCGAAAACCATACTGACGGTCGTTAACAATTCCCTTTAACTCAAGATATTAGATGATTTCATCATTTATGATTCTCTCCATCACTCTGGGCGGTAGATTTGGGGTAAGGACTTCTTTCCTCCCTTTGGGATCGTTTGAATTCTCGCTATTTTCTAGCTGCTCGAAAAAGTCTGGCTTTCATAAGAAATCTGAAAAAGACGGTTGAGAATGGGTGCCAGTTCGAGAGAACACTTTCTCAGGACGATTTGCGGTATTTCGTCTAGACCAACTGCCTTCTTGCAGTTCAGCTGCTCGAGAGCCCGTCGCACAGTGCGGACTCTGAACTTGATTTCTACCATGGAAGAATTTGTAGGTGAAATGTTCGGTGGTATTGCGTTAGATAAATCTAGCACAGAATTCTTTGAGAACAAGAGAGCGAAGAGATCAGCTTTCTCTTGCGGAGATGATTCAATACTTCCGTCTTCACTTACAAGAGTCGAAAACGCAGATTTGCAGAAATTAGCACTGACAGTCTTCGCCATAGACCAGAATTGTCTAGTCTAGCTTGCCTGTACAAGGTTACCCTTTCGTTAAAATTGGCCTTTGCTCTTGCAGTAGTCAGGTTGCATACGTTTCGTATTCGTACGAAGGTTCTTCTTGTTTCCTCTGTTGGATTTATCTTCCATGACTTGTAAGCTCTGCTGTTGGCTACAGAAGCTCTTTCACAGTCTTTGTTGAACCATGGCTTTTGTGCTGTTGTTGTTTTCAAGGAATGAGGGATGTAGAGATCCATTCCTGCATGAATGATTTCTGAAATAGATTCAGTGCACACATGGATGTCAAAATCTGAAGGGCAAACATCACTGAATGGGAAGCACGAAAAGAATTCACGCAGCTCATCCCAATTAGAACGGTTATAGTGCCAAATGCGTCTGGGTGGTTTAGGTTCTTGGATTAGCAGCAGCTCAATGGTTCCAGTAGCAGATATAAGGTTGAGGTCTGAGTTGCCTAGCGGTGCTGAGACCTCCACTCCAAAATCTGGATCTGAAATCAAAAAGAGATCCAAGGTGTTCGGGAAGTCGGTTGGGTGATCAGGTATTCTTGTCGGTTCGTCGACTAGCTGCGTTAGATTATGGCTGATAGCGAAAGTTTCAGCTTGTCTTCGCTCCATCTGTTCTATTGGAGTGGCGGAGCCAGTTGAAGTCACCCAGTACAATGACCTCAGCTGCCGGATGATGTGTCTGAATCCAATCCTCCTTATCACCTAGGTACTGAAACAGTAGAGGGAAGTGAATATCGTTTGACGAGCGATATAGATAGCATAAAAACAGTGTTTTATCCTGCAAACAGATTTTGAACCACGCAAGGTCGAAAGCGTCGTCCTCCATCGTGCCCTCTCTCTGGCATGCAACATCCGATCTGACGAAAACACAGAGGCCCCCTTTGAAACTAAATCTCCTATGTAACTCATACATATTAAAACGTAAATACGTTGTGTCGGTTGTTTGACTTATTTGGGTTTCGGTTAGGGCCAGCACATGGGGTTGTGCGTTTTGACTGTTTCAACATTCACGTTGTTGTGCCCAGGCCTCTGATATTGCAGAACTATATCAAGAGTTTTCTTTCTTTTCTAGAATGTAAATGAATTAGTGAATTCGCCAGAGGAGTGCTCGACTTACCCGCATCATGAAAAGGGAGATCCGAATGGGAGACTATTTTAACTTAGGATGATTTTGTCCCAGAAGAGCTTATCATGCTCCTTCAACTCCGAAAAACGGACCATCCGCCAGATCCCGAAACTTAGTCACACAGGTGACCAATTTTCGGGACCTATAGCTGGATGTGGTGGTATCACACTGGGCGACATGGGTGAGGCCGCCTGCCACCTTATTATCACGATACCCCGGTGGCAATGGTGAAGTGGCCTCTGTTAAGGTTCGTTAGAGGACGCAATAACATTTACATGTTTTCTCTCGTTCCAACGAATTGGGATGAGTAGGTGGCAGTGTAGCCTGATGTTGTAAATGGGTATGCAATACTGACGAGGTCAAATGAGACCGCAACTGTAGTCTATTGCTTCTATTCATGAAATCTGACCGTGCTTTACCACTGCTGTTTGGCCCCGGTTGACGTCGATTATGAAGGATGGATCAGAACACCAGCTTCTTCAAGGAAAGAAAACTCATGGATTTTACACCTCACAAAGTTATCATTGTGAATGATTCTGACCAAAAACTCAACAAATACCATGGAACAATCACAGTATTCACCTGATATGGCTCTGGCGAGCTTTTTTCTTATTAAAATACTCAAATTACCATTTCGAGGTACCCGCTCTGAATCGATAGAAGTCATAAAAGAAAATTTGTACCGAGAACTGAAGTCGATTCCTGTAAAAGCGTTCGAAAATTGTTCAGCTGATTGGATTATTCGTTATCGTGAATGTTTTATTTCGGAAGGGGACTATTTAGAGGGCGGTACAATATATTTGGACGAATAATAAAAACTTTGTATTTCATTGACTAACATTCGGTATTTTTTTTGGCAGAATGTAAAATGAAGGTATTTGAAAATAATGAAATATATTGGGTTTCCCTTTAATGCCAAATCGGTCCATTACTTTGTTGACGTTGATGATTGACTAAGTTTCGGTATTTTTTGGCAGAATGTAAAATGAAAGTTTTTGAAAATAATGAAATATACTGGGTTTCTCTTCAATGCCTAATCGGTTCATTACTTTGTTGATGTGGAAAATATTGAAGAAGTATATACAGGACATACAGTCAATTAGATCTTACATACCACCATACAGAGTGTCTGTGAATTCCGTGTACAACGTTATACAACAGATTATTCAGCTCGAAATAAGTCAATTTAGGCCAACTTACCCATATGAAAAGTTTCTTGGTTTGGCCGCTAGAGGTCGCCAAATCAAAAAATTTTTTTCCTTATTTTTCGAATAATTCGAGAACGACTCTATCGATAGAAACCATATTTGGTATGCGTAATCGGGTGCGTTATTCACGTTTTCTTTAGTGATCCACTCAATGACCTTGACGTTTTACAAGTGTCCCCAAAAACTCCAACGTGAAGTGAGGATGTGCACCGTCGTTCATAAACCACATTTCTGCACACAGTAATACTGGAATATCTTCCAACAAATCTGGCAAAGTTTCTTGCAAAAATTCAAATATACCTCTCCGTTTAATCGATCAGGAGTCAGTACCGGACCAATAATGAAATTGTCAATTACTGAAATCCATACGTTAATTTTGAAATGATTCTGATGGTGTATACTTGTAAAAGAATGTGGATTTTCGATACTGTACACGTGTTCATTGTGGAGGTTAGTGATACCTGACCTAGTAAAAGTGCATTCGTCAGTAAATAGAATTTTACTACTGAAGTGGAGATTCTGGGTTCTTTTCTCTTGTATAAATCGGCAGAAAGTTAGGCGATTCTCAGGATCGTTGGGAAGTAATTCCTGAACTTTCTGAATGTGATCAGGATGAAATAATTGTTACTTCAAGACATCATGAATCATTGTTTTAGGAACGACCAACTGCAACTCTAAACGCCGCGTGCTTAATTGTGGGTTTTCCTCAACCATGTCCAAAATTTGTTCTTCGCGTTCTACCGTCCTTACTGTTCGTTGTCGTTCTCGATCCAAATTCCTGGGCTAGAAGCAACCGTCGCGGAGGCCTCTCCAGATTTCCAAACGTTTGGTGGTTCGGCGCTATGCAATCTGGAAATCTTTCAGCATATACTCTCGCGCTTTAACGTCCATTGCCTTGACAAAATCCGTACACCATACTCATATCAACCATTTTAGAGTTACTGTACATCTCCTTGCCTAATAGTGATAAAAAAATCACCAAAATACCTAGTTACGAACTTAAGAAACACTATTGTGTCAACAATTGGTTGTCAAGCCTAATAAAATGACAATATACCAGACCACAGAAATAAATCCAAAGCCAACATGGTCAAATGAGATATTTTCTCTAGTGACAAAAAAATTTGATAATTAGCCTAGCTAGTCAATGTCTGAAACAGTTCTGCTCAAACGCAGATAGTTGAAAAATTATGGTTGATCAAAAACACGTTCGAGTTTTTAGGGACACTTATAAAACGTCAAGGTCATTGTGTGGATCACTAAAAAACGTGAATAACGCACCCGATTACGCATACTACATATGGCTTCTATCGATCGAGTCGTTCTCGAATTATTTGAAAAATAAGAAAAAAATTTTTAGATTTGACGACCTCTCGCGGCCAAACGAAGAAACTTATCATATAGGTAAGTTGGCCTCAAGCGACTTATTGTGAAATGTAAGATTCTAATTGGCTGTATGTCCTGAAATTTTCAAATATATTTCTATTATAGAGATTCATATCAGAGTTATGATTATTAAATGGGACACCCTACGTTTTTCGTCATTTTTGAATGTGTTAACCAGAAATAATGTGAGTATCTTCACATCAGTATATGCATGAACTATATCGTTTTTGAATTAATCCACTTTTTTCGAACACCTCTTGTATCTAGTGGAAACGTCTTTGAATCTCATTTTTCATAATAAAATCATTCTCATGAATCTGTTCCGCAATGAATGTCAAATTTTATTTAGGTTCAAAGCTCATTATTTGTCTTATTTCAAATGGAATATTTGTATTTAAGAGCAGCGGATGAAGGATAAATCCAATACCAATGTATTAGGGGTTCCTTTGTATGTTTCCAATAGATTCAGATTTCTAACCTTACCAACACTGATTTTGGCGGAAAAAGCTGAGACACGATAATTTTCGATTGGGGGGAAGAACAATTTCTGAGTTCGTCTGGTACATGTGAAATCAACACACTACCCTCAGCAACACCTTAGTCGAAATTCATTATAGGTCGAGTAACCTTTGGAAGGGTCTTTTAATTCTCTATTAGAAATATCTTGATGAACATTCAATATCATAGGACAATATCTCCGCAACCCTTCAAGTTTTCAGGTCGTGTAGCATAAACTCTCGATTTAAGATGACTCCTTAAGAAGAAATATAAAGGACTCAACTGTTCCTCTTTTGCCAATTCACCGACCTGGGAAATATGCATCCAAATACTTTTTTTGAACGTGTGGACTGGATTGATTGGAGATTGTAACCAAGCGTTTATGGACGAATGTACGAATGAACTTTTCGTCATAAAATGGCTTGAGGAATCACCTCACGAAATCTTTCGGCACTTATTCATTTACACCCTGTATAAAATGGCAAATAAATACTGAGACGTGGGTATTATGAATTTATTCATGATTTATGGTCAATGTTTACAAATGATACGAGGACGGTTTGATAAGTCACTGACTTTTTGAATTTCCCGCGCAGTTATTTCAAATGCAACAGTGCCGCCGTCAACTGTAATCTATCAGTGGGTAACTTTCTGATTTTGAGCAAGCTAGGTTGTCTGCTATTGAGATCAAGCAGATGTGGCACCTAGAGAAAATAGATATTGTTCCTGTCATCGCATCCTCGACTGGGTTAATACCCAAAACTTTGCATGATAGTCTTAAGAAATTAGAATTGCATAAGAATACCTATATAGAAATGCAAAAAGCTGTAATTCTCAATACATGTAGGATAGTTAGGAAATTTATGTCAAGTATATTGTAATCGAGCCTATTCCCTTTGATTGCTTAATCTGGGAAAGGTGAATTATATCCAGCTAACAGCTGAGATAGTGCATAAGTCCACGATAATAATAATAATAATGAAAAAGAACGCCTTGATATCAAACATATGGACTTCGAAGGAATAACGGAGGAAGAAATCACAACAGCAGTTAGAGCGACCAACAATTGGAAGGCCACAGGTATAGATATAATCCACAACTACTGGTACAGTTTGATAAGCTCCATGGAGCCCTAGCGAAACAGCTCACGTATGTTCTTCAACATCCCAAGAAAACACCCACTTTCCTAACACAAGGCTTAACATATGTGCTTCCTAAGAGCGATAGAACACAGGATCCGTCTCAATATAGGTCAATCACTTGCCTGCCAACACTCTACAAAATACTCGCCTCATGCATATCCAATCGAATATACCAACACCTTGACGACAACAATATATTAGCAGAGGAGCAGAAAGGATGCAGAAAGAAACACCACGGGTGCAAGGAACAACTCATCATCGATTCTGTGACAATGAAATAGGCACACGTAGGGCATCGGAATGTTCATTCAGCTTTTCTCGATTATCTGAAGGCATTCGATAGTACCGCCCATTCTTGGCTTGTTGAAGTATTGCAGATATACAAAATTCATCCGGCCCTGGTAGAATTCTTGAAGACAACAATGACACACTGGCGCACGTCTCTGCAGGTCAACATAAACAATGAGTCAATTAAAACCGACGAGATACCCATACGTCGTGGAATTTTTCAAGGAGACTCTTTGAAACCACTATGGTTCTGTTTAGCTATGAACTCATTGTCCTCAATGCTCAATAGAACAGGATACGGATTAAGGATAACAACAGATAGGAACTATCATACAATCAAACATATACCTGCTGTATATGGATGACATCAATATATGCTTCGAACAAGAAGCAATTGGATGATCTGCAGAAAACTATCAGTATCTTCTCGGCAGATGTTCATATGAAATTCGGGAATGAAAAATGTAAGACCCTGAACATTCAAAGAGGGAAAGTCATAGATGGTGAAACACAACTTCCAAACGGTGATATTATACAGTGCATGAGGGATGGCGAAACATACAAATATCTAGGATACCAACAAGCCAGATTGCTAGACCAAAAACAATCAAAGGAGGAGATTCGTTCAGAATACATTCAACGTCTGAAGAATGTGCTGAAAACAATGTTGAACTCGGGGAATCTAGTAAAGGCAATTAACACCTACGCCATTCCAGTGTTGCTTTACTCGTTTGGAATAATTAGATGGACTAAGACAGAACTGGATGATACTCAAAGCCAGACCTGAACGATGCTGACATAGTACAACAATCATCATCCAAAATCGTCTGTGATAAGAACAACTCAGAAGCGAAAAGAAGAAGGACGCAGATTAATAGATGTTGTCAATTTACACACCGAACAGATAAAAAATCTCAGAGAATTCTTCTCTGCAAAAGCTCTCACTTCTGACCTCCATAGAGTGGTATCGTTGACTGATAAGGGATATACACCTCTAAATCTTGCTACCAGAGATGACCTGCTGAATCTACCGTTCCTATCAGATACCGAAAAACAAGAGCAATGGTCAAGAAAGGAATTGCATGGACATCACCATGAGATTTATCAACCACACATCGACAAAGAAGCCTCCAACAAATGGTTGATGAAAGAAGAATTATTCGCAGAAACAGAGGGATTTCTTATGGCCATCCAAGACCAAGTGATCGCTACAAACAATTACAAAAAATTTATAATGAAGGACGGAACATTACAAACAGATAAGTGCAGAAAATGCCATATAAGTTCGTAGATTATATAGCATATTACGTCCGGCTGCGAACAACTGGCCAATACGGACTATCTTCACAGGCATAATCAAGTGTGCAACATTATCCATCAGAAACTTGCACACAAGTACGGACTTCTGAATAGCTTCCAGCCATATCACTAGTATCAACCGGCGCCCGTTTTGAAAAATGATTATACTACGATAGGCCTGTTATCACTGACAGAATGGTGACGAATAATAGGCCGGTCATAGTGGTGTATGAGAGCCAGAACAGCAATGCTGGTGGATGTCGCCCTACCGAATAATAACAACGTGCTGAATAAGTTCCTGGAAAAAAGTCCAAATACACAGACCTTGTCATTGAGATCAAGGAGATGTGGCACCTCGAGAAAATAGATATTGTTCCTGTCATCGTATCCTGGACTGGGTCAATACCCAAAACTTTGCATGATAGCCTTAAGAAATTAGAACTGCATAAGAATACCTATATAGAAATGCAAAAAGCTGTTATTCTTAATACATGTAGGATAGTTAGGAAATTTATGTCAAGTATATTGTAATCGAGCGTATTCTATTTGATTGCTGAATCTGGGAAAGGTAAATTATATCCAGCTAACAGCTGAGATAGTGCATAAGTCCACGGTAATAAATAATAATAATAAATCGTCTTTATTTACTGTACCTACAAAATGTACAAATAGTGCTCTACACTGGCGAAGTTTAGACGTGGCTACTCTTCTACTCAATCAGTGAGAGCGCTAGAAAATATTGACAAAGTAGAGCAGAGACACGAAAAAGTAATTTTACAGCATGACAACGCTCGGCCCCACGTTGCCAGACCCGTTAAAAATTCATAGAGGTCGAAAAACAGGGGTAAACATTTTTTTTGAGTGGACGCCAAATTGTGAATTCTTTGTTCCGGCCAAAGTCCAAGAAATAACGACATTTTTACTAATTAAGAATGTTTTTTGTTTGTTCGATTTAGATCAGAAGGGTTGGAATCATGTCAACCAGGAAGCACCGTTTGACTGGCAACCCCCACTTCACTGGCCTGTCGCTAGATGAATTTTTGACTTTTTTTTAAATTTCTTTATATACTTTGAAAATCAATAAATATTGTATGAAAAAATGAATAGTAAAAATGTTTTTAATTTTTTTTATCCTAGTTTGAAAAATACCCAAATAATAGGGCTCTAGACCAGAATACCCCCTTAAAATACTCATCGCGGGCAATTCAAATGGGGATTTCCGGATACTTTTTTGTCACAGAGTATACACCCAAAAAAACAGGACCTTCTAAAACAAATCGCGAAGTAGCATACGCAATAAATAATTTGAAAAGGAATAAGGCTACTGGCCCGAACGTAATTTGTGGAGATTTGCTCAAACTAATTCAGGAAGATCATTTGGACATTTGCACTGACTTTTTCACCTACGTCTACGATACAGGAAATATTTCTGACGATTGGCTGATTTCATCATTTATTCCAAATACCAAAGAAATCATCTTCTAAAAAATGCGAGGGATATAGATCATGTTCTGAAAGTATTCCTTAAAATACATGAATGAATTTACCAAAACTAGAACAACACATCAGTGATACGCAGTTTCGCTTCAGGAATGGTCTAGGTACTAGAGAAGCATTGTTCAGTTTGAATGTTTCAATTCAAAGAATTTGTGATGTAAATTGCGATGTATATGCTTTCTAAAAAGCATTCGACAGGGTAAACCACCAGAGGGAAATAGAAATATTGCATGAGTATCGAATAGACGATAAGAATCTTCGTATCATTTCTAACCTTTATTGGAGGCAGGAGGCGTTTGTTCGAGTGGATGAAGTTGAATCGCAGAGATTCCCGATTGGCTGGGGCGTCAGACAGGGATCTGTGTTGTCCCCGCTGCTTTTTAATGTTTATTCTGAAAAACTGTTTCGGGAAGCTCTTGGCGAGATTGAGGACGGCATTGTGTTCTGATCAACAATCTGAGATATGTGGAACGATACAGTTCTTTTGGCAAGCACAAGTGACTGACTGACTGGAAAGGCTCATTGAAAGCGTGGTACAAGTTTGCGAAAAATACAACATGCGGCTTAATACGAACAAAACGAACGAAAGTTATGATAATAAGCGAACATAACCAACCTCACGTACAATTTATGCTGGAGGTTCTCCCATTGAAACAGTTACAACCACAAAGAATCTGGATGCGCATCTGAAAAATAACTGGAAACAGATTAGAGAGATCAAAAATACGTATTGACCCTACTTCAACAACTGAGAGCTGTTTTATGTAATCTTAAGTTGAATTTACAAATAAGAACTCGTCTATTAAGGTGCTATGTTCTCTATATTGCTGTATGGTGTGCAGTCTTGGACGTTGACTGATGCTGCTTGTAAGATGATAGACGAACATGATGTTCCTCACGACGAATGAAATAAACACCTCAAAAAAGTCTAGGGAACACTTACCAATATCTTTAAAATATGAATTTGATGATTCGAATTTATAGAAATCTTTCGGTTTTTGTTAGGATGTATTGTATATAATGTATTCTCAAGAAAACAAAATAATATTTGACTTCTCCAAAGCACCTATTATAAAAAAAAATTGAAATTTGAAAATGACGAGATTTGGTAAAGCACAAAAAAAATTCTGAACTAATATTTTCGAAACGATATGGAAGCACTTATATTTTTCAGTATACAGAAGGTACACTTCTGTTATTAATGATACTTTGGCATCGTCGCGGCATGCTCAATATTAAATTGTCTATTACATTTTGGCCTAAGTCATTCCAAGCCCCCTGAACTGCTAATCGACGCTCCTGTTCATGATGGAAGACGTTTTGACGCAGGAGATTTCTCTTTAGGGTGTCCCACACATGCTTGATGGGATTCAGATCTGGGGAGCAGGATGGTCACGGTGGAAGATCGATATCATCCTCTTCAAGAACGTTCAAGACAACTCTTGCACGATGAGGAGGGGAATTATCTTGTTGGAAGAGTGGATTTTGACCCATTGTTTGGAGATACGGTACCACTATAGGTAAAACTCTCATTTGCGTAAGAATTTCCCGTGAGGTTGTTCTGTATGAAAACGAGGTCAGTTCTTCCACCAAGGCGTATACCTCCCCAAAACATCACTGATCTGCCTCCCTGTCTTAACAACTTCTCGAGCATGCTGGAGACGGTTTTGCTTTCCAAGTTCCCTCCATAATCGAATTCTTCCCGAATCGGGATAATAACTAAATCTAGATTCATCACTGAAGAGAACTATGGCCCACCTCTCTTGATCCCAGTTTACGTGTTCTTGGCACCAAGCTAAACGAGCAGCGCGATTTCCATGGGTCAGTTGTGGAACTCTTAAAGGACGTCTGGAGTGGAGTTGACCTTCGTGCAGTCGATTTCTCTCAGTTTGGTCGGAAATTTGTAAATTATGAACTCGTGATAGCTCTTGAGCTAATTGAGATGCTGTGGTAGTATGATCTCTTCTGGCTTGTAAAACCAAAAATCGGTCTTGGCGACTGTAGTTATCCTGAAACGACCTGTATGGCGTTCTTCTACGCTACCTGTTTCATTGAAACGCGACCATAAACGGTTTATGACACTTGGGCTACGTCCCAGAACCCTGGATACTTCCCGTTGTGAGCTCCCAGCTTGGAGCATGCCAACGGCTCGTAACATCTCTTCTCTAGTCAAATGTCGTCTTTCCATGGTCGAATCACAAAACTTGAATCTTTTATTTGTGCTTACAACAGAAACAAAGTGCCAACTAACTGATTTCAAACACTGGATACATGAAATGATTATAAAGCAGCGTCGCATCTTCTGCATTTTTAGTTTTTTATGAAAAAAAAAACTGAAATCTGTTGCGGCACTCTACATAATTTGGTGAGAAATTGATGCAGGTGTTCATTTCTTAAAAAAAATCATTCATATTGATCGTTCAGGATACGATATATCGATTTTCAGAAGTGTTCCCTAGACTTTTTTGAGGTGTTTAGTTCTCGAACGCATGAACAAAGATAGAGAGGTTATGAGAACAATTGAAGAGAGAAAACTCGCATTCTTTGGGCATATAATGCGGAATGATGAGTAGGAAAGATGGACGGTAAGATGGGACCTGGAAGACGACGAATCTCATGGCTAGCCAATCTTAGGAAGTGGACCGGGAAAACATCTCAGTAATTTAGGCCAAAATGATCACCAACGTCCAGTGAGGTTAAGGCACAGTAAGAAGATACACCCAAGTCCCGATTTGGCACCTAACGACTTGTTTTGTTTGGGCACATCAAGAAAAAACTGCGTGGGCAACGATGTCCAACAGAAGGTGAAGTTGAAACCTTACAAAACCTAGTTTTGGAAGTATCTTAGTCGGAGTGGCAAAAGTATTCTGGAAATTGATTGAGCGCATGAAGAAGTGTATCGATCTTCTTGAAGAGTACTTCGCAAAAAAATAAAGCTATTTTTTTGCCAGGCGCAAAATTTAAAAGGCAACCTGACTGTATAAAATAGCATCGAAAAGTACATTGTCCTAAAAAATGACAATTTTATCGTTAAACTAAAAAAAAATTTTAATCTTACCCAAATTTAGATACGGAAAATCGTGGCTAATTTCAGATAAGATATCTTAACAAAAGATGCTCTTGAATAAAAAATTGAAAAGTACTCCATTCCGTTTAAAATAGCAAAGTTGTAGTCGATATCGAGTTAAACCGGAAGTGGAACCGCTCTGAAAACACTAGCAAATTGTAGATCCATATACTCAAATCCCAAAATTTGAAATTGAACGACAAACCCTCGGCACTCTAAATACTGATATGGAGAAACTCACCTTATTTCGTGTTACCACATTCAAATATGATAAGAAACACAGGGCGTTCCATTTAACTGAAAATGTTTGAGCTTCAAAGTTTAGTAATTAAATCATTTTATTTGAAAAGAAAACAGGTAAGTTAAAAAAGAAACATCTCCAACAATCACCTTTATTTCGAATGTATAACTTCAACTTTACAAAAACTGTCAAAGAAAAGATAAAATCAATAAGTCTACGCTTAAAACTTAAGTTATTATGAAAATCTATTAGAAAATAAAGGAAAAATTTTAATTTTGATACTCAATAAATATTTCTTATGAGAATATATTAAGGTATTAGCGATTGTCATGAAAATATATCACAGATAATTTTTGTTTGTGGCTGAATTTCCGAATTTAATATTATATACAGGCTGTCCGCGCTAGAGCTCCCATTAAAAATATCAGGGGAACGGATTTCTCGGTCAATTTCGAATTTTAGACTTATATATATATATATATATATATATATATATATATATATATATATATATATATATATATATATATATATATATATATATATATAACTAAGAGGAACTGAGAGTTGCCACTTGATTGTTCTTGTCTGTGAAAAGACCAATCAAAAGTTCAATGTTCGCTTTTCACAAAAATGTTGCTAATATTCCAAAAAGAAGCTAAAAATGTATTACTAGTCTCTAGTATGCACCATGGCGACCAAACTGATGACACTACTGGAAAACCAGAGATGATTATGATGTATAACACAGCAAAGGGAGGCGTTGATACTGTCGACCAGTTATGTTCTACATACAATTGTGCACGTAATACGTGACGTTGGCCAATGGTTTTTTTTACTCTCTGTTGAATATTGGTGGCATAAATTTCCTCATCATCTTCAAGAGTAATAATACGAATTCAAAAATTAAGCGTAGGAAATTTTGAGTGGTCTTGCTTTTGAGCTCATAAAACCCTATGTGGAGGTTCGAAGGTTGTCAAAGAGCCTACCAAGAAGTCTTACTACAAGAATGAATCAAATCCTCAAAAAGAAGAATTCAACTGAAGAGCACTTGGCGAAGCAGCAACGACCAGAGCCGACAGAAAACCAACGAGGAAGTTGTGGGGTGTGTAAAAGGGTGAAGGAAGTTAAGTTGTCCAAAACAATCAAGAGGATGCCGTTTGAGTTACTTAATTCAATCAGTTTCTTCAGCTTTTATGAAAATGAAGTTGAAGTTTTTTTATATTTTTCTATGTTCCAGTCCCTTTTCATCTCGTTTTTTTTTATACTCAAATGAAATTAATGCTTCAAATATTTTATTCTTTCATTTAAAACCTTTTAAATGGAGAAAAAAATAGAAAATCGCGGTGCGGAAATTTTCTCCGCGCGCGAGCTCTGTTGTTACAAAACATAGGGCGACCACTGCAGGGTTAAGAATAGAGTGACGTGAGTGGTATAAAAAAAATACTGCTTCTGTAATATCGGGTGGCCCGATAGGGTTGTTTCAGAATAAAACCTACTTTTTGAGGAAAAACTGAAATTTAAACCTTTGACACCCCGTAAAACAGGAGCAATTAAATTTTTAGATACAATCTTGTATTTAAGAGATAGGAGATGTTGAGTTAAGCCATTTGTCATTGTTCATGGCCTTCTAGAACGAAATATGAAAATTGCAAAAAAAAGATTGTGTTTTGTTTTTCTTTCGAAAATATTTCAAAAGTTGAACAGTTAAAATAAGCAAAAAAATACAGAGTGCCCATTTGAAAATCGAAAGGTGGTATCGTTTCCGGTTATGCCGGATTAATTGTTGAGTTTGCAGGCAAGATCAAGATCCGCACCGAGCTATGTAGTGTTATGAGCGAACATAATCAAATTACTAGGGTCACCAACAGTATCAGGCATATCGTTGACAAATAAAAGAAATAACAGAGGCCCTAAAACGGGGCCCTGCGGAACATCACACTTTATGTCGACCAAAGAGGATTTAACTCCATGAATCTCAACAAGCTGCATCCGGTTGGATAAGTATGATTTTATTAGGTCATGTATTGCTCCTCTAAATCCTAGAGAATACATTTTATTCAGCAATGGGCGGTAGTCAACGGTTTGTGGCCCAGCAACTGAATATGAGTCGATCAACTGTCGGAAGGGTGTAACGCAGATATGAGGAAACTCATTCTTTGCATCGCCGTTCAGGTACAGGAAGAAAACGTTCAACATCTGAGAACGATGACCGTTTCATTAGGACAACAATGTTGCGTATTCGAAGACTCACAGCAGTTCAGGTACAACATCAAGTCAATGGACAGTGCGATGGAGGTTCAAAGAAGCAAATATTGCCCCCTATAGACCTTCCATTGGCAGCTCATCGTCGAGCGCGGCTTCGCTTCGCAACAGAGCACCTTAATTGAAACTTGAATCAATGAGACTTCGTATTATTCTCGGATGAAACAAAATATACCTCTACATCATCGATAGAAGACAACGTGCCTCTGGGCTCTACTCCCACAATCATGCAAGAAACACTTGTTGTAAACCTTTGCTGCCAGGAGAGACTACGAAGGAAACTCAGAGGTGCAAAGATTTACATTTTAACGGACAGTTAGGTTGTGATTAAAGCTCTAAACTCTTATAGTTATCGGCGTATCTCAGTCTGGGAATGCTATCAATCCTTGAAGCAACTTGCTGATGGGAACAAACTTTTCCTGTGGTGGGTGCCTGGCCACGAAGGCATACAAAGAAATGAAGCCGCTGACGAACTGGCCAGATCAGCTGCTGGATCCCCGCCATCGGACCTGAACCGTTCTGCGGTCTAAATAAGCCGCACATACGACAGGAACTGGAACGATGGGAAGAATCTAGCAAAAAAGAATACTGGAGGAAAACTCCAGGCCAAAGGCAAGCGAAAAAGTTCATAAGCTATTCGCCAAAGAAGACAAAACAGCTTCTCGATCTCTCTAGGGACGAGCTGAGGACTATAACAGGCCTTCTTACTGGACATTGCCACTGAGATACCATCTCAGTGAAATGGGCAAATCGGAAACGGCAACATGCAGAATGTGTTAAGATGGCGATGAAACTGCCGAACATATTCTTTGCAGTTGCATCGCAACTACCCGTCAAAGACATAAACACTTCGGTAGCGACAAGCTAGAGCCGCACGAGGTAAAAGCGAAAGCTCCCAGGGAGATTCTTAATTTTGTAAGGGATTTAGACCTACAGGGTAATGAATGAGAAAGGTTACGAACAGAAGACCAACTTGGATGCAGTTCGGAAAGGCTTGTAAAACCAAACGACCCCCACTAATGTAATGTAATGTAATGATGTGTAACGCCCTATATTAGACTCGTCGGCGAAGAAATCACATTCATGCATCATAACGCACGAGCACACACTGCTCGTGTTGTTCAGCAATACCTCACAAAAGTCGATATTGAAACTCTGGATTGGCCAGCGTGCAAACCAGACCTAAATGCACTGGAACATCGTCGGGACATTCTAAAGAGAAGAATTCGAGCCAGGATTCCTGCACCTATGACGATCCCTGACCTAATCATGGTAGTTGAGGAAGCTATTCCTCAGGACAGAATCAGAAATTCAACAAGGTTCATGCCTAATCGTTTGCGAGCTGTCATGCGGTTAAAAGGCGGTAATACAGAGTACTGAAAAATCAAATTGCCCTGAATAACGTCCGTATCACTTTCAGGTAGTATAAAAAAACTCGTAAAAAAGACAAAATTTAACTGTTTCAAATTTCGAAAGAATTTTCCATTTAAGAAACAATTTTTCCGCAACATTAACTGTTCATATGAATGAAAAATCATCACTCTTCAAAAGACCAGAGTAATTGTTTCAAATTAATTGGTGCCGTCTTGGTACCGTGCATTTCGATTTGAATAAGATGAGTGGCTCAGTTTATTTGCACGTATATTCCCATAATTTTGATGAAAAAAATCATAACTGAAAGGTGGTTAATTTTAGATAGGACAAATCTTAATAAAAGATGATATAATCCTACAATAAAAAATACACCATGCCATTGGAAATAGCAGAGTTGTAGTCGATGTCTGGTATAACCGCAAGTGGTACCGCTTTGCGAATGATTTCAAATTGTAGATCAGCGTCCATTTAATTGAAATCGATTGATAAACCCGTTCCCCATATACATTTAATGATTCGTGTAGTGCGGACACCCTGTATTTGAAGATTCCATTTAGTTAGAATGTTAAATGAAGAATAAACCCCTTTTAGTATGTACATGAAAAATATCTACAAACAACGAGAAGCAAACAAGACAAAAACTGCGAAAAGCAAAAAAAATGAAGAACTTCGGTGATGTGATGAAACATGCAAAAATAAATAGAAAAGATGCACCCAAATTCGAAATATCAAACATTTCTAATAGATTCATTGTTACATGAGATAATAACAAACAAAACTTATAATTAATATTGCAACTACTTAACAAGTTAAGAACTTCAAATACAAATATATCGAATATCAACTGGAAGCGGACGAATGTACATTTTTACACTTGTAATAAACAAGAAGTGTTAAGAAAAATATTAAATGTTGAAAAGGATGGCACGCAAAATATAAGCAGGGAAGGAGAAAAACCAAAACGTAAATCTGAAAACAAACCACCAATAAGAATTCTACAGAAATTAGAATAAAGAGGAGTTAAAATCGTTTAATTTCCTCAATTAAAAAAATTATTCGCTTACTTACGTTCCGTTGTAAAAAAAAAAGATTGAACAATTTATTAATATACACAACTGTAATACGATGAAAGTTGCAACACATACATGTCCCAGAATAAGGTATCAATAACTTGGGATCTTTATAAAAAAAAATTACGTAGAATCCACCCCTGCTGAGATATTAATTCCAAAAGTTGACGAAAAAAATTGTTTTTATTCGATGAAATCTGTTCCGTTCAACAGATTCTGATGAAATTCCGGAAATCCCAAAATCAAAACTCTTTTCAAGTTGTTTTTCAAATGAGGAAGGCGTGAACTACCCTTGATGTTCATTAACCCCTAATTTCGAATTGGCTTGAATGTTTCCAAATCTGATAAAATTTTGAACTTTCCCAAACTTTCTTCCGAAAAAAATTTACCCTTTACGAGAAAACGGCACAAAAAAAAGGTAGGATAGTCGGCATCAAATATGAATAGAACAGGATACTAAACAGAGATCGCTCTCTTCAATACTGCCCAAAAGCGTGCATTGCACTTTATATTTCTGATATAGCGCAAATGACCTGGCAATATGATGACTGTTTTATACTTATTTCGCAGAATAGCTAATATTTCATGGAGTGAACATCCGTAAGGTCCTGAATGACATTTAAGAATTATCGTTTGAATATAGATGGTGTTAAGTTGGCGACTGGAACCTTTAGCGTTGTGTAACCCCAATAATACTGTAGACTAGGGTAGCATCATCACGAGATGACAGTACACTTAATCTGATTCTACATGGCTTTATCATTTATACCCTATTATAATATATTCTTGCTTTCGAGAATCAATCAACCTTACTGATTGGTGGAATGCGCTATTGGTGGGCGTATCTAACCTGTCAAACTGTAGATTGCACTGAACGGAATCGGACCTTTGCCCTTGTTTAGTGGATATTTGCATTGCTATATGTGGATATGAAAGCTATCAGTGTATTCGTGTTTCAATATTTTTTGATTTGTAGGCCAATTTTAGGTTGTTATTTTCAAATATTTCTTCTAATCCCAACCGCCTATTGATTAACTTATTGACTAGATTATCTTCCAAAGTACCTACATTTCTTATGAGAGCTTTTTCTTTCTGAAACCTTTTTTGATTTAGAGGAAAATAAATTAATCTGTAGACTAGGAAATGTCATCTAACAATTCTCCGTCGTAGACAATGAAAAGAGTCTACTTATAGCAGTGCTTCCTATGTAAATATCAATTTCTAAGGATTTGATATTTCTGATGGCAGGTGTATCCAAGAAAGCCAACGTGTTATCTTTCCCTGCTTCATGTATGAATTTCATCGAATGGTGATAATTTCGTTTCACTTATGTACTTACGAGTTGAATGTAAGTAATCCCACCATGTAAAAATTGTATTGCCTCCGCAAAATCCACATATCTAGGCAGACAATTCGACTAATTATATCAGCAAAAAGCACACCTACTTATAAGAATGCAAAATGGCAATCAAGCCAGTTCAAATATATTCCCAATACATTTTTTGAATTTTTAGTTGATGATTCTTTAGAATTCATAAATAAGATCAAAGTTGTTCAGTTACAAGAAGGAGAAAGTGGATATAAAATCCAATGTTCTGGCAGATATGAGAAATGGGCCCACTTAATATGATCTGAAATAAGGAAGTTCGAAATACCTGAAAAAAGACCTATAATGTGTTTTATCCTAAATGCTCCAAGTCTCAAACTGACTCAAGCAACTCAAGTGAAGCGTATAGTTCAGATGATGAAATAAAGAATAATAAATAAGAAAGAGAACAGTAACAAAGAATTGCTTAGCACTGAATATATGTTCAGACAATTGGTCAAGAAGATAGAAGACCTTAAGAAAGTCGTAACCTTCCTTTCCGAGAACCAAAAGCATCTTAGATAGTAGGATTCACTTTTTGGGATCGATTGAAAATGTGACGAGCTTTTGGTGTGTGTACGACCCAGAAACCAAACGCCAGAGCATGGAGTGGAACACTGCAACCTTTCCAAGGCCATAAAACAGGGATGAACGAATCAAAGATCAAATGCATGCTGATTTGTTTCTTTGATATCCTGAGAGCATTAAAAAAGAATTTGTGCCTCAAGGCCGAACGGCTGGGAAGAATAGAGGTCTCTGTTTACTCGCTTCTTGAAGAGGGCCAAATTGTAGGATGTTGGAAAGATGTTGGACGGAAGCGAGTTCCACAGCTCACCGGCCATGTGAACAAAGGAATTCTTATAGAGAGATTCGAGAGGTCGTCAAATGTACCGCCACATGATGAGATCTCCTTGCCAGCCTAGTGTTGCGGCAAAACATGAGTTTTCCCGGAACAAGAACTTTCAGCTCCTCGGAGCATCTTCCGTGGAAGTATCTGTAAAACAGAGAAGGGTCAACAACTTTTCTTCTGAGAGCCAGCGGTTGGAGATCGCGGATGATCTCCGGGTGGTCGATGAGGCGCACAGCCCGTTTCTGCACACTATCCAACATCCTCAACGAATGTTTGGGCGCAGATCCCCATACACGAGTACAATATTCCAAAGCAGATCGAATCTGTACCTTATATAGAAGCAACAGCTGTTATGACGTGAAATATCGCTTGGCTCTGAAAAGAAAACTAAGTTTGGCTGATGCCGACTTAGCTATTGCTGATACATGTTCATGCCAGTAAAACCGGGAGTTGATTGTTATTCCGAGAAGGTGCATTGAACCTTTGGATGCAACTTGTTGGCCTTGCATCATTAGAGGTTCTCCAGCGGAGACCTTCCTAGAAAACGTAGTTGCTTGCGTCTTGCTCGCGTTGAAGCTCACCAGGTTCAACTGAACCCCTCAGCTATCCTCTGTAAGTCAGAGTTTAAGTTATTAATTAGTTGACATCTCTGAGGCTGAGATTCCGCAGTTGTAATCGGCCGCAGAGTACTGAAAGACGAAATCAGGGTACAATCGTCTGCAAAACTGAAGATCTTGTTCTCTGTAGATGCCCATATGCAGCAAGTTTATTCAACAAGGCCAAACTCTATCGAAGGCTTTAGAGATATCGAGGGCTATTGCTCTAGATTCTCCATGCTTTTCCATCGTTGATGTACAAACATGAGTGACGTAGGCGAGCAGATCTCCTGTCGATCTTTGCCTGCGAAAACCATACGGTTGTTAATAATTTCCTGCAACTCAAAATATTTGATGAGTTCATCATTTATGACTCTCTCCATCACTTTGGACATAATGGGAAAAAGTGCAACAGGGCGGTAGTTTTGGGGTAAGGACTTCTTTCCTTTCTTTGGGATCGGTTGAATTCTCGCTATTTTCCAGTTGTTCGGAAAAGTCTGGCTTTCATAAAAAATCAGAAGCAGACGGTAGAAAATGGGTGCCACGTCGTGAGCGCACTTTCTCAGGACGATTGGTGGTATTTCGTCTAGACCAACTGCCTTCTGTGGAATGTTCGGTGGCATTGCGTGAGGTTAGGTTAGATCAGAATTGTCTAGTCCCGCTTGCCCGTTCAAGGAGTTTATTAGTTACCCCTTATTTGAAATTGTCAGGTTACATACGTTCCGTATTCGTACGAAGGTTGTTCTTGCTTCCTCTGTTGGATTTATCTTCCATGACTTGCAAGCTCTGCTCTTGGCTACAGAGACTTTCGCAGTTTTGTGCTGTTGTTCTTTTCATGGAATGAGGGATGTAGAGATCCATTCATACATGAATGATATCTGTAACAGATTCAGTGCACATATTGATGTCAGGATCTGAAAGGCAAACATCACTGAATGGGAAGCACGAAAAGAATTCACGCAGCTCATCCCAATTAGCACGGTTATAGTGCCAAATGCACCTGGGTGCTTGAGGTTCTTGGTTTAGCGGTAGCACAATGGTTCCAGTAGCAGATATAAGGTTGTGGTCTGGGATGCCTAGCGGTGCTAAGACCTCCACTCCAAAAGCATCTGGATCTGAAATCAAAAAGAGATCCAAGGTGTTCGGGAAGTCGATTGGGTGATCAGGTATTCTTGTCGGTTCGTCGACTAGCTGCGTTAGATTCTGGTTGATTGCGAAAGTTTCAACCTGTCTTTCCGCTTCATCTGTTCTATTGGAGTGGCTGAGCCAGTTGGTGTTGTGAACGTTGAAGTCACCCAGTACAATGACCTCAGATGCCGGATGTGTCTGAATCCAATACACCTTATCACCTAGATACTAAAACAGTCTGGGGAAGTGAATATCGTTTGGCGAGCGATATAGACAGCATAAGAACAATGTTTTATCCTGCATACAGATTTTAAACCACACAAGATCGAAACCGTCATCCTCCATCGTGTCCTCTCTCTGGCATGCAACATCCGATCTGGCGAACAGTGTGAATCAACACTTTCACTGAGAGATCCTTGAAATACTTCGAATGAGAGTATTTTGAGTGCGACCAAATATCAAAAACAACTGGATGTTGCATAACGACATTTCAGACTGCAATCTCAATAATGGATTTTTAACTAAGTAAAAACACTTCTATGGTTCCTCATCCTTCTCATTCACCAGACTTGAGTCCTTCTGCCTTTTTTCTCTTCCCGAGAATTCAAAATCATCTCAACGGAACTCCACACTCCACACTTGAATCCATCAAAACAGATACAACTGACCAGCTGAAGGCTATACATACGGTATCCGATTTCCAGCAATGCTATTATGATTAGAAGGACCGTCTCTAACGCTGTGCGGCTACCCAAGGGAATTATTTTGAGGGAGACAATTAGAACTGCAATTATATTTGAATAAAATATTGAGAAAGAGAAGAAGAACAGAAGTGATTGTGAACTAATACCATAGATAATTAATATGGTCTAAATTTAATCAAACCATAAACTATGGTTCTGGAACTTTGATGACGTTCTTCCTCAAATTTGAGAAATTTTGAATAACACGAAAAGAGACATATCGTAATCACCTTGTAGAAATTCAAGGTCAAAAATACATGTTACTCAACAATCGGTAGTTTACGGCCTCTAACCCGGGTAGATTAATTCTACGGAGTAATTAAACCTCCCACACTGGTTTAGAGTGAAAGCAGTCTTATGTCAAGACGAGCATAACCAATAACAATTTTTATAGTAATTTAAAGTTTGAAGTATTTGACGATTTAACAATTATACCATTTGAAAATGTTGTAATGTTCGATTTAATACATTAACTCTACACTTAAATATGGACGTGTCAGTTACCATTTTGTATAAACGCTGAACACATTCGACCTCTAATAAACACCTTTAAATATAAATAAAAATAAAACAAAAAACTATCCTCACAAGCAACCAACACCCAGCCAAAGCTTTTTCCACCCAACCAACAACACCTACACCAAAAGTTCCGCGAGGCACTTACCTTGCTGGTACCATTATCGACCCTCAGCCTCCAAGAAGGTCTCCTTTCCTGCACTGCCGGTATAGGTTCCTCCGAGTTGTCTTTGGTACCGATAACGGTCGGCGTGGCCGTTGTTATTGTCGCTGACACGCTTACCCCATTAGGTGATGATTGCGATGATGATGATGTTAATAAGTCACCATTAACACCCGACTGTTAGTGTAAAGACAATGAACGAATGTTAGATTTTATATGTGGCTGATTAAATAATATAAACAAGAATTTAATTTAAGCTATGGCTAGCTGAATTTTTGGTTATCACATGTAGACATAGTTAATTTCGATACGAAAAACTAATCAATAATTAAAGACTTTGCAAAAGTTTCACAATATGTTAAAATACTCGACATATGTTTCGGGTTAACCTCCTCGGTATCTGCACGGTTAGTGAGCAAGTATGTTGGAATATGCTTAGCCAAAGTGCCAGGTTCGAATCCGGGTTCAACTTGGGCACATGGCTACTGGCTAAAAACATATACAATCGAAGGCCAGATAACATGTAATCCAAAGTGGTGGCAGTTATCATTGCACGGTTCAGGTGAGTGGTTCGGAGTCCACTATAAACTGTAGGTCCATAGAAAACAAAAAACAATGTTTCGGGTTATCAGTGCACTAACAAGAGTTAGGCCTGTCAATAAAGTACCGGAAATTGATTATTTAGAAACTGCTCAAAACGATTGTCAACATTTTTGTTGTTGCTAAGTTGGTACAACTGACGCAGAGTTTGAACGCGAGCTGTCATTTAGTTTGTTTACAGTGTTCTATTTTCTCAGTTCTTACAAGCGTGTTTTGCGATTTTTACAATGGATAAAATATCGAACAAAGAATTTGTCTCAAATTTCGTATTGCAAATGGAATTTCGTGTGCCGAATCGTTGAAAATGTTATAGAAGACTTACAGTGAATCGACTCTATCAAAAACACGCGCATCTGGGTGGTACAGTGCATTCAACAGCGGTCGAGATGTGGTGGAGGATTTGCCTCGCTCTGGTCGGTCAACATCATCTTCAACTGAAGTTAACATCGATAAAATGAAGAAAATGGCAATTGAAATTGTCATTTGAGCTTGAAAGATAGACAATAAACTTTCTTTGTCTCACGAATCAATTAGTACCATTAAAACGATTGTTCGGGCATGAAACGCGTTGCCACGCGACTAGTTCCAAAAGATCTGAATATTATCGAAAAAAACTGAATCGCGTAAAGGTCGCTAAAGACATGCTGGAACGAGTCTATTCCGATCCTACAGTCATAAAACGCATCGGAATGGCGCCTTCGAACTGAACCGAAACGGAAAAAAAAGTAGGTAACACCCTGTGGAATTTCGTCAATATCATGGTCTGTCAAGTTGATCAAAGAACTCGAAGTACACTGGGAAAACCATTGATTTTGCGGAATGTTATTCATGATGACACACAAAAACAACATTTGATTTTAGTAGCATTGTTGAGGTATGTTGTCCCACTCTTCCACCAAAGCGAATGTCAGCTCTTCAACGTTTCCGTTGTCGAACCCTTCTTCCAAGAATGTCCCAAACGTATTCGATCGGGTTTAAATCCGGTGACCGCGACGGCCAGTCCATTCGTGTGATCCCAACTTCATTGAGATATTCTTTATGAGAGCGCGCGTTATCGTGCATAAAAGGGTATCGCGGTGTTGTATACTAGGTTTCTTGTCAGAAGGTCAGACAGTAAATAAAGAATATTACCTGAGAGCAAATTAGTTGAAAGGGCCATATTTGTGGAAAGAAAATTAATGGATTTTGCACCTTCTAACAAAGCTATTATTGTGAATGAATTTTTTACTTTGATATACTTTATTTCCTTATGAGTAGATGTGTATAACAATATATCCTTGGAAATTTCAAGGAAATTGACAAAGAAACAAAAACAATCCTACTTAATTCCCCATATACCCAACAAACAATAGGATAAAGGAAAAATTGTGATGTTGTACCCAAAAATTTCTTCAGCCTTTCAATGAATATCTTATAACTTTGAATTTGCTTCATTTCAACAGATGTAATTAGAGAAGAAGTGAAAATTAAGAAGCGAGAAAACGAGTGAAAGATCTAGTCTTGGCATCTAAAAGAAGAAAATGGGTAGAATTCGGGAAAAAATAGAAGCCGAGAGCGAAGCAAACCAAAAGCTATTCTATAAACTAGTTGAATCATGTAGAAGGAAAAAGAACTCATTTATAACATCAAGGACAAAAGTGGAGAAATACTCATAGATGACATGAAAGTAATGGAGAGATGAAAGCAATATTATCAAGAGCTACTTGGGAGCGGAGGAAACGGATTAGAGGATAGTGAAGTTTGCATAGAAGAAGATAGAGACCAAGAAAAGATAACAAAACAGGAATTACAGATATGAAACGCGCGAAAAATGGAAAAGCCCCAGGCTATGACAAGATTACGACCGAAATGATCAAGAATATGGGGGTATATGAAGAAGACTTTCGAAAATATATAATAGGGTATGGCAAGAAGAACAAATCCCGGAAGACTGGCAGATTTCAATGATAAGCCCAATTCACAAATCAGGTGACAAACATGAATGTAGCAACTACAGAGGCATCAAGTTATTATGCACAGCTATGAAAATATATGAACAAATCATAGATATGAAGCTGAGGCCAATTATTGATAGAACATTGGGAGAGACAAAGTGGATTTCGAAAAGGAAGAAGTCTTCAAGATCATATATTCAGCATAAAGATTTCGATGGAAAAATCTAACAGGATGAAGAAGAAAATATACCTAGCGTTCATGGTCTTGGAAAAAGCTTTTGATAGGGTGCCTAGACGAAGATTATGGGAAATACTACGTAGAAGAGGAATCGAAGCAAAAATTATAAGACTGATAATAAATATATATGAAAGTGATAGAAATTGCATTATAAGCGGAAACAGGAGATCGGAGTATTTCAAGACAACGGAGGGACTTAGACAGTCCTCTGTTGTTTATAATTTTTATGGATGAAATAATTGAAAATTGCTCGACAGAAGTGAGGAAAATCCAGGTTGGATATAGAAACTTACAGCAAGTAGAAGTATCAGAAGGGGCATACGCGGATGATATAATGATAATAGCCAGCAATGAAAAAGATCTTTAGAAAAACTTGAATATATGGAACAGAGAATGAGAGAAGAGTGGTATGAAAACGAACAAAGAAAAAACTAAGATAATGGTGATTGGAACAGAAAGGGAAGACATAAATATACAAATAGAACGGACAAAAATAGAACAAGTGGAAAAATATAAGTACTTAGGAGTTGAACTCGAAGAATCAGGAAGGCAAAATGCCTAAATCAATGGTAGGATCGAGAAGACCATGTAGGCATATTATGCTATCAGCAACAATAACAATAAATAAGAAAAAAGCGTCAAGAGCCACAAAAATGAAAGTATTCACATCTATATATAGGCCAATATTGACATTTGGATGTGAGTCATGGGTTCTAGATAAAAACCAAAAATGTGAAATTCAAGCTGTCGAAATGAAGTATCTTAGGAGGGTAAAGGGAGTCACAAAGAGTGATAAACTAAAAAATATTGACATACGAAAGGAATTAGGAATTGAATCAACTTTGAAATTCATAGAGAAAAAGCAGCTCAGCTGGTGGGGACATCTTCGGAGAATGGATAAGACACGGCAAGTCAAATGTATATGGGAGACAAAGACCACGACAATATATATATATATATATATATATATATATATATATATATATATATATATATATATATATATATATATATATATATATATATATATATATATATATATTATTGTTACAAAACATAGGAACCCCTACAGGATAGATCCAATTACAGGGTTCACAAAAATAATAACAGAAAAATAAACACAAGTGAAACTGTCATACTAAATGAAAATTATAACTTTCATAAAAATTCAGAAAAAAAGACTCACCTAAGACTACAGAATCAAGTAAAATATCATGAAAACTAAAAATTAATACAATGAGCATGATTCGGATCTAATGAGATATGCAATAACATTTATTTTGAAAGAAGAAAGAGGTTCATGAAAAATATCTATACTGGCAATATGCCAATTGTACAGACGCATAATTCGCAAGAAAACAGAATGAAAAAATAAACTAGTACGGACCTTCGGAACATAGAAGAGTGCACTTCGACGACTAGGATACACGGGAACATTGAAAGTGAGATAATTAACAAGCGGAAAACTAAAAGAATGATTTAAAATTCGATAAAGAAATACAGTGTCGAAAAGGACTCTCCTCTGGTCCAGTCTTAAAATTTTGTGATGACGCGAACTTAATTGATAATTATGGTTAGGACAAACTTTCTCTGGACTTGTTCAATTCTGTCCATATACTTGTAATAGTGAGGGGACCAAACAGGTGCAGCATATTCCAAATTACTCGTCCCCAACGAGAAATATAGCATTTTTAAAGACCTGGGATCACTGAAACCTTTAGTAATTCTTAGAACGAAAGAAACCCAACATTTTGAAAGCCTTAGAAACTATATGATACTCAAAGGACAACTTAGAATCAAGATATATACCTAGATCCTTAATTTGGTTTACCATCCCAATTACCAGCCCATCAACAGAAAAAATAGCATCGAAGACATTGACATTCTTTGTAAACCTTATATGCTTATCAATATTTAATTGAAAATACCTACTCCGACAAAAAGAGAAAAGTCTGTCAAGATCACTCTGAAACCGCAAAATATCATCATAGGACCGAATAACACTGTACACTCTAAGATCGTCGGCATCTAAATCATGTTTCGTATAAGAGAAACATTCCGAAATATCATTAATATATATTGAAAATAAAAGGGACCCAGATGTGACATATATATATATATATATATATATATATATATATATATATATATATATATATATATATATATACATATATGCAAGCATACATCTTTCAATCGGGTCCATTATAACCGATTACAGTCCGCACATGGTCCAAATGAAAATTATTGTCGAATATTGTATTATATGCATGTATGTCACAACGTCTATTGTGTTGGTTTTATGCATTTATCAGATACTTGTTAAATCTGTTTACATTGTTTACATTGTTCCAGTTTTTGTAAGGATCTCAATGACAGGAGCTGTAATCTATCATACACTTCAATTGTAGGAGTGTCATGATACTATTGAAATAGAACTTTACCAAACATATTTTATTATTTATTTTCTGACTAAAAACCCAACAAATGCAATCGAACCGCCGTAGTCACGTAATATGGTTCCTGCCGACATTTTTCTCTTTCGAAAACTCAAATTACCATTTCGAGGTACCCGTTTCAAGTCGAACACATAAAAGGGAATTCGCGGCAAGAGCTGACGTCGATTCCGGAAAAAGCGCCTACTTTGAAGACGATACAATAAATTTTTATGAAAAATAAATATTTTGTGTTTCATTGACCAATTCTCGGTACTTTTTTGATAGAATGTATAAAAGGTCCATTAGTTAACACAAAAATTCTACTGACCATTGTATTAATAACAGTCACTCCATAGATTTCGCGAAAATTGGACCCATGCAGCAATGGTTCAAAGGGAAAGGATGGATATTTTACAAATGATTGAAATTATATCCGCTCGTTGGGATAACCTACCAATTTGTAATGAAAAAACAGGCCTCGATCTATCATCTGTTGTGAATTCCGTTGTACCACCTTGATTAAAAAGTTCCCGGAATTGTTATCGACTGGCGCTTTCAGTCACATGACTCGAGTTTCATCATTTGTTAGGTTGCCACATCTATCATTGATCAAATCAAATCGTCTTTTAACGATGTTCTAGGGAACTTAGCCCATCTACACAGGTGGACCTTCAGCTTATAGTGTATTTCGAACCACTCTCCTAGATCGTTCAATGATAACTGTCACCACAAGGATTGCAAGTTATCTGGTCCAGGAAGTTTATGCCCTATAGGGGACTCTGTCAAATTCAAAGACGCATACAACATCTATACCTTCGCCGGAATCGAACCGGCAGCCGCTCGTGTGCAAACTGGCCACGGGCGGTGGTAGGTTAAGTTAGATTTCTGTTTCATGGAAAACTCAAGTGTAGGAGTGGTACAAAGTCTTTAAAGACGGTCGGGAGATCGTCGAAGATTTGCCTTGGTCCGGACGACCTTCGACCTCTTCAACCGACAATAACGTCCAAACTGGGAAGCGTGTGATCTTCCCACCTGGCCACGGGCGGTAGTATCTATTATTGATATCCCCTTCAGATTTTAGGGTCATAGTTTGACGTTTATAAAGTAAAATGACTCATTTTGTTTTTCAATATTGTATTACTCTTAATAATTGGCTGATAACTCGAAACATGTCGAGTATTTTAATAAATTTTGTGAAACTTTTGCCAAAAGCTTGATTAATTATTTACTCATTATGTTCAGAGAGTGTTAAGCAAGAATTCCACATATAGGAAGAATAATCTTTTTGACCTTAATGTAAATTTGAGTACGTCAATAAAATCATAATTTTCAAATAAAGAAAATTCTATTTGAATGTTAGTTAATAATTTGCTAACTATCGAAGAAATATGAAAATTTCCAAGTGTTATATCCGGGTGGATCATCTTAGATTTCATTCAAATGTTACCACTGTAGATGATTCTTTCGAAAGCAGGGTCAGCTCTTAAGCCTAATCAGAGAATGCTAGGGGTCATAGTACTTTGTGGTACTATCATATAAAAACCCCTCGGTATGGCTTTAACTCAACAGTGACTGCAGCTTGCATAGATCTGTAAAGATCTAGAGAAGATAGAGGACATTGTTGCGAGTTATGGTATTTTTTCAAATTTTATATTTTTTATGCAATTCGATTTTATGTGAATACTTTATTGTCTGATTTACACTTTGATTTGACGGATTTTAAGGTTATATTATCAAACTTATTTGCTTTGAAGAGAATAAACTCTTGTTTTAGCAATGATGCTGTTTAAATTTTTGGATTGCAGGAATAACACAGCCATACAAAAAAAATTTGGCTTGGGGTTCTGGCTATGTGTATCATATGTTTTTGGGGTTGCTGAATCTGAATCCGAGGTCGATTCAACTCTAGCACGTCATGGTTTGGACATAACCTCAAAAAATCTAGGAAATAAGGTTTATTAGCAATAATAAATTGAATGTATTAGGTGCACAACTCTCGCTGTTTATCAATAAATGGCTCCAGCAGTAAGTGATATGGTAAACAAACCTTTGTAACACATTAGTGATTTTGTTTTTGCGT
Organism: Cryptolaemus montrouzieri; assembly: GCA_013387265.2. NCBI lineage: Eukaryota > Metazoa > Arthropoda > Insecta > Coleoptera > Coccinellidae > Cryptolaemus > Cryptolaemus montrouzieri. The sequence goes on from JABFTP020000165.1 coordinate 6,082,699, forward strand.
CATATACTTTTAGCTGTAAGAAAATGTCTAGTTTTGTGCCAAATAATCGTCATTTGTGGAAAGTGTTGAGTTTCTTCTTTCATCTGAAGAAACCGGCGGCTGAAGCTCATAGAGCTCCAAAAAGTTTACGGAGATGCTGCTCCAAGTGAAACAACGTGCCGGGATTGGTTCCGTCGCTTCAAAAACGGTGATTTCGATGTGGACGACCGTCCCCCTGAAGGAAAGCAAAAAATCTGCGAAGACGCTAGATTGGAGGCATTGCTCGATGAGGATCCGTGTCACACGCAAGAACAGTTTGCTTCAGCCTTAGGAGTTACCCACCAGGCCATTTCCAAGCGATTGCATGCGTTGGGAATGATTTAAAAGCAAGGAACTTGGGTTTCTTATGATTTGAAGCCAAGAGACGTTGAGCGTCGTTTTTTCGCATGTGAAAAACTGCTCTAGCGGCAAAAAAGAAAGGATTTTCATCATCGCATCGTAACGGGTGGTGAAAAATGGATACATTACAGCAATCCAAAGGAAAAAACCTTGGGGACTGCCCGGTCATGCTCTACTTTGCTCTGAGATAATAAAGGCCAATTATTTAGATACGATGATGATGATGTGGCAGACATTGCAATGTACCAAGTTGTAAAGAAGCTGTCTTATCCAAAATATAGTTTTCTAAGGCAATAGAATGTTCAACAAGTTTGATTCACCAGTAGATGTTTTTGAGAAAAAAAATTAAACTTCAAATACTCTTATTTTTACCTATTTTTGCTACGTTTTAGAAATAACTAATTACCTTTCGAGACTGATTCTCTAGTGTAAGTTTATAACTACTGAAAGCCCTTCCAATGTGATTTTAATTGATAATTAATAAATATTAAGTAAAATATCACATAAAGATTATTTTTCAATTACACAATTCTTGAGCTCCAAAGATTATAATATTGAGAGAAACATATATATATTTTCAATGAAATCAAACTAATGTGTTCAGATTTTCACTATATTAACAAAACTATGACCGGTTTTACCACACTGTGGCTTCATCATATAGATACAAACTAATGAACCGAGTAATTCCTTATATATTAGTCTTATTTCCTACTTAATATTACAATAGGTACAAGAGGTATGTTGGAAAACCCATCGAAGTTGCTTACTTTATGAATTGAAAAGATTGAAGTAAAGGTGAAGGATTAAGATCTAATTGACTATTAAGTAACTTACCTGAATCCTTTTCTTTGTCGATCTCTAAAATTTCCAATAGATTGAGTTTTTGTCTATTATTTTCATAGTGTAAAATTTTGAAATTATCATTAAAGTTATGGTTTTCTTCAAGTAAGTGATTAAAATAATGGGAATCTGATTTATGATAATTAAAACTACGTTTGTGCTCGGATAATCTAACTTTGAAATTTCTAAAAGTTCTACCAATATAAATTTTATTACAATCCCCGCAAGACAGTCTATAAACACCGGATTTATTACCTTTATCAATTTTAGATTTGCAGTTTTTGATATGTAGGCCTAAAGAATTATCAGTTCAGAATGTTATATTGAAATTATAATGCGAGAGGAATGATTTTAATTTTAGACTAGGATTACGAATAAAAGTTAAGCTGTTGTATTTTGTGTTAGAAGTTTTATACTTGGAAATACTTCCTGGATTGCTTTTGAAATTTTTGCGTGAAATCAAATTCTCAATCATGATTGGACTGTAACCGTTATTGACGGCTATTTGTTTAATTTTATATTTAGCTCTTCTATGAAATTATTTTGTGACATTGGGATATTAATGAGTCTATGTACCATACTATTGTAAGTTGCTAGTTTATGTGCATAAGGATGTGTAGATGAGCTATGAATAGTAATATCTGTATGCGATGGCTTATGAAAAATAGAAAAATCATGTTTGCCGTTAATTTGAGTAATAGTTAAATCCAGGAAGTTAATGGAGTTTTCTGTTTCTATCTCCAACATGAATTTAATATTATCGAGAATTTTGTTAATTAATGTTTTGAATGACTCTTATTGTCTGTTTATGCCAGTAAAACAACAAATGATATCAACGTCATATCTAAACCAATAAATAAATTGTTTGAATAACGGATGTTTTTGGATAGTTTTTCAATATTATCCATGAAAATTTCAGTGAGCAGAGGACTCAGATGATTACCCATGATTAAACCTTTTTACTATTATATAATACTCCACTGAAGTTAAAATAATTTTGTTCTAAATAAATTTCTAAAACGTGTAAGATTTCTGATTGAATTTTCGGATTGACTTTATCAATTTGAAGAGCGTTGTTGATGAGTTTCACGGAATCACTAGGTGGAACACTAGGGAAGAGATTTACTACATCCTAGACATAAGTTTAGTGTTCGGTGGTAGTATCGTGTGCTGGATTTTATTTATTAGGACTGAAGAGTTTTTTTTATTGAGAATTTCGGTTCAAAATTAGCGTACTGTTGATTGATGTCTCTGAGAAAGCGTGAAAGTTTTGCAGCTGGAGCTTGAAAATATGAAACTACTGGTCTAATGGGATACCCTGTTTTATGGAGTTTGACGAGGGAGTAAAGTTTTGGTGATTGCGGGTTGTCAATGAAAAGTTTATATTTTTGGTTGGTAGGTATTATAGACTTGGCATACTCTAAAGCGTTTTTTACTATGGATTGAAATTTATTAGTTGGATCTTTATCAATTTCTTCATAACAACCTGATTCAATGAAATTATGGGCTTTCAATAAATAATCTGCTTTATTTAAGGATACGACTGTATTACCTTTGTCTGCTTTGGTGAATATGATATCTTCAGATGCGGACTTAGATTTAATGGATTTTAAAGTTGTATTTTTGAATTTCTTAGGTTAGAACTATTGAACTCTTTTTGAAGTAGTAACGCTCAAGAGTGTTTTAGATGTTTGGCTTGCGGTGAATAATTTAGGGCTAATTGAGTTTCAATTCCTAGCAGATCGAAATGGACACGAACGTTATTTGGATCTCAATTGTGTTTAAAACCCTTTTCTAGAAGTGAAACTTCATCTTCGGAAAAATTAGCATCTGAAAGATTATGAACCTATCATAAAATTGGTGATCGGAAAATTTGCTCTTGGTTTTTGAAGTTTCAGGCTTATTACTCAATAATTTATTTAATTTTCGCGATTGAATTTTATACTTCTTGTGAATTAATGAATGAATTTTGAATTTTGTTCCGGAATCTAAAATGTCAAATTCTACTGTATGCAATCTATGAAGCAACTCCGAATGGATTACCTTTAAAAAGATGTTGTAGTTCTCTCGTTGGTTGAATTGAAACTTGATGTCTAGCTTCAACCATTTCTTTTTGCCTTGTAGTATTCCATTTCGGGCTGAGGAGCTGATATTATGTGTCTTCAGTTATATATATTTCGGAAATACTTCGTTCTTCAAACAACTGGATAGGAACCAGATATTCTGTGTGTTGGTAGCACATCTTAGAATTAGCTTGAAATACCAAATGACCAAAATTATTCACCGCAAGACAAACATCTAAAACACTCTTCAGCGTTACTACTTCAAAAAGAGTTCAATAGTTTTCAACCTAAGAAATTCGAAAATACAACTTTAAAGTCCATTAAATCTAAGTGTGCATCTGAAGATATCATATTCACCAAAGCAGACAAAGGTCCTACAGTCATAGCCTTAAATAAAGCAGGTTATTTATTGAAAACCCAAAATTTCATTGAATCAGGTTGTTATGAAGAAATTGATAAAGATCCAACTAATAAATTTCAATCCATAGTAAAAAACGCTTTAGAGTATGCCAAGTCTATAATACCTACCAACCAAAAATATAAACTTTTCATTGACAACCCGCAATCACCAAAACTTTACTCCCTCGTCAAACTCCATAAAACAGGGTATCCCATTAGACTAGTAGTTTCATATTTTCAAGCTCCAGCTGCAAAACCTTCACGCTTTCACATAGACATCATTCAACAGTACCCTAATTTTGAACCTAAATTCTCAATAAAAAAACTCTTCAGTCCTAATAAATAGAATTCAGCACACGATACTACCACCGAACGCTAAACTTAAGTCATGGGATGAAGTAAATCTCTTCCCTAGTGTTCCACCTAGTGATACAGAGAAACTCATCAACAACGCCCTTCAAATTAATAACGTCAATCCGATAATTCAATCAGAAATCTTACACCTTTTAGAAATTTGTTTAGAACAAAATTATTTTAACTTCAATGGAGTAATATATGAAAGTAAAAAAGGTTTAATCATGGGTAATCCTCTAAGCCCTCTGCCCGCTGAAATTTTCATGGATAATATTGAAAAAACTATCCAAGAATATCCGTTATTCAAACATTTTATTTATTGGTTTAGATATGGCGACGATATCATTTGTTGTTTCACTGGCACAAACAGACAATTAGAGTCATTCAAAACATTCATTAACAAAATTCACGATAATATTAAATTTACGTTAGAGATAGAAATAGAAAACTCCATTAACTTCCTGGATTTAACTATTACTAAAATTAATGGCAAACATGATTTTTCTATTTTCATAAGATTTTATATTACTATTCACAGCTCATCTACACATCCTTATCCACATAAATTAGTAGCTTACAATAGTATGGTACATAGACTCATTAATATCCCAATGTCACAAAATAATTTCATAAAAGAGCTAAATATAATTAAACAAACAGCAGTCAATAACGGTTACAGTCCAACTATGATTGAGAACATGATTTCACGCAAAAAATTTCAAAAAGCAATCCAGGAAGTACTGATAATTCTTTAGGACGACATATCAAAAACTGCAAATCTAAAATTGATAAAGGTAATAAATCCGGTGTTTATAAACTGTCTTGCGGGGATCGTAATAAAATTTATATTGGTAGAACTTTCAGACATTTCAGAGTTAGATTATCCCAGCACAACCGTAGTTTTAATTATCATAAATCAGATTCCCATTATTCTAATCACCTACTCGAAGAAAACCATAACTTTAATGATAATTTCAAAATTTTACACAATGAAAATAATAGAAAAACACAATCTATGGGAAATATTTCAGGTAGGTTACTTAATAGTCAATTAGATCTAAATCCTTCTCCTTTACTCAATCTTTTCAATTCATAAAGTAAGCAACTTCGATGGGTTTTCCAACATACCCTTTGTTCTTGTACCTAATGTAATAATAAGTAGGAAATAAGACTAATATATAAGGAATAACTCTGTTCATTAGTTTGTATCTATCTGATGAAGCCACAGTGTGGTGAAACCGGTCATAGTTTTGTTAATATAATGAAAATCTAAATACTTTAGTTTTATTTCATTGAAAATATGTATATCGATTTTCATCAAGTAACGACCTTCTCAATCAAAGAAACATATAATTTTAGTACTACAATTGCATATTTTATAGAAGTTCACAGTCCCCTGGCTTAGGCAACAGTCCTCTGTATATTTTTTCAAGAAAATGCTAAATATTTTCTAAAGTGATGATTATTTGTGGTTCATCTACCGTTTATTAAGAAATAGAACAGATACTTATTTCCTAAATACAATTTATTATGTTATAAGCCAAAAAGTTGCGTAGACAGTTTCCTTACAACAAGTTGCCCATTTAAATATTTTTTTTTTGTTCTTATAACCGAATGAACAAATGCGGAGCATTTCATATTTCTCCGTTTAGCATAATAAAATGTATATATATATATATATATATATATATATATATATATATATATATATATATATATATATATATATATATATATATATATATATATATGCCTGGATTAGTTAAAATGACGTTGCTTTAGCTCGATTTTTAAAAGAAACAATTCGTTAGTTCTTCTAGCTTACCATATCAGGTTAGAACACTAAAAGTCACTGATAATGTAACTTACGTTTCCTGCTTCTGTTCCTGGCGATTGCGTCTTGTTCTTCACGAATTGCTCGGCCGACTTGATCTCCTCCAAAGTGACACCTTGTGTGGAACGTCTTGTCTCCCGAACGCGTTTCGCGTGGGCTTTCCTCTGCGTCTCACTCTCCTCGTCACGTACAGGAGGAACGAAAGATCTATAAACGAAAGCAAAAATATTAAAAATAAGAATCATATATATTCCGTTTACAAGCTAACAAAATAAGAGCCGGAGTGATTAGGGTGAAAACTGTTATCGGCGTGCTGTTTCCTGAAATATAAGCTGTAAATATACAAACGAAATCCAAAACAAAAGAAAAACAGGTAAGGTGATATTAATGGAGAGGAAATATGAAAATCCATAAAACTTATTGTTAATTCTGGGCATGGTTACATCACACAACCATACTTGAAGAAATTTTTGAAAGCCTGAAATCTGGTTCCTCCCGGGGTGGTTGGCGTTGTGGGGGTGGTGGTAACGCTGTTATTGGATGTTAGAGATTCCTTCGAACCGGTCACTAATTTCAGTTCGCTGATGGGAAAAAAATTACTTTTAGGAAACAGAAGATACATATGGTACATGTACAGGTGTCCAAATTATTTGATTTGGGTGAGTTTATTCACTTCTAGATGAAACAGCGAAAAGCAATATGACGGATCCGATAATACTGAAAACAGTTTTCTTCTTCCTTTCTCATTTTGGTAGGTTTTCGGTTTTCTAAAGACGTTTGAGTTAATTTTGCTATTTAAGTCGAAAATTAAAGAGATCTGAGAATTATATTTAATGGTTCTTTTTTTCGAATTTCAATGTCACTTTCGAATGGATTCTGATTATGAATTCGAGAAAATGAACAAATTGTCTGGGTATACCGTTTAGTATGAGTAATATGAGTATGTCATCGACGTATTTATATCAAAAATGAATTTCAACTGGAAAGTTAGAATTTAATATTTTGTTTTTTATGCTAGACAAATACAGGGTGTTTGAAAAAAGACACGGCAAAAGGTGATTGCTGATGTAATGTCATGAAAAAAGTTCATATAAACATAGATCCGCAAATATTTCGTTATCGATTTACAGAGTTTTAAAGTTTAATCAAAAGATGCAGTAAGTTGTGGACCAGATCGTTACCACTGTAATAATAAGGCCTGAGCGCTGTGACGTATCATGATGTAACACATCTCTAGTAGTCATAAGAAGCATGCGAAAAGAAAGCACAACAGGTGGCCCAGTGTTATCGAAAAGCTGGTGCATGTCCTTTTGTTTTCTGTATTTCATCCGAAAATAAGTGTTTCTAGTGCTTAAATTATGTAGTAATGCATTTATAAGACATCAGGATACAGTATAGTGCTGTGTTTACCGAATAATTCGCGTCAATTATCAATTTGAACGAATTTCAGTGAGGTGAATTGTGGGTGAGGTTAGAAAGGGCATGTTAGTTTACAGTTAAACTTTTCGTTTATAAACCTAAATTTTTTTGATATTTTTATTGTGAGAGTGTTAATGTCTTTGAGATATTATGCCGTTCAGGTGTTGTGTTCCTGGTTGTTCCGGAAACTACGGTTATGCAGATGCACCGATAGTGGCGGTATTTTCCTTTCCGGAAGATATCAGTTTGAAAGGTAAATGTTTGAAATCTATTCCCTAGCTCATTTTTAACCGTCGAAGTACAGTATGGTATGTGAATTACATTTTCAAACAGATGACTTGATCAGGGGGACGACAAAATTTGATAAAGAAACTGATAAAGTACTCTACTGTGCCAGTAAAACGTCTTCACTTGAAAGAAGGTACCAGCTATTTTTCCGAATTGCCCCACATATTTATCAAAACCACATGAAAATCGTGAAGGGAGGAAAGAGAAACTTATTGAAATAGAAAATCAGAATTTGCTCAAAGCTATTAATGAAAGTAGAGCTGAATATGCACTCAGCAAAGATCTCATTTCTTTTGATACTTTCGTAAACTTTTAGTTGTTCTAGATCAAATGCCGCACAATCCTAAGTGGCTTAAAGTTATTGAAAAAGAGAAAGTTATTTCTTTTCGATTAGATTATACTCCAGGCCCCACAACAACCTATAGTCTTGTAAATGATTAAACAAGTTAAGTAGGTTAAAATTCACAAGGTTTAATTTTTTATATCTATCTACAGATTTATTTGAATTGTATATTCAATTTGAATTTTATCAAGAACCGCAGATTTATAGATTCTGATTTACTTGATTTTTCAACACGAGATTTATTATCTATTATATATAGTAAATCAGAATCTATAAACTCAATTGCGGTTCTTGTGATAAAATTTATATCGGTAGGACCTATAGGAGTTTTGGCATAAGAACATCTAAACATAAACGTAGCTTCGATAAAAATAAATCTGATTCAAATTATTCAAACCACTTAATAAAAGAAAACCATTCATTCAATAAAAACTTTGACATATTACATATAAAATCAAAAAGTTCAAAATTAGATCTCCTAGAAGCATTAGAAATAAATAGATACAAACATTCGGACAAGCTTTTGAATGAGCAGGTAGATGTGAATTATTCACCCCTACTTAACTTGTTTAATTAGTTTTTATTACCTTCCATACTAACTGTACAATGGCTTGGTGTGGATTTTCCTGTTATTCATCCAACTTGTTCTACGATTTGTTTATAATACCATACTCTTCATTCTGTTTGTCATTCTTGATAAAGCTGCTGTGTCAGCGAAACGTCGTCGAATTTTTTCAAATAAAGTGTAGATTAAAGTTAAACCTTGTGTTTTTCATCTCATTTATATCATGGATCTACATCAAGTAACGGCCTCCACAATTCAAATACTATAGTCTTGTTATCAATTCTAATTCAAAAGTGGAAACATATTTTTACGGTCAATAAATTTTTGTAAATATTAACGGAGTGAGTACACCATGCGGCACTAACAACTTAAAAATGTTAAAAAATTGTTTGGAGGTACTAGATTCTGAAACAGAATCGTTGAAGAGTTCCCTAAAGCTCAATGATAAAGATGAGAATTTGAAACGTACAGTTAATCATTTGACAACTATTTTGGACTCTATAGATGGCGAAAACTTAGGGAATAGTAATTGTTTCAAATTCCTTTCCGAACAACTGAAACAAATAATGACGCCACACAAGATATCGCTACTCAACTAGCACTTTAATTTTGTCTTCTATTATGCTTACTATAAGTTCGCATGCTTATAAATTTTTACGACACTCAGATTGTTTGATTCTGTCACATCCATCCACTTTAAATAACATATATAATTTTTAAACAGATCCAACTAACGAAGATAGACATGTTTTCCTTTCCTACGCACATAATATTTTCAAACTTTTAGAAGAACACGAAAAAAATGTCATGCTGCTTATGGACGAAATTCACATTCAACCCTACTTAGATTTCAAAGGTGGAAAAATCGTGGGGACTTCATATACTGATTCGTCTGCATGTACATCAGCCTATACAGTGTGTTCCAACGAAAATTTGACCCCCCCTATAACTCCGAAATGAGTAACATTAGCGAAAAACACCAAGACACGTCGATTTTTGTTTCGAGGGGAGCATTTTCGAAATAATTCGAAACTTGTCAGATCAACCCCTACCCCAGCAACCCTAATTTCGAAATTCATCATAGGAATAAGGGTCGAGTGGCACCTTACTGTAAAGGTCTGTCAATTCTCCATTCTGATTTGTCATTTTAGAATTTTAAATTAACATACAGGGTGTCCCAACCGAGGGTAAAGTTGAATTCCTGCAAATCCCAAATACTAAATGAAATCGATTTATTTTGGCATAATGCAAGCGCAGGTTTATGCTCGGTCTAGAAAAACGACCTACACTTGTGAATTTGGAGTTGGTGCAATCAACCCCTATTTCCAGCATCCCCAACTCAAAAATCATTCGATCGAAAATAGGTCAAGTGGCACCTCGTTGGAAAGGTATTTCAATTTTCTCTTCGAATTTGGTATTTTCGAAATTCAGAATCAGCATACAGGGTGTCCCGGAGCAGGAACACTGAAAACCCAAATAACTTTTGAAACTGGTTCATTTCGGTATAATACGAGAACATGTTTATGTTTGATTCGAGAATAAGACTCTCTTGCGTGAATATGGAATTTTGCAATCAATCTCTTCCATTCAGCATCCCCAACTCAAAAAATCATACAAGTGATTACAGGTTGAGTGGCAAAGTTCCAGAAAGATTTTTCTATTTTCTGAATCACTGAGGCATTGGTTTCAGTTTGGCAATCGAGGTTTTCTGGCGTGAGGATCAGGATGAGGGATGATGGAGAAACTGATTGGATGCTCATCTAAACAGGAAAACGAGATTTATTGAACTTGTATTCAATTGAAAACAAAAACTAACTTGATTATTACAACAATTGTTCAAAATGACCTTCGCCCACCTCCATACAGATATACAGACGATTTTCGAACTCTCTTCTCACATTAGCGAAAACTTCAGGAGTCAAAAGTCGGCATTCTGTGATAATCCTCATCCGCAGCTCCTCCAGGTTTTCTGGTCTTGTGGCATAAACTTTAGATTTTAGATGGCCCCACAAAAAAATCTAGGGATTTAAATCTGGTGACCTGGCTGGCCACTCAACAGGTCCTCTTCTACCAATCCACCTTCCTGGGAAATTTTCGTCTAAATATTGGCGCACCCGAGCATCATAATGCGGAGGAGCACCGTCTTGTTGAAAACGCATTTCGTCCTCAGAAAGAGTTGGATCGTTCTGTAAAATTTCTGTCAATCTAGGATGTATGTGTTCCTCTAACAACTGTAGGTAGCCATTTCCATTCAGATTACCCTCAATAAGGAAAGGCCCAACTAGATGATTGCCAAAAATTCCTGCCCAAACGTTCAACTTCTGAGGCCTTTGCGTGTGGGCCTCTCTAAACCAATGAGGATTCTGTGTGTCCCAATATCGACAATTATGTCTATTCACTTCACCACTGAGCATAAAGGTGCTTTCATCAGAAAAACAGATGTTATTCAGAAAATTTGAATTAGCGTTTAGGTTTTCACTTAATTAACGACGATCTGGATCATCTTCGTTTATTTCATGCACTAATTTTACCTTGTAGGGGTGAAATTTGTGATGTTTCACGATTCTATGGACAGTTGTAGCTGATACACCAGTCAGACGAGATAGTTTTCTGATCGAAGTAGTATTCTCCATTTGTAGATGACCCACTACTGCCACTTCCGTTGCCTCATTTCTGACAGGACATGCCACTTCATGTTTTTGTTTGCCACCGAACCCGTAGCTAGGAATTTGTCAACCAAATATTTAACGTACTGGTGACTGACTCCTTTCTCTTTCAGGATGGTTCCTATCGAATATCCTTGCCGTTTCTTTGGCACAACTGTTATTTCGAAAATACGTCGATACAATTTCGACCCTTTCCTCAGTGGAATAAACCATTTTCAGATTAATTTCAACTGACGAACAACAACAATAATGAGGAACTGATCTGAATAATAATAATATTTCATTGCAAAAATGAGAAATAACAGATGACTGCACGCCAGATGGAAATGAAAAAATGTGAACATTTTCAATGCAGAAATCAGCTTTATTTCTTCGTAATTGATGCTCAACACATCGTACCCCAATACTTTCAACAGTTTCGAATTAATTTTAGTTGATAATTTCAAATGACGATATTGAATTTTTCGAAAGCGACATCCTGTATGGAGAGCCGAACTGAATGAAATGCTTTAATCATTCTGGAATTCAAAAAACCTTTCTGAAGATATGGCACTTGAATTATTTGTATGATTTTCAAGTTGGGGATGCTGAATGGAAGGGGTTGATTGCAAAAATTCTATAACCACACAAGAAAGTCCTATTCTCGGATCAAACATGTTCTCGTATACCGAAATGAACCAGTTTCAAAAGTTATTTGGATTTTCAATGTTCCTGCTTCGGGACACCCTGTATGATGATTCTGAATTTCGAAAATACCAAATTCGAAGAGAAAATTGCAGTACCTTTCCAACGAGGTGCCACTTAACCTATTATCGATCGAATGATTTTTGAGTTGGGGATGCTGGAAATAGGGGTTGATTGCACCAACTCCAAATTCACAAGTGTAGGTCGTTTTTCTAGACCGAGCATAAACCTGCGCTTGCATTATGCCAAAATAAATCTATTTCATTTAGTATTTGGGATTTCCAGGAATTCAACTTCACCCTTGGTTGGGACACCCTGTATGTTAATTTAAAATTCTAAAATGACAAATCAAGGTGGAGAATTGACAGACCTTTTCAGTAAGGTGCCACTCGACCCTTATTCCTATGATGAATTTCAAAGTTAGGGTTGCTGGGGTAGGGGTTGATCTGAGAAGTTTCGAATTATTTCGAAAAATGCTCCCCCTCGAAACAAAAATCGACGTGTCTTGGTGTTTTTCGCTAATGTTACTCATTTCGGAGTTAGAGGGGGGGTCAAATTTTCGTTGGAACACACTGTACTTTGATGATAACTAGTGTGACATCAAAATTCGAAGAAGTTATGCATATATTCCCCACATCGACAATTAAAAGTGATACACTTTAACTATATAAAATAATCGTTTCAAAACTAGAAGATATAGGTTACAGAGTATTTTGTGTTATTAGTGACAATAATGCTATTGATAGTAAAGCCATGAATTACTTTTCCCCGGAAAAAGAAAACTGAGCATAGTTTATCCTCATCCATCGGATAATAAACGACCACTATTTTTTTTATTCGACTCAGTTCATATACTTAAATGTATTAGAAATATTTGGCTAAATCCTAAAATTAATAAGACTTTAACGTTTCCAGATTTTAAGACTGGTGAAAAGAAAATAACCAACTTCAATTAACTCATACAATAGCATGAATAAGGACACGACAAACTTATGAAATTTGGATATTCTTTATCACTCAAGGCATTATTTCCTAGTACTTTCGAACGCCAAAATGTAATGTTGTCCATTTGTTATAGAAGCTCTATTGAAATTTGGAAGTAATTCAGAACATTCATCAGAAACAGCGGATTTTATAAATATTAAAGTTACATGGTGGAAAATCGTAAACGTGAAAACTCCTCTGAAACGACAGAGACTCAGAGATGAACTGCAAATGCCAATGACTTCTGAAAATCCAGATGATATAAAATTGACATTTTTGAGCGATATGATCCATTGGCTGGATTGTTGGAAATCTCCTGATTTTCCCCATAAATTTACTCCTCAAACTCATACAGCATTATCACATACTCTACATGGCACGATAGAAGTTATTCAGTATTGATCTGAAGAACTCAACATGAACTATGTTTTGTTGGGGAAATTTCAGACCGACTCTTTGGAACATAGGTTCGGAAAATATAGACAATTATCAGGTGGTAACTATCATATTTCGATACGAATCTGAAAAAGTTTCAAAATTTTGGCAATATTTCTATAACTAGTTTTTCGGAATATTTAGACGATTGTCATGAAGAACAGAAATTTTGTGATAATTCCTTTCAGCCAGATATTCATCTTGACGTAAACGATTTCGAAAAAGTTCAATTTGAGATGCCAGTTGTTATTTATTTGGCAGGATATTGCAGCTATAAGGTAATACAAACAATTTAATGTGACTTTTGTAAATCAAAATTAGTGTTCGACGAGGAAATGGTTGTCGAAGAAAGTTATAATTTGATAAAAAATTTGAGCCGTGGAGGTCTATCTTTTCCACACGATATTGTAGTCCGTTTGGTTTTAGTGAACTACGTTTTATTTAAGAAATTAATTGAAAATTTCGAGGATGAATTCTTGAAACTCAATTTCAAGAAGGATTTTGTTGTGAGTTTTGTTTTCAATTATTGGATAACAAACGAAATCGAAAACTATAGGTTACCTGCTTGTGAAACCCACAGCTCGGAATATATTTTGAAACTAATTATTATAGGTACAACAAATACTCTTGTGAAGAATTATTGCGGGAAAACAAATGATAGATTGGGAAAGAACAAAAAGAGAAAATTGGATAAAGTATCGAATAAATGAGTATCTTAGTCTCCTGAATATGTTCTTTTCTATATTTTCCCAGGCAATCTAGGTCTTTTGTGCTTATGCTTTTCCAAAATGAGAATCACTAAAAACTAAAAAATAACAAAAAAATTATAAAAATCCAAAAACCGAAAAAAATTAATGTTTATAATGTTTATAGTAGTTGAAGCGCCTACGAACGCCCGGCTGGGTAGAGTATTGAGCTAGCGTGTTATGACTACAAGCGAGACGGTGCGGTCCGAGCGCTCAGGCCTTATTATTACGGTGGTAACGACCAGATAGAGTTCCTTCTGTCTTGTTGAAAAGGTGTATCTATGCATTGGCTAGTCCCCTGAAATATCTATTCAACTCATTCCTAAGTAGAGGAGATTTTCCTGCTTTCTGGAAAGAAAGTTTCATAACACCAATATTTAAGTCAGGGGACAAGCAAGATGTTCGTAATTATAGAGGCATCTGTACACCATCGGTTATACCGAAACGTTTAGACAGGTTAGTTTGTCATTATTTGAGCTGGAGATGTATAGGCATCGTCATCAATGAACAACATGGCTTTTCCAAAGACAAGTCGACCGTAACTAATCTATTGCTTTTTTTGAGCGATGTTACGTCTGCTATGGAGGGGGGAGGTAGAGTGGATGCAATAAACACTAACTTTCGTAAAGCCTTTGATAGAGTCAACCACACCTTGATCTTGGACAAGTTGAATAGGATGGGTTTCAGTGGATCTCTATATTGTTTGGATTGGAGGTTCGATACAAACATTTTGTGTCGAATTCATTTACTACTTCTTTTGGAGTTCCTCAGGGATCTCACCTGGGACCTATTCGTCTTGTTCATCAATGATTTATCGTCGGTGTTTCGTCATAGCAGCTTCCTGATCTTTGCAGATGATTTGAAGATATACAAAACAATAAGTAGTATAAATGATGTTTCGTTACAGCATTCTGATTTGGATAGGTTTCAGGTTTGGTGCGTCATGAACAGACTGGAGTTGAACCTTGCTAAGTGTTATGTAATATCTTTTTCAAGAGAGGCGGGAGAGGGGCACCCTTACACTATTGATGACAGTTATCTCACGAAGGGTGAGTTGAGCTTAACGAGCTCAGGCAGCCCCAGTTTGTGAAATCCAAGTATCCC
This sequence comes from Cryptolaemus montrouzieri, assembly GCA_013387265.2. NCBI lineage: Eukaryota > Metazoa > Arthropoda > Insecta > Coleoptera > Coccinellidae > Cryptolaemus > Cryptolaemus montrouzieri. The sequence goes on from JABFTP020000165.1 coordinate 6,097,804, forward strand.
AAGCCGAGCCATCGCACTTGACGTGTTCTATTGACTGCCTCCTCACATAGTCTGCATGCAGGGTTCTGGATCAAGCCTAAGTTATGTAGGTGATTTCTGAGGCGACAGTGCTCCGTTAATATGGCAATTAGAACTCTCAGGTATAGATGAGAAAGTTTCACAGTGGACGGTTCATTGATGGCATGCTTAGAGATTCCGAGACGTGTATTCCTCAGCTAGTGCTCCCGTAGTTTCAAATCCAACCACCGATTATACTCTATACTTACGGTATCAAGGGGAATTCCAGGCCTGGGCTTCGGTGAGGTAAATCCCAAGGCTGTTCCTAGAGCGGTCAATGAGTCCGCCTTCTCATTGCCATCAAAGCCCGAGTGGACTGGAACCCACATCAGACGGAGCCTATTTCTTCCTCTCAGTTCGGCGAGAGATGAACGACATTTCTGCACAATACACAACAATAAGTGACGTGCAGTTGTCTAATGCCAGTGCCTTCAGTACAACTTGCGTTCAGAGACTGAGTGATTCATCCGACTAGAGCTGTTTCCTATCCCAGGATGTAATAATCTCAATAGCTTTTGTTCCTTCAATCTTTTTTTCCCAGTTATGGCATAGACATGCTCAGCTTTTATAAGATTAAGCCCACTGAATAGAAACTTGTGTTTTACCATTTTATTGTTTGAAAATTTATTTAACATGAAGTAGTGTCCCTGCATAACCATCATGCTTCTATTTCGGCTCGGGCAATTATAATTCCATATTATGTTTTTGATTTTTTGTACTATTTACAAACATTTTGGCCCCTTAAGTAGAGCTGATTCGACTTAATTTCCTCCTTGATCTGCTTTAGACTCACCCCAAACCATGCAATAGACTCTTATTGGTTGCGTCATAAATTGAGAGATCGCATGTCCACTGTTTCAGCAAGTAAAGCTGAAGATTATTTTCTAGACATAGGGTTGGGAGGCGTTTTACAAATCGAACCTTATGACTCTTTCTTCCATATTCGAATTGATATTTGCTTCATCTTCAAATTCTTTTCTGTACCTAAAATTTGCATCTTTTATATGCTCTTCATGTTATATTTTTATTACTTCTGTCTATTTCATACCGAAAAGACTTGTTTATGAAATTATGTTGATCAACAGTCATAAGATACATGATGCGTACTTATGACATAATATTTCAGTAATCTTTTTCTGGAGCTCATACATCCTCTTTCTAGGATAGAATTTTTTTATTCAATGAAAAAATGATATAATAACTTTTCTCAATTTATTTATCTCGGGAACTACTACAGATGGAGCTATGACTTTTTGCCACGTAGTGAAGCAAAAAATTCTTAATTCAAAACTATACTTTCGTTTTGTGTTTTTGCCAGACGGGACGTCGCATTCGAAAGAGAGGATACGTTGGAGGACAACACTTTCGACGTGGCATGATTCATAATCAGTTTATATAACAAAACCATGTTTCTATGTTGTTTATATCGATCTCCTGAGGATAACAACTATCTTCAATTGTTTCAGTATCTAGGCGACAAGGTATACACAATCCAGCATCCGTCAGCTGAGGAGATCATAATGGGAGACCCCAACGTCTACAACATCAACTGGCAACACCCAAATAAGACCGACGAAGCAGGAAGGCAAGCGAAAGCTTTTGCGATCTGCAACTTGACGTAACTTCTCGATGAGCCGACAAGAATTCCTGACAGTATAATCTATTTTTCCAATACTCTTGATTTCTTCTTCTTGTCTCAGATGATTTCCATTTACAGGTCACAGAAACCCTAGGCAACTCCGACTACTACCTTGACTCTGCCATTGCTAACTTTGAACAGCCTTCTAGGAAGATATGGCATTATAACCGAGCCAACTGGGAGTGGCTGCGCGGGGTTTTCTCTTGTGTTATTTTCAATGACGTCTGTTTTTCAGATCCTGACATTAATGTCTCCACTGAGTACGCCACTGAAGTGATTCTTGCAGGCATGGACTTTAATATTCCACACTCCACGAAAAAAACATCAGCACAAAAAGCTTGGTTCACTAAAAACAGTCAGAAAGCTGCCACGTATACTGACAGAGCTTATAAGAACCGGAAGAACTTGAGTTGAATATGTCCGTTTTAGGAACATTTGTAACTTAACAATCGATAAAGCAGAAACATACTTCGATAAAAGAGTTAAGTATAATACTCTTGGAGCTGACCAGTGGAACTCATCAGTTCCCACCTTTGATCAGAGATTAAGGTTCTATTGCATTATCGCCTGAAGCAAATGAGTATCTCTTTGCAAAAGGGTTTTCGCAAAATTCTGTTCTAGATACATAGAATGTAATGCCACCATATATCCCACATGTTCAATCGAATAAGTGTGGAGTAAAGTTCAGAGTGCGTACGGTAAGGCGCGTTCTTCAACAGCTGCACACTAAGAAAGCAGTGAGTCTTGAAGAATACCACCAATGTGTTGCAGAGTTTACATCTGATCTCGATCGTCTGTTTCAGATTTCGTATGAGAGCCTGACGTCGGAGTGTTGGAAAGTTGCGACAGTACAACCGTTCCCAGAGAAAGAGCCTATCCCAATATTACCGTCCAATCGCATTGTTACCCATTATGTCGAAAGTCATGGAAATATTGATAAACGATGAGCTCACAGAATATCTGTAGACAATGATCTCTTTGCAAACGTTACGCATTTGTGGATCAACAATCGAAAAGCGTGGCGAATCAAGAGCTATTGCTGATGATATCTCAAAGGCCTTCGACAGGGTTTGCATGTAGCCTTGATGAATAAACTAATCGCATATGGACTTCCCGAAAATTGCGTGGTTGGCTTAGTAGCTTTCTCTTCAGTAGATGGATTCAGGTGGTGGTTGATGGAGTAACGAGTGAATCTCTTTAGTTTGATGCAGGAGTTCCCCAATTCTCCATATTTTCGCCAACTCTGTTGCAGATTAATGATCTGCTCCACTCCACGCGAAAAAAGAATATTTGGGTTTGCGGGTGATTGTACTATGTGGTTCCCATTTTCACGTCAGCGTCTTATAGCTGCTGAGGCCACACACCGACAAAGAAACCAACAGAGCATGTCACTGAATTCAGACTTGAAGAATGCGAACACGACGCAATCAACAAAGTTCTCCAGGAAAATTTCTGTTGGAGAACCTCCTCCAATCATGCAAGCTCATCGAATTTCCTAAGAAACGAACATGCATCTAGTCGGTATCACAGTCAACACCGGAGCTTGCTCACGTGACCTTCTGTCACCTATATCCAAATCTGCTACTGCTAAGCTCACAACTAAGCATCTCAGCTGATGCTTTTATGCAAGGCACAGGTGCGGCCTGGTCTGAAATACTGTTTCTATGTGTAGAGCTACACACTCTAACATTCATTACATTCATTGGATAGTATCAAGAAGAGAACACGCGTAATTTCCAGCCTCTCGTTCAAAGACAGCAAATGTTTGATCTCTTTCTCTTAGAATTTGGCCCTGTTCAAGAAGCGAGTGAAAACACACATTAATTCATCTTGAGCGGCCTCTGCTATGGCATGACATATATCGCCTCCTAGAGAATAAAAAAGAAGAATAACTCAATTTCATCAAGAATGGATTTATGACACTTTACCTCCAGATATGGCTCATACCAATTAATTAATTTATGCAAATTGGACGCATATGCTTGAGCAGAAGCGTGGAAAAACTTAATTTGAAGATTACTTCTTTTCAGAATGGGTCTATGCTTGAGAAATCTCATTTTCAGATCTAGAATTTCATTTTTTCAGGTTGGTTTCATCTGTCTATTTTTGACTTAAAATTGATGAACCACAAGTTCCTTTTCAATCAATCTTTGGCGAATTGGTCTACTATTAATTTTGAGGAAGAGAAAGTGGCCAAAATGTGAAATTTGTACTTGCCTTCTAACTCGTTGATTATTTGGCACTGGTACTGTAGTGGGTGATGTTTTTGTGGGGGAAGTTGTTGTACTGGTAGGTGCAGAAGTGATAATAGCAGCAGGTTTGGTATCTTCGGTTCTAGATCTAGACAAATAAAGCGGCAATTATTATTTTGTAAGGTTTACGGAAAAATATAAATATTAGTTTGCATGAAAGGTTTGAAACCTCATAAAAAAATGATAAAGCTCCCATAGCAACGCTAAAGAAGTGATAATTTCTTTCAAACAGGTTGTTGAGAGTTACAACAGTCACTTTGATTAAAACTAGACTTCAAGAAAATCAAAAATATTCTTGTAGATCTCGAGATGTTTCTGAAAATTAAAAAAAAAGTCATTTTTCTCCAACTTCAATTCAATTAATAAAAATAACTCAAAAATTCAAAGGAACGCTAATGAATATCAATAAAATGAATAAAATGTTTCATTAGTATTGTCATGAATTAAATGGAGTGAAAACATGTATCTTTAATGATAATTTCTTCACTTAATATCTGAAGAAATCGAATATGTTTTATCTAAGCGTTAGGGTTAGAGGTAGATACATTTGTCTTGGAGCATTTTATACGCGTTATTTGCAGTTATTTTAATAAAGTATTAGTGTATGACATGCAGCAATATAAATAATAAACGTTCATTTATATAAGAAAAAATGTGATCATAAAAGAATCTACCAACATCTACGAACCTAGTACCTAATTACTCAAAAAGGTCTATATATGTGTAAACAACAGGGGAAGTACTAGTTTGACTAGGGAACCTTATAAAGAATAGGAAGGATGGTGCTTCGGGAGTGAATAACAGGGAACGTAGTGGAAGGAATAGAGTGTTTATGATGTTCTTAGGAGGAACAGTGTGTTTCTGATGTTCTGCACTGAGCTGGCCTCTTCATAAATATCATACTGTAATGACAATAACTATCATTACCTCGTCGGCACGAGGACAAAACAGGAATAACCGCAACACTGCATATAACAGAGAGAAGATGTTTCTCCTACTTCGGACTAACCAAAAGACATGCGCGGTGGTGAGTTTATACGCCAAAGTTTGGGCCAAAGGTTTAATCAACAAGATGAATACCACAGAATTTCCACCATCACATCATATATACAAAAAAGAAGATTCATAACCAGGATACAGGACCAGAAATCAACAACGAAAAGGATAGGTGCCGGCGTACCCCAAGGATCAGTACTAGGACCACTACTATCTAATATATAAATCGCAGTCATACCGCTGATGAAACACTCCAAGATGGTGCAGTTCGCAGACGACATGGCAATATACACATCCCACGGGAACAAAGCAGCAGTGAGACAATGGCTACAAGAGGAAATCGAACAACTGACTTATTACTTTTAGAAGATGGAGGATCAAGGTTAATCCGAAGTTAACGGTAGCAAATTACATTGACATTGAAGAGAAAACACCTGGAAACACCAAAGGAAATCACTATAGAACGACAGTTAATCGAATGGAAGAGGAAAGCAAGATATTTCGGCGTAATTCTGGACGACCAACTGAACTAAAAGAGGCACATTGATAAAATCACAAGGAAAAACAAGAGCAATCTACAGACAACTGTACCCCCTACTCAACGGAAGAAGCAGAATCACATTGAAGAATAAAATTAAGATAATCAAAGCAATCATCATATCAGGAATAATACACGAAGAACAAATTTGGCATCTAGAGGACCGATTCAAGAAAAGAAACAACCGGCAGGACTCAACAAGATCGTCAGGACAGCAACAAAAGCCCCATGGTACATGAGCCAAGACCAACTCGGGAAGGAATTGGAAATTGATACACTGGAAGAAATCAATACACGACTCACGACAACGACAATCGACCAAATGGAAGGCCACGAAAATAACGAATCAGTCAAATAATGGAACTGAAACCGGGGACAACAGGAAAGAGGACAGCTAGAACAATGGGAGAGGAAACTACAGGCCAGTGCAGATACACCACAACATAAGAAAAGGAAGATAACCAGCCAGCCAGTAGAACCCCACGACAACCAAGGAGATGCAAAGGAATCAAGACGAAGAGAAAAAAGGATAAAAATCTGACCCTCGCCAAAATTCAAGGATCACATCCTCTTGGTGAGCTCGTATTGAAAGGGTCATTCCTTTTTGGTCCTCACATTTAATGTGACCTGTATTGAGGGTATTCCATCTTTCTTTCCAACATCGACCACACTTATTAAGTGAGAAAATGGTAGATGTAGATACTGCAGGAAGGATTTTGCGTCTGCATTGGTTGCCAGTTGAAGACATTTTCATATTCACTCTTAATTTCCGTGAAATTCCTGATATCTCGAGCGGAGTTATCCAAGAGAGAAGTTCTTCGTGTGGTTGTGTCTGTTTTCGATCCCTTGGGATTTCTAGCGCCACTTATGTTGAAAGCAAGAATTCTCATGCAAAAAATTTGGCTAAGCATGATTAATTAGGATGACCAACTTGTAGATAATCTCTCCTTAGAATGGCGAGAGTGGTTGGCAAGTCTTAAAAATCTGCACCAATAAAAATTCCAAGATATTACTTCCTCAGCGTGTTCTCTATCAACGAAGTGGACGTACATTTATTTGCAGATTCTAGTGACAAATGTTTTGCTTGTGTAGCGTACTTAGAAACAGTCCTTGAAATGTTACTTAACCATTTTGCCAATAGAAATCTTTTGTTATAATCTGATGAATGATACATTCGAATGTGAGAACATTTAATATTGATTCTTATCTTTGCTTCTATAAATAAGCCAATTATCTATTTAAATTATCATAATCTTTTTATTCAGTATTTCTATTTATCTCATTTTATAACTTAGCTATGTTCTGCTAAAACTGTAACCAAGATGTTTGTATTTCATTGTATCTAACTATGGGGAAGATCTTACTTTCAAATTATTGATTTGATGTCAGATATTCTTAAGCTCAATAAGGGAACTTTCCCTGCCTTCAGGTGTAATGATCACCTACGAATATCATTAGTATGAATAAATGGCTTTAGGGACGATACGCACGTATGCACCCACAGACATTGAGGCTTGTTGTTGGTATGAAAGTTTTGAAGAATGTCTGAGTTGGTGGAATGTATGTGACGTTTGTGGTACATACAGGTGTATGATCAGAGGGCATGATTCCCTGGTTGGCAAATCCGCGATATGGGAATAGAATATGATCCGCAGTCAGTGACACAATAAAATAATAATAAAACTGCCCGTTGGCGCTCAGTTGAGTAAAAAGAATCACGTATGGCTTTACGGGCTTACCTCTAGTTCCGTATATAACCTTTTAATACTATACGAATAACTGAATTCGATTAAAACTACGCGAGCGAATTAACGCTTGCAAGTTGTCAGCTGTGGACGTGTTCCTTAAAATATTAAGAGCAAATCTTCCAGAGTTTTGAGTATCAGGGCAACGACCTCTTCAGAAAACATGATATCATATTACCAAAACCCTTAGATCGGGTCAGTTACCACTCATCAGATGGGTGAGGGGGCCGGTTAGGCCTGTCTAAAATAATCTCATATCCGAATCCCATCCAGAATATGGATGAGGCCGATTAAGCCTGTTTATAATAATAAAATATTCCAACTTCCACTCGAAATATGGGTGAGGACCAATTAGGTCTGTTCATAATAATTAAATATTCCAACTTCCACTCGTAATATGGGTGAGGACCAATTAGGTCTGTATATAATAATCTAATGTATCAACTTCCACTCAAAATATGGGTGAGGGCAAATTGGGCCTCTATCTAAATGATCTGATATTTCATTAAATTCATTAAAAGACGCCAAAGAATGCAAGGAAATTTAATACAAATGCTGCAAAGATCAAATAGACATTGTTACCGAATCTGTTTTGATTTTCTAATATCCTTACCTATGGTTTAAGCGACGGAGAATTGGTCGTATCACATCAAACCTCACATAAAAGAACTTGAGTAGGTTACTACGGATACACAACACAACAAAGAAAAGGGTCCTATTTCATATAAAAGAACTTCAAGGCAAGTTCAGGTACTAGACGATCACATGGCTTTTCATTTGACCGATTTCAGTCGGTCTCAGGTGTAATTAATATGGGGAAGAAAATAAGATAATTCAGGTATTGTAATTTAAGTAAAAGCGATGCATTTTGCATCGTCTTTCAGTGTGCTCCCAGCACTGGGTTCAACGGCGGCGCCGGTGCATTGAACTCGAGGGAGACTGTTGCGAGGAATATACGGTATTTTCAAGTATTTATGTACTTCCTGGACTGTCCGGGCACTTCCGCGAACTTAATTGACATACCTCGTATATATAGCAAAATACAAAAGCTTTCTAACACGTGCTCAGAATTGCTCAGTGTGTATCTTATCTCACAACAATATTTGTACAATGGATCCTTATAGAAGATCTTCTCAAGGAAAAAGGATAAAAAAATCGAGAAGTCAAAGAATATCTCACGAATTCCAAGGCATAATGATGAAGCCGATCATTTTTATACAATGTATCTGCAAGAAAACTAAATGAAAAAAGTGATTTTGATGTGCAGATCAATGATAGCAATACGTATTGTATTCTTTCATTTTCCCTCGTTTTTTTCAGCGTTAGAGTCTATGTTAAATTGCAAAACTTGTAATAGTGATATAACTTTCACTAAATCTGGAATTGGTGGCTTGGGATTTTATATAAATATCGAATGTGCATGAAATTATAATCTAGATAAGATAGAGATAATTTTCAATATGTAGACCATAATGTAACTGACAAAAATTTTAAAACATTTTAGATGTAACTTTCCTGAAGATGGCCGGAATATAGAGCTGACACGTCGAAAAATGAAAATGTTTCATTTCTGAAGTCCCTTCTATAAGGAAAAAATTAAAGAAAATTTATACATGGACTTGGAACTTGAAACACTTTTTAAAATTTAATCTCAAAGTATTGATCAAGATGTTTCCCCATATACATACCACCGACCCTCATACGGAAGGATCTATTTGACAAAACGAACTAATCCATGAGAGTAAATCACCCCTAATCCCCAGATGCTCGAGTTTATGCAGCAAACGGCGATGTGGTACACGATCAAACGCTTTTGCAAAGTTAAGGTATATTACATCTATAGTATTTCCAGCATCCCTAACTTTCGTCCAGTATTAAGTTTGTGAAGGTCGTTCGACCACGAAGAAAACCGTGATGGTGATCTGGGATAATATTGTTGGATAGAGTGACTGTGATGATCTGGTCGCATATAATTCTCTCCAGAACCTTGCCAATCGCAGATACGAGGCTTATAGGGCGATAAGGCAGAAAGTTTATCACCTTTCTTGAAAATCGGTGTAATCGAAGCAGTACGCCAGTGGCGTGGAAGTGAAGAAGTGCTAAGTGACTGTGAGAAGATCATGAAGACAGGTTTGGCAAGCGCATCTGCGCAACGTTATAAGAAATATTGTGAAACGTTATCAGGTCCAGGAGCAGTGTAATTTTTAAGCTTGGTTAGATATTCTCTGACTGTTTCCTCCGTTATTTTGATACAATCAAGCGTTCTCGACCCTCGCAGTATTAGAGGTACAGGAATGGGGCCACCAGGTTCTGTAGTGTAAGACAAAGAGAATGGTTGAGCAAGAATGTCTGCGGATTCAGTTGCGTTGTTACAGATTTGGCCTGAGTTATCCCTAACCAAAGGGACAGTAACTTTACTATTCAAAGTCGATCGTAAGTATTCATAAAACTTCTTTTTGTTCTTGGACTTGGCAAACTTGCTTTCAAAACGTTCCTTCGCATGTCTAATACTTGAGGTCAGTAGGTTCGAGTAAGTACGATGATTTTGGTAATCAGTGTCGGGTCTACTTCTGAGATAACGCTGCCACAGTGATTTCTTGATTTTTGACATGTTTTTTTTTATATCTTGCTTTCACAACAAATGTAGAAGGCACAGCGTAAAATGCAGCATTTTATTTCGACTGAATAACAGCAGAAATGGTTACTTAGTAGAACATGCTTCTAGATACTAAAAAATCTTCAATAAATAGATTAAATTCTTGTGTTCAAAATGAAATAAAGTCTACATTCTGTCATAAAAGTACAAGATTCAATGAATCACAAAATATTTATTTTTCATCCAAATTTATTGTATCGTCTTCGAAGTAGGCCCCTTCCGAAATAATACATTTACGGGAACGAATAACCAAAACATTTTTCAAATGTTTTGTCAGTTCTCGTCGCAAATTCCCTTTTATGTCTTCTATCAATTCGAAACTGTTACCTCGAAGTGATAATTTGAGTTTTGGAAAATTCGGAAAATGGCAAAACATATCAAGGAAACTAGAAAATATAGAAGATGCAACAATGCGACAATATGAGCACAGAAGACTTATGGAAGTATTTCAAAAGCACTCTTCTCGATTCTGCCAAAGTATGTGAAAGCAGCAGAAGAAGAAATAACGCAAAACAAATGGCATGGTGGACAGATGCAATTAGAGAGGAAGTGAGAATTAAGAACAGAGCATGGGCAAATCATCTCAACTGTAAAACTATAGAGGAACATCTGCAAACGGTTCGTTATCGATATATCAATATTTTTAGATTTTTCCGTCTGACTACCACAGCTTTTGAAACATTTGGTTCAAATTAGGAATGTAGATGTCATTTTGGTTCCAAATTATTAGACCGTAGAAGTGGTCTTGACAATCAAAAGGGCGTTTCGTTTTCTTCCTGCCTTTTTCAGTACAAGAATATACATAAATATACGAAACAAGTAGAAAGTAGAAATCGATAATAGACTACATATTGGTACAGAAAAGCAACCTGAAAAGAATGAAAGACCTTAGAGTGAGAAGAGGAGCTGAAAGACGATGGTAAAGAGATATCAGTTAAAGAAAAAATCGAATATGAATCGATGAATGCTTGCAAACTTGCCTATCCAGAATACGCCAAAATTTTCGAGCAAACCACATCAAGGAAACTAGAAAATATAGAAGATGCAACAGACAATATGAGCGCAGAAGACTTATGGAAGTATTTCAAGAGCACTCTCCTCGATTCTGCTAAGGAAGTATGTGGAAGCAACAGAAAGAGAAACAACGCAAAACAAACGGCATGGTGAACAGATGCAATTAGAGAGGAAGTGAGAATTAAGAAGAGAGCATGGGCAAATTATCTCAACTGTAAAACTATAGAGAAATATGAGTTATACAAACAAGCAAGAAAACGAGTGAAAGATCTAGTCTTGGCATCTAAAAGAAGAAAATGGGTAGAATTCGGGAAAAAATTAGAAGCCGAGAGCGAAGCAAACTAAAACCTATTTTATAAACTAGTTGAATCATGTAGAAGGAAAAAGAACTAATTTATAACATCAAGGATAAAAATGGAGAAATAATCATAGATGACAGGAAAGTAATGGAAAGATGGAACCAATATTTTCAAGAGCTACTTGGGGGCGGAGGAAACGGATTAGAGGATAGCGAAGTTTGTATAGAAGAAGATAGAGACCAAGAAACGATAACAAAACAGGAATTACAGGAAACTATAAAACGTTCGAAAAATGGAAAAGCCCCAGGCCATGACAAGATTACGACCGAAATGATCAAGAATATGGGGCTATATGGAGAAGACTTTTGAAAATATATATTAGGGTATGGCAAGAACAAATCCCGGAGGACTGGCAGATCTCAATGATAATTCCAATTTACAAATCAGGTGACAAACATGAATGTAGCAACTACAGGAATCACGTTATTATGCACGGCTATGAGAATATATGAACAAATTATAGATATGAAGCTGGAGCTGAAAGAATATTAGGAGAGACAAAACGTGGAATTCGAAAAGGAAGAAGTCTTCAACATCATATATTCAGAATAAAGATATCGATGGAAAAATCTAACAGAATGAAGAAGAAAATATACTTAGCGTTCATGGATTTGAAAAATGCTTTTGATAGGGTGCCTAGACGAAGATTATAGGCAATACTACGTAGAAGAGGAATCAAAGAAAAATTATAAGACTGATAATAAATATATATGAAAGTAATAGAAATTACATTATAAGCGGAAACAGGAGATCGGAGTATTTCAAGACAACGGAGGGACTTAGACAGGGGGTGGGCTTAGCCCTCTGTTGTTTATAATCTTTATGGATGAAGTAATAAAAAACTGCTCGACAGAAGTGAGGAAGATCCAGATTGGTTATAGAAACTTACAGCAAGTAGAAGTATCAGAAGGGGCATACGCGGATGATATAATGATAATAGCCAGCAATGAAAAAGATCTTTAGAAAAACTTGAAACTTGAATATATGGAACAGAGAATGAGAGAAGAGTGGTATGAAAACGAACAAAGAAAAAACTAAGGTAATGGTGATTGGAACAGAAAAGGAAAACATAAATATACAGGTAGACGGGACAAAAATGGAACAAGTAAAAAATATAAGTACTTAGTAGTTGAACTTGAATGATAGGACCATGAAGGTACATCATGCTATCAGCAACAATTTCATAAATAAGAAAGAAGTGTCAAGAGCCACAAAAATGAAATTATTCACATCTATCTATAGGCCAATACTGACATTTGGACGTGAGTTATGGGTTCTAGATAAAAACCAAAAAAGTAAAATTCAAGCTGTCGAAATGTCGAATAGGATAAGGGGAGTCCCAAAGAGAGATAAGCTGAAGAACATTGACATACGAAAGGAATTAGGAATTGAATCAACTTTGAAATTTATAGAGAAAAGGCAGCTTAGCTGGTGGAGACATCTTCAGAGAATGGATAAGAGACTGCAAGTCGAACGTATATACGTATATGGGAGACAAAGGCTAACGGAAAGATGAAAAGAGGTAGACCACGACAAACATGGGATGGAGTAATAGCGGAAATATTGGGACAACAGGGCTAAAGTTGGACAGATGCTAAAACAACCGCAAGACAGAAGATTGAATGGAGAAATTCCATATATGAACAATGTTGTTGATATATCGAATTTTCATCAAATGTTAATATTTGTAGACCCTACACCATTTCAGATGGTAAAAGGGATTTTGATATATATATATATATATATATATATATATATATATATATATATATATATATATATATATATATATATATATATATATATATATATATATATATATATATATATATATATATATATATGGATGATTCACCAGTGGCGAGTTGCCGAGTAGCTCGTACACTCTTGAAGGTTTTAATTTTTGTTCGAACGGTATTGTATTTTAGAAAGTAAGAATCTACTTCAGCAATTTATTTTGCAGTAAATATGGTGTCCCAATTTTCTATAAAAAATCTTGGGTGGTTTTTTCAGATTGGAATACCACTTTTTTCTTCAAGATTCAGCAGCGGCCTAAACTCTGCTATAATGCCTTTAAGTCATAAGTTTTTTTGGTGAATAGCTTCGTCACAATATTTTTTTTTCCGTAAAAATTCATGAAAACAGGCTCTCGACATCATCGCATGCTCCTACGGCCAGAGAGGATGTATATTTTCCCTTTCATTTTCTTATTGCCCTAGGATTGCTTTATTGACGAATTGAAATAGATTATCCTCATTTTATACAGGAGTGACTCAAAAAAATTATTGAATATTGTAATTTTAAAAATATCATATCTTGATTTTTTCGAATGAAACGCCCAGTATTTTATTATTCATGTCAACGCATAAAATATTCTGCTATATTTTTGCAGAAGTAACCTTATCTTTATTTTCAAAATATTCGATTATTTGTAAAAATATTGATGAAAATTCTACAAACCGTATCAAATTTAGCAACATGCATCGTTATTCGCACAGATTTTTTTCGTAATAATTCAAGTAGTAAAAAATGAAACCTAAACAAGATAATACTTTCAATGAATGATAAAATCAAGATGATTAAAACGTGAGCCGAGGTATGTGTTGACATTAATTGTTATTTGTGCCTTCTGTCAAGTGTCCGGACATATCATATTCTGCATTTTATATGGTGAACTTATCAGTGTTTCATTATTAAACATTGACAAAGTGAGGTTCGAACACAATATTCTCAATTGACTGCCATGAAGTTCTCCAAAGAAGAAATGTTTGATATGATTTTTATTCTGAGTGAGTGTGATAGAAATTCTTAGTTGGAAAGTAGAGTTTATGCACAAAGGTTTCCTGATAAGAGGCATCCTGATGCAAGATGCTTTGAAAAACTTCTAATTAGATTTATCGAAACGGATAATATCGCTTACATAAAACATGAAAAACCAAAAACTGCTACAGCTGAAGACAACCAGTTATCAGTTTTGTTGACAGTGACAGAGGACCCATATAAAAGCCAAAGAGAGATTTCTCAGTAAACAGATATAAGTCAAACTTCCGTCCAGAGAATCTTGAAAGTGAATAAATGTCATGCATATCATGTACAGTTGCACCAGGAACTGAACAATCAAGACTATGAAAATCGAAACAATTTTTGCAATTGGGCAAGTGACAAAGTAGCGGAAAATCTAAAAATGTTTAGCAGAGTTCTTTTCTCGCACGAGGCAACTTTCCACAAGAATGGGCTTGTAACAGGCACAACTTTCATTATTACGCCACGGAAAATCCACACCTCATGTATAAATAAATAAAAAATAATTATTTTTGGTGAACGTAACTCTCTAGATTCACATTAAGTTATTAACGTTTTTAAATACATTAGTTTTCAATTGATTCAACTTTATTCACAAAGAGAACCCTAAAATACATATTCGTTTACGATACTGATTACACATCTTACACGTCTAAAATTTTATTTGGACAGCAATATTCCCAAGGAACAAAAAAGACAGGGAAGATCGTAGGCAGGTAGTTGGGTTGTTCCTGGAGATTTATACGAGGATTTCTATCAAGATCCGGCAATAAATTGATGCCTGCTCCAAGAAAAAATCATAGAAACCATATTTATTTCTGAATTTGCCCACGTACCACACTTATAAGGGATTTGCATACTTATTACTCTACGACTTTACCAAATGAACTATAAATGACAGATCACATTGTAGCGTGCTTAGTGGCCGCTAATACTTTGACTGAATAACATTTGGATTACCACGGTGTAAGTTTAACACAGTGCAAGTCACTTTGATTCTATGACCATTCATTCCGTGAAGAATCCCTTCTACCACCGGCGACTATCGAAGAATGACAACTGACAGACACCAGGGTTCATTCATTTCCTTTGAAGACTTCGTTGAAGCCACTCGAAATTAATTAATCATAATAACTTGTGAATTGTTCAATAACCCTTTAAAATGAAAGGGTTTTCTGGAGAGGACAAAATATTCCTATTTTTTTTGAAGAGGACAAATTCAACATCTCTATTTTTGCTGAGGACAAAAACGACTTCTTTATTTTATTTTTGAAGAGAACAATGACATTTGGTCCCACAGATTTATTTTTGGAGGAGTTCATTTCCTTGGATAACCATCAACCTGCTGAGCTACAGTCCATTTTATGTGCTAGCACATCACCATAAAGATAAACACGTCCATTTCTTAAATTTTGTGAAGCCTAGATATTTATTAAATAGATACTTTTAAATGAATTGTGTTCATTTTATGCTTGAAGGGAACTAAAATCCACGACCCATCTGAAACGACTGAGCAGGGTAAACCACAAAGTGTGAACCTTTTCTGATTGAAGTCATTATTATTAGTTAACATCCTATTAGTAATTGGGTAGGTTAAATAATTGGCGCCCAACGTAGGGCCTGACAAAGTGTGATTGCGTAGCGTGCTTAGTGGCCGCTACTACTTTAACTGAATAACCTTTGGTGCAAGTTTAACACAGTGCAAGTCACTTTGATTCTATGACCATTAATTCCGTGAAGAATCCCCTCTACCATCGGCGACTATCAAAGATTGACAACTGAGAGAACACAGGATTTCATTCATTTCCTTCGAAGACTTCGTTGAAGCCACTCGAAATTAATTAATCATAATAATTTGTGAATTGTTCGGAGAGGACAAAACATTCCTATTTCTTTTTGGAGAGGACAAAATAAGAGCCATATTTTTTTGGAGAGGACAAAATACGAGCCATATATTATCGGAGAGGACTAAACATCAGCCTCATTTTTTCTGAAGTGGACAAATTCAACATCTCTATTTTTGCTGAGGACAAAAATGACTTCTTTATTTTATTTTTGAGGAGAACAATGGCATTCGGTCCCACAGATTTAGTTTTGGAGGAGTTCATTTCCTTGGATAACCATCAACCTGCTTAGCAACGGTCCATTTTATCTGCTAGCACATCACCATAAAGATAAGTCAATTTCTTAAATTTTGTGAAGCTTAGATATTTATTAAATAGATAATTATTATTAGTTCACATTCTATTAGTAATTGGGTAGGTTCCAACCTTCAAACAGTATAGAAAACAGGTGTGCCAACTTAGCAATAACAAAAATTTTGACAATCGTTTTAAGCAGATTTTTTAAATAATCGATTCTCGGTACTTTTTCGACATAATGTTTAGTGTAGCTCAAAGAAAAAAACTTAATGGAATCAAAATTATACTGCAAAGTTAATATCAATTTATACAGAATTCAAAGAAAACTAAACAGAGGCTATATCTACCAAGATATTCATTTCTGGTCAAACCGCAAAAACAGGTCAATTTTTGTTTCAAGGGGGACATCTCTTGGGGTACAATACTTGCCTGAAGTATCAACCCCCTAAGCGGGGAATGCAATCCTTGAACATTTTGAATAGGGAAGATGGGTCGAATGATGACTTAAAAGAAAGGTGATATCCTTGTCTACATTGCCTTGAACGAATTTGCATTTTTAATTGAAAACTGTAAAATATACAGGGTGAGCAACTGAAATATAGAGAAGACGGGGATGCACACAAAGATAATACCTTTCTTTCGAGGTATTACTCGACCCATCTACCCTCTTCCAAATTTTCAAGGGGGTCACCCCTGCTCTAGGGGTTGAAATTCGAGATGAGTATGGTACTTGGTGTTGACTGATTGATCAGCATGGATCTGTTCCATTTTACTTCACTGAAACTTGAATAGTCTCAGGGAAATAGTCTTCCCTATCTTTCAGTTGCTCACCCTGTATCTTTTACAGCTTTCAATTAAAAATGGAAATTCGTTCAAGGCGATGTAGAAAAAGATATCACCTTTCTTTTAAGTCATCACTCGACCCATCTTCCCTATTCAAAATGTTCAAGGATTGCAACCCCCGCTTAGGGGGTTGATATTTCAGGCAAGTTTTGTACCCCAAAAGATGTCCCCCTTGAAACAAAAATTGGTCTGTTTTTGCGTTTTGATCAGAAATGAATATCTTGGTAGATATAGCCCCGTTTAGTTTTCGTTGAAGCACCCTGTATGTTCTTCGAAGGTAGAAGCTTCATAGTGGCAATCAAAATTGGTTTGTTTATAACGCCCATTAGACAGCACAATAGTTCAAAATATATACATTTTATCGAACAACAAATTCTACTGAAAGAGCTATCGAAAGAATGAAGCGTGACTACATCCAAAATAAAAATGAACGTGCATACCTGTTGAACTGCGAAGATTTTATGTAAGTAGGCATTATTATGTTTGACTGAGGTCTTGCTGTGTAAGGAATGAGAGAAGCCTTTTTTTTATTAGCCTCAATGCGAGCATGCAGCGCCATATATTTCGTGTAAAACCTAAACATACAAGCAAGTGTCAAATTGTTAAACACATCGCCACTCCGAGTTCATACCACTTTAGAAGATGGCCAAATGGAGAACAATATTAGGATTAAACACGAAACTGAGCGTATTCGTTAAAGTTCAAGCAAAATTATCATGCCCTGAAAAAACTGTACGTTACTAAATAGAGGAACATCAGAACTACACTACCAAAATTCTAAAGTAGTACAAACGTTAGTTGTGAAATTAAATTATGAAAAGCGTCAACCCTTTGCAAAATGAATGTTATTATATCTGCGAAAATTATTGAAATGCAATTTTGAAACAGAGGATATAAGCAACATATATTGAGAATGTGAAGAAGAGAGTGTGTAACAATTAATGCATTTGAATAATATTGAACAGAATATTCCATTGTGTTGTAGGTATTAGTTCACTATATAGGAAATCGATTCATGTGTTCCTTCTTCAATATGTCAATAAACTTTGAAGAATCAAGTGGATACTTCACGGACTTAAAAATAGTTTGAATTATCTATATCACACTATCGGTTATACTTATGGATTCTGATTCTAAGTAGGAGGTAAAATAGGTGGTTAGAGAGCATATCCGAAGTAAGGTTCCTAGTTTTTCAAACTTCTCTTTACTGGAATTGATTGCCCAACTGAAGTTCATTTATTGTCAATCATTTACAAAACACTGTGCGTGCGCTTTCATACGAGACGTGGTAGGCAGGCTTCAATTCTGTTACTAGTCTTCAATCCATTTCTGGCTAGTCCATCCTCTTCATTACCTGCATTATTCGAGCCACTTGGGACTTACACACTTTTGTCCCAAACTGAGGTATTTGAAGGAGTGTGGATTGAGTGGTAGCCTAGTTACTTTGACCCAGTGGTCTATTGTGGCACTTGGACTGCATTCAGGAGATCCATTCTTCTCAAAAAGACTAGTAGTTTAACGAGAAGAGAGAAGTTTAACCTTCTTCAGTTCTAGTTTCTGAAATACAAGTTCCTCAAGCCTAATCTTCTGATGTGTTCTATTAATTAATCCTCCTTTTCGCATACTCTGCGTTAGGGGATTTCTATTGAACCCAACTTATTTAGGTGACTTCTAAGGCGACAGTGGCTCGTTAATATGGCAGTTGAAACTCTTAGGATTAACTTTGAGAGTTTGTGCCAAGACTTTGCTTTAGCAGCAGAAGGTTCACTAATGTCAAACCAAGAGTGTCTGAGTCTTGTGATGCTCAAGCAGTGCTCTTGTATTTTCCTATCTAACCACCAGTTATTCTTCATCCTTACGGTTTCCACGGGAATATAAAGCTCGAACTCGTGCCCAGTGAATCCCAAGACAGCACTTTGGCTGACCAGTAAGTCCACCTTCTCATTGATCTCTATGCCTTAGTGCTCCGGAGCCTACATCAGGCGAAGCCTGTTGCCCTTTTCCAATCTGACAAGGATTGAACGATATTTCTTCACCATAAACGATGTGCGGTTGTCGAATGCCAATGCCTACAGCGCAGCTTGGCTATCCGTAATGATTTTCATTGACCATAGTGTCAATCCAACAGTCGCAAGCCTGCAAAGACAGATGGACTGATGTGTGGAACAACAAAGAACCTCGAGTAGACAGTCCTTGGCGCTGGCCGATTCCTGTCGCGTTAGGAATTGCCAATCCTTGTAGAGTGTGTCAGGCACCAAGATGATCATATCTTGCCTATCATCATATCTATATGTAGCAATTCTTGTCGCTCTTCTAATCTCAGGTAAAGAATAGCACAGCAGTATCGGTGCCATGGCTGCAGTAGGTTTAGAGCGAAACGCTTCAGTTACCATCAGGCCTTCTCTGTAATTTATAGAGCTACAGTTGACATCGCTTTTTGAGGCCACACTCCCACCAAGCAATGTAGTTATAAGTGAAAGGTGGTCTCACCACCATCACATATAACCAGCGAAGTTCTTTTGTTACAAGTCCCATTTCTTTCCACAGGGCATTTGTGCATGAGTGTTTTGTGGGGGTTGACACTTAGTTTTCCACCTTTAACCACCCTTGGATAGCTGATATAGCCTTCTGCGAAGACGTCATCATCTCCATCGGCTATGACGACTATGTCGTCAGCGTAAGTTTTGACGTATACGTCCAGTTTGTTCATTATTGCCAGAAGACCATTAACCAACAAGGACCACAGCAAAAGGATGAGAACTCCTAAGAGCAACGCCTACAGGGCACACAGCTGACTACTTCCTCTTTCAGAGGATTGTTGATAACTTTGGCATTTAGCATATGGGTAATTTACTGCCCCAAGCTAAAATAAGGTATTGCAGGCTGTGCTGCATCAGCAATAATCCGGTTCGACCGAATCATACATTGACCTATATTATGGCCTCCTTGTAATATGACTCGTTCTACCTTTTCTACAAATTGGAAATCTATTTGAGGTTAAAAAGAATACTTCCTATTCATAATACATTCAAGACTTTCAACTTTGGACGTTGCTGAGCTATACTTGATTCCAGGTCGAAGCTCATGCATCTAAAATACCTCAATGAGTCACTAATTCTCTATTGTCCAAAACAAAAATTAAAGGAATGATTTTTTGCTCGAAGAGAAGGATACTCTGTTTGCACAAATGGATTACTGATGGGACACTTTTCAATCATGATGACGACATCCTAATGAATTTGTATTAGAGGAATTTTAATAGATAAAACTGGCACTTTTATAGAATCAGATTTCATGGTCCGAATCATGCATATATCTATCACTGACGATCCTTTAATATGAACTAACAAACTCAACTAAAGAAACTAACATTTTCAGCTATCAAAGGACTATTACATGTACTTCTACTCTGAGCAGTTATGTTCTTCGAAAGAAATTTTGATGAAATTAGAGATCAATTGATATGGTTATTACAACCCAGTGAAGCATTGATATTGCTATGCAAAAAACAGAGTTTGCTCATGAAAATAAAAACAGCAAAGTTATATCGACAAATACATTTTGATATTATTTGTTTCTTTATAGATTGATTGTGATGATCTCAAAAATTTAATACAGAAGAGCGTTTCGGGTTAAGAGACCAATACATTAAGTTCATTTTGCCAAGGGTTAGAACAAATATAAAACGCGGGAATGTGATAATACTTACTCTTTGTCAGTTTGGAAACTATGGGCCCTTCGCAAAGTAACTTCATTTTCATTACCCAGGTCTGATAAAGTTTTACCCACTGAAAAAAGAATAGTAAAATAAGTACATATTTACAAATATAATTATCGGAAAATGCTTAAGTTAATGTAGATAGATTCTATGCCATTCATAGAAAACATCATGTTCTTATTTCTCATCACAAGATACACAAATTAGATGAAGAATAGGTAATTTGATTGAGGAGGTCTGATGAAAATCTATATACATATTTTCGATGAAATAAAACTATGTTATTTAGATTTTCACTATATTAACAAAACTATGACCGGTTACACCACACTGTGGCTTCATCAGGACACAAACTAATGAACAGAGTTATTCCTTATACAGGGTGTTACATAATAGTATGTCAACTTGAGGGGGTAAGTGTACGTGCAATTTTAAGAAAAAAAGTTCATATAAACATAGGTCCGCAAATTTTTTTTTTATTTCGCCATCAAAAGCAAAGAATATATCACAATAACACAATAAACAAATTACAACATTGAAATAAATTATTGGTCATTTATTCAAAAATTCTTCTACCATGTATATGGTGTCCTTAGCAGAATCCTCTTTACAAACGCCACAAACCTTGTCCTCTTTTTGATCATCTCTATATCCTGGGGTAGTTTGTTATAAAGTTTAATGCATAGATTATAAACTCCCATTTTGGTTCTGTTGATTCTATGGTAAGTGATGTTCAAATAATCCCTCCCCTAGTTCTATACTGATGAAATGCCCCATTTGCTGTAAATTTTTCTTTGTTGTCGAAAACATACTTCAGGCAGGTGATAATAAAACAGACGTCAGAGTTAGCACTCCCTGGGATTTGAATAGGGGCCGACAGCTTGTGGTATATGAAACGCCACACATTGCTCTTATAGCTTCCTTCTGCTTTAGTAACACCCTTTTCAGTCCTGAGCTGTGACCCTACAGCAGTATGCCGTAGGTTGCTCAGAGTGGAAGTTGGAAAAATACGTTAGTCTACATACATCATGTGTTGATATTTGTTTCATTCTTCTAACAGTGTACACGGCAGTGGATAATCTTTTGGTTCGTGCCGTGATGTGTTCGATCCAATTGAGGTCGCTATCGAAAGTTATTCCAAGGAGTTTGATGGTGTTAGAAGGTGGACCTCTTGTACCAAAGCAGATTCGCTGGGTTGTGTCGTTATTTAGTTTCAACCCATTAACATTAAACCATTCACTAGCTTGTGCAAGCGTACACATGGTTTGATTGGACAGATCTGCTCCTGAAGTTGCTACATTCAAAAAGTTAGTGTCATCGGCATACAAACAGGCTCTGGCACAGGAAACATATTCGGGCAAGTCATTTATGAGAGAATGAATAGAAGTGGCCCCAAAATTGAACCTTGCGGCACGCCAACTTAGATCGCCTTTTCCTTTGACCAACTGTTCTTCCACTCCACCAGCTGCACTCTATCAGACAGGTAGGAGCTACAGGGTGTTGGAATTTCCAGAAAAAAAAGGGGTTTCTTCAAAACTCCTGCAGTGTTCGAGATATTCAGCCCAAATTTGGAATGCAAGATATTTATTTATTCATGTGAGCTCGAAGATCGACTCACATTCATTCATTCTTGGTATTGATATTATAGAGCCAGATAATGGCAAGGATGGTTTGTCATCCAGAACCTCTCAAAAAAAGAACACTGATCTGTCGGGGGAATTCACATTATCTCAAGTATCTGCAGGAATGAACCGGGCTATGAAGAAAAATTTTGGCACTGAACAATCCATAGTTGGTAATTCAAAAATTCATAAAGAATCGCTCCAAACCAATAACAACAATGATTCTAAACATCGCAAAGTTCGGCCCTATTTTTAATCTATACTGGGTAAATCTAAATCAGTTTCACTCAAAAGCATTTATAGGACGTCCAACATTCATATAGCTCGCTTGGACCCTGAGACAAAGTGGAAGACTTGAATCTTTTTCTTAAAGATGATGATGAGCTAAAAATTGCTAGAATAACTCCAGTGCACAAAAAGGGAAATGAAAAATGTCCGAATAACTATAGACCAATCGCGAACCTGACAGTTTTCAGCAAGATTTTTGAGACAATCCTGCATGACAGATTATCAGCACACATACTAAATATGAATACACTCAGCAAGTCTCAGCATGGGTTTCAAAGGCACAGAAGTACAAAACTGCGATGACACATATACTCAATTTTATACAAACAAAAATGGACCAGGAAAATGTGTTACTGCTTTAATTTTGGACTTTCAAAAGCTTTTGACACGGTTGATCCGAGTGTTTTGTTGCGTAAGTTGGAACAAATGGGTTTGGCAGGAAGTTCACTTGATATTTTTGCTTCTTACTTGAAGAATAGAAAGCAATTCACCAAGGTTGGGGATGAAGTGAGTGAATGTAAAACATATATTACGGAGTGCCGCAGGGATCAATTTTGGGCCCTTATCTATATTTACTATACATAAATGATCTTGAGAGGCAACAACTATGTGGGACGGTTATGATATATGCTGATGACACAGCTCTTTTCTATGTGAATGAAGATGATAAGGTGACTCAAAAACAGATGCAAAGAGATCTTGACAGGTTGATGGAATGGACGAAGATAAACAAGCTAACCCTGAATAGTGAAAAGTGCCATATTATAAACTTCGAGAATAAATCGAAAAAACATAATATAAACATATATCTAAATAACAACAAAATTCTTGAACAATACACTATTAAATATCTCGGCCTCACGTTAGACAAGAATATGAAATGGACTCCTCACATGAGGCAGCTTGTCAAGAATCTTTCCTATTACAGGGGATTAGCTCACAAAATTTTGGACGTCCTACCTATGAAAGAGAAGAAAATGGTGTATGAAGCTTACATTGAAAGTAAGTTAACTTATTTGATATCTTTTGGGCAACAGGAAACGTAATAGAAATGAAGAAACTGCAACGAAGCCAAAATAAAATTATTAAGGTCCTGTATAAAATTCCTCAATGACACCTCTGAAGGAAGTATATAAACGAACAAACATTTTGACCATAGAAGAACTGAGGCAGCTTGAAACTATGAAATTGGTGAGAAAATTTTTCGACAATGAAATACAAGATGATGATTTTATTTTAACAACTAGATCTGAAGTACATGACCACGCAACCAGAAGAAATGAAGAAACTAAATTATTTAGCTCACAGAACCAAGGTGGGGGAAAGACGCATACTATCTGAGGGTGTCAGACTCTATAACAAGCTTTCCCGTGAAGTGAAGGACAACCAGAGTTGTATTCATCCTTCAAAATCAGTATACCTGCACAAAGCGTGAAAGATATCCTTGATGCAGATATTCGGCCTGAGGGCATACTAGTGAAGAGGTTTTTTTGTCAGAGGGGAAAGGCAGACCCAGATCTGAAAAAGTGATCAAGTCTCGAGAATCATTGTCAGTTTACTATGAAAGCGTTCGCGGTCTCAATACTAAACTAGCTGAACTTTATAAATCGATGATGAGTGCAGATTATGAGATTGTTATTTTGACTGAAACTTGGTTGACTGAAAATGTGAAGACAAGGGAACTTGATTTGCTTGATTACTTTATATACAGAGAGATTGATCACAAGTAACGAGTGAAAAGAAACGTGGTGGAGGCGTCCTCATAGTACTAACCCCCAAGTTGGAATCTAGTGAAATAGAGATAGTTGAAGTTGGTGAAAATGTTGAACAGATCTTTGTCGTTGTAACGTTAAACGATTCTAAGCACCTCATTTGCGTAAGAATTTCCCGTGAGGTTGTTCTGTATGAAAACGAGGTCAGTTCTTCCACCAAAGCGTATACCTCCCCA
Source organism: Cryptolaemus montrouzieri (assembly GCA_013387265.2). Lineage (NCBI taxonomy): Eukaryota > Metazoa > Arthropoda > Insecta > Coleoptera > Coccinellidae > Cryptolaemus > Cryptolaemus montrouzieri. The sequence continues at coordinate 6,122,422 of JABFTP020000165.1, forward strand.
AAACATCACTGGTCCGCCTCCTGTCTAACAACTTCCAAGAATTCGTGGTTCGGAGCATGATTGATTTTATAGTAGATAAGTTCTGGAGACGGTTTTGCTTTCCAGGTTCCATAAAAATACAAATCATCAAATAATGATGCTGATTTCCATGCCTTTAGCCTTCTGAGATCCATATTCGAATTCTTCCCGAATCGGATACATTGGCAGCTCCTTTGTGCTTATTGTTTAATATGTACATTCAATGTGGATCTTTTCTTAAAAATGGAAGTCTAGTTTCATTACACCCATATTCAAATCTGGAAATAAGAGAAATATAAAGAATTACCGTCCGATTAGTATTTTGAGTGTTATCCCAAAAATTTTTGAAAGCATTATGCTTGAAAAGTTCTCATTCTCGGTCAACAATATAATTGCGACCGAACAGCATGGCTTCATTAGGGGAAGATCGACAATGACTAATCTAGTTCCATATTGTCAGTATATTTATGACGTGATGCATGATGGCTGCCAAGTTGATAGCTGCTATACAGACATCGTTAAAGCTTTCGACCAGGTCAATCATGACATATTGGATTCGGTGGTTCAATCCGCAGGTTTTTTCGGTAATCTTCTCGAGTGGCTACGGAGTTACTACAGGGGTAGGACTCAAATTGTGAAATTAAAAACTTCAAAACGTATGTCATTGATGTAACTGCTGGAATCCCACATGGTAGCCATTAGGGTCCCTTATTATTTTCTCTATGCATAAACGATGTGTGTTTGACAGTTAAATACTCGAGAGTATTGTTATTTACCGATGATTTGAAGATTTGGTAACCCTTCTTTATTCATTTCCCTGTAGATCTAGTTCCTTACAAAATTAAGAATCTCCTGGGAGCTTTTGCTTTTACTTCGTGCGGCTCTAGCTTGTCGCTACCGAAGTGTATGTCTTGATAATAACTAAATCTAGATTCATCACTGAAGAGAACTGTGGCCCACCTCTCTTGATCCCAGTTTACGTGTTCTTGGCACCAAGCTAAACGAGCAGCGCGATTTCCATGGGTCAGTTGTGGAACTCTTAAAGGACGTCTGGAGTAAACGAGCAGCGCGATTTCTATGGGTCAGTTGTGGAACTCTTAAAGGACGTCTGGAGTTGACCTCCGTGCAGTCGATTTCTCACAGTTTAGTCGGAAATTTGTACATTATGAACTCGTGATAGCTCTTGAGCTAATTGACATGCTGTGGTAGTACGATCTCTTCTGACTTGTAAAACAAAAAATCGGTCTTAGGCGACTGTAGTAATCCTGTAACGACCTGTATGGCGTTCTTCTACGCTACCTGTTTCATTGAAACGCGACCATAAACGGTTTATGACACTTGGGCTACTTCCCAGAACCCTGGATACTTCCTGTTGTGAGCTCCCAGCTTGGAGCATGCCAACGGCTCGTAAAATCTCTTCTCTAGTCAAATGTCGTCTTTCCATGGTCGAATCACAAAACTTGTATCTTTTATTTGTGCTTACAACAGAAACAAAGTGCCAACCAACTGATTTCAAACACTGAATACTTGAAATGATTATAAAGCAGCGTCGCATCTGCTGCATTTTTAGTTTTTTATAAAAAAAAACTGAAATCTGTTGCGGCACTCAACATAATTTGGTGAGAAATTGATGCAGGTGTTCATTTCTTAAAAAAAATCATCCATATTGATCGTTCTGGATACGATATGTCGATATTCAGAAGTGTTCCCTAGACTTTTTTGAGGTGTTTATGAATATCGATCTTTTTTTAGTGCGTTTTTTAAACAATTTTGTTCTCGAGTCCAATGTATCTAGTTAAGATTTATTTATGTTACCAGTCAATTATTTTTATGTTAATGGGAATCTCCCGTATATTTTATAGATGAATAAATAAATGAACTTTGCGAACTTTAAAAAATTTGATTTTCCTGGCGCAGAGTCCGAATAATGTTTATCAAGCCATGCTTTGGCTTCAACTGTGTTTTTTTCATCAAAAAGCAATGCTTAATCAACACAGGGAGTTCTCTTTTATCCATTTTTCCAACAATAACAAAAGTTGATTCACTATCAATGTTATATCTCACGAACCAACGGTAGGATAGCAGAAAACTCTTTACTCGTGTCTAGTTTAGAGGAGTTCCCGGAGAAAATAAGAACTAATGCTTTTTTACTACTGAAATTTGATTTGAACTGACACGGCAACTTCTACTGCATGTTGCATGTTATGAAACGATTTTTTGAAATCAAGAGATATCAATAAGTTTTTGAAATATAGCAATTTAGCTGAAATATAATGCACTCATGGTTATAAAAAAACAATCTTTTAAATATTCAATAAATAGGATTCAACAATTGTTTCTATGTGTTTTCATTTTCTTTTCATTTGCGAAAACCCGCCTTTTTCAATTTTTCGAATTTTTTAGGTTATGAAGTTCAGCTGGGAAAACGCTGTTTCTTAGATTTCTTTCTATGCGACCATATCCTTCATATCTGTTAGGATTTCTGGGATTTCACGGACTTACCTGGGCTTTTCACCGGACTAGGCGTTTCCGTTTTAGATTCTCTCCTAGACGACGAATGATCCACATTGAGATCCAGAGTTTTAGGTGGAATGGGAGGTGGGATCTTCTCTTGTTCTTTAGTGGTGGTCGAAGAGTTCCTCTCAGCCTTGATCAGCAACGAATTGACTCTGTTCTTTTTCTCTGAAAGAGATTATACACATCAGCACACTTAAAAACGTGAAATCTTCAGATGATGAAAAGATGAAATGATTATTAACGTGCTACCATTAAAAAAGAAAGATTTAAAAAACTTTTTGTTGAGTTTCTCAAACAAGGAAGTACAGTGCTTTCTGATTCAGGTCTTTTGTCAGAGCATGGCATTAACATGCATGAATGTGCAGACAATTTTCTTTTTCAATACATACACAATTAAAGCCATCCTAGGTCATGCAGAAATGAGTTTCTAGATTTATAGTTAAATTAGATTCTTTGTTATATTTTGAAGGTGATGATTATAGAATGCCGTTTTTACAACTTCACAGGGTCCCAAGTCCTGAAGTCATCCAGTGGAAATGACCAATCTGGATGTACCTACCAAATCTGGCAATTCTTCTGATAGCGTCTATGGAATTTACTCTGATATTTTCTTTCTGTCTAGTAGACGAGCATAAAGCCTGAAATCTTTTCAATGTCGTGGTTTGACAATCGAATGACATGTTCTAGTGTTACATCCTGTTAAGCACGTGATAAAACAGGTGGAAGTGCCTTGTAAGACCAACATTTCTTTGACTTTTCACTCAATGAGAGCAAATACCAAACAAACTTCTTAGAACACCTTATTCCTCGATTTTCCAAGTTATTTTTTTTTCTGGCATTCAATAAAAATGTTGAAGATCATTTTTTGTTAACCACTTACTCTCCGTGAGTTCATGTCCATAAGAAATGCCTTAGGCAAATTCAGTCCTACTAATAAATAATATTTTAAATAGAAAACAAAGTAGAATCGCATTGAATGGTGCTTCCGATTCAGTTCCAAACCAATTCATCTGCTCTTTCATTACTTGCATGGTTCGAGTTACCCATGGTACAAGCCATTACAGGCTATTATGCAAGTCTATAACTGCATCAAGTATTTTCCTGAATACATTGTGCAAATGCATAAACTCAGTCTAGTAGATAGCATAATGTCTACCTAGACTTTTCTAATTGACACCTCAGGAGTTACCTTATACAGCACATCACCTTTGATTTGTTTTGGAGCCATCTGTGTACTACACTATGTCTTCAGATTGAATTAGGAAGGTTTCCTCAACCAATCCTACTCTGGAAGGTATGATTGCCAGGAAATGTCGCTTGAATTCGTTCGAAGTGGTATAATTTTGGACAAAACAATCTGCGTAAAGTGATGTATGACCTCGAATCATATCTATTCTTTCTTTATAATTACTAATTCCATTTTAATGTCTTATAAGGTATTCACAAGCATTCCAACTTCATTTTCCAGAAAAAAAGGCTACGAAATAACTTTATTTCCAGACTATGTCAGCATTATTGAAAAACTTTCTTATAGGTCATTCAAACTATTTCCAGATTGATAGAGAGCTCTTCAGGTTGAAGAGCTGGGCTTAGAATTCTGAACCATATTACATTATATTTCTTTCAAAAGCGTACAGTGTGTGAATATTTTTTGTTTGATAGTTTGGAAGCATCCACTGCTACGGTTATTAGCTCCCGTTATATTTTTTCAATATTATCTCCTATCTTCAATAGTTTATCTTCTTATAAAGAACGATGCATTTGAGAAATTTAAGGGTGTTTTTACCTTAATAAAATCTCGTTGATTCTCTTTCAGAGAATCGCTTACTCCAAATTGTCTACGAGCTTTATTACAGATAATGTGCTTTATCGATATTTGTTCATTGCGATTAGGACAAATTGGTAATTCTCGGTTTAAAAGATATTCATGCGTGTATGAGGTATGTCCAATGCGAAGGCGGTGTGTTTTAATTACGTCCTCTCTAGGCAATTCAAAGACTAAGTATGAGGGTCTTGTGCATGTTTTAATGTCCTTCAATTGTGCTTAATAATAATAATAATATCATTTATTTGCTTTTATAAACTCATAATATGGCGTACAGCGTGTCAAGATTTAAATTAATAATAAATGAAACATCAATTGAAATACAAAACATAAAATATAAACACAATGAAGAACAATATGTCAACATTACACGTAGATAATGCACAACTCACAAAATTCAAAACAAAAAACTCATCAGAAACCACTTAGGTCGTCTGCAAAATATTCATCAAGAGCTTAATATGGATTTTCCAACAAATAGTGACGCATCCTAGTTATCAGTCTTCTCTGAGGTCATTTCCTCGCTTCCCTGGGAATGTGGTTATAGATTCGTATAATCATATACGGTGCACTTTTTTGAATATAAGACAACTCGGTATGCAGTGGCCTTATATCACCTCTCCCTCGCATTTTATATTCATGGGAACCCTCCTTGAACAGATCCCTGTTACGTACAACAAACATTACTGACTCATAAACATATAGACCTATTACTGTTGGAATCCGCCTCCCCTCAAAATGCTGTCTACAGCTTTCCAAGTAGTTGAGGTTCAAAATCGATCTCAAGCATCTTTTCTGCAGAATCAGGAGTCTAGTGACATTAGGCGAGTTTCCCTATATAACAATGCCATATCTCAATAGGTCTCAACATATGCCTTATATGCTAGGATGGCGGTTTTTTCATTCATATGAGCTGACAGAAAATGCAAGGCAAAAATGTACCTAGACAAATTTTTCGCTGTTGTCAATATGACAACTCCAAGTGAGTCTGTGATCCAAGAAACCGAAAATTTTCTGAGGTGACAGTTACGCCTTTCTGTATATGTTAATTTTTCAACCTCTTTGGCATAATTTGTATTACTTTCGTTTTCTCTGTGTTAACCTCAAGGCTATTGTTAGAGAACCGTCCATGAAGCTCAGGCATTGCGTTTGTTACTTGCTGGGCTATAGACGAAGGATCCCAAAGCATCACTGACGTGTCATCAGCATACTGCACTACTGCCTCTGAGACTGCTTCAGGTAACCACAATCATTTACGTAAACAATATATAGCAGAGGTCCCAAAATAGACCCCTGAGGCACACCTTTATTAGTAGATATAGTTCTCTCGCTTCAATCTGCATCCATCTTAACTACTATTCCTCATAGATCTTGTTCGCGATGTTGCCATGAAAGTCCCGTGTTTTTATAAGAACAAAAGTCACATCCGGTGTTTCTGCATGTCTTACAACCAGTCTTATGGCCTTATCAGCTTTTCTATTACCAGGTATGCCAACATGGTTAGGTACCCATAAAAATGTCAGGCAGAATGAGTTTTGCATTAGATGATTGCATAGAGACAGTAGGTTTTACGTTATAGAATCCGTGATGTGAATATCCACGAGGCTTTTCAGTACGCTCAATTAGTTAGATGCAATAACAAATTTTCTCTTTGTATTGAAGAAACAAAACAGTAGAGCTTGACATTCCGCATATTGCTCAGCAAAATAAACAGAGACCATTTTAGACATAGACCATTAGTATGTGTTGTTTTCTATACTGATTGCTCTCATGTGTTTTTGAGCCATCGGTATAAATGAACTGGCTGGTCGCGTATTCATTCTGAATTCGATGGTTCTTCAGATATATTTCAGGCGATGTAGCTTCCTTATTCATTCTACTCAGGTCCAGTCTAAAGTTTAAGTTCATCAAAGTCCACGGTGGAATTTCAATGAGGGCCTCATGGATAACATTTTGGGGTTCATATTCAATTTTTAAACTTCTCAACATCTCGTGGAATTTAATATTTGAAGGGCATTTTATGGTTTATTTTCGTATTCTTCGACACAGTGAGAAAGAGGCTTGAAATTCTGTCTTTCAGGATCTGCGGTGTATTTTGACATATAGGTTGCAGTAATTTTTTTCTCCTTATGTTTAAGCTTGACAAACCTGATTCGACGTAAAGACTCTCACTAGAACTAGTACACTACTACACATCCATAGTCAATTCGAGAAAGTAAAAGTTCCTGATGAATTTTTACGAGACATTTCGGCTCTGCACCCCACTTTGTATGCGGTAATACTTTTATTATATTCAACCCTTTTCCTATATGCGCTTTTTAGACGTAGAATATATTCTCTCCAAGTCAGTGGATGCATTTTGTTTTCTCCTCTGAGAATTGGAGACTAACCGAATCAGCGTTTTGAACTATAACTTCTATTGCGTTCTGTATTTTTCGAGTTGCAGCTTCAACGGTTTTAGCTAAGCAGAATATGGCTAAATTATCAACGTAGAGGCATTTCTGAATCGTAAGATGCGTATTATTTGCTATGTCGTTGATCGCAATGGCAAAGAAAGTACAGCCCAAGGTTGAGCCCTGAGGAATGCCATTCTCCAAATATTTCAATGAGGAATAGTCAGTTCCAACTCGCACTTTGAAGGTACGGTTTTCAAGAAAAGATTTCACAAATATTGGCAGTTTTCCTCTCAATCCACATTTCCACATCTCATCGAGTATACTGTAGCGCCACGACATATCGTACTCTCTCTTGATATCGAAAAATACAGCGACTAGATGTTCGCGTTTTCTAAAGGAATTTGTATTTCACTATCTAGAGATACCAAGTGATCAGTGGTCGATTTGCCTTTCCTTAAACCCGATTGATAGGGGGCAATAATCTTGTTGGTTTCAAGATGCCACTGTAGACGGTTATTGACCATTCGTTCTAATAATTTCCCCATACAGTTTGTCCGACTGATTGGCCGGTAGCTTGAAGCTTCTCGTGGATTTTTACCGTGTTTTAAGATGGACACTATATTGTTTTCTTCCCATTTGTCAGGGTAAGTACCCGAATCCCAAAGGTCATTATATGCTTTTAAAATAGATTCTTCTAGTGTAAGCGTTAGATTCTTCACATATTATTGGTATCAGAACCTGGAGATGATTTCTTCAGCTGAGTTATGGAGGCATTGAGCTCCTGAATTGTGAAAGACAAGTTATAATCCAGTAATTCATCAGTTGCGAAATTTATGTTTTGCTCTCTATCTCGTTTCGTTCACCGAAATGTCGCAGTATAGTTGGTTGAACTGCTGACACTTTGAAAGCGAGTGCCTTGGCTATGAATATAATTTTTTCAAAGCATGTTCGAAAATCGTAGGTACAGTGAGAGCTCTTGTTATTGTTGTGCTTAAAAACTCCTTCAAATGATATTTATACTTTACATATTTTCCAAAATTTTTTACATATTTTCGAAGATCATTAAATATATATGTACATATTTTCACATTTGGGCCTCACATATAATCCGCTCTTTAGTGATCAATCATATCTGAAGACCGACTTTGAAAAATGCGAACAAGAGTATTTCAAGATTTCATAAATAATAAAGACTGGTGCGAGATGTAGAGTATATTGATTTCCGATGATTTGTTTCTCGTGGTACTGCTGTTTATTAATTTTTTTTTCTGAATATTATAAGTGTGGAATATGAAGTTGGAATGGAATTCATCTAGTAATATTTCTATCTTGGATCGCAGTTTAGAATCAGAACGCTTATCTCTAAAATATTAGGTACTTAAACCTTAATTTCTGCATTAGTAACGTATTTTAATGAGTTTTATTAGGACCATTCACCGTTCATGATGTTGCTGTCATTTAATGTCGATGATACACTTTAGTACAGAAGAAACAAAATATCAACAGATAAAGAAAAGCCCTTGGCAACAGATCTCAAACTACAGTCTGTACATTTTGAATGGAATTCATCACCAACTACATTGCTACTAACATTTTTCGGCGATATTTTGTTTCTCCAAATTCAGTATTCTCAAGTCATCCATACATCTTTTTGTTAATATACAAGAGATGGGCATACTAAAAATTTGGTGGGCGGAATTTACCGTCATCAGAGTAGGAACTATTTGATTCCGTTGAGCTGCTTTCAGTTTCTGTCTCAGTGTCGCTATCGTCCGACACTTCCATTTCTTTGAGTTTGGAAGGAAAAAAAGATAAATGGTTAAAATTTCCAGCATGTGATAGAAACGAATATATATTTTGTAATCAACTTGTGAATGAAAACCCAATGTTAACAAATGCTATCAAGAACAGTATTCCGAAGACCTCTTACTAAGCTAACTAATATATAGGAAAAGCATTGAAAGTTGGGTCATGGAAATGCGCACGCATATTCATTTAGTAGAGCCAACGTCTGCTCTGCCAATAGATGTGTTTGGAAGAATGCCTGATGCACTAACAGCATATCTCAGTTTCGGCTCAATCCGAGTAAATATTCGGTCAAAATGTGGGCTTAGTAGGAGGTCCTTAGTACAGTGTCCTTGAACGCCATCATAAAAATAAAGACAATGCTTCTCCCAATCTTAGATGAACAAAATCTATTTCTTGGAAACTGGAAATTGAATAAAAGAAACGAATCTTATTCTGAAGACAAACACTGCATTTCTTAATCTTGGGAAGTGTCCGATTTATGGGTACGGTCGAACTGGGTTCATTCAAGTAGAATAACAAGGGTGGGTGGGAGTTTCTTTGCTTTGCTTATTGTTTATGACATGGGAGGGGAGAGGCGGGTTTGCCAGCATCATTCGTTTACTTTTTCTGAAGAATGTAGTAGATACGATTTGAACCCCTCACTTGCTAATGTCAAGGCAGAAGGAATGTTCGAGGAATTCAATTGATCAATACGTGACAACGGATGAAACATGAATACACCCTTCGATCTGATTCAGAGACAAAAATTCAAATAGTGGAAACACTCTTACACGTAAGATCATGGCTGAAAGTAGAACCAACAAGGTTAGGGTCATAATATTTTGAGATACAGAAGGAAGTTTACTGATCTATAAAAAGAAGCTACTATAACAGGCTCTTAATATGCGCAACCAATAACTTAATTGCGTAAAGTTATAAAAGAGACAACGAACGTTAAAGAAAGGTATGCAGTACAAAGCATCACACACAAGTCCTTGGTTGCAATAGCTGCTATTCGTCTGGCAGGATTCGACATTCTGGAACGGTCGTCATTCTTCAGTTTTAGACTAGAGGATGATCCAAAAACGCAAAGAAGTCCTCAGGAGAAAAGAAATTTCGACCAATGACGTAGTGATACGTGGTGTAACTAAGTAATTTGACTCCATCAGTGAAAACTTCTTCCACGAATCTATCGGAATGTAGAAACGTTGACAAGGAATTAGGTTGAAAAATATGTGTGAGCATACATACCAATATTTACGTAAACATACGAGGAAAGCAACAGATTTGCTTACTTTAGATTTCAAGGAGCCGAAGGAAGAAAAAATTTACTAACATTCTGCTAATGTTATTCTTGAATGTATATAAAGCCTTCAAGGTTTTATTGGGATCTTAAAAAATCTGAGAACAAATGTGATAAGACTTATAATCGTGAAGATAATGACATTTTACTGTTTGGCCTTGAAAATTCATCTCATCAATAATAAAACTAAATAGTTGATTTAAGGGTAGTACATAAAAGTGCACACAACCAAATTTATATGGAATCACCCGATATTTTGAATATTACCTCAGGGATTTTGAAAATTTCGAAGGGTTGTTAGAATTGATCCTTATTGAGATATTTCAATTTAAAAAAAGAAATAAATTAAGGTTTATTTTAAGAAAGAAACAAATGAAAGAAAATAAGAGACTTTCCGCATGTAGTAAAGAAATTAAAAATCGTTTTCTCGATCTCAGTAGCTTGTATTACCTCCTCTTGCCCTGATACAAGCCTAGGTATGCTTTTGATTAAGTTTTCGACCTCCTCTGGGGTGATATTCTGCCACTCTTCTGTGGCGGCTTGGATGAGCTGTTGTGGGGTTCTTGGATTATCCTGGCACGATCTAATTTTCCTTTTGAGATTATCCTGTAAATGTTCACTAGGATTTAAGTCTGGAGAGCAAGCTGGCTAGTCCAACATAGCGATTCCCTCTGTTTCAAGATAATGTCGCGCGAGGTTGCTGGTACGCGGAGAAGCATTATCTTGCATAAAAGTGAAATCCTCACTGTGGGCACAACGGCAGAATCTCACTATGGGCTCCACGTAATTTCTAGCCGTTACACTCGCAGGAAACGAAATCAAATCTGTTTTGCCTCCCAGCATAATGCCACCCCAAAACATCACACTGCCCCCTTGGTATTTCTGAATTTATCTTGCTGCTCTGAGTCTAGCTTGTCTTCTACGATCCCTTAAAACCCGTATCCAGCAGTCATCTGATCCTACACGAATTCTGGTCTCATCCGCTAAAAGAACATTTCGCCAATTCTCAATATTCCAATTTTGGTGCTCGATACACCAATTAAGTCTATTGATTTTTTGTTGTCTGATTAGCCTTGGAACTCTTAAGGGCCTTCTGTTGTATTAACCCCTTGAACAAAGTCTTTGACGTATCGTTACGACTGATACACTGATGCCTGTTGCTTCCAGAAATTGCCTTTGGAGTATGGGTTGCAACGCACTAGGGCCTCTTCTTGCAATTTGGCTCAAAAGCGGTCTTGTTCTTCAGAAGTGATCTTCCTACGACTTCTAGGCCTATTTTGCAGAGATTGGAGCTCCGCGTATCGGGAGAAGTTTTTTTAATCACCCCCTGTGATACCTCCATTGTGGCCGCTATATCCCTCTGTGTCACCCCTTCTTCAACGAGAGCAATTATTCGACCCCTCTCCACGTGCTAAAAGCACGTCACTACAATTTGAGTTAAAATACCTAATTCCAGTCAACCCTCTACATGTGTTAACAATCTGATGCGCATAATCGGCATATGATAAGTACATGTGCTACGAGCATTCTTAAGTTTAGGCGTTCCTTTCTTTGCAGAACTCCAAGCGAATTACTTGAACTTGAAAATCCTCCTAAATTGCAGTTAATTATATTGAAATTCATATCTTGTATCTCATATACTGTGTAGTGACCTATATCAAAATATAGGGTAAGTTGAAAGTTCATTTAGCAAAATGCCGCACTTAACCTTGAAAATCTAATTTATAATTTTTCCTTATAGTAGCTATTAAAATTCAAATTCTGTTCTACAGAATTTATCTTTTTCTCACGATGGATTTCATAATCGTATTCCTTTATTTCTACAATTTTTTTATAATGACCTTGATAGATTTCTCATTAATAAACTCGATCAAAATAAGTTTTCTGAGTAGAAACGACAAAAGTAACTCAAACTCCTATATTCAATCATTATTTCATTCATTTTCAAGTAATTTTCGTGAAATTATCATGTAAATCATGAAATTCCTTCAAATTTTCAAATTGGTTGCCAAACATCTATAATTTTTGGTAAATAGTTTTTATAGATGCTTCCTTGCTTTTTATGTAGCTTCTCTTTTTTGTTGTAAATAGTTTTTATGCTTCCTCGCTTTTTATACAACTTATCTTTTAATTCTATGACCTACCTGAAAAGCTAGCACGAGTTTACTTTTTCAGAATCTCTGTAACTTTTCCTATTAATTTTTGTCTTTAAATAATATTAGATCCCTATTATTTTGTTACTTTAAATTCCCTGGTGTAGCTGGCTGTTACGTTAGGTCATAGAATATCTTGGTGATACATGTCTAATTTGTGAAATTCAGTCCTAGGTGGAGACTTGTAGCTAGACATTCCTAGGAGCCCCAGATAGGAAGTCCTAGGTGAGGAGCCCTAAATAGAAATTCCTAGGTGAGGAGCCCTAGATAGGAAGTCCTAGGTGAGGAGCCCTAGACAGACATTCCTAGGTGAGGAGTCCTAGACTGAAATTCCTAGGTAGAGACTTGTACGTGGAGTTCAACAGCTGAAAAAGAGTTTTTTCCCAAAGGCAGCAGTAAGACCAAGAACCACCAAGATAAGTCTTATTTCCAGTATTAACATATAGAGAAGTATTTGTGACACTATGTATCATTATCATAATTTATGTAATTGATTAAATATCTAAGTAGAACTTTCTTGACTTTTCTTCCAAGATTTCAGTGTATTTAAGTTAATTTTGTTACAGTTTCAAATCTCAGTGACGACTGAGTACAATATACGAACATGTGTTGATAATTCAACATTTCTTATCATACTATTCAGTTTTTTTACAACAAAAAACTTCATTCTTCACAAGTAGTCAAAGATCCATGGTTAAAAACAATCAATAAAGTGAAATATCGAGTGATTCCATATAAATTTGGTTATGTGTAGTAAACGTAAAGGCGGTTTTTCGAATATGTTTGACTTAAGGGAAGAATCCCAGAGTTCAAATTTATAAAATAAAACAATGGAACGATTTGCTCAAAATTTCAACAAAACACCCTACATTCCAAATGTAACCAAACTGTTTTGAAGAATCAGTACTATTAGTGCCATCTGTTATAATATTGTACCCGACGATAACTCGGTACTTCATTGACAACTGTCAAAATGTTCATGACATTTGCTAAAGCGTTTTCGGCTGGCTGATCTCGTGTGATCTGAGCGCGCTCCCAGAAATATTTCTGTTCGACTGGATTGATTTCTGTTGATCGCTCATAAATTTGAATGTTCGATTGGCATTTCCGATCGCTCCGTGATCGCTTGGACTTGATCTGAATCGATGAGTCCGAGCAACAGATTTGGAGCAAATATGGCGTCGTTGTATTGTTTGGGTATATAGTAGTGAAAACGTAAAAGTATATTTTGGGCGAGTCTTTTGTAAATTGTCGCATTCTTTAAAACACATAAGTGACAATTATGTAATTATATAATTATCAGATTATGCTGATTTGTTTGTACGATTGTAAGGGAATTATCTACAAAGAATTTGTTCTACGCGGTCAAACAGTCACAGGAGACTTTTATTTGGGAGTCATGAAGCGATTGCTGGCAAGATTTCGTCATGTTCGGCCAGAATATTGAGAAAACGGCAGTAGGACTCGTTTGCACGATAATTCTCTATCATATCGTTCAATAGCTGTAACTGAATTTTAGATCAAAAATCACATTGGCTTGCAACATTTACCTGATCTGGCTCTGTGCGACTACTATATGTTCCCTAAGCTGTAGTTGACGATGAAAGGAAAAAGGTTCGATTCGATTGAGGCCATTGAAAGTGCGCTGACCGACGCGCTAAAGACTATTCCAAAAAAGGGGATAGAGAAGTCGTTTGACAACATGTTGGCACGTGCAAATTTATGTATCACTGCAGAAGGCGAATAGGTTGATAAATAAAAAAGATTTTTATCAAAATTAATACTGGTTGTTTCAAAAAAATTGGTTTCCTTTGGGAAGGAGGGTGTAATAATAATTCATAACAACGGTGCCGCCTATAATTAGAATAAAATACTTTCACTACTGTCATTTGTAAATACTTACCAATATTTTCATTATGCTTTTCTTTAGGCTCTGTGATTTCAACTTCCACCTTTTTAACTTTGCTTGGAGTTTCAGTGTCGATAATTCGGTCTTGCGTCTCCGACCTCTTCTTATCTTGCCGCCGCATCAATACATCTTCCATATTCTGCTTCTTCTTGAGATCTTCCAGGTAATATCTGAAGGCATCCGTGTCCGCCAGATCGAAGGCAGTCTGACCCTAAAGAAAGGTGGAAAATTAATTTGATGGTAATATATTTTATTTCTTCAATGGTAGAGTAGACAACTTTTAGGTAATGATCTTATTTTATAGCTACAGAGACTTGCGTTAACGTGAACGACTCAATAACTTGAATCTTTTGTACTAGCGCTCTATAGTGGGAACAATTGACACCTCTATGTTAACAGAAATTAACTTGTTCAGAGCTACAGTATTAAGATGAAAGTAGACTTACTAATCACTTATCATGTACTCATTTTGTGTTTGATAGGGTTCATAGACAAATGTGTTTGGAAATTGATTTCAATGATTAAATATGACTGAAACAGTAAAAAAGATTTTGACTCTTTATGAGAAATCTTTAATTACAGAAGAGCTTAGAGAGGGGGTCAGTGTCACTACTTTATCAATAACAATCGAGGTCGCCAAATCCACTCTTTGCTCCTTTAAAAGTGAACAAAGAAAAATTTCGGAAGTAGTTAATCAGAGTTTGAAACCAAGCAAAATCAAGAAGTGTACTTTAAGAAATATCCTTTCAACAATAAACTCTGACAACTGATTACAGGACAGGAATATCTTTTGGTAATTATTTTGGATGATTAGAATATTCAGAATTCAATGACTAATTTTGAGGCCCAGAATTGAATTTGAAATCGTTTTGTCTGTCGTTTTCCAGAAAAAAAAATCAAAATATCATTGTCTCTATCATTGCTCCATCAAAACATCCTTGTTACTGTTACAATGGATAATGTATACTTATATGTAGCATTAATCAGTTTGTAAGGCTTTATAAGTTCAAATATGTTTTATTTTCTCTCTAAAATACATTTCAATTCGAATATTTATTGTTTTGAAACGAATATACAACCGATAGAAGAAAGACTTAAAAAGTTGAACAAGAATTTTACGCACTTCTTAAAGACTCGCAGGACATTCTGGATCTCTTCCACCATGAACATATCGCACAAGCAGCAAGAAAATACCCACCTAAGTCATCAATACTGACATTGGAAGAACAAGAGAGGAACTGAAGAGGCAGAGATAAATTTTTAGATTTTAATATAAAGTGTTATAACTATTTTTTTTTTGTTTGTTGGATGATTACTTAGAATAATTTTGTTGTAAAACTAGGCTGAAGGACCCAAGGTCGATGGCCATTTGCGCAGTGCGCAGTGCAAAAAATATACTTTTACTTACTTACTACTTATTGCTTTGACAGTTAACCCTCCATATTTTCTCTCCAGATATGATTGCCCCCCAATTCTCAATATTAGGCAAGAATTTCACACATAAGCAATCCAAGATTTACATGGAATTATACCGACAAGTGAATTACTCACTATCTCTGTCGTTCATAACAGAGAGGGAAATTCAAATGGAAATATTAACAAACCTTTTATTATTATTTGAGTGAGGGCTGCCTAGCAGCCCAGCCACTTAGACCAAGTGGTCTATTGTGGCACACTCTGTCCTAGATTTCATCCACGAGCTCCATCCTTCTCGTAAAGGATGCGATTTTCATGGGTGAGAGCTTAATAAGCTCCATCAGCTTCAGTTTGCAAGATCCATGTTCTTCCATCCTGACCCTGTCCCCAGCTGGGCACTCGCACATAGCATGTTCCATTGATTCTATATCTTCTTCACATAGTCTACATGAAGGATCCTCAATCAATCCCCGTTAGTATGGCAGTTAACACTGCAAAACTCTCAGTTCCAACCTTGAGAGTTTAAGCCAGGTCTTGTTTTGTAGTGGAAGATCCACTGATGGCACATCGAGCGTGTCAGAGACCTGGGAGGCTCATCCAATGCTCACGTACCCTCAAGCCCAGCCATCGGTTGTTTTCCATCCTTGCAGTTTCCAGGGGAATTCCGAGCTTAGGCTCCGGTCCTATGAACTTCAGGTTAGTTCCCCGAACAGCCAATGAGTCCGCTTTCTCATTTCCCTCAATGTGACAAGGAACCCATATAAGACGGAACCTGCTCCACTATCCTAGTTTGGCAAGGGTGGAGCGATATTCCTGCACCATAAGTGACGTACAAGTATGGCTATCGGTGAGGATTTTAATTGACCTATTTGTTAATCCCCCCGCAAGCAAGAGGTTAGCACAGTAGTCAATGGCGAATATTTCTGCCCACCAAGACAAATCGGCTGTTCCTTGGCGGCACCTAGACTGTAGACACCAGCTCCAACACCTTTTTTCAGTTTCTGAGCCATCCGTGTACCAACAGGGACGCTCAAGTAGACGGTCCTTGGAGCTGATCCATTCCTGTCTATCGGGAATGATGATCTGGAATGACCTCTCCATGTTGGTTTTAGGTGTTGCTATGTGTCACCTCATACTCAGCACTTCATTGTCCTCGATTTCAGATTGAAGATGAAGAGGGGACCAGATGAAGAGGGACAAGGCCCAATATCAGTTTCATGGTAGGTGTAGAGCGAAAGGCTCCAGTAATCATCATGCAGGCTGTTCTCTGTAATTTAAAGAGATTGAGTTGGCATTGCTTCTAAAGACTGCACTCCCACCAAGCAATGCAGCCGTACGTAATACGTGGTCTAACCCCCATCACATATAGCCACTGAAGTTGTTTTGGAGCAAAACCCCACTTTTTTCCACAGGTCGTTTGACATGCCCATAAGGAATGTCTTCTAGCCTTGTGTATTGTGTTTTTAGGTGCGAATTCCACTTGAGTTTGCTATCCAGGGCAATCCCCAGATATTTTGCTTCTTCCACAACCGGAATAAACACCTGGCCAGGGTCGGGGGGAAACAAATATCCTCCTCTTCCTAGTAAATGGTACCATAAGCTTTTTGTAGGGGTTTATGCTAAGTTTCTCTCCTTCACACCACCACTGAATTGAAGACAGAGCCTCCTGAAGCCTGTCGGAAACATCGCTATCATCTCCGACAGCCAGAATGACGGTTCGCCAATTATCACCAGAAGGTCATCAACTAGCAGGGACCACAACAGTAGGGATAGAACTCCTCCCTGTAGGCAGCCCCTGTCAGCCACAAAAGTGGCATTCCGCAATAATATTTGGTACTCCTATGGCTCCACACAGCGAGCCAGTGGGGGCCGCATTAAACGCAACTTCAATGTCCATGAAGGCAGCAGCTGTAGTCTCTTGCGGTCCAGAAACTGTGTGATCTTTCGTACTAAGTTGTTAAGTGCCAGATCGGTTGACTTACCTTTTTGATAGGCGTATTGATGTTCACTCAGTGGCCTCAGCGATAACACCTCGGTCCAGGGTTTTCAAAACAAAAGACGTAAGACTAATCGGTCTAAACGACTTAGGTTGTGAGTTCGATTACCCACCTTAGGGATGTAAACAACCCTGACTCTTCGCCAGCTGGCCGCGACAACATTCCAAGCAAGACTCGAAGACTAGAAGAGCCTAATGAGGTATGGGTGGAGGACATCCACCCATCTCCTAACCAAGGGGTGGATGTCTAACCTAACTTTACCTAAAACCGAACCATCTCAATTCAAAATTATAAATTTAAATTAGGTTTAAAATTAAGTTAGGTAAGATTTACATTTGAATTTCCTTCTCTGAAGGAGAGATGGTGTGTACTTCTATCTCTTTCTTGCATCGTTTTGCTTGAGGTGAAAGTTTCATATATCTTTTCAACTTTATAATTTAGCAAATAAAAATATTTGAGGGTTTAATCTTTCTTGAAAAATGAAAATCTTCCTATCAGAGCCATCCTTCTGTTGAATAATGCTCCATCCCATCCATCAGCAGAGTAGTTAAAACACTTGACGGTAATTTTTGCCAAATTTATGAGACCTAATGTCACACCACTTATTCAACCTACGGATCAGTATACGTTGAGACTTATTAAACTTTATAATAGAAAAAGCTTGCTCCGCTGTGTTGTATCCAAAGATAATTTGTGTAGATGCTCTTGAGACAATAACATTGAAATTTGCTTCTCTACATTTACATATCGTTTAGAAACTACTGGAAAGGGCAACGATAGTAAAATGTTGGCTTAATATTTTATGAAAAAACAATGAAGATGATAAAGATTTACCTTTAGCTAGGTTTCGCGAAATTTGGAGAAAAAATGGAAACCGTAGTTAACAATACTCTTGCACCTTCTGAGTACACAATGTAAGATGTTGAAAAATGTAATGAAGATATTTTGAATAATGAAACTTAAACTTTTTTTCTATATTTCCAGTCAGCTTTCGTTTCATTGCATTCTAGGACTTTTTGGCAGACTTACAAAATGTACTCCTTAATTGCAGTCTGTTATTGATCAATAAATAGTGCTTAATCTAGGCACTTGTATGATCTCACAAGTTCAATGCCTTGAAATTGAAACTGTTAACAAAATTGATGTTTCATGCAATCTTTGATTTTAACGTTTGAATTCCAACAGCAACTTGATTTAAACTATTTTTCGTACACAGACCTTAACTAAACTTCTCGAAAAAAAATTTCTAAATATAAGATAATCTGAAAATAAGAAACTAGTATGCGATAGTAGAAAGAATTAGACACAAATTCATTTATCTCCAACTCAGTCTTCCATATTGCAGATGTAATATAGGATAATTCAACATTTGTTGACATTTTAGTTCATATAGCAACGCAAATTAAAGCACAAAAAAAAGTTATTCTATTTCAAAGAAAAAATTGGAGGCTTTATCTTACCACGTAATTTTTGGCATCCATGTCGGTTAAGTTCTCGGCTAATAATTGACAAATTTCCTTCTGTCCCCAGTGGGCGGCGGCATGTAAAGGTGTCCAGCCGTCCACATCTTGGGAATCAATATCGGCTCCGCATTGTAGCAAAACTCTGAAAATTAAATTCATTCTTCATAACCGCGCATTAGAAACTCTTTATTGACATTTACTAAGACACAATTTCACAATTGTTTGTATTTCTTTTGAATAGGGTATAAAAAGCTGTTTCCCATAATCAGTATGACCAAAAATATTACGATCTACTATCGATTTATAGGAAATACAATGTTTGTCTCTTGTACGCCCAAAACCAAACACTAAATAGGATATGGGTAGTAGAGAGACAAAAATAGTTTTAGAATAGAACTATTATTTAATAATAATCATTGTTTTTTCGGAAAAATCCTTACAAAATATTCAATATAGGCACATTATTTAGAAACAAAGTGCATTTAATCAATGTAAATTAATGAACGAACTATTGACCGATAGATTACCAGTTATATTACTCATTCAATATGAAATATCACATTAATTGGCCAAAACACTTTATAAAACTTATGTGTTAGGTACCTCTGAACATTAGAAAAACGCATTTTCGCGGAGATCTTCAGTTTAACAAATCACTCTTAAATTTCAATGAGTGATACTTTCCATGTACAATTCAATTTTTACCTTTTTAATACCATGAAACATATTGAATATCAAAAGATGATTACTTACTTATATAGAATATCAAAAGATAATTACTTACTTCACAACGTCTGTATAACCCTTCGCGCATGCGACGTGCAAAGGCGTTGCGCCATCTTTCGGATGGACTTGATTTACTAAGGAACTTTTGGTGGCCAACCATTCAATGGCATCTTTGAGCATTATGCGCTCTTCTTCGCTTCTTGCCTGTTCACAGTCGATACCTGAAGCATGAGGACTAATATAACAACCTATCTGAATTCGGAATTGCATGAAATATTAATAATAATAATAATTATAAGAACTTTATTCACGTAAAAACCAATTTCAACTTCCCAATACACTATCATCTAAAAAAAAACAGAATAAAATTACAAGTTCAACATTTGTTTTCAACTGAAACCTTAGTGACATTACACTTGTATGTGTCACAGTACTAAACATTTTATTTTTTCAAATAAAATAGTACTAAACATAATAATTATATTATTTAAAGTGAAATACAACATCTTAACATATTTTAATCGCGCTTCGAAAATAAGTGACCAGGCTATTACAAGAGATATCAGAGCAGCTGGTAATTTTGTACTACCAAAGTCCTGCAGGAGCTGCTACATAATTTCAAATTCTTCAAATTTCTTGAATCTCTCGGTATCACAAGGGCTAGGTAATC
The DNA here is from genome assembly GCA_013387265.2 of Cryptolaemus montrouzieri. Taxonomy (NCBI): domain Eukaryota; kingdom Metazoa; phylum Arthropoda; class Insecta; order Coleoptera; family Coccinellidae; genus Cryptolaemus; species Cryptolaemus montrouzieri. Next base: position 6,142,603 of record JABFTP020000165.1, read on the forward strand.
AAAAAATCTCAGATTTATAAATTTGTCACTGTAAGGCAGTTCAATGTTCTTATTTCTATTACTTCTGGTGTCATGTTCATGATCAACAAAATCTTTCATATTTTCATGCACATGTGCGCAAATATATACACAGGGTGCTTCAACGAAAACTAAACAGAGGTTATATTTACCAAGATATTCATTTCTGATCAAAACGCAAAAACAGGTCAATTTTTGTTTAGAGATGGACATCTTTTGGGGTACAAAACTTGCCTGAAACATCAACCCCCTAAGCGGGGGTTGCAATCCTTGAACATTTTGAATAGGGAAGATGGGTCGAGTGATGACTCAAAAGAAAGGTGGTATCTTTGTCTACATCGCCTTGAACGAATTTCCATTTTTAATTGAAAACTTTAAAAGATACAAGGTGAGCAACTGAAAGATAGGGAAGACTATTTCCCTGAAACTATTCAAGTTTCAGTGAAGTAAAATGGAACAGATCCATGTTGATCAATGGCAGTCATCATCAAGTAGCATCCTCATATCGAGTTTCAACCCCTAGAGCAGGGGTGACCAACCTTGAAAATTTGGAAGAGGGTAGATGGGTCGAGTGATACCTCGAAAGAAAGGTATTATATTTATCTGCATCCCCGTGAACGAATTTTCATTTCTGATTGAAAACTATAGAAGATACAAAGTGAGCTACTGAAAATTTTTCAGTGGCTCACTATCGCTTCTGAGCTATTCAAATATTAGTGCAAAAAATGGAACAGATTCATTCCAGATCAAGGGTTGTCATCTTCTCCAACACCATTCACAGCTTTTGATCTAAAATTAATCATGACTCCAGTTTTCAGCACTAATCTGTTCAATTTTACCTCACTGAAACTTGAATAGTCTTCTAGTCTTCCTATTTTTCAGTGGCTCATCCTGTATCATCTACAGTTTTCAATTAAAATGGAAATTCGTTCAAGGCGATGTAGACAAAGATACCACCTCTCTTTTGAGTCATCACTCGACCCATCTTCCCTATTCAAAATGTTCAGGATTGCAACCCCGCTTAGGGGTTGATATTTCAGGCAAGTATTGTACCCCAAAAGATGTCCCCTTTAAACAAAAATCGACCTGTTTTTGCGTTTTGATCAGAAATGAATATCTTGATAGATTACGCAATTTCTGAATGAAATTCATACCAACATTAAGTCATTAAGTTTACAGCAGAAATAGAAATTCATAACTCAATAGATTTCTTGGACCTTGGAGATGTATATATATATATATATATATATATATATATATATATATATATATATATATATATATATATATATATATATATATATATATATAAACATCTTGCTCAGTCCTTGCCTCAACAGATTATTTAGAAAGACATAATGCCGTCGCTAATATTATTCATTTTAATCAAGGAATTAAACATGACCTAATCGAATAAATGGTTAGTATCTGGAGAATTGTTTGCTGAAACAGGAGGATTGGCAATTGCGATCCAGGATCAGGTTGTTTTCACGAGGAATTATAGAAAACACATCATCAAACAAAATATAGATGATTCTTGCCGTAGATGTTTCTGTTCTTCAGAAACAGTTTTTCATATATTATCATCTTGCTCAGTCCTTGCTTCAACGGATTATTTAGAAAGACATAATGCCGTCACTAATATTATTCATTTTAATCTAGGAATTAAACATGACCTAATTCCCAAAAGAAAAAATTTCACAAATATGAACCTGAGATTATTTGTGAAAATGACAAATATAAACTTTATTTTGATAAAACAATTCTTTGCAACAGAGCTGTAAAACACAATAGACCAGATATCATTCTTATTGATAAACAGAATCAAATAACATATATAATTGATATTGATATACCCGACCCACATAATATACAAAATAAATACAATGAAAAAATTTCTAAATATATGATGCTTGGCGACGAGATTAAAAAATGTGGAAAATGAAAAAAATTTTATTCTACCGATCATTATTTCCACAACAGGTGTTATTCCTAGGAATCTTCACAAAAGTATTGAGATTTTGGGTCTGAAGAAAAATTTGTTTGAACAGTTACAAAAGATAACAGTCATCAAAATCTTGTAATATTCTTCGTAGGTTTCTTTCCGAAAAAAATAATGAGGTAGAGTCATAGGTTTTCTCTTTAGTTTATACTGCTCAGAATCTCATTTCATATTTTATTTATTTGTTTATATAAATGTAATATAATTAACTGACAAATTTGTCATATTTATATTCAGAGCAGTATTCTATTCGATCGTACATCACTTCACACAAAGGAAACTATTAATGAGTAACATTCAGTGTTACTTGACTAAGGTCCGTACACTGGATTTTTCGGGTAGAAAGCCTCTGACACTACCGTTGGTACATTGATATCATTGTCTGATGATGCTATAGTATGTATATATTCTGGTAAATTGATATATTCTCATAACATTTAACGTTATCCTAATATATAATTATTCCAGGATATGTTTTGATTATAATCATTGCCTGGCAATGGTATTAATTACCGGGTGGTGGATTTATATTTTTCATGAAATCAGTTTGATTGCATGAACAGATATATGGGCAACTCATATATATATATATATATATATATATATATATATATATATATATATATATATATATATATATATATATGTGTGTAACCTTCTGAAAGGTTGCCTAGCTCAAAATCATTTTCAATTTCTATCAAAATTTTACCAACATCAGGATATATATATATATATATATATATATATATATATATATATATATATATATATATATATATATATAGGCATGTGAAATTAATTGTGTTAAATAGATGATATTATTATTATATTATCAACATGTAACATGTAACAGATTACACAGAAACAATATTAACACCATCAGCACTAATAAAAAGAATTTGGGCTCATTGTTGGTTAATAATAAAGATAAAACAAAATTATTGGATAAAAGCGGTGTATATAAAATACCCTGCAGTGAATGTGAGACTTTCTATATAGGCCAAACCGGAAGATGCATCGAGAAGAGAGTTGAAGAACATAAAAGATTTATTCTCCAAAATAAAAATTCTACGGGTTTTTTTGGACCACTGCATCAACAAAAATCATTTCATAGATTTCGATAATATCGAATTCATGCATCTAGGTAATAAAGGAAAAAGAATGGACATCTTGGAGATTATTGAAATTACGTCCGTTCATAGGAAAAACCAGCCAATTTGCAACAACCAACTAGACTTCAATTTACCTCCTGTTGTGAATGCCGTTATAAATAAGTGAAATCACTAGTTTTGAATTTAGTATTGTATTACTCTTGATAATGGGCTAACAATTTTAATAAATATTTGTGAAACCTTTACCAAGTGATAAACCAATCATTTATTCATTATGTTTCACCAAGTGTTAAGCGAGAATTCCATATATATTCTTATATGAGTTATATAACATTCAATCGAAATTTGAAGCACTACATATTTGTAAAACTATTCTATTATTTTTGGTCTCCGTTTAACGAGGAATGAAAATCTTCAATTTCAGCTCTATATGAATCTTCATGCAGTTAAATGTTTGTTAAAAATACAAATGAACAAATTCTGAAGAGATCTTGCTTTAAGATTCGCCATTGATTTACCTCTTTTCTCAATTTCATCCTTCAAGAAATCCTCCATCTTCTGACTTTCGGCAATATCAATTGCCAATTCGCCATCATTGTTAACCGCCGCAACGTTAGCACCTTTCTCAATAAGATATTTGGCGATGTAGAGGAACCCGCAACTAGACGTAGCATGTAGGGGTGTCCAGCCTTCATTGTCGCCTCTGTTTACATCTGCACCATGTTCTACCAAAAATTCTACCATGTCCAAATTGTCATCTATACAAGCCTGAAAGATGAATTCAATTTAGTTAAGGAAATGGTGATTTAGGGATTTTCAATTTTTCCTTTTGAATAGGTTACATATTAACTAAATCCAAATTATGGAGTTTATATTCTGTCAAAAAAGTACTGGGAATTGGTAAACGAAACTGAAAATTATTTATTTTTCATCTAAATTTATTGTGTCGCATTCAAAATAGGCCCCTTCCGAAATAGTACATTTACGTTAACGAATAATCCAATCATCATTCTTCTTTTATGTCTTCCATCGATTCAAAACGGGTACCTCGAAGTGGTAATTTGAGTTTTGGAAAAAGAAGAGTCAGCCGAAGCCATATCAGGTGAATACGGTGGTTGTTCGATGGTTTTTGTTGACTTTTTGGGTCAGAAATTCATTCAGATGTTGCATCATCAAGGTGCAAAATCCATGAGTTTTCTTTCCAAAATCTGTCCTTTTTCGACGAATTTGCTCTCTCAAACGCCGTATAACGCTGATGTAATATTCTTTATTTACCGTCTGATCTTCTGGCAAAAATTTAGATTGCACAACACCCCGATAATGACAAAAAAAACAAGACGCTTAACTCAGTCGAAAAATTATAAGAGACCATTTTTGTAGAGCAATAAATTTCCTACAAAACTATGAGTTTTATGATTTCTAATGATTTTTTCTATTGAGTTATAAAATTCATAAGAAAAGAAAAATTTACCTTCAAATAATCAAACTTCAAATTTCTAATATCTTTTAAACGGTTAAGTTAATAAAAAAAATCGAAAGAGGCTTTTCTTGTAGAACATTAAATTTCCTATTAAACAATATATTTTCTCGAGTAGTTAGAAGCGAGATACGATTTTCTATGCGATAATAAGAAAAGATAGAAAACTGTATATTTTCGGAAGTACCACGCGAAAAAGATCAATTTTCTATTTTCACCCTAATTATATATACATGAAATAAGTGCATTGCTATTCGACTTTGCTGAGGGATTTGACTACATAATACTTGAGATTCTTATGAAAAAATTGAAAATATATGGAGTAAGGCAGGGGTGCTCGAACGGTCGATCGCGAGTGCTTTTTGGGTAGATCTCGAGAAGAAAAAAGAAATTAATAAGTAACTGAACTACAGAAATTTATTAAGCAATAAAATAACATTCTGCTAGCGGCAAAAGGCGGCTTTATCAAAGGAACGCGCGGCACTTCTCAAAGGAAAGCCGCGTTTTTTATTCTTGCCGCTTTTCTAGAAATTTCGGGCGGCGCGTTTGACGGGAACATTCGAGACTTTCGTTCACGCCGATATAAATGATGTGCCTGCAGGAATTGGAGTCATTCTGAATTGTAACTTGAAGGCAATACTACGTCGATACAAAGTTTATTATTGAATAGTACAAAATGAGTGCAGCGAAGAAATCTAAAACGTATCATTTTAATAACGATTGGGAGAAAGAATTTTTCTTTTGTATGGTGAAGGATAAGTGCATTTGTCTTATTTGTCGTGCGGCAGTTGCAATACCTGAGCGTGGTAACTTAGAGCGGCATCCTAAAACCGTTCATAAAAACTATGAAAAGGATTTTCCGCCACAGAGGAAATTAAGAAAACAAAAAGTACGTGATTTGATATCTTGTTTGAAAAAAGGACAAACCATGTTCACAAGAAAAAAAAGCTGCTACGATCGCGTCATTTAAAATATCTCATATATTGGCGAAATACAAGAAACCATTCGAAGATGGATCGGTTGTGAAGGAAGCATTAATTGAAGCGGGTGAGACTTTATTTGGAGATTTTAAAAATAAAACAGAAATCATGTCTGCTATTAGAGAACTTCAGTTATCTCGTCCGACTGTCACAAGGCGTATTGAAGTCATGAGTCAGGACGTGGCAGATAAACTAAAACATAATATCATGAAATGTAAATATTTTTCGTTACAGTTCGACGAATCCACCGATATGACAGACACTGCCCAGCTGTGTATTTTTATTCGGATGGTATTCAATGACATGTTGGCTAAGGAAGAATTTTTGACAATCATTCCTCTGAAGGGAAGACCCGTGGCGAAGATATATATGACGTTCTCTTCAATTTTGTAAATACCACAAGCTACCAATATATAAACTAGTATGCATTACAACCGATGGAGCACCAGCAATGACTGGAAACAAAAACGGTTTTGTGGCATTGTGTCGAGCTAATAAAGATTTCCCTTCATTTTTTCTCATTCCATTGCATTATTCATCTACAAGTTTTGTGTTCAAAAGTTTCAAACACGAAGGAAATTATGGGCATTGCAACAAAAATTGTGAATTCTATCCGTGCACGTAGCTTGCAACGGCGGCTCTTTAAGTTGGAAGATATTGAGTCAGCTGAACACACTGATTTAGTTCTTCACACGGGCGTCAGGTGGTTGAGTCGCGGAAAATACCTAGAAAGGTTTCAAGAATTATTGCCCGAAATAACAGCTTTTCTAAACGAAAGAGGTTATGACACTCAGATGTTGGAAAACGAAAAATGGCTGACTGATTTGGCATTTTTGGCTGACATCACAATGCACTTAAACACCGTTAAGGTAAAGGAAAAACTATTATTGAGATGATTAGAGCAGTGAACGCATTCAAAAGTAAATTGCAACTTATGATAGATCAACTGAAAAGAAAGGATCTGAAACATTTTCCATCTTTGAAAGCAAGGATTCCTCAGTTGAATTATGATACGTATGAGGCTGAATTATCAAATATTTTGGGTCAATTCGAAATGCGTTTTTATCATTGCAGTAAATTGGCAAATATAGCATCATTTATGAGTTATCCTTTTTCATGTAAAACCATTGAGGAATTAGCTACTGAAATACCAAGTCAGTTCAATATGAACTCATGTTCTGTTGAAAATGAGTTGGTGCAGATTAGATCAGATATACATCTCAAAGTTACATCATCTGATAAATATTTCTGGTATTTTATATCTGAAGATAAATATCCGAATCTAAGGCAAATCGCCCTTCAACTGTCGGCAATGTTTGAGTCAACTTACTTGTTCGAGTCTCCATTTCTGAAATGAAGATAATTGAGTCAAAATATCGCAATCGGCTAACTGACGAGCATATGTCATCATGCTTGCGATTAGCACTCAGTGGTTACGTACCATCTTATGAAAAGTATGCTGAGGACATGCAGTACCACGCTTCAACATCCAAAGTCACTCCTTATTTACGTTTAACACCATATGTAACTCTTTTGTTTTGTAACAACCAATAAACTCGCAATTTTGAATAACTATGAGTTTTTTCATTGATATTATAGAGAAGAACCTAACTAAACCTAACCCAAACCTTGAGTAAAATAATGTATATTGTGCGGAAAGCTAATATGTATATATACAACGGTACACACTACGTAGGTAGGTAAGTAGTGTGTATCGTGTATGTACGACAAGCCTGCATCTTACATAATTGCAGCCTCTCAGAGTCGATCGTAAGTAGGCTAAAAATATTGAGGTAGATCTAAAGCAGTTCGAGTTTGAACACCCCTGAACTAAGGGGAACACAGCTATCTCTTTTAGTACGTTATTTGAAAGATATGGTGCAAATAGTGAAGATTAATGATGATGGTAGGGAGTCGGTGTCAGAAAAAAGGTAATTGGAGAGGAGTACTGCAGGAAGTATTCTTGGGTGCCTTCTGTTTATGATATTCATTAATGAGGTATGTATATACATTTCTTGATATATACAATGAACTTCGATCTGCACCAATCCTGCAGTCTCATCAGTAATAAGCAGATTATATGTAAGGCTGAAATGTGAAAATATGTATATTATATATATGCAGATTTTCACATTTCGGCCTTACAAATAATCTGCATATTACTGATGAGACTGCAGGATTGCTGCAGACCGAATAAGTCTTTTCAGGAGTGTTTTAATTCTGTGTACTTTATTTGTGATAATTCTTTGGACAGGGTTGGTATATTTAGCGATCTTGGTGTACAGGGGATGGGCAAATTTCGATGTACTTGTATGGCAGCTATGTGACATATTGGAGATAGAGAAAAATGAACCCTCCTCTCTCGATCTTATTTTTAGGGACTAGTTTAGTGGTGCCAAAATTTTTCTGATATCTCTTTCCGTTCTGGACTTATTCAATATTTCTCGAATTTTGGGAAAATCGTCCAATGCGGATATCTCGATCATCAACAAAGTAACATAAAAATAAGTTCGACATTCTACAGGCACTTTTTCAAGTAGAATACAGTTCTGTGTGAAAAATAATTTTTAGCTCAGCGATTTTCGAGTTATAATGCAAACCTGCTTTTTTTTCAATACCAACCATAGGAAACTTTACCCCTATTGGATGCAGTAATTTTTTCCTTTCCAGAAATATATAACACTTGTAGACAATTATTGCATTCAATACCTTTCTTCAGAAAAAAAAACCTGAAATTTCCACAATTCCATTCATTAGGTTAGATTGCCGTTGATGGGCATGTCCCATCAACGGCTCATATTGTACTGAAACTGAAAACCACAGATTTTAAAGATCCTTTTTAAGCATAAGCTCTCTGATAACACTATAGAAACTGAAAAGGAAGCATAAAGAGAGACAGAGATCGAAAATGTAGAGCTTAAGAAAGATAACAAAAGGATGAAGGAGAAAATTAATTTAATGGAAACGGAAAATGCTGCACTGAAAATGAAGGAGAATCAAAAAGTGCACATAAGATACAGCAGCAGGTTGAAGAAGTACTAAAGGACCTCCAGAAGGAAATGAGTGATAGATTTCTGAACATAATGAATGATTGCATTAAAAGTCTGAGAGATGTATTTGAAAAAAGACTGACAGAAATCGAATAAACATCTGGGGAGGTCCGAACAGCAATACATGAGATTAAGCAGATTGTCACTAAAGGAAAAACATAATTAGAAAACGTAGTACAAAAAAGTTCCTCACAAGTTGCAGCTAATTCTGATAAGGTGATAATTATTAAGCCAAGGACTTCACAGAATAGTGCAGATACCGAGAGGACATCATAAAAGCATAAAACCAGCCGAATTGAAGCTGGGAATTTCTAACATGAAGAATACCAATAATGGTGGACTCGCGGTGGTCTGTAGGAATAACAAGGACAGGGAGATAATGAATAACGAAATGAAAACAAAGCTAGGTGATGAATATAATACTAAATTACCAGAGGGGCGAAAGCCAAGAATAAGATTAACTGGAATTAACGAATCCTATAATGAAGAGGAACTGAAGAAAATGATAGTCAACCAAAACCATTTATTAGGTACATGCCCATCAACGACTCATATTGTTCTGAAACTGAAAACCACAGATTTTAAAGATCCTTTTAAGCATAAGCTCTCTGATAAAACTATAGAAACTGAAAAAGAAGCATTAAGAGAGATAGAGAGCGAAAATGTAGAGCTTAAGAAAGATAACAAAACGATGAAGGAGAAAACTAATTTAATGGAAACGGAAAATGCTGCACTGAAAATGAAGGAGAATCAAAAAGTGCACAATAAGATACAGCAGCAGGTTGAAGTACTAAAGGACCTCCAGAAGGAAATGAGTGATAGATTTCTGAACATAATGAATGATTGCATTAAAAGTCTGAGAGATGTATTTGAAAAAAGACTGACAGAAATCGAATAAACATCTGGGGAGGTCCGAACAGCAATACATGAGATTAAGCAGATTGTCACTAAAGGGAAAACATAATTAGAAAACGTAGTACAAAAAAAAGTTCCTCACAAGTTGCAGCTAATTCTGATAAGGTGATAATTATTAAGCCAAGGACTTCACAGAATAGTGCAGATACCCGAGAGGACATCATAAAAAGCATAAAACCAGCCGAATTGAAGCTGGGAATTTCTAACATGAAGAATACCAATAATGGTGGACTCGCGGTGGTCTGTAGGAATAACAAGGACAGGGAGATAATGAATAACGAAATGAAAACAAAGCTAGGTGATGAATATAATACTAAATTACCAGAGGGGCGAAAGCCAAGAATAAGATTAACTGGAATTAACGAATCCTATAATGAAGAGGAACTGAAGAAAATGATAGTCAACCAAAACGATCAAATATCCGAGGTCAATGAAATAAAGATTATCACTATAATAAAGAGGCAACACAAAAATTACCATGCTATAATAGAACGTAGCTCAACAACTTATAGTGAAATCGTAAAATTGGGAATACTATATGTTCATAAACACCTCAAAAAAGTCTAGGGAACACTTACCAATATCTTTAAAATATGAATTTGATGATTCGAATTTATAAAAATCTTTCAGTTTTTGTTAGGATGTATTGTATATAATGTATTCTCAAGAAAACAAAATAATATTTGACTTCTCCAAAGCACCTATTATAAAAAAATTTGAAATTTGAAAATGACGAAATTTGGTAAAACAAAAAAATTCTGAACTAATATTTTCGAAACGATGTGGAAGCACTTATATTTTTCAGTACCCAGAAGGTCCACCTCTGTTATTAATGACACTTTGGCATCGTCGCGGCATGCTCAATATTAAATTGTCTATTACATTTTGGCCTAAGTCATTCCAAGCCCCCTGAACTGCTAATCGAAGCTCCTGTTCATGATGGAAGACGTTTTGACGCAGGAGATTTCTTTTTAGGGTGTCCCACACATGCTCGATGGGATTCAGATCTGGGGAGCAGGATGGCCACGGTAGAAGATCGATATCATTCTCTTCAAGAACGTTCAAGACAACTCTTGCACGATGAGGAGGGGCATTATCTTGTTGGAAGAGTGGATTTGGACCCGTTGTTTGGAGATACGGTACCACTACAGGTAAAACTATCTCATTTGCGTAAGAATTTCCCGTGAGGTTGTTCTGTATGAAAACGAGGTCAGTTCTTCCACCAAGGCGTATACCTCCCCAAAACATCACTGATCCGCCTCCTTGTCTAACAACTTCTCGAGCATGCTGCACACGGTTTTGCTTTCCAGGTTCAATCCATATTCGAATTCTTCTCGAATCGGGATAATAACTAAATCTAGATTCATCACTGAAGAGAACTGTGGCCTACCTCTCTTGATCCCAGTTTAGGTGTTCTTGGCACCAAGCTAAACGAGCAGCGCGATTTCCATGGGTCAGTTGTGGAACTCTTAAAGGACGTCTGGAGTGGAGTTGACCTTCATGCAGTCGATTTCTCACAGTTTGGTCGGAAATTTGTACATTATGAACTCGTGATAGCTCTTGAGCTAATTGAGATGCTGTGGTAGTACGATCTCTTCTGGCTTGTAAAACCAAAAATCGGTCTTGGCCAACTGTAGTAATCCTGAAACGACCTGTATGGCGTTCTTCTACGCTACCTGTTTCATTGAAACGCGACATAAACGGTTTATGACACTTGGGATACTTCCCAGAACCCTGGATACTTCCCGTTGTGAGCTCCCAGCTTGGAGCATGCCAACGGCTCGTAACATCTCTTCTCTGGTCAAATGTCGTCTTTCCATGATCGAATCACAAAACTTAAATCTTTTATTTGTGCTTACAACAGAAACAAAGTGCCAACTAACTGATTTCAAACACTGAATACATGAAATGATTATAAAGCAGCGTCGCATCTGCTGCATTTTTAGTTTTTTATAAAAAAAAACTGAAATCTGTTGCGGCACTCTACATAATTTGGTGAGAAATTGATGCAGGTGTTCATTTCTTTAAAAAAATCATCCATATTGATCGTTCTGGATACGATATATCGATATTCAGAAGTGTTCCCTAGACACTTTTTTGAGGTGTTTATGGATTTGGAATGAATCCCAATAAAAGTGTAGTCATTCTTATGGTCTCTAGACGAAGATGCATTTTGACTACAGAACAACCAGATGTGCATATGAATGGCCAGGCCATAAAATTAGTGAAGAGTGCGAAAAGCTTGGGGGTAATATTTGATGACGATCTAGATTTCACTGCTCATGCTAACAAAATATGCCAGACGTCTTATTATAAACTGAAATCTCTGTATCGATTCAAACCTATTCTTCCATCGGAGGTAAAGCTGAAACTGGTGAGGACCCTTATCATTCCTAAAATTGAGTATTGTGCTCCTGTTTATTATTATTTTTTGCATTACCCGACATGTCCATATGACACCACATTACAAAAAATTGAATGTATTGCCCATGGAGAAACATATAACTTTTCTGTACTGTATATTCTAGTACAAGCTATTGAAGTCAAAAATTCCATGTTACCTATACTCTCCCATTAGAAAGAGGTTCGATGAACGCGGTGTTCCTCTTAGATACCTTTGTGATTCCAATGCATGTAACATCAAAGTTTGAGGGTTGCTTTTTGTGTACAGCGCCAGTTTTCCTTAACAGGGTGTTTTCAATATTAAGTTTGAACGAAAAAAAAATTACAACTGAATTGAGAAAGGTTATCGATGTTTGATTGGTCCCACTGTTTTTCACTTATGTTTGTTAATTTTTGTTTTTTTCTTTATTTTGCTATTTTAACGTTGGGCAGGATGAGTGGAAGATCAGGAAACTGAACTCGTCCATCTGTGTCCCTTCTATGTAGGTTAGTTTGTAAGTTACTGTAATAGTATGTTTTGTTTGGGCACAATAAACGGTATTATTATTATTATTTCTATGGTTCGATTCGACATAGTAATTAATTGTGGTCTTAGAGTTCGAAAATCACTTCTACTCTTCATAAATCGAATTACAGATGAACATTAATTTTTTTTGAAATTTGAAACTTGCCAACCCAAGGACTCTACGTACCATATGAGTCCAGGCATGTTGCTTTCCCTGATATTCTGTTTTAACTGTTCTAAATTGTTACTGTTCCTCTTGTAGAGTGAATCCTCAACATGACCCAAAGAAAAAATTTAGTGGCGTCGAGTCAGGGCAACGAGGCGGCCATCTCACAGGACCTTATAGGATGTCAAACTTATTTTCATGTATCTTTGATGATGATCGAGATATCCGCGAAGGACGATTTTCCCAAAATTCGAGATCTTCAAAATCTGTGGTTTTCAGTTTCAGAACAATATGAGTCGTTGATGGGTATATACCTAATAAATGGAACTGTGGATTTTTCAGGTTTTTCTCTGAAAAAATGTATTGAATGCAATAATTGTCTACAAGTGTTATAGATTTCTGAAAAGGAAAAAATTACTGCATCCAATAGGGGTAAAGTTTCCTATGGTTCGTATTGAAAAAAAGCAGGTTTGCATTATAACTGGAAAATCACTGAGCTAAAAAATATTTTTAACACAGAACTGTATTCTACTTAAAAAAGTGCCTGTAGAATGTCAAACTTATTTTTATGTAACTTTGTTGATGATCGAGGTATCCGCAATGGACGATTCTCCCAAAATTCGAGAAATTTTGAATAAGTCCAGAATGGAAAGAGATATCAGAAAAATTTTGGCACCACTAAACTAGTCCCTAAAAATAAGATCGAGAGAGGAGGGTTCATTTTTCTATATCTCCAATGTCACATAGCTGCCGTACAAGTACATCGAAATTTGCCCATCCCCTGTACACCAAGATCGCTAAAGATACCAACCCTGTCCAAAGAATTATCACAAATAAAGTACACAGAATTAAAACACTCCTGAAAAGACTTATTCGGTCTGCACCAATCCTGCAGTCTCATCAGTAATAAGCAGATTATTTGTAAGGCCGAAATGTGAGAATCTGCATATATATAATATACATATTTTCACATTTCAGCCTTACATATAATCTGCTTATTACTGATGGGACTGCAGGATTGGTGCAGATCGAATAAGTTCATTGTATATATCAAGAAATGTATATACATGCCTCATTAATGAATATCATAAACAGAAGGCACCCAAGAATACTTCCCTGAAGTACTCCCCTCTCCAATTACCTTTTCTCTGACACTGACTCCCTACCATCACCATTAATTTTCACTATTTGGACCATATCTTTCAAATAACGTACTAAAAGAGATAGCTGTGTTCCTCTTACTTCAGGGGTGCTCAAACTCGAACTGCTGGCGATCTACCTCAATATTTTTAGCCTATTTACGATCGACTCTGAGAGGCTGCAAGTATGTGTTATGCAGGATTGTCGTACATACACGATACACCCTACCTACCTATCTAGGTAGGGTGTACCGTATATATTACGTCCGGATATTACAGTATATATACATATTAGCTTGGTGGATGTCGCCATACCGAATAATAACAACGTGCTGAATAAGCAGGAGAAAAAGTCCAAATACGCACAAGAAAATATTGTTCCTGTCACATTATTGCATAAGAATTACTTTATGTCAATATTGTAATCGTTTGGGTAAATAGGTTTAGTTACAAATAAACATGGGTTCACTTCTCTATATTTTTTGTAAATATGAATATCAATGAAATGCCAAACTCAGAAGATAGTTATTCAATCATTGGTGAATTGATTACGATCAATATTCACTCCTAGAAAAGACAGGTCTTCAACTGACTCAACTTCACAGAATCTTAAATTAAGTTGTTCTTTCTTTCCCTGAATAACAAAAGTTTCAAGTTGTTATTAAGGAACCATTCATTCATATTTTTCATGTCAGTCTCAAGACTTTTTCAGGTTTGTTACAATAGAACCCTTAAGATCGTATATATTTCCGTTTTTCCTCTACTTATTGTCTTTTGGGTTCTTTTGGATAGATATGATCCAAAAGAGTTACATATGGTGTTGAAAGCGTAAATAAGGAGTGACTTTGGATGTTAAAGCGTGGTACTGCATGTCCTCAGCATACTTTTCATAAGATGATATTGGCCTATAATTATCGTAACACTGACTGCTAATCGCAAGCATGATGACATATGCTCGCTCAGTTAGTCGATTGCGATATTTTGACTTAATTATCTTCATTTTAGAAATGGAGACTCGAACAATGACATAAGTTGACTCAAACATTGCCGTCAGTTGAAGGGCGATTTGCCTTAGATTCGGATATTTATCTTCAGATATAAAATACCAGAAATATTTATCAGATGATGTAGCTTTGAGATGTATATCTGATCTAATCTGCACCAACTCATTTTCAACAGAACATGAGTTCATATTGAACTGACTTGGTATTTCAGTAGCTAATTCCTCAATAGTTTAACATGAAAAAGGATAACTCATAAATGATGCTATATTTGCCAATTTACTGCAATGATAAAAACGCATTTCGAATTGACCTAAAATATTTGATAATTCAGCCTCATACGTATCATAATTCTCTATCTGCAATATTTCTCAGCTTTGTGAAGAGCTGTGAGGAAAAGAACTGGGAACAAGACTTGAGTGATTTAACCGCTCAGCAGTCCTTCTATTTATTTCATGATGATGGAAGTTTTTCAGCTTTCTTTTCCCACCAAAAGAATCAAGATTACCGACAACAACAAGAGGGTGAACATCGCTTTTGGGACCAGTGAGGATCTGTTGCAATTGAAGAATCACCTGAACCGTGGCAAGAGAAACAAAACATGAGGCAGTTTATGATTTATATAATGCAAAAAAACAAGAGTATCATAAAATGGATGAAGAAGTTAGACAGAATAATATTGAATATATACAAAATGGTCAAAATTTACAGAAACCTATGTGGAACGTTAGTAACAACGAGACAAAAACATCTTTGGAAAAAAAATGGCTCAATTCCACCAATTCGAAATAAATTAGATGTAATGTTCGATGAAGTGTTTTTGAGTGATTTTTGAATTTAAGCTGCCAGACCATTTGAAATTTTTGCTTATTTTTTTATAATAAATTGTGATGTTACAGTTGCTTCTTATTCATCTGCTGTAATGATCTAAGATTGTCCCGAAATTTTTCTATAATGGATTTTATGATCTCAAGTGTTTATCTTTTGTAATATGACACTTTGAGGGATCCTGAAATTTTTGGAGCTATTATTGTGGATTGTCGGAATTTAGAAGAGCAAACAATACTGGATTTCACTGTCGAAATTTATTGTTTAGTTTCCGAGTTTTGTAGGAATAAATTTACTGATGTCGAATCTAATTTTGTCATCAAATATATTGAATTCTATTGGTGGGAGTTCGAGAAAAATTAAATTCGCTTCACTGCATATCTACAGTCTTACCTCATCACTTAATAGGTAAATTAGTTCTGTTTTGATAATTAACCCATTATCTATAAGGCGAAGTTCTATATCTCCCGATATTTGACTAGGATTACAATTTCAGGTTGTACCCATGTCAACAATTATTTCAATAGGCATTCACCTCATAGACATTTGACAAGAAACTCATTGAATTCAAATTAGAAAACTACACCTAAACAAGTCGGTATCATTTAATATTTCGCTGATCTGGAGTAAAATATTTTAAAACTCAGCTGTTGATTGTGGCCATGTTTGACAGGTAAATTTTACGTCACTTGAACCAGGCCACCGCTACAGGTGGAATTGAGATAAATTACAAAATTTACCTGGTGCAGGGCCGTTAATCCATCCACATTAGCCGTATTGATATCAGCCCCCTTTTCCAGAAGATCGAGAACTTCATCTTTATCACCAGCGGCGCATGCTGCTAGAAATACACAACCCGACGAAAACTTTATTTTCCGCGATTTCGTTTTTGGAGACACTGGTTGCCGATTTGTGTCCGATTCTTCCCATCGTTTCAGCTGTTCAGCCCTTTTATATAGGGCTGAATTCGAACGAGTCGCTATCGACATGGTTATTTAACAATTCGAACTTCGGTCACCATTTTACGATTTTAACCCAATAATAAATTCTTTTTGTTTTTGACAGAGGGTGCGGCTGGCAAAATAAACTTATACAGAACTGTGCTGCCATCTGCTGAAATAGGTTTGGCTTTATATCATTCTTAATACTCAGAAGTATTTTCCTTAAAAATTTCAATTAAATAATAAAGGTTAAATTAAATTAGTTGATTCCTCACATCCGAGGAATTATTGGTAATAATTAATAAAATTTGAGAAGAAATTGTCATGACATATGACATTTTTCATATTTTTATAGAAATCTGTATTATTAATCGTAGCTTCTTAGTAGGTAAGTTAAAATTCTATGATGTTAAAATTTGGCGCAATGGCGCAGTGTTTCCTTTTCCTTTTACGTCCATCTAGTGCGCATTAAAGCTAGCTTGGATTTTCGTTGTCGCCATTTCTGCGTGCGTGCCACTTCTATTCGGTTGTACACGCTGTTCCTACTGTGGTAGTGTATTGCTATACAAAGTGCCGGTCTACATTATTACAAATAATATCATAAATCTGTATAAACTTGTTGAAGAATACGTTCTTCTTTCTTGATACGTATTATCTGGAGTAAGTACTGTTTTACAAATCAAGAAAATTATGTGTTTTTGATATTGCCGGTTTTTTGGACGCCATATTTTATGCGTCGATAGTATTCGATTTTTTTTTCTTGAAATATATCGTTAAAATCATTGTATTCTATAAGAATTTCTGGGCTAAACGTACGTAAATATCAAATATTGAAGTAAGTTTTTATTACAGTTTGCTACAATGAGTTACTACAGGCCCAGGTAAGACGGTTGATTTCAAATATCGCAATATTATATTGAATTTCTATTTATCATTATTGAATGATTTATTTTTAATCGGCTGATTTAAATCTCTAAGTTTCAGCCAAACATTAGCGATGACTCGTGGAAGAGGAGGCTATTCGCCTAGAGGTTCCTCTTATAGAGGTAGCAGAGGATCCCGAGGAAACTATGGATCCCCTCGAGGTTTTTCATCTTTTGATTCTCGCCCAAAATATTCCTCATCTGATCGATATTCCAGTTCTCGCAGCAGCAAGTTTGACGATTACAGAAAGCCTTTCCGAGTAAGTTTAAATTAATGATGTGAATGGAATGTAGATAATGTGTTGGTATTTTTTCAAAACTGTTCAGATATTCAGAATAAAAAAAAACACACAGTAATTATACCGTATAGTGTGGTTAAAGAATTCACTAAAAGAGTGTTTGGTAATTATTTAGTATAGTGTCAAAATTCACGAAAAAAGTGTTTACTTACTAATTTTGGGTCCCAGAATCCAAATTTGAAATCATTTTGCCCTGGAAGGCTACCATTTTTTCCTTGAAAGTACGCTTGTCTATATCATTCAAACTCTATAATTGCTTCATTTAAATGCCTTTTTACTATTACAATGGATATGCACACATTTACCATGAATCAGTAATTCTATGCTCGAATTTACATTAATTTCTTACTAAAATGCTTTTTGATTCGAATGTTTAATTTTTGGACAGTTAACCCAACATATTTACAATAATTTGGTTACATGTTGTTATACGACGTAGGGCTCAAAACGATGCAAGAAAGAGATAGAATCTATCTCTCTCCTTCATAACTGAGACCGAAATTACTTCCAAACCTAACCTAATTTTACCTTAACTCATTAATGCATGTGGAAAAAAATATTTTGATTTGATTAGAATTTTTTCTTGAAATGGATATAATTTTACTATTGAAACGTGGTTCTGTCGCTATTTTTAAATTTTCTCTCTCAATTTAGAAAAAAAGGTGATCCGTTTAACCCTTAGGGAGCCTGGTGGGTAAAAATCACACGGCATGCCTGGTGGGTCTGACAGACCCGTAAACATAATTGGTTATTTTTATTTATTTTGATGTTTTACAAACCATAATAACAAGCTTTAATTTATATTTAACATTGTTTCTAACTGAAAGAAGGGAAAAAAATTAGCCAAATTATTTTATAAAGTTTTATTGAGAAATTCAAAACCTCTCATACTTAGCTAACAATAATCATCACTCATCTCTAAATCAATAATATCAAACTCTTTTTAATTGAGATCAAGATTAGACTTCACACACATTATTATAATGCACAGATAATGGAATGTAGATAATGTGTTGGTATTTTTTCAACAACTGTTCAGATATCCAGAATAAAAAACCCAGTAATTATACCGTATAGTGTGGTTAGTCAGAATTCACTAAAAAAGTGTTTGGTAATTATTTAGTATAGTGTCAATAGTCAAAATTCACGAAAAAAGTGTTTACTTACTAATATGGGTCCCAGAATCCAAATTTGAAATCATTTTGCCCTGGAAGGCTACCGTTTAAGAAAAAAAAAATCCTTGAAAGTACGCTTGTCTATATCATTCAAACTCTATAATTGCTTCATTAAAATGCCTTTTCACTATTACAATGGATATACACACATTTACCATGAATCAGTAATTCTACGCTCGAATATACATTAATTTCTTATTAAAATGCTTTTTGATTCGAATGTTTATTTTTTGGACAGTTAACCCGACATATTTACAATAATTTTGTTACATGTTGTTATACGACGTAGGGCTCAAAACGATGCAAGAAAGAGATAGAATCTATCTCTCTCTTCATAACTGAGACCAAATTACTTCCAAACCTAACCTAATTTTACCTTAACTCATTAATGCATGTGGAAAAAATATTTTGATTTGATTAGAATTTATTCTTGAAATGGATATAATTTTACTATTGAAACGTGGTTCTGTCGCTATTTTTAAATTTTCTCTCAATTTAGAAAAAAGGTGATGCGTTTAACCCTTAGGGAGCCTGGTGGGTAAAAATCACACGGCATGCCTGGTGGGTCTGACAGACCCGTAAACATAATTGGTTATTTTTTTTCATTTTGATGTTTTACAAACCATAATAACAAGCTTTAATTTATATTTAACATTGTTTCTAACTGAAAGAAGGGAAAAAATTAGCCATATTATTTTATAAAGTTTTATTGAGAAATTCAAAACCTCTCATACTTAGCTAACAATAATTATCACTCATCTTTAAATCAACAATATCAAACTCTTTTTAATTGAGATCAAGATCAGACTTCACACATTATTATAATGCACGGATAATGGAATGTAGATAATGTGTCGGTATTTTTCAACAACTGTTCAGATATTCAGAATAAAAACACACTAATTATTCCGTATAGTGTGGTTAGTCAGAATCACTAAAAAGTGTTTGGTAATTATTTAGTATAGTGTCAATAGTCAAAATTCACGAAAAAAGTGTTTACTTACTAATATGGGTCCCAGAATCCAAATTTGAAATCATTTTGCCCTGGAAGGCTACCGTTTAAGAAAAAAATTCCTTGAAAGTACCCTTGTCTATATCATTCAAACTCTATAATTGCTTCATTAAAATGCCTTTTCACTATTACAATGGATATACACACATTTACCATGAGTCAGTAATTCTACGCTCGAATATACATTAATTTCTTATTAAAATGCTTTTTGATTCGAATGTTTATATTTCGGACAGTTAACCCGACATATTTACAATAATTTGGTTACATGTTGTTATACGACGTAGGGCTCATAACGATGCAAGAAAGAGATAGAATCTATCTCTCTCCTTCATAACTGAGACCGAAATTACTTCCAAACCTAACCTAATTTTACCTTAACTCATTAAAATGCATGTGGAAAAAAATATTTTGATTTGATTAGAATTTTTTCTTGAAATGGATATAATTTTACTATTGAAACGTGGTTCTGTCTTTATTTTTAAGTTTTCTCTCAATTTAGAAAAAAAAGTGATGCGTTTAACCCTTGGGGAGCCTGGTGGGTAAAAATCACACGGCATGCCTGGTCTGACAGACCATAATTGGTTATTTTTATTCATTTTGATGTTTTACAAACCATAATAACAAGCTTTAATTTATATTTAACATTGTTTCTAACTGAAAGAAGGGAAAAAAATAAGCCAAATTATTTTATAAAGTTTTATTGAGCAATTCAAAAACCTCGCATACTTAGCTAACAATAATTATCACTTATCTTCATATCAACAATATTAAATTCTTTTAATTGAGATCAAGATCAGACTTCACATTATTATAATGCACAGATAAATCAACTTACAGGTTATCAACTTCGATTACTAAAATAAGAATATGGATCAATAACTACTCGGTATTTGTTAGACATTTTTCGCATATAAAATTTGCATGTTCAAAGGAAATGTGACTCGTGCAAAAAATACAAGTGTACTTAGACTTACGATCCTTCTTAGCAGGGCATATACAGGAATATCCACCGGGACCGTCCGTTAAAAACTTTTTAAGTTCCAATTACAATATCAAGCTGAAATTTTATACGCGGCCATAACAAGCGATTTCCAATTGGAGTGAAATACTTTCGAAGTGATACCTTTTTTACTATACATTTGAACCGACATTTGAGCAAGACATACAATACCCAAGTTGTTGGCACTTATCTGTCAAAACTTTTGACAGATTTAATTATTTTGTCATAAACTCCATTTTTGAGGAACATTTAAAAAATTGTAGCTCTTAAATCTTTTGCACTACAGACGCAATTTTTGCTTCGGTGGATAGAAGAAGGATCAAGGACTTTTTAAGCAATCTACACAATCAAATGTTTATTGCGTTGTTTTGTATGATTTTTAAATTTGGCCTTTTTCAAACAGCAATAACTCAATTTCTTCAAATTGCACGTGCTAATTTTTATATCGCCATCAGATGAAGCGTCAAATTTCAGATGAAATTGTATAAGCATGTACTATACCTATCTCTTATAGTTCCGAAATAATTTGGGAATATATTGAATTTTGATGATTTTCCAAGAACTAACAGAGAATGCTTTGGAATATTTGAATCAAGTAGCTGAACTGGCTACGCTCACCTGACAGGTGCCTAAAATTAAAGTACTTGTCACTTCGATCATTTGAATTTGATATTTCAATAAGAATTGTCGTTATTTCAGATTGAAAATATCCGAAAAATGCAACACATTTGGAATAAAACCACTGGTTATTTAATCGAAAATATATTTAATCTTTTTTTAATTCATTTTAGAATGTCAAAAAGTAGTGGGTAGAAATTGCAGGCAATTCAATAACCAATTTCCAAATTTACCGTCTATGAGTAAAATAAAATTTCGAAGCATTAGAAGCAATTTTCTACAAATCATCCAAACTTCATCGCTTCGTAAAATTTACAGGTTATTATTATTTGGGGTGCTGTTTAAGCATATATACTATTAATTACTGATTTTACGCTCAAATGTGCAATATCTTATAGCTATGTAGTCATGGCCAGCCAGTTAAGTTAACAATATGATAACACAGAAAAACACAAACTTGGTATATATCATAGAGGAAGCTAGATCCCGTTGAAAGGAGCGCCCTCTTAAGACGGGTTTGAAAAAATTTCATTTTTAGCATTTCACGTTATTCATAACTATTGATAATATGCATTTAATTGCTATCTTATTTAAGGCATTCATTTCGCTCAATTACAACATACATCAATTAATTTTTCTGATAATAGGAGAGATACGGAAGAGACATTTATTTAAAATATAGGAATCAATTAAATTGGAAAAGAAACAACGATCATGGTAGTAGTAGTAGCAGCTTTATTAATAGATCCTATCGTTCCCAGAAGCATGGGTCATGTCATTTACATTGCAGTTGCAATTCAAAACAAGTTACAAATAATACATTAAGTGTAAGGTATTGAACAAATTATCATACAATAAGCATAGAATATGAAGCGACTCACACTAATTCCTCAAAATCAGCTTCATCTAAAAACTCTTCTATACTATAAAAAGCTTGGTTGATTAAAAATATTTTATTTATTTATTCTTATATGAAACTGTAAATCAGCATATAGTGCTGTTAACACAGAGTACATCTAAGTTCATTTATTGGTGTAACAATAATAGTTTGTGTGAGCGAGTCAATTTAGTGTCATATAAACAACATGAACCCATATCATTTAGGTACTTTTGATAGATTTGGAAAATGTTCTGATCAAGTGATTTGTTTCAAATTATAGGGCAAAAGATTGTAGTAATGAATGCTTTGGTATACTGGAGATTTAGCTCCAAGATTTGTTCTTATTTTTTCTGAATTGAATGGTTAGTAGTTCTTGTTGTATATTTATGTATGGAGGAAACAGTCTGAATTGAGGAGCCGGACTTCATAAGATTGTTTCTGATTTTGAAAGCAAGTTTGCAGTGTTCTAGATTTTTCAATTTATATTTCTCTAAAAGTTTAAATTCTTATATAGGTCAATTGAAGGTGTTGAATATGGTAGATTATATATTGCTTTGATAACTTTGTTTTGTAATCTTTGTACTCTTTTTAGATTAAATTTGTGGGTATTTGACCACACTCTCATAAGGTATGAGAATATCGATTGAACATGTGCAAAATATATCAATTTTTTGCATTTCGGGGTAAGTAGAAGGTCATCTGTCTGAAGGGCTCTAATTTTTCTATAAATAGAATCAATAGGTTCATTCCATGAGAGTTTCTCATCAATAATCAAGCCTAAGTATTTATAACATTGCACTTTCTTTAATTGCATTTTGTTAATCTTAATGTCCAGAGAATATGATGTTTTTTTTCTTATAGAGGCACATGTATACAGTCTCGTCTTCACTTATTATCAGTCCGTTTGCTTTTAGCCACTTTTTGAATGTCTCCAAGTCTTGATTGATCGATGTTTGTAATTCTGCTTTGTTTGTTCCATTATACAAGAAAACGGTATCATGTGCGAACATGAAGTGCTCAGCCCCTAGATCCACCATGGACAAGTTTTCCATGTATATTAAGTATAGGATTGGTCCTAATACTGTTCCTTGTGGAATACCAGTGTTGACTTCCTTCAGCTCGCTCATCTCTCCATTCAGAAATGTGTATTGTTTTCTATCTGTGAGAACTGACGTAATCACGAAGTGACGCGCTGAGAACAGATCGAATGTGATAGAAGAATTTGTATAGACATATAAAAGTCCGAAAAAATTATCCTCTCCACCCGCGAAAATTCGGAGACCTTTTTAATTTCGCTTTTTCGGGACTTTTTCTCGGAATTTTCGCTCGATATCGCCTCACTAAAGACTAAAGACAAAAGATTCCGAAGAGGTCTCACCGCTTCGACTTTCCGTTCGCTCTCGACGGCGTTTCTGCGAAATTTTTCGAAAAATCCTCATGGCTCCGTCGTTCGAGCTAGGGACTCCAAATTTGGCCCGGACCTTCCTCCGGCTCTTTCCCACCGGAAAAAAAACTTACGCGCGCGCGGGCCTTTGACGCCCGCCGCATCTCTTTTCCACCCGGTTCAAACTACCGTTATCCCCCGGATTGTTTCCGAAAAAGGCTTTGAGACTTTATTATTATACATAACCTAATTTTACGAAGCATTAATACAAATAATACAGTATCAATCTTGGAAAAGTGGGCATCCAAGAAATTTTGGAATTTATTTTTTCTGAAAAGCGGCTGATTTCCAGGGCAAAGGATTTCAGATTCTGGACCCAAAAATTAGTGATTACTCATTTTTTCCTTGAATTCTGAATATTTTAAAAGTTCCAAAGAACTACCTTACCTTTTTTTTTTCAGGATTCCTATTCATCCAGGGATAGATCGCCAGATCGAAAGAAGCCCAGAGTTGAGGTATGAGCAAATTAAATATTATATATCTTTTTCACAGGTATTAAAGGAAGCATTGTATTGGAAAACCGAAGGCGATATGGATACTTTAATTTTTCACAGATATAAGAGAATGGCAAAGGAGATGTGAACCTCTTTCGAGGAAATAGCAATTGATCCAGTGGTAAATTTAGAAATATAACAAAATATGAATTGTACATTACAGTTTGACCCTGAACATGTATATGTAGGGTCTACAAATTTAAAAATGAAAACCGACAAATGTTTTTCTTCCTAATCAAATGTGTTATCCAGGGATATAGCTCTCGTCATGATAGCTCCTATGGGAGTTATGGAAGTCGCTACGATTCCAGTTTCTCAGAACGAAGGAGTTTCTCTGGTGATAGAGCAGTTTCATATCCGAGGCGAGAAGAATTTCGCAGACCCTCAGGGCCTCCAGTGTCGTCTAGGGGGGGTTATAGAGGCAGGGGTGGTTCAAGGGGTTCAAGAATTTTGAGAACTAGAGATCGCTTGCCTCCCCGCAGGAGAATGATAGAAAGTTCTTATGGTATTCGAAAACGTATGATATCGTCGAGAGCCAATGACTTCACGAGAAGACTTAAGATTTCGAGGCTAAGGAGGTAATTAGAACAAAGTAACCTTTAATACCAATACAAAACTTGACGTTTGATTTTGAAATAAATGTTTTTTTCTATTTCCACCAAAGACAGTTTTCCAAAGATGGAGACGCTCAAAATGTATGAAGAGATGTAGTTAATGTTCTAAACATAAATTTTGACCAGATTCAACAATGGACTTTGAGATTTTGAACAATATCTAATGTAGAATTTTATTAGCATGGTTTAATTTATAATCATAACTGTTAAAAAATGATTAAATGTGCAAATACTTTTCACTCAAAAGATAAAATTGGACCCAAATTCGATAAATTAAGATAATTGCACAAATATGACAGTTAAAATTTGACAGTGGATAAAGATGACAGTTACTGAAGAATTGAGGTTGGAATTCTAAATATTGCATTTTCTTCAGTTTGGCCATTATAGCTTCGCCACAGATGAGAAGGGAAATCTTGAGGTGCAGCCAAATTTTTATGACGAGACTGAAGTGAACATAACACAAAAAAAAATAAAGAGACATTAATGATAAACGAATCGTTATAAACCATGATTGAATCGAGACCCCGACAGAATGTTAGGATGTTTGGGTAATAATCTTGCTTGGGATAGTCCTCCTAAACACATCACTAAGAATTGTTTGCCTATAAATCTCCATACATTTCGCTTTGATTATTTGTGTGTTTATTTTTAAAAGTAGTTATATATTGGTTAGAGATGTTTTATCTTGCATAGTTCCTCACGATAATATATATTCACTATTTCTCAGAGAAAACACGAAATTTTATCAATCATTACGTGTAATCTCGATCTGTACTATTCATTCCAGAATTCATGAGTAGTTTTCATCAAATACATATAATTTAACCGGATGAAATTTTCACTTGTCATGAAATGTCAAATTCGGTAATATTTTTTTATTGGTAGACATGAAAACATGGCCGTCGAAGCAACGCTATTATGGTCCCATTAAAACTTTGTTCATCATTCAACAAGAACTATGTAAATGCTGTCAAAAGGGTACCGGGAACTGTTCAATGAAACAAAATATTCATATTATTTTTCGTCGGTTTTCGAAAACAACTTTTAGAGAGCGTGGCTTGTTGCGGTGAGTGGTCGACCGAAGGACCCGTTTCATGAAGTCAGGCCTTGAGATAAAAAATTTTCACCCTAGTGTAGTGTACTACAACATCCGAGTTTTGTATACTATACTTACTCAGTGATATCAGGTGTACCGGTATGAAATGAGCGTTTTTTGTGAAAATGAAATACTAATTTTTGAATGGGAAAGTAAAAAAGTATAGGCCATTACTTTTCACACATTTTGACCACCTTTCTGGCAATTTTTGGATACCATGCCGTTAGAAATATTAGTGTTTTGAAGCTTCTGCGTAGGAATCGAAGTTCTGCTCAGCCAATACGTGTCCTATTGATGAAAACAAATGGTAATCGGAAGGGGTCAAGTCTGGTGAATACGGCGGGTTGGGTAGCAGCACCCAGCCAAGTACTTTGATTGTATCCTGAACCGATTTTGCTTTGTGTGCAGGTGCATTGTCGTGTAACAAAATTACTTTGCTTGTCTTCTGGCCCATTCTGGTCGTTTTTCGATCAATGTGTAGCGATTAGTATTTATAGTTTCACCAGGTTTTAGAAGCTCATGATATACCACACCCTTCTGATCCCACTAAACAGAGCATTGCCTTCTTACCGAATCGATCTGTTTTTGCAGTCGATGTTGATGGTTGAATTTATGTTTCATCGCCAGTACAATTCGATGCAAAATTGATTCTTTTGTGTCTTCAAAGCAAAAGTTCACAAATTCATTTCTGCTTTTCCATTTGCCTTTCATTCAATACATGAGGCACCCATTTTCCACATTTTCCGATCTTTCCCATAGCTTTTAAAGGTTCTGAAATTGCTTGTTGTGCAATTAACATGGCTGCCAATTGCTTTTGAGTTAAAGTCATCTTCATCCAATGTTGCTTGCAGTTCGACGTCTTCAGACTTTTTTGTGGTCTTCCACGTTCTTCATTTCTCATATCAAAATCATTATCTCCGAACCGTTGAAACCATCTTTTGAATGTTGCTTCTGAAAGGGTATGCTCACCATATGCCTCGACAAGCATTCGATGCGACTCTGCAGCACTTTTCTTCAAATGGAAACAAAAAATTAATGCTCTCCTGTGACGATGTGTTTTATGTATGTGTAGTCGGAATTTACTCGTTCTAGCATGTCTTCAATGGAGAAAATTCAGGTCTTTTGGAACTGGTCGAGCGGCAACGCGTTTCATGCCCAATCAATCGTTCAAAATGGTACGAATTGATTCGTGATACCCAGAAAGTTCATTGCCTATCTTTCTTAAACTTCAATGACGATTTTCAATTACCATTTCCTTCACTTTATTTGATGTTTAGTAGGGCAGCTAGGTGGAATATTGTAGTTGGAGAAAAATGATATTTTCTCAATCTTTTCAGGAACCACATAGTTTCCAAAATTAGTGGGAAAATTGTCATTCGCGGATATCTCTGTTATCGAAGTTAAATTAACACATTTGAATAAACTGAAAACGATAACATTAACATCATATAAGCCAATTGTGCACATATGAACTTCGAATTTTATTGGACATTTTACATTTCCTGTCACTTTCAGAGTATTTGACCGAATGTCCCACATTATCGAATCATTATTGTTGACAAATAGTCGGCGGTTTCTGACTGATCTGGTCCCATATTTTTCCAGAAAGCTCACGGCTATGCGACGTTTGTATGTTAGATTTGCACAGTTTGGATCTTCACGTCTCAGTTTCTTCATCAAAATCCAACCATTTACCACATTCACATCGAACAAATACTGAAAAATGGGCCAGTACCATTTTCTTTGCCGCATTCTCGATCGGTACGCAGCTACTAATCCATCCATCTTATCAACCCCTCCCATGTATTTATTGTAATTTGATACCACTTTTGGTTGGGGAACATTCTGTTTGGATTTCGCTTCTTATCACCAACGTCTAGCGGTCATCATAGATTCATCTTCGAAGTTGGTGGCCATCGTTACCACCTTGTTTTCTCTCCATTGAGCCATCAGAATTTTCTCGTTCGATAAAAACTGAAAAGATCCTTTTTATTTCTCTATTGCATTCATTCTTCTCTGCAAAAAGACATCCTCCTAAACGATTTTGGAGTATGGTACCAGTAGCACTAATATTGCGGTCCTCTAGACATTAGATCGATACTAGTAAAGTAGTTATCGAAATAAAGTTTATAACCCTATTTTTATGTTCCAGTCCTGCTAATCGAATTAGAGATAAAACATCGCCACCCAAACCAAATTGTTTTTCATTATTAGATTTACCAGTGTATATTTCGAATGCTAACATATACCCTTCACTTTGACAAAGGGCCCAATTTTTAAAACCAAACCTGATTGGTTTTCCTTCGATATATTGCTTCACATAATGCTTTCCATAGTATGGTATCATGCTCTCGTCAATCGATAGATGCTCATCTATACTGCTCTCGAAAATTTGGATTCAATCCGTCAATAAGTGGTCTCAATTTGTGACGTTTGTCTGTCAAAACATTGTTGTTATCATTGAAGTGAAGATGATGTAAGAGAAGCTCAAAACGGTCGAGTCTCATCGAGTCCCGAAGTATTGAAGGGGTATTATTAGTGGCATTCCAATACATGCGTTTATTACTTGGCATATCCAGTGAGCAATAAAGCTCCAAAGATTACATCCATAGAAAAATTTAACGAAATGTTTTTTGTGACCCATACAAATTAGTCTGCTGAACGATATTTTCCATGATCGCTTCCGTGAAAAAAAGTTTGAAGATATCGGCTGGAGATTCGACCAACTGTGCATCGCGAGATGAAGGCACAGGATCACAAGTAGTGTTCATACAATATTTGGATGCATCCAACGTCCATTTATGAATTTTTTTTTCTTTGAACAGTTTCACCTTTCTTCTTCCTGGAAAGCTGTTGTGTAACAGAAAGTGGTATATTTTCTTCATCATCACTCTCCGATGAATGGGAAAGTGTGGTGGCTTGAGGTTGCAGTCCACTTGTTCTAGCAGAAAGTTGTTCATGAGTTTCCTCATCTTCACTACTCTCGGAAGAAATTTCGCATCCTTGACCCAGAATACCTCTGGGTAGGTGGTAGCTTGGTCTGAAACATCGCTGTCTTCTTCAGATTCTGCTGTATTTTGATTGGGAGGTTCAATATATATTTTCGTATTACTTTCATAGAAATCATCGCCTTTACGATGTCCAAAAGTTGATGCAGTGATAATCTGAAATGGAAACAGAAATGACTTATGTGCATATAGTCCTTTCAAGCGGATCGCCGAGAAAAACTTACATTAGAAAGAACTTGGTAAGAAAATGTGAAAATAACATCGAGTTGTAAACAAGAGACCATAAAGCGTCGGAATTTTTCAATAGAGTTCCAACAATATTTTTGTTAAATAGTAATTGAATATTACTTACCCGCCATTTTTAGTAGGATATAAACTGGGATCCATGATCGTCAATGAATTCAATATTATCGTATTTCACGTCGTGCCAAAGACAAATGCTGCTGAGAAAGGTCTAATGAGAAGACGCACGTGTTGCCGGCTCCCCACCACTCTCTGAACATTTACAACATGCATTTATATTGTGATTCTTTTAAAAGGACTGTATGCACTAATGAGTTGAAATGAGTTTTACACTCTACAGGCCAACATGTCTATAGAGGGTCATTCTACTTCCACTATAACATTTCACTTAGCTACTATACTAAAACATCAAAATTTGTCTAACTTGTCATCTGCTGTTCAGCAGTTTTTCTTATTGAGAAAAGTAAAAAACAATACATCTAGACCAATATGATTGTTAACATCTATTGGTGTACATCGTTATTGGCGATCAAATATAGTCGGATTTGTCTTTGATGAAAACTCTTAAGTTATTTTCCACTAAATTTTACGATTTAGAATTATATTTAGCAACCAATCCTGGAATCCAATGCAGGGGTTCTTGGTTCGTTATGAAGATTTTTAATACTTGTCCACTCATAAAAATGCTTGAGTAAAGTTATTTTCTAAAATATAATTTTCTGTGATTCTCTGATTTTTGTTCATATTGAACATATTTTTATATTTTGGATATGCCCTTGATTCAAATTGACATTGAAAATCCTTACGGATTCAAGGATTTTTCTTTTCTACTAAATATTAAGATTCTACAAGATCCAATATTCCAAAAAATAATAACCGTAAAAGGTTTATACAAAATATTCATGTTTTCAAATATTATTATGTTTGAATAGGATCTAGTACAAAATCTATCTATAGAAACATCGATATTTCTTTCATCATTTCATGTTGAGGAACTGTGACAGACAAAACGCCTCAATCAATAATTGAGTTTTATTTTCCGTGAGAGATTTTCATCATTTCCTAAATTTGATAGCGCAATTGCTGCACGTCGTGCAATCAAAAGCGACGACAACGATGATTCTGACGGCGAGAAGGAAGATAAGAAAGATTCTGACAAGGAAGATAATGAAGATGAAGAAGACATGTCTGAGAAGAAGAGTCCAAAGAAAGAAGATTCTGAGAAACACGACGATAAGGCTCAGAGCGATGAAGGTCGTCCTAAGAAGATGATGATCAAGCTCAATTGCCCACATTGCAACGTCAACTGCATTACCTTCCGTAGATACGAAAGGCATTTGACCAGCAGATCGCATATGATTGCTATGAAGAGAGTTGCTGTGAAGCAAAAGGCTATTTTGTCGCAGATGCGACAGGCACAAAGGTGAGTTAGCAATTTTTTTTATATCATAAAACGTCAGACTACAGTTTGACACATCAGTATCGCTTTACTGTCTTGAATAATTCTCGATAATAATTATAAAATGATACATATTTCTTGATCGAGTTTGTATTCATCAATTCATGTCCATATATTCAACTGCCAATTTTTTCTTCATTATACAGATAAGACATCTTTGTAAATGCCTATTACAGTATAAGCTCTTTATTCACGGGGTATACGTAAATAGACAATGGTAATTTATATGAGATTATAGGGATATGTTCCTAGGTGGCAAAATAAAAAATAAATATAAAAAAATCAATTTAATTGAAGTTTTCCACCATACTGATTGATATTCAAGAAAGTTTTTGAAAGCTCTTTCAATTCAGACTGATATTCAGCAGTGACATTAGCAATTTGCCACTTAAAGATTAGATTTTCGTTGTAAATTATTAGGTGCGCAACTAAGTTCTCACTGTTTGTCATTAGATGGTTCCAGTGGTAAGTGCTGGTCGATTTTTACGTATCAAGAACGTCTTGAACAAAGCTTAGACATATGGTAAACAAACCACAGTGACACATTAGTGATTTTGTTTTTGCGTCATATACTTTTAGTTGTGAGAAAATGTCTGATTTTGTGCCAAATAATCGTCATTTGCGGAAAGACGCTGAATTGGAGACATTGCTCGATAAGGATCCGTGCCAAACGCAAGAAGAGTTTGCTTCAGTCTTAGGAGTTACTCGCCAGGCCATTTCCAAGCGATTGCATGCGTAGGGAATGATTCAAAAACAAGGAACTTAGGTTTCTTATGATTTGAAGCCAAGAGACGTTGAGCGTCGTTTTTTCAGTGAACAACTGCTCCAGAGGCAAAAAAGGAAGGGGTTTCTTCATCGCATCGTTCGGCCTCATGGTGCCAAACCCGTTTAAACCTACTTGGAAAGCCTCAAATGGAAAGTCCTACCCCACCCGCCATATTCCCCAGATATTGCACCATCCGATTATTACTTGTCCCGTCCGATGGCATATGGACTGGCAGATCAGCAGTTCCGCTCATATGAAGAGCTCGAAAAATGGCTTGATTCGTGGATAGCCTCAAAAGACAAACACTTCTACCGTCACGGTGTATTCGAGCTCTGCCAGAAAGATGGGAAAAAGTTGTAGCTAGCGATGGGCAATATTTTGAATGATTCATTTGTAAACATTTTTCACAATGAAGTTGTATTTTCATAAAAAACAGCGACAACTTAGTTGCGGACCTAATATATAGACTGATCAATATCTATAGAAAATCATAAAGTTCATTTGCCAATTTTAAACCTTCACTGAGATTTTTACAATTAAGGGGGGACCGGTTTAAATGGCCGAGATTTTGTTATTTTTCGTGAATTTTATACATGGGAAAAGAAAAACAGAATTTTTCTTAAATATTAGAGTATTTTATTCATGTTTTGAAGTGGACTTACGAATTTTTTCAAGTAATTTCCTGTGGTAGCGATTTTCATCTGTAAACATCAAATTTTTTTTATTTTACGTTAGCTACACATTTCCTAAGAATATGAACCAGATTGTGTAAAAAATTGAAAATTGCATTTTCTTTTTGAGGTGTGAAGACAATGTTATGTTTTTATACCATATTTTTTCTCCTTTTTTTTAATGAAAAGAATTAAGTTTATCTAGATTTGAATTGAACAAAGAATGTTCACATCAAATTTCAGAACGATTGGTCAATAACTTTTCCAGCTGGAATGCCCACAAGTTCAAATGAAAGTATTTTCGATAAAAATAATAAAATGTAGCGAAAACGAGATTCGATAATCTAGCCAAACTGGACGCTCTGTCGAAATCTCGTAAACGTTCAAGAAAGTTCCACCCCCAAGTGAAACATCTGCCGAAATGACCACATATTCTTGACTAGTTATACAGGGTGAGGCGTAATAGAAGAGCGTTTTTTAAATGAGAGTAACTCAGCTGTTTTTCAACGTAGAACATGTTTAATTACGTAAAATGAAAGCTTGAATATTAGCATTTAGAGTAGAAAAAGTGAAAAGAATCATTTTCTAAAAATGATCATTTGCATATCAGGCAAATGACGTCCGTGTTCCGCAATGCATTGCTGTAGTCGATTCTCAAAGTTCTGCATCACCCACTCTAAAAACTGCTGAAATAGCACCTATGCTGCAAGGATTGATGTTATAAATGAGTACCTTATACTGAAAGATGCACATTTCCAAACAAAAATCGACCGGTTGTTCAGAAATGAATAGTTTCACATTGACTAAGTCTGTTTCGTTAGCACACCTATATGGGAAATGTGTAGTTTTAAAAGAAGAAATTGAAAATGAAACATAGGGCTTCAGTATCTTTCAAAACACAATTTTACATTCCAATAACAATGTGGTTCGATTTTAAGTCTCTGTGTTACTTGAATGTCTATTTCAAAAAAGAGTTTAAGCATGGAAAGAGACGAATATAATATTTCTACGTATCCACAGGGCTTTCAATTAATTTGTAAGCTTCACTACTGGTACTGGTAGAATACAAGTCATTTGATATCCTGAAAAATTACAAAATATATTTGGAGCTACTACTCTGTATGATTCAGCAGTTGGGAAGGTTAATTTTTATGTCTTTCATATGTAGAAATACTCGTAACAGTTTGTATTTACAGTTGTTACGCTTCTGGAATAAGCAAAAGCACAATTCCTAGACCAACATATATTCTGTCAAAAAAGTACCGGAAATTGGTCAATGAAACACATAATATTTATTTTTCAATGTGTTGAGAAAAAGATCCTCAAATTTGTATTATTGACACTAAATTTCTGATAATCCATTGAGATCCACAAGATCTCATCTATCAAATAAATCATATCACATTTTTATCTTCACTATTTTGTATTGTACTCTGGGAGTAGAGGTAATCTAACCCCCTTCCAAGTCGAGAATATAAAATCATTTGAAGGGAACATGTTTCCCTGGAAACGTATGAGATTTCAATGAAAACTGAATGTTTTTCAGGTACAGTCTCTGTGTTACTTGAACATCAATTTCAATTTGAGTTTGAGCGTCGAAAGAGACAAATATAATATTTCTACTTATCCACAAGACTTTCAATCAATTTGTAAGTCTTACTGATAGTAGAATACATTTGAGATTATTCTATAGGATAATATATTTCTGTCAAAAACTAAAAATCGATATAATTATCTCAACCATATAAATAGTATAATAATAACTACATGATTAATAATTGTCATGTGAGAAGGTTTACGTCATGTGAGAAAGTTTACTATTGAATAGTCATTTGTAAGAATAGTTTGATTCTTTCATAGATTTCTTCAGATGATAAATCAGAAACTTTGTTCCATCTACACCCAATTTCAACTTTTATTTCTTTATAAAACTAGCCTGAACTCTTCTTGGTTGTAGAGTGTTTTCAAGTATAAAACACAAAATACAAATTTCAACAAAGTTTCAAATGCATGCACTCTTTAACTCTTTATTCTATCGGTTTGTACCATTTTGTATACGTTGTTCGTTTTGCCCCACTTTATTAGCGTCGAAATATATCTTTATAAGTCATGTTTTCTTAACTGTCAAGTAACGTGGCTCGTCCTTGAAATTTTACTATCAAGTTTCACTTCAAAAAGTAGACTATAGGAAAACACAGTTGAAGAATTCTTAGAATAATCTTTGAATCTGCATGATTCTTCCATCATTGCAGTATAAATCAATGAGCACTAACATTCGAAAAGCACAACACACAAACCGTTTTTTAATATCTCACTTACCTCGAAACCGAGTTTTCTGAAAATTTTGTTTTACAAATATTCTATTCGAATTATTTACATTCTATACTTGTAATGATCATTGTTCAGACAAATGAGACAAGGTATTTCAAAGGTTCCAACAATGCTCGCCATGAGCGCTCACATAGCTTTTATTTCTAACTTCACTCTTCTGTACATGGCCTATAATTGTGGCAAAAATAACAAGTTCACTCCTGACCTTGTCTACTTTCCTACAAAACTTCGACAGTGTTGACAACAAAATGTTCCGCCTACTGAAAACCAAATGCTTGAATCTTCCTTAACGTCTTCTTAAATCACTACATTTGCTCAAGAAAAACGAGAAGTTTATAAGATATTGCAAGAACTTTGGGTTTTTGAGGCTACCGTCTCTGTGTTACTTGAACATCAATTTCAATTTGAGTTTGAGTGTCAAAAGAGACTAATATAATATTTCTATATATCCACAAAGCCTACAAATTACTTTGTAAGCCTTACTATAGGTAGAATACACCTCCATATGCTATACTTCTAAAAAACTATCAAATATATTCATAGCAAGAACTATTGTACATGATTTGCGAGCCTTACTACCAGAAGTACAGACCTGCTTTGGAGGGGGTTCAGATAATATATTTTAAAAAACCTCGCATTGAAACTTGTTGGAGTATGCCTTGCCACAGGTGTACAAGGTTCCCTTCTGACAATTTGCTCTTCTGTGTTGGATCTTGCGAATTAGATATTTATACAGGTACTTCTGTTGGATGTTCTTATTCGGTCAGTTGAGCAATTCCATCAATTGTTCATACCTTATTGGAAGATTGCAATTGTTTACTTGGATTTCGTCATAATCGAATTTCTTTTTTGTTTGCGAATTTTCCTGCTCTATAATTGGAAGCAATCTTGTTTGAGCTTTTATTTAAATAAATAAATAAATAAATCTTCCTTTAACTGCTTATTATAAAACACATTTTCATTTCTTCATTCATTTCTCTTTCAAGAAATGAGTTGATGAAATTTTTAAGAACTTGTTTTGGAGCTACCGTCTCTGTGTTACTTGAACATCAATTTTAATTTGAGTTTGAGCGTCGAAAGAGACAAATATAATATTTCTACTTATCCACAAGACTTTCAATGAATCTGTAAGTCTTACTAATAGTAGAATACATTTGAGATTATTCTATAGAATAATATATTTCTGTCAAAAACTAAGAAAATCGATATATTTATCTCAACGACATAAATAGTATAATAATGACTACATGATAAATAATTGTCCTGTGAAAAAGTTTACTATTGAATAGTCATTTGTAAGAATAGAATAATTCTTTCATGGATTTCTTCAGATGATAAATCAGAAACTTTGTTCCATCTACACTTAATTTCAACTTTATTTCTTCATAAAAATAGCCTGACCTCTGCTTGGTTGTGGAGTATTTCGAGTATAAAACACAAATATAAATTTCAACAAAGCTTCAAGTGCATGCACTCCTCAAGTCCTTATTCTACCGATTTCTACCATTTTGTATATGCTGTTATTTTTGCCCCACTTTACTAGCGTCGGAATATATCTCTATACGTCATGTTTTCTTCTCTGTCAAGTAACGTGGCTCGCCCTTGAAATTTTACTATCAAGTTTCACTTCAAAAAGTAGACTAAAGGAAAACGCAGTTGAAAAATTCTTAGAATAATCTTTGAATCTGCCTGATTCTCCCATCATTGCAGTATAAATCAATGAGCACTTACATTCGAAAAGCACAACACACAAACCGTTTTTGAATATCTCACTTACCTCGAAACCGAGTTTTCTGATAATTTTTATTTTACAAATATTCTATTCGAATTATTTACATTCTATGCTTTTAATGAACATTGTTCATACAAACGTGACAAAGTATTTTAAAGGTTCCAACAATGCTCGCCATGAGCGCTCACATAACTTTTATTTCTAACTTCACTCTTCTGTACATAGCCTATAATTGTGGCAAAAATAACAAGTTCACTCCTGACGTTGTCAACTTTCCTACAAAACTTTGATAGTGTTGACAACAAAATGTTACGCCTACTGAAAATCAAAAGCTTCATATTTTCCTTAACGTCTTATTAAAACACTGTTCGAATGATACTATATTTGCTCAAGAAAAAAAGAGAAGTTTATAAGATATTGCAAGAACTTTGGGTTTTTGAAGCTACCGTCTCTGTGTTACTTGAACATCAATTTCAATTTGAGTTTGAGTGTCAAAAGAGACTAATATAATATTTCTATATATCCACAAGGCCTACAAATTAAGTTGTAAGCCTTACTATAGGTAGAATACATCTCCATATACTATACTCCTGAAAAACTATAAAATATATTCATAGCAAGAACTATTGTACATGATTTGCGAGCCTTATTACCAGAAATACAGACCTGCTTTTGAGGGGGTTCAGATAATATTTTTTAAAAAACCTCGCATTGAAACTGGATGAAATATGCCTTCCCACAGGTGTCAAGGTTCCCTTCTGACAATTCGCTTTTCTGTGTTGGATCTTGCGAATTAGATACTTATACAGGTACTTCTGTTGCATGTTTTTATTCGGTCAGTTAAGCAATTCCATCAATTGTTCATACCTTATTGGAAGATTGCAATTCTTTCCGCCGAAAGCGGGAAGTACGTGGTTTTCTGTGTCACCACCAATAATGAGTTTTTATTATTCAAACTCAATTTCTTCATCAATAAACCTCTCACTAAGAACAATTAATTTCAAAGAAATCTAACATATTCAAATTCGTTAAACTAGTGTTTAATATCGTCTGTGTATTCACCTCTCTATGCTTTATATATTGGGAATAGATTGAGATTTTATTGTTCACTTGGATAATTTGGATTTCGTCATAATCGAATTTCAATTTTTGTTTGTGAATTTTCCTGCTCTATAATTGGGAGCAATCCTGTTTGAGCTTGTATGTAAATAAATAAATAAAACTTCCTTTAACTGCTTATTATAAAACACTGTTTCATTTCTTCATTCATTTCTCTTTCAAGAAATGAGTTGATGCATTTTTTAAGAACTTGTTTTGGAGCTACCGTCTCTGTGTTACTTGAACATCAATTTCAATTTGAGTTTGAGCGTCGAAAGAGACAAATATAATATTTCTACTTATCCACAAGACTTTCAATGAATTTGTAAGTCTTACTAATAGTAGAATACATTTGAGATTATTCTATAGAATAATATATTTCTGTCAAAAACTAAGAAAATCGATATATTTATCTCAACGACATAAATAGTATAATAATGACTACATGATAAATAATTGTCCTGTGAAAAGTTTACTATTGAATAGTCATTTGTAAGAATAGTTTGATTCTTTCATAGATTTCTTCAGATAATAAATCAGAATCTTTGTTCCATCTACACTTAATTTCAACTTTTATTTCTTCATAAAAATAGCCTGAACTCTGCTTGGTTGTGGAGTGTTTTCGAGTATAAAACACAAATATAAATTTCAACAAGGCTTCAAGTGCATGTACTCCTCAAGTCCTTATTCTACCGATTTGTACCATTTTGTATATGCTGTTATTTTTGCCCCACTACTAGCGTCGGAATATATCTCTATACGTCATGTTTTCTTCTCTGTCAAGTAACGTGGCTTCTTGAAATTTCAGTATCAAGTTTCACTTCAGAAAGTAGGTTATAGGAAAACATAATTGAAGAAGAATTCTTAGAATAATCTTTGTAAATCTGCCTGATTCTCCCATCATTGCAGTATAAATCACTGAGCACTAACATTCGAAAAGCACAACACATAAACAGTTTTTGAATATCTCAGTTTCGCCTAAACCGAGATTTCCTATAATTTTTTATTTTACAAATATTCGAATTATTTACATTCTATGCTTTTAATGAACATTGTTCACTGACAAACGAGAAATTTGTACCTAAATTTGCGGAAAAGACGCGGGTGATATTTGTTTTGTGTTCCAGAACCAAGAGTGAGTTGTAAAAATTGACTAAGTAGTGGAATATTTGTGCAATTCATACTGCATAAGCGCATTGAAAAAACTTTCGCGATATAGAGACCAGACATAATTCATTATCTTGAAATCGAAACGAAAAAAGTGCGGGTAACCAAATGTTTGTTTCTTGAATGTTATCAACACTAACTACTTTATAAACGAGTGATTAAGATGAGTCATCATAGCATGCTTGTCGTAAAAAACAAGATCAATAACCTGGTCTGCATAAATTGTTTTAAGGTGTTCCACAAAAGCTGGAAAAGGGATTGCCCACCTGAAAAACACGTAGGCGGACACCTGATTGAATGTTGCAGTTCAGAAGATAATAAAACCAGTTATTAAAGGAAAAGCAATCAAGAAATTGATGCGAGCAAATGAATTTAAGAGCTACAGTCTCTGTGTTACTTGAACATCAATTTTGATTTGAGTTTGAGCGTCGAAAGAGACAAACAAAATATTTCTACAAATCCACAAGGCTTTCAATGAATTTGGAAGCCTTACTAATAGTAGAATACATTTTAGTAACTGCTTTGCTTTCTATACAAATTATCGCTCTTTCCCCTGCTGATAAATCTATTTAATTCCAGATCGGCCCAGAATGAATTGGAAAAATCATCAAATGAAGATTTGCAAGGAAGAACCAATTTCTGTCCATTGTGTAAGTTGAATTACAAGCAAAAGAAGGCGGTTCATCAATCTTCTGAGGCTCACAAGAACATGAAGAAGTTTTTGATGCCTTATTGCAAGGTATGCAGGGGTACTTTCAAGAGCCCCATGATCTATGAAAGCCATTGTTGCTCTATCGAACATCTCAAGGTAATTATCATTTTCCAAAAAATCCCCCATCATTTATTCATATTGAAAATCATCTAATTGTGTAAACTTTGCAGAGAAAACAACGCATGGAAAATGAAGCATCTGAAGATTCTAACAATGAGGAAGCAGATCTGGAAAACTTCACAACTATTGATTCAGTAGGTGATGTTGACGAAGAAGAAACTGAGAAGAAGGGCGAGTCTGACGTGAAGGAGACAGTCAATGTTGGCATCGAAAAGATTAAAAAGGTCGACGCTCATTATTGCGAGCTGTGTAAAATGTATTTGCCACGAGTTGATGAATCGGAGATGTCCAAAATTATAGCTAAGCACTGCAAAATGCTAATTCACATGAGGCGTTACGTGAGGTACAAGGAAGATAGGGCTCTTGAGGAGCGTGCTCAGAAGTTGCAGAAGAAAGAGATTGCTGAGAAGGAGGAGAAAGGTGAGTTAGTAAAAACATTGATTGACATTCTTGTTGGAATTCGAGAATATTTCGATGAAATATATTGCCAAGACTAGAGACCAGGAGGTTTGGTGGGAGATAGGTTGCTGTGATACAATATAATACCGTTCATTAGACCACACTTACCTGCTTTCTCTTCACGCATTGCGCACTGAAACGATATTCTGTATATCTTTCAGTTTTTTCACATACATTAATTTCCGACCTGAGCGAGGCAAATTCTCTGTTCTATATCTTCATCCATTGTACAAATCGCAAAACACACTTGTGTTTGAATTATCAGTTCCTGGTACTTTTTCGACAGAATGTAGATCTTGTTGCTTTTGTATCTGGTGTGGTTTTGCCGTGTGTTTTGTTGATCATTAGGATTGCGTTGCTCGACCATTATTAAAAAGGTGCGCGCAGGTACATTACGCAAATGGGAACAAATTGGTGGGGATAGAATATCACGATTCGTTGTTCTTTAATTAACTCTTGATCCATTTTGTAACCGCGCGATATAATGTTGACTCACACGCACAATCACTACAACAAAACTAATGAAGCAAATCGAATGAAATTGTGTACACGTGTAAAGGAAGGTTACACCAACAACTACCAGAAATTTCTTTTAGATGGCGCCACTGGTTCCGTTCTATAAATTTAGTTTGGGCATTTTTGGGACAGACTGTATTTTTGCTTCAAATTATCTGAAACCCAAAAACCAAAGAAAATTTTGATAGTTGAATACAGGTAATGATCGAAGCAATAGTGAAAATTTTGATTTTTGACAAAATGGCGGCGAAAATAAAAACGCTGCTTAGACATTACTAATCTATGAATGTCTACTCCAGTGCCATCAGTAGACCACAAGTCACTCAAGTTTTGTCTATCAGAGCGGTTTAAGCCAGCAAGGTAAAGAAGGCCGAACAAAGCTTTCAACTCTGCCATACTACATTCTTTTATATGTGTGTATTTTGATAAGTTATTGCACAATGCTATTTTAGGACGAATACGTTCATTTGTATATTTTAGAATAAGTTGCAACATCTCATCAGTAAAAATAGGTTCCAGCTCGCAAATTCCGACAAAGCAGCCTTAGCTTCCGGAGCTACCCCGGCAACTGGTGGATTATATTTTCAGCTCTTGTTCGAACATTCTGTCGAAGAGGCTTTCGAAACCAAGCCGTACCATCTTTACCAAAATATTGCCGTGTGATCTCACAATCACGAGTCGACAAACTTGTTGATGCATATTCCTGCTGATGCAGATTTGCTTCAGACTGTACCCTACGTCTAATTGTCGCCAATGGAACCTCGTCGTCATCCGAAATCTCTTGCTCCGTATTGGTTGCTTCATCACGCTCACTCACGTGGTCATCATCCTCTCCAGATTCCTGATCAGACGGCATAACATCCGAATCCGATTCTTCAAGTATCGCCATAATACGACGTCTTTCCAATTCTTCGCGATCCATTATTACTCGTACTACCTAACGTAAAAATAAAAAACTTCAAAACCTCAAAACAATGTAGTAACACTAATACAAAGCATCATAAACAACAATAAATCATGTAAACAGTAATTGAAATACATGGCTTAAAACAGTTACACTGAATACAGGCATGGGTCATATTTACCTTTTTCCCGTGACAACACTTGTAACTCTCAACGCGGCCCTTGCCAAACTGATTTCGCGGGATGAACGTGTAGAGGGACTCGACAATTCCAGCTACTGCGAAGAGCGGCAACGTCGCGCGCGTCGTTGTAAAATTACAAGCGAACTACAAAAGTGCAGGTAATTTTGACCCAGCCCTCATGACGTCGTAGTAAAACACTGATGAAATAAATTCAATTTAATAATCGCAAATTCAAATTTGAACGAATATCAATCAATTACGATCGTAATAAATTGCTTTCGAGCGCCAATTCCAGCACAAGAGCACAACGGAGCAGTCTCTATGCTCAGAGTTGTATGAGCTGATTGGCCATTTGAAACGATACAAAGTATAGAAATTACGAAGAAAGACATAGGGCCAACGAGAATCAGCTGCCAGTCCGATTGGCGCCTCGCCTATTTTCGAACGCTTGGAGACGTCCTTACTAATACGTTTATTTATAATTATACATTTTCGGAAAATATTCTCAAATATATTTTTAATATTAATGTAAAAATGCACAAAGGAAAATCTTAAATTACTTATTGTGTTTCACAGCTAAGAAAGTTCAAGACGATGATGTTCCCTCTGCTACTGCTAAAAAGAATAAAGCTGATAAGAGTGATGTGAAGAAAGACGAATTGAAAGAGGATGGGGACGAAAATGAGGCGCATTCCAAATCTATTGATGATGAAGAAAATAAAGACGACAAAATGTGGGCAGACGTTGATAAAGATTTGGGAGAGATATTGGCGGATGCAGATGACGACGATGAAGAAGACTCTAGTGCTAAAACTAAAGAAAGATATGACAGGTATTTGCTGTTAACTATCTGTTCCGAATAGTATTAAGCTTAAATATTTCTAATTTTTCGTAGATTCAAGTTGAGTGAAAAGAATGGGGATGAGATTTTGAAGGATGTCAAAGACGAAGAAAAGATATCGAATGGCCAATCTGAAGATGTTAAAGAAGAAAGTTAGATTTTCATGTATTTAAATATTCCATATTTAGCTCTAAGACGTATTTAAGGTTAGCTGTGTTATTGGAAAAATTTGAATAATTATTATTTCAGTCATGTTTTTATGTCCTAAGTAGTGCATTAGGAGACATTTATTTTGGATTAAGAAGATTTATATTATTTTATGACGTTCGTAATTGTGTATGTTCATTAAATATTCATATAGTATTTTCTTTTTTTTTAAGAAATATGAAACCTAATCAGCAAGGAAGATTATATAGTGAAACTTGTTAAGTGAGAAACCTTCATAACTGGAATTCATGCTGAGGTCCAACACTGGCACTGAATTACCTCTGTAAGTGGGACGAAGCAAACCTCTTATCTGGGATTTGTTCTTTCGATTTATCATATAGGGTTGTTCGGAAAATAATTTGGTTTTTCTTTATATATATATATATATATATATATATATATATATATATATATATATATATATATATATATATATATATATATATATATATATATATATATATATATGTAAAGAATTGAAAAATGATTATATTGATGAAATCGCATCGAATAAATGGTTAGTAACTGGAGAATTGTTTGCTGAAACAGAAGGCTTGGCAATTGCGATCCCGGATCAGGTTGTTTTCACGAGGAATTATAGAAGACATCATCAAACAAAATATAGATGATTCTTGCCGTAGATGTTTCTGTTCTTCAGAAACAGTTTTTCATATATTATCATCTTGCTCAGTCCTTGCTTCAACAGATTATTTAGAAAGACAATGCCGTCGCTAATATTCATTTTAATCTAGGAATTAAACATGACCTAATTCCCAAAAGAAAAAATTTCACAAATATGAACCTGAGATTATTTGTGAAAATGACAAATATAAACTTTATTTTGATAAAACAATTCTTTGCAACAGAGCTGTAAAACACAATAGACCAGATATCATTCTTAATGATAAACAAAATCAAATAACATATAATTGACATTGCTATACCCGACACACATAATATACAAAATAAATACAATGAAAAAATTTCTAAATATATGATGCTTGGAGACGAGATTAAAAAATGTGGAAAATGAAGAAAATATTTATTCTACCGATTATTATTTCTACAACAGGCGTTATTCCTAGAAATCTTCACAAAAGTATTGAGATTTTGGGTCTGAAGAAAAATTTGTTTCAACAGTTACAAAAGATAACAGTCATCAAATCTTGTAATATTCTTCGTAGGTTTCTTTCCGAAAATATTAATGAGGTAGAGTCATAGGTTTTCTCTTTAGTTTATACTGCTCAGAATCTCATTTCATATTTTATTTATTTGTTTATATAAATGTAATATAATTAACTGACAATTTTGTCATATTTATATTCAGAGCAGTATTCTATTCGATCGTTCACCACTTCACACAAAGGAAACTATTAATGAGTAACATTCTGTGTTACTTGACTAAGGTCCGTACACTGGATTTTTCCGGGAGAAAGCCTCTGACACTACTCGTTGGTACATTGATATCATTGTCTGATGATGCTATAGTATGTATATATTCTGGTAGATTGATATATTCTCATAACATTTAACGTTATCCTAATATATAATTACTCCAGGATATGTTTTGATTATAATCATTGCCTGGCAATGGTATTAATTACCGGGTGGTGGATTTATATTTTTCATGAAATCAGTTTGATTGCATTAACAGATATATGGGCAACTGTCGCTATTGCACTAGCAATAGCTTGTCTATTATGATGTGTTAGTGTCGTATGTAGATAAAGAGTACCGAAGATTTTTCTGCTTAGCCGCTTCATTCTCTCTTGCATTCCATGATTTCCAAAAACAAGGGTGAAAGGAGGGGTTTGGGACA
Source organism: Cryptolaemus montrouzieri (assembly GCA_013387265.2). Lineage (NCBI taxonomy): Eukaryota > Metazoa > Arthropoda > Insecta > Coleoptera > Coccinellidae > Cryptolaemus > Cryptolaemus montrouzieri. The sequence goes on from JABFTP020000165.1 coordinate 6,186,935, forward strand.
GGAATCTGTAACAATGGAAAAGAAAACAAGCAGAAAAATATTTCAACAATCAAACTTCTAATATGTCCAAACAAATCTACATGACATAGCAAGCAAGGTCATGAAAGGGACTAAGAAGATAATAAAAAATACATAACCTGCAATATTTCCTCAAATTCTATCTCTGTTCGACCCAGAGAGCCCTGATGGCCAGGTTCAGTCTTCCAAGTGATGCCGATTATGATCTATAGATGTTTTAGAATCATTATGGACCCAATAATCTGGGTTGACATCGCCCATATATTATTTCTTCGTGGAACTTGTTTAATGAAAGACAGACATAATAAATAAAACACTAATAAATTATATATTGGCCGTTCTGGTCCAACACCGTATGCCATCTTTCTGGTAGTAGCGTAATTCCACGCTCAAAATTTTTGGTCTTTGCTGGCAAAAAACTGTTGAGTTGGATTTTGACCTCATTTAAGGTCCTATCCATCAGTTGTTGAATGTATTATGTATTATTCCAGAATTCCCTAGCTTCTCCATTGAAATGTACTGGTGCCCCGTCATGGATGAACCACATTATGTTTCTCACCAAAAGTGGCACATCCTCGTGCAATAAAGGTAACTCCTCAGGAAATTGCCGATAAGCGGGACCGTTTAGTCTGTTAACAAAAAAATGGTCCAATCAACTACTCTACAATTATTCCAAACAAGACATTTAGTGAAAATTGTTCTTGATGATGACATTCTTCAATTAAATGGGGTTTTCGTCAGATAGCAGTTCTTGAAAAGTTAGCTTCGTCTGTGAACATTATTTCACTTTCAAAATGAGCATTTTCTCTAATTTTATCGAAGAACCATCGGCAGAAATTCAGTCTTGAAGGAAAATCTCGAGGAAGTAGAGTTTGGACGCGTTGAATATGAAACGGGTACAATAAAAAGTCGTGGTGAATCTCCAAACTAGAACATGTGAAATATTCAACTGATTTCCAATTCCAAATCAATACAATTCAAAACTGCTTCCTCAATATCTGGAGTTCTCATAGTTTGAGTTGCACCTTTTAAATGATTATTTCCAGTAAAAGTACCAGTTTCCCTAATTCTGTGGATATTTGAAAATGTTCGCCTGTCTGGTGTTACTCGATTTGGAAAGCACACCTGATATAATCGCCTAGCTTCTGTTGTGTTTCCGTCTGCCAGACCGTATATGGAATGGATATCAGCCAATTCGGCGTTAGTAAAATTAGCCATTTTTTCTTACAGCAATAACTTCAGAAGTCTTAAAACTAATCGTTAATTTAACCCATTAGTGCAAACAATGCGATTTATCGGATTCATCAATTAGGCAACCAAACATACACAACAATATAAACTCAAAATTATTACCACGTGCAATATCAAACTGAACGTGTCGTGTAATAGTTTTGGGACTTTTTGAACTGAGTGAACGAAAAAAGAGAAAATAAAGTTTGAACAGAGATGGATCCAGCCCTTTACCCAAAAAGTGCGGGAGGGTAAATATATTCTGATTTCTTTACTTTTCCTGTGTTATCCAAAACCCTTGGATCATCAATTCAGACATGTAAGAGTTGAAAGTATATATTTCTTGCAAATACTAGCCTTAGATATATATTCTTTCAAAAATATATGGGTTTAAACTTGAGATCAGATATATCGGATGCTATGCACAAGTCAGCTCTTGAGGTTCAAAATTTCCGGTACCAAGAAATGTTTTCATTTTCTGACTCTCTGACTCTGAAGATGGGGAAGATACTGACTGTGATTCAGATAGCAGTGATCAGCCTGATTGAAATTTGAACCACCTTGGACCGAAAATATCGCTCAATGCGAATATTCTGTGAAAAATAAAGAAAATGATTCGAATGAAAACGACCTTCCATCACAATCGCTTGAACCTGTTGCTAGTACCTCCACTTATTATGAATATGACGACTAACCGTTAGCAAAATACCTACGTATCAAAAGGCAAGATTTAGCACTAAAAGATCTAAACCAGAAACGCTGAAATGCAGGAAAAACAACCCGAGTTCGATCGGAATGTAGCTTAGAAAAGCAACCATCAGAAAATGCGAAACAGGCAACATCTACCTTAGATTTTTTCAGCCTTTTCTTCAACACTGAGCTACTACCACAAATTTTGAGACAAACAAATGCTTACTCAAGCCAAAAAACAATCCTTTGAATGTATTCATGGAGGAGTTGATTGTGTTCATAGGTGGTCTTTTATTTTCTGGATATGCCAATTATCTTAAAAACCGATTGTATTGGTCCACACTGGATGACGTGCCTCAAATTTTACAGAAAAGCATGAGACTAAATCTCTTCGAACTGATCCTTAGGCATTTTCACTTGAATGGTAATTCAGTCATTGACAAAGACGATCGTTTGTATAAACTCAGACCTCTCATAACATCTTTAAATGAGAGTTTTCGAGAACATGGTGGATTACTGGAACATATATCGATAGACGAATCTATGATACCATATTATGCCCGTCATTTTGCCAAACAATATATAGAAGGAAAACCAGTTAGATTTGGTTTTGAGAATTGGGCACTTTGTAACAGCGATGGTTACTTGGTTTCTTTCGAGTTATACTCAGGAAAAAGTGACAAGGTTAAAGAATTTGGAATCGGCGGCGATATTGTTCTTTATCTAATAAATTCTGTGTTCCGCCGAATCAAGGATATAAGTTCATTTTTGACAACTACTTTTCTTCAATACAGTTATTTCAGCACTTGACATCGACTGAATACTGCGCAACTGGAACTATCCGTGACAATAGAATAGGTAAATGTCCCCTCACAGAAAAATCTGTTATGCAAAAACAGGAGAGGGGAACGTATAATTTTAGGACGTATACTGAAAACACAGTGTGCCTTGTCAGATGGAAGGATAACAAGGTAGTTACTTGTGCCACTAATTTCTATACCACTGCAGAAACAAAGTGTTCGAGATAGTCTAAAGGAAGTAAAAGAAAAATATCTGTTACTCAACCAAACCTTTTTGCGAAGCATAACCATGGGTGGTGTCGATAAAATAGATCAATTGGTTGCTAATTGTAGAACCAGAATGCGCCAAAAAAAATGGTGGTGGCCAATATTCTGCTACTTATTGGATGTATCGGAGACTAATTCCTGGTTATTGATGAAAAGAATTTGTCCAGAAGAAAAGGATTGCGCTTCTCTTCTGATTTTTAGGCGGAATATAGCTATGTCTCTTCTACAAACTTACGGTAAACCTTCAGCAAAAGGTAAGCTAATGAAAAATCCAATGAACGATACTCTGTTCTATGGATGGTCCCAATATACCATGGTCAGAATACAGTACTACCGAAAGACTATGCATATTTTGCGGTGGAAAGAGCAAATTCATTTGCACAAAATGTGGAGTTGGATTACATCCCAAATTATATTTCAAAAATTTTCATACATTTCAAGTGACTTGTGCGCACAATCCGATTTATCGGATGACGCTTAATTTTTTCATATGAAAGTTAAATGTATTTTGTTTTTGATTATATAATTATGACTACTAAATACTAAGAAAATAAAAAAATAACTGAAGTTTCATTATTTTTCAACCTTATGCACTAATGGGTTAATAAACAATTCGAGTAGGCACTGGTTCAACTTTAGCAACTGTCAAAATAAATGAATAAATGAAAAAAATCAAAGCCTACTAGTCAATTTTTTAATTAGTGCTTTCAATTCAGCGAATGCATACAATCGTTTAATAATTTTTTGCTCGAGAACGATTGGAGATACGAAAAAATTACAAGTGTCAAAAAACTTTCTAAATTGAACAAAGATGACGAAAATTGATTGTACGCTGATCAGTGGCGTACTGCAAAAAAGTTTGAAAGGTCAAAAGAAGACATGGCTCCGGAAAAAAAACACAGCGTAGATTTTAGTTAAAATTTAGGACATGTAATGATGGGGGCTGTAAAAAATAGGTTGCATTCCAAATTTGGGCTGAATATCTCAAAAACTGCAGGAGCTTTGAAGAAAAAACCAATGTTCTCCGGAAATTTCAACACCCTGTAGCTCCGTAACGAAGCTTTGCGGACCTATGTTTATATGAAATTTTTTTCTTGAAATTGCACGTAGATTTACCCCCTCAAGTTGTCACATACTATTATGTAACATCCTGTATTGTTCCGAATAACAAATAATGATTAATAATTTTGGGAAACTAAATGATTTGGAAAGGAAGAATTAAGATGACGCGAAAAATCGTTAATAAAATATGGTCTAGGTAAAGGCATCGAAAATTAAAGTATGTATATTTTTGGCTCAAGGGAAAGATCAGGACGGATTTGAAGATATTACGGAGAAGCAGGGTGGAAAAACTCAGTCTTTGTAGCAACAGTATTCATATATTTCAGCGAGATGCGATGGTTTACCAAGTATTGTTTTGAAGAGATGCGCTTTCGTTCTATCAAACCCTATTAGTCAATTTATTAATCTTTCCTATACTTTGGAAAAGAAGTCTTGTTATCCTTCTCTTCAAGAGCGGTTCAAAGTCCCAGATTTCAAATTACAGAGGAATATGCTTGCAATCTGCTTCGTCAAAGATTTTATATAGCTTAATTTGTAGTTTTTTGTCTTTTAGCTAAACTTGAAGCTTTGGGTGTGTCTAGTCCATTGTTCTCCTGGCTCAGAGGTTTTCTTTGCGGCAGAACACAAATAGTTAAGTACAGAAACTTTTACTCACGTGAAATTTTAGTGACATCCGGAATTCCACAGGGATCGCACCTTGGTCCACTCCTATTTAATCTCTTTGTTAATGATATTAAGGATTTATTTCTTTTCTGCTAAATTTCTAATGTTTGCCGACGATTTGAAGATGTATTGTCTATTGTACGTAATAATTCAGATGCCGTCTATTTGCAGTCACAGATTGACAGATTTGGTTGCTGGTCTGATACAAATTGTTTACAATTAAATATCAATAAGTGCAGTGGGATTATGTTGAATTCGATTATCACATTGGGGGTGAAAGTTTGAAGCGCGTTCAGAGTATCCGTGATCTTGGTGTTACACTTGATCAAAAACTTAAATTTAAGGAGCATATTAGTGACATTTCCAAGAGAGCTTACCAGACACTAGGTTTTATAGCACCTAACTCAAGTCATTTTTCTCATTTGTCCGATCTATTTTAGAGTATGGTTCTGTTGTCTGGTCGCCTTATCAGTTGGGGGATGTTGACTGCTTGGAGAAGGTCCAGGGAGGTGCTTACGTTTTTTTGTTCTTTGTTTAATTCCTATAGCAAACCACAGGCGTAACATAGAATTGGCATTTAAGTCCTATATACCTCGCGATACAAGTTTGACTAATGTCGCAAATGTTTTTCAATTATTGAAAATGTAATCATGTCATGTAATCAATTCCAAGTCCACCAACATCCAACAATCAACTTTCCCAACAAACAACGGACTTCTCATAAATAAAACAACGAATAGATCTTTAAGCTTCTTTCTTAAAAACATTCCAACGTTTCGACATCAGATATGTGTCTTCCTCAGGGAACTACAAATAAGTTTACACTGGGAGAGGAACAAACCGAAAATCGGACGAATAACATACAAATATTGCTCATATTGGGTACTTACATTGATTAAAACTTCAAAATGCAGGTAATACAACTTCAAGTTAAAATTATTAAAATTATTTCGCTCAACAGGAGAATATAAAAACTACATATAGGTAATAAAACTTTAAGTTAAAATCATTAAAATCTCTCGTTCACTAGTGACTATCACAATCGGTTAAAACTCAAAAGAAATTGATCGAGCAAAGAAATACTGTTCTACAAAAACCTTATGTTAATTGACATATTATTCCTACATGTAGTTTTGTATTTTCTCTTGTTGAGCGAAAGATTTTAATAGTTTTAACTTGAAGTTGTATTACCTACATTTTAAAGTTTTAATCAATGTAAGTACCCAGTATGAGCAATATTTGTATGTTATTCGTCCCATTTTCGGTTTGTTCCTCTCCAAGTGTAAATTTATTTGTAGTTCCCTGAGGAAGACACATATCCAGGGCCCCCGCAACCATATGTGCAAAGTGTGCAAGCACACGGGCGCCATCCTTTAGGGGCGCCAAAACCCAGGGTCCAGAAAAATATATTAAAATGAAAGTTGAGAAATTAAATAGGATTAGGTATAAATACACACGAAATTTTATTAGTATATCATCGAGTTACTGCCGATTCCTATGTTGCGAGAACATGTCAGGCGGCAGTTTCTTGATTTTTCCTGTTCAGACATGAATAACGCCTGGAGGTGTTTTTAAATCAGTTAGTTCACTGGACCGTGCAACAAGTGAATAAAATTAATTTTTACATATAAAGTTATTTTTATTTTGTCAAGTGTGGTGTTGTGTTGTGTAGTATTTTGTTTACTACTTTTTTTTAAATTAAGTGCCGAATACCTGCTGACTGCAATTTCAACGGCTTGATTTTTTATAAAATGGTAAGTGTTCCCTACTTTATACTATCAACATTAACCCTTTATAGGATACTGGTTATAATTAATTTTTTAGCCAAATCTTTTTATTAATTGAAATGTCATGTACGAGTTTAAAAATTTATTCGTTTTTGTCAGGATAAAAGAAAGGGACCTTCAGTAACTGGTTTTATCCATAACTCGCTTAGTTTTTATGCTATTGATCTTTTTAAAAAACATTTTGTAGGGTTTTTGAGGGCTATAAGATCAAATTAGTTCAATACCTTTTTTGTCCTTATTTTTGAAAGGATTTAGGCTGAAAGGGCTCGAACAAATTGATTTTTACTCAAATATGCAAACTTTAATCGGCCATATCTTACTCAATAATAATCTGCCCTATAAAGGGTTAAAAACTATTGGCTACTTAGTTAACTTTGTAAGAATATTTTCTACCCTACCCACATGGTACTTATTATTGTGGTTACTTCAGAAGTTAATTTCTAATTCCCATGAGTACTAATTATTTATTTGTTTTTCCAGGATAAAAGAAAGAGACCTTCAGGTGCGAAGTTTCGCGAGCAAAAGAAACTGAGACTTCAAGAGAGGGGAAAAATGGTTGGATCTTTAAAGCATTTCTTGCAAAACAATCGGCATTCCACGGAGACTATCGATGTTGGTGCGACCGAATCGCCCGAATCTCAAGATTCTAAATCCGTAATATCAATAACCGTGAGTGGACCATCTGAAATTTCAACAGTAACATCAGGTCCTGCAATAAGTGGCAGAGGTTGTAGCAGCAAAACAGCTTCTACTGATGCAGAGCCCGATGAAGCGATTACACCATCCTCGTCTACAGCACTTGAACAATCCACTTCAGGTAATTCAGCTTGTGTAAAAAGTTCGGTAATGTCAACTACCGAAATACCTGCTGCAAGTGACACTTTCGATGAAGGCTAGTATCGATATAATTCCGTTCGACCCCGGTTTGTGGCCCGAAAGAATCACCAATGAGATGACCAGAATATTGGTTAAACGTGGTCCGCCCTTAGTAGACATCAGTTTTAGCTTTCCTAGTAATAAAGATAAGAGACAGTTTTCGTGCAAATACTTTGAAAGAAATCTAGCAAATGGCGAAAAAGTCGAAAGGGCTTGGCTTATTTACTCTATTTCTAAAGATTCTATATTTTGTTTTTGTTGTAAGTTGTTTTGTAAATGTAAATCTTCTAATGCTTTTTGTGATACAAATGGAGTATCTGATTGGCTTTGCTAATTAAGAGACACGAAACGTCAATTTTACTCAACAGTTATATAAACACTTGGGTAAATTTAAAAAAAAGCTGGAGATATCTATGACTGTTAATGCTCATTATCTGCAGATTTTAGAAACGGAAGAAAAATATTGGCGAGACGTGTTGGAAAGAATTATTGCGATTGTTAAGTATTTATCTACACAATTCAAGGTTCTTCTCAATTGCTTTTCGAACATGATAATGGAAATTTTCTAAAAGCTGTTGAGATGATTGCCTCTTTTGATTCAGTGATGAGACAGTACGTTAGCCGAGTGTATAACTCCCAAAAAAATCTGTTAAAATGACTCATTATTTAGGCGTGCAAATACAGAATAAAATAATTGAATTATTGTCGTCCGAAGTAAGAAATAATATTTTAGAAATGGTTCGCAGTTCAAAATATTTTTCAATAATATTAGATTGTACACCAGACACTAGTCATACTGAGCAAATTAGTCTTGTTCTGAGGTATGTTGTCCTTAACACCACTTCAAAAAAGGTTGAAAATAAGGAAAGTTTCATTGCGTTCAATCCAATACTGGACTCAACAGGACAAGGGATATATACATTTGTGATAGAAAATTTGAAAAATTAAATTTAGAATTAAAACACATTAGGGACAAGGTTATGATATTGGGAAGGAAAACATGTTGGTCTTCAAAAACGCATTCTTGATGCGAATCCGAAAGTCCTTTTTGTACCTTGTGCGGCTCATACTTTGAACTTAACAGTAAATGACGCTTCTAAGGTGTCAGGTGCTACAATAAACTTTTTTAATCTTGTGCAAGAGTTATATAATTTTTTTCGTCATCCACAAAAAGGTGGTATGTTTTGAGAAAAAATGTCCCCGGGTTAAGTTTAAAGCCTCTAAGTGAGACAAGATGGTCCAGCAGAATTGACGCAATAAAGCCTCTTGAAGTTTATTTAATTAAGGTTTGCGAAAGTCTTCTAGAAGTGGCTGAAGATAATTCCTTTCACATTGATGCAAGACATAAAGCGAGTTCCCTCTTAACGTCTGTACAAAATTTTCAATTTATTTGTGGAATTATTATTTGGCATGACGTTTTATTTCATATAAATATTTTCAGCAAACAAATGCAAAGTGCTACAATTAATATTGAAGCATGCCAAACCTACCTAAAAAATTTCTGACCAATCATTTCAAGAAATTCTTGTGCAAGCGAAAGAAGTAGCATCCTCTCTCGCAATTGAAGAAAACTTTCCACCATTACCAACGGTTAGGAGGAAATTTTAACCAAATCTGTTTGACTATGAACACCGAGATGAGACCCCCCATGATCCAAAAACCTCCTTTAAAATTAGTGTTTTCTTAAAAATTATTGATCAAACTATAAGCTCTATAAAAAACTGATTTGACTTATTTAATGAGTATGATAATATTTGTGGATTTTTAGCGACATATTCAAATTAAGTGACAGCGATCTTTTAAAACATTGTTCTATTCTTGAAGAGCGACTGACAGATTAGGATAATAAGGATATAGACTCCAATGATCTGTTTAACGAAATTAAAGCGTTAAAGTTGTATTCATTACCTGATGATACTGACCTCTTAAGTATTTTACAATATATATTTGAAAACAATTTAATCTCCACCTTTCCCAACGTAAGCATTTCACTAAGAATTCTTTTGACATTGCCTGTATGTGTAGCTTCTGGCGAGCGATCATTCTCAAAGTTAAAAATCATTAAAATTTATTAAAGATCGACAATGATTCAAGAAAGATTGTCTGGGCTAACAGACGGTATAAATCTTAGCGATGTAATTAATGAATTTGCAACAGCAAAATCTCGGAAAATATCGCTACTACAATAGCTATCTTTTATTTTTCTATTGCACCTACTAGACCTAGCTATCATTTTTGATTCAAAAAAAAATATATATATATATATATATATATATATATATATATATATATATATATATATATATATATATATATATATATAGACATTAGGCAATATTTCTGTTATTTGTTCCTAAAAATGTGATTTTTAGTTTTAGGTTATTTTCTAGTATTCATAAACAACGAGTCAACGTGTCTGTATACCATTACTTAAGTAAATGTTTTAAAATGGGCGTGAACAAGAATTTATTTTGTTATGATTTTGTTCTGTTTGTTTCATTTTGATATTTTAGTCTACAAATAAATATGACTTCTACAGTTCAGTTTTTTGCTTTACTTCAAGCACCTACCTACCTACCTACCTCCTACCTTGAAAAAAAAAATGAAAAAAAACATGATCCAAAATGCCTTAAGGGGTGCCAAAATCCTTTTTTGCTTACCAGCGCCAGTAGCCCTCTCGGGGGCCCTGCACTTATCTTGTTGGAATGTTTTAAAAAGAGAAACTTAAAGATCTATTCGTTGTTTCATTTATTTATGAGAAGTCCGTTGTTTGTTGGGAAAGTTGATTGTTGAAGTATTTCGCCACATAAGAACATTAGGCCAATATCATTCTGTCGAATTGTATCAATAATTTTTGAGTTTTTTAATGCAGTTTCAAGTTTTCAAGTTATGGCGAAAAAACGAATTTTACGGTCCTACTTAAAGTTGGCAAAGGTACGTGCACAGACAGTTCCCAGAGCATTGACAAACAACTGTCCTTTTGTCATTGGATAATTGATAAATTAAGAGCAAAACGAATTGAACTCTCATCTCCATGAATGAAAAAAAAATAAGTATTTGCTCACTGTTCATATTACATTCGCTATGTGATGAATTATTTAGTTTCCCGAAGTAGATCGAGCTATTTTCGCCAAACACAAACAGTCAAATTGAATTCGTGTACAACTGCAACAACGTAGGACGAAACGCTCTATAGAATTATCGTCCGAATTATACGGTAGTTGACAAGTCGCCTATGAAAACATGTCGAATTGTGTAATAACATAATTATAGACGGGAGACCGCCGGCCCGGTAATTACATAACCATATCAATTGATGTCTAATAATACACGCGGGATGCTCCTCCGAGCCCATTGGGGTGGCGCAGGAATGGGGCCACTTGCGATCTATGCAGGGATGGATACAAAAATAATTCACTTTGATCATCTACTTTTGCATGCATCACTTGGAACTGATAAAGATCAAAATCATGGGATTTTTAATTTGGTTGATATGTTTCCAGAGTTCGAATTGGAAAGAAGATCAACCAATAGCTGTCATACATAATAATATTCATATTCATATATTTATTTGGTGCATACATGAAACATCAAAAGTCAAAATATTGAAGAAATACAGGGATATCCATCGGGACCGATGGACCAATACTATATCAAGCTACATCGGGGTACCCTATCGATTCCAATTGAGTGAAATATTTTCGAAGTGATACCATATCCGGTTCTACCGGAAGTGGGTCATCACTTTGTTATTTCAAATGGCAATCCACCTTTTTTTATCATACAACTAGAACCGAAATTTGAGCAAGGCATAAAATACCCAAGTTGTTGGCACTTATCTGCCAAAACTTTTGACAGATTTAATTTTTTTGTTATAAACGCGATTTTTGAGAACATTTAAAAATATTGTAGCTCATAGATCTTTTGAACTACAGACACAATTTTTGCTTGGGTGAATAGAAGAAGGATCGAGGAATTTTTTTAGAAGTCTACACATATCAAAAGTTCATTGCGTTGTTTTGTATGATTTTTTCAAACAGCAATAACTCAATTTTTTCAAATTGCACGTGCCAATTTTTATATCGCCATCAGGTGAAGCGTCAAATTTCAGATGGAATTGTATAAGCATGTACTATACCCATCTCTTATAGTTCCGAAATAATTTGGGAATATATTGAATTTTGATGATTTTGCAAGAACTAATAGAGAATGTTTTGAAATATTTGAATCAAGTAGCTGAACTGGCTACGCTCACCTGACAGGTGCTTAAAATTAATGTACTTGTCACTTCGTTCATTCGAATTTGATATTTCAACAAGAATTGTTGGTAATTTGAAGTGAAAATTTTTGAAAAACACCAGATTGATAATAAAATGGCTGATTATTCAAACGAGGATATGTTTAATCTCTTTTTAATTCATGGCGAATGCCAAAAAGTGGTGGATAGAACTTGCAGGCAATTCAATAACCAATTTCTAAATTTGACTATGAGTAAAACATAATATCGAAGGATTAGAAGCAATTTTCTGCAATTTGGAGGAACAAAACACATAGAAACTAGAAGAAACCCAATTCTCGAGGACGATGACAATCAAATTAATACGCTAGCGAATTTTCGTGCCAATCCACATGCGTCCATTAAGTCAGCATCAATGGATATTGGATTGGGTTATACTTCCATTCAAAGGATCCTTAAGAAACATAACATGCACCCGTATTCTTTTATCAGACTACAAAAATTGAAACTAACTGACCTAAATTTCTGTGAAAATTTAATAATTCGGCTTCAAGAAGATGAGACAATTCTGCAAAAATTTATATGGTCTGATGGAGCCAAGTTCAATGAAAGTGGAATAACCAACAGGAGAAATCGACATTTTTGGCCACAGAAAATCCACATTTCATTGAGGTTCTTGATTTCCAAAATAAATTCAGCGTGAACGTTTTTGCAATTTTAATGAATGATTTGTAGGCTCATCACATTTATGAGGAAAATCTTAATGGACAAAGATACCTGGAAATTTTGAGAGGAACATTAGCAAATTTTTTAGATTTTTTAGCTTAACATTCTGAGGAATTGCTATTACCAAATGGATGGTGCACCAGCACATAAAACACGAGCTGTAGATCGGCAGCTAACAGAAATGTTCGAGGATAGATAGGGGATAATCAAGGACCAAATTTATGGCCTCCGCGTTCTCCAGACCTGACGCCCTTGATTTTAATTTATGGGGCAAAATCAAGAGTGAAGTGTATCTTATTTCTGTAAGAAGTAAAGAAGAGTTACTAGAGCGCATTCATAATGCTTTTGTAATATCGATCCTAATAAAATTAGGAGGGCAACTCATCATGTTCGTATACGAGTTGTCAAGTGTATCGAGCAAAATGGGGCGCATATTGAACATTTATTCAGATCGTAAATTAGTTTTCTCCTATGATGTTTGCTATCATTTAATCGTATTAATGTAATTATCTTCGATGATTGGTATTCGCTTAGTTCCTACAATTTTTATTCATCCGAATTGTAGAAAATTGCTTCTAAAGCTTCGAAATTTTATTTTATTCATAGAAGGTAAATTTGGAAATTGGTCATTGAATTGCCGGCAATTTCTACCTACTACATTTTGACATTCTAAAATGAATTAAAAAAGATTAAAAATATTTTCGTTTGAATAACCAGTAGTTTTATTCCAAATGTGTTGTATTTTTTGGATATTTTCAATCTGAAATAACGACAATTCTTGTTGAAATATCAAATTCGAATGAACGAAGTGACAAGTACATTAATTTTAGGCACCTGTCAGGTGAGCGTAGCCAGTTCAGCTACTTGATTCAAATATTTCAAAGCATTCTCTGATAGTTCTTGCAAAATCATCAAAATTCAATATATTCCCAAATTATTTTGGAACTATAAGAGAAGGGTATAGTAATTGCCCATACAATTCCATCTGAAATTTGACGCTTCATCTGATGGCGATAAAAAAATTGGCACGTGCAATTTGAAAAAATTGATTTATTGCTGTTTGAAGAAGGCCAAATTGAAAAAATCATACAAAACAACGCAATAAAAATTTGGCATGTGTAGATTGTTTAAAAAATTCCTTGATCCTTCTTCTATTCACCCAAGCAAAAATTGTGTCTGTAGTGCAAAAGATCTACGAGCTTCAATTTGTTTAAATGTTCCTCAAAAATCGAGTTTATAACAAAAATAATTAAATCTGTCAAAAGTTTTGACAGATAAGTGCCAACAATTTTATGCCTTGCTCAAATGTCGGTTCTAGATGTATAATAAAAAAGGTAGATTGCCATTTGAAATAACAAAGTGATGAACCACTTCCGGTATAACCGGAAATGGTATAACTTCGAAAATATTTCACTCCAATTGGAAATCGCTAGTTATGGCCGCGTATAAAATTTCAGCTTGATATTACAATTGGAACTTAAAAAAACAACAGAAAAACATTTCAGACACAAACTAACAGATAATGTAGAAACCAAATACAATTAATAATAAATGTTAACAATAATAACCAACAAACGTATATAGAGAAAACCGGAATTTTTTTTTCGTTATAACTCTCGCAATCATAGAGCCAGATCATTCGTTCTTGCTTCATTGGAAAGCCAAAGGACTAGTTTTTTCAGAAATTGTATCGAAATTTCACTTCCGGTGAAATCCAATATGGCTGACTCATTCGAAAATGAGCAATATTTCAAGATCGCTGGAGCGTTTTTTTTTCACTAAAAAATTCGAATGGAGCATTCAGTCAATAATCCAGTCTTTTCTTAACAATTTGACATATTGATCTTAAAAATATTCCAATAGTTGGTAAAAAGTAGAGTGAAGAATTTTTTTCATTCTGATTTTAAGCTGAAATCGAAATATTTTTTTTCACCTCATGGCGTTGGCACTCCTGAAGTTGTTGTGTATTTCATGGATGTTCTAAGGAGACAAAGAACCCTATTTTACTAAAACCAACCTAAAATTTGATTTCCGTTCGAATTCGAAATGGCCGACTTCCTCAAATATTAACAATTTTCCCCGCGGATTAAAAAATTTTTCGCGGTAGTAATGAATCAACTTCGTAATTCAATCACTAGATTGAACCTTTACCATCATTTTGAGAGGTCGAATATTGATTCAGAATTGTGCCAATTATTCTCACAGAGGTTTTTGAGATTTGTAATCTCTGAGACATTTGGGAAACAGTCAAGCTGGTTCCTGGAGTTCTGATAAGGCTAACTGCTAATGCAGAAATTTGCTGAATGTTATCCTGAAATTGTCAGTTGAGTTTGTTATACAAAAAATGTAGTGTTGATGCTTGAAACAGATTATGAAAAAGGTGAGTACCTGTTTTCTAACAGTTGTAGCTGCATGAGTACCTGGTCTTCTTCCGAATGACCCTTTTGGCCGAAATTTTTCTTCAAGATCATAGAATTGGCGTAATATTTGCCTAGCAGTATAGGCACGCACACAAAAATGAATCTGAGCTATGGTGAGAGAAAGAGGACTGTATTGCAATGTATAGTTGTAAATACGTAATTAGGAAAGATGAAAAAATGTAGCAAAGAGGAAGGGGAAAAATTGGGACCTCTCGGATATTCATAGTAGCACAATAATAATAGTAATAGCAGCGCAGCACTATATGTAATAGTTTGTCACAATGAATAAATAATGAGTTCATTTGAGATTCGTAATTAAGTATTATAAATTTCACTTGAATTATTTTTCGCACAAGACGCCTCGTTCTTCTTCCTCATTTGTTGAAACCATTGTTAACAATTTCAAACGTCAAAAGCAAGCAACACCAAGATGCAATTCGAGTTCAAACCAGATGCCGTCTAAAACTCGATGATATTTCATTATTTTTTGTTTATCATAGAGTTATAGCATGCAGTCTATGTTCAGAGGTTTCACAAAGGGAGGTGCATATGATGGTGGAAAAGAGAAACATTATTGACGACAATAAGCACAATTCTGAATCAATATTCGAGTTCGACCCTTCAAAATGATGGGAAAAGTTCAATCTAGTGATTGAATGACGCAGTTGATTCATTAAGACCGCAAAAACTTTTAATGCGCGGGGAAAATTGTTAATATTTGAGGAAATCGGCCATTTCGAATTCGAACGGAAATTAAATTTTAGCTTGGTTTTAGTAAAATATGGTTCTTTGTCTTCTTAGAACATCCAAAAAAACACAACAACTTCAGGAGTGCCAACGCCATGATGTGAAAAAAATATTTCGATTTCAGCTGAAAATCACAATGAAAAATATTCTTCACGCTTCTTTTTCACCAATTAATGGAATATTCAATAATCAATAATTCTAATTGTTCAGAAAAGACTGAATTATCGACTGAATGCCCCATTCGAATTTTTTAGTGAAAGAGAACGATAAGCCGTCGGTCCTGTCTAACAGAGATGTGTTGAACATTAAAGATCACTTCCCTCGACACGAGGAGAGTTATCATTGCAAGATCTAGATGAGTGGTTCGGAGTCCACTATAAACTATAGGTCCACGGTAACGAACAAACAAACAAACCCACAAGGGTTATTGAACGCAGTGATCGGAAGTGGCAAGTGCTTCTTAGAGCACTTGTTCTAGAAGTAAACTATATTTTTTCAACAGGTAAATAGAGATTTGACAGATAATAAAATGGAAGAAGTGCAACTCGTTACTAGTAATGACGAGGAAAATATGATACAAAAAGATGTTTACAGGGCCCCCGCAACCATATGTGCAAAGTGTCCAATACACACGAAATTCATCCTTTAGGTGCGCCAAAACCCAGGGTCCAAAAAAAATATTAAAATAAAAGTTGAGAAATTAAATAGGATTAGGTATAAATACACACGAAATTTTATTAGTATATCATCCAGTTACTGCTGATTCCTATGTTGCAAGAACATGTCAGGCGGCAGTTTCTTGATTTTTCCTGTTCAGACATGAATAACGCCTGGAGCGCTGCATCGCCACAGGCATTTTTAAATCAGTTAGTTCACTCAACCGTGCAACAAGTGAATAAAAACAAGTAATCCTTTCAATTTTTTCATATAAAGTCATTTTTATTTTGTCAAGTGTGGTGTTGTGTTGTGTAATATTTTGTTTACTACCTTTTTTTATTAAGTGCCGAATACCTGCTGATTGCAATTTCAACGGCTTGATTTTTCATAAAATGGTAAGTGTTCCCTACTTTATACTATCAACATTAACCCTTTATAGGATAATGGTTATAATTGATTTTTTCTAGCCAAATATCTTTTTATTAATTGAAATGTCATGTACCAGTTTAAAAAAGTAACTCGCTTAGTTTTTATGCTATTGATCTTTTTAAAAAACATTTTGTAGGGTTTTCTAAGGTCTATAAGATTTAATTAGTTTAATATCTTTTTTGCCCTACTTTTGAAAGCATTAGAGCTGAAAGGGCAAACTGCATTTTACTCAAATGTGCAAACTTTAATCGGCCATATCTCAATTAATAATAATCTGCCCTATAAAGGGTTGAAAACTATTGGCTACTTAGTTAACTTTTTAAGAATATTACCTACCCTACCCACATGGTGCTTATTATTGTGGTTACTTAAGAAGTTAATTCCTAGTTCCCATGAGTACTAATTATTTATTCGTTTTTGTCAGGATAAAAGAAAAGGACCTTCAGGTGCGAAGTTTCTCGAGCAAAAGAAACTGAGACTACAAGAAAGGGAAAGAATGGTTGGATCTTTAAAGCATTTCTAGCAAAACAATCGAGATTCCATGGAGACTATCGATGTTGGTGCGACCGAATCGTACGAATCTCAAAATTCTAAATCCGTAATATCAACAACCGTAAGTGGACCATCTGAAATTTCAACAGTAATATCAGGTCCTGCAATAAGTGGCAGCGGTTGTAGGAGCAAAATAGTTTCTACTGATGCAGAGCCTGATGAAGCGATGACACCATCCTCGTCTACAACACTTTAACAATCCACTTCAGGTAATTCAGCTTGTGTAAAAAGTTCGGTAATGTCAGCTACCGAAATACCTGCTGCAAGTGACAATTTCGATGAAGGCTGTAATGAGGCTAATATCGAGATAATTCCGTCCGACTCCCGTTTGTGACCCGAAAGAGTCACCAATTAGATGGTTAGAATATTGGTTAAACGTGGTCCGCCCTTGATAGACATTTAGTTTTCGTGCAAATACTTTGAAAGAAATCTAGCAAATGGTGATAAAGTCGAAAGGGCTTGGCTTATTTACTCTATTTCTAAAGATTCTGTGTTTTGTTTTTGTTGTAAATTGTTTTGTAAATGTAAAACTCCTAACGCTTTTGGTGATACAAATGGAGTATCTGATTGGCAGCACTTGCCTTTGCTAATTAAGAGACTCGACACTCCAATTTTACACAACAGTTACATCAACTCTTGAGTAAATTTTAAAAAAATGTTGGAGACATCTATGACTGTTAATGTCATGTTAATCATCTGCGGATTTTAGAAACGGAAAAAAAATATTGGCGAGAAGTGTTGAAAAGAATTATTGCGATTGTTAAGTATTTATCTACACAATGCTTGGCATTTCAAGGTTCTTCTCAATTGCTTTCGAACATGATAATGGAAGCTGTTGAGATGATTGTCTCTTTTGATTCAGTGATGAGACAGCACGTTAGCCGAGTGTATAACTCCCAAAAAAAATCTGTTAGAGTGACTCATTATTTAGGCGTGCAAATACAGAATGAAATAATTGAATTATTGTCGTCCAAAGTAAGAAATAATATTTCAGAAATGGTTCGCAGTTCAAAATATTTTTCAATAATATAAGATTGTACACCAGACACTAGTCATACTGAGCAAATTAGTCTTGTTCTGAGGTATGTTGTCCTTAACACCACTTCAGAAAAGGTTGAAGTTAAGAAAAGTTTTATTGCGTTTAATTCAAAACTGGACTCTCAGGAGAAGGGATATGTACACAGCTCATCTACACATCTTCATCCACATAAATTAGCAGCTTACAGTAGTATGGTACATAGACTCATTAATATCCCAATGTCACAAAATAATTTTATAAAAGAGCTAAATATAATTAAACAAGTAGCAGTCAATAACGGTTACAGTCGAACTACGATTGAGAACATGATTTCACGCAAAAAATTTCAAAAAGCAACCCAGGAAGTATTTCCAAGTATAAAAGTTCTAACACAAAATACAACAGCTTAACTTATATTGGTAACCCTAGTCGAAAGTTAAAATCATTTATTATAATTTCAATATAGCATTCCGAACTGACAATTCTTTAAGCAGACATATTAAAACCTGCAAATCTAAAATTGATAAAGGTAATAAATCCGGTGTTTAAAAACTATCTTGCTGGGATTGTAATAAAATTTATATTGGTAGAACTTTCAGAAATTTCAAAGTTAGATTATCCGAGCACAAACGTAGTTTTAATTATCATAAATCAGATTCCCATTATTCTAATCACTTACTCGAAGAAAACCATAACTTTAATGATAATTTCAACATTTTACACAATGAAAATAATAGACAAAAACTTAATCTATTGGAAATTTTAGAGATCGACAAAGAGAAGAATTCAGGTAGGTTACGTAATAGTCAATTAGATCTAAATCCTTCTCCTTTACTCAATCTTTTCAATTCATAAAGTAAGCAACTCCGATGGGTTTTCCAACATACCTCTTGTACCTATTGTAATATTAAGTAGGAAATAAGACTAATATATAAGGAATAACTCTGTTCATTAGTTTGTATCTATCTGATGAAGCCACAGCGTGATGAAACCGGTAATAGTTTTGTTAATATAGTGAAAATCTAAATACTATAGTTTTATTTCATTCAAAATAAACATATTTTAGGCTGACGTCTATTCCATATTAGTCCATTTGACGACGCGTTTCCAAATCATACCGAATCCTACTACTACTATTGTATGTACCGATTAGATCCTCGAATAAAGAGATCTTTAGCCGCGAATATAGGAATTGGGTAGCATTTTTTTTATCCGCGAATGTATGAAATGCTAATAGGGAACTTTGCTGAATAAATACTTGTTTATACTGACTTAATCCTACCCTGCTCTCAACCCATGCCAATAGCAAACTCGTCTTTAGAATCTTGATAGGGGACATTTGCGACTCATAGACGGTACAATTACATCTCCCAAGTGACGGGGGTGGGCCACGTGACCGAAGGCGTTTTTATTGTGACAACTTGATTCGAAAATAATGATACGCAATAACTGATTTGCTTATTGTTACTTTTAACCAACTTACTTTCATTCAGGTTGGTACATATCTTTGCGACAGCTGCAAAAAGAATATAAATAACATATAGCATCAGTAAAACGAATTAATTCTGTAGCTCAAAATCAAAAATTTTAACAGAACTATTTAGAGAAAAAGATGAACGAGTTTTTAACTTTTGCATGAGTATTTGCACAGGAAAAAGTTATCGATAAGATGGATGATGCTCGAAACTATCGCCCCATATCTCTCACCTGTACGATCTGCAAAATTCTCGAAAAAGTTTTGATTCAAAGATTGAGATGGTTTCTGGAAACAAATAATGTTCTGTCTACCAAACAATATGGATTTCGCCAAGGAAGGTCAACGATGGATCATCTAGTCGACCTGGAAACCAACATATGTGAAGGACTAGCCAACAGGTTTCAAACAGTAGTGGTATCTATGGACATTGAAAAAGCCTACGAAATGGTTTGGAAGCAACGCATCATAGTTCAACTGTCCAAGTGGGGAATTGAAGGTAAATTATTGAACTTTATTAAAATTTCCTTAAAGATCGAGTTATAAGAGTGAGAATAAATGGCATGCTCTCTAAGTCAACATTCATGGAAAACAGGGTACCTCAGGGTCAGTATTGAGCATCTTGTTGTTTTTAATTGCCATAGACGAAATAATAGCGAAAGTAGAGGCGCCGGTCAAAGCGCAACTATTCGCCGACGATGTAACACTCTCTGTTAGCGGCAAAGTTTTAGCACAAAGACATCCGGATTCAAAATCTCACCCACTAAAACAAAACATATGAACTTTTCACGCACTCATTCAAACCAACAAGTTCTGCCACTCTACCTAAACGGACAACACATAGAACAGGTGAAAACTCTGAAAATCCTTGGATTACTGTTCGATGACAAACTCACTTGGGTCCAACACATAAAGAAAATTAAAACCGAATGCCAAAAAACTTAATATCATTAAAACGCTATCTTCACTACACTGGAGCGCAGACAGGGAAGTACTCATCACTACATATAAGGCTATCATACAATCGAAACTAGACTACGGTTGTATCATATATGATTCAGCAAAGAGAGCACCTTAAATATGCTAGACCCGGTTATTAATACGGCTTTAAGATTATCCATTGGAGCATTTAGAACTAGCCCCACTTACAGCATTCTGGTTGAATCAAACTCGACGCCTCTAAGTTTCAGGAGAATGGAATTATGTTTGAAATATGGCATAAGGATATCAAGACAATCAAAAATCCGGCATATAAAGCCACGTTCAAAGAGAATTTCCATGATCTGTACGATAAACAATTTAGAACACCTAAACCACTCAATTATAGATTGAAAAATACCTGAGCAAGACCAGCATTACCTTACCCTAACAAATGAAAATATTCATCAAACTCGGCCTCCTTGGACGACGAAAGCACCTAAAGTAAACCTGCAACTGGAAGCACTCGGCTCGAAAGCCAACACCAAACCAAGCCACTACCAACGTTTGCACGACAGAATCCGCAAAAACCATCCAGACCACAGTTACTATTACACTGACGGATCAAAAACCAATGAAGGCGCGGGATGCTCAATAGTGCTCGACACCATTGAACCACAGGTGTGGTCTTTCAAATTACCCAGTGACACAGCAATATTTACATGCGAGGCCTTCGCCATTCTAAAAGCTCTCGAAATCGCGCGTGAAAAAGAAAAATTCTTAATTCTCACCGATTCGAAAAGTGTTCTATCAGCCATAGGTAATTATCACTCAACGAATATATTAATAAAAAAAATCCAGAATATCCTATATGAATATCAGACGGTCAAACAAATTACGTTAGTATGGGTCCCGTCCCACATGGGTATCCGAGGAAACGAAATAGCGGATGACAGGGCTAAAACTTCCATAACACATGGGACAAGGGCAGGGGTAGATAGGACAATACAAGAGCTACAAAAAATAGTTAAAACTGAAATTAATGAATTATGGAACACAAAATGGGGTGAAGGCATGCCGAGTAGAATATCTGAAGTTAGAAGCAATGTCCACGAAGCTTTTCCACATCTGGAAATCCGCAGGCACCAAACAATCATCCAGAGACTCCGAATAGGACATACAAACATAACACATTTACACCTATTGTTAAACGAAGAACCACCAATCTGCGACGTCTGTAGATAACCACTGACGGTGAAACACGTATTATCAACATGCCTCAAGTATTATAATCAGCGTAACCAATTTTTGACCAACAACTTCAAGGACAACCTGAAAAATCAACAGCAGTGCCTAAAGACGATACAGTTTCTCAAATCCATAGGATTATACACACTTATTTAAAACAGTCTACAAGAAATTGCTTAAGTATTTATTATCCTATTACTGTATGAATAAACCATTGTGATACTGTTGAATGAGCAGTCGCTAATGACCTCGATGTAGATGCGACTTTAAATAAAGGCAAAAAAAAAAAAAAAAAAGATGGATGCCGCGTTTTTTATTATTATTAAATCATGAGAATGGTTGAGGACAATGCCCTATACACCATTTTTAACATAACTTAGATTTTGAAACTAAAACAGAATAGTATTGAAATATGAGTGATAGACAGCTCGAAAATCACTAAGAACGCGAGGACACCCACGAATACTTTTTTCAAAGTTATTCACAAACGTAGAATTCATCAGAAAAGATGGTGAGTTGTTCCAAGTATCGAAGATTCTTTAAGGAAGGAATTATTGTCTTGATATGGTTTCAGGGCCCCCGTGAGGGCTATTGGCGCTTGTGTGCAAAAAAGGATTTTGGCGCTCCTTAAAGCATTTTGGATTATGTTTTTTCATTTTTTTCAAGGTAGGAGGTATGTAGGTAGGTGCTTGAAGTAAAGCAGAAAACTGAAGTCATATTCATTTGTAAACTAAAATATGAAAATGAAACAAACAGAACAAAATCATAACAAAATAAAAAAAACAGTTTCCTGAAAAAGGTCTGTTGGTAAGTGTACTCTTTTCCATTATTATGAGTTTCTGTGTATTTTGAAGGTATCGAAGATGACTCTGAGTGACTCCACCCCATGCTACTATACCATATGCTAAATGAGATTCGACGGGTGATAAGTAGATTATTCTAAGGTGATGTATACTGAATACTGAGCGCATGCATTTAAATTTACCCAACAGAGCTCTAACTTTATTCGCTACATATTCCGCATGTATATCCCAACGCAAGTGACTGTCTATATATATTACGAGGTATTTGATAGAATGACAGCTTTTGATATTCACAATTTTGTCACCATTTTGAATTTCTAACATAGTATATTCTGGGCCCCCGTAAGGGCTACTGGCGCTTGTGTGCAAAAAAGGATTTTGGCACCCCTTAAGGCATTTTGGATATTTTTTTTTGAAGGTAGGAGGTAGGTAGGTAAGTGCTTGAAGCAGAGCAAAAAACAGAACAAAATCATAACAAAATAAATTCTTGTTTACACCCATTTTAAAACATTTACTTAAGTGATGGGATACAGACACGTTGACTCGTTGATTATAAATACTAGAAAATAACCTAAAACTAAAAATCACATTTTTAGGAACAAATAACAGAAATATTGCCTAATGTCTACATATATATATATATATATATATATATATATATATATATATATATATATATATATATATATATATATATATATATATATATATATATATAAGTACTTTTCTACTTATATGCAGATATTTCTAATAACAAATACCTAGGAACTTCGTTTTAAAATAAAAAATGATAGCTAGGTCTAGGTGCAATAGAAAAATAAAAGATAGCTATTGTAGTAGCGATATTTTCCGAGATTTTGCTGCTGCAAATTCATTAATCACATCGCTAAAATTTAAAAAAAATTTTACCACGCACGGTTATTGATATTACGGATTTAGAATCTTGAGATACGGACGATTCGGTCGCACCTACATCGATAGTCTCCGTGGAATCTCGATTGTTTTGCAAGAAATGCTTTAAAGATCCAACCATTTTTCCCCTTTCTTGTAGTCTCAGTTTCATTTGCTCGCGAAACTTCGCACCTGAAGGTCTCTTTCTTTTATCCTGAAAAAACAAATAAATTATTAATACTCATGGGAATTAGGAATTAACTTCTAAAGTAACCACATTAATAAGCACCATGTGGGTAGGGTAGGAAATATTCTTGAAAAGTTAACTAAGTAGCCAATAGTTTTAAACCTTTATAGGCAGATTATTATTAAGATATGGCCGATTGAAGTTTGCATATTTTGAGTAAAAAGCAATTTGTTCGAGCTCTTCCAACTCAAATCCTTTCAAAAATAAAGGCCAAAAATATATTAAACTAATTTGATCTTATGGCCTTAAAAAACCCTGCAAAATGGGTTTTTAAAAAGATCAATAGCATAAAGACTAAGCGAGTTATGAATAAAACCAGCTACTTTTTTATACTCGTACATGACATTTCAGTTAATAAAAAGATATTTGGCTAAAAAATTAATTATAACCAGTATCCCACAAAGGCTTAATGTTGATAGTATAAAGTAGGAACACTTACCATCTTAAAAAATCAAGCCGTTGAAATTGCAGTCAGCAGGTATTCGGGACTTAATTTAAAAAAAAAGTAGTAAACAAAATATTACATCACACAACACCACACTTGACAAAATAAAAATAACTTTATATGTAAAAATTAATAGAATTACTTGTTTTTATTCACTTGTTGCACGGTCCAGTGAAGTAACTGATTTAAAAACGCCTGTGGCGATGCATCGCTTTTATAGCGCTCCAGGCGTTATTCATGTCTGAACAGGAAAAACCAAGAAACTGCCACCTGACATGTTCTCACAACATAGGAATCGGAAGTAACTGGAAGATACTAATAAAATTTCGTGTGTATTTATACATAATCCTATTTAATTTCTCAACTTTTATTTTAATATTTTTTTGGACCCTGGGTTTTGGCGCCCCTAAAAGATGGCGCCCGTGTGCATTGCACACTTTGCACATATGGTTGCGGGGGTGCTGGTTTCGACTGATACACTGATGCCAGTTGTTTCCAGAAATCGCCTTCAGAGTATGGGGTGCGACGCACTATAAGTGATCTTCCTTCGACTTCTTCTAGGCCTATTTTGCGAGATTGTAGCTCCACGTATTGGGCGTATGTTTTTGAAATCACCCACTGTGATACCCCATTGTGGTCGCTCTGTGTTACCCCTACTTCAACGAGAGCAATTATTCGACCCCTCTGCACAGCGGATAATCCAACTTAAGGCATTTTCAATTATGATTATAGTCTTTTTTAAATTTTTAAATTCACAGTTTCAAATCCCAGTGGCGATTGAGTATCCCGAACATGTGGTGATAATTCAACATTTCTGATCATACTATCCAGTTTTTTACAACAAAAATCTTCATTCTTCACAAGCACTCAAAGATCCATGGTTAAAAACAATCAATAATGTGAAATACCGAGTGATTCCATATAAATTTGGTTGTATGTACTTCTGATTTCCATTTCAAAGTAACCCAGATTGTTCTCAAAGTTCCTGAACACTGACGATGTGGTAAACTCTAGCAGAGTCACCATAATGACGTCGGCAACAATTTTCATTGGTTTTTTCATGAGATTTCTTCCGGAATGTATGGGAAAATTCTGAGATTTATAAAAATCATGTTTTAGCTACCAGAATTGGCTTCTCTACGGGTAGCTCGCGAACGACAGGTTGGCGATCTCTGATACAGCAAGATATGAGAGGAATTCATAGTCGTCATTTAATTACATATACTATATTCCGATCAGACTTTTCCCACAAAATAATCAATCATTCGAGTGCATTATATCATTAGCTAACGATTCGATATCCTCTCTACGTTTCAATTCATTCCCTTCATGTTACGAAACATCTTGTTAGACAATCTCTGTGTAAACATGTCGAAATGTGAACGAATTCCATATATGTGCAGATATGGAGAATTATTGAATAAATCTGTATTGTATATATGATTCGATAAAAGAAAATGATAAAACAAATATTGTATAAGGGGACGTTGAATAGTGGGGATTGAAGAGGCCAGTATGATACGAAGCCACGCCTGCCACCTGCGCCAATCCGTAGGACGCAAACTCCTGGTGGAACTGAATTCGATTGATTGAAGAGGGTCTTGCTCTGAGGAAGATCTTGGATTTCACGGTGTTGTAAGATACTTCCATCTCATTTTTCTTTATATTTCTTTCGCCGTGTTTTTCAGTAGACACATTTAAGCATGGAAATATAAATTTCATTTAAGCACAATATGTAAAGGGTGTCCCAAATTCGATGTTTTTGAATGGAATCTCCTTAACTATTGGAGATAGAAGGATCCTCCGGTTTGCGCGAAGTGCTGCTACTTTTTAATGAAACGAAAGATGCCGTTTACAGAGTTTTCATAGTCGTCTTCGTTTCCGAGATACACGCTGATGAAATCGAAATGTTCCACTTTCGGAAAACCCTCGTATCTCAGTCAACTAGGCGCAAAGATGAAAACTGCTTCTTGTAGGGCCTTTTATGTTGAATTCATTGGCTTGCACATCATTTTTTTTCATTGCACATCATTTTTTAGAGGAACGACTTTTGAGTTATAACCGAAACTTGTATTTTTTGAATGGAACATCCTATATATTCCACTATCTCCAATTTTTCATTACAAATTCAAGAAAAAGACGAAGTGTCTTATCAATTTTATAAATTTCAAAATTTCTATATATATATATATATATATATATATATATATATATATATATATATATATATATATATATATATATATATATATATATATATATATATATATATATATATATATAACCGCTAACCTTCACGGTCCATAGAGGGCGACTCTCGTACGTATGTACGTACGAGGTGCGTACTTTTCTGGAATCGATAGGGTACCCCGATGTAGCTGATAGGATACTGAAAAGCGATATGCGACGCTGATGAGCTCCTAATTAGGGCGAAACTGCAGTCTGCCGCTTCGTTTGTCGGCATCCTGCTTAATTGCACTTTTGTGGCTTTTGGGGCTGGCAGATTTGGGAACTAGCTTTTGTCAGGAAGGATTATTCATTGATTTGAATAATTCCGTTTATCTCAACTTTACATATATATGTATATATATATATATATATATATATATATATATATATATATATATATATATATATATATATATATATATATAGGGTTTCACCCCGACGAGTTACCCATATATCTGTTCATGCAATCAAACTGATTTCATGAAAAATATAAATCCACCACCCGGTAATTAATACCATTGCCATGCAATGATTATAATCAAAACATATCCTGGAATAATTATATATTAGGATAACGTTAAATGTTATGAGAATATATCAATCTACCAGAATATATACATACTATAGCATCATCAGACAATGATATCAATGTACCAACGAGTAGTGTCAGAGGCTTTCTCCCCGGAAAAATCCAGTGTACAGACCTTAGTCAAGTAACACTGAATGTGACTAATTAATAGTTTCCTTTGTGTGAAGTGGTGAACGATCGAATAGAATACTGCTCTGAATATAAATATGGCAAAATTGTCAGTTAATTATATTACATTTATATAAACAAATAAATAAAATATGAAATGAGATTCTGAGCAGTATAAACTAAAGAGAAAACCTATGACTCTACCTCATTATTTATTTCGGAAAGAAACCTACGAAGAATATTACAAGATTTGATGACTGTTATCTTTTGTAACTGTTCAAACAAATTTTTCTTCAGACCCAAAATCTCAATACTTTTGTGAAGATTTCTAGGAATAACACCTGTTGTGGAAATAATAATCGGTAGAATAAAAATTTTTTCATTTTCCACATTTTTTTAATCTCGTCGCCAAGCATCATATATTTAGAAATTTTTTCATTGTATTTATTTTGTATATTATGTGTGTCGGGTATAGCAATATCAATTATATATGTTATTTGATTCTGTTTATCAGTAAGAATGATATCTGGTCTATTGTGTTTTACAGCTCTGTTGCACAGAATTGTTTTATCAAAATAAAGTTTATATTTGTCATTTTCACAAATAATCTCAGGTTCATATTTGTAAAATTTTTTTCTTTTGGGAATTAGGTCATGTTTAATTCGTAGATTAAAATGAATAATATTAGCGACGGCATTATGTCTTTCTAAATAATCTGTTGAAGCAAGGACTGAGCAAGATGATAATATATGAAAAACTGTTTCTGAAGAACTGAAACATCTACGACAAGAATCATCTATATTTTGTTTTATATATATATATATATATATATATATATATATATATATATATATATATATATATATATATATATATATATATATATATATATATATATATATATATATATATATCTGTGTAATTGGAAACGCCCTATAACTTTTTTCCTGTCAAATATTTTTCAATGAAATTTTCTGAACTTAATTAAAAATTTATTTCAACTTGAATGGCAGACAGTTTATCTGAAACGTTTCCGGTTTCAAAGGAAATTAGCCAAAGTTTCGATTTTCAAATGGCTCACCCTGTATATATTTTGAGAAATCGAATCAAACCCTCTTTGTCTATACATTGAGCATATTTTAAGACGAATTTGCCGAATTTTTAATTTTTTTTGACAAATTTGTTTTCAAGTCAAGGTGGCTATGACGACAAAAAACTGCGTGATTTATCGACCGAAATCGAGTACATTTGGATTCCTCACTGAAACTGTAGAATTCCTTCTGTTATTGGCTTCGTAACATTCCAAACATCGTTTCTTTGAAAAAAATTATTTCCGCAAGGTATAATAGAGGCTCATTAGCACTGTAATACGCAGAATATTTTTACGAATATTTTGATACCAAATTGATAATGTTTCGTTGAAAATTTCCATTCGTAATCCTGGACATAGTATAATACTTACTCGTTTTTCAACTAATTATCTGAAGTGCTTTGGAAATGCATTGAAATCCTATCACAGATAGATCACAGATCATAGAATTTTTTGTATTCAATTTTAAATGTCATAAGATAAGATTGTGTTGCATCTTCAGAGTTTTGAATTTTCACGGCAGATAAACAGACGAAATGCTGTACACATAGAATGAAAAATTAGATATGCTACTCATTTATGGCGAATGCCGAAAAAACTCTACAGCATCAGCAATGTTATACGCTGAACGCTATCCAGAACGGCAACATTCTTCAAGGCATTATTTTCCAAAACTGGAAGTGAAGTTTCGTCAGCAACCGGTTGTTGCAGATAATCAAAATTTCATAGTAAGCGAAAATTCTGAAATTGATGTATTAGCGTACATTAATTTGAATTGTACGGCATCTAACAGAGAAATCGCACAAGAAATAGGGATAAGTCATCAGAGTGTTTGGAGAATTCTTAAGAAGCATAAATTTCGCTCGTTCAAATACAATCTTCATCAACACCTTTATGAAAATGATAATGGCCGAAGATTAGAATATTGCAACCAGTTTCTTCAAAAGATGGAAATGGATCCAAGGTATCCTTATAAAATTTTATATTCAGATGAATCCCGATTTACTAACAACGGAATGTTCAATAGAAACAATACGCGCTCTATTGGGCCCACGAAAACGAGCATTTAGTAAGTGAGGGTAATTTTCAGGATTTCTCATAGGTCCAATCATTTTTGATGGACCATTAACAGGGGAAAGATATTTAGGATTTTTACAAAACGAAATAAGCGATCTGATTGATGGTTTACCAGTGGCTGTTGCTAATAACTTAATTTTCCAACAAGATGGAGCACCAGCGCACAACTACAGGGAAGTTGTTCAATACGTAAATAATAATTTAAATGAAACGTGGATAGGCACCAACGTTCCGACAATATGGCCAACTCGATCGCCCGACTTGTCCCCATTAGATTTTTTTGTGGACCCATGTGAAAAAGCGTGTTTATAGAACTGCCTCAGAAAATCGAGAGGATTTAGAGAATAGTGCTGTAGACGAGGATGGTGTCATCGCTTCATCGGGCTCTGCATCAGTAGAAGCTGTTTTGCTGCTACAACCGCTGCTAGTTGTTGCAGAACCTGATGTTATTATTGGAATTTCAGATGGTCCACTCACGGTTATTGATAAACACCTCAAAATAGTCTAGGGAACATTTCTGAATATCGATATATCGTATCCAGAACGATCAATATGAATGATTTTTTTTTAAGAAATGAACACCTGCATCAATTTCTCACCAAATTATGTAGAGTGCCGCAACATATTTCAGTTTTTTTTTATAAAAAACAAAAAATGCAGCAGATGCGACGCTGCTTTATAATTATTTCATGTATTCAGTGTTTGAAATCATTTAGTTGGCACTTTGTTTCTGTTGTAAGCACAAATAAAAGATTCAAGTTTTGTGATTCGACCATGGAAAGACGACATTTGACTAGAGAAGAAATGTTACGAGCCGTTGGCATGCTTCAAGCTGGGAGCTCACAACGGGAAGTATCCAGGGTTCTGGGAAGTAGCCCAAGTGTCATAAACCGTTTATGGTTGCGTTTCGATGAAACAGGTAGCGTAAAAGAACGCCATACAGGATTACTACAGTCGCCCAAGACCGATTTTTGGTTTTACAAGCCAGAAGAGATCGTACTACCACAGCATCTCAATTAGCTCAAGAGCTATCACGAGTTCATAATGTACAAATTTCCGACCAAACTGTGAGAAATCGACTGCACGAAGGTCATCTCCACTTCAGACATCCTTTAAGAATTCCACAACTCACCCATGGAAATCGCGCTGCTCGTTTAGCTTGGTGCCAAGAACACGTAAACTGGGATCAAGAGAGGTTGGCCACTGTTCTCTTCAGTAATGAATCAAGATTTAGTTATTATCCCGATTCGGGAAGAATTTGAATTTCGAAATTTACCTGTAGTGGTACCGTATCTCCAAATAATGGGTCAAAATCCACTCTTCCAACAACATAATGCCCCTCCTCATCATGCAAGAGTTGTCTTGAACGTTCTTGAAGAGAATGATATCGATCTTCTACCGTGGCCATCCTGCTACCCAGATCTGAATCTCATCGAGCAAGTGTGGGACACCCTAAAAAGAAATCTCCTGCGTCAAAACGTCTTCCATCATGAACAGGAGCTTCGATTAGCAGTTGGGGGCTTGGAATGACTTTGGCCAAAATGTAACCGACAATTTAATATTGAGCATGCCGCGACCATGCCAAAGTGTCATTAATGAGATAAGTGGACCTTCTGGGTACTGAAAATATAAGTGCTTCCATATCGTTTCGAAAATATTAGTTCAGGATTTTTTGTATTTTACCGAATTTCGTCACTTTCAAATTTCAAAATTTTTTTTATAATAGGTGCTTTGGAGAAGTCAAATATTATTTTGTTTTCTTGAGAATACATTACATACAATACATCCTAACAAAAACCGAAAGTTTTCTATAAATTCGAATCATCAAATTCATATTTTAAAGAAATTGGTAAGTGTTCCCTAGACTCTCTGAGGTGTTTATTACGGATTTAGAATCTTGGGATTCGGACGATTCGATCGCACCAACATCGATAGTCTCTGTGGAATCTCGATTGTTTTGCAAGAAATGCTTTGAAGATCCAACCATTTTCCCCCTTTCTTGTAGTCTCAGTTTCATTTGCTCGCGAAACTTCGCACCTGAAGGTCTCTTTCTTTTATCCTGAAAAACCAAATAAATAATTAGTATTCATGGGAATTAACTTCTAAAGTAACCACAATAATAAGCACCATGGTGGTAAGATAGGAAATATTCTTAAAAAGTTAACTAAGTAGCCAATAGTTTTTAACCCTTTATAGGGCAGTTTAGTATTAGAGTGAGATATGCCCGATTAAAGTTTGCATATTTGAGTAAAAATCAATTTTTTCGAGCCTTTTCAGCTTAAATCCTTTCAAAAGTAAAGGCAATAAAGATATTAATCTAATTTGATCTTATAGCCCTTAAAAAACCCTACAAAATGGTTTCTTAAAAAGATCAATAGCATAAAAACTAAGCGAGTTATGGATAAAACCAGTTACTTTTTAAACTCGTACATGCATCTCAATTAATAAAAAGATATTTGGCTAAAAAATTAATTATAACCTGTATCCTATAAGGGTTAATGTTGATAGTATAAAGTAAGGAACAGTTACCTTTTTATTGAAAATTAAGCTGTGAAATTGCAGTCAGCAGGTATTTGGCTCATAATTTAAAAAAAAAAAGTAGTAAACAAAATATTACACAACACAACATCACACTTGACAAAATAAAAATAACTTTTTATGTAAAAATTAATAGGATTACTTGTTTTTATTCACTTGTTGCACGGTCCAGTGAACTAACTGATTCAAAAACGCCTGTGGCGATGCATCGCTTTTATAGCGCTCCGGGTGTTATTCATGTCTGAACAGGAAAAATCAAGAAACTGCCGCCTGACATGTTCTCGCAATATAGGAATCGGCAGTAACTGGATGATATACTAATAAAATTTGGTGTGTATGTATACCTAATCCTTTTTAATTCCTCAACATTTATTTTAATATTTTTTTCGGACCCTGGGTTTTGGCGCCACTAAAGAATGGCGTCTGTGTGCATTGCACACTTTGCACATATGGTTGCGGGGGCCCTGTATCTTATCGAATCATATATTTTCTATCATATTATTGCGAGTATTTTTGCGAAAGAAAAAAGCAGGTTTAGGTTAGGTTAGGTTACCGCATGAAATAGGAAAATTGTAATAGCTTCTCCTAATAAAAAACAGTCCTCTAAATCGTCAATTGAACAGGATGAATAATTGTAGCAATTAAACAGAAAAAAATTAGACTAAAGTTTTGAGTAGTTTTAATAATTACGCCGCTGGGCTTTATGTTCCATTCTAAAAAAAAAATTTGTTTACTTCACGTAAAAAATAAGAAAAAATCGAAATTTATGTCGACAACACCGAATTATTCACTTTCCATATGCAAAACTGGGTGCTATATATAGCTGTTTTCATCAGTGCAACAGCGAAGTGCGTGGGTTTTATCGAAAGTAACGAACACTTTTCATTTTAATGATTGCCATAAAATCGGACCAATAAATATGGTATTATTAAAAATTATTGGCGGTGCGTTTTTCTCTGTTCCACAAATATTAATAATTTCCATTTTACGTCAACCAACCAACACCTACACGCTAACCCAGCCTATCCAGTCGCACAGGAAACATAAGTAAATATATGAACAACTGACAGAATTATGATGTAGGGTCGTCAGGGTTGCACTGTGTCTATTTTCAGAAACTCCATGATTCATTCCTAATCGATATTATCAATAATATCATTTTTGAGGTAATAATTGAGACATAAATATAATAGCGAATTACGCTTATAAAAGAACCAATTATAAGGTACCTGCGCCATTTGAGGCCCACCTAATTTAATAATGCTATAAAAAGTATATAATTAGAATTAGGGAGAGAAAATATACTGACCTGCATAGTTTGTACATTTTTCTGGAGTGCAAAGGAAACAAATGGCTTCTTCTTCTTACGGTGCCTTATCCTTAAGGACGTTGGCGATTACATTTGCCCATCTTATTTTATTTGTTGCAGCTCTGAACAATTCTATAGAGCTCATATTAGTCCATTGACGTAAGTTCTTAAGCCAGGAGTTGCGTCTTCTTCCCGGTCCCCTTTTGCCATTGATTTTTCCTTCGATGATAAGTTGAAGCAGTTCGTACTTTTGGTTTCTCATAATGTGACCGAAATATTGCGTCTTTCTTTCTTTTATTATCTGCACAAGTTCTCGATCCTTTCCCAGCCTCTGCATAACTTCTACGTTTGTCGTATGACTCATGTAAGATATTCTGAGCATTCTACGGTAGCACCAAAGTTCGAACGATTCTATTCTTTTCTGTGTTGTTTCCGTCATTGTCCATGCTTCAACGCCATATAGCACGGTGGAGAAAACGTTTTGCATTTCAGTATTCGAACTCTTAATGAGATATTTAGTTGGCAGTTGCATAGTATCTTTTGCATTTTATAAAATATAGCTCGTGCTTTTTCCAGGCGTCTTTTTATCTCTAGTGAGTGATCCCAAGTTTCATCAAGGCTACTTCCTAGGTATGTTATTTTTGTTACTTGTTCTTATTCTGTTCCGTTGACCCTAATTCCGACCTTTCTGTTTTGGTGTTTGCTGATAGCCATCGTTTTTGTTTTCTTTGTATTTAGTTTCATTCCAAATTCTTTACATGTTATCATCACTCGGTTCATTAGGCGTTGTAGTGCTTCAGCGCTATCTGCTAGAATAACCGTGTCATCTGCGTATCGCAAGTTGTTAATGCATTATCTATGCCATCCGAGGTATCCTGTAGTGCCTTCCTAAATAACTCTTCCGAAAAAACGTTAAACAACAACGGGGAAAGAACACATCCTTGCCTTACTCCTTTCTCGATGTTAATGTCTTCAGATGTCTCTCCATTGATTCTAGTTTTAGCCTTTTGGTCTTGGTAAACTCTTTGTCGTCTATGTTACAAGACCTGAGAATTTCTATTAGTTTATCATGTTTCACCAGGTCGAAAGCCTTTTGAAAGTCTATGAAACACAGATATACATCAGAGTCTACATCCCTACATCTTTTAACAAGCACACGTATTGAAAAAAGTGCCTCTCTTGTTCCAAAGCCATTCTTGAAGCCAAATTGTGTTCGTCCAATTTGTTAT
The DNA here is from genome assembly GCA_013387265.2 of Cryptolaemus montrouzieri. Lineage (NCBI taxonomy): Eukaryota > Metazoa > Arthropoda > Insecta > Coleoptera > Coccinellidae > Cryptolaemus > Cryptolaemus montrouzieri. The sequence continues at coordinate 6,221,309 of JABFTP020000165.1, forward strand.
AAATTCTATAGAGTATTATTCGGAGGAACAATTTCAGTATATGATTCATTAGACTAATGATCCTATATTCTTCACATTTCCTGGAGTTCTTCTTCTTTGGTAGTGGTATAAACACCGATGTCAGCCAGTCTTTTGGTATTATTCCAGTTTCGTATATTTTATTAAATAAGTTCTCCGTAACATCGATGTGTTCGTCTGAAATTATCCTTATAATTTCAATTGGGATATTATATTCTCCAACAGCTTTTTTGTTTTTTAGTTGTTTTGTTGCTTTAATAATTTCCTCCATTGTGATGTAGGGTCCAGACGCTACTTTCTGTACATCTATGCTCTGTCTCTCCTGGTCTTGAAACATGTCTTCTATGTATTCCTTCCACCTGTTTATTTGATCTACAAATGGCTACAAAGTTTAAAAATTTTAGAATTGAGGTGGGTGGACCATTTAAGGCGATGCTCCTTTGAAGGCCAACTATAAAAGTCATTTATAGTCACGTGATGACAAATTCCTTCCACTCAAACAAAGCTCCATCAAAGTCAAGAACACAGTCGCTCGCGTTGCTGTTTTTTCAGTGCGATCCCTCGCTTCGTAGACTTCGGTTGGCGACGTTAAAATTGTAATTCGCACGTTCAGCTGAAGGTTAGTTTTTATATGAATAACCTATTATTATCATATTCTTCTTACTGTAAATTGTTATATGAGGATTTTTGTGGTACTGAAGGAATAATATAATAATTTTGCTTCCATTTCAGTTAAAATATCGGTAGTGTTCCTATGAAAGCCGGTGGTTCCTTTTAAGGCCAATCAAAAGCTATAAAAAGAACGGACCCATAAGAAGGCCATTATAGGTAAAAATGGAATTGGAAACTTATTCGTTATCGATATAATACTCATTACTATCATTTTTATATAATTTCCATTAATATATCCTTAGTTATACGATGGTGTCCAAGGAATGTTCGTTGAGTTTTAAAAGAAGATTATAATGTGTTAGGCATTTAATTGTTCATTTAAATAAAAGAGTTTTTACTGTGGTTTTAGTAAAAGCGGATATTTTGATTATTACAATTCCTGTTTTAAGTTCAACGACTGATTCATAATATTGGCCTTGTATGGAGCCACGTTCCTTACAAGGCCGTTTAGAAGAGCATTTTGAAAGTTAAATTTAAGAAATAACGATTACATCTAGATAAAAAAAAGAAGTTTGTATGATACACAATAAAACAAAGTGTAAATTAATGATTTGTTTCTATTATTTATCCAGTATATGAACTAATAAAAACTGTTTATTCGTTGGAGTGGCGTCCCATGATCCACCCATCTTATCTGACTTTTAAAAAACCCTTTTCTTGGGTTTTATTATACCACCGTGGTATAGTTAGGCCCTAATACAAACTCGTTTGTTTTTTATAACTTACTATCATAAGAATCTCAAAAATAAGGTCTTAAAGTATAAAAAGAAACGAAGTAAAATATTTGGTTAAAATTAGATTTTGTTCACCGACTATTAGGGTTCTGGTTCATGTATAACAGGGGTGCTCAAACGGTAGATCGTGTGTAGATCTCGAGAAGAAAAAAATTTTACATAAGTAGGTAACTAAACTACAAAAATTTATTACATAATAAAATATCACTCTGCTAGCGGCACAAGTAGGCTTTATCAAAGGAACGCGCGGTACTTGTCAAAGAAAAGCCGCGTTTTCTATTCTTGCTGCTTTTCTAGAAATTTCGGGCGGCGCGTTTGACGGGAACATTCGAGACTTTATATCATGCCGATATAAATGTTGCGCCTGCAGGAATTGGAGTCATTCTGATTTATAACTTGAAGGCAATATTACGTCGATACAAAGTTTATCATTTAATGGTACAAAATGAGTGCAGTGAAGAAATCGGTTTAGGAGGAAGACTTTTTCTTTTTATAGTGAAGGATAAGAATATTTGTCTCAACTCAGAGAGGCATCATAAAACGGTTCATGAAAATTATGAAAGGATTTTCTGCCATAGAGTGAATTAAGAAATCAACAAGTATGTGATATGATATCTTGTTTGAAAAGAGAACAAACCATGTTCACAAGACCAGCCAAACAATCAAAAGCTGCTACGATCGCGTCATTTAAAATATCTCATATATTGGTGAAACACAATGAACCATTCGAAGATGGATCGGTTGTGGAGGAAGCATTTATTGAAGCGGGTTAGACTTTATTTGGAGATTTGAATTTGGGAGGCTTTTACTTGGTAAAATTCCATTATCAATAATAAAAAACAAACAAGTACTGTGTTTTAAGGAATTTTACTTAATAATTGCGATTCGTAACGCGTTTCACTACACCGTAGCTTCTTCAGACGAATGAATATGCAGAAAAATATAAATGAGAATATAACTATAAATGTTCTCGAGTAATTACTTATTGGGTTGCTTCTTCTTAAGTGGTTATTTATGACAGGTATATCCAATAAAATTAAGGAATAGATTGCTTCCCGAAGAGATTCAATAGAGGTGAAGGGCTTAAATCGACTTGTTCATTGATGAGTTTACCTAAGTGCTGATATTTATTTATTTCTAAAGTTTCCCAAAGATCTACCTTCCAATATTTATTATCTGTATGCAAAATTTCGAATTGTGGGTGGAAAGAGTGATTATTTTCTAAGAGATGATTCGCGTAATTTGAATCTGATTTTTTATTTGAAAAACTGCGTTTATGTTCCGATATTCTAATATTAAAATTTCTATGTGTTCTACCAATGTAGAAATTATCACAGTGATTGCAATTCAATCTATAAACACCTGATTTATTGGTTTTACCTGATTTGGTTTTATTATTTTTATATATTTGACTAAATTATTATTAGTTTGGAAAGCTATGTTGAAATTATTGCTACTCAAGAATGATTTCAGTTTCTCACTTGTAATGCCAACGTAGGTTAAGGTGTTGAATTTTTGTTTCAATTTATCGACAGGGTAAACTTCATTCAATGCGATTCTACTTTGTTTTTTATTTAAAATATTATTTATTAGTTTGGGATTGTAACCATTATTTTTGGCTATTTGTTTAATCAAATTTAATTCTTTGTTGAAATTTTCTGGCGATAACGGGATGTTAATCAATCTATGAATAAAACTATTGAATGCTGACATTTTATGTTGATACGGATGACACGACGAATTATGTATTATAATATCTGTATGTGACGGCTTATGGTAAATTGCGAAGACATGTTTTCCATTTTCATTCGAAATTGTTACGTCTAAGAAATTTATCGAATTATTGCTTTCTATTTCGGTTGTGAATCCAATTTTTGGATGTAATGAATTTATATGATTTTGAAAATTTTAACTGTCTATCTGTTCCTGTGAAGCAAATAATGATATCGTCTACATAGCGATACCAGTATAATCAATATTGACTGAGTGGATGATTATGAATTAATTTTTCTAAATTATTCATGAATATTTCTGCTAACAAAGGACTTAACGGATTGCCCATAATCAAGCCGTCTTCAATAGTATAATAATTGTTATTGAAATGGAAATAATTTTGATCTAAACAAATTTGTAATAATGAAAGAATATCTGATTTAATGATAGTATTGACATGATAATTTCGACAGCAAAATCATTAATTACAGACCACGAAAGATATAAATTCATTAACTCCAATCCACAATCCCCCGAATTATATTCGTTGATAAAACTTTATAAACCAAATTACCCTGTTAGACCTGTTGTTTCTTATGTAACGGCACCTTCTTTCAAACTTTCAAAATTCCTCAACGACTTGCTAATAAAACATTGCAATTTTAAATCTAAATTTTCGGTCAAAAATTCATACGAACTAATTGCCAATATCAAAGATACCATTATACCACCTAATTCCAAACTCATTTCTTTCGATGTTAAGAATTTATTTCTCAACATTCCTCCGAAAGATACGTATTACTTAGTTGAAGAATTATTACAAAAAATCATGTCAATACTATCATTAAATCAGATATTCTTTCATTATTACAAATTTGTTTAGATCAAAATTATTTCCATTTCAATAACAAATATTATACTATTGAAGACGGCTTGGTTATGGGCAATCCATTGAGTCCTTTGTTAGCAGAAATATTCATGAATAATTTAGAGAAATTAATTCATAATCATCCACTCAGTAAATATTGTTCATACTGGTATCGCTATGTAGACGATATCATTATTTGCTTCACAGGAACAGATAGACAGTTAAAAATTTTCGAAAATCATATAAATTCATTACATCCAAAAATTGGATTCACAACCGAAATAGAAAGCAATAATTCGATAAATTTCTTAGACGTAACAATTTCGAATGAAAATGGAAAACATGTCTTCGCAATTTACCATAAGCCGTCACATACAGATATTATAATACATAATTCGTCGTGTCATCCGTATCAACATAAAATGTCAGCATTCAATAGTTTTATTCATAGATTGATTAACATCCCGTTATCGCCAGAAAATTTCAACAATAATATCATACTAAAGGGTAAATTCAGAAATGTATCTATTACACCATTTCATTCCCTAACGAAGAGAAGAAGATGAAGAGAAAGAGAACATTTACGAGACACTTGAATGCAGGAGAAGACTTCATGTCTTCTCCTGCATTCAAGTGATAGGTGACTTCAACGCACAAATGGGGAGATTTGAAAGTCAACCCAATGTGGCAGACTCGTAGATATTGCATTACTTCAACAATGGTAATGGCGATTACTTGACCGAATTCGCATGCCAGAACAGCCTTGTCATTAGAAGCACAACTTTTCAGCACAAAAGTATACATCTTGAAACGTGAACATCAGTTCACAAACGTATAGAACATGTCTTGGTGTCGCAGAGACATCACTCTTCAATATGAGATGTTAGAGCTTGCCGTGGACCCAACGTGACTCTGATCACTATCTTGTGAAAACAGTAGTGAGGGGAAAACTTTCCACCGTTCAACCATTGAATAAGATGCAGCAATCAAAATGGGACACCGACTTGTTGAACAAGGACAACACGGTACTCAGAAATTACCAGGAGGCTATGGGGCGAATGGTGAACTTGACAAAGAGCAACACTATAGAAGAGAAGTGGCACGAAACCCAGAAAGCAATCCTCGATACTGCAAAAGCAATCTTAGAGTAAAAGAAAACAGAAGCTCTGATAAAGAATGTAGGGAAACAATTCAGAACAAGAACAGGCCTAGAGAAAACATGATGGCAAGAAACACCTAAAGGAACAAAGAAGCCTATAATAACTTCTGAAAAAAACGAGAAAGTAGAAAAAATTGAAGCGATAAAAGTGGGACACAGACTTGTTGAAGAAGAACAACGCGGCCATCGAGCAAAATTTGAATTTCACAGAGAGCATAGAAGAGAAGTGGCACAAAATCCAGAAAGCAATCCTCGATGGTTCAAAAGATACCTTAGGAAAAGAGAAAAGAGAACGTAACGGAACCTGGTTTGATGAAGAATGTAGAGAAGCAATTCAGAACAAAAACAAGGTTAGAGAAAACAATGAAGCAACAATGAAGCCCACAATAACCTCAGAAGAGAAACAAAAAGGATGAAAAGAGGAAAGAGAAAGTTTCTCGAGGAAGTAGAAGATCTAAATGAAAAAAAGTGAACAAAGAAAGTTTCACTCAGCAAAGAAGAAGATTACAAAAGAATTGCGGCCGCAAACCGTAGGATGTAAAACTGAAAGTGGGGTGTTCATAAAGGACGAAAAGAAAACAATGGAAAGATGGGCGTCACACTTCGAAAATCTTATGAACAAGCAGGACAGTTCTGACACCATAACAATAAATGTTCAAACTGCAGCAGATAATAACATAGATGATGAAGTATCCACTTCGAACGAGGTGCAGAACGCATTGGAAAGGCTGAAGATCAATCGAGAGACTGGAGAGAATGGCATTTATGCAGAACTTTTAAAGTGTGGACAAACCTCATTAGAAAAAGCTCTGACATATATCATTAAAGACATATGGGGAAAAGAATGCCTGAGTGTTGGAGTACGGGAATTAAATGCCGGATACTTAAGAAAGGAGATAAGGCTGGCTTGGAAACTATTGTGGCATAACTCTTTTAGATACCGCCTATAAAATACTCACAACCACTTTGAATGATAGAATATAGAAAATAGCGAACAACATGATTGAAAAACAATAATGTGAATTCAGGACAGCTAGGAGCACCACATACCAACTTTTTGTTGCAAGGCAGATAATGGAAAATTGTTATGAATACGAAATTAACCTGCATATGTTATTCGTCGATTTTTAGCAAGCTTTCGACAGTCTAAAACGCTCTGAACTGAGAAACGCACTCGAACATCTAGAAATTTCACCTAAACTTGTTAACATAGCTATGATGACCATGACCAACTCTAGAGCAAAGGTGAAAATAAGGAAAATGTTGAGCGATCAATTGGAAATGGGCTGTCTACAACACTTTTCGTCATAGCACTGCATAAAGCAATACACCGTATTAATCAGAGAGGAACCATCTTCAATGGATCAACCCAAATATGTGCGTACGCAGATGATATAGCTCTCATCGCCTTATCGAAGTGTACAAAGGGATGGAAGAAAATGGAAAAGAATTTGGATTCACTGTCAATCAAAAGAACACAGTTTACATGAAAATGTCAGCCTAAAAGGACCAAAAAACAGGTCAAGATTTTCAAAAATATAATGTAGTTTTCAAAGGAATATCAAACTTCACGTACCTCGGAGAGCTATTCGATAGCGAAGGAGAAATAGACTCCAGAGAGGTAATCGTGCCTACTTTGTCAACCTTAAACTCCTACTGAACATGACCAAGAGGGGAGCAGACGGTTCGAACGCAAGATCATCAGGCGAATATATGGAGCAGTACGAATGAATGAATCAAACAGGAGTATACGCACTAACAAAGAAATCCTAGACATACTGAACGATGGAGACATTGTGAAATTCATGAAACCGCAAAGACTCCGTTGGTTTGGGCACTTTCAAAAGTTGGAAGACCCAGGATGTCTAAGCAATTCTGAATGCGAAGATCTATGCCTCAAAGAAACGAGGAAGAGCACGGCTTAGATGGCAGGACCAAGTGCTGGATGATTCAAGGATAATGCGAGTCACTCGCTGGGGCTCAAAGACCAAGAACCATAATGTCTGGAGGCGAATAGTGAAGGAGACCATGGCCCACCCTGGACTATACTACTGTTGATGATAATGCTTCTAGATAACTGTGCAAGAAATTACGATTGCTCTCTCTAATACAGGATGTTAAAATACCCTGATTCTGGTCAGACCACCTCATCATTTCCTGACAAAATTGGTTTCGAGTTTGTGTGTACGAAATTCATCTCTCTATTGATTTGAAACACAATTGCGTATGGTCAAACTCAAGAACTTTTTTGCAATAAATTTTGATATTTTAACACCTTGTATCGTTGTTTTCTGGAATTTCTTGAACAGTTATCTATAAGCTTCATCATCAACAACAACTATTCGCCTGCAGACAGTGCGGTAACAGCTGGTGACTCGAATTGTCCTTAAATCATCTAGCACTTGGTCCTACCTTCTGAACCGTGGTCTTCCTCGTTTCCTGGTGTCATAGATCAGAATTTTCTTAGGGATCCTGTCATCTTCCATTCTCTGAACGTGCCGAAACCAACAGTGTCTTGGAATTTTATGAATTTCACAATGTCTTCACCGTTCGGTATGTCTATAATTTCGTTGTTAGTACATATATGCCAATTTGGTTCATTCATTCTTACTGTTCCATATATTCGCCCGATGATCTTGCGTTTGAACGCTCTTGATCATGTTCAGTGAGTGTCCAGCTTTCACCCCCATAGGTTATTATTACTGGTCGAACTAACGTCTTGTGGATCTTCATCTTTGTAATTCTTGTAATCAGTTTGCATTTCAGTTCTAGCTGCACCAGTACCTAGTCTTCTTCCTAATGACCCTGTTGTCCGAAATTTTTCCTCAAAATCATAGATTGTTCTTCTTTTGTAATTAGGGGCTGGACATTGGCGTAATATTTGCCTAGCAATATAGCCATGCGCAAATAAACATTCAATGAAACGCTTATCCTCATTTGTTAAAACCATTGTTAACAATTTCAAACGTCAAAAACACGCAACACCAAGATAAAATTCGAGTTCAAACTAGATTTCGTCTAAAACTCGATGACATTTCATTATTTTTTGTTTATCATAGCGTTAATGCATGCAGTCTATGTTCAGAGGTTTTACAAAGGGAGGTGCATATGATGGTGAAAAAGAGAAAGATTATTCACGACAATTGGCATAATTCTGAATCAATATTCGAGTTCGGCACCTCAAAATGATGGGAAAGGTTGAATATAGTGATTGAATTACGCAGTTGATTCATTATGAACGCGAAAAACTTTTTAATGCGCGGGAAAAATTGTTAATATTTGAGGAAGTCGGCCATTTCGAATTCGAACGGATATCAAATTTTAGGTTGGTTTTAGTAAAATATGGTTCTTTGTCTTCTTAGAACATCCGTGAAAAACACAACAAATTTAGGAGTTCCAACCCCATGAGGTGAAAAAAATATTTCGATTTAAGCTGAAAATCAGGATTCACTCTACTCTTTTACCAATTCTTGAAATATTTTCAAAATTAATATGTCAAATTGTTCAGAAAATACTGAATTATCGACTGAATACCCCATTCGAAAGTTTTAGTGAAAAAAAAAACGTTCCAGCGATCTTGAAATATTGCTCATTTTCGAACGAGTCAGCCATATTGGATTTCACCGGTAGTGACATTTCGATACAATTTTTAAGAAACCTAGTCTTTTAGCTTTCCAATGAAGCAAGATATATATTAAATAATAGAGGCGACAGAACACAGCCCTAACGGACTCCTTTTTTGACTGATATTGTTTTAGATGTCATTTGACCAGACTTTCTCGAAGTCCGGTTGCTGGTTCACCGTCTAGGTCCATAGAGGGCGACTCTCGTATGTGTGTACGAGATGCGTCTCTTCTGGAATCGTTAGGGTACCCCGATGTAGTTGGATAGGATGCTGAACCGGTATGTGACACTGGTGAGCTCCTATTAAGGACGAAACTGCAGTCTGCCGCTTCGTTTGTCGGCGTCCTGCTTAGTTGCACTATTGTAGCTCTTGGGGGCTGCGTGAAGGACAGGAAGATTAGAAAACTAGCTCTTGTTAGGAAGGATTATTGATTGATTATTTTTGTCGCAAGTTAACATATGTAGACTCCTCGCGAAGTTTATCTCGGAAAATATTTGTTTCATCAAATATTAATCGACAGAAGGTTTTCCTGAAAAAGAGGTCTAGAGCATTGAAATCAACGTAAAATCAAGAAAATGAAATAGGCACTGAACAAACCTCCTTATAATAAATAACAATAAAACTGAGATTTTGAATTATTAAAGATAAAATTGAAAAAATTATTATTAGCATAGAAACATTGAAATAAATTTTTGTAAAGCAGTAAATTAACTACAGAACTATGAGTTTCATGATTCATAACAATTTTTTTATTGAGTTATAAAATTCATTAGAAAAAAAATTTACCTTCAAATAATCAAATTTCAACCGTTAATATCTTTTAAACGGTTAGTTTTACGAAAAAATCGTGAAAAGCTTTTTTTGTGAAACATTCAATTTCCTACGAAATCTATGAAACGGTATATTTTTTCAAGTAGTTGGAAGCGAGATATCAATTTTTCGACGTGATAATAAGAAAAAAATGGAAAACTGTAACCTTCCCGTTACAATTAGGATACTTGGAGAGACTCTCTTGAAGCTGTCTGGGAAACTATTCTTCAAAGTACCAGGTGAAGAAAAAATATTCGTTTTGTTTGACCCACCCTAATTTACATATACAGGATGTAACATAATAGTATGTCACAACTTGAGTAGGTAAATCTACGTGTAATTTTGAGAAAAAGTTCATATAAACATAAGTCCGCAAAAGTTTCGTGTTGAAATTTCCGGAAAAGATTGGTTTTCTCTTCAAAACTCCTGCAGTTTTTGAGATACTCAGCCCAACTTCGGAATGCAAGCTATTTTTTATAGCCTCCATCATTGCACGTTCTAAATTTCAAGTAGAAACTACAAGGTGTTTTCTTTTCTGGAGCCATGTACTCTCTTGCCCTTTCAATTTTTTTTGCAGTACGCCACTGATCAGCGTACAATCAATTTTCGTCATCTTCGTTCAATTTAGAAACTTTTTTGACACTTGTAATTTTTTCGAATCTAAAACCGTTTCCGAGAGAAAAATTATTGAATTTGAATTATTTGAATTGTATGTTATTCGCTAAATAAAAAAAAAATAATAGAAATACTCGATAGGTATGCCCAAAGTTTGCTTTTATTTTGATAGCTCGTCTTCTGAGACTCAACTTATACTTATTCAATATCAAACTAAAAAAAAGAACAATTAAAAACTAAATAAATTGCTGGAAGTGTCCTGCACTTTCAAGAATACAGGCCTCTGTCCTTCTTCGCATATTATTACGCACTTTTCGAAATATTCCTGGGGTATTTTTTATCGTGTCACAAGGGGTTATTATTGTATTTCTCAATTCATCTACAGTTATCACTGGAGTGGTATAAACTAAACTTTTGAGAAACAGTCTAAACTATTTAAATCTGGGCACCTAGGAGGCCATGGTTCTCGCCCACCCCGACCGATACATCGGTTGTTGAATGTATTATTCAAGAATTCCCTAGCTTCTCCACTGAAACGTGCTGGTGCCCCGTCATGCATGAACCACATTGTTTTTCTCACCGAAAATGGCACAACCTCGAGCAATAAAGGTTTCTCCTCAAGAAATAGCCGATACGCGCAACCGTTTAGTCTGTTAGGCAAAAAAATGGCCCAATCAAATAATTTCCAATTATTTCGACCCAGACATTTAGGAAGAATTGTTTTTGATGATGAGGTTCTTCAATCAAATGGGGGTTTTACTCAGCCCAATAATGATTATTGTGATAATTTGTGATAGCAGTTCTCGAAAAGTTAGCTTCGTCTGTGAAAATTATTTCACTATAAAAATGAGCATTTGTTCTTACAGCAATAACTTCAAAAGTCTTAAAACTAATCGTTAATTTAATGAACAATTCGAGCAGACACTGGTTCAACTTTAGCAACTGTCAAAATAAATAAAAAAATGAAAAAAATCAAAACCTACTTGTCATTTTTTTGATTAAAAGTGCTTTCCATTCAGTGAATGCATACAATCGTTTAATAAAAAAATTACAAGTGTCAAAAAAGTTTCTAAACTGAACAGAGATAAGTTTGAAAGGACAAAAGAAGACATGGCCCCAGAAAAGAAAACACCTTGTAGATTCTAGTTAAAATTTAGGCCGTGTAATGACGTAGGCTGTAAAAATAGCTTGCATTCCAAATTTGGGCTGAATATCTCAAAAACTGTAGGAGATTTCAAGAGAAAAACAATTTTTTCCGGAAATTTCAACACCCTGTAGCTCCAAAACGAAGCTTTTGCGGACCGACGTTCATATAAACTTTTTATTTTAAAATTGCTCGTAGATTTACCCCCTCAATTTGTGACATACTATTATGAAACACCCTGTAGAACGCCGTTTAATTATGACGGTTTAACACTAGTTCAACTTTTAGTACATCAAGTCTCTTGGGTCTGAGCTATGTATAAGCTAACTTAGTATTTCCTATTGGTCAAATTTTTTTTAGTTTATAATTTCTTACAGTTTTTTCAAACAAATCTTCAATATTCGCTTCCGTCCCTGTATAAGCTACATTATTTATCTATGACAGAGTAGAAAAGTTCGTGGACAAAACAGTCGTGTCCGGCGTGCCATGAAAATTATTAACCAAAAATATAATAAAAGCCATTCATCTGACCAAGCGAATACATCATATAAAATGTCACCGACTAGGGCCGACAAACATTTTTCACGCCACGTTTGAAACGTGATATAGTGTATCATACAAAAGTGATTTTTTTTATTGTATTGTGTGTGGTGTGAAGAGAACTTGTTGATAAGGGTATTCCGATTCTTTCGTCTCTGCTGAAATATATATCAGTATATTATAATTTTGATAATTTTTATAAGCTTATAAGCCCTTTCATCAAATTCATCTTATTGTCACTTTTACTTGATAGGAAAATACATCATGTCTGTCAGAGTCTATTATTTTCGTCAAAATACAATCACTGTACACGGTGAAATATTGCAGATAGAGAAAGATGAACTACACTCGGAGGCAAAATTAGCGGAACACTCGAAAATTTAACCAAATTCGAAGTCCGAAATTTTTCCTAATTCTCAACCGATTTAGATGATTTTTTCGTCAAGTTATAGATCAACTCTTCTGCTTTGTAGAAATTATAAGAGGAAACAAAAAAAATTTGAATAAAATTTTATACGGGGGCAAAACTAAAAGTGTTTTTTTTGTCAAAAATTCGTAACACCCTGTGGAATTTCGTGGTCTGAGTTGAAACGTACAATATCATGGTCTGTCAAGACACATCTTCCTACAGTAACGCCCTTCTTGTTTTATGCATTTATCTATATTTTTACAGGAGATATCCAATTTGAAGCGAAAAGTCACAAATTTCAAGAATTTATTTTTAATCTTGCGTAGGTGCATAACATCGGAGGTTAGCCAAAAAATAAAATCAAAATTAGAGAAGCGGAAATCTAACGAAATGAAAATTTTTGAAATTCACTGGCCAATTTCACGCTCCGGGAGAACTCGAAGTACACTGGAAAAATCGCTGATTTGGCATATTTATTTTGAATTTTTTGTGTGACACTCTATAATAATTATCATTCCTGTCCAAAATTGAGAGCAAGTGTGTATCCTGGCGATACACTCGTGAAATGAAATGAACATGTTGAGAAAAATGTTCATGATGACCCACAAAAAAAATACATTTGATTTTAGTAGCGAGTATGACCCCCGAGCTCTTATTACAGCGCGCATACGATTTCGCATACTCCCAATGATGTTGTCTATCATCTGTTGGGGTATGTTGTCCCACTCTTCCACCAAAGCCAATGTCAGCTCTTCAACGTTGCCTGGATTCCGTTGTCGAACCCTTCTTCCAAGAATGTCCCAAACGTGTTTGATCGGGTTTAAATCCGGTGACCGCGACGGCCAGTCCATTCGTGTGATCCCAACTTCAATGAGATATTCTATCACTATGCGCGCAGTATGAGGCCGCGCGTTATCGTGCATAAAAGGAAATTTTCCCCAATATAAGGAGCAAAAGGCACAACATGGGGCTCCAAGACTTCTGTTATATACCGATGGGCATTAAGTGATCCATTGACAATAATCTCCAGTTCTGTTCGTACTCCCAAGCATATGCCACCCCATATCATAACTGACCCTCCACCGTATTGCTCAGTTCCTGCGAAGTTCGCTTGATTGTACCGTTCCCTCGATGCCTCCATATTCTATCTCTACCATCCACGAAATTCACACAATATCGGCTCTCATCACTAAATAAAACTCGTCTCCACTGATTGATTGTCCATGCTATATGCTCCCTAGCAAACGCCAATCTTGCCACCCGATGGGCTCTATCGAGTCTTGGTGCTCTTGCTTGCGCGTATGATCTCAGACCAACTTCATTTAATCGTCTTCTGACTGTCCTCACACTGACGTTAATGTTATCCACTGCTTGTAAAAGGTTACGTGCCTGAACAGCAGTAAGACGAGGATTTCTTATGGTTTGATTGACGATGAAACGGTCATGTATAGCGCGGGTTGCCCGATTTCTTCCTTGTCCTCGCCTCCTCACGTACAATCCAGTTTCCCTGTAACGTCGGTAGATTCGATGGATAACCGACGTCGAGACACCCAACATGGTACCGACTGAGCGGTAGGTGCGCCCTTCCTCGATCAATGTAACTTGCTACTGAGGTTGGTGGTAAATCTCTCATTCTGAATGAAAAATACCGTTTCGAATCGTAAACAGAAAAGAATCACAAAACACCGCAACCGATCGAATTTGTATCAAATCTAAGAATGTAAAAATCTCATTCTTTAAACAAGTGCAAATGTGGTCATATACAAAAAACGTGTGTTGTATTTCATATTTGATAAAAAAGGTGTGCACATGTGTGAAATAAAAGTTTTATCAATGGTCCCAGAACTCGGTTGTGTATTTTAATAACTACCGACTGTTATCTCCTATGAATTCCTAATTTTCACCAAATTAACCAAATTGTCATCAATAACTAATGCAATTCGAACATAAAAATTGCAAACGACGATTTCGACACGCCTGAGTGATAAAAAGAAAATTCCAAATAGATAGATGAATTTTAATGACAATTTCTTGATTCAATGGAATTTCTCCAAAATGGTGATTTTCCACTTGAAATTAAATATATTTTGCAAAAATAGAGATAAACGCATGGAACAAGAAGGGCGTTACTGTGGAAAGATGTGTCTTGATAGACCATGATATTGTACGTTTCAACTCGCACCACGAAATTCCACAGGGTGTTACGAATTTTTGACAAAAAAAAACACTTTTAGTTTTGCCCCCGTAGAAAATTTTATTCAAATTTTTTTATTTTCTCTTATAATTTCTACAAAGCAGAAGAGTTGATCTATAACTTGCCGAACAAATCATCTAAATCGGTTGAGAATTAGGAAAAATATCGAACTTCGAATTTGGTTAAATTTTCGAGTGTTCCGCTAATTTTGCCTCCGAGTGTAATTTAGTGGTGCCAAAATAGGGCTGATATCTCTTTCCGTTCTGGACTAATTCAAAATTTCTCGAAATTTGGGAAAATCGTCCTTCGCAGATATCTCGATCATCATCAAAATTATATAAAAATGAGTTTGACATTCTACATGCACTTTTTTGAATAAAATACAGTGTTGTATTTTTTAGCTCAGCGGTTTTTGAGTTAGAAAGCAAACATGCTTTTTTGCAGAAACGAACTATAGGAAATTTTACCCCTATTGGATGCAGCAATTTTTTTCCTTTTCAAAAATATATAACACTCGTAGTCAATTATTGCATTCAATACATTTTTTTTTAGAGAAAAACCTGAAATTGCTACATTTCCATTCATAAGGTGCATGCCAATTAACGATTCATATTGTTCTATCACTGAAAACAACAGATTTTAAAGATCCTATTTAAGATCATGGTCATTTCAATGGTTTGATTCGATTCAGACCATAGTAATTAACTGGGGTCTAAAAGATTCACACTTACGATTCCAGTTTCAGTATAGATATTAATGAATAATAAAAAACAAGTACTGTGTTTTAAGGAATTTTACTTAATAATTGCGATTCGTAACGCGTTTCACTACACCGTAGCTTCTTCAGACGAATGAATATGCAGAAAAATATAAATGAGAATATAACTATAAATGTTCCTGAGTAATTAAAAGCTTATTGAGTTGCTTCTTCTTAAGTGGTTATTTATGACAGGTATATCCAATAAAATTAAGGAATAGATTGCTCCCCGAAAAGATTCAATAGAGGTGAAGGGCTTAAATCGACTTGTTCATTGATGAGTCTACCTGAGTGTTTGTATTTATTGATTTCTAAAGTTTCCCAAAGATCTACCTTCCAATATTTATTATCTGTATGCAAAATTTCAAACTGTGGGTCGAAAGAATGATTATTTTCTAAGAGATGATTCGCGTAATTGGAATCTGATTTTTATTTGAAAACTTCGTTTATGTTCCGATATTCTAATATTAAAATTTCGATGTGTTCTACCAATGTAGAAATTATCACAGTCATTGCAATTCAATCGATAAACACCTGATTTATTGTTTTTACCTGGTTTGGTTTTATTATTTTTATATATTTGCCTAAATTATTATTCGTTTGGAAAGCTATGTTGAAATTATTGCTATTTAAGAATGATTTCAGTTTCTCACTTGTAATGCCAACGTAGGTTAAGGTGTTGAATTTTTGTTTCAATTTATCGACAGGGTAAACTTCATTCAATGCGATTCTACTTTGTTTTTATTTAAAATATTATTTATTAGTTTGGGATTGTAACCATTATTTTTGGCTATTTGTTTAATCAAATTTAGTTCTTTGTTGAAATTTTCTGGTGATAACGGGAAGTTAATCAATCTATGAATAAAACTATTGAATGCTGACATTTTATGTTGATATGGATGACACGACGAGTTATGTATTATAATATCTGTATGTGAAGGCTTATGGTAAATTGCGAAAACATGGAATATTGGAAGGTAGATCTTTGGGAAACCTTAGAAATCAATAAATACAAACACTCAGGTAAACTCTTCAATGAACAAGTCGATTTAAGCCCTTCACCTCTATTGAATCTTTTCGGGGAGCAATCTATTCCTTAATTTTATTGGATATACCTGTCATAAATAACCATTTAAGAAAAAGCAACTCAATAAGCTTTTAATCACTCAGGAACATTTATAGTTATATTCTCATTTATATTTTTCTGCATATTCATTCGTCTGAAGGAGCTACGGTGTAGTGAAACGCGATACGAATCGCAATTATTAAGTAAAATTCCTTAAAACACAGTACTTGTTTTTATTATTAATAATGGAATTTTACCAAGTAAAAGCCTCCCAAATTCAAATGTTAATAGATATTAATGTTTATTGAATATCTAAATAGCTGCTTGTTAGCACAATATGCACAATAGAAATCATAACTGGGTTATTTTCACGAAAGATGTTTAAATGACCATAATATTATTAATTTTCTTTTGGAAGAATGAGAATTGAATTTTTATGCAGTCTATAGACATTGCGTTAAAGTGTATTGTGAATCTATTGTTTAAGCACTTTAGTCTTTTTTTCCTCGAAAAAAAGCGGATTTTCAGAATTCACGGGGTAAATATCATATTCACGGAGTGGATAGTAATCGATGAATATCAAGAATTGAAAGGAATTAAGTCCGTTAAATAATGTTTGAATTTTTTGAGATCCCATTTTTATGATTTTTGAGACTTAATTAATGCCAAAAAAATTGATTTCATTCCCGTTAACATATATTTTGTAATAGGTATTGCATCATTAAAATGGGTCAACTTTTGTGAATATAAAATATTACAACAAAACCCTGGTTGTTGATGTATTGATACTGAACATAATAAAAAAAATTAAGTTTCATTAATCACCAATTCTGAAAAAAAGCATTCACTAATAGAGAAACTTCGGATTCAAAAAAATAGAATTTAATACTCAGGATACCTATCACAAAAAATGAAAGGAACTGGCGTGCTTCTGCCTAAGAATAAAAATAGTATCATCAACATAAGTTGTGAAACAAACTCAAATCTGCACCGAACATGTATTGATCTCTCTTATTGATCAAGGGTGCAGAAAGAACACTAACTATATCACGTATGTTCACTAAAGAAATGACAATTTGTTTGCCTTATTGCTTTTCCTTAAAAATCTTATATAAAATTCATCTAGGATCTCATCAGAAAAATTCGCCTCATTTACTCCAATATAATGTGTGATTGATTTCTTTCCACAAAACTGCACCAGTACATAGTCTTTTGGTTTGGGCTTGCAACTACTTTCACCTTACACTGATTGTCCGAATCTTTAGGTCAATTGTATCAATGGTACATCTTCTTCATCCGAACTGGAATAGACTTCGTATTCCAGTCTTGAACGCAACTGTAGTTGATCAGCTAAAAATAATGGTTAAGGAGAAAACACAAGTCTAATTGTGAAATTTTATGCTGATAGTTAAATTGAATACAAAACTTAAAAAGGATACGTTGCTCAATATGGTCTGAGAGAATAGTGATTACATTTTGAGGATGTGGCACAATTGAGGCAGGATAACTTGCGGATATCTATCAATGAATTCTCCTTAGCCCACGTGACTTCATGGCTCTGCATCATATCTTTGAAACTCGGCAGGTTCGATGCTATATATGATTGGATTTTTTCCAGGCTCTGTTAGTTGTATTTTCATAACATTTACAATTATTTTGCACACAGCTTATAAAACTTTCGGAATCAGGTATATCACTTGCTTTAGATACTAGAGCGTCAACTGTGTGCATAACTACACCGCCAACCCCATCTGGAACACCTTTTCCATGGCCTTAATAGTGTGCCATTTTATAGTGTTTATTTGGATTTTTTTAGATACGAAGTTTGCGACAAGATGGAACATTTTACGATTACGGTATTGATTAGAAGGTCCATCACTTAAAAAATGGATATTTTTTAAGTGCCTAAAGTTCTTTCCATATCTTCTAGTACGGGTACTAGATGGGCACATATTGCCACAGGATCGTGGCGCAAGTTATTCGAAACTGTGCGAAGGCATTTTTTTCTTAAGGAGTAGACATTTTATAATATGCTACCACTGTATGAAGACTAATTTGTGGTTTCGATCGACCGAAGTGGGCCGATTGGAATTTCTCTTCGTATTTACAGGAATAATTCTCCAAAAAGTCCATGTGGATCAATACTTCCTCTTTTCTTAGTATCCCTTTGACTCTTTGAATTTCTTTGTACTGGTGGTTTATGTTTCGTACGTGTAAAAGAAATGGTTTCAATGAATTTCTCAAAAGTGAAAGAATTTCCCTTTTTCCCTCTTTAATTGTTTTCATGCACACTCTTTCAATACCTTTAAATATTATTTTAAGACGTTTTGAGCCCCATTTTTCGTAGACAAGGGAGTCTGTAAAATTGAAGCTATACGGTGTTATTTCTTTATCTTTACAATCTCCTTAATTACATTGGATGATCTCAGTTTTTTTTATTAACAAATTTATATTCGTATGCGACATACACAGACAAGTATTTCTGTCTTCTGTCTTCCGGTGTAGAATCCAAAAAGGTCGGAACCTACAGAACGTCGCGTAACTTATCTGTCTATTATACAGGCTATCCACCGGGACCGTCCGTTAAAAACTTTTTAAGTTCCAATTACAATAACAAGCTGAAATTTTATACGCGACCATAACTAGCGATTTCCAATTGAAGTGAAATATTTTCGAAGTGATACCAGTTCCGGTTATACCGGAAGTGGGCCATCACTTTGTTATTTCAAATGGCAATCTACCTTTTTTATTATACATCTAGAACCGACTTTTGAGTAAGGCATAAAATACCCAAAATGTTGGCACTTATCGGTCAAAACTTTTGACTGATTTAATTATTTTTGTTATAAACTCGATTTTTGAGGAACATTTAAAAAAATTGTAGCTCGTAGATCTTTTGCACTACAGACACAATTTTTGCTTGGGTGGATAGAAAAAGGATCAAGGAATGTTTTAAACAGTCTACACATGTCAAATGTTTATTGCGTTGTTTTGTATGATTTTTTCAATTTGGCTTCTTTCAAACAGCAATAATTCAATTTTTTCAAATTGCACGTGCCAATTTTTATATCGCCATCAGATGAAGCGTCAAATTCCAGATGGAATTGTATAAGCATGTTCTATACCCATCTCTTATAGTTCCGAAATAATTTGGGAATATATTGAATTTTGATGATTTTGCAAGAACTAACAGAGAATGCTTTGAAATATTTGTAGCTGAACTGGCTATGCTCACCTGACAGGTGCCTGAAATTAATGTACTTGTCACTTCGTTCATTCGGATTTGATATTTCAACAAGAATTGTCGTTAATTCAAATTGAAAATATCCATAAAATACAACACATTTGGAATAAAACCACTGGCTATTCAAACGAAAATATATTTAATCTTTTTTTAATTCATTTTGTAATGTCAAAAAGCAGTGGGAAGAAATTGCAGGCAATTCAATAACCAATTTCCAAATTTACCGTCTATGAGTAAAATAAAATTTCGAAGCATTAGAAGCAATTTTCTACAATTCGGATGAATAAGAATTGTAGGAACTAAGCGAAAACCAATCATCGAAGATAATTACATTAATACGAGTAAATGATAACAAACATCATAGGCGAACACTAATTTATGATATGAATAAATGTTCAATATGGGCTCCATTTGGCTGGATACACTTGACAGCTCGTATACGAACATGAGGAGTTGCCCTCCTAATTTCCTCAGGATCAATATTACGAAAAGCATTATGAATGCGCTCTAGTAACTCTTCTTTACTTCTTACAGGAATAAGATACACTTCACTCTTGATTTTGCCCCATAAATAAAAATCAAGGGGCTTCAGGTCCGGAGAACGCGGAGGCGATAAATTTGGTCCTTGATTACCCCGCAATCTTTCCTCGAAGATTTCTATTAGCTGCCGATCTACAGCTCGTGTTTTATGAGCTGGTGCACCATCCATTTGCTAATAGCAATCCCTCAGAATGTTAAGGGGTAATCCATCTAAAAAATTTGATGATGTTCCTGTCAAAATTTCCAGGTATCTTTGTCCATTAAGATTTTCCTCATAAATGTGATAAGCCAACAAATCATTCATTAAATTGCAAAAACGTTCACGCTGAATTTATTTTGGAAATCAATAACATCAATGAAATGTGGATTTTCTGTGGCCCAAAAATGTCGATTTCTCATGTTGGTTATTCCACTTTCATTGAACTTGGCTTCATCAGACCATATAATTTTTTGCAGAATTGTCTCATCTTCTTGAAGCCGAATTAATAAATTTTCACAGAAATTTAGCCGCTTGGGAAGGTCAGTTGGTTTCAATTTTTGTAGTCCGATAAAAGAATACGGGTGCATGTTATGTTTCTTAAGGATCCTTTGAATGGAAGTATAACTCAATCCAATATCCATTGATGCTGACTTAATGGACGCATGTGGATTGGCACGAAAATACGCTAGCGTATTAATTTGATTGTCGTCGTCCTCGAGAATTGGTTTTCTTCTAGTTTCTATGTATTTTGTTCCTACAAATTGCAGAAAATTGCTTCTAATCTTTCGAAATTTTGTTTTACTCATAGGCACCAAATTTGAAAATTGGTTATTGAATTGCCTGCAAGTTCTATCCACCACTTTTTGACATTCGCCATGAATTAAAAAGAGATTAAACATATCCTCGTTTGAATAATCAGCCATTTCATTATCAATCTGGTGTTTTTCAAAAATTTTCACTTCAAATTACCAACAATTCTTGTTGAAATATCAAATTCGAATGAAGGAAGTGACAAGTACATTAATTTTAGGCACCTGTCAGGTGAGCGTAGCCGGTTCAGCTACTTGATTCAAATATTTCAAAGCATTCTCTGTTAGTTCTTGCAAAATCATCAAAATTCAATATATTCCCAAATTATTTCGGAACTATAGGAGAAGGGTATAGTACATGCTTATACAATTCCATCTGAAATTTGACGCTTCATCTGATGGCGATATGAAAATTGGCACGTGCCATTTGAAAAAATTGAGTTATTGCTGTTTGAAAAGGCCAAATTGAAAGAAACATACAAAACAACGCAAAAAACATTTGACATGTGTAGACTCCTTAAAAAATTTCTTGATCCTTCTTCTATTCACCCAAGCAAGAATTGTGTCTGTAGTGCAAAAGATCTACGAGCTACAATTTTTTTAAATGTTCCTCAAAAATCGAGTTTATAACAAAAATAATTAAATCTGTCAATAGTTTTGACAGATAAGTGTCAACAACTTGGGTATCTTATGCCTTGTTCAGGCGATGAATCATCTCGTAATCTATCTTCTAGTTTTTTCGCTTCATTTTTTCTTTCGTTGTATACCTAACGTCTTAATTTCCATTATTTTCTCTGGTTTCTTTCTTCTCTTTCCGACATTAGATCAATGGTTTTAATTTTACCTTCTTCTTTCCGTTTGTAATATCGCATTCTTTCTTTGCGCTTCTCCTCATCATAAATTGCTGGATCGGCTTTTCTTTTTTGTCGAAATCTCCGCATAGCTTCTCTCTGAATTCTTTTTCATATTGTGAAAATGATTTGCCTTCTTTTTCTTATTGTCAATAGATGAAAGAAGTATTTAACATGTTTTTATATCTCAGAGAGAAAAAATTGTCACCCCCATGAATCATCATTTAACTCCATGAATATTCGCCATCACGGAAGATATCGAATGTTTTTGGTGGGTACCTGATCTTCATAATATCTTGAAGGGCTGATACTATGAATACAATGAAAGAAAATCTATATCTATCGAAGTTGATGAACATCTTGTATGCCGAATTGGTCCTTACCTTTTTATTTTCCTTAACGGAAGTGATATCCTCAAGATGCACTATCGAAGCCGCAACACGAATTTGGCTCACTCAAATACTCTTCATTATGTGAGATCCAAACAACAACTGATTTTAGAAATAAAAGGGAAGGGAATACTTTTCAAAGAAGGTGCCGAATGAGGAAATGCTTTCGCCATCTACAGACCGAAAGCTGAAATGAGTTAAGCTTCATGAAGTTGAAGTCTGTTTCTAGAAACAACTTTTCAGCTTTTCTTGAAAATTAAATGATGTGATTCACTCCGTATTTTAGTGACAGATAGATGCACAGATTTACCTTTACCCCCCCATAGAATAAGTATTATTTATCAATTTTCACATCAGTTCACAAAGTGATGAAAATTAAATCTCGTAACACGCAGAAGGAACATTCACGGAGGTGACATTCTCTGATTTTTCCGAATAACAAGGAGAATACAGGGATATCCACCTGGACCGTCCGTTGAAAACTTTTTAAGTTCCAAGTACAATATCAAGCTGAAATTTTATACGCGTCCATAACTAGCTGATTTGGCTACGCTCACCTGACAGGTGCCTAAAATTAATGTACTTGTCACTTCCTTCATTCGAATTTGATATTTCAACAAGAATTGTTGGTAATTTGAAGTGAAAATTTTTGAAAAACACCAGATTGATAATAAAATGGCTGATTATTCAAACGAGGATATGTTTAATCTCTTTTTGATTCATGGCAAATGTCAAAAAGGGGTGGATAGAACTTGCAGGCCATTCAATAACCAATTTCCAAATTTGGCGCTTATGAGTAAAACAAAACTTCGAAGGATTAGAAGCAATTTTCTACAATTTGGAAGAACAAAATACATAGAAACTAGAAAAAAACAATTCTCGAGGACGACGAACAATCAAATTAATACGCTAGCGTATTTTCGTGCCAATCCACATGCGTCCAACATCAATGGATATTGGATTGAGTTATACTTCCATTCAAAGGAAACATAACATGCACTCGTATTCTTTTATCAGACTACAAAAATTGAAACCACGAAGAAATAATATATGAGAGATGTCAACCCAAATTATTGGGTTCATAATGGTTCTAAAACATCTATAGATTATAATCGGCATCACTTAGAAGACCGAACCTAGCCATCGGGACTCTCTCGGTCAAACAGAGAGGGAATTGTTTTGTTGAGTTTGAATATTGAAGGGATTTTGCAATTATACTTCAAAATTGGCAAGCAAGAACAAGGAAGTGATAATTTTTCAGGAGACTCACACTCCGACGGAGGAACATCTCCGCGAAAGAGAGAATATCGCAGGTTAAGCACATTTTGATTATCTCCTTAGTCCTTTTTATGGCCTTGCTTGCTGTGTAAAATCTTTTCTTGAATTCAATTGTGTTTAGACATATGAGAGTCAGGTGTGATTGTTGAAATACACACACCAAAATTATAGATTTATTGTTAATACAATTATTCGGATTTTTATATATATATATATATATATATATATATATATATATATATATATATATATATATATATATATATATATATATATATATATATATATATATATATATATATATATATATATATATATATATATATATATATATATATATATATATATATATATATATTTACAAAATGTTCAAAAGAAACACTCCATCATATCTTATCCAGATAATAAGATCATATCTTGAGAATAGAAGATTGAAAACAAAAATTGGCGACTCAGAATCTGACTTCTTCACTTCCATGCAAGGTACACCTCAGGAACACCACTCTCTCCTCTTCTATACAACATATATTGCAGTGACATGCCCACAATTCATAATAAAGATCAATATATACTACAATACGCAGATGACACTATAGCAATCTCACACGGGAAAACATTAAAAGAATGTATGGAAAAACTTCAAAAGCACATTAACAACATCACATCATGGTTCGCAAAGTGGAGATTGAAGGCCAACCCAGAAAAATCACAGCTCATTATATTCAATCACAACATAAATCACCATTCCCCAGTTATTTCAATAAACAAGAAAACAGTGAAACCAACACCATCAATAAAATACCTAGGAATTCAAATTGACAGCAAAGCCAGCCTGAAACTTCATGCAAACACCATAAAAAGAAAATGATCGCTAGAGCTAAACACTTTAGATGTTTGACATACAATAATCAAGGAATTGACATGAAAACAGCAACGGTCATTTACAAATCCATATGTCGACCAATAATAGAGTATGGACATCCCTATATGCGAATTGTAGAGAGTCAGTGATCAAAATTCTGGAGGTTGCTGAAACAACATCCCTGAGAGCAATAACCAAAATGAGGCATCCAAACAACCCATTACACAATCCCCAAATCACCTTTTGTACCAGAGAACCAAGATAGAACCCATAAGAGAGCGCATCAAGAAACTGAATACCAAATTTATACAGAGACTGAGTGAATTGGATGACATAAGAGATCTCCTGCACGACGAACCAGCAGAAAACCCACTCAGAAAATTTCCAACCTGTACATTACTTCAGAAGCTAAAAGTTACCAAAATTCCTAAAGTACTGATTATTAGAGATTTTTTTTTTTGTAATTATTAATATTTTAGAAATGTATTTCAAACCCATTTGGGCTGAAGGACTTTGGTCGATGGCCTCTTGATATTATTATCAACAAAGAACAGTTATTATTATTATATATATATATATATATATATCGGTTGAAGTTTGATTATTTGAAGATAAATTTTTATTTTCTTATGAATTTCATAACTCAATGAAAAAAAACATAAATTACAGAAAATCATAGTTTTATAAGCAATTTACTGCTCTACACAAATGGTCTCATATTATTTCTATTAAGTTAAGCGTTTACGAAATATTCATCGTCAAACATCAATGCCTATTAATTTTTCCAGTTTTTGAAAAATAATTCGAAAAATTTCAATTAAATTTATGAGTTTTGGGGAAATTTACACAAATTTGAGTTTTAGGAACAAAAATATGTTATGAACTATTTTTATATTCTATTTTTCAGTCTTGAGCATGGTGGGTTAGGTAAGGTTAGATTTCTAAAACTAAACTACAAAAATTTATTACGTAATAAAATAACACTCTGCTAGCAGCAAAAGGCAGCTTTATCAAAGGAACGCGCGGTAATTGTCAAAGAAAAGCCGCGTTTTTTATTTTTACCGCTTTTAGAAATTTCGGGCGACGCATTTGATGGTAACATTCGGGACTTTCGTTCACGCCGATATAAATGTTTCTCCTGCAGGAATCGGAGTCATTCTGAATTAAATAGTATAAAATGAGTGTAGCGAAGAAACCGAAAACGTATCATTTTAATAACGATTGGGAGGAAGAATTTTTCTTTTGTATTTGAAGGATAAGTGCATTTGTCTTATTTGTCGTGCGTTAGTTGCAATACCTAAGCGTAGTAACTTTGAGCGGCATAATAAAACGGTTCATAAAAACTATGATAAGGATTTTCCGCCACAGAGTGAATTAAGAAAACTATTCGATATTTTGTTTGAAAAAAGAACAAACCATGTTCACAATATCAGCCAAACAATCAAAAGCTGCTACGATCGCGTCATTTAAAATATCTCATATATTGGCGAAACACAAGAAACCATTCGAAGATGGATCGGTTGCGAAGGAAGCATTTATTGAAGCGGGTGAGACTTTATTTGGAGATTTTAAAAATAAAACCGAAATCATGTCTGCTATCAGAGAACTTCAGTTGTCTCGGCTGAATGTCACTAGGCGTATTGATGTCATGAGTCAGGACATGGCAGATAAACTAAAACATGATATCACGAAATGTACATACTTTTCTTCACAGTTCGACGAATCCACCGATATGACAGATACTGCCCTGCTGTGTATTTTTATTCGGATGGTATTCAATGACATGTTGACTAAGGAAGAAATTTTGACAATCATTCCTCTGAAGGGGAAGATCCGTGGCGAAGATATATCTGATGATTTCTTCAATTTTGTGAAAAACTACAAGCTACCAATATATGAATTAGTGTGCATTACAACCGATGGAGCACCAGCAATGACTGGACACCTGACTGTCGAGCTAATGAAGATTTCCCTAATTTTTTTTTCATTCCATTTCATTAAACATTAACAAGTTTTGTGTTCAAAAGTTTTAAAGACGGAGGATATTATGGGCATTGCAACAAAATTTGTGAATTCCTTCCATACACGTAGCTTGCAACGGCGGCTCTTTAGGTTGCAGTTGGAAGATAGGAGTCAGCTGAATACACTGATTTAGTTCTTCCCACGGACGTCAGGTGGTTGAGTCGCGGAAAATTCCTAGTAAGGTTTCAAGAATTATTTCCCTAAATAACAGCTTCTCTAGACGAAAGAAGTGATGACACTCAGATGTTGAAAAACGAAAAATGGCTGACTGATTTGGCATTTTTGACTGACATCACAATGCACTTAAACACCATTAACTTGGAGCTTCAAGGTGAAAGACTATTATTGAGATGATTAGCGCAGTAAACGTATTCAAAAATAAATTGCAACTTCTGCTAGATCAAGTGAAAAGAAAGTATAATTATCTTTTTTGACGTATGTTTCTATTTCAGCTCACTTTTACCAGAGTTCTGAATTAGTCTAAGTTACCAGTTATTCATATCATGAATATGATAGGAAATCTAATAATCATAGTTTGAGTGATGATTCATTTGTAAGATCTTCTGTAAAAGGATTACGCAAAAACGATTGCCATAATTGTCGGGGTGCCACAACCTGTCAACCAGACACAGAAGGACAAATAAATACACCGGCACACACAAAGGATGGATACTCCGACAGATGCAAAAAGGATTTACCGTCAAACGGGATTACAATTACACGGCATTACGCATGTCGCACCCGGCAGATCGCGCCCCGGCTATTTGATTACCAAATACACCCCGAATCCGTTGTAGCGTGGGCGTGCGAAAATAATTACCCTGTGTTTACTGTGGACTTTAGTTATTTCATGAACTCGTACCAGGGAAGACTGTATTCGAATTCGATGGTATCAAAAGGTTTAAGCAAATTGAATGGAATGATACATGACAATAATCTGAAAAATTTACACAGGTCAGTATAATAGATAAGGTTTCTCTTGAAGTTCATGTTGAGATGACAGCAATCCATCTTACAAAATTGAACATTTTCCTTGTGTGTGTCTATAGGTCACTTGAACGTTTTTGTTATAACATCTTTCAAATTGGAGAATGCCTTTTCACAATTTTCATCCCAGATCCAGTGACTATTAGATTTCAATAAATTTCGAAGAATTTCTGTTTTGCGACAGATTATTGATAAAAGGGCCTAAAAGTTAATCATTCCTAAAATCGTTGAAGTTCTTTAGTATTAGAAGGAGAAGGTAAATGTTTAATAGCTTCAATTTTTTCATCATCGACTTTAATACCATCTTTACTGAATATATGACCTAAAAACGTACTTCAGTGACAGCTATTTTACTTTTTTCTCTATTAAATTTAAGATTGAGTTATCTAGCTCTTTGTAGAACTTTTCTAAGACGATTATTATGTATCTCTAAAGTAGCACCATATACTAAAAATTCATCCACAAAAATCAGTACACCCTCAATATCACCAAATAAATCATTCATGACTTGAACGAATTTTTCAGATGATGAGCATATACCAAATGGTAAACGATTGAATTTGTATCTACCGAAGGGTGTTTGGAATGTGCATAGATCTGAGCTTTCATCATCTAATTTCAGCATCCAAAATCCGGAGAATGCATCCAAATGCGAAAAATATGCAGCATTGACTAATTTTGACCTGACTTCATCAAAGTTTTTAGAGGAAAATATTCTCTCATAATATTTTTATTTAAATTTCTTGGATCTAGGCATATTCTTAATTGACCTGACTTTTTGACCGTTATGACTATAGAATTGACCCAAGACGTAGGTTTTGGTACCTTAGATATGACATCCATGCTCTCCATTCTTTCTAATTCCTTTCGAAGTTTATCATGTAGAGCAAATGGTACTTTTCTAGGTGGATCGACATGAGGAACAGCGTCTGGACGTAACTTGATATGGCAGATTGGCGGTAAACATCCAAGACCTTGAAAGACATCCTGAAATTCGTTGAGAATTTTATTACAATCATTATTATTATTTGTGATATTAAAACTCTTTTAAAATACCAATTTTTGACATGTTGGTAGACCCAAGACAGTTTGACAAGATATATCGACTATTATAAATGTAATCATTTCATATGTATTATTGAAAAACATTTGAGATCACATTTTCCAATTACTGGTATTTGATTTCCTCCGAAGCTATTAATTGAAAATTGACATTTATCAATGACTGAATCTGGTAAATTTAATTTACTGAAGGTTTGAAATGGCATGACATTAACATCAGCACCTGAATCAAGAATAGACTTAATTATGAAATTATTGACGAAAATATTCAAAGACCAAGAATCTTTTCCTTATTTCTAATAGTATCTTCTATCATACCGACAAAAGGAAAGACTAAATTAGAAGTTGAATTATCTTCTGATTCTAAAGTTTTGACTGACTTTGTATTTTAAAACATAATTTTGCAAAATGACCTTGTTTTTTACATAACCTGCATTTGTCATTTAAAGCTGGACACTTGTATCTATGCTGTTGTCCACATTTTCCACATATAATGTTGTCACTTGGCGATGGTCTTCTATTTTGGTATTCACGTCTGGACCCATTGGATGACTGACTGAAACTTCTGGATCTTGATTGTCCAAATTTATTGTAGCCTGATGTAGAACTTCTTTTATTGATGTATAAGACTTGATCAGAACTTCCTACATGCTCCTTCTGGATTTTATCTGAATTTTGCTGAGCCATAACTACAGACTTGGCTAATTCGACGGCTCTTTGTAGAGAAATATCGACTTCTTGAAGTAGACGTTGGCGAATATTCATCAGATGGGAATTCATGTTTGCAATGAATATATCTCTGACTAGAGATTCTCGAAGGTCCTTAAATTCGCATTTCATGCTTAAGTTTTCGAGATCAGTTATGAAATTTTCTATACTTTCATTAACTTTTGTGTTCTAGTGAAAAAGTATGACGTAACATCGTGAGATTTTTTGAGGTTCAAAGTACTTATCGAATTTGGTTTTAACATCTTCTAGTGTTGTGTTTGTGATTTTCAAGTTGAATGAGTTGTAAATTTGCCTACCTTTTGAACCAATTGAATGTAACATTACTGCAATTTTTCGACAATCTGAGGAATCAATCAATCCTGTTGCTATTAGATATATTTCAAAATTTTCCCACCATTCTTTCCAATTCGATGCATTATTTTCACTAGATGAAATAATCAATTCGTTGATCGGTTTTAAATGCGGCACATGGTCGACTCTCGCTTCACCATCGTCGGACATTTTGTGAACGTGAAATGTGTTTCTTCTGAACAGATAACAATATTTTTAAATTGATATCTTCTGTATTTATATTTCACGAACACCCCACACCTGACACCATGTTATAAATATATTCTAAGGTATCAAAACCTACGTCTTGGGTCAATTCTATAGTCATAACGGTCAAAAAGTCAGGTCAATTAAGAATATGCCTAGATCCAAGAAATTTAAATAAAAATATTATGAGAGAATATTTTCCTCTAAAAACTTTGATGAAGTCAGGTCAAAATTAGTCAATGCTGCATATTTTTCGCATTTGGATGCATTCTCCGGATTTTGGATGCTGAAATTAGATGATGAAAGCTCAGATCTATGCACATTCCAAACACCCTTCGGTAGATACAAATTCAATCGTTTACCATTTGGTATATGCTCATCATCTGAAAAATTTGTTCAAGTCATGAATGATTTATTTGGTGATATTGAGGGTGTACTGATTTTGTGGATGAATTTTAGTATATGGTGCTACTTTAGAGATACATAATAATCGTCTTAGAAAAGTTCTACAAAGAGCTAGAGAACTCAATCTTAAATTTAATAGAGAAAAAGTAAAATAGCTGTCACTGAAGTACGTTTTTAGGTCATATATTCAGTAAAGATGGTATTAAAGTCGATGATGAAAAAATTGAAGCTATTAAACATTTACCTTCTCCTTCTAATACTAAAGAACTTCAACGATTTTTAGGAATGATTAACTTTTAAGCCCTTTTATCAATAATCTGTCGCAAAAACAGAAATTCTTCGAAATTTATTGAAATCTAATAGTCACTGGATCTGGGATGAAAATTGTGAAAAGGCATTCTCCAATTTGAAAGATGTTATAACGAAGTCTCCAGTATTAACCCATTATTAATTAAAAAGTCAGTGCAATAAGTCGTAGTCATTCCATATATTATTACAATTGTCTAACCGCTCCAAAAGTCAGAAATATAAAATAGAATATATTTATAACACCCCCACACCTGACACCATGTTATAACAGTTTTCATTATGATGATTGCAGGGACATAAACGTCTGTTTCTATTTTGATAATTCTGAAAGAAATGAAGTGCGGGACCTTATTGAAACACCCCCAATCCCGGTCTATGAAAGACGATGCGAAAAGGCAATGAAAGTGGAATAACCAACAGGAGAAATCGACATTTTTCGGCCACAGAAAATCCACATTTCATGGTGATTTTTGATTTCCAAAATAAATTCAGCGTGAACTTTTTTGCAATTTTAATGAATGATTTGTTGGCTTATACATTTATGAGGAAAATATTAATGGACAAAGATACCTGGAAATTTTGAGAGGAATATTAGCAATTTTTTTAGATGGATTACCCCTTAACATTCTGAGGGATTGCTATTACCAAATGGATGGTGCACCAGCACATAAAACACGAGCTGTAGATCGACAGCTAACAGAAATGTTCGAGGATAGAACAATTATTATCAAAAAACGTAAACCCCCGTGGCTTAGTAACAATGTGAAATTACTCATCTCTCTCCGCGATAAAGCTTTAAATAAATTTAAAAAATCGAGACTCCCTAAAGATTTTGATTATTATAAACAGTTGCGAAATTTCACTAATACAGCCATCAGAAATGAAAAGCGTGGTTACCTTCGTTTTAAAACTGGGGCCAATACGAATCGTATATGGAAACATTTACGGGAGTTCTCAGTGGGAGTGCGACAGAAGGGTTTAATTCCTGAACCGATCAGTGACGTGAATGAAATGAGTAAATATTTTTCCAGTGTTTTTGCTGACAATCCTGTTCCAAGCTTGGAACTTTTGAATAAGTACGGTAATGGTAAGCTAAGGGATTCTATATCATTTCAAGTGTCAATGGTTACTGAAAGTCAGGTTTATGATGTTTTAACTTCCATTAAGTCTGCCTCGGTGGGTTCAGATGGTATAAGTGTCAAGATGCTTTTGTTGTGTTCACCTTTTATCCTGAAGTTCATATGTCACATAATAAATTATTGCATCGAGAAGTCAGTTTATCCAAAGTCGTGGAAAATGGCTCATGTCATTCCGATTCCAAAAGTACGCGATCCTAAGGATTACAGGGATCTCCGACCTATAAGTATATCGAGTGTATTGTCCAAAATTTTTGAAAAACTTGTCGCTGTCCAAACAAAAGCGTATTTGGAGTCGGAGAGTATTTTGCCTGATATCCAGTCGGGTTTCAGGGGGGGCCATAGCTGTATCACTGCCCTGCTCGCAGTGGTGGATGACATCATAAAGGCTGTAGACGATAATGAACTTTTGTTGCTCGTCCTACTGGATTATTCGAAGGCTTTCGATAAAATTAATCACGATTTGTTGTTGGCAATCTTTCATTATATTGGTTTCACTGAAAATACGGTTTTATTGTTTGAAAGCTACTTGACTGGCAGAACACAAAAGTTTTGTACGGAAAAATTAAGTCTGATCCTATAGAGATCCCATGTGGAGTTCCGCAGGGATCCATTCTCGGACCGATATTTTTTATTATCTATACCTTTCAGCTCATGTGTTGTTTAATTTTCTGCTCGGCTCATTTATGTGCTGACGACTCACAGCTCTATTTACAGTTTTCGCTCGACTCACTTGATGAAGCTCTAGAAAAATTAATATAGATTTAGATAACATCTTTAAGTTGTCGGAGAGTATGTGTCTGAGCATTAACCTTTCAAAACTGTAGTTATGCTATTTGGAAGGAAGGTCATGAGAGAGGCATGTAAAGATCTAATTAAGATATCTGTGAATGGCGCAGTTCTTCCTCTGACTAGCGAGTGTCGTAATTTGGGTTTGATTATGGATAGCGATTTGAGGTTTGATTCTCACATAAACTTGCTACTTAAAAGAGCTTTCGTGAATATCAAAGTGATTTATGGTTGCAAAGAATTTCTGGATATTCGACAAAGAAAAATGCTTTGTGAAGCGCTGGTGTTGTCTCACCTCAATTATTGCGATACCGTATATGGCCCATGTCTGACAAAACAGAGTGTGGCCCGAGTTCAGAAAATTCAAAACTGGTGTGTTCGAATTGTTTTCAACCTTAGACGCACAGATCGCACGTCCTGCAGACTGCAGCAATTGGGTTGGTTGAACATGGCGAATCGAAGAAGGCTGCATGTGCTGAGTCTGTTTTACATGATTTTGAATGAGAAGAAACCCTCCTATCTGCACCGACGAATCAAATATAGAACAGATGTTCATAGCATCAACGTCAGGTTCAGACATAAACTTGCCATACCGCGTTATCGTGCTTCCATGTTTCAGCGTTGCTTTTCTTATATTATTGTAGATGAAATCAATAAAATACCGAGTAGTCTTTTAGGTTTGAGTTTGGATGCATTTAAGAGGAGGGTGAGGCATTGGCTTTTTGAGAGCCAGTTAAATGAGATGTAGTCTTTCCTTGTTTCCTATTTTTTTTTTCACCAAGAAGAAAAGATCTTTTATATATGGAGTGCATGAATTAATTTTGATTTATTTTAGTGTTTAATTCTTGTTTTCAAGATGAATAGTTGGTAAGATTAGTGATAAGTATCTCTTACATAACGATGTTTCCGTACAATTGTGGGTACACTTGCCTAGTATTTGTTTCTATTTTATTCAGGTTGGATTAATCAGCTATGCTGTATCCTACCTTTTGGTATCTCTCAATGTACAGTAATACTCACTCATAATAAGTTTAAGGCCTTTAATGTAATTGATAGTTATAATTATTATTTCTGTACAAGATGCCAATAAAATGCTATTATTATTATTATTATTATTATAGATGGTGGGGTAATCGAGGACCAAACCTATGGCCCCCGCGTTCTCTGGCCCTGACGCCCCTTGATTTTTATTTATGCGGCAAAATCAAGAGTGAAGTGTATCTTATTCCTGTAAGAAGTAAATAAGAGTTACTAGAGCGCATTCATAATGCTTTTCGTAATATTGATCCTGAGGAAACTAGGTGGGCAACTCATAATGTTCGTATACGAGCTGTCGAAATCATAGAAAAAGAAAGGAAATAGGATAAGGGTATATAGAAAGATGGTGAGACTCAGCCACGTCGACGACCATAGGGTATCATATGAGCCTTTAAAATTATCTTTTCGCGTGGTAAATCAGTGCATTACCTCTCTTTATCTCTGGTTCTACACTATCGTTTGAAATGTCTCATATGATACACTATGGTCGTCGACGTGGCTAAGTCTCACCATCATTCTATATGCCCTTATCCTATATCCTTTCTTTTTCTATGATATCTAATCCAAAGCAGTAGATAATTATGCTGCAAAATTGGCACCAAAATTTGTGCCTCGTCTTGTGAGGTGTAACGTGCTAAAATCACGTCACAACAATTTGAATTAAAACACTTGATTCCAGTCAACCCTTATCTGTGTCACTTCACTGGTTAACAGTCTGATGCGCATAATTCGCATATGATATGTGCATATGCTTAGCATTCTTCAAATTTTTCGTTCTGCGTTGCTATCTTTCAAGCGAATTTGTTGAACTTGAAAATCCTCCTAAATTGCAGTTAAAATAGTTAAATTATATTAAAATTCATATCTTTATCTTGTAAACTGTGTAGTGGCCTATATCAAAATATAGGTTAAGTTGAAAGTTCACTTAGCAAAATGCCGCACTTAACCTTGAAAATCTGATTTATAATTTTTCCTTACAGCGTTTTTTTTATTTACTGCTTGAATACCTTATAGTAGCTATTCAAAATTGAAATTATGCTCTACAGAATTTGTCTTTTTCTCACAATGGATTTCATCATCGTATTCCTTTAATTTCTACATTTTTTATAATGACATTGATAGATTTCTCATTAATAAACTCGATCAAAATAGTTTTTCTGAGTAGAAAACGACAAAAGTCGTACTCATACTCATACTCCTATATTATATATTATTTCTTTCATTTTCAAGTGATTTTCGTGAAATTATCATGTAAATAATGAATTATTTCAAGGTTCAAGGTCATTATAAAAAATTGTAGAAATTGAAGGAATACGATTATGAAATCCATTGTGAGAAAAAGATAAACAACCACAGATCTTCGATCTTTGTGAGTATTTGAACATTGATTCTTTATTGGATGTTGGAATAATTGCTAATTAATTTTGTTTCTAGTTTATTAAGAATTCTCATTTCGTGGCATGCTATTGAAAATGAGTATACATCTCAATAAAGATATTATTATTATTATTATTATTGTTTTATTATCGTGGACTTATGCACTATCTCAGCTGTTAGCTGGATATAATTTACCTTCCTAGATTCAGAAATCAAAGGAATAGGCTCGATTACAATATACTTGACATAAATTTCCTAACTATCCTACATGTATGAAGAACTACAGCCTTTTGCATTTCTATATAGGTACTCTTATGCAATTCTACTTTCTTGAGGCTATCATGCAAAGTTTTGGGTATTAACCCAGTCGAGGATACGATGACAGGAACAATATCTATTTTATCGAGGTGCCACATCTGCTTGATCTCAATAGCAAGGTCTGTGTATTTGGACTTCTTCTCCTGGAACTTGTTCAGCACGCTGTTATTATTCGGTATGGCGACATCCACCAGCATTGCTGTTCTGATTCTCTTAT
The DNA here is from genome assembly GCA_013387265.2 of Cryptolaemus montrouzieri. Classification (NCBI taxonomy): domain Eukaryota; kingdom Metazoa; phylum Arthropoda; class Insecta; order Coleoptera; family Coccinellidae; genus Cryptolaemus; species Cryptolaemus montrouzieri. Next base: position 6,256,512 of record JABFTP020000165.1, read on the forward strand.
CATACACCACTATGTCCGGCCTATTATTCGTCACCATTCTGTCAGTGATAATAGGCCTATCGTAGTATAATCTGATAGAGTCATTTTCCAATACGGGCGCCGGTTGATACTTGTAATATGGCTGAAAGGTAATCAGAAGTCCGTACTTGTGTGCAAGTTTCTGATGGATAATGTTGCACACTTGATTATGCCTGTGAAGATAGTCTGTATTGGCCAGTTGTTCACATCCGGACGTAATATGCTGTATAGTCTCCGATCTTATATGGCATTTTCTGCACCTATCTGTTTGTAATGTTCCGTCCTTCATAATAAATTTTTTGTAGTTGTTTGTAGCGATCACTTGGTCTTGGATGGCCATAAGGAATCCCTCTGTTTCCGCGAATAATTCTCCTTTCATCAACCATTTGTTGGAGGCTTCTTTGTCGATGTGTGGTTGATTAATCTCATGGTGATGTCGTCCATGCAATTCCTTTCTTGACCATTGCTCTTGTTTTTCAGTATCTGATAGGAATGGTAGATTCAGCAGGTCATCTCTGGTAGCAAGATTTAAAGGTGTATATCCCTTATCAGCCAACGATACCGATCTATGTAGGTCAGAAGTGAGAGCTTTTCCTGAGAAGAATTCTCTGAGATTTTTTATCTGTTCGGTGTGTAAATTGACTACATCTATCAATCCGCGTCCTCCTTCTTTCCGCTTCAAAGTTGTTCGTATCACAGACGATTTTGGATGATGGTTGTTGTACTTTGTTAGCATCGTTCGGGTCTGCCTTTGAATATCATCCAGTTCTGTCTTAGTCCATCTGATTATTCCAAATGAGTAAAGTAACACTGGAATGGCGTAGGTGTTAATTGCCTTGACTAAATTCCCCGAGTTCAACATCGATTTCAGCACAGACTTCAGACGCTGACTGTATTCTGAACGAATCTTCTCCTTTGATTGTTTTTGGTCTAGCAATCTGGCTTGTTGGTATCCCAGATATTTGTATGTTTCGCCATCTCTCATGCACTGTATAATATCACCGTTTGGAAGTTGTGTTTCACCATCTATGACTTTCCTTTTTGAATGTTCAGGGTCTTACTTTTTTCAATCCCGAATTTCATATGAACATCTGCCGAGAACTTACTGACAGTTTTCAGCAAATCATCCTATTGCTTCTTGTTCGAAGCATATAATTTGATATCATCCATGTACAGCAGGTGGGAGATTGTATGATAATTCCTTTCTGCTTTTATCCTAAATCCGTATCCAGTTCTATTGAGCATTGAGGACAATGGGTTCATTGCCAAACAGAACCATAGTGGACTCAAAGAGTCTCCTTGAAAAATTCCACGACGTATGGGTATCTCGTCGATTTTAATTGATTTATTGTTCATGTTGACCTGCAGAGACGTGCGCCAGTGTGTCATTGTTGTCTTCAAGAACTCTACCAGGGATGGGTGAATTTTGTATATCTGCAATACTTCAACAAGCCAAGAATGGGCGGTACTGTCGAATGCCTTCAGATAATCGAGAAAAGCTGAATGAACATTCCGATGCCTGTTTCATTATCACAGAATCGATGATGAGTTGTTCCTTGCACCCGTGGTGTTTCTTTCTGCATCCTTTCTGCTCTTTTGCTAATATATTGTTGTCGTCTAGGTGTTGGTATATTCGATTGGATATGCACGAGGTGAGTATGTTGTAGAGTGTTGGCAGGCAAGTGATTGGCCTATATTGAGACGGATCCTGTGTTCTATCGCTCTTAGGTAGCATATATGTTAAGCCTTGCGTTAGGAAAGTGGGTGTTTTCTTGGGATGTTGAAGAACATATGTGAGCTGTTTCGCTAGGGCTCCATGGAGCTTATCAAACTTCTTGTACCAGTAGTTGTGGATATTATCTATACCTGTGGCCTTCCAATTGTTGGTCGCTCGAACTACTGTTGTGATTTCTTCCTCCGTTATTCCATCGAAGTCCATATGTCTGATATCGAGGCGTTCTTTTTCATTCGTGATCCATTCCGCATCTCTATTGTGTTCTTTGGGGTTCGACCATAGTGATGACCAATAGTCGGTCAAGCACTGTGCGTCAGGTACTTCTCTGTTATTGTTGGTTATTATTATTATTATTATTATTATTTTATTATCGTAGACTTATGCACTATCTCAGCTGTTAGCTGGATATAATCTACCTTCCTAGATTCAGAAATCGAAGGAATAGGCTCGATTACAATATACTTGACATAAATTTCCTAACTATCCTACATGTATGAAGAACTACAGCCTTTTGCATTTCTATATAGGTACTCTTATGCAATTCTACTTTCTTGAGGCTATCATGCAAAGTTTTGGGTATTAACCCAGTCGAGGATACGATGACAGGAACAATATCTATTTTCTCGAGGTGCCACATCTGCTTGATCTCAATAGCAAGGTCTGTGTATTTGGACTTCTTCTCCTGGAACTTGTTCAGCACGCTGTTATTATTCGGTATGGAGACATCCACCAGCATTGCTGTTCTGACTCTCTTATCATACACCACTATGTCCGGCCTATTATGCGTTACCATTCTGTCAGTGATAACAGGCCTATCGTAGTATAATCTGATTTTGCAATACGGGCGCCGGTTGATACTTGTAATATGGCTGGAATGTATTCAGAAGTCCGTACTTGTGTGCAAGTTTCTGATGGATAATGTTCCAGTTCTGTCTTAGTCCATCTGATTATTCCAAATGAGTAAAGCAACACTGGAATGGCGTAGGTGTTAATTGCCTTGACTAGATTCCCTGAGTTTAACATTGATTTCAGCACAGTCTTCAGACGCTGACTGTATTCTGAATGAATATTCTCCTTTGATTCTTTTTGCTCTAGCAATCTGGCTTGTTGGTATCCTAGATATTTGTATGTTTCGCCATCCCTCATGCACTGTATAATATCACCGTTTGGAAGTTGTGTTTCACCATCTATGACTTTCCCTCTTTGAATGTTCAGGGTTTTCATTTTTCAATCCCAAATTTCATATGAACATCTGCCGAGAACTTACTGACAGTTTTCAGCAAAGCATCCTAAATCCGCATCCTGTTCTATTGAGCATTGAGGACAATGGGTTCATAGCTAAACAGAACCATAGTGGACTCAAAGAGTCCCCTTGAAAAATTCCACTACGTATGGGTATCTCGTCGGTTTTAATTGACTTATTGTTCATGTTGACTTGCAGAGACGTGCGCCAGTGTGTCATTGTTGTCTTCAAGAATTCTACCAGGGCTGGGTGAATTTTGTATATCTGTAATACTTCAACAAGCCAAGAATGGGCGGTACTAACGAAAGTCTTCAGATAATCGAGAAAAGCTGAATGAAAATTCCGATGCCCTACGTGTGCCTGTTTCATTATCACAGCATCGATGATGAGTTGTTCCTTGCACCCGTGGTGTTTGTTTCTGCACCCTTTCTGCTCCTCTGCTAATATATTGTTGTCGTCAAGGTGTTGGTATATTCGATTGGATATGCATGATGTGAGTATTTTGTACAATGTTGGCAGGCAAGTTATTGGCCTATTGTGAGACGGATCCTGTGTTCTATCGCTCTTAGGTAGAATATACCTAAGAACATACGTGAGCTGTTTCGATAAGGCTCCATGGAGCTTATCACTCTTCTAGTACCAGAAGTTGTGGATATTTTCTATACCTGTGGCCTTCCAATTGCTGGTCGGTCTAATTACTGTTGTGATTTTTTCCTCCGTTATTCCTTCAAGTCCATATGTTCGATATCAAGGCGTTATTTTTTCTCGTGATCCATCCCGCATCTTAATTGTGTCCTTTGGGGTTCGACCATAGTGATGACCAATAGTCGGTCAAGCACTGTGCGTCAGGTACTTTTCTGTTATTTTTGGTCGCAGTTTTGTTATTTCCCTTATGAAAATTAGCTGCGTTTTGGAGGAACCTTAGGTTTTGGTGTTTCCTTCCAGTACACTTGACGTATCTTGAAAGCCTCTTTGCTTTTGCTCGGAGTTTCTGTTTCAAAGTGTCCATATACATGCCGATGTGTTGTTTGTGATCAGGGTGTTTTGTGTTCGTACCAATTCTCCTATAAATTTTGCGTAAATGTGATTTCAAGCGCCTTGAGGGTTTTCTGTTTCTCCGGAATTCTGTGAGGCGACCGATCTCAGCTCTAATATTGTGAATATCCTTCTCCAGTCGTTTTTGCCATGGTGGTTTTCTGAAACTTTTTGGCTCAGATCGAATCAGAGTTGTGGAGACTTGTTGTTTGTGTAGTCGAAGAACCGCTACTGCTCCACAGTAAATCAAAGTGTGAATTTTCTCCAAGCAGTTCTGGTCAGTGTATTCTTTAAACACTGAGTTTATGCTTGCTAGAATGATATAGGTTCTTAAGTTTGAGCAGTTTAGGTCGTTTAGTTGGGTTACTACTACTGAGTTCAGTTATTGCTCTGTTGAGTTCTGATCGTACTAAATAAATGCATACGTTCTGCTGGTTCGTCTCAGGGGGATGCTCTATGTTGATATTCGTTTCCATGGCTACGATGTTATCTGTAACACTTTCATTGACTGTAGGTATACCATTATGAGTATCATCTTCACTTCTGAGTTCCATTATGACCTCTTCTCGTATGCTTTGCAGCGTTTCTGAAGAAAGTAGCCTATTTTCAACGATTGTTCTTCGTTGATCCGAAATTCTCTGCTCGGATATGTGCTGTAATTCCGGATATTTTTCTACAAACGCAGGATGTAACGCGTATTTTTATGTTGTCATTTCCGATTCCAGGTTTGTAATCTTGTAATAGGAAAGCATAATGAAGGAATTCATTTCTGGGGTCCACCTCATACGTTTCCTAGGGAGTCCGGCTCTCGTGGTCGTAGGCATAATGGCTTGCGCCGCCATTGAAACGTCAAGAGTCGGTTGGGAGGTGTTGATGTTATTTTCCACTTGGTTTTGTGTTGCAGTATCCCTACTCGATATTACGCTGCTTCCGTCGCTAACCGAAGGAGACTGTGACTCACTTTTCGAACAAGACTCTCTTCCTAAATCTTGAACGCGACAAGAGGTTATGGTGGTACAATGTCGATTTACCCGTTTATTCCTTAGATTGTACATCATTGGATAATTTGCATTCTATACCTACTGCCAGGTTCAGCTAGGGTACATCGGGTTCGCTAAGCCCGTTCTCAGAAACAATGTTCCTGAGCCCCTGAGGGGGTAATATTATTTTTATTACCATTATTAGTTGGAGAGCCGCTCAAAGATTGGCACACGTATTTTAGACTAGGTAGACACAAGAATATTTACCAACCTTGGTTAAACTTACAAATGGTACAGTGAACAGAAGGCAATAGAACTAGGAGATGTTGTTTTGTTAGTGAATCCAAATATTCCCAGAAACGTATGGGAAAAGGGCCTTATCGTGCAACTGTATCCTGCTCAAGATCAAAAGATCTGAGTTGTTAATGTGAAGACAAAAAGTGGAATATTTCGTAGACCGGTAGCAAAATTAATTGTATTAGATGTTCGGTAGTTATTTTCCCACTTCAATTATTGGAGAGGAGAAAATGTTATAGAATCTATCAATTAAATTTTAATCTAGTTATGTTGTTCAAAAAATAGTTAGTCATGAAATGAATCTAGTATGTATATTTTCTAGACAATGGACGGTTGAAAAATAGAAATATTTCATAGCTTGAGATAAATAAAACTTTGCAGAAAGAAAATAGTATTTTCGGTTCTTCAAGCCAGAATATTAAATAAGTACTAATTACTCTACAGGTAAATATAACAAGGCCACTCAACTTGGGATACCTTGTATATAAGAAAATTGCTAGCTTTTTATTTTACTTTTAAACTCATACTTATCTGATGATGAGCGAAAGCTCGGAATAGCTATAACGTTGAATGAACTTTTCTATCTTTAACAGTGATATTTTTTACGTAGTGATATCGCAATCCTCTTCATCTCTTATCATTGAATGGTATCACAAATCCAAACTCTTCGAAAATGCAAAGTATCTTATAGAAAACTAACCCCCACCCATAGAAGCTCTCATTGTAGCAAAATTATGAGATTTGTAACTACTTTAATTAATTTTATGTAAAATAATGAATGGTTTGATCTACATGTTGTTTTAATGATCCCAATATAATATTGCCAAATAACCGCTTTTAATATGTTTCATATTCCATATTCCTTCTTCTGTAATGTAATTTTTCAAAGAATATCCATACATGGTAACTTCCATTCAGCACCACACACGAATCACGAAAACTAAATCTCCACCTGTTTATGGATCGTCCGTCACTTGATCAGAAACAACAGGAATCGGACTACGTGGAATCGGGCAGATAATCAAATTAGCCCTAATGAGGTGGGGCCGATCCGATGAAGTGAGCCCGAGTCCCAGTGCAGCCAAGTGTGAAACGGGGGACAGCTCTTGGGGGTGCAACCCCGTCAGGCGCTACTAACTCTATTGTTCGAATGACTGCATTCGGCATCGTCGAAGATAATCCGTTTAGGCGGACCTTTACAAGACGGCTTGGCCGTCGAGCGTGTAAAGACTGATATCAAAAGTGGGATTTGGTTGAGATACAACGGAGGAAAATTTATTTATGCTAAATAATACGTGTACATTCTGTCAAAAACTCATTTTTATGTAGTTTTGATAATGATTTACATCTGTAAATAAGATTTTCGAAAAATTCCTCAAATTTTGTATAACTCGGAAACGGAGAATATCGGAAAAATGTTTGCACCATCAAACAAGTCCTTAAAAAAGAAATCGAAAGGGGAGTCATTTTTCTGTAACGATAATGGACCGTATTCATAAAACAAAAGGATATGTTTATAAATGAGATAAAAAACACAAGGCTTAACTTTAATCTACGATTTATTTGAAAAAATTCGACGACGTTTCGCTGACACAGCAGCTTTATCAAAAATGACAAACAGAATGAAGAGTATGGTATCATAAACAAATCGTAGAACAAGTTGGATGAATAACAGATGTTCTATGCCATACCGGTTCTCGTGATAAAATTTATAACGGTAGGACCTATAGGAGTTTTGCATAAGAACATCTGAACATGAACGTAGCTTCGATAAAAATAAATCTGATTCAAATTATTCAAACCACTTAATAAAAGAAAACCATTCATTCGATAAAAACTTTGACATATTACATATGAAATCAAAAAGTTTAAAATTAGATCTCTTAGAAGTATTAGAAATAAATAGATACAAACATTCGGACAAGCTTTTGAATGAGCAGGTAGATGTGAATTATTCACCCCTACTTAACTTGTTTAATTAGTTTTTAATTACCTTTCATACTAACTGTACAATGGCACGGTGTGGGTTTTTCCTGTTATTCATCCAACTTGTTCTACGGTTTGTTTATAATACCATACTCTTCATTCTGTTTGTCATTCTTGATAAAGCTGCTGTGTTAGCGAAACGTCGTCGAATTTTTTCAAATAAAGTGTAGATTAAAGTTAAACCTTGTGTTTTTTATCTCATTTCCTTCATTTTTAGATAAGTTTTTCTTCTTTTTGTGTATGTCAATAAAAATCTACATCAAGTAACGGCCTCCACAATTCAAAAGGATATGTTTATATTGGCAAAATAAAAAGAGTAGAAACAATCTCTGAGAATTTTCAAAGCTAAACACAATAGAATCAATCTTACCTTTCTTAATAACAACACAGACATCTGTGTTCTCATACTCCTAGAGGAGTAAATGAGTATTCATGTTAGCAACCTATTTATTTCAGCGAAAAGTAAATCCTTCGAAAAAGTTGAGTTTTGTCAGTATCTGACTCAACTCCGAAGTGAAAAGTTGTTCAGTACGATTCTTAGCAGAATGGCAGATTTTGTGGGTGTCAGGGATGTTAAACATTACATGCCTCATTTGCCTACACTTGTTCGCGATTTTAGAGCATTATCCCGGTTTGAAGAGGAAAATGTACAGTGGCTTTCAAACAGCTTCTTAGGAATTAGTGAAGAAACTCGAGTTGGTGCTTTGTCATCTATCCATAGAATGAAGATAAACACCTCAAAAAAGTCTAGGGATCGATATATCGTATCCAGAACGATCAATATGGATGATTTTTTTTAAGAAATGAACACCTGTGTCAATTTCTCACTAATTTATGTAGAGTGCCGCAACAGATTTCAGTTTTTTCTTATAAACAACTAAAAATGCAGCAGATGCGACGCTGCTTTATAATCATTTCATGTATTCAGTGTTTGAAATCAGTTAGTTGGCACTTTGTTTCTGTTGTAAGCACAAATAAAAGATTCAAGTTTTGTGATTGGACCATGGAAAGACGACATTTGACTAGAGAAGAGATGTTACGAGCCGTTGGCATGCTCCAAGCTGGGAGCTCACAACGGGAAGTATCCAGGGTTCTGGGAAGTAGCCCAAGTGTCATAAACCGTTTATGGTCGCGTTTCAATGAAACAGGTAGCGTAGAAGAACGCCATACAGGTCGTTTCAGGATTACTACAGTCGCCCAAGACCGATTTTTGGTTTTACAAGCCAGAAGAGATCGTACTACCACACCATCTCAATTAGCTCAAGAGCTATCACGAGTTCATAATGTACAAATTTCCGACGAAACTGTGAGAAATCGACTGCACGAAGGTCAACTCCACTCCAGACGTCCTTTAAGAGTTCCACAACTGACCCATGGAAATCGCGCTGCTCGTTTAGCTTGGTGCCAAGAACACGTAAACTGGGATCAAGAGAGGTGGGCCACAGTTCTCTTCAGTGATGAATCTAGATTTAGTTATTATCCCGATTCGGGAAGAATTCGAATATGGAGGGAACCTGGACATAAAAACCTCTCCAGCATGCTCGAGAAGTTGTTAGACAGGGAGGCGGATCAGTGATGTTTTGGGGAGGTATACGCCTTGGTGGAAGAAGTGACCTCGATTTCATACAGAACAACCTCACGGGAAATTCTTACGCAAATGAGATAGTTTTACCTGTATCGTATCTCCAAACAATGGGTCAAAATCCACTCTTCCAACAAGATAATTCCCTCCGCATCGTGCAAGAGTTGTCTTGAACGTTATTGAAGAGAATATGTGGGACAACCTAAAAGAAATCTCCTGCGTCAAAACGTCTTCCATGATGAACAGGAGCCCCTAAGCGGGGTTGCAATCCTTGAACTTTTGAATAGAGAAGATGGGTCGAGTGATGACTCAAAAAAAGGTGGTATCTTTGTCTACAGCCTTGAACGAATTTCCATTTTTAATTGAAAACTGTAAAAGATACAGGGTGAGCAACTGAAAGATAGGGAAGACTATTTCCCTGAGACTATTCAAGTTTCAGTGAGGTGAAATGGAACAGATTCATGCTGATCAATGGCAGTCATCATCAAGTACCATCCTCATCTCGAATTTCAACCCCTGGAGCAGGGGTGACAACCCTTGAAAATTTGGAAGAGGGTAGATGGGTCGAGTGATAACTCGAAAGAAAGGTATTATCTTTGTCTGCATTCCCGTGAAAGAATTTTCATTTTTGATTGAGAACTGTAGAAGATACAGAGTGAGCCACTGAAAAATAGAGAAGACTATCGCCCCAAGACTATTGGAGTATTAGTGCGAAAAACTGAATAGATTCATTTAGATCAAAGTTGACAGCCTTGAAAATTCGTTCGTTCACGGGGATGCAGACAAAGATAATACATTTCTTTCGAGGTATCACTCGACCCATCTTACCCTCTTCCAAATTTTCAAGGGTGGTCACCCCTGCTCTAGGGGTTGAAATCCGAGATGAGGATGATACTTGATGATGACTGCCATTGATCAGCATAGATCTGTTCCATTTTATCTCACTAAAACTTGAATAGTCTCAGGAAATAGTCTTCCTTTCTTTCAGTTGCTCACCCTGTATCTCTTATAATCTTCAATTAAAATGGAAATTCGGTCAAGGCAATGTAGACCAAGATAACACCTTTCTCACTCGACCCATCTTTCTCATTCAAAATGTTCATGATTACAACCCCACTTAAGGGTTGATATCTTAGGCAAGTTTTGTACCCCAAAAGATGTCCCCTTGAAACAAAATTGACCTGTTTTTGCGTTTTGATCAGAAATGAATATCTTGGTAGATAAAGCCTCTGTTTAGTTTTCGTTGAAGCACCCTGTATAACGCCTTCGATAAATTCACATCAACTACCTAAAATGACAAGAAGAGAAAAATTGTTATTCGTCGTCTAAGAATTGGACATACCCATTCATCCATGGTTATCTGATGGACTCTACCGACCCTCCATATTGTCATCAACGCAACAGCAGCCTCACTGTGAAACACATACTCATAGAATGTCCACAATATGCAAGAAGTCGACAGAATTACCACATAAATGATGATCTCAAGAAAACACTAACAAACAACTTCAAAATGTAATTGAATTTCTTGAACAAACAGATCTCTTCACTAGTATTTGAGTTCTCAATTTTTCAAATAAGAAATATTTGTATATATTTATAAAAATGATTTTTGTTCTGTGTTGAAATTTATATTGTACATATGCCAATGGCCATAGTTGTCGAGGAACTCTAATGAAATAAATAAATAATATATCTCAGCTCTGTTTTCTACTTTAATCTGGATTCCATGTTGTTCAGTTTCTTCAAAATACCTTTTTATCAATAAGTTGTTCAAAAGTCTATTAATAGCTTCGTCCTTCTTCGTTTCATTTGTATAACCGGAGACTTTTCCAAAATAACAGGAGAAACGGCAACCCTTTTGCCAAGGATTCGAATTCATTATTCACATTTTCCATAACATCAATTTCACTTCCACTTTCTAAGCATGGAAAAGGCATTTTCACAGTACGAATCGATAAAAATTTATTCACAACTGAGTACCTACCTAATCCAAGTTATTATGAGGTAATCATTAAGAATATAAAAAGAATGATATTCTTGCACTTCAACCATTTACTTTTCATCATAATCTTATACTTTTCCTTATACTTCTGAGCATATCCATACTTATACATGGAAACTTGGTCACTCTGTTATCTCATTTTTCATAGAGTAGAACGAAAATTCCATTTCATTAATCTTCAAGAGTTGTGGATATTTGAGAAGCAATAAAATACTAATGATAATTGTACAGAATATATCTCTGCCTTTCATTATTAGCATTCTAAGAATTTCTTTGATTACAAATAACAAATTAAACCTACAATCTTTGTTTTGCTTTGATTGCAACCTTCCTTTAATTTTAAAAGTGAGGTTTTTCTATTATGAGTACAGTAGTAATATATTATTACCAATACATAAAACTAATCAAAAGACACTAAACGAACCACTAATGCACGAAATAATGCATTTGATGAAGCTCAATGATTTCATAATGTAGTATAGCAGGAAAAGCAATAAATACCATACATTTTTTGAGACTCTTGAAATGGAAAACAGAAATTTGATATATGAATAAGAAGAAAGATGATGTTCCAGTGGACCTTTATTGTTCTCAATTGCTTGAAAATCGTAAATTTGAGAATACGCTGTTTTTACACATAAAAGAAACGGAGATCACAGAGAAAAATATTAAATCGGAAGTTGTAGGTATTGAAAAGATCCACGTAATTTTCTCTTTCTAAATCAAACAGTTCATTACTTTTCGTGATACAGGGTGTTCCATCTCAAAAGAGCTGTATATTTCATATCATGTAGTGATAGGAAAAATTCGCCGAAACATGTGGGATGATTTTGTTTGGGGAACATCTTCTGATGTATAATTGAGGCTTCAAAGAGAAACTCCCTGGAAGGGGACGTTTTGATCCCTCAAAATGGTACCCCCGAAAAGTCAAAATGACTTCACTCTCACTACCAAAATCCTGTTTTTCTTTGATGGCATCATTTGGGCGATCGAAAGAAGAGCTTCCATCGTAATTTCAGCCCCCATCTCCCCTCCTCTCACCCCCAACATCAAAAACGTGTTTTATCACATTTTCTTTTATTTCCTTAGGTTCTGAACGCTCAAAAATCTGTAAAAATTCGTGAACACTGTTAATCGCTTTATAAAACATGCACTATGATTTTGTAATTATTGAGCCTCCGCTAGGGCCTGAGAAATTTTTTTTTCTTTAAAAAGTTGTTCCTTACGATTTATGGATGTCTGGGCAGGTGTAGTTTTTACGTCGTTTGATTTCTGTTATTGGAGTGTACTTATTCAAATCTTTTCAGATTTTTCCTGATGGTGCACTACCCCAAAAATTGCGAATAATAGTTTTTTTGCCTTTTAGTAAGGAAAATTCAATTTTCCACATCTATGTGCGTTCGGAAAACATAATGTACAGCTGAAGATTCTTCTATACAAAAAAATTTCGTCTTCTTCCTCGTGCCGTATTCGCTCAGCGAACGTTGGCACTCATCATCCCATTGTTACCCTGTCCATTCACAGCCTCCCGGAACAATTCAACTGATGTAATTCCAAACCACTACCTAAGATTTTTCAGCAATGAGAAACGCCTTATACATGGTCCACTTTATTCTTAAATCTTGCTCTGCATGATCACCTGTATATAAAGCGTATTTCTTTCCTCGCCAAAATAGCGGAGCTTTCTTTTTTCGCTAGTTTTCAGTACTTCTTTTGACTGAAGACCTATTCTTCTTACCACCTCGTCATTGGTGATATGATCTACCCAACTGATTTTAAGGATGCGGCGGTACACCCTCATGTAAAATGTCTCAACTCTTTCGCTCGAAGATCTGGCAGAATATCTGAAGCCTAGTTTTCCTATTATATGCCAAAATTGCAGGTTATAAATTGGCTGATTTCTACTGCAGAACTGGTAAGGATGGAGGAGGCTGTGCAATATTTGTTTCGGAAGACTCAATAATAAAAAAGTACGACAAACAGTACCAAAGTTTGACTTGGACTTTGAATGCAGTTAGTAATGTAAGTGTTTCAAATGTAAATTTGATAGTTTGTATCGTGCTCCAGCTGCTGATATTTTGAAATTTAATGATAGCTTTGTTGATTTGCTTGCTTATATATATATATATATATATATATATATATATATATATATATATATATATATATATATATATATATATATAGGGGTTTTACCCCGACGAGTTGCCCATATATCTGTTCATGCAAAATCAAACTGATTTCATGAAAAATAAATCCACCACCCGGTAATTAATACCATTGCCAGGCAATGATTATAATCAAAACATATCCTGGAATAATTATATATTAGGATAACGTTAAATGTTATGAGAATATATCAATCTACCAGAATATATACATACTATAGCATCATCAGACAATGATATCAATGTACCAACGAGTAGTGTCAGAGGCTTTCTCCCGGAAAAATCCAGTGTACAGACCTTAGTCAAGTAACACTGAGTGTTACTCATTAATAGTTTCCTTTGTGTGAAGTGGTGAACGATCGAATAGAATACTGCTCTGAATATAAATATGACAAAATTGTCAGTTAATTATATTACATTTATATAAACAAATAAATAAAATATGAAATGAAATTCTGAGCAGTATAAACTAAAGAGAAAACCTATGACTTTACCTCATTATTTTTTCGTAAAGAAACCTAGGAAGAATATTACAAGATTTGATGACTGTTATCTTTTGTAACTGTTCAAACAAATTTTCTTCAGACCCAAAATCTCAATACTTTTGTGAAGATTTCTAGGAATAACACCTGTTGTGGAAATAATGATCGGTAGAATAAATATTTTCTTCATTTTCCACATTTTTTAATCTCGTCGCCAAGCATCATATATTTAGAAATTTCTTCATTGTATTTATTTTGTATATTATGTGTATCGAGTATAGCAATATCAATTATATATGTTATTTGATTCTGTTTATCACTAAGAATGATATCTGGTCTATTGTATTTTACAGCTCTGTAGCAAAGAATTGGTTTATCAAAATAAAGTTTATATTTGTCATTTTCACAAATAATCTCAGGTTCATATTTGTGAAATTTTTTTCTTTTGGGAATTAGGTCATGTTTAATTCCTAGATTAAAATGAATAATATTAGCGACGGCATTATGTCTTTCTAAATAATCTGTTGAAGCAAGGACTGAGCAAGATGATAATATATGAAAAACTGTTTCTGAAGAACAGAAACATCTACGGCAAGAATCATCTATATTTTGTTTGATGATGTGTTTTCTATAATTCCTCGTGAAAACAACCTGATCCTGGATCGCAATTGCCAAGTCTTCTGTTTCAGCAAACAATTCTCCAGATACTAACCATTTATTCAATGCGATTTCATCAATATAATCATTTTTCAATTCTTTAGGGTGCTTTCCGTGTAATTCCTTCTGCATCCAACTTTCTCTTTTAGAATTATCATCAAATATATCAAAATCTACCTTTTGCATTGTCAAGTTCAGAGGTGTAAGATTACAATCTGAAGCAACAACAATATCATGTAATTTAGACGTTCTCTGTTTATCATGAAAATGGGAACGTAGATGAAAAATCTGTTTACTATGAAGATTATTCAAATCAGTTAATCCACGACCTCCAAGATGTCTAGGTAGTGTAACTCTCTGAACAGCTGACTTTGGGTGGTGCTTATGATATTTACAGAGAATTTTCCTCGTTTGACATTGTAATTCATTTAGATCAGTCTTAGACCATTTAATAATTCCAAAAGAAGATGTAAGAATAGGAACTGCATAGGAGTTGATAGCTCTGAAAAGGTTTTTACTAGTTAAATGGCTCTTGATGATAATCCTAATTGTAATATGAACTTTTAATATTTTCTTTAGTGCTGCTATGGTTAATTGTCTTCTCTTGACAAAATCCAAGATATTTATATGTATCTCCTTGATGCATTGGCTCGATTTCGATATTGGAAATCTTTATATAATCAGAGGTGATCTTTCCTTTTTCAATAGAAAGATTTTTACATTTTGGAAGCCCAAATTTCATATGAATATCATTGAATAGTTGAAAGTAATCTCAAGTAGACTTTTTAAATGAGATCTGGTTCCGGCATATAATTTAATATCATCTAAATAAATTAAGTGACTTAATTTGAATTCAGTTGATAGACTCTTTATTTTGAAGCCGAAACTAGTAGCATTTAATTCATGAGATAATGATATATATATATATATATATATATATATATATATATATATATATATATATATATATATATATATATATATATATATATATATATATATATATATATATATATATATATATATATTATATATCTTTGATATATATATATATATATATATATATATATATATATATATATATATATATATATATATATATATATATATATGATGTGTGTGACTCAACATAAATTTGGATGTGAAGTCAAAGATAAGCATGCTGAGAGGTTGTTAATATTTTAGATCATTTGAATGTCCCAGTGCATTCATGAATACACTTGAGTAAAAAATGGCTCCAATACAATAATTGATAATATATTTTGTAACATTGACACAAGTTTTCTTACCCATAGGGTTGTACCATCCAGTTTGTCTGACCATTACTTACAATTGGTCGGTCAACGCCAAAAATGTGTCCCTGAAGTGGGCAGGGAAAGGGTATCACTTAGCGCCGTTTCAAAGATCCATTCAGTATTGCGAAATTCTGATTTGATGGTTGGAGCCAATGTTGATGAGGATTTTAAAATATTTCTCGACATCTTCACTGAGCTTGTCGGGAAGTCTTTTCCACTTGAGCCCTGTCGCAAACGTAAGAATAATGATAAATGTAAGTCGTGCTTACATTGTTCAGAGGAGTGCCTTACTCCGAGATCTTGACGAAGTTCGTAAAGAAGATAATGATACTTCGATAACTGAGAGTTATGTCATAAAGAAAATGTAAGGAAAGCAAAAGAAAATTATAACTCTGAACTCATATCTAGATCTTCAAATCAGAATAAAGCAGCATATAAAATAATCAACAGTGAGTTCAACTTGAAGAGTAAATCTAAATATCCGACAAACTTCACTGATGATGAAAATGAAATAATTGGATCAAGAGAAGACGCTGCAAATGCTTTCAATGACTATTTTATGGAGTCAATTGATGAACTTGCTGGGCCTTCTAACCCATCAAGTAGTATACCACAGAGCAGGTATAATAGCTCAGATTCTATTTTTCTCAAACCATTGTTTGAATCTGACACATTGAACTTGATTTATGCTTCAGGAAGAAAAAGATTCTGCACGTTGCGATGGGGTTTCTGATACCGTACCTAAGGAAGTAGCAGAACGGATTGCTCCTATAAAATTACTTACTTAATAAATGCAAGTTTTGAACAATTTATTTTTGATGCATCAGAACTTTCTAACGATAGGCCAGTTTCCATCTTGTCTGTCTTTTCAAAGGTTTTCCAGAAAGGTTTTATAATCAAATAGTGGATTTCCTAGATTCAAAAACTTTTTTCCTAAATTTCAGTTCGGTTTACGTAAAAAGTGTCCACTCAGGATGAAATTGTCAGTCTTGTAAATAAGATTATTAAAAACTCCATGGTAAGGCCGCTGCACTAATATACGACCTTACAAGAGCATTCGACACTTTCAGCATGCACATCTCGACAAACTATGGAGCACGGGTTGGGAGATGTGATGCCGGTGAATGGCTGAGGTCTTTTCTGAGTGGCCGTTCGCAGAGAATTGTTCTACGTGAGGAGGGAGGTGAACTTTTCATATCTGAAAGACATTAGGCGTGGTGTTCTGCAAGGCTCCAACTTTGGTCCACCCCTATTTATCGTGTTCATTAATGATATTTTCTAGAAGTCTGATCACTTTCTGGTTCTTTTTGCTGACGATGCAATGGAAGTGTTTGCCTTCTCGTCAATCCACGAGTTGGCCGCTCTCTGTAACAATGGCACGAAAACAATACATAATTACTGTAGTGCAAATCACATGGTCCTAAACGAATCTAAAACTAGTCTAATACAGTTTTCTACTTCTAAAATTGACTCAAGCCTACGCGTTGTGGTCGAGGGAAATTATATTCGGCAGAGCAATAGCGTAAAATTTCTAGGCATCCATCTGGATTCTGACTTGAGGTGGGACAGTAAGGTTGATTCTCTCCTGAAAAAATTTCTTCTAAATGTCTCTTGGTTTGGAGACAGAAAAGTTATACTTTCTTTTTACCATGAATATGTTGGATCGTTGATAAATTATGGTATGATGAGCTTGGGAAAGAAGTGAATGAAGTTTTAGTTTTGCAAAAAGAATAGTTCGGACCATTTGTTTCAAGCCATATATGCATCCATGTAGAGAATTATTCAGAGAGCTCGGAATACTGACCGTGGTATCGGTGTATATTTTAAATTGTGTTATGTATGTCTTTGATCATAGAGAAGACTTTTCGAGTTCAGGTGATATTTCAGAAAGAGCGATTAAGTACCCTAATAAGCTGAGACTGCTCAATCATAGGCTAACACTTGCTTCAGGAGGGCCTTAAATCATGACCATTAAGCTCTTCAATCACCTTTCCTCTCTTCTGAAATAAAAATGACAAGAACAGACTAATTTTTAAGAATAGAGTTAGGAGATTTTACTTTAAAATGTATTTTACAGTGCAGATGTATATTTGGAATCTATGTTTATGGAAATCTGATATGAGCTTGAAACTATATAATGAGTTATGTCAAAACCTGTGTTTCCCTGGTTTCCCCATCATCAGTTTAAGGAACCACTTCTGTATGACGTCCAATTTTTTCAAATGACAGTCGTGAGCTCCCTTCATGTCAGAATGCCATAAGTGAGCATTAATAAATGTGCGAGTGATATAGAACCTTCATCTGCGGTACTTCGAGATACTCCCTAAGGTATTTGAATCGGTCCAGTAGATTGCGTACTTGATTCAGATTGATTTTGAGTTTGCCTTTCTCATCTCAAATGCTTGTCCAAAATGATGCCAAGATACTTCACGTCTGTACCTTCGCTCACCTCTGATCCTTCGATTACTAGAGGTCTCAATTCAGGTAAGTTGCTACTGTATGAAGTGAATGACAGGTATTTAGTTTTTCAGAATTTAACGTCAGTTTATTATATCTGAACCATTGACTTATCATTTTCATGTCATCTTCTGCTTTCATTTTCAGATTCTCCAATGAACTGCCATTGTGAATAATAGCAGTTTCATCTGCATAACTGATGATTTCCCCATCGAGTTTTAGATTCAGTAGGGAATAAATATAATGAAGAGAATGGGACCCAGGACCGTTCCTGTGGTACCCCGTCTGTAACACGTCTTCTGCTACTAATATTTCCATCAATATTCACGAACTGTTCACGGTTTAATAGGTAGCTTCTTAGTAATTCGTATGATTATCCACGAAATCCCATACGCTAGAGCTTATCCAATAATCTTTCATAACAGACAGTGTCAAACGCTTTCCATAGACCTATGAAGATACAAAGTGATGGTAACTTTTTATCCATGTAGTTGTGAATATTTGAAGTGAGTTGTTTTATAGCATCTTCTGTACATTTGCCAGGTCGGAAACCGAATTGTCTATGGGAAACCTTATTGAATTTGTCGAGGTAAGAGTTGATCCGAGATGCCATTATTTTTTCAACGATCTTCGCAATCGAAGATATAATTGTGATAGGTCTGTAGTTTATGACCTGACATTTGGAACCGCTTTTATAAAGTGGTTTTATTACACCCAATTTCAAAACGTCAGGAAATTGTCCCTTTTCGAAATAACAATTTATCAAATGCGCAAGAATCTTTGAAATTTCTTATTTCCTGAGAGTTTCAGTACGTAAACCATCATACCCTTGCGCCTTCCTTAACTTCAATTCTCTAATGACCTTCTGTACTTCTAAGTCGTCTGTCGGGTATAGGTACATTGTGTTCTTACTAAACTCTTCCTTATCAGTATAACCTATCGGCATCTCAATTTTTGCAGCATATTTTTCTCCCATTTCACAGTAGTGTTTATTGAAAATGTTCGCTATGACTTCCTTATTTTCTTCCTCTTCTCCTTCCTCGTCGAATATTTTATTAATTTCAGTTTTCCTTCTAGGTTTGTTGCAGACATCGTTAACAAAATCCCAAACTGCTTTCGATTTTTGTTTATTTTTTCAAGAAATGACTGTAAGTATCTCCTTTTCGACTCTCTTATTAGTTTGGATGAATTGTTCTTAGATTGATTATAGAGCTGCTTCAGTTGTTCACTATTTGGATTCTCAAGGACACTGTGATATAATATTTTTGTCACGAATATGTTTCAGAAGTTCTGGTGTAATCCATTTTTTTCTGGGTATTTTACTTTTCTCAAGTGTGTAGCTGAGTTTTTCCACGTTTACCTGTATTGTATTCAAAAATATATTTGTTGCTCCGTTTATATCGTTTATGTCTTTTAAACCTTGCCAACATTCATGTGATAATTCCTGTTTCAACCCAGTAAAATTTATAGGTCTTCTCATTATTTTTGGGGTGAAATTTTCTCTATCGTCCCTGTATATGAGTGCCACTGCAAACTGATCAGTGATACCTGCCTGAATGATGAAAGGTGTGAACCCGAAACCCAACACATTCATCCTACTTTTTAAGAGAAAATGGTCTAAGCTAGTTCCGCTCTTGGGTCTAGTCACATCATTTATATAAGACGTGTACCCGAATGTTGTAAAAATATTTTTATATTCTTCCGCAAAATCAGAATAAGATAACATATCGATATTAATGT
Organism: Cryptolaemus montrouzieri; assembly: GCA_013387265.2. Lineage (NCBI taxonomy): Eukaryota > Metazoa > Arthropoda > Insecta > Coleoptera > Coccinellidae > Cryptolaemus > Cryptolaemus montrouzieri. The sequence continues at coordinate 6,276,192 of JABFTP020000165.1, forward strand.
CTCCTGATATTATGTGATGCTTACAATTACTCTTCTCAGATTCCAAATACTTCTGAAATTCGATATTAAAAGATAGCGGATTGATTGCTACGGACTTATATATTGCCGCTAATTTAATAGAATTCTTATGTCCCTCAAGGTTCAGTTCTATACATCTAGATTGACAAATGTCAATGATTCTGTAACTGGTTCGTATCTGCTCTTTAATATACACCATCACCCCATCATTTTGTTAACATTTCCTCGTTATATTATAACCATCTTTACTGAGTAATCCTAAATCCGTTTCCGTCAACACAAGAACGTCGAACTCGCTACCAATCTGTCTAAGAAACAGAAATAATTCATCTTTGTTTTTGTGCACGCTGCGAATATTGGCGTGAAAATTTTCAGCTGCACTGTTGGTCACACAAACAGGCCTCAATGTCACTCAGAAAATAAACTTTTTGTGCTCTGATTGTTTCAGGCTCAGTATTTTCAATGAGAATCATTCAACAACAAAGGCAGAAATAAAAACTTTCAAACACACTATAAACGCAATGAAAAAAGCTACACCATGGACTCTTAATGTCTTATGAATAGCGCATGAACCATTTATGAGATATTGTCATTCTTACCTTAGGCTGCACTTCTGGTTTTTGATAGTTCCAGAGGATGTTGTAGTGGTGTTCGTTCCAAACTGACTCAAATTTCCCTTCTGACACTTCCATTATTGGTCTCTGAAACGATAGAACGAGATGAGTCCTCAACTATTACCGGTGTCAAATTAACAGCCGAGGAGTTGTTGACTCGCTTTTCTTCCTATTCTCAGAACTAGTTTCTACTATTGGAATATAGATAGGTATTCATAGGTTCATTCATAACACTGTGCTAGTTCAAAATTCTAACACGCGGGAGAAATACCTAGTAAACCCAGATCGGGTACGCTGAATCCAGTGGTAACCACCGTTTTTGAAAGTTAGCTCTTGTTTAGGAGAAATTCGCCTTTGAAGTTAGCTGATTTTAGTAGGGTTTGTCGCTTACGACTTCAGTACATTATATGCTTGTAATTCTCAAACCGTTCGGAATATCGCTTTACTGTCTTCGGCAAAGTTTTAGCTATTGTCATGGCCAATAACTTTTCTGACTATACCAACATAGAAAAACCTCATTCAAACACCGTTTCTTAACAAAATGTCCAAAAACTCCATTTCTTTGCTATTTTTTCGTTAATTTTCGTCTAAATAATAGAAAAATCAAGGAATTTCGCTTTAAAATCTTAAAATAAGAAAAGAAAACACATTTCCTATAGTTAAATCAAAAATTTAAACGCACAATCATGATTTTAACTCAAATCAAATTTTATTTCAATTCCAACAATTTTCAACAAATAAACATATAAATTCATTTTCACTCTCCTTCTTTTCCATCTTCATCTTGCTGTGAATTCCAGCAAATGTCTCATAATAGAGAATCAAGTTTATTTCCACTTTACCAGTGCTCAAGCCTAGCCGGCACCTGATGAAACCGTTCACCATGCTCATCTGATTCACATGGTGATTGTTCGGCAAACTTGTCTGCATGGTAATGTAAAAATGAATTTTCAGAGACATTTTTACACCGATGTTACGGAAAGCAACGAGCATATTTTCAACGTGTATGCGCCAGTTTTCGTCACGATGAATTCCAAGTACATTTTCGATGACTCCTTTAACGCAATCCCAAGCAACGAGCTGCAAATTCGACAAACTGTTTTTAAATTGTTGGTCTCTCATTTAGCGTCGAATATCAGGTCCATTGAGTATGCCTGTAATAAAATAATTCGACAAAATATATGCTAAATATTGAATAAGTTAGGTTGCTTGGTACGTATATAGTTTCACACAAACCTTTTTTTATTTTCATTCCACTCAATCTTGGGAAAATTCGCTTCAACTCATTGAATGCATTGCCTTCAGGATCTAGGGCCTTGATGAAGTTTTGAACAATCCCAAGCTTGATATGCAGAGGTGGAAGCAACACTTTTCGATTGCACAAGTGGAATTTCATCGACGTTTTCTCGACGCAATCTGAACCCTTGTCTCATAGGCCAGCTTTTATTGGCATATTGGTCGCCGGCATATCGAGTATCCCATAAACATATAAAACACATGTTTTTCGTATATCCAGTCTGCATTCCTCTCAAAAGAGTTATCACCTTCAAATCTGCACAAATCTTCCAACGATAGTCTTCATATTTCACTAAATCAAGGATTTTTCAATGTTTCGTAATTTTCTTTCGTTTTTGTGCTGATGGCAATCAGGACACTGTTTTTGAGTTTGTGACATGAAGCAAAACCGCCTTGGGACTACTTTTGGACGAATCGATGAAAAGACGCCAGCCTTCTGGTTTATACTCATGATGCATTTTTAATACCAATTCCTTGATATCAGTGCAGTACGCGAATGAATTGTCTTCGATGGATTTGAATAAAGCAGTGAACTGTCTATGACGGCCGATTGCTCCATATACTCTCATCAGGTGGTAAGACATTCTTTTTTTCAATTCCTGAGTCAAAATTATGGACTGACGCTGCGATAATTTCAATCGACGAATAATTTTATCCAGATCTTTCTGAGAAAATTCGGCATGATTACATTGTGAAGATACATTTGATGGTACATAAACCGATGCAGACGTTTCGCCAATAGTTTCAAAAGTAGATGGAATGGTCTTTATTGGTAATCCTAGTCTAAAATTGAAATCATTCCTGTCGCATTATAATTTCAATATAGCATTCCGAACTGATAATTCTTTAGGCCGACATATTAAATACTGCAAATCAAATCAATCAAAATTGATAAAAGTAATAAATCTGGTGTTAATAAACTATCTTGCGGGTATTGTAATAAAATTTATATTGGTAGAACTTTCAAAGTTAGATCATCCCAGCACAAACGTAGTTTTAATTATCATAAATCATATTCCCATTATTCTGATCACTTACTCGAAGAAAACCATAACTTTAATGATAATTTTAAAATTTCACACAATGAAAATAACAGACAAAAACTCAATCTATTGGAAATTTTAGAGATCAACAAAGAAAAGAATTCAGGTAGGTTACTTAATAGTCAATTAGATCTAAATCCTTCTCCTTCACTCAATCTTTTCAATTCATAAAGTAAGCAACTCCAATGGGTTTTCCAACATACCTCTTGTACTTGTACCTTTTGTAATATTAAGTAGGAAATATGAATATTATATAAGGAATAACTCTGTTCATTAGTTTGTATCTATCTGATGAAGCCACATTGTGGTGAAACCGGTCATAGTTTTGTTAATATAGTGAAAATCTAAATACTTTAGTTTTATTTCATTGAAAATATGGTCTTATCTTCTTTATTATCGTATTCAATGAATCTCCTTGTCGAATGCCATTTTCCACCGTGATCAAACCTACTAGTTCTCTATTTATTTTCGGGATCGTTTTGTTATTCTTATACATGTCTTCGATAGTCTTTATTAGATTATGTAGTATTCCTAAGTTGTAAAGTAATGTTATAATGTCTCTTAGCAGAATGCGGTCAAATGCTTTCAATAAATCAATAAAGCATATGAAAGCTGGTTAATTATACTCAATGGACTCTTCTGTTATTTGCCTTAACACAAAAACTCCGTCTGTACATGACCTTCTAGATCGAAATCCTTGCTGTTCATCAGATAGTGAGATGATGCTGTTCATTTTCATTGTACTCATTCTAGTTGTTAACTTGTGCGCAGTATTTAGAAGAATAATCTCTCGGTTATTTGCTGGTATCTTCTTGTCACCTTTTTAAAGAGCGATATAGTGATACTAGTGCGCCAAACGTCTGGTATTTTGTGGAAAAAAAGATTTTCTGAAAGAGTTTCAGTAATTCTCGTTGTAATGTTTGGCCGCCATATTTGAGTAGTTCGTTTGTTATTTCATCAGGTTCAGCACTTTTCCTATTCTTCAGTTTTTGGAGCTCTAACTCTAATGTTTCTTCTTCTTCTCTCAAACACGTCTGAAACAAGAATGAGTTTAATTGACTATCAGTATTGATTCAATTCCTCTTCAGTTTTCACGCTAAATTAATGCAAGTTTTATGTGTTTTTTTGTTGATTTCCGAATCTTTGAATTTACTGTAATGGCTGCTGAACGTCCTGGATGCTATTTGTTGAGTGATCATGAAGTAGTTAGAATTGTAACACTTCTAGAGGAGGGGCGAAGCCAACGTTACGTGGCTAACTTGTTGAATGTTAACCAAAGTACTATTTCAAGAGCAATTAATCGGTACCACGAAACAGGGGAATATGGAAGAAGGGCCTGACAGGGAAGAAATCAGATAACAACACCAATTGATGATCCTTGGCTTCGTTTAACTGCACTAAGAGTTTGGCACTATACGGCTAGAATGCTACAAAATGAACTTACACTTTCCAGAAATGTGCATATTTCATTGAAAACTGTTAGGAACAGGCTCAGAGAAGAAGATATCAGACCAAGGGTGGCTTCTACCGGCCCGCGTCTCACCAGGGAGCATCGAGTTGCAAGACTTCTGTTTGTGAGGGAACATGCAAATTTTTTTCATTATTGTTTATTAAAATCCTTCAGTATTCACAAGGAATTGTCATGATAAAAGTAGGTTAGTGAATGTGCATAAATATAAAATATCCAAAATTGATATGCACATTGACAAATTTCTTGAAAGTTAATTTTTTTACATATTTAAAACAGAACAGAAAGACACTGTACGATTTATTTACAGACGATACATTTCACGAATATTCCGAATTCAGAAACTCTTCGACAGAATAAACAACTTTAGAGGTAAGAATTTTTTTCATTTCATTTTTGAATTTCTCTACAGGTAATAGCTTCAGATACTCTGGCAACACATTATACATTTTGATTTCTAAGAAGTTGAAACTAATCTGTGTTTTTTTAAACCTATGATGAGGCAAAACATACTTTTCCCGAGATCTTGTTAGGAAGGATGGTTGGAATACTTAAACAAAGTATTGCTGTTTTCTTCTCGTGAATGTGGCATAGATATGTTATAATATACTGAGCAGGAAAGGTCAGTATTCCATATTTTTTTAAATATTCTCTGCAGCTGGTTGTTTTTGAGATACATGCAATAGCTCTGATAGCTTTCTTCTGTTTAAGGAATATTTTGGATGCCTCCTCCGCTGCTCCCCACAAAAGGATGCCATAGGAAACCAAACTATGGAAATGAGCATGATAGGTGAGTACTGCTGCGTTTTCATCAACTATTTGCCTTATTCTTCGTATAGAATAAATCGCGCAACTCCGTCTTCTGGACACGTTTTCTATATGTTGAGACCAACTGCGAGAGCTGTCTAACTCAATTCCAAGCATGCGAAGGCTACGTCCATGACACTTAGCTTTTGTGGATGGAAGTAAGTTTTGCGTTTTCTCTATGTTAAGTGTTAGTCCATTAGCTCCGTACCAGTTGTGAGCCTGTTCTATTGTTGTCTTTGTTCTCTTGTCTACTTGTTCTTGAGTCTTCCTTCGGTTTAAATAGTTAGTCATGAGCATAAAGAGCAGTTATATCTGCATCGACATTGTATACGACATCGTTTGTGTATATTATGAATAAGAGTGGAGAGAGTATTGAGCCCTGAGGAACGCCCAACTCTACCAACTTTTTGTGAGATGTCCTTCCGTTCCAAAATACTGATTGATATCTATTCTGTAGGTATGATTTGAGTATACTCAAAGTTGGTTCTCTGATACCGTAAAACTAAGAGTATTTCTCTTACAACACGATCAAGAGCCTTGCTCAAGTCCAAGCAGGAAAGCTGCGCTATTTCACCTTCTTCGAAAGCTTCGAGTATGCCCTCAACTATCTCTGTCATTGCTGTTATTGTTGATTTTTTTGTTCTGAATCCACGTTGAGTGTTATTCAGTATATTCTTCGATTCGATGAAACCTGTGATTCTCGAGTTAAGGAGCGATTCAAAGATTTTAGAGATCGCTGGCAGAATTGATATTGGCCTGTAATTCGAACATTCATTCACGTTGCCTTTTATATGAATCGGCACCACTTTGGCGATTTTGGGTTTGGATGGAAGAACTCCTTGGTTGAAGCACCAATTAATAACCTGGCCATAGCGGATTAGATATTTCATCCGCAATTTGTTTCAGGAGACTTAATGACATACCGTATATATAAATGAGATAAAAAACACAAGGTTTAACTTAAATCTATACTTTATTTGAAAAAATTCGACGACGTTTCGCTGACACAGCAGCTTCATCAAGAATGACAAACAGAATGAAGAGTATGGTATTATAAACAAATCGTAGAACAAGCTGGATGAATAACAAAAAAACCCACACCGAGCCATTGTACAGTTAGTATGAAAAGTAATTAAAAACAAATTAAACAAGTTAAGTAGGGGTGAATAATTCACATCTACCTGCTCATTCAAAAGCTTGTCCGAATGTTTGTATCTATTTATTTCTAATGCTTCTAGGAGATCTAATTTTAAACTTTCTGATTTTATATGTAATATGTCAAAGTTTTTATTGAATGAATGGTTTTCTTTTATTAAGTGTTTTGAATAATTTGAATCAGATTTATTTATATCGAAGCTACGTTTATGTTCAGATGTTCTTATGCCAAAACTTCTATAGGTCCTACCGATATAAATTTTATCACAAGAAGCGCAATTGAGTTTATAGATTCCTGATTTACTCGATTTTTCAACACGAGATTTATTATTTTAATATGTTCACCTAAGTTATTAGAAGTTTTGAAAGTTATATTAAGATTTTGTTTGACGAGAAAGGATTTAATATTTGTACTTGCAGAACCGCAGAATGTTAAACTGTTGAATATTTTATAGTCTTTATGAATAGGATATATTTCATTTATTGCTTTCTGATACAGTTTTTACGAATGATATGACCTATCATATCCGGATTATATGAATTATTAATGGCTATCTGTTTGATGATGTTTAACTCTCTATTATAATCATCTACTGCTAAAGGTAAATTGAGTAACCGATGTACCATGCTGTTTAAAGCTGCAACTTTGTGTTGAATTGGATGCAATGAGTACTTATGTATAATTGTATCAGTATGTGTTGGTTTACGAAAGACCGAAAAAACATGATTATTATTTCTTTTAGTGATTTTCAAGTCCAAAAATTAATGGAATCGTTGTGTTCAATTTCTATCGTGAATTTAATGTTCAAATGCATGGAGTTATTGAAATTAAGAAATAAGTCTAATTGACGAGTAGTTCCAATGAAACATACTGAGATTTCAGTTTAACATTCTGCGGTTCTGCAGGTACAAATATTAAATTCCTTTCTCGTCAAACAAAATCTTAATATAACTTTCAAAACTTCTAATAACTTAGGTGAACATATTAGAAATAATAAATCTCGTGTTGAAAAATCAAGTAAATCAGGAATCTATAAACTCAATTGCGGTTCTTGTGATAAAATTTATATCGGTAGGACCTATAGGAGTTTTGGCATAAGAACATCTGAACATAAACGTAGCTTCGATAAAATAAATCTGATTCAAATTATTCAAACCACTTAATAAAAGAAAACCATTCATTCAATAAAAACTTTGACATATTACATATAAAATCAAAAGTTTAAAATTAGATATCCTAGAAGCATTAGAAATAAATAGATACAAACATTCGGACAAGCTTTTGAATGAGCAGGTAGATGTGAATTATTCACCCTACTTAACTTGTTTAATTAGTTTTAATTACCTTTCATACTAACTGTACAATGGCTCGGTGTGGATTTTCCTGTTATTCATCCAACTTGTTCTACGATTTGTTTATAATACCATACTCTTCATTCTGTTTGCCATTCTTGATAAAGCTGCTGTGTTAGCGAAACGTCGTCGAATTTTTTCAAATAAAGTGTAGATTAAAGTTAAACCTTGTGTTTTTTATCTCATTTATATCATGGATCTACATCAAGTAACGGCCTTCACAATTCAAATACCGTATATATCTTTGGTTTTTTTAGTTTTCAAATTATTAATTTCTTTTTTGACTTCCATTGGGCTAACATTGAGCCAAAGCATTGTATCCAGACTGTTCCTGGCCCCTCTCAAATATTTCCTAGATTAGGTCTTAGAAGTGGAATTCACCTGTTGTAGAATTTTTTATCCAATATTCAAGAAAAACTCATTCAAGTCTTCAGGTGATAATGTGTTCTTGTTTTCGTCTTTTGTGCTATTATGTTTGATTTTCGAATTGATAACGTCCCAAATTGCTTTGATTTTATTTGTAGCTTTTTTAAGGTATTTCGCATCTTGTTCTCTTACTGAAGACTCAATAGACTCTTTGAAGGCGTTTTTCAAATGCTTGTAAAGTTCAGTCGAGTTCTCGTCTTTTTTGAACGCTCATGATTATTTCTGCTGCTTCAAGTTTATGTTTTATGTTCTTTAGCTCTTCGTTATGCCAGATAGGCATTGGTTTCATTTTATTAATTTTTATTTTTTCAAAGGGAAACAGTTTTCAAAATGAGGATGAAGAATCTCATGGAATTCATCATAGCATTGCTCAGCATTCATACTGAGTAATCTGTAGCCAGTCTGTCATCCGGAGTTTTTCCTTAAAGAGGTGAGTATTAGGATCGTTAATCATTCTTATATATTTATAAGTTATGTTATCCGTAGGTTTAATTAGCTTCCCAATTTTCATGAACTGTGCCCTGTGATCTGCAATATGAGAACTGATATTGGACGCCTGGTACGATTCTGGTATCAAATTGGTGAAAATATTATCCACACAAGTGCTGGATGTCTTCGTAACTCTGGAAGGTTCATGAAATACAGTGTGGAGACCATAACTCTCCATAAGATTTTCTATTTTCACTTTTTCTTTAATTGGGGTATTCCAGAATGGTCGAATGTTCTCTTTTCCGACGAGTTCAGGTTATGTCTTGTATCAAATGATAGACGCATGCCTGTATACAAACGACTTGGGGAACGGTATCAGCAATACAATATCCGGCAAACCGAAAACTTCGGAGGGGGCTCAGTAATGGTGTGGGGAGGCATTTCTTTCCATAGTCGAGCTGAGTTAGCCCTAGTGAATAATGGAAGAATGATAGCGGCCAGATGCATCGCAGATATCCACGATCCCCATGCTGTACCCTTTGGCCCATTTATTGCCAAAAACTTCATTTAAATGCATGATAATGCTCGGCCTTATGCAGCTAGAATAGTTACAGAATTTCTGCAAAATGCCGAAATTGATATTTTAAGACGGCCAGCCAGATGTCCCGGCTTGAATCCCATAGAACATGTTTGGGACAACATGGGGTGGCAAAATCAACAACGTAGGATGCCTTGTAGAACACTCCAACAACTAGAAAATCTGCTTCCTGAAATTTGGAATTCAGTGACTCAAGAGTACATCCAAAATTTGTTAGAGGAGTTTCCGCGACGTATACTGGCAGTATTTTGGGCCCGGGGAGGAAACACTCGATTTTGAAAATGAAGTAATCATTCGATGCTAGTTGATTGGTCTCTTCGCGAATGTTTGAATAGGGTAGAATTTTTCAATTTTTCATTAACTCGAAAATTGTTGATATTTTCCATCATAAGCTCATCTCTTTTGAATTATATCTTCTTATTCTACACCAAGCGACTCTTGAATGACCAACCTAAACGTTTATATAGTCTTGTCGTAAAAGTAGGGTGATGCGACAATTTTTGTGGGGAATGAATGTCGCTTAAGCCAAAACTGAAAATGGCTCGCCAAATTCTGTCGATTGCTTTTTTTGATTGCAGGGGCGTGATATATTAGTAGTTTTTGCTGCATGGTGGCTCGGTCACTAAGGTTATGCTGGTTATGTGACATTTTCGCTAAACATCTGGATATTTGGAGAACAAAAATTGGTGTTTGTACCATGATAACGCCAGTGCTCGCACATTATTGCTTGGGCGCTTATTCATCCAACCTGATCCCCTGTAACTTTTTCGTCTTCCCTAAACTAAAGAGGTCCATGAAAGGACGACGCTAGGTCATGACTAAGGGGATAAGGATTCCATCGAAGGTGGAGCTGAACAAGATCACAAATAATGATTTTTTTATCTGCTTCGAAGATTAAAAACAAATAGAATTCGCAATTCGCGTGTTCTTTCTCTATTTAATTCAGAATTAGAAATAAGTAAATGTGGATTTACCTAGAGGTCGTTATTGTACAACTTGGTTATTTCAAGATTAATGTGAAAAGAGTCCAAAAGCAGAAGAATTTTTTGTGTTACACAATATTTTGCATATCTAGGAAAAATTTACACTTTCTAGTTAATTCTCATTCCCTCTGGAACGTTAATGACAGAGCTGTAATTTCAGTAAAAATGCAAAATTATCCAGGGCTTTTTCAACTCTTTGGAGGAACCAAAAAGGGAAAAAAGCAAAAAAGTATATAAAATATGAAAATGAGTAGTCCGAATTTAAATTGCTGATAAGTTTATCCTGGTTGGAAGGTTCCGGTCTTTTGTGAGGTGCATTTTTTCGCTTCTCCTTTTCCATAATCCCGTCCGGCGAATAACGCTTCGTTTGCCGCTCTTTTCAGTGCTTTTAATAAGTCTATCTTTGGGGGAAACTAGTGCGATGCTCGCTGGCCTGGCAGATGGAAACAGTGGCGTAGGTATTATGGATAAGTTTGTGAAATTATTCACAGTTGTTCTTAGTTATAGTTATTCTATCATTCCTTCTGTTTTGGAAATGATGATAAGATTATTTGAGATTGGAATTATAGCCAAAGAAAAAATCCGTCAAGATTTCGTATGAGTCTTAACGTATACAGGTTGCTTCAACGAAAAAACAGAGGCTATATCAACCAAGATATTCATTTCTGATCAAAACGCAAAAACAAATCAATTTTTGTTTTAAGGGGGACATCTTTTGGGGTACAAAACCTGCCTGAAATATCAACCCCTTAAGCGGGAGTTGCAATCCTTGAACATTTTGAATATGGAAGATGGGTCGAGTGATGACTCAAAAGAAAGGTGGTCTCTTTGTCTATATTGTCTTGAACGAATTTCCATTTTTAATTGAAAACTGTAAAAGATATAGGGTGAGCAACTGAAAGATAGGGAAGACTATTTCCCTGAGACTATTCAAGTTTCAGTGAAGTAAAATGGAACAGATCCATGCTGATCAATGGCAGTCATCATCAAGTACCAACCTCATCTCGAATTTCAACATCTAGAGCAGGGGTGACCACCCTTGAAAATTTGGAAGAGGGTAGATGGGTCGAGTGATATCTCGAAAGAAAGGTATTATCTTTGTCTGCATTCTTCGTCTGCATTCCAATGTTTCAGCTGCTCATCCAGTTATTTTGATGGAGAACGAAAACGTGCACACCATTGTGGAGATAAACAAAAATCCTTTCTCAGAAGGTTATAACTGGAACTATGTTCTGCTTTAAAAATAACACAGGGTGGTCACCCCTGCTCAAGGGGTTGAAATTTGAGATGTCAATAGCTCAGGGCGATAAATAGTCTCCTCTATTTTCAGTAGCTCACTTTGTATCTTCTACAGTTTTCAATCAAAATGAAAACTCGTTCACAAGAATGCAGAAAAAGATAATATCTTTCTTTCGAGGTATCACTCGACCCATCTACCCTCTTCCAAATTTTCAAGGGTGGTCACCCTGCTCTAGGGGTTGAAATTCGAGATGAGGATGGTACTTGATGATCTTTCAGTTGCTCACCCTGTATCTTTAACAGTTTTCAATTAAAAATGGAAATTCGCATAGGAGGTTGATATTTCAGCCAAGTTTTCTACCCCAAAAAATGTCCTCCTTAAAACTAAAATTGACCTGTTTTTGCGTTTTGATCAGAAATGAATATCTTGGTAGATATAGCCTCTGTTTAGTTTTCGTTGAAGCATCCTGTATAGTTGAACGGTACAAGGAGAGAATGTTCAATGTCAAGCCACGTTCAAAAATTATATTATAGTGCCATCTAGTAGAGAATTAGAAGATGTACAATCGTACTTTTTCATTCTGGGGAAGAGAACGTTAGGTGCAGAGAAAATATAGAATGAAATTTTGGACTAGTGGGGAAGAACACGCAATGTTAGACCCGGCCAAGGAAAGAAAGCGCTATGTCAAATTCCTGTCCTCCAATTTCTTATTCTTATCGTGTTTTCTTGTGTTATTAAAGATAATCGCATTGTCTTTCAATAACTATGCTATACGATGAAAGATTTTAATGAGAATGGTGAGAAATCGAGCAGTGATGACGGCGAAAATGCTGAACGTTCTTCGAAAAGACGAAAAAGAACTGGCCGTATGTTCGAATTTTTTTTTTAATCATGGTTCTCAGGAAGAGTCGAACCTGTCACATCACATAAGTGAGCGCCTGGGAAGAATTGAGGTGTATGTTTACTCGTTCTGCTAACTATATAAAATAAATAAAAAAAAATAAATATTCTGAATTGTGGACATGTCTGGCTTGGGTTGATTCCACATTTGTCTTCATAACAGAAACATGGTTGAATAATAATTTCCCGGACTCCCTTCTTGGAGTTCAAGGTTATTCGATATATGGTATGGACAGAAGACAGAAATTACAAAAACTATTCAAGACAAGATGATGAGCACACTTCACCGACTTCCATGAAGGGTGTTTGGGTCAATGTTCATATAGCAGACAGAAAGTTGAAACTAGCATGTATCTTCAAATATTTCGAGAGACGATGGTTCGGAGTTAATATCAGCAGTGCAGCATACCCTTGAAGGAGAAAACGAACCCATAATATTTGGGGACTTTAACTACACAGAAATAGCTGCGATCTGAGGACATAACATTGCTGCTCGAGAATTCTTGGCCAGTTATGCACAATGGACCTGTGATAAACTAATTTCAAGTAGCGCTAGGCTCAGAGGTGATTCAGATTCTTTGCTGGATTTGTTGTTGGTCCGAGATGAGCGATTGGTAATCAGAATAAGCTCTTGTCCGCCTTTGGATCTCAGTGACCATACAGTTTTGTTGGCCAAGATCCAAAGTGCCTTATCAGAAAAAGAAACAAAACTTGTATACAAAAGAAACTTCTATAAAGCTGATTATGCTAAGGTCACCTTGCAGGGGAGTTATCCAGGCGTTGCCGAAAGACATGACGATGCACTTTAGAGAAAATTGTACAAAATCTAACTGCTTTCCATTAACTAAATGTAGAATCAACCATAAAAAACATGGATTGACTAAACATTATTCAGAGAAATCGATAAAAAAAGAAGATTATGGGACAAATATGTTACAAACAAAACTCCAGATAACTACAGCTCTTACAGGATTCAGAATGACTCTCTTCAGCGAAGACCCTGGAAAGCAAAGAAAAACTATGAACAGAGTATTGTCGAATTGGGAGACTAAAGATTCTATAGCTACGTCAACAAATTTTTCTAATTGATGACACTCAGGGGGTCATAAAGGATAGCTCGAAAACAGCAGAGCTTTTTGCTAGGCACCTTTTTTCACTACGGAAGACATGAATAATTTTCCAACTCTCCCATCCACCACCTGATCAGTTAATGAAATAAATGACATTGTTTTTATCGGAGGAGACTGTAATGCAGGCCATACAAACTCTTAGAAAGGATTCTGGGCCTGGCCCAGATGAGATACCCGCAATAATGTTTATCAGATGTGCAGCCACGTTGATCGGACACCTCACTTGTGCACTTTCAAACAGCTTCAGAGACGGAAAATTGACTGATTCCTGGAGCAAGGCCTTTGTGATACCGATATATAAAAAGGGAGACAGATACAGTCCAGCAAATTACAGACCAATTAGCCTTACATCAGTTCTATGCAAAATCATGGAGAAGAAAGTCGCCAAATAGTTAACGAGATTCCTGCTAGATAATAATATTATAACTAAACATCAGCATGGTTTTCTTTTACCACAATTACCTGTGTTGGCGACTGGACTCGCATGATCGATAACGGTGAGTCACTCGACGCGGTTTACTTGGGTTTTGAAACAGCCTTCGACAAAGAACCAATAGAACGATCTCTGTACAAGTTCGAACATCACGGCATAAGGTGCATACTTCTCAGTTGTATATGAAGTTTTCTGAAGAATAGAACTTTAAGAGTCAAAATAGACGGTAGCCTTTCGTCAGAGCACCAGGTTCTCAGTGGGGTCCCTCCAGAATCCGTGCTCGGTCCCCTTTTGTTTAACACCTATATAAGCGATCTGGTTCAGAACATTAAAACGAACATAATATCTTACGACACGAAACTCTATTGTAACCCTATATCGCAGGCTGATATGTCGAAACAGGACCTTCTGACTGTTGAGTCTTGGACTGAGAAATGGCTGCTCAGTTTTGTACATTGGCAAGAAAAACCCAAATGTGCCTTATATCTCAAGGGCACCACAATTGCGGCTGTTGAACATCAGATTGGCCTCGACATCCTCATGAGAAAGGACCTGAAGTGGGAATCTGAGGTCAGCAGGGTGGTTAAAAGATCAAACTCTCTCTTATATCTCATATGACAAGCTTTATCAGACCGATCAGTAGCGCTTGTCAGAAAAATATATACAACATATGTCAGACCAGCTTTGGAGTATACACATTCATTGTGGAATCCATATTTTGTGGGAGACATTGAGTTGCAGCAAAGGGTTCAGAGAAAGGCGATTAAGATACCACCTGAGTTGTCGAAATTTCCTTATGAACTAAGAGTTGAAGATTTTCAGGTGTCTACCTTAAGCAAAGAAGATGCAGAGGGGATCTTATAGAGACATTCAAAATCCTCAACAACTCCTATGACGAAGCCCTTGATCTACATCTTTTTGTGCCAAATACTAACACTCAATTGAGGGGGCACTAAAAGAGATTGACCATGGGAAGATTTGCACTGCTGTCTCGAAAGAACTTCCTGACAAACAGAGTGGTGGCCGACTGGAACAGATTACAGGAAAATACAATTTGTTCCCCTAATGAAAACATCTACAAGAATCGCTTGGACAAGAAATTTGCATCTGGATCAGACCCTGTGATATATATTTAGCTACATTTCTTTGTTTATGTCTAGAGTCTCAATGTTACCCTGTCAACTCGATTTAATATTTCATGAAATGTATTTACTTTTACTGACAGCAACAGACTCATCGGTCCTAAACCGCTTTCTGTTGCTCAATAAATAATAATAATAATTAATTGTTGATTTTTTACTGAAAATCTGGAAAAACATTTCTTGAGACCGCCATTTTGAAAATTGAAAAAAAAAGCATCGATTTGGCACTAGATTATCTATTAACAAAACTGATTATTTTTGTCTGATTGGTTTTAGACGAACCTCCAAGAATAAGTGATGGCCATCGCAAGGAACTGTATCAATATAAACAGCCATTACTTTTAAAATTATTAATTTTTTTTCTAAAATTTATGTCAAGTCAAGTCGAAACTTTATTCAATGATACTACGGTTTTACTATTATAAAATGAAATAATTTACTGTCTCTGACTAATCTAACCTAACCTAATTTTGAGTATACCTACTTATGTATTTGCAACTTTAGCTCAGTACTTATTGTCAGCTGAAGCTGATTCCTTATTCATTCACACCCTTTATATATATTTAAATGTTTCAACTATAATATGGCATGAACAGAGAGAGTGATTTAGATAATAGTTCCGAAAATTTGCGTAGGGTAGTTTTTTAACATATGAATGATTTGAAATGGATTTGCATCAAATAATGTTCTTCAAATTTTCAAATAATTAGAATAAATTAGGAAATACAATTTATATTTCGATACACAATTAGTCGCTGAAAAATATTTTATAAAAAGGGAATATTGTTTCGAATGCATGATAAAATTGATCATATTCAACAAGATCGTTCCACAATGCGAAAATGTAATGGTATCGTTTTTATATCTTTGCCCATTCTACGCCACTGTGCGAATTTCCATGTTCCATATCCTAATTGAGTTAACGACAGGGCGAAAAAAGAACCGAGAAATTATTTTCGTCGGAGTCCGCTAAGATAGGTGAGATATGAAATTTGAATAATTTCTTCTGTAGAAATGAAGCGGAAAATACTCCGTATGTAAGCCTTTTTTCAACGTTTTATATCAGTATTCTTTATTGAATATAATTATTCACCTTAAACTAGATTACTAAGGCATTTTCTTTTGTCAAACGATGTACCTACATATTTAATTGATGAGATAAAAAACACAAGGTTTAACTTTAATCTACACTTTATTTGAAAAAATTCGACGACGTTTCGCTGACACAGCAGCTTTATCAAAAATGAAAAACAGAATGAAGAGTATGGTATTATAAACAAATCGTAGAACAAGTTGGATGAATAACAGGAAAATCCACACCGAGCCATTGTACAGTTAGTATGAAAGGTAATAAAACTAATTAAGCAAGTTAAGTAGGGTGAATAATTCACATCTACCTGTTCATTCAAAAGCTTGTCCGAATGTTTGTATCTATTTATTTCTAATGCTTCTAGGAGATCTAATTTTGAACTTTTTGATTTTATATGTAATATGTCAAAGTTTTTATTGAATGAATGGTTTTCTTTTATTAGGTGGTTTGAATAATTTGAATCAGATTTATTTTTATCGAAGCTACGTTTATGTTCAGATGTTCTTATGCCAAAACTCCTATAGGTCCTACCGATATAAATTTTATCACAAGAACCGCAATTGAGTTTATAGATTCCTGATTTACTTGATTTTTCAACACGAGATTTATTATTTTAATATGTTTACCTAAGTTATTAGAAGTTTTGAAAGTTATATTAAGATTTTTTTGACGAGAAAGGATTTAATATTTGTACTTGCAGAACCGCAGAATGTTAAACTGTTGAATATTTTATAGTCTTTATGAATAGGATATACTTCATTTATTGCTTTCTGATACAGTTTTTACGAATTATTAGATCTATCATATCTGGATTATATGAATTATTAATGGCTATCTGTTTGATGATGTTCAACTCTTTATTATAACCTTCTACTGATAAAGGTAAATTGAGTAACCGATGTACCATGCTGTTTAAAGCTGCAACTTTGTGTTGAATTGGATGTAATGAGTAGTTATGTATAATTGTATCAGTATGTGTTGGTTTACGAAAGACCGAAAAACATGATTATTATTTTGTTTAAGGCTGAAGGACCCAAGGTCGATGGCCATTTGCGCAGTGCGCAATAAAAATAAAATTTATTTATTATTTATTATTTTGTTTAGTGATTTTTAAGTCCAAAACATTAATGGAATCGTTCTGTTCAATTTCTATCGTGAATTTAATGTTCAAATGGATGGAATTAATGTAATTAAGAAATAAGTCTAATTGACGAGTAGTTCCAATGAAACATACTAAGATGTCGTCAACATATCTATACTAATAAAGAAATTTGGAAATGAGTGGATGTGTATGAATTTTCTGTTCAATATTATTCATAAAAATCTCTGCTAAAAGTGGACTCAAAGGATTTCCCATGATCAAACCATTTTCACTACTGTAATAGATGTTGTTGAAAGAAAAATAATTTTGTTCAATGCAAACGTCCAACAGATTCAATATTTCTGATTTAATTATGTGGTTAACATGATATGAACTCAACATGTTTTCGATTAATATTTTGACATCACCTGGAGGAACACTTGGGTATAAATTCTCAACATCAAACGAAATAAGTTTTGCGTTAGGTGGTAGGTTAACGTTTTTATGTTATTTATCAATTCGAATGAATTTTTATAGAAAATTTTGACTTGAATGAACAATAATTTTAATAATATCTATAAGGTAGTGCGCCAATTTCACGGCTGGGGCTGTAACGTAAGATACGACTGGTCTAACGGGGTTATTTACTTTATGCAATTTAATGAGTGAATACAGTTGAGGTGGTTGAGGTTACTCGAAACCGAGTAAAGAACAAAATATTTTAAAGGCCATCAAACAAAAATCTCAACTAAATGAAGTTATTTTTACAAAAGCAGATAAGGGTAATACTGTTATTGCGTTTAATAAAAATGACTACCCATTTGAAACTCTAAGTTTTATTTCGTCAGAAACTATACAATTTTAAACAAAGATCCAACTATTAAATTCCAGAAAAATATTAAAATTGCAATAAATGACGCAAAATCTTTAATTAAAGCAATTGATAAATACAAATTGATTTTACCAAACCCTCAACCACCTCAACTGTATTCACTCATTAAATTGCATAAAGTAAATAACCCCGTTAGACCAGTCGTATCTTACGTTACAGCCCCAGCCGTGAAATTGTCGCACTACCTTATAGATATCATTAAAAATTATTGTTCATTCAAATCAAAATTTTCTATAAAAAATTCTTTCGAATTGATAAATAACATAAAGAACGTTAACCTACCACCTAACGCAAAACTTATTTCGTTTGATGTTGAGAATTTATACCCAAGCGTTCCTCCAGGTGATGTCAAAATATTAATCGAAAACATGTTGAGTTCATATCATGTTAACCACATAATTAAATCAGAAATATTGAATCTGTTGGACGTTTGCATTGAACAAAATTATTTTTCTTTCAACAACATCTATTACAGTGGTGAAAATGGTTTGATCATGGGAAATCCTTTGAGTCCACTTTTAGCAGAGATTTTATGGATAATATTGAACAGAAAATTCATACACATCCACTCATTTCCAAATTTCTTTATTGGTATAGATATGTTGACGACATCTTAGTATGTTTCATTGAACTACTCGTCAATTAGACTTATTTCTTAATTACATTAATTCCATCCATTTGAACATTAAATTCACAATAGAAATTGAACAGAACGATTCCATTAATTTTTGGACTTAAAATCACTAAACAAAATAATAATCATGTTTTTTCGGTCTTTCGTAAACCAACACATACTGATACAATTATACATAACTACTCATTACATCCAATTCAACACAAAGTTGCAGCTTTAAACAGCATGGTACATCGGTTACTCAATTTACCTTTATCAGTAGAAGATTATAATAAAGAGTTAAACATCATCAAACAGATATCCATTAATAATTCATATAATCCGGATATGATAGATCTAATCATTCGTAAAAACTGTATCAGAAAGCAATAAATGAAGTATATCCTATTCATAAAGACTATAAAATATTCAACAGTTTAACATTCTGCGGTTCTGCAAGTACAAATATTAAATCCTTTCTCGTCAAACAAAATCTTAATATAACTTTCAAAACTTCTAATAACTTAGGTAAACATATTAAAAATAATAAATCTCGTATTGAAAAATCAAGTAAATCAGGAATCTATAAACTCAATTGCGGTTCTTGTGATAAAATTTATATCGGTAGGACCTATAGGAGTTTTGGCATAAGAACATCTGAACATAAACGTAGCTTCGATAAAATAAATCTGATTCAAATTATTCAAACCACTTAATAAAAGAAAACCATTCATTCAATAAAACTTTGACATATTACATATAAAATCAAAAAGTTCGAAATTAGATCTCCTAGAAGCATTAGAAATAAATAGATACAAACATTCGGACAAGCTTTTGAATGGGCAGGTAGATGTGAATTATTCACCCCTACTTAACTTGTTTAATTAGTTTTTATTACCTTTCATACTAACTGTACAATGGCTCGGTGTGGATTTTCCTGTTATTCATCCAACTTGTTCTACGATTTGTTTATAATACCATACTCTTCATTCTGTTTTTCATTCTTGATAAAGCTGTTGTGTCAGCGAAACGTCGTCGAATTTTTTCAAATAAAGTGTAGATTAAAGTTAAACCTTGTGTTTTTTATCTCATTTATATCATGGATCTACATCAAGTAACGGCCTCCACAATTCAAATATTTCATTGAGTTATCTGTTTGGATTTTACGAACTGAAATGCAAGAAAAAAAATTAGAAAGTTTCTTATTCGAGATAGTAGAATAAAAGCCATATAATGTTTCATTTGAATTTCAAGACAATGTATTTCAGCTTCACGAGTCCTAAATTCGTTGTCCACCAATGTCATCCAAAGTGGTGCAGGTAGAAGACGCAGTTTCCGAGGATTGTTATGAATTTTCGATTAAACAAAAGGTGCCGTGAATAAAAATTTCCTTGATTTCCTTCGATTTTGAGATTTTCGAACACACGAAGGTGTATTCATGGACGTGTTATTTGCTGCGATGTGCACATTTATGTTGCCAATTTATCTAGTTACGAGACAGAGAAGGAAAGTATCACTACTAGTGCGCAAGGTGATGTTCACCAAGCAAACCACCAGAGTGACAGTGTGTAAAGGCAGAAGGAATGAAAAAAGGAAAAGCAATTTTCATCCTGTTCATGAATCCTCATATCGAAACCCTCAACAAGTATATAGTTAACAATAAGTCCTTAGTAAGAGAGCATCAGTGGATCAAATAGAATGTCTTGGCGTTTTTGTCAGCAGGGTGAGTTCAACATCAACTGTTTAAACATCTGAAAAATATATGAGCTACCTCAAATATTCGAAGTAGCAGATATACCGAAACATAAAAAACACCAGACCAAATAAGTCTTACAAAATTGGATCTCATTATAATTCTTTAGATGAAGTCCTGAATCGTGAAATCTGGCCAGAAAACTATAATTGTAAAGAAGTACCTGTTTTTTCGCCACAAAGAAGAGAAATAGCCAACTCTCCAAAAATGATACCCCCAAACCATACAAAATTAATTTTCATCGTCTGACAGAAACTCCATTCTCCTTTATTAAATCATTCAAGATATACAAGGTATTACAAGGTTCCGAAGTGATGCATCAAAATGCACAGTCTTTCACAGACAAACTGAGCCAGTTGGAAGAGTTCTTGAGTGATAAAAGTGTGCATTTTGCTTGTTTCTTCGAACTTTGATTACATGCAGAAGGAGCAGAGGTAATACATTTAAATAACTACAAAGTATACTCATTTTTTAATCGATCTTCGACTAAAAATGGTGGAGTGGCAATATTAGTGAGAAACGATCTCGACAGTCGCAGGTATCTCCTCTTTCACTGTGCTGTGGGCCCAATAACCAATATTAGAAATATGTGGGGTTGATATTAATCTATCTAAAATTACTAGACTTAGGATCATAACTAACCTCACCTTTCCCGAAATGAAATGGGTAAGTTCGGCTTCGTGCCCAGCGTCTTACAGTCTGAAATCGAAGACCAATTGCTGAGTATGGGGTCTGACATAGCAATACCTAAAACCAACATGGAGCGACCATTCCAGAGCATCATTCCCGGTAGACAGGAATTAACAAGCTTGAAAACCGTGTACGTGTACTTGAGGGTCCCTATTGGTACATGGACAGCTCAAAACTGCAAAAGGTGTTGAAGCTGGTGTCTATGGTCGAGGTGCCGCCAAGGAACAGTCGATCTGTCTTGACGAACTTGCGGCTGTTTTTCAAGCAGAAACACTCGCCATGGACCACTGTACTAACTTCTTGCTTGCGGGGGATTAACAAATAGGTCAATAAAAATCAACACCGATAGCTCAACTGCACTGAAGTCACTGACTGGCATGCGATACCTGTACGTCACTTATGGTGCAGGAATGTCACTCGACCCTTGCCAACCTAGGAGAATGGAGTTCGGCATTGAGGGAATGAGAAGGCGGACTCATTGGCCGCTCCAGGAACTAGCTCATGATTCATCGGACCGGAACCTAGGCTCGAAATTACCCTAAAGACTGCACTGGATGAGCCTCTCAGGTCTCAGACACGCTCGACTTGCCATCAATGGACCTTTCACTGCGAGAGCTAAGACCTGGCTCAAACTCTATAGGTTGGACCTGAGAGTTTTAACCATCATACTAATGGGGTACTGTCGCCTCAGAAATCATCTAAACAAGGTAGGATTGATCAAGGATCTTTCATGTAGGCTATGTGAAGAAGATATAGAATCAATGGAACATGTTATGTGCAAGTGCCCAGCTTGGGCAGAGTCAGGATGGAAGAATCAGGATCTAACAAACTGAAGCTGACTGAGCTCATTAAGCTCTCAAAAACAAAATTCATATTCTTCGCAAGAAGGAAGGAGTTTGTGGATGAAATTTAGAACAGAGTGTGTCTCAATAGACCACTGTGTTACATTTGCCAGGCTGCTGGGCAGCCCTCACTCAAATGATGTCTATCTATCTAGGATCATAACTATCTATAGGCCACCATTAGTGGCAAATATGCATCATTTCATTAGTTTTTTGAAAAAGTTCTACATTTTTATGTTGTACTGGAAATACCAAGATTATACTATGTGTATACTTTAACATCGATATATTGGGGAATTTATTGTACAAGCATGTATTATTGAGTATTCTGTCTCGTATGGATTAGTGTGTAGGTAGGATCAATGAGGCAACTAGGTTTTAGGCTAGAAAGAACAGCTGTATGGACTACATGTGTTTCAACTTCAGGTCAACTAATATACTATAGCTTTGTTTATCACATACACGGTGCTTCAACGAAAACTGAACAGAGGCTGTATTTACCAAGATATTCATTTCTGATCAAAACGCATTTTTGGGGTACAATACTTGCCTGAAATATCAAGGTAGTAAGATTGCAACCCCTAAGCGGGGTTGCAATCCTTGAAGATTTTGAATAGGAAGATGGCCCAATCTATGGGAAGTTTTAGAGATTAACGAAGAAAATAATTCAGGTAGGTTACTTAATAGTCAATTAGATCTAAGTCCTTCTTCTTTACTCAATCTTTTCAATACAATGACTCTGTTAATTAATTTGTATCTATCTGATGAAGCCACAATGTCGTGAAACCGGTCATAGTTTTGTTAATATAGTGAAAATCTAAATACCTCTTGTTGTCAAAATGATGTTTTCTAGGTTGCTGAATCGGATCAAGCAAATTCGAAGTTCAATGTTCAGTAATACAAAAATCGAAAAATTCGAAGAAAAAATTTAATAAGTTTTTCACAATGACTATTTAAAACTATGAAAACAAGTTGGCCAGTTGGAAACTAAATAAGGAATCACTTCAGAATAACGATTAAGCAATTTACACCCAAAATTTCTAAAAAACTAAACTATAGTAAATATTCAAAAATTCCACTATTTTTCTGAACAGGAGTTAATCTTCTTTGAGAATTTAAATTAAATTGGACCCTTGGCATTACTTCATTTTTGAAGGAGTTGGCCGCATTTAAAAATCTCTTCTCTGGTGTCAATTGGGGAAGAATCAACTCTAGATTTCAATGCACCCCAAAGAAAGAAGTCGAACGGTGACAAGTCGGGAGATCCTGCTGGCCGTCAGTGACGACTCAAAAGAAAGGTGGTATCTTTGTCTACATTGTCTTGAACGAATTTCTATTTTTGATTGTAAACTGTGAATGATACAGGGTGAGCAACTGAAAGTTAGGAAAGTTTATTTCCTGAGAATATTCAAGTTTCAGTGAAGTAAAATGGAACAGATCCATGCTGATCAATGGCAGTAATCATCAAGTACCATCCTCATCTCAATTTCAACTCCTAGAGCAGGGGTGACCACCCTTGAAAATTTGGAAGAGGGTAGATGGGTCGAGTGATACCTCGAAAGAAAAGTATTATCTTTGTCTGCATTCCCGTGGAAGAATTTTCATTTTGAGTGAAAACGGTAGAAGAATCAGAGTAAGCCACTGAAAATAGAAGACTATCCCCAAGAGTATTGGAGTATTAATGCGAAAAACTGGAATAGATTCATTTAGATCAAAGATGAAAGCCTTTGATCTGGAATGAATCTGTTTCATTCTTTTGCACTAATACTTGAATAGCTCAGGGCGATAGATAGTCTCCTCTATTTTTCAGTAGCTCACTCTGTATCTTCTACAGTTTTCAATCAAAAATGAAAATTCGTTCACGGGGATGCAGACAAAGATAATACCATTCTAGGTATCACTAGATCCATCTACCCTCTTCCAAATTCTCAAGGGTAGTCACCCTGCTCTAGGGTTGAAATTCGTGATGAGGATGGTACTTGATGATGACTGCCATTGATCAGCATGGATCTGTTTCATTTACTTCACTGAAATTTGAATAGTCTCAGGAAATAGTCTTTCCTATCATTCAGTTACTCCCTGTATCTTCTACAGTTTTCACTTAAAATAGTAATTCGTTCAAGGCAATGTAGACAAAGATATAACCTTTCTTTTGAGTCATCACTGACTCATCTTTCTCATTCAAAATGTTCCAGGATTGAAACCCCGCTTAGGGGTTGATATTTCAGGCAAGTTTTTACCTAAAAGATGTCCTACTTGAAACAAAAATTGACCTGTTTTTGCGTTTTTATAAGAAATGAATATCTTGGTAGATATAGCCTCTGTTTAGTTTTCGTTGAAGCACCCTGTATAATATATCAAAACTCGCAATTCCAATAACACAGAGTACTCTAGAATTTTTAGTTCACATCATTATAGCGCTCTTTATCACCCCTTTCTAGGGAAGAGTTGATTGATGTTTGCAAATTACGTTCTGTCAACGTGAAGTTCGAGAGCTTTGCAAATACATTCTCCTTTCTAGTAGACGTGTTGTTCCCTATCTGTAGAATTTCTAGTGATAGGAAATGCAAAAATAAATCGTGGGTTACGGGGGCATCAAGATTTCCTCTTCCCTGTTAAGGTTCTTCTAAGAACTGAAGGCTAACAATCCTCATCCTGAAGTATATTGAATATTACCAGAAATATGAAAAACTCTTTCAAAGAATTCTTGAAGAAGCAAAGACATTATATAATGCAAATATTTTCAATAATGCTTAAAATGAATCTAAAGCAGCATGATAAACTATTGATGACAAACTTGGTACAAGCAGAATTGAGCGCAAAACTCGAAGATACATTGATGATCATCTAGTCGAGGATCCGGAAATATTGGAAAATCACTTTATCGAGCATTCAATTAACGTACATATCTTAGCCGGCTCGGTGGCGTATGGGATATGATGCTCGTCTCCTACGCAGAGTTACCTGGGTTCAATCCCCACAAAGTCGGTGCGATTTTTCGGATTCTGGGAATCGCTTGAGTGTCCATCTTTCGGAGGAGATGTAAAGCTGTCGGTCCTGTCTAAGAGAGATGTGTTGGACATTAAAGATCCCTTCCCTCGACACGAGAGGGGTTCGGCAAAATTCCCGGGTTAGTGAGGTGACAGAATTCCCCGGCGTGTCATTAGCCGAAAGGCAGAAATAGAGCACGTTAAAGGAAAAACAAACAAACAAACAATGTACATATCAAACTTAATGTTTGGATGTGATATGTACCACTCATCACTCATGAAGAAACTGCCGAAGTTTTTGCACAATAATTTGTAGCTTAAATTATTGTAGAGCCACCTGGCTCACTACCTGCATTACTGTTGCTCGCAACCAAAACTGCCTCTCTGACATTACCTTCGACTCTGCGTTCGTAAAGCAGCAATTTTAAATTTGAACACAACCTCTGCACCAAATGCTAATGAGATTCCGGCTAGAATTTTGAGGAACGCGCAGACTCATTGGCCCTTCTGTTCTTAATATTTACTGCTACTCTTCGTGCACGTACCATTCCTCAGACTGGTTGGTGGCTTATGTTATGCCAATCTCCAAAAAGGAGACTAATTCTCACCCAACAACTATAGTTGGAAGGCTATACGAGATATATTAATTAAGTTCGCGGAAGTTGCGCCGTTGTGAAAAAAATAATGATTAAATTATTGGTTAAACACGGCGAAACTTCTGTGGAAATTATAGAACAGTTAACCCACGTGTATAAGGAAAATTGTCTGAAAAAATCAGTTGTCTACGATTGGGCAGAGCGGTTCAGGAGCGGCAGAGAGTCAGTGGAGGATGGTCCGTGCGAGGGAGCTTCTTCATCTCTCTTCATCTCTCACAAAACCTGGATCGGATGCGCTCGTGAGTGCTCGGAGACCGCCGGGTAAGCCTTAGGATGTTGGAACACGAGTTGGGCATCAACAACAAGGAGACGATCTGGCAGATACTACACAAAGACTTAGGGATGCGTAAGCTGTGTGCGAAAATGGTTCCCAAAGTGCTAATAGTTGAGCAGAAAGAACTCCAATTGTCCATCTGTCAAGACATGATTCCTCGAATCGACGAATGTTACACTGGTGACGATTCGTGGGTTAGCAGAGAATGCAGTGAGTAAAGAAGGGGGGTTAGCGCCCTTACGAAAGCCAGAATGTCAAAATCGAAAGTGAAATCTTAACTCATCTCATTTTTTTATATTAATGGAGTTGTACACCACGAATACGTTCCAGCAGGTGTTCTACATTGAAGTTTTGAAACGTCTGAAGGCCCGTGTGTTTCGTGTACGACCCTAATTGGCGGAACTCGGTTGGGTGCTTCATCATTACAATGCTCCGGTTCACTCGTCATTCGCAGTTCGTGATTTTTTAACAAAAACGGTATTCCAACACTTCCACAAAGTCCCTACAGACCAGATCTGGCCCCCTGTGACTTCCATCTGTTCCCACAGTTGAAGTCGTACCTGAAAGGAACAGACATGATGGAGTTTCGAAATCCGAAGCATCACAACGGCGGTTCTGAGGAGATATCTTCATGTGGGTTCAGTTCCAACAGTGTGTTCAACGGTGGCGCCGGTGCCTCGAATTCCAGGAGGCTATTGCGAAGGAATATAAGCTATTGTCAAGTATTTATGTACAGTATGTCCCATTTTGGGGTGCCACCAGGAGCATCTCTGTTATTATTTAAGATAGAGAGATGGGGTTTCACGACCCTTGGCTACTTTTTCGAGACAAATTCATAGAGCTAATCAGAATTATTCTAACTTCAGTGGTTTTTGAGTTATTCGCGAATCTTGAAAATTTCCGGATTTCTTTTTTTCTCGATATCTCGGTTCTAATAGAAGATAATTGAAATCTGTTTTTACGTTTCTAAAACGGTTTTCTGAGTAGATTCCAGTGACGTACTCGAAGTTTTTTTTTCATTAATTATGACAGATATGACATAAAGTTGCATTTTTTTAAATACGAACATAGTTTTTTTTTGGCATATTCCGATTGCCGTTTTTTTTCCTTTTCAAAAATATATAACATGATGACAAAATTTCCACCCAATTTGAAGAAAATAACGGAATAATGATTTACCCCTAATGGCTGGGCGAAGGAACACACGTGAGCGGACGAACCATAGAACATTTGTAGTTATTCGATGAAAACGATCAAAACAATGCAAAATCTTCTTGACCGAAATAATGGAGCTAGGCTGCTCCTAAGATTCCATCGTTATTTATGACATCCGCAATTTCCGCTTTTTATTTTATTTTTGAGATTGTCGTTTAGTTTCTAGAGTTCTCTGAGAAATACCTACATGAGAATAATAATAGGCACCTAATAATTTACTCAAATTTACTTCTCATAATGATTTACATATATTGCTCGAACTGATTTCCATCATGTTGTAAACATAAAGTGCATCTTCGGATTATATATTCTATGGCCCTAGTCAAATGTAGCGAGGATCTCCTCAGATCTTCGAATGCTTCATTTGTTGCATTCTTCAATTGATCGTAATTGGCGTATTGCCTCCTATATATCTTATTTTTAAATAACCCCAAAGAAAAAATCTAAACCGGATAGGTCAGGAGACCTAGGTGGCCATTGAATTGGGCCATTGGTACCGATCCATTTATTTTCAAAATTTAAATCCAAGTAGTTCCTCACCACGGCCGAATTATGGCAAGGAGCACCGTCTTGTTGGAAGTAATATGTGTTGAATTGAGCAAGAGGAATGTCATCTTGCAGTTGTGGCAGACAAATATTTAAAATTTCGAGATATCTCTGTGCATTCAAGTTGCCATCAAAGATATAGTAGGCTAATTTGTTGCCCATTACGAAACACGACACATTGAAACCGAACCTCCCTGCTGCCGTTGAGCTACTGCTTCGTGTTGGTTTTCGTTTGCCCAGAATCTATTCGTATGGCGATTAAAGATTCCGGCACTGCTGATTCTTGACTCATCAGACCAAATGATATGTCGCCCAAAACGAGCTTCACCTCTGATTCTCCCTAAATACCAATTGCAGAACGCCGTTCTCCTCTCTGCATCCCCGGCATTGAGATGATGAATTATTTTATGTTTATAGGGATGATATTTATACTTTCTCAAAATTCTTTGGGCTCTGCTTTTTGACACACCCACTTCGCTCTCAATTTGCCGACACGATGTAGAATGGTTAGCCTCAACAGCTGCTAACACGTCAAGTTCATTATCACCTCTATTCCGTTTATTGTAGTTTTACTTCTTGGTTTCTCGAACGAACCATAATTGGAAAGATTTGCTTCCATTTTGGCGAAGAACTTCCTGTTTGGTTGAATTCTTTGAGGAAAGCTATTGGAGAGTGTCAGTCAGGTATTTAATATTGATTAGAATTACTACTTCCATTTCCATTGTCGAACTTACCTATTCAAATATTCTTCTGATGCACGGACTGCGTTACAGTGACACTGAAAGTAGACCTTCAGCATATCAACTTTTTCGAAATTTTCGTATCTTCTATTTTGTTCCATAGTGTGAATTGCAGAATTTAACTAAACAATCCAAATTCAACAACGAACACTAATTTTACGAATTCAAATAGACACGAAGCCAATATATCCACAGATAATGAATAATAATAATTATTGGTCGTTCTATGGTTTCTAATGAACGTGCATAGATGAAGACTTCTGTGTTCACAGAGAGCATTCAGACATAGAAGATATAATCCGAAGATGCACTTTATGTTTACAACATGATGGAAATCAGTTCGAGCAATATATGTAAATCATTATGAGAAGTATATTTGAGTAAATTATTAGGTGCCTATTATTATTCTCATGTAGGTATTTCTCAGAGAACTCTAGAAACTAAACGACAATCTCAAAAATAAAATAAAAAGCGGAAATTGCGGATGTCATAAATAACGATGGAATCTTAGGAGCAGCCTAGCTCCATTATTTCGGTCAAGAAGATTTTGCATTGTTTTGATCGTTTTCATCGAATAACTACAAATGTTCTATGGTTCGTCCGCTTATTTTATTAGGATCGGGAAAACAATATCTCGCATACGTCGACTTACAAGTGGTGTACCCCAGGGCACGGTGCTTGGTTCAATTTCATTCTTAAGGGGTTACATGGGTTTCCTCGGGCAAAAAACGGCCTTTTTTCAATAATTTTTTTTACATATAAAAAATGAAATTTTTTTTAATTTAAAAGATACATATTTAATAAACATTTTGTGAAATTTTCAAGAAAAATATCAAAATGGCGGTCATTACGACGCCATTTCCGGCAGTCCCTCGGAAAAAAGGTGCCTTCGCGTTGTCAGCAGAACTTCTTTCAGGATCATCTGAAATAAAAATAAAAAATACGTGTTTTAGTAAAGACAATAAACTAGGTATTGGAGGAAGGAAAAAAATGAGAATTGGATTTTTGGCAGCCGTTTTTATAAAAAAATGCAAATTTCGATGAAAATTTCTCGACATTTATTTTTAAAAATAGTTGTAATTAAAAAAAAAATCCTTCTATCAAGACCTTGTAAATGATATCTCGAAGACCTGTGTGAAATTTTATCAAGATCGGTTGAGTAGTTCGCGAGAAATCTTGACAACCGACTTTGAAAACATAGTTTTGAGAAAAACGCGTTTAAAGTTTTAAGAGACAATAAAAGTGGGAAAATTTTTTTCTAACTTACATTGAATCGTCGATTCCTGGGCCATAAAGTAGAGAACCTGCTGCAGCTGCAATGTCCAGGGCATCCTTTTGCTCCAGTCTATGACGAATCCTGGCTTCACGAGTCTCGCTGGTAGATTTCTTTTCGGCTGCGGTCACCCGGTTCTCATCCATGTTTCGGGCATATTCATGGGAATTTGGACCAAGTTTTAGGTCCATACCGTGCATAATTAATAATAATGCTGATATCCCTTCATTGAAAACACAAGCAGCGATTAATGCAACATTTTGAACGATTATCGACCCAGCTGGAATTATTTTGGGAGTAATTTTCCAAATCAACTGATTGAAACTTTCATTGTTATTTTGTGTAAAGTAAATCCTCCAACACACCGATCCAGAAGCTCATCCTTACTCAGGTCTTCATACATTGGTTTCATTGCAGTCAAAACATCATCTGGTAATGGAGTATATTGGTGCTTGAACGATGAGAGAGTACCTGATGCTGATGCTCGCTGCCAGGTGCACCACTTGTCTGGATCTTCAGGGCAATTTTGATGCTGCGGGTTTTTGTCTGTAGAACTGTAGTGGTAGTAAGTTGCCCATATCGCATCCCTCATTTTATCAGCTGAATCACTATTTCTTCTTATCGCTAAGCCGTAATATACAGTTAATTTGTCAATCAATTTACTAGTCAATTTACCTTTACCAGAAAGAATTTTTTTGAGTTTTTTTGCCATTGACAATTTTTTCCTCAACAGTTTTCTTCACTAAATCACGCAACCGGGTTCCCATCCTCTTCTGTACGTGGCCAACGCATTCTTTCTTGTTGACAACCAAATTTTCACCATAAGGTTTGGCTTTGAGAATACCAGAGTATGTTTTAGAATCTCCATCTCCTATATAATTTACGTACCTCAAGCCATGTTTTACAATAGAACGTTTAAATATTTCAATAATTGAAGATACTTCCATGTTTCCAGATGCTCCAGTGTGATTGGCGGTACATTGTTCATTTTTGATGTTCTTCTTTCCACTCTTCAAACTCTGCCGTATCTAATTTTTATTTCCAAGACTTACATAGTTTACAGTATGAACATTTAACAATGCCATCCAAGACTTTTCCTGAGTAATATCCCATTAGAGAACTGACACCATAAAGTGATGCAAAACCACGCTTTTTCCACGTCCCATCACCGGAGACTCACATCTGTCGTATCTTCCATGTTGTTTGCTAAACTTGTCAATTGCTTTTCCTCTGTAGCAGCAGTGGAGAACAGTTTCTCAGTAACTATGGTAATACATACATGTATTTTATTAATATAAAAGTCGTATGTTGATTGATTCAAAAAGGAGCTGCTTAGATCCATCAACCCGCAAAACTTCTTGCATCCAGCAAGACCCAAACCCAATACTCGCATAACAAAAATGAACCGCCGATTTAGTTCATATATTCTGCCAATTTGTTGACATGATAAAATATATTTTGGCATACATCGTTCACATTCTACCACAAGTTTAAATCCCAGACCGAATTTGGAGCATTGTTTAAAATTTACTTTTCCATTACAAAATTTTTCTTCACCTCCACTTTCAATAATGTTTGAACACCGTACAAAACACGAAAGTGTGGAAAAACCAGAGCAAAGTCAATGATCGAATATTGTAGCGTGGCTTCCTCTGGCACGTGCTGTTTGTCTTCGCCTTTTAATTTTTTGCCGACGTACTCGTGAAAGAATTATCATCTACCTCAGGATTTTTTGGATTAAACGATTGTTTCCTCTTCTTAAGTCTATCTTTTCTACGAACACCTTCCGTTATCTGGGTTCTAGACACTTTAAACGGCATTTTTTATCGAATAAAATTCACAACAAACACTTATAAACTCAAAATGAACTTCGTAGTTTAACGAGAAATCACCAAATGAAATATTTTCCAGTAGTTTACCTTATTATAAAGAAAAAAAGGGACAATAATTACGGCTAACAATAGATGAGCTGCAGCTGCGCTATACCTATTGCGCCCTCAGCCTATACCTGACCTCAAGCGTCCACCTTTTCAAGGCTGTATCTCCGAAACTATTAGTCGGATCAACTTGAAAATTTAGGACAATATTATAGAGATGTTATAGAATTCAATAAGACAAAAAAAAATTTTCGATTTTCTGAAACCGTGAAACCCATGTAACCCCTTAATGTATAAGGTGTACCAGAATGAGGTATCAAATTCTCGGAATTGATAGATCTCGTCAGAATGAAACCACAACTTTATATGAAACTTTTTTCCTAAAATGCATACCTGCTTAGATATTTACCCCTAAAGTTGAAAATAAAATTGTTTATTGATGATAGAATCTTTGTCTTCCAACGGAATTTCCTATAGAGGAATATGCATTCAATCTGCGTTGCCCAAATTATTGGAGTGCATGATAAGCAATTATTTATCTTGGGTGTGCACATCAGTTATCATAAAAGAACAACATGGGTTCCGTAAGCAACGCTCCACAATCTCTAATTTACTTCTCTTCGCCAGTGAAATCGTGAAATGCTTCGATGAGGAATACCAGCTCGACGTCATATATACCGACTTTTCCAAGGCGTTTGATAAAGTGAACCAGAATCTGCTTATTGGTAAACTCTTTGCACTCGGAATAAGGGGATCATTACTGAAATGGATTTGTAGTTTTTACGCTGCTGGAAGCAGATAGTTCGGTAGAGAAACTTTCATTCAAAAGAGATTTGTGTGAGTTCCGGTGTTCCCCAGGGATCTCACATTGGACCTTTTCGATTTAACATCTTTGTTAACGACGTTGGACGAATTTTGTCAACTGATTTCCTTCTCTTTGCCCATGATATGAAGGTTTATTCGATTGTTAAAAGTGTTTCTGATGCTGAGAAGCAAAGAGAAACTTGAATATCGGTATGATGTTGGAGGGCAGATTTTGGCCCGCGTCAGCTCGGTCAGAGATCTGGGGATCACACATATCAAATGTTACGAAGATGGCATTTCAAATGCACGGTTTTGTGCTGCGTAACTCTGACGATTTCTCTCCCGAAGTTCTGAAGCTGCTATACTGTTCCTTGGTACGTTCGGTGGTGGAATATGGTTGCATGGTTTGGTCCCCACATACCTCAGTTTCCATAGGTTGCCTGGAAAAGGTGCAGCGAAGATATCTTCGATACTTGGCGTTTCGATCTGGACTGACCATCTGCGAGCGCTCAATAATTGTGATGAGTGAAATCACTCAAATGTGGAAGAAGCATTTCTGATGTGGGTCTCTTATATAAAATTCTTAATGGTCTAATAGATTGTCCTGATTTATTAACATTATTCAACTTCAATGTTCCAATTAGAATAACTAGGTTATTATATATATATATATATATATATATATATATATATATATATATATATATATATATATATATATATATATATATATAAAGAAAATATTAGAAGTTCATATTACAAAAGGATTAGGATTATCATCAAGAGTTATTTAACTAGTAAAAACCTTTTCAGAGCTATCAACTCCTATGCTGTTCCTATTCTTACATCTTCTTTTGGAATTATTAAATGGTCTAAAACTGATCTAAATGAATTACAATGTCAAACGAGGAAAATGCTCTGTAAATATCATAAGCACCACCCAAAGTCAGCTGTTCAGAGAGTTACATCACCTAGACAT
This sequence comes from Cryptolaemus montrouzieri, assembly GCA_013387265.2. NCBI lineage: Eukaryota > Metazoa > Arthropoda > Insecta > Coleoptera > Coccinellidae > Cryptolaemus > Cryptolaemus montrouzieri. The sequence continues at coordinate 6,309,542 of JABFTP020000165.1, forward strand.
CTTGGAGGTCGTGGATTAATTGATTTGAATAATCTTCATAGTAAACAGATTTTTCATCTACGTTCCCATTTTCATGATAAACAGAGAACGTCTAAATTACATGATATTGTTGTTGCTTCAGATTATAATCTTACACCTCTGAACTTGACAATGCAAAAGGTAGATTTTGATATATTTGATGATAATTCTAAAAGAGAAAGTTGGATGCAGAAGGTATTACACGGAAAGCACCTAAAGAATTGAAAAATGATTATATTGATGAAATCGCATCGAATAAATGGTTAGTATCTGGAGAATTTTTGCTGAAACAGAAGGCTTGGCAATTGCGATCCAGGATCAGGTTGTTTCCACGAGGAATTATAGAAAACACATCATCAAACAAAATATAGATGATTCTTGCCGTAGATGTTTCTGTTCTTCAGAAACAGTTTTCATATATTATCATCTTGCTCTGTCCTTGCTTCAACAGATTATTTAGAAAGACATAATGCCGTCGCTAATATTATTCATTTTAATCTAGGAATTAAACATGACCTAATTCCCAAAAGAAAAAAATTTCACAAATATGAACCTGAGATTGTTTGTGAAAATGACAAATATAAACTTTATTTTGATAAAACAATTCTTTGCAACAGAGCTGTAAAACACAATAGACCAGATATCATTCTTAATGATAAATAGAATCAAATAACATATATAATTGATATTGCTATACCCGACACACATAATATACAAAATAAACACAATGAGAAAATTTCTAAATATATGATGCTTGGCGACGAGATTAAAAAATGTGGAAAATGAAGAAAATATTTATTCTACCGATTATTATTTCCACAACAGGTGTTATTCCTAGAAATCTTCACAAAAGTATTGAGATTTTGGGTCTGAAGAAAAATTTGTTTGAACAGTTACAAAAATATTAGTCATTAAATCTTGTAATATTCTTCGTAGGTTTCTTTCCGAAAATAATAATGAGGTAGAGTCATAGGTTTTCTCTTTAGTTTATACTGCTCAGAATCTCATTTCATATTTTATTTATTTGTGTATATAAATGTAATATAATTAACTGACAATTTTGTCATATTTATATTCAGAGCAGTATTCTATTCGATCGTTCACCACTTCACACAAAGGAAACTATTAATTAGTCACATTCAGTGTTACTTGACTAAGGTCTGTACACTGGATTTTTCCGGGGAGAAAGCCTCTGACACTACTCGTTGGTACATTGATATCATTGTCTGATGATGCTATAGTATGTATATATTCTGGTAGATTGATATATTCTCATAACATTTAACGTTATCCTAATATATAATTATTCCAGGATATGTTTTGATTATAATCATTGCCTGGCAATGGTATTAATTACCGGGTGGTGGATTTATATTTTTTCATGAAATCAGTTTGATTGCATGAACAGATATATGGGCAACTCGTCGGGGTAAAACCCCCTATATATATATTAATAACATTGTTTAGAGATTGAATTTTCCGAACGCATTACTCAAGGAACTTCTTCACAGATCGCTCGGTTGCTGTTGCGAACAAAATACACACTAAGGTTGATGTCTTTGCCGTTTCGCTGCGTTCATTGAAAAGGCGATTGGCACTTCTTTTGTAGCGGTGGCATTCATGCTTTCGTTGTTGATTGTTTGTTTTCATTTCGCGTCTTATGGATTGTCATTGAAAATTTCTGATGCTGTTTCATGTAAAGTTATGTTTTGTTCAATATTTGAAATTATTGTTATGTATTTTTTATTCGATTGATTGGGGGCTTCCCGTTCAACTTTATACACATATAATGTCAATTAAAATGTATTAAAGTATTATAAATAAATAAATAAAATCAAAATATTTTATTACATTTGTAAAACACTTATCCCCTAAACTTAGAGGGTGAAAAGTGTTAGGGGTAGTTCACCCTAAGCGCATATGGGGCGAAATTAAAAATCGGAAACAACATCTTATATAATACTATTTCCTTGAATATCTTGAATTTCAGAAAACTCCGTTGAAAGCCACAACTTTTATCGTAAAAAACAATTTATTTTTTTACACTTTGGGGGTAAATATCCTAGCAGGGATGTATTTTAGGAAAAAAATTATAAAAAGTTGTGTCATTATTTCAACGATATCTATCAGATTCCGAGAGATTGACACCTTATTCTTGGACAACCTGAATATTGAAGATTTACCTTTCCTCCTTCAATTTTCATATTCCCTTGCTGAAGAGTTCAATATCACTTGTCAGGTGATACAATCAGTGTTACGGTTAAGCAATTAGACTTGGGAGTTACTATCACTGAGGATCTGAAGTGGTCAGCTGATATCAAAAACATCTGCTCCAAAAGCTGCAAGACTTATAGAATCCAAAGATCCTTTAACCGATGTTATCCAGTCACTTGCAGCTTACTACCAGACTTATGTTAGACTAATATTGTAATTTGCTGGACTCGTCTGGGCTTTCCACACTCATGCGTGGCAAAAGATGCTCTTGAGAACATCCAGAGGAGATTAATTAAAATCCCGTATGATCGCATGCGACCAGACTACTACGCTTGATTCTTCAAGGCTTGTACAGCTTTCATCTTTCTTTATTTACCATGAAAGAAAAGCAACACATCTGTGCTCTTAGTTAAAAATATACAGCGAAAACTTTAGGATTCCGCAACGTCAAGATTTTTTTACCAACCGAGTTTTCAATATATGGAATAAACTGCCTGCTGATATCGTCTGCTCTACCTCTCTCAACTTGGGTATAACGTCTAAGATCACGTCACAATAATTCGAATTAAAACACCTAATTACAGTCAACCCTCTATCTGTGTCACGCCACTGGTTAACAGTCTGATGCGCATAATCAGGCCATGGGATGGTATGTTTACCGGCTTCTGAAACTTCTCCAGACTCTCTTTTCTTTGCCGACCTTTGGACTTATTAGTCGTTTTTCAAAATCCTCTTTATTTGTAGTTGAAATGATTGAATTATATTAAAAGTCTCAAGTCAAAATTAGAGATATATCTTTATCTTGAATACTGTGTAGTGACCTATATCTAAAATATAGGCCTCAGGTGGAGAGTCCTAAGTGGAGACTAGAGTCCAGAAATCCACATGGATCTGAAGCTGAAATAACGGTTTTCCCCCATATGCAGCAACAAAAACAACGTTTTGGAGTTTGAACTACCTAAATGATTGGGACTACAACATAGACGACCTCAACTCATCTCTTTCACCAAGATAAGTCTTATTGACTGTATATACAGGGATATCCACCGGGACCGTCCGTTAAAAACTTTTTGAGTTCCAATTACAATATCAAGCTGAAATTTTATACGCGGCCATAACTAGCGATTTCAATTGAAGTGAAATATTTTTGAAGTGATATACAATTTTTGCTTGGGTGGATAGAAGAAGAATCAAGGAATTTTTCAAGCTGCCTACACATGTCAAATTTTCATTGCGTTGTTTTGTATGATTTTTTCAATTGGGCCTTTTTCAAACAACAATAACTCAATTTTTTCAAATGGCACGTGCCAATTTTTATATCGCCATGAAGCGTCAAATTTCAGATGGAATTGAATCAGCATGTACTATATCCATCTCTTATAGTTTCGAAATAATTTGGGAAGATATTGAATTTTGAAGATTTTGCAAGAACTAACAGAGAATGCTTTGAAATATTCGAATCAAGTAGCTGAACTGGCTACGCTCACCTGACAGGTGCCTAAAATTAATGTACTTGTCACTTCGTTTATTCGAATTTGATATTTCAACAAGAATTGTTGGTAATTTGAAGTGAAAATTTTTGAAAAACACCAGATTGATAATAAAATGGCTGATTATTCAAACGAGGATATGTTTAATCTTTTTTAATGCATGTCGAATGTCAAAAGTGGTGCATAGAACTTGCAGGCAATTCAATAACTAATTTCCAAATCTGGCGCCTATGAGTAAAACTAAATTTCGAAGGATTAGAAGCAATTTTCTCCAATTTGGAGGAACAAAATACATAGAAACTAGAAGAAAACCAATTCTCGAAGATAACGACAATTAAATTAATACGCTAGCGTATTTTCGTGCCAATCCACATGCGTCCATTAAGTCAGCATCAATGGATATTGGATTGAGTTATACTTCCATTCAAAGGATCCTTAAGAAACATAACATGCACCCGTATTCTTTTATCAGACTCCAAAAATTAAAACCAACTGACCTTTTCAAGCAGCTAAATTTTTGTGAAGATTTATTAATTCAGCTTCAAGAAGATGAGACAATTCTGCAAAAATTATATGGTCTGATGAAGCCAAGTTCAATGAAAGTGGAATAACCAACAGGAGAAATCGACATTTTTGGGCCACAGAAAATCTACATTTCATTGAGGTTATGGATTTCCAAATTAAATTCAGCGTAAACGTTTTTGCAATTTAAATGAATGATTTGTTGGCTTATCACATTTATGATGAAAATCTTAAAGGACAAAGATAACTGGAAATTTTGAGAGGAACATTAGCAAATTTTTTAGATTTTTAGATATTATTCTGAGGGATTGCTACTACCTAATGGATGATGCACCATCACACAAAACACGAACTGTAGATCGGCAGCTAACAGAAATTCATTAACAGAAATGTTCGAGAATAGATGGTGGGATAATCAAGGACCAAATTTATGGCCTCCGCGTTCTCCGGACCTGACGCCCCTTGATTTTTATTTATGGGGAAAAATCAAGAGTGAAGTGTATTTTATTCCTGTAAGAAGTAAAGAAGAGTGAGTTACTAGAGCGCATTCATAATGCTTTTCGTAATATTGATCCTGAGGCAACTCATCATGTTTGTATACGAGCTGTCAAGTGTATCGAGCAAAATGGGGCCCATATTGAACATTTATTCAGATCGTAAATTAGTTTTATCTTTTGATGTTTGCTATCATTTATTCGTATTAATGTAATTATCTTCGATGATTGGTTTTCGCTTAGTTCGTAGAATTTTTAATCATCCGAATTGCAGAAAATTGCTTCTAATGGTTCGAAATTCTATTTTACTCATAGAGGGTAAATTTGGAAGTTGGTTATTGAATTGCCTGCAATTTCTTCCCACTACTTTTTGACATTCTAAAATGAATTAAAAAAGATTAAATATATTTTCGTTTGAATAACCAGTGGTTTTATTCCAAATGTAATAATAATATAAATATATATATATATATATATATATATATATATATATATATATATATATATATATATATATATATATATATCTGAATCAGAATTAAAATCAATTAAAAACAACGTTCAACAAGAAGAACATTTAAATTTTGAAGTTTCAGATGAAAACCTAGTCCCATTCATGAAAAGCATCGAAAATAAATCAGAAAATTCATCTAAAAATAATGATAACAAAGATATAGAAAATTTATTTCTCAATCAAATGAATTTATTTGAAAATATTGACCCAACTTTAAGACCTAAACTTCCTAAAATTCATTATTCAAAGAAAATTTTCGATTGTATAAACGTGCTTAATGAGAATATTCTTCCAAAGCAACTTGTTAAAGTAATGAATATCTATACACTTCATCTGATTATATATTGTGCCGCTATTACAGTAGTTAAACATTCTGGATACAAATTAGAAAATTTTGGATCTAATTATAATATCAAGAAAAAACCTTCATGGCAAAAAAGGTTAGAAGGTAAAATTTCTTCTATCAGATGTGATTTAGGAAGATTGACTCAATATTCCAGAGGTAATCGATCAAAAAACTTATGGCACATATTGGAAAAATATTCCTCAAAAATAAAACAAATAAAAATAATGAGATAAGTAATGGACAATTGATAGAATACATCGATACTTTAAAACAAAAACTTTCAGTATACTCTATTAGACTACGTGAATATAAAATAAATTCAGATAGAAAATTCCAAAACAAACTATTCAAAAATAATGAAAAACATTTTTACAAATTTATTTCAGGTTCAAATGAAAATATTTCTGGAAATGGAGTTCCTAAAATTGATATTTTAACTGATTATTGGTCTTCAATTTGGGCAGTGCCAAGGCAACATAATTCCAATGCAAGTTGGATTTTGAATGAAAGGTCTCGATTTTCTCAAATAGAATGCATGCAATTTGAAAAATTTTCAAACGAAGATATAACATCAGTTATTAAACACACAAAAATTGGAAATCTCCAGGTGTTGATGGTATTCATAACTTTTGGTTCAAGAAATTCTCTTGCGTTCATGAAAAATTGGCAGAATATTTTTCATTTATAATAAAGAACCCTCAGCTACTCCTTTATTTTTCACACAAGGAATTACTTATTTAAAGCCGAAAAGTGATAATACTATTGATCCGTCTCAATATAGACCAATTACTTGCCTTCCAACAATATATAAAATTCTAACTGCATGTATTACCCAAAAATTTATGCACATTTGGAGAATTATAATATTCTTTCCGAACATCAAAAGGATGTAGAAAAAACACCTTGGTACTAAAGAGCAACTTGTAATTGATTCTGTTGCTTTGAATCAAGCTCAAACTAAGAAGAGAAATATTCATACAGCCTTCATTGATTACCAAAAGGCTTTTGACAGTTCTCCCCATTCATGGCTTCAAGAAATTTTGGAAATTTATAAAATTGATAAGACACTTCGTCATTTTCTTGAATTCGTAATGAAAAATTGGAGAACCAATCTTCATTTAAATATTTCAAAACAATCGTTAAAAGTAATTCCAATCAAAAGAGGCATTTTTCAAGGTGATTCTTTAAGTGCTCTTTGGTTTTGTCTTTGCCTCAATCCATTATCTCATGAATTAAATGCTACTAGTTTCGGCTTCAAAATAAAGAGTTTATTAACTGAATTCAAATTAAGTCACTTAATTTATTTAGATGATATTAAATTATATGCCGGAACCAGATCTCATTTAAAAAGTCTACTTGAGATTACTTTCAACTATTCCAATGATATTCATATGAAATTTGGGCTTCCAAAATGTAAAAATCTTTCTATTGAAAAAGGAAAGATCACCTCTGATTATATAAAGATTTCCAATATCGAAATCGAGCCAATGCATCAAGGAGATACATATAAATATCTTGGATTTTGTCAAGAGAAGACAATTAACCATAGCAGCACTAAAGAAATTATTAGAAGTTCATATTACAAAAGACTAAGAATTATCATCAAGAGTTATTTAACTAGTAAAAACCTTTTCAGAGCTATCAACTCCTATGCTGTTCCTATTCTTACATCTTCTTTTGGAATTATTAAATGGTCTAAAACTGATCTAAATGAATTACAATGTCAAACGAGGAAAATGCTCTGTAAATATCATAAGCACCACCCAAAGTCAGCTATTCAGAGAGTTACACTACCTAGACATCTTGGAGGTCGTGGATTAATTGATTTGAATAATCTTCATAGTAAACAGATTTTTCATCTACGTTCCCATTTTCATGATAAACAGAGAACGTCTAAATTACATGATATTGTTGTTGCTTCAGATTATAATCTTACACCTCTGAACTTGACAATGCAAAAGGTAGATTTCGATATATTTGATGATAATTCTAAAATAGAAAGTTGGATGCAGAAGGAATTACACGGAAAGCACCCTAAAGAATTGAAAAATGATTATATTGATGAAATTGCATCGAATAAATGGTTAGTATCTGGAGAATTGTTTGCTGAAACAGAAGGCTTGGCAATTGCGATCCAGGACCAGGTTGTTTTCACAAGGAATTATAGAAAACATATCATCAAACAAAATATAGATGATTCTTGCCGTAGATGTTTCTGTTCTTCAGAAACAGTTTTTCATATATTATCATCTTGCTCAGTCCTTGCTTCAACAGATTATTTAGAAAGACATAATGCTGTCGCTAATATTATTCACTTCAATCTAGGAATTAAACATGACCTAATTCCCAAAAGAAAAAAATTTCAAAAATATGAACCTGAGATTATTTGTGAAAATGACAAATATAAACTTTATTTTGATAAAACAATTCTGTGCAACAGAGCTGTAAAACACAATAGACCAGATATCGTTCTTATTGATAAACAGAATCAAATAACATATATAATTGATATTGCTATACCCGACACACATAATATACAAAATAAATACAATGAAAAAATTTCTAAATATATGATGCTTGGCGACGAGATTAAAAAATGTGGAAAATGAAGAAAATATTTATTCTACCGATTATTATTTCTACAACAGGCGTTATTCCTAGAAATCTTCACAAAAGTATTGAGATTTTGGGTCTGAAGAAAAATTTGTTTGAACAGTTACAAAAGATAACAGTCATCAAATCTTGTAATATTCTTCGTAGGTTTCTTTCCGAAAATAATAATGAGGTAGAGTCATAGGTTTCTCTTTAGTTTATACTGCTCAGAATCTCATTTCATATTTTATTTATTTGTTTATATAAATGTAATATAATTAACTGACAATTTTGTCATATTTATATTCAGAGCAGTATTCTATTCGATCGTTCACCACTTCACACAAAGGAAACTATTAATGAGAAACATTCAGTGTTACTTGACTAAGGTCCGTACACTGGATTTTTCCGGGAAAAGCCTCTGACACTACTCGTTGGTACATTGATATCATTGTCTGATGATGCTATAGTATGTATATATTCTGGTAGATTGATATATTCTCATAACATTTAACGTTATCCTAATATATAATTACTCCAGGATATGTTTTGATTATAATCATTGCCTGGCAATGGTATTTATATTTTGTGGATATTATTTATTGCATATATGGTATATATATATATATATATATATATATATATATATATATATATATATATATATATATATATATATATAGAGAGGGTTTGACCTCGACAGTTTGATCTGTTCATGCAATCAAACTGATTTATGAAAAGTATAAATCACCACCCCGGTAATTAATACCATATATAAGCAATGATTATAATGAAAACATATCCTGGAATAATTATATATTCGGATAACGTTAAATGTTATGAGAATATATCAATCTACAAGAATATATACATACTATAGCATCATCAGACAATTATATTAATGTACCAACGAGTAGTGTCAGAGGTTTTCCCTGAAAAACTCCAGTGTACGGACCTTAGTCAAGTAACACTGAATGTTTCTTTGTGTGAAGTGGTGAACGATCGAATAGAATACTGCTCTGAATATAAATATGACAAAATTGTCAGGTAATTATATCACATTTATATAAACAAATAAATAAAATATGAAATGAGATTCTGAGCAGTATAAACTAAAGAGAAAACCTATGACTCTACCTCATTATTTTCTCGGAAAGAAACCTACGAAGAATATTACAAGATTTGATGACTTATCTTCTGTAACTGTTCAAACAAATTTTTCTTCAGACCCAAAATCTCAATACTTTTGTGAAGATTTCTAGAATAACACCTGTTGTGAAATAATAATCGGTAGAATAAATATATATATATATATATATATATATATATATATATATATATATATATATATATATATATATATATATATATTGTAACGTTTCACTACACTGTAGCTTCTTCAAACGAATGAATGTACAGAAATTATGACAACTATATATAGATACAACTGAGACTGTAGATACAAATGTTCAGAAGTAATTAAAAGCAAGCTTATGGAGTTGCTTCTTCTTAAGTGGTTATTGATGACAGGTATATCCAATGAAATTAGGGAATAGATTGCTCCTGAAGAGATTCAATAGAGACGAAGGGCTTAAATCGACTTGTTCATTAATGAGTCTACCTGAGTGTTTGTGTTTGTTGATTTCTAAATTTTCCCAAATATCTACTTTCCAATATTTATTATCTGTGCAAAATTTCAAACTGTGGGTTGAAAGATTATTTTCTAGGAGATGATTCGCGTAATTTGAATCTGATTTTTGTTTGAAGAATTGCGTTTATGCTCCTATATTCTAATATATAATATATATTCTTATGAACGTAGTTTTTCAAATAAAAATCAGATTCAAATTACGCGAATTATCTCTTAGAAAATAATTATTCTTTCGACCCACAGAGATTTTGCATAGATAATAAATATTAGAAAGTATCTTTGGGAGCTTTAGAAATCAACTAACACAAACACTCAGGTAGACTCATTAATGAACAAGTCGATTTAAACCCTTCACCTCTATTGAATCTCTTCAGGAGCATCTGTCATCAATGGCCACTTAAGAAGAAGAACTCCATAAGCTTTTAATTACTTCAGAACATTTGTATTTATATTCTCAGTTGTATCTATATATAGTTGTCATAATTTCTGTACATTCATTCTTCTGAAGAAGCTAAGGTGTACTGAAACGCATTACGAATCACAATTATTCAGTAAAATTCCTCAAGAAACATTACTTGTTTTTATTATCAACTCTTATTCATTTGAAATGATAAAACCCAACGTACACGAAAATTATCTTATATATGTAATATAAAATGAAAATTTAATTCTAACGGTAAGTTTTCCTCGTTGTAGAAAATGAAGATGAAGTATTGATACAATAAACGGAAATCGCCTTGTTCCCTCATTTAGCATTCTCCATCTTTCCGACCAGCCTATCGCCATGACAACCCCGGATTCCCCCTGCAACAAACACGGTGGGCCTTCGTGTGGAGTTGCAGCCTTTCCGCACTTCGTTACCTTGATTCGTTTAGAATCTCGGAAAAGGCAACGCCAAATCCTGGACTAGACGCAACTTTTCCTCCGTTCTGTTTGCAAACACGTATTGAATACAAAATGGATTATATGAGGTGTAAAAAATCTTCTACTTTTATCTGGTGTTGTTTTACCAGCTTCGCCTATTAATTGGGACCGAATTTTCTGAAGCGGTTTCGGTGAATTCAACGCATTGAATTTAACAAGGTTTACATGATTGGAATTTCAGTACATCACTAAGTTTACGTGCAATAGTTCAAATTTTTCAAAGAAAAATTATTCCAAAGTCAAATATTGGGTGTTTCGTGAAAATAGTAACCGAACTGTTTTAAATTAACAGTACTAAAAGTGTCATTTGTCGTAATATTTTACCTGTCGATAACTTGGTACTTCATTGACAACTGTTAAAAATTTCATGACATTTGTACATAAACAACTAGAGTTATTGAGTTATGTTTGCTAGTGCGTTTAGTACATCGATCGAAAAATGAGTTTTAAACAATGAGCTGCTATTGAATTTTGTGTTAACCTTTTCAAAGGCATATACACATATGTGTACATTTTCCTTCAAAGTTATTTCGTATTCGAAAACATAGAAGCACATACGCTCCGAAGCCACACATGTGGACATTAGAATCGTTTGTTGAATATACTAAGTAACACTGTGCATTTTCCCGTGTGTCGGCATTGTTGTTTGTGCTTTGGTGGTGGTGTGTTGTTTGAGGTTAGTTGTCAAATCATAAGAGGTGTTTATATTGGGATTTTTGCTGAATAATTATTAGAAAAATCAGGTAAGTGATCAATTATATTCTATAGTAGGCATTGCATGTTTCAAATAAGATATTATTATGCTGTTTGCAATATTTTTTTCTGTTTGAGCGATGTACACATTTGTGGTATTTGAGCATTAGGGTGTCAAATTTCTCCTGCAATGATGAAAAGAATTTCCGTGAGACTTATATGAAGTATTTTGTATTTCAGTGCAATATGAATGGAGAGATTCCAACAAACTTGTTTTATGGCAAAAAAAGATAAAATCCATTTGTTAGCGAATGTTTCGAACCCAATTGATTCTGATTTGGGAATATTGATATTGATGATTCCGAATAAGAAGACAAAGTGAAAGAACAGCAGCAATTACAAGAAGATTCAGATGAACGACTCGAGTAACGATATAGAATCAAAGAGTAATATTCCTTTGAGTATAATAGCAGAACAACTTCAGAGTGGTAATACGCAAAAGGATATTTGTTCTGCGGAAAAAGATAATGAATATTCTGGAAATCCTCCACAGTTCTCAGGTCGACATGGAATCAATATAGATTGTGAAACCTCATATTCATTCTTTTTGAATTTATTTCCAGAGGAGTTATTCAGAATTATAACAAATGAAACCATCAAATTTGCTATACCATCTGGTAAACATTCCTTAACAGTCTCTATTGAAGAGGTGAAACAGTTTTTTGGTATGAATATTGTCATGACTTATACAGGGTGCTTCAACGAAAACTAAACAGAGGCTATATCTACCAAGATATTCATTTCTGATCAAAACGCAAAAACAAGTCAATTTTTGTTTCAAGGGGGACATCTTTTGGGGTACAAAACTTGCCTGAAATATCAACCCCCTAAGCGGGGATTGCAATCCTTGAACATTTTGAATAGGGAAGATGGGTCGAGTGATGACTCAAAAGAAAGGTGGTATCTTTGTCTACATCGCCTTGAACGAATTTCCATTTTTAATTGAAAACTGTAGATGATACAGGATGAGCAACTGAAAGATAGGGAAGACTATTTCCCTGAGACTATTCAAGTTTCAGAGAAGTAAAATGGAACAGATCCATGCTGATCAATGGCAGCCATGATCAAGTACCATCCTCATCTCGAATTTCAACCCCTAGAGCAGGGGTGACCACCCTTGAAAATTTTGAAGAGGGTAGATGGGTCGAGTGATCCCTCGAAAGAAATGTATTATCTTTGTCTGCATCTCCGTGAACGAATTTTCAGTTTTGGTTGAAAACTGTAGAAGATACAGAGTGAGCTACTGAAAAATAGAGAAGACTATCTCCCCAAGACTATTGGAGTATTAGTGCGAAAAACTGGGATAGATTCATTCCAGATCAAAGACTGTCATCTTCCGATACACCATTCACATCTCGAATTTCAACCTCTAGAGCAAGGGTGACCACCCTGTGTTATTTTTAAAGCAGAAGATAAGTCCAGTTAAAACCTTTGATATTCTTCTCTATTTTTCAGTGGATCACTCTGTATCTTCTACAGTTTTCAATCAGAAATCAAAATTCGTTCACGGGGATGCAGACAAAGATAATACCTTTCTTTCGAGGTATCACTCGACTCATCTATCCTCTTCCAAATTTTCAAGGGTTATCACCCCTGCTCCAGGGGTAGAAATTCGAGATGAGGATGGTACTTGATGATGACTGCCATTGACCAGCATGGATCTGTTCCATTTTACCTCACTGAAACTTGAACAGTCTCAGGGAAATAGTCTTCAATTTCTTTCAGTTGATCACCCTGTATCTCTTACAGTTTTCAATTAAAATGGAAATTCGTTCAAGGTAATGTAGACAAAGATACCGCCTTTCTTTTGAGTCATCATTTGACCCATCTTTTCTATTCAAAATGTTCGAGGATTGCAACCCCGTTTAAAGGGTTGATATTTCAGGCAAGTTTTGTACCCCAAGAGATGTCCCCTTGAAACAAAAATCGATCTGTTTTTACGTTTTGATCAAAATGAATATCTTGGTAGATATAGCCTTTGTTGAAGAGGTTTGAAGAAATAAAATATATCTTCAGTTCACGAATAATGAAGACATACCTCAAAATAGCAAAGATAAGTTCATAAAAATTCGACCGTTGCTAGATATTTTACCTGAAACCTTCGAGGTTGCTGCCACACCCTCAAAATTTTCAGCTATCGATGAGATGATTATACCTTTCAAGGGAAGGCATAGATCGAAACAATATATAAAATCTAAACCAAAATAATGGGGATTCAAAGTGTGGGTAAGAGCCACAGTTGAAGGCTATGTTTTAAAATTCGAAATGTATCAATCATCAATAGAGAGGCAGAAGTCAAGTTTTGTTGTAATTGGAGACACAGTTGACAGACGTTATATTGGAGTAGATGGAATCAACCACAAATTATTTTAAGACGATTTGTTCACCTCAATTCCACTAATAGTACATCTGAAACAAAAACAAATTTACGTTGTCGGAACAGTTAGGGCTAACAGACTACAAGGTGCAACAAACTCGAGGATTCAAAGACCTTATTGAAAGAAAATCGTGGATCATGTTCTGTCACCACCTCATCAAGTAATATCACAGTACTGAAATGGGTTGATAATAAAGTGGTCCATATGATATCTTCGTTCTGCAGCAAAGAACCCCAAGATATTGTGAGGAGGTGGGATCGAGAAGAAAAAAGATACGTCGAGATCAACAGACCTAACGCTGTAAAACAATATAATAGCTTCATAGGAGGTGTGGACATGGCAGACGAAATGATAGCGCATTACCCTCATGGACTAAAAAATAAAAAATTCACATGAGAATTGCGTTTCACTTTCTAAATGTGTCACTTGTGAATGCCTGGATTCTTTATAAGTGCAAAAGAATATTTCCCATTTTTCTTGGAATTCAAGGCTTCGGTTGCTACATCAATGATTTTGACAGATGAAAATCGAAAAAACGTGGAAGACCACTTTCAGCTGGAACGATTGTAGTGCACAAAAGAAAAAAGCTTTTGGACGAGAGTATTGCCAGAAGTCAGAACTGACGGTATTGGGCATTATCCGAGAAAAAGAATGCAAGAATCCGCCAAGATGCCATGAGAGAAATTGTAATAGGAGAACGAGGTATGCTTGCAAAAAGAGAGTGTATGTCCAGAATGTATGGAGGCTTTCCATCAATGAAAATTTATATTTTATGGGGTTATTTCTTCTTTCAGTTCGAAAATATAAGGAGATGGAAAAAATTTATTTCATAAATGTGTTCGAATCAAAATCATATTTTTCTTCCGAAACTTCTTATCAACTGCAAAAAAATAACTGAAAATTTTCATTTCCGTCACAAAAGAAGCCTGTTGAAATTTTTTCAGAAGAATCAATTTTTTTCTATAATTCGTCCTGTAAAGGTTAAACTTAGTTCTTTTACCGAAACGCACAAAATGCTACAAGCTGCATATGTATTAGAAGATACAGAGTGAGCCACTGAAAAATAGAGAGACTATTTGAGTATCAGTGTGAAAAACTGAAATAGATTCTTTTCAGATCAAAAGATGTAATCTCTTAAATCACCCTCATCTCGAATTTCAATTCCTAGAGCAGGGTAATATTTCGATCCAGTGATACCTGAGGGTGATAGATAGCTTCCTCTATTTTCAGTAGCTCACTCCGTATCTCTACAGTTTTCAATCAAAATAAAAATTTGTTCACGGGGATGCTGATAAAGATAATACCTTTCTTTCGAGGTATCACTCGACCCATCTACCATTTTCCAAATTTTCAAGGGTTGTCACCCTGCTCCAGGGGTTGAAATTCGATATGAGGATGGTACTTGATGATGACTGCCATTGATCAGTATGAATCTGTTCTATTTTACCTCACTGAATCTTGAATAGTCTCAGGAAATAGTCTTCTCTATCTTTCAGTTGCTCACCCTGTATATTTTACAGTTTTCAATTAAAATGGAAATTTGGTCAAGACAATGTAGACAAAGATACCACCTTTCTTTTGAGTCATCACTCGACTCATGTTCCCTCTTCAAAATGTTCAAGGATTGCAACTCCCGCTTAGGGGGTTGATATTTCAGGCAAGTTTTGTACCCCAAAAGATGTCTTCCTTGAAACAAAAATTGACCTGTTTTTGCGTTTTGATCATAAATGAATGTCTTGGTAGATATAGCCTCTGTTTAGTTTTCGTTGAAGCACCCTGTATTAAATATCCTCCATATAGGATGTACTGGTCTACAACCGAGGGCTTAGGTTTAGACATCATAAAAAAAAACAATGTCATTGAAGAAGTTTGAAGAAATAAAAAGATATATACAGTTCACGGATAATGAAGACGTACCTCAAAATAGCAAAGATAGTTTCATAAAAATTCGACCTTTGTTGGGTATTTTATCTGAAACTTTCGAGGTTGCTGCCACACCCTCAAAATTTTCAGCTATCGATGAGATGATTATACCTTTCAAGGAAGGCATAGATCGAAACAATATATAAAATCTAAGCCAAAAAATGGGGATTCAGAGTGTGAGTAAGAGCCACAGTTGAAGGCTATGTTTTAAAATTCGAAATGTATCAATCAATATAGAAGCAGAAGTCAAGTTTTGTTGTAATTGGAGATACAGTTGACAGACGTTTTGTTGGAGTAGATGGAATCAACCACAAATTATTTTAAGACAATTTGTTCACCTCAGTTCCACTAAGAGTACATCTGAAACAAAAACAAATTTACGTTGTCGGAACAGTTAGGGCTAACAGACTACAAGGTGCTAACAACAAACTCCAGGATTCAATGACCATTACATCAAGTAATATCACAGTACTGAAATGGGTTGATAATAAAGTGGTCCATATGATATCTTCGTTCTGCAGCAAAGAACCCCAAGATATTGTGAGGAGGTGGGATCGAGAAGAAAAAAGATACGTCGAGATCAACAGACCTAACGCTGTAAAACAGTATAATCGTTTCATGGGAGGAGTGGACATGGCTGACAAAATGATAGCGCATTAACCTCATGGACTTAGAAATGAAAAATTTCACATGAGAATTGCGTTTCACTTTCTAAATGTGTCACTTGTGAATGCCTGGATTCTTTATAAGTGCAAAAAGAATATTTCTCTTTCTTTCTTGGAATTCAAGGCTTCGGTTAGATTTCATCAGCTACATCAATGATTCTGACAGCTGAAAATCGAAAAAACCTGGAAGACCCTTTTCAGCTGGAACGATTGTAGTGCAGTAAAAAAAAAAAGGTTTTGGAAGAGAGTATTGCCAGAAAACAGAACTGACGGGATCGGACATTATCTCGAGAAAAAAGAATACAAGAATCCGCCAAGATGCCATCAGAAAAATTTTAATAGGAGAACGAGGTATGCTTGCAAAAATTGCGAAGAGAGTGTATGTCCAGAATATATGGAGGCTTTCCATCACTCAAAATTTATGTTTATTTGTTCTTTCAGTTCGAAAATAAAAGGAGATAGGAAAAATTTTTTTCACATATGTGTACGAATCGAAATCAGAATTTTTTCCCAAATTTCTTATTAACTGCGAAAAAATAACTGCAAATTGTCATTTCCGTCACAAAAGAAGCCTATTAAAATTTTTTCGGACGAATCAATTTTTTTTCCACAATTCGTCCTGTTGAAGGTTAAACTTGGTAAATCTTTTATAGAAACGCATAAAATGCTACATATGCTATATGCTAATAATTGTCTATCCCGTACGTAAGTGTACGAGTTGTTCAAGCGATTCGAATCGGGTAGAAAGAGCCTCAATAATGATCAAAGATGAGACCATCCAAAAGCTGGATTATCAGAAGGGAACATCGAAAAAGTGCGTGAATTAATCGAAAATAATGAAATTCATCGGTGAAATTTATCGAAATGGAATCAGTGAACTGAATAACAAACCTGGAATGCTTACCACGGACAGCAGGGGTAAAGGAGGAACGAGACGGTGCGAAAGAAAGAGCGAAACAGTTAACACAGTAAACCTTTGTTACTACTTTTACGGAATGGTTTGGTTAATGCCACGTTGGGTTCTACTTATAAAGAAGAACGCTTTGTAATATATACATACAGGGTGCTTCAACGAAAACTAAACACAGGCTATATCTACCAAGATATTCATTTCTGATCAAAACGCAAAAATAGGTCAATTTTTGTTTCAAGGGGGACATCTTTTGGGTACAATACTTGCCTGAAATATCAACCCCCTAAGCGGGAGTTGCAATCCTTGAACATTTTGAAGAGGGAACATGAGTCGAGTGATGACTCAAAAGAAAGGTGGTATCTTTGTCTACATTGTCTTGAACGAATTTTCATTTTCAATTGAAAACTGTAAGAGATACAGGGTGAGCAACTGAAAGATAGGGAAGACTATTTCCCTGAGACTATTCAAGTTTCAGTGAGGTAAAATGGAACAGATTCATGATGGTCAATGGCAGTCATCATCAAGTACCATCCTCATCTATAATTTCTACCCCTGGAGCAGGGGTGACAACCCTTGAAAATTTGTAAGAGGGTAGATGGGTCGAGTGATACCTCGAAAGAAAGGTATTATCTTTGTCTGCATCCACGTGAACGAATTTTCATTTCTGATTGAAAACTGTAGAAGATACAGAGTGATCCACTGAAAAATAGAGAAGACTATCGAAGGTTATAACTGGACTTATCTTCTGCTTTAAAAATAACACAGGGTGGTCACCCCTGCTCTAGGGGTTGAAATTTGAGATGTGAATGGTGTTTCGGAAGATGACAGCCTTTGATCTGGAATGAATCTATCCCAGTTTTTCGCTAATACTCCAATAGTCTTGGGGAGATAGTCTTCTCTATTTTTCAGTAGCTCACTCTGTATCTTCTACAGTTTTCAATCAAAGGAATATTACTCTTTGATTCTATATCGTTACTCGAGTCGTGTTCATCTGAATCTTCTTGTAATTCCTGATGTTCATTCACTTTGACTTCTTGTTCGGAATCATCAATATCAATATTCCCAAATCAGAATCAATCGGGTTCGAAACATTCGCTAACAAATGGATATTATCTTTTTTTTTGCCATAAAACAAGTTTGTTGGAATCTCTCCATTCATATTGCACTGAAATACAAAATACTTCATATAAGTCTCACGGATATTATTTTCATCATTGAAGGAGAAATTCGACACTCTAATGCTCAAATACCACAAATGTGTACATCGCTCAAACAGAAAAAAAATATTGCAAACAGCATAATAATATCTTATTTGAAACATGCAATGCCTACTATAGAATATAATTGATCACTTACCTGATTTTTCCAATAATTATTCAGCAAAAATCCCAATATAAACACATGATTTGACACATTGACAACTAACCTCAAACAACACACCACCACCAAAGCACAAACAACAATGCCGACACACGGGAAAATGCACAGTGTTACTTAGTATATTCAACAAACGATTCTAATGGCCACATGTGTGGCTTCGGAGCGTATGTGCTTCTATGTTTTCGAATACGAAATAACTTTGAAGGAAAATGTACACATATGTGTATATGCCTTTGAAAAGGTTAACACAAAATTCAATTGCAGCTCATTGTTTAAAACTCATTTTTCGATCGATGTACTAAATGCACTAGCAAACATAACTCAATAACTTTAGTTGTTTACATACAAATGTCATGAAATTTTCAACAGCTGTCAATGAAGTACCAAGTTATCGACAGGTAAAATATTACAACACTTTTAGTACTGTTAATTTAAAATAGCTCGGTTACTTTTTTCACGAAACACCCAATATTTGACTTTGGAATAATTTCTCTCTTTGAAAAATTTGAACTATTGCACGTAAACTTAGTGAAGTACTGAAATTCCAATCATGTAAACCTTGTTAAACTCAATGCGTTGAGTTCACCGAAACCGCTTCAGAAAATTTGTTTCCAATTAATAGGCGAAGCTAGTAAAACAACACCAGATAAAGGTAGAAGATTTTTTTGACTCGAAAAAAAGGTGGTATCTTTTTCTACATTTTCTTGAACGAATTTCAATTTTTAATTGAAAACTGTAGAAGATACAGGTGAGCAACTGAGACTATTCAAGTTTCCGTGAAGTAAAACGAAACAGATCTATGCTGATCAATGGCAGTCATCATCAAGTACCATCCTCATCTCGAATTTCAACCCCTGGAGCAGGGGTGACAACTCTTGAAAATTTGGAAGAGGGTAGATGGGTCGAGTGATAACTCGAAAGAAAGGTATTATCTTTTTCTGCATTCCCGTGAAAGAATTTTCATTTTTGATTGGAAACTGTAGAAGATACAGAGTGAGCCACTGAAAAATATAGAAGACTATCGCGCCAAGACTATTGGAGTATTAGTGCGAAAAACTGAAATAGATTCATTGTAGATCAAAAGCTGCCATCTTCCGAAATCACCCCCATCTCGAATTTCAATCCCTAGAGCAGGGGTAATATTTTGATCCAGTGATACCTCAGGGCGATAGATAGTCTCCTCTATTTTTCAGTAGCTCAAGGTTCAAGGTTTGCAATTAACCTAAATATATTATATAATAACAGATTAAAATAAAAGGAACAAAATAAAATACAATTGTTTTCAAGAAAATGCAGAAGCAATCCAAGTTAACCTTCGAAAAAATAAAGGAAAAAGACGAAATGGAAACAAAGACCACCTCAGAGCAACAAAAGCAAAAAAGAGCAAAATCAATTATGAATAAGAAGAAGACATACATTCACCAAACTAATTAAGCACAATCTGTTGCAAATGGATTAGTTGTTGTGTCAGGCGAGTAAGCATTGAGATTGTTGAAAGATTTTTCAAACTATTTGAAACCTGATTATAAACATTCACAGAGTTAATGTGAACGATATCCTGGAAAAATCCGAATGGAATCTAGGGAGAGAAAGTGTAAGAAAATTTCTCAGATTATTTTTGCGCATATCACTCCTAAATAATAATTTCTTACGAAGATACGAAGGTTCACCCGAATGTTAAATGCGTTGTACTAATGTAAAAGGTGAAATTCAAATAAGTGATGAATCTTCAGCCATCTCAATTTTTGTATTATGGCACAAACATATTTCCGCAAACGGCAGACGAATCAGCAGTATGAATTCTGGACACGCTTCAGTATATTCTGCGTTAGCTTGTCCAAGCAAGGAAATACGTAAACCAAAGCATAATTCAGAATAGGTAGCACTAATGTCCCAACTACTCATTTTTTCCTGAATTTGAAATTAGGAACTCTAGTCTAGCATTCATATACAGGATGCTTCAACGAAAACTAAACAGAGGCTATATCTACCAAGATATTCATTTCTGATCAAAACGCAAAAACAAATCAATTTTTGTTTCAAGAGGAACATTTTGAATAAGGAAGATGGGTCAGTGATTACTCAAAAGAAAGATGGTATCTTTGTCTACATCGCCTTGAACGAAATTCTATTTTTAATTGAAAACTGTAAAAGATACAGGGTGAGCAACTGAAATATAGGAAGACTATTTCCCAGAAACGAATCAAGTTTCAGTGAAGTAAAATGGGACAGATCTATGCTGTCTATGGCAGTCATCATCAAGTACCATCCTCATCTCGAATTTCAACACCTAAATCAGGGTGACCACCCTGGAAAGTTTGGAAGAGGAAGATGGGTCAAGTGATATCTAGAAAGAAAGGTATTATCTTTGTCTGCATTCACTTGAAAGAATTTTAATTTTTGATTGAAAACTGTAGAGGATACAGAGTGAACCACTGAAAAATAGAGAAGACTATCGCCCCAAGACTATTGCAGTATTAGTGCGAAAAACTGAAATAGATTCATTTAGATCAAAGATGACCACCTTTGATCTGGAATGAATCTGTTCCTTTTTTTGAACTAATACTTGAATAGTTCAGGGCGATAGATAGTCTCCTCTCTTTTTCAGTAGCTCACTCTGTATCTTTTACAGTTTGCAACCTAAAATGAAAAATCTTTCACGGGAATGCAGATAAAGATCATACCTTTCTTTCGAGTTATCACTCGACCCATCTACCCTCTTCCAAATTTTCAAGGGTTGTCACCCCTGCTCCACTGGTTTAAATTCGAGATGAGGATGGTATTTGCTCCACTGGTTTAAAGACTGGCATTGATCAGCATGGATCTGTTCCATTTTACCTCACTGAAGCTTGAATAGTCTCAGGGAAATAATCTTCCCTATCTTTCAGTTGCTCACCCTGCATCTTTTATAGTTTTCAACTAAAAATGGAAATTCGTTCAAGGCAATGTAGACAAAGATACCACCTTTCTTTTGAATTATCACTCGATCCATCTTCCTTATTCAAAATGTTCAAGGATTGCAACCCCTGCTTAGGGGGTTGATATTTCAGGCAAGTTTCGTACCCCAAAAGATGTCCCCCTTGAACCAAAAATTGACCTATTTTTGCGTTTTGACCAGAAATGAATATCTTGGTGGATATAGCCTCTGTTTAATTTTCGTTGAAGCACGCTGTAAAGTGCCTTCAAGGCTCCATAACATTTTCTGATCACCTGGGAAATATAAGCCTGAAAACGAAGGCGACACTCAAAAATGACTCCAAGGTTCTTCTTTCATTTCCCCTGAAATCTCAACAACAAAGACCGAGTCAATAAGCTTTCTAGTAGAGTCCGTACACAACATGAGATCATACCTACTAGTATTTAATTTGAGACAATGTGCCTCGGTGTACAACAAATCGGCATTGTTAATTTCTGCAGGACCGGAAACACGTAAAGCGTCAAAGCTGTGAAAAAGCTGAGTGTCACTTGCCCTTCACGAATCAATTTCTTGAAATATATCTGCAGTGTAAAGAAAAAAAGTACGGGCCCCAGCACAGATCCCTGCAGCACCCCAGACGTCACAGGAATGGAGTCAGAACGGTCTTTGTCGATAACTACTATCTGGGAACATTTGTCCAAAGATGACTCCAAAAATTGTAAACCAAAATATTTCATTTTGGCAGTAATCGGTGATCAACTCTTTCAAAAGCTTTTGATGGATTCTAAGAAATCTAATTTTTGTCCTTTAGGTATTCTGTGAATGATTTGAAGTTGATCTATGGGTGGAAAATGATGGCAATTTTCGATACAATGTGAAGCGAAAGTAGATTCTTCGGTTCTCTGGTTATTGTCATCTGATTGATGCTCTTTATATATAGTTTTGAATGAAGTTCAGTCTGACCTATATAAGCGCCTTAACAATCCATACAAGGCAACTTGTAAACCCTAGTATTGATCGACTTTGATGTGATTTTTTCGGTTTTGGTTCAATTGAAAGGCGCCATTCCAAAGTTTGTTCACTGGTTTGCATGTCTAACTCATAAAACAATGTCTCATGACCAGTTATCATGCGTTTCATGAATGTGGGGTAGGAATTGCATGTCTTCAGCAACCTTTTTAGGCGATTCAATTTTATTTAAATTTCTGGTATTTCGGAAGTAATCGAGCGGCAACGCGTTTCATGCCCAATAAATCGTCTGAATTGGTACGAATTCATTCGTAAGACACCGAAAGTTCATTGCCTGTTTCTCTTAAACTTAAATGACGAATTTCAATTAGCATTTCCATCTTTATCGATTCAAAAAATAGTTCTAGGTAATCTTTACCATAAACTGTTTTACAACAAACTGTAAATACAGGGTGCTGCCGGATGAAATGGACGTACTGCAACTATAAGTAGAAGAGACCAAGGGCTTTTCGAAACTGCACCTCATTTTCTTGTCGACGCCTTCTGTAGTGATATATTGGCTGATTCATTGATTTCACTCAAATTTTATTATCTCAATAATTTCCGTTGAAAGAGAACTAGGCCGCTGGAATCTTCGTCCTTAACGTTGACTGAAAATTGACGAAAATTTTCGGATGATCCAGCTCCATACTTTTTTCACAACTTTTGTGTTACAGCCTAAACTCATCACCCTGTATACGGTTTTCGTGAAATTGGGTCAAGTTTGTTGAATCCCAATGAAACGCCTTTTCTATTCAATTAACTGGCTAGTTTGTTGCACTTTTCAGTCGAATACAAACGTCATTCAAAGTTCCTTTATATTCAATTTTCGAGATCATTCATTCTAAAGTAGTGTTTGGACTTTAATATTTGCACACTTTATCATGGTTGACGATGCAAAGAACAAAAATACTTGTATTTTGGAAAATATCAGGGCCATACTTGTATTCCAATATTTGTGCCACACCTTGAAACCATCACCCAGTCTTCTTCTTCTTCAAGTGCCATCTCCGAGTCGAAGGTTGGCAATCATCATCGCTATTTTTACTTTAGAAGCGGCCGATTTAAAAAGTTGGTTCGAAGTGCATCCAAACCACTCTCTCAGGTTCCTCTGCCGTGAGATTCTTCTCCTTCCTATACTTCATTTTCAGTGTATTTTGCCTTGGATAATCAGCTGTAGGAATTTATATTTTTCACCTCTCATAATATGGCCCTGATATTCCAATTTACGTTTCTTGAGTGTATTAGCAACCTCTCTTTCCCTGCCCATGCGTCTCTGAACTTCTGCATTTGTTACTCGATCCATCCATGATATTCTAAGAATCCTCCTGTACACCCACATTTCAAATGCTTCAATCTTTTCACTGTCCATGCTTCCGCTCCATAAAGGAGAGTAGAGAGAACATAACATTTAGCTAAACGATGTTTTAATGCCATACTTAGATCTTTACTACGAAAAACTTTGTCCATTTTTATGAAGTTGGCTCGGACTTTTTCTATTCATATTCTTATTTCTTGGGTGTATTCATTTGTGCTGTTCACCATTGCTCCAAGGTAAGTATATTGCTCCACTCTTTCTACATTTCTGCCGTTTATAGTTAGACTAACATTTACTGGATTGTTCTTTGAGATTACCATGAATTTTGTCTTTTTTATGTTTAGTGATAACCCATATTCCTCACTGTAAGTAGATACTCTGGTCATTAGTCTCTGCAGAGCTTCGATACTCTCCGCTAAGATTACTGTGTCGTCCGCATATCTTATGTTGTTTACCCGTGTTCCGCCAACTGTTATCCCACATTCTTCTATTTCCAGAGCTTTCTTAAGTATTTCTTCAGCATATGCATTGAAGAGTGTCGGCAATAGAACGCATCCCTGTCTCACCCCTCGTTGTATTTCAATTTCTTCTGATGTGTGGTTGTCCATGCATATTATAGCTTTTTGCTTATAATAGAGATTAGTGATGATCTGTACGTCTCTACTATCTAGATGTTTTGATTTAAGGATGTCTATCAGTTGATCATGACGAACCTTGTCAAAGGCTTTATTATAGTCTATGAAACACACATAGACCACTTTGTTGACCGTTGAGTCAACACGTTGAATGCGAAAAGGGCTTCGCGGGTTCCCAATCCCTTCTGAATCCAAATTGAGTATCGCTTATATCCATGTCAAGTTTATGGTATATTCGATTATGGATAACCTTGAGGAGCAGTTTGAGAGTGTGTGACATCAGACTGATTGTACGATGATCACTACATTCTCTAGCATGTGGTTTTTTGGCAAGCAGATGAAAGTAGATACCAACCATTCTCTTGGAATATTTCCAGTTCTTTATGCTTTATAGAATATATTGACTACGAGACCGATATGATTGTCGTCAATTAATTTGAGTATATCACTTGCCAATTGATCTGGTCCGGGGCTTTTCCCATTTTCATGTTCTTTAATGCATGTTTCACCTCTTCTTTAGTAATATCTGGGCCTATCTCCTCACAGTATGTGTTAGTTTCTTCTGGTTCAGTTCTGTTATCCATAAATAATTCTTCTGTGTATTCCTTCCATCTTTGTAGTTTATCTGGGTATTCATTAAGATCTTACCCTCTTTATTTACAAGAATAGTGCTTTGATTCTTTCTCTGTGTGCCTGCAAGCTCTTTCACTTTTTTGTGTAGGTTGAACATGTCATATATTCTGTCTAAGTCCTCAATTTCTTTGCATCTGTCCTCGTAACTTTTCTTTTGCTTGACGAATCTTTACTCTAATTTCCTCTTATAGTTGTTTGTACTTTTGAGTGTTCTGACTTTTATAAAGTCTTCTCTCGTTCATCATTTTTAATATTTCTTCAGTCATCCACTCCTGTTTCTTCTCTTTATCTTCAGTTAGAATCTCTGTACAAGGGTTAATTATATTTCTTTTTAATTCGTCCCATTCTTCGTTAATATTTTCGTGATCTATTTGTATTCTATTTAAGTTTTCATAGATTCTGTTCTGGACTTGTTCTCTAATGTTTGGCACTTGTAGTTTTGTTGTGTTGATCTTTGGTGTAGCTTTTGGTTTTTTAAGAATTTTTAGTTTCAGCTTCAGAGTGGCAACCAACGGATTGTGGTCCGAAAAAACGTCGGCACCAGGATATGCTTTTACCGACTGAATGGCATTCCTGTATCTCTCATTAACGAGAATGAAATCAATTTGATTTCTAACGATCTTATCATTAAGTCCATCTAAAGGAGCGCGCCATGTATAAAGTCTTCTCTTAGGTTAGATTTCTTCCGCTGCCAATCTTCGAGTTGAAATCGCCCATTAAAACTGTAATTTCTTTATTATTTACTATTTTTAGAGCTTCTTGAAGCTGTTGGTAGAAGGTATTCAGTTCTTCATCTGTTGCCTGTGTTGTTGGAGCATACACTTGTATTAAATTTAATTTCGTATGGGTCGTTTCAAGTTGTATTATCATCACTCTCTCAGAAATTGGGACAAATCCTACGACTGCTTTGCTGGATGTTTCGTCTAGTATGATAGCTACTCCATGTATATGTTGATTGTCTTTGTTTCCAGAGTAATAGACTGTTTTGTTGTTTGTTGTAAGTAGCCCTGAGCTAGGCCATCTAGCTTCACTAACACCTAGGATATTAATTTTTAGTCTGTCCATTTCTTGCATAATATTGTGCATTTTTCCAGGTTGGTACATACTTTGAACATTCCACGTACTAATCCTCATAGCTGACCCGGTGATTCTTAGCACCCTCTGATCACTGAAGACCTGCCGGGGACTGAGGCCGTTACTGATAATTGTACTAGAGACATCTCGAGGATCTTTAATGTAGTGGTTTCTCCTTGCCTTCTACATCCCAATGCCGTTGACTTACAAGAAGTTTTTCCGCCTTCGGGGTCGGTTTCCCGATCCCAGGGCAATAGGGTGCCCCGACTCTTAACAGCTCCTCCACCCTAAGCTGTTGGCTGATAAGAGGGGACTGCTTATACCGGCAGTCACTCGGTCGACAGAGCCTCGTCAGTTTCTAGCAGGGTGCACCGCGTGCAGGTGAGGTTGTCATTTGGGTCAGCTTGATCATGTGCTGTCACCCCTTACACCCTCACATGATTTTAAAAAATTTGGAAATAGTTAATTTTTTCTCGATGGAATTTAAATTGTCCGATCGATGTTATTGAAAATTTGGAATACCCTTCCTTGGTCATTTGAATTTAACTGCAATGCCTTTTTCGCTTGCATTAGCTTTTATGAAAAGCTGAAGAGCGAGATTTCGTACCGCACGTAGTGTTGCTAAGGGTCTATACAGATGTCTGTACAGTACAACCTCTCTAATCTGAAATATTCGGATTATCAAGGTAATTGGAATGAAATAGTAACAAAAAGACAGGGTTGAAAAACGATAAATATTTATCGAAAACGTGAAATATTTATTGAAAAACGTAAAATATTCATTGAAAAAACTCAAAATTATTGTGATTCACAAAAAACATGAAAATGTAACTACATATTTTCAAAAAAGCGATACATTTCACATGTCAAGATCGTTTTCTGTTTTAACGAACGAATATGAGAATTTGCAGCTTCCACTCTAAATTTATTCAATAATAATATTTGGTTCTGAGGGATATCATTTTCTGTTCACCATTCCAAACATTTGTAGAAACACAAGAGAGCTTCTTTATGTTTCACTGAATTCATGGTGACATCGCCTTCTTCAAGTTCTTCTGTACCCTCGTCACTTTCTATGTTGTTGATTATTTCAACTTCAGAGAGATAAATCTCATTATCTCCCACAACCCATTCTTCAATGTCTTCAGCTGTTAATTCTTGACCAGATACATTTGTTAGCACATCTGTCATCATGCGTAGATCGCGATTTTTCTCTTCTTTCTCTAGCAAAATTTTTTCTCTCAACCGTGAACGAGGCAACAGTTCACCTGGGTCATAATCATCATCTTTTGTGGGCCATAAATTCTTCCATGATTTCTGAATTAACTCTTGGGACACAGATGACCAGGCCCTTTCAAGATAAAACACCACATGTTTAAGGTCCAATTGCTTCAATAACTGCGAAACGTTGTCTTCTTGTCCCACAATATTCAGTAGCAAATATTTTCGATAATGCAATTTCCCATTTTGTATTACATGTTAATCCATTGGTTGTAATAATGGAGTACAATTAGGAGGTAGAAACATGACCTGAATATTTCGGTCCTCACTGATTAATTCCTCTTCTCTTGGATGTCCAGGAGCATTATCTAATAAGAGCAGAGCTTTTTGTGGTAATTTCAGCTCGTTCATTTTATTTTTAACATCAGGAATAAATTGTTTGTGGAACCATTCATAAAAAAGTTCTCTAGTTACCCACCCTTTTCTTTGACCTTTATAATAAACAGGCAAATTGGAGCAGTTCAATGCTTGGGGTTTGTTGGCTTTTCCGATGACCAACAATTTCATTTTATGACATACTGATGCATAAGAGCATGGCATGTATGTAATATGGTCATGGGCAACATGGGCAACATAAACATGGGCTAAAGTCTCATTTGGAAGACTTGGCCAAAATAACCCACTTTCATCTGTGTTGTAAACTTGATCTGGCACTAGATCCATCTTCCGTATTTTTTGAAGAAATTTATTTTTAAATGGTTCTACTGCACTAACATCTGAGGACAATTTCTCTTCTGATATGGTAAGTTGTCGAATTCCATGCCTTTTTTTGAATTTTTCCACCCATCCTTGATTTGCCTTGAAATCATGTCTACCAGTTATACTGGTGTAAAAATCTTGCTTTCTCACATATCAGATCACCAGATAAAGGTGTATGTCGAGAGAACCAAGAGTATAGAGCATTTTCAACATTCGGATTTGCACTATTTCTGAGCGTACGCCGTTTCCCAGGACCAGAATCTTAAGAAGAAGATATAAAATTCTCAATTGATTTTCTTTTTTTTATATCGTATACTCTAGATTTTCCAATTGAGTATAGTCTGACCAATTCAGAAACACTTTTTCCATTATCTAATTAGTACAGATATCAGGCGATGAATGTCGAAGAGATCTAATCTGCACAAGTGAAGCGAGTATTCAGAATTCATTGAATCTATGAAATTATTGACTGCGTTCGGGTTATAGAGGTAAAAAATAAATTGTGCGGGTTATAGAGGTGGGTGATTTCGAATTTTCGTTGTTCTGATCACTGAATGTGCGGATTAAAGTGTGTTCCGATTAGAGAGGTTATACTGTAGTTAGAAATTATGGTAGATTTTCGAAATTCTCCTGTTCAAATTGTAGAGAACAAACAAATAAATAGAGAAACAATGATAACAAAAACATGAGAAAAATACAATATTAATCAAGTAATAATTATCTATGGTTGCGACAGCACTCATTGTTCTTACTTCGAATGTCGTCACAGAATGTTTTATTCAATCTACTCTATGTTCCCTGACTCAATGAGATATTGTTGACAAATACAGACATTAACGTTATGAACCACAGAAGTTGAGAAAATTAACGGAGCTCTTTGATTCATGAATAACAATAGAAAACAACAATTACACTTCTTAATAGGTACTTTCTTTATGAAGATTGTCGCAAAGTGAAAAAAATCAAGAAATTGGCTCGGTTTCTATTGCTAACATGATTTTTGCTTATGGTTTCTGCAATGGCAATGGCAGAAAATCGATTCACGAGTATACCAGGCGATTCCCAAACAGATGGCATCCAAATCACAGAACATTTGCCATATAATCCTTTCATACGGAAACACCCAGTATGTTACAACATGAAAAATCATTTGATCCTGCATAGTTACAAGAAAATTTTCAATTTCTGAAGGCAATAAAACAGTTTTGTTGTTCCTTTTACAAGGAAAACCTACTATATTTAAATTCTTCATGTAATATAAAGAAAATTCTACATATTTTTGTTAGTTTTATGTATATGTGAGTGCAATAAAATACTAATGATAATTGTAGTGATTAATATATGCCGTTCATCATTAGCCGTCGGAGAATTTTGTTGATTACAAACTATGAATTTAAGGTACAATTTTATATTTGCTTTAATAGCTCTCTTTCCTTTCGATTACGAGTAAGTTTCATCCAAGATAAGTATAGTAAATAATATATTATTAATAAAACATAAAACTAATCAAAAGATGGCAAAGGAGAAGTATAGATTCATCAAGCTATTTTGCGTGAAGGAAATTGATAGAGATAAATATTGCATACCTGGCCTACTACTAGAAAAGTTTAATACAGTACAGTCTGAACGTGAAATGGGTGATGGTATTCGTTTTTTTAGTGTTCTCCACACTCATTCTAGTTCCAAGATTTTCATTCTCAATTTCAAGAATATTCTGAATCTCATTCACATCCTGCTGATGAAGTCATATTTTTCGAACGACTGTCAAAATTTGTTCGCAAATGTTTCTTTAAATTGAACAAGTTCCACGAAGAAATGATAAATGGGCGATGTCAACCCGAATTATTGGGTCCATAATAATTCTAAAACATCTATAGATCATAATAGGCATCACTTAAAAGACTGAACCTGTCCATCGGGGCTCTCTCGGTCAAACAAAGAGGTAATTTGAGGAAATATCGCAGGTTATGTACTTTTTGATTATCTCCTTAGTCCTTTTTATGGCCTTGCTTGCTATGTAAAGTTTTTTCTTAGATTTGTTTAGACATATAAGAGGTATGATTGTTGAAATATTTTTCTGCTGCTTTTCTTTTTCCATTGTTACAAATTCCTGTCCGAAATCTCCTTCCTTTCACCCTTGTCTTCGTTTGGAAATCATGGAATGCAAGAGAGAATGAAGCGGTTAAGCAGAAAAAATCTTTGGTACTCTTTATGTACACATGACGCTAACACAACATAAACAAACAAGCTATTGCTAGTTCAATATCGACAGGGAAACGAGTCTTGTCCTCAGGTTTCGTGTCTCTTAATTAGCATAGACAAGTGTTGCCAATCAGATACTCCATTTGTATCACATAAAGCGTTAAAAGTTCTTCATTTACAGAACAACTTACAACAAAAATAAAATACAGAATCTTTAGAAATAGAGTAAATAAGCCAAGCCCTTTCGACTTTTTCTTCATTTGCTAGATTTCTTCCAAAGTATTTGCACGAAAACACTTTCTTATCTTTATTACTAGGAAAGCTCAAACTGATGTCTGACATTACCGAACTTTTTACACAAGCTGAATCACCTGAAGTGGATTATTCAAGTGCTGTAGACGAGGATGGTGTCTTCGCTTCATCGGGCTCTGCATCAGTAGAAGCTGTTTTGCGGCTACAACCGCTGCCACGTGTTGCAGGATCTGATGTTACTGTTGAAATTTCAGATGGTCCACTCACGGTTATTGATATTACGGATTAAGAGTCTTGAGATTCGGACGATTCGGTCGCAACAACATCGATAGTCTCCGTGGAATCTCGATTGTTTTGCTAGAAATGCTTTAAAGATCCAACCATTTTCCCCTTTCTTGTAGTCTCAGTTTCTTTTGCTCGCAAAACTTCGCACATGTAGGTCTCTTTCTTTTATCCTGAAAAAACAAATAAATAATTAGTACTCATGGGAATCAGCAATTAACTTCTATGTAACCACAATAATAAGCACCATATGGGTAGGGTAGAAAATATTCTTAAAAAATAACTAAGTAGCCAATAGCACAGCTCTACAAACAAAATTTTTTTATTGTTGCCCTGGATATTATCGCAAATTTTTATTTTTCAAGTGCCCAGATTACGAATATATTCATGAAAGTTCTCAATGTGCTCGTATTTTCATGATTTTTGCATTTCTTATATTTTGAACAATTATAAGCTTGTTAGAAATAAAATTTAATTTTCCAGTCATGATTAGGCTTCTGCGCAACTTTTTCGCGCATACAAACATCACCTGATCCCCACTCTCAGACCCCTTGCTCCACAGAACAGCTGAGATCTCAGTTATTTGACAATATTGAAGTACATATACACGTAAATCTGGATAAAGTGTCATGGATTAATATTTTGTTTCAATTACTGAATGTCCATTCTTATATATTTGTCTTCTAGTCTAAAATATGAGTTCGTCACGAAGAAAGTGTAAATATTGTAGTGATTTATTTTGTTATATTTGCGGTGTTTATATACCAAAAAACAAAAAGAAATATCACAGACTTTGTCAAGGAGACTTATGTTGAATATTTTGGTTTCAAAATGGACAAATTAGGTAAACCATGGGTTCCTAATAAAGTTTGTAAGTCCTGTGTTGAGTCTTTACGGTTGTGGAAAAAAGGTGAACGTTCTGGATTAGACTTTGGTATTCCTATGATCTGGATGGAGCCTACGAATCATTTAGATGATTGTTACTTTTGCGTAGTAGATGTTAAAGGTTTTAATCGAAATCAAACGTGGAGATACCCAGACTTACAGTCTACGAAATGTCCGGTTCTACACAGTGAAAATCTCCCTCGGCCCATATACATTTCAAAAGTAATTCGCATGCCCTCAGAAACAATGATGTTACCAAATTCACAGAAATCGGGACCATCTACTAGTGGAAGTGAATGGGAAGGTGAAACATCTACGCCAAAGTTATTTTCTCGAAATGAACTCAGTGATTTAATACGTGATCTCAATTTATCAAAACAAGGATCAGAACTGTTAGCCTCAAGATTGAAAGAAAAAAATTTATTGGCACCAACAGTAACAATTACAACATACAGAACGCGAGAAAAAGAGTTATTACAATTTTTTAGTGAAAATGAAGGATTAGTGTATTGTAATGATATCGCGAAGCTGCTTATAGACATGGGTTTAAAAGAGTACAAATCTACTGAATGGCGCCTTTTTATTGATAGTTGCAAAAGAAGTTTAAAATGCGTTTTATTGCACAATGGAAATAAATTTGCATCAATTCCAATTGCCCATTCAACGAAACTCAAAGAAGAATATGAAAATGTAAAATTAGTTTTAGAGAAAATTAAATACTCTGAGCATCAATGGCCGATCTGTGTGGATTTAAAATGGTTAATTTTTACTTGGCCAACAAAGTGGATAAACAAAATACCCTTGCTTTATTTGTATGTGGGATAGTAGAGCAGAGCAACTTCATTGGGAACAAGATGTTTGGCCTGTAAGAAATTCTTTAACTGTCGGTAAAGCCAACGTAATAAGGGAGCCGCTGGTGAGCAGAGACAAAATCATACTTCCACCATTACATATTAAGTTAGTTATGATCAAGCAATTTGTAAAAGCGTTGAACAAAGACGGAAATTGTTTTAATTACATTTGCAGAAAATTTCCGAAGCTTAGTATGGAAAAATTGAAAGGTGGAATATTTCATGGTCCTCAAATACGGCAATTGATGAAAGACTCAGATTTTATCAAAGTTATGACTGTTCCGGAAAGTAAAGCTTGGAAAAGTTTTGTGTTGGTTGTCGAAAATTTCCTAGGTAACCATAAAGCAGCAAATTATGAAGAAATTGTGCAAAATATGCTGACAAACTTTCAGACTTTAGGAGCAAATATGAGTATTAAGTTACACTATCTCCGCAATCATCTAGATAAGTTTCCAGATAATTTTGGAAATTATAGTGAGGAACAGGAGAGCGGTTTCATCAAGATCTAAAAGTGATGGAAGAAAGGTATCAAGGTCGATGGGATTGTCACATGATGGCAGATTACTGCTGGTCTTTGAAAAGAGATTGTCCCTGAAAAATTATAGAAGAAAAGCTCATAAAAGGCGTTTTATGGAAATATGAAATATATTTTCGACATTTTCCTCTTTATTTACTTCGATGTATCCGAATTTCTCAAAACATAACTGACATTATGAATATATCTGTTATTTTGTTTCTGTTTTACGATTTTTGTAATGTAAAATGAAAATAAAGATTTAAAAAGAAATCAGAGCAAATCCTACAAAATCATTGATAGTTTCACGAATTGTGTGCATAAATAGGCCCAAAATCATTTTCATATCTAGGGCAACAAAACCATTGTAGACCAGTGTAGTTTTTAACCCTTTAGATATGGCCAATTGAAGTTTACATATTTGAGTAAAAACAATTTGTTCGAGCCCTTCAGCTTAAATCCTTTCAAAAATAAAGGCAAAAAAGATATAAACTAATTTGATCTTATAGCCCTTAAAACCATATAAAATGGTTTTTAAAAAGGTCAATAGCATGAAAACTAAGCGAGTTATGGATAAAACCATGTACATGACATTTCAACTAATAAAAAGATATTTGGCTAGAAAAATTAATTATAACCAGTATCCTATAAAGGGTTAATGTTGATGGTATAAAGTAGGAACACTTACCATTTTATAAAAAATCAAGCCAATTAAAAAAAGTAGTAGACAAAATATTACACAACACAACTTTACCACACTTGACAAAATAAAAATAACTTTATATGTAAAAATTAATAGGATTACTTGTTTTTATTCACTTGTTGCACGGTCCAGTGAACTAACTGATTTGAAAACGTCTGTGGCGATGCATCGCTTTCATAGCGCTCCAGGCGTTATTCATGTCTGAACAGGAAAAATCAAGAAACTGCCGCCTGACATGTTCCCGCAACATAGGAATCGGCAGTAACTGGATGATATACTAATAAAATTTAGTTTGTATTTATACTTAATCCTATTTAATTTCTCAACTTTTATTTTAATAATTTTTTTGGACCCTGGGTTTTGGCGCCCCTAAAGGATGGCACCCGTGTGCATTGCAGGCTTTGCACATATGGTTGTGGGGGCCCTGGGTTTAGTAATAAAACGCAGCTCTTCCGGCAAGGAGTTGAAGATCTTAGCTGACATATATGCTCGAGATCTGTGAGCCTTTGCAGATGCAGTTCTTGGTGCAAGATAAGGATATCTCCTTCGTGTTCCATATATGTGATTTATCTGTGACATCTTTAAACCTATATTACAAAACCCATAACATTAAACTAAATGAAAGAAAAATGAAAAAAAAAACAAAGAATAATGGAAAGGAAATATTTGTTATGTCAACCAACCCCAATGCTTCAAATTTGTTCTTGAATATGTAACAAAATTAACTTTCACTGGTTAAACCCTGAGAAAATGGGCAATCAGACTCTTATTCAATATTCGTCACTGAGGTCTTGGAAGAAAGGTCAAGAAAGTTTAGCTCATATATTTAATTACATAAATTATTTGAATTTGAAAGGCTTTTACTTGGTAAAATTCCATTATCAATAATAAAAAACAAGTACTGTGTTTTAAGGAATTTTACTTAATAATTGCGATTCCATTTACCAAGTAATAGCCTCCCAAATTCAAATGTTAGAGAAAGATGATACCGGCTTTTTGGCTTTGTGGTATTTTAAAATACTACTAAGATGTGCAGTTCATACTCAGAATATATGGTTCTACTCAATGTGCTTGAAAAACAGATTGACTCCCAATTACATACGGTTGAAGACACATAACAACAGTGGACCAGCAAGAAGAGCAATTGAGAAAGGCCAACGCATATGGCTCAAAGAGGATATGAAGATCCAGTACAACAGGAAGGACGTTGCCAACATATATTTGAAGGTAATCCATACGGAATTATTGTTTAGATTGCACCCTGTTGAGTTTGATATTTCAGACTCTGAATACAGATACGATGTCAAAATTTTAATTCATAAAAAGTTTCAGCAACAACAGAAAAAGTTGAATTCACTTAAATTCAAAACTTCTCCACCCGAACCTTCAACTCATAAATTTTCAGACCATAAATTTTTTGACAGATTCACTAATTTAACTGATACCGATTTTACACAACCACAAAAAGATCTATTAGAAAAAGGATTCAAACATAATTTACATCCAAAACATAATAGAACTAATTTTGAACAGTTAGGCATAGACTCCGAAATCATTCTCAAAAACTCCAAAGATAATATTTTAGCCAAACATCAAACAGCAAAAATCATCAAAGAATACTTTTCGAAATTATCACCTCATTGCAATTCCGATTATAAGATAATAAAAACAATTCGTGATAATAGTACCAAGAACGATTTAGTATTCACTAAAGCAGATAAAGGTAACACCGTCATCGCGATTAGTAAAACCGATTATATTTCTAAAACTGAAGAATTCTTAACAGCCGGAAACTATATAACATCAACTAAGGATACTAACGCAAAATTTCAGAAAGTGGTTAAAAACATAATTTCGACAGCAAAATCATTAATTACAGACCACGAAAAATATAAATTCATTAACTCCAATCCACAATCCCCGAATTATATTCGTTGATAAAACTTCATTAACTTCATTACCCTATTAGACCTGTTTCTTATGTAACGACACCTTCTTTCAAACTCTCAAAATTCCTCAACGACTTGCTAATGAAACATTGCAATTTTAAATCTGAATTTTCGGTCAAAAATTCATACGAACTAATTGCAAATATCAAAGATACAATTATACCACCTAATTCCAAACTCATTTCTTTCGATGTTAGGAATCTATTTCCCAACATACCTCCGAAAGATACGTATTACTTAGTTGAAGAATTATTAGAAAAGAATCATGTCAATACTATCATTAAATCAGATATTCTTTCATTATTACAAATTTGTTTAGATCAAAATTATTTCCATTTCAATAACAAATATTATACTATTGAAGACGGCTTGATTATGGGCAATCCGTTAAGTCCTTTGTTAGCAGAAATATTCATGAATAACTTAGAGAAATTAATTCATAATCATCCACTCAGTAAATATTGTTTATACTGGTATCGCTATGTAGACGATATCATTATTTGCTTCACAGGAACAGATAGACAGTTAAAAATTTTGGATTAGTTAGAGGGTTGTTGTATATTTTTGCGTCATCAGCAAGGAAATATAAAATTGAAGGTAACTGGATGATATACTAATGAAATTTCATGTGTATTTATACCGAATCCTATTTAATTTCTTAACTTTTATTTCAATATTTTTTTGGACCCTGGGTTTTGGCGCCCTAAAGAGTGGCCCCGTGTGCATTGCACACTTTGCACATATGGTTGCGGCGGCTCTGCAAAATGACAGAAGTTTTATCACACCAGATTAAAAGGTCAAACAATCCCTACTATGTATATTTCCAGATTTCCTAACATAAATATGATCAAGAACAGTTGCTGAAAATTCAGTCACTCTTGTTGCCTCATTAATATTCGAAAGAAAACCATTCACACCCAGGCCCGCCGCTAGCGTAAAAAAATGCTGTACAGTGAAAAACTATGTTATATTAGGTTATTTTATACAAGATAGATACACTAATACGACATTAAATGAAAAATGAAGCCAAGAGAGGTGCAGTTTATACATATTATGTAGGTAGGTATAGGTATTAAGTTATTTTACAGAAACTGCACCTTTCTTGCCTTCATGTTGGCAAAATCAGCTATAATTTTTTGGTGTCTAGTCTATTTAGAATCTCATGTTCAATTGAAATTATTGCTAAATTACTTAGTCTTTGCTGGTGCATAGTTGATCTCAAATAGTTTTTATTATTTTAACTTTGAAAATGACCTTTCACCAGATGCAACTGAAACCGGCAATGTAAGTAGTATCCTTAGCGCTATTGCTGTATTCGGAAATGTTGACATTAATTCATTAGCAAAAATGTATTGCAATAGGGTTTGTGGATCATTAGACTGGTTTTCAGTTAAATGCAACTTTAAAGCATTGATTTCATTAAACATATCTATACCGTCAATATCTGCGTCACTACTTGAACTATCTTTTAGCTTCACATTCAAATCTTTACAATGTTTCATTAAATCATCTTTGGAGTAACTAAACAAGTTATTATTGGTGAAAAGGCCAAAACGTCGGTAAAAGTTTCCAGCTCATCGAATCTACGTTTTAAAGAAGTTAAGGTTTGATCCAGGATCCTACAAAAACATCTACCTTGTATTTTGTTTTAGGGTCTAGTAAGACTTCATCACTCTGTTCATACTGAAATTGAGTTGGTTTTCTTCGTGGACGAACGGTATCTATAGGCGGAAAATCTGCATCTACATTAAGTTCCCGAGCCACAGTGGTAGCTTCTTCTAACACCCTTTCGAAATGCTCATCTGTGCGATATTCGGTGAATTTATGAATCTATTTATTTAACAAATTTATGCAGATTTGAGTATTTATTGTGGGTTTTGCATCATTTTGCTAATAGCATTAATTTCGTTTAAAATATCAAACCAAATTACAACTAAGCAAATAAATCTATAATTTTGAATATTCACAGCAAGCGAATGTGCTTTGTGAGTTGTTGTACAATCCCATTCCGACGAATTGTTATCTGATATTTCAAGTAAAGCGTCAAATATTTTTCGAGGTGATACCGTAAAGGTTTGACTGCATCGATTCTGCTAGACCATCGCGTGGCACTTAATGCCTTTAGTTTTAAATCAGGTAAATGCTTGCAAATTATGGACCACCTTTTGGTAGAAGACGAAAAGAAAACGTAAATTTCTTGACTTAAGTTGAAATAGTTGACCGTGTCGTGCGTTATATTTGCCGCATCGTTAACGACCAAATTGAGACTATGCGCCGAGCATGGAACGTAAAATGCACGATTATTCATTTCCAATAATTTTTTGTAATCCATTGTGTTTTCCACGCATATTAGAACCATTGTCATAACCTTGGCCACGTAAGTTTTTAATATCAAGGTTTAATTGCGAAAATAAATCTAAAACAAAATTTAATAGTCCTTCACCTGTGGAGCTGGTTATCGGACAGATGCCAATAAAACTTTCGCATATTGTAACATTTTTAGTTTCACTGTTTAAAACAACATACCTTAGTACAACTGTAATTTGTTCTGTGTGACTTACATCTGGTGTGCAATCTAATATGATAGAGAAATATTTTGATTCTCTGACTTTGTTCAGGATATAATTTTTATGGTCGTGCCGAGTAAATCAATGATTTCATTCTGAATCTGATCTCCTAAATAGTGAGTCATGCGAGTTGAATCGAATTTCGAGACTTGAATTCTGTGAATATGTTCCCGCATAACTGAATCAAAGGATGCTATCATTTCTATTGCGTTGAGAAAATCACCATTATCATGCTCATATAATATTTTGGACGAGCCCCTAAACGCCAGACATTGATGAGATAAAAATTTTATAACAGCTATGATCCTTTCCAATACATCACACCATTGTTTTTTTTCAGATTCTAATAGTCTCAGTTGCATTTGATTTACAGTAGTTTTATTTTTTAACATATGATTTAGTTGGACCCAACATTTTAAATTTACGCTATGGGAAATGGTTGTTTCGTGTCGTTTTAAGGTAGATGACAGATGTTGCCAATCGGAAAAACCGCTTGGAGCTGACAGACTACTTACAGTTTTACTGAATATTTTACAACAAAAACAATAGACTGAATCTTTTGACGTAGAGTAAACAAGCCATTCTCTGTTAATTTTTTCTCCATTAGGAAGATTTCTAGAGTAATAACTGTTTGCAAATTTTCTTCCATCGATATTAGCAGGAAAATTTTGGTTAAACAGCTGCACGGGACCACGGCTAACCAAAATATTAACAATATCATTAGTCATACTGGCGGGCCACGAACCGGGATCATCACCACAATCTAAACAGCTACTTGATGACGATAAATTGCTTACAGGTTCTTTAGCACTACTTTCTCTTTCTTTAGTTTCACTGGAGTCTCCTTCTGAAGGACTAACATTTTTCTCTTCAGATACCTCCATAACTTCTAGATTTAAAGCTGCGCTTGTTGAAGCTACATCTACGTCAACATTCTCTTGACATTCAGAGTCCCTATTTTCTGGTTTGCTTAAAAATTTCTCAAGAGATCCCGCTAGTTTTTTTTCTCTGTATCTTTTTCTCGTTTTTGCCGTCGAAATTGAGCTCCTGAAATTTTTTCCTTTTTGCGGTTTCTGGAATTTTTTTGAAAAAGTTTAGTATACGGTTGTACAAAAGTAACTTAAATCCCAAAAGGGGGTCGATCATTCCACCCATTATTGCGAACAACCTTTACTAGGGGGTCAACACTGAAATCGCGAAAAAAAATCAGCTTTTCCATACATTTTGTATGGAATAGTTATTTTATATTATTATATACCCTGTATAGGTATAATTTTAATATTTTTTATAAATCTTCACTCTTAAGTTGTATAACAGAAAAAATACCCTTTAAATCACAATAATAATCACAATACTACTGCGAAAATAAAATGTTCATACCTACTGCACACAAATGTAATGAAATAACTAATTTTTCTTCGCGACTTCAGAGTTGACCCCATAGTAAAAGTTGTTCGTATTGATTAGATGGAATGTCCCCTTTCGTTACTTAAGTTACTTTTGTTACACTCTGTATTAATTTTAATACATTTTTTAATAAATCTTTACTTTAAGTTTTTCAGTAAAATAACCTTTAAATTTTACATGAATACCAGCTGTTTATATGAATGCGCCCATATGCTGATTAATTAAACAAAGACACTTACCATAATTATGATTTTTGCGCCGACGGATAATATAAATAGTTTTCTAAATTATTTTTATAGTCACACTTCGCACGAAAATATACAGAATATTATTAATTTTAAGTACCCTGGACCGTTTCCGGATCTCACATTAGGGCTATAACCAAATAATTGAGGTTTGTTGTTCACTCACATCACTTTCGCATTTGTGTTAAATAAATAAAACAAAGAAATGAGTATATAGTTTTAAGGGATTTCCCTGATTTCTGTGGGATTTCCTATTTCGCATAGAGCACGATACGGATTAACTTTGTTCTCATGAATTTCAATAGATGGCGCTATGTAATGCTACGATATAAAAGAAATATTTGGGCGCCGTTCATCATATTATTTTTATAGGGATAATCTTTTTAGTATTGTGAGGTGACAATGTCTGAATTTTAGTCGATGATTATCTGATTTACCGCCCCCTGAATGCGCCGCCCGCCTACATTGCACGCCTTGCACGCCCGCTCACGGCGGGCCTGTTCACACCCATAGCACATTGATAGTTAGTTGTCTCCACCGAATTTCGGTCTTTCAAATCGATATTTATATCACCAAAAACACATCAATTTCTAGCTTTTCTAAATTTGTTAGATACTAATTTAATTCTCTGATATAATTATCGGTATTTATAGATGGCAGTCTGTAGGAGACAGTCACACCATAGTGTAATCCATTCTTTTTCAAACAAATATGAAGTAAATTGAAGAACAAATTGGTTATGTTATGATCAAGAACTTGAATGTATTTTGTTGATACAAAATCAAAGATCACTTCGATTCTGTTTCGAATTATTGCATTAAATATTGCTTACGTAAAAGATGTTCCAATCACTACGGGATAAGATATATACAGATTGGTTCGTTTGAGATGAAACAGCCTGTATATAATTAGGCTTCATCAATAAATAAATAAGTAAACTTGCCAGTAACGATCATTTACAGTGAATTGAAGTC
Source organism: Cryptolaemus montrouzieri (assembly GCA_013387265.2). NCBI lineage: Eukaryota > Metazoa > Arthropoda > Insecta > Coleoptera > Coccinellidae > Cryptolaemus > Cryptolaemus montrouzieri. The sequence goes on from JABFTP020000165.1 coordinate 6,350,715, forward strand.
TTGTGCAATTCATGGCAAGTCATTATAAATAATACGAAACATTTATGAACCTCAATTGTTGCAACACCTTCCTCAAAACGCTTTCTGAGGGCATATTACTAAAGTTACTAAATCCGGATAGACACACAGCGTCTGTTCCCCATTCCTGATCACCCCTCTCGCTTCCTACCACCCCTCCCGAGGGGAAAAACGGGACTTTGAGTTTACAATCAGCTCCTCGCCGGAAACAAGCGTCTGAGACGCCCGGAGTCAGCAATCACGGCTCCGTCTCACAAAGGACCGCGCTTCCGGATTATGTAACACGGCGTTGTTGTATCCGATCTGGTTCCTGTCTGAAATATGGATCGAGGAGCATAATTATCGAGTAATCCGCTCTTGATTTCGCTTTGCTGGAAGTATCAAATGTAATTATGGAATTATTGAAAGCGGAGGAGATCTAAGGGATTATGATTAGAGTGGTTTTAACTGTGAATTTCGACAGAGGGGATGGGGATTGTCTGCAATCCCGATACTTTAGGTTTGTCGAAGAATTTATATATCGTAGTACAAATGAGATGAAAAACACAAGGTTTAACTTTAATCTACACTTTATTTGAAAAAATTCGACGACGTTTCGCTGACACAGCAGCTTTATCAAGAATGACAAACGGAATGAAGAGTATGGTATTATAAACAAATCGTAAAACAAGTTGGATGAATAACAGGAAAATCCACACCGAGCCATTGTACAGTTAGTATGGAAGGTAATAAAACTAATTAAACAAGTTAAGTAGGGTGCATAATTCACATCTACCTGTTCATTCAAAAGCATGTCCGAATGTTTGTATCTATTTATTTCTAATGCTTCTAGGAGATCTTATTTTGAACTATTTGATTTTATATGTAATATGTCAAAGTTTTTATTGAATGAATGGTTTTCTTTCATTAAGTGGTTTAAATAATTTGAATCAGATTTATTTTTATCGAAGCTACGTTTATGTTCAGATGTTCTTATGCCAAAACTCTTGTAGGTCCTACCGATATAAATTTTATCACAAGAACCGCAATTGAGTTTATAGATTCCTGATTTACTTGATTTTTCAACACGAGATTTATTATTTTTAATATGTTTACCTAAGTTATTAGAAGTTTTGAAAGTTATATTAAGATTTTGTTTGACGAGAAAGGATTTAATATTTGTACTTGCAGAACCGCAGAATGTTAAACTGTTGAATATTTTATAGTCTTTATGAATAGGATATACTTCATTTATTGCTTTCTGATACAGTTTTTACGAATGATTAGATCTATCATATCCGGATTATATGAATTATTAATGGCTATCTGTTTGATGATGTTTAACTCTTTATTATAATCTTCTACTGATAAAGGTAAATTGAGTAACTGATGTACCATGCTGTTTAAAGCTGCAACTTTGTGTTGAATTGGATGTAATGAGTAGTTATGTATAATTGTATCAGTATGTGTTGGTTTACAAAAACATGATTATTATTTCGTTTAGTATTTTAAGTCCAAAAATTAATGGAATCGTTCTGTTCAATTTCTATCGTGAATTTAATGTTCAAATGGATGGAATTAATGAAATTAAGAAATAAGTCTAATTGACGAGTAGTTCCAATGAAACATACTAAGACGTCGTCAACATATCTATACCAATAAAGAAATTTGGAAATGAGTGGATGTGTATGAATTTTCTGTTCAATATTATTCATAAAAATCTCTGCTAAAAGTGGACTCAAAGGATTTCCCATGATCAAACCATTTTCACTACTGTAATAGATGTTGTTGAAAGAAAAATAATTTTGTTCAATGCAAACGTCCAACAGATTCAATATTTCTGATTTAATTATGTGGTTAACATGATTCGAATTCAACACGTTTTCGATTAATATTTTGACATCACCTGGAGGAACACTTGGGTATAAATTCTCAACATCAAACGAGATAAGTTTTGCGTTAGGTGGTAGGTTAACGTTTTTATGTTATTTATCAATTCGAAAGACTTTTTATAGAAAATTTTGATTTGAATGAACAATAATTTTAATGATATCTATAAGGTAGTGCGACAATTTCACGGCTGGGGCTGTAACGTAAGATACGACTGGTCTAACGGGATTATTTACTTTATGCAATTTAATGAGTGAATACAGTTGAGGTGGTTGAGGGTTTGGTAAAATTAATTTGTATTTATCTTTTGCTTTAATTGAAGATTTTGCGTCATTTATTGCAATTTTAATATTTTTCTGGAATGTAATAGTTGGATCTTTGTTTAAAATTGTATAGTTTCGGACGAAATGAAATTTAGAGTTTTAAATAGGTTGTCATTTTTATTTAAAGCAATAACAGTATTACCCTTATCTGCTTTTGTAAAAATAACTTCATTAGTTGATATTTTAGTTTGATGGCCTTTAAAATATTTTGTTCTTTACTCGGTTTAAAGTCAGCTAATGATTCATTTTTTATAATGTTAGATGCTAAATATTTAAGGTGAGTGTTATAAGGAATATTTTTTTCAGAGAAATTTCAGTATCTACATCAAGTAACGGCCTCCACAATTCAAATATCGTAGTACTTTCATGTAGAGTTTCATCAAGTCAAGCAGTCAAGCAAAAGCTTGATGATTATGAGATATGTATTAAACTATCACAAGAGTTCATTGAAAGTCAGGGTTTCGGTATCTCGACCATCTTCAGCTGACAACAAGTACTGAAATAAAGTTGAAAATACATACATGAAGGTAGATACAACATCAATAAGTGTGCTAACAAGAGGTAATGAACGAATTCTGTTGAAAGCAGGTATTATTTGAAGAAGTCAAATACAGGGTGCTACATAATAGTATGTCACAACTTGAGGATGTCAATCTACATGTAAATTTAAGAAAAAAGTTTATATATACAAAGGTGCGCAAAAGCTTCGTTACGGAGCTACAGGGTGTTGAAATTTTCAGAAAAAATTGTTTTTTTTTTCAAAACTCCTGCATTTTTTAACATATACAGCCCACATTTGCAATGCAAGCTATTTTTTACAGCCTCCATAATTACACGTCGTAAATTTTAACTAGTATCTACATGGTTTTTTTTCTTTTCCGGAGCCATGTTGGCCTTTGGCCTTCAAACTATTTTGCAGTACGCCACTGATCAACGTATAATCAATTTTCATCATCTTCGTTCAATTTAGAAACTTTTCGACACTAGTAATTTTTTTGTATCTCTAACCGTTCTCAATCAAAAATTATTAAACGATTGTATGCATTCGCTGAATTGAAAGCTTTATTAAATTCACAATTAGTTTTGAGACTTTTGAAGTTATTACTCTAAGAAAAAATGGTTTTTACTAACGACGAATTAGCTGATAACCATGTACGGTCTGGCTGACAACAGAAGCTAGTCGGTTATATCAGGTGCGCTTTCCGAATTGAGTAACACCAGACAGGCGACCATTTTTAAATATCCACAGAAAGTTGAGGGAAACTGTTACTTTCACTGCAAATAATAATTTGAAAGGTGCAACTCAAACTATGAGAACTCCAGAAATTGAGGAAGCAGTTTTGAATTGTATTGATTTGAATCCTCATGTGAGTACAAGAAAAATTGGAAATCAGTTGAATATTGCACATGTTCTAGTTTGGAGGATTCTCCATAACTTTTTATTTATTTTTATAGATTCAACGCGTTCAAACTCTACTTCCTCGTGATTTTCTTTCAAGACTGAATTTCTACCGATGGTTCTTAGATACAATTAAAGAAAATGCTCATTTCGATAGTGAAATAATGTTCACAGACGAAGTACTTTACGAGAACTCCTATCACAACTTTTCACAATAATCATTATTGGGCTGAGGACAACCCCCGTTTGATTGAAGAAACTCATCATCAAGAACAATTCTCACTAAATGTTTGGTTCGGAATAATTGGAAATTATTTGATTGGGCAATTTTTTTTTGGCTAATAGACTAAAAGGTCCCGCTTATCGGCAATTTTTTGAGGAGGAGTTACCTTTATTGCTCGAGGATGTGCCACTTTTGGTGAGAAACATAATGAGGTTCATGCATGACGGGGCAGCAGCACTTTTCGGTAGAAAAGCTAGGGAATTCTTCAATAATATATTCGACAACCGATGGATAGGTCGGGGTGGGCCAGTACCATGGCCTCCTAGGTCCCCAGACTTAAAGAGTTTGGACTTTTCCTTATGAGGTTATGTCAGAAGTTTGGTTTATACCACTTCAGTGAACACTGTAGAAGAATTTAGAAATCGGATAATAGCCTCCTGTGATACGATAAGAAATACCCCAGGAATATTTCAAAGAGTGCGTGATAATATGCAAAAAAGGACAGAGACCTGTACTCTTGCAGGTGGAGGACACTTCCAGTAATTTATTTAGTTTTTAATTGTTCTTTTTTTTAGTTTGATATTGAATAAATAAGAATACGTTAAGTCTCAGAAGACGAGCTATCAAAATAAATGCAAATTTTGGGCATATCTATCGAGTATTTCTATAATTTTTTATTTAGCGAATAGCATACAATTTAAATAATTCAAATTCAATAATTTTTCACTCGAAAACGGTTGGAGATACGAAAAAATTACAAGTGTCAAAAAAGTTTTTAAATTGAACGAAGATGATGAAAATTGTTTGTGAGCTGATCAGTGGCGTATTGCAAAAAAGTTTGAAGGGGCAAAAGGAGACATGGCCTCGGAAAAGAAATTACCTTGTGAATTTCAGTTAAAATCTGGGACGTGTAATGAGGGAGTCTGAAAAAATAGCATGCATTCCAAATTTGGGCTTAATACCTCCGTAACGAAGCTTTCGCGGACCTATGTTTATATGAACTTTTTTTTCTTAAAATTGCACGTAGATTTACCCCCTCAAGTTGTAACATACTATTATGTAACACCCTGTATAGACGAATAAGTCGGGCCATACTGGTCGTTCTGAAGATTTGCTATGCGGAGTTTTTTGGTGTTTGAAAATTTCGATGAATCCAAAGAAATCTAACCATCAACCTTTAGGTATTCTGTGAATAGTTTTAAATTGATCTATGGGTGGAAACTCATAGCAATATTCGATACAATGAGAAGCGAAAGCAGATTCGAAGATTCTCCGATTATTGTAATCTGATTGATGCTCTTTGTATCTGGTTTTGCATGAACGACCTGCCTGTTCTATATAGACGCCTTCACTATCTATACAAGATAATTTTCAAACTCCAGTATTGTCAAATCCATCAGTTTTATCTCTACTATTGAAAAATTCTTGGGAGAGTTTCATGTAGGTTTATTTGTTTTTGACTTTAATTACTTTTTTATGCTTTTTTGAAATGACATTTGCAATCATTTTGCTGAATGGGCCAAAATATGTTAATGTAGCTGTATTAGTTGATTCTATACGTGAGTAAATATTATCTTATGCTATTTGTGTTTGTATCTTTCTTATAATTCCGTTTATTTTATTTTAGGGATAAGCGCTGTTGTTAGCTATTCCTAAATAATTGACATTTTCCTGGAGATATTTTCTAGGAAAATGTATCGTCTACAAATTCTGAAAACACAATTAAGAAATCAAACTGTGTTAAAATCTTTGAAATGCTGATGGATGAAGATATTTTAATAGTTATAGCAGAACAATCACAATTATATGCAACTTAGAAAAACAATCATTCGTTTTATATTACTGTATAAAATATTAAGAGTTTTGTCGAAATATTACTTTTTGATGGATACCATAGAGCAGGGGTGCTCAAACTTGAACTGCTGGCGATCTACTTCAATATTTTTAGACTACTTACGATCGAGTGTGAGAGGCTGCAATTATGTGTGATGCAGGGTTGTCGTACATAAACGATACACCCTACTTATCTACCTATCAGGTAGGGTGTACCGTAGCATATATAGATATTAGCTTTCCGCACAATATACATTATTTTAACCAAGGTTTGGATGAGGTTTAGTTAGAATCTTCTGTATAATATCTATGAAAAAACTCACAGTTATTCAAAATTGCGAAATTATTAGTTGTTACAAACATAAGAGGTACATATGATGTTGAACTCAACTAAGGAGTGACTTTGGATGTTGAAGCTTGGTATTGCATATCCTCAGCATACTTTTCATAAGATGGTACGTAACCACTGAGTGCTAATCGCAAGCATGATGACATATGATCGTCAGTTAGTCGATTGCGATATTTTGACTCGATTATCTTCATTTCAGAAAATGCAGACTCGCACAAGTAAGTTGACCCAAACATTGTCGTCAGTTGAAGGGCGATTTGCCTTAGAGTTGGATATTTATCTTCAGATACAAAACATCAGGAATTTGTATAAGATGCTGTCGCTTTGAGATGTATATCTGATATTATCTGCATCAACTCATTTTCAACAGAACATGAGTTCATATCAAACTGACTTGCTATTTCAGTAATTAGTTCCTCAATGTTTTTACCTGAAATAGGATAACTCATAAATGATGCTATATTTTGCCAATTTGCTGCAATCATAAAAACGCATTTCCAATTGTCCCAAAATACTTGATACTGAGGAATCCTTGCTTTCAAAGACGGAAAATTTTTCAGATTCTTTCTTTTCAGTTGATCTATCATAAGTTGCAATTTACTTTTGAATGCGTTCTCTGCGCTAATCATCTCAAAAATAGTTTTTCCTTTTCCTTGAAGCTCCAAGTGAATGGTGTTTAAGTGCATTGTGATGTCAGTCAAAAATGCCAAATCAGGCAGCCATTTTCCGTTTTTCAACATCTGAGTGTGATCACCTCTTTCGTCTAGAAAAGCTGTTATTTCGGGCAATAATTTTTGAAACTTTTCTAGGAATTTTCCGCGACTCATCCACCTGACGTCCGTGTCCAGAACTAAATCAGTGTGTTCAGCTGACTCCCTATCTTCCAACTGCAACTTGAAGAGCCGCCGTTGCAAGCTACGTGCACGGATGGAGTTCACAATTAGCTCGACACAATGCCACAAAACCGTTTTTGTTTCCAGTCATTACTGCAACTCCATCGGTTGTAATGCACACTAGTTTATATATTGGTAGCTTGTAGTTTTTTACAAAATTGAATAAATCGTCATATCTACCTTCGTCACGGGTCTTCCTTCAGAGAAACGATGTTCAAAAATTCTTCCATAGCCAACATGTCATTGAATAACATCCGAATAAAAATACACAGCTGGGCAGTGTCTGTCATAACGGTGAATTCGACTGACTGTGAAGAAAAGTAAGTGCATTTCATGATATTATTATATAAAAATAAAGATAAATTATATAAAAAGAAACAAAAACGAAGAATACACGGCTCTTTGTGAATGCTCGCCCAGAGTATTCAGTACAATGATGAATTTGGGCAAAGTTTTCATTGAATGGAATGTTTATCCAATTTACGAAGATGTATCAGTACCTAGGTGTTTCAAATGCCAGGGCTTTTTCCATAAGATGGGCAAGTGTCAAGAGAAAATAGTTTGTCCACGATGTAAAAACAACATTGCCTGCTGTTCAAACTGTGTTCGATGGAACGAGAAGATGAAAACGAACCACGCCACTGGTCATCATTCAACTAACTCGGATTGTCCTGTTCTCAAACATCATTTGAATGTAATAAGATCGAAAACCGACTATTTCAGTGACGAATAATATGGAACCGTTCATATTGACTTCAATCCGGAATCAGTAAAGAATTTTGAACTGGACAATATGCTACAATTCAATGCATTTCCTGCGAATAAATTTAGGCTTTTCATCAGAACATTAGGAGTATAAGTAAAAACTTGGATGTACTTAAGGTTTACTTATTGCAGCTTAAAAATCCTTTTGATTGTATAATTTTAACCGAAGCTTGGCGCATAGTGAACTGTAGCATGTTGCAAATGGATGGTTATGATTTTCTTTATAGTGGGGGATGTGAGTATGGCGGATAGTGTGGTGGTATATATTAATAAAAAACTTGAGTATACTTATAAAATTGTGACAATAGGTAGAGTTAAAGCTTTGGAAGTCAGAATCACAGAGGGTAAGTCCAAAATACTTATAACAGCTATATACAGGTCTCCAAGTGTTATGTCTTTGGACTTTTTGGGTCATTTACAGTCTTATTTGGATTCATTATCCACCACTGCGACACATCATATTATTACGGGTGATCTAAACATAAATATATTGAATGAAGACGCTGTCTCAAGTGAATATCTGGATATAATGAGCACGGGTGGTTACATATCTATGATCAACACAATAACTAGACCAGACAGTGGTACTTGTATAGATCACATATTCCTAAAAAGTGGGACTGAGAGTGACTTATTTAACTCCTTCACTGTCAGAATAGACATAACCGACCACTACCCTACTATACTTGACTTACCTGTGTCAATAGAGAGGAACCAATCGAAAAAAACATATACGAAATATTTTCTCGACAAGGAAGCACTTGTTAAATCCTTTCAGTCTCTCGACTGGGTTGAATTTTATTGTATTCAAGATATAAATCAGGCTACAGAATACCTCATTGATATTATACCAAATAAAATAGAAGAATTCACCCGAAAAGTTAAAATAAAACATAAACATAAAAAAGAAAATGCTGGATAACTGCAGGACTTATCACATCTACCAAAACTAGGGACGATTTATTCAAAAATGCAAAAATAAACCTCATGACATAGAGTTGAGACAAGAGTATGTTCGATATAGAAATACCTTGCATTCCCTCATAGAAAAGGAAAAACTTAAATATTATCAAAAACAAGTCGATTGTAACTGTCATGATAGTAAATCCCTTTGGAATACTGTTAACTCGATCAATCAAAGCGGTGGTAGAGGTATTCAGATTAAGAGTATAGTAAATTCAATGAATGAATCAATTCAAAGTGAGAAGGAAATTGCGAAGTCCTTCAATGAATATTTCACCACAGTTGGCGAAAATCTTGCGAAAGCAATTCCAAAACCAATAGACAAGATTCTGAAGAAGAGGGTCTCTGTTGAAAACTCCATCTTTCTCTCACTCACTTCATGTGAGGAAATAAAATTGCGATTATGTCACTAAAGAACAATAAGTCACCAGGAATAGATGGAATTAAATCAGAGGTTCTCAAAATCTTAGTCGATTACATTGGTTCACCATTGTCTTATTTGATTAATAGAACAATGCTTATGGGTATAGTGCCGAGAGCATTCAAGGTGGGATTAATAAAACCATTGCATAAATCGGGCAGCAAGGAACAAATGTCGAACTATCGACCAATAACATTAATAAGTAATATATCGAAAATTTTCGAAATGGTCTTGAAAAAAGGCTTGTTGACTTTTTAGAAAAATATCAACTGATGTCTCCTAAGCAGTTCGGTTTTCAAAACATATATCGACGCAAGATGTTATCAATTGTTTTATTTCAAAAATTCATGAAAGTATAGAGAAGGGTGAACGGTCCTTGGCAATCTTCCTAGACCTTGCCAAAGCCTTCGACACTGTCGATCATGAAAGATTATTAGGAATATTGCAAGACTTGGGAATACGAGGCGTTGCTGGAAAACTTTGGCAAGTTATCTCGAAGGACGAGAACAATATGTTATGGTTGGATGCACACTGAGCTCCCAAAAGATCGTTAAATACGGAGTACCCCAAGGCACTGTTCTTGGGCCGATTCTATTCATAATTATGAATAGAATCGGCCCATGTAAATTACATGAACGAAATTTTGAAAGCTGAAACAGAGGATACAATCATTAGTTTCGCGGATGACACGGTTTTGTTCTATACGGATAGGTCATGAGAAGCTGTTTAGAAAAAGACAGAAATGGATTTAAGTAAAATATTGAACGCATTTGATGAAATGTTATTGACTGTTAACTATGATAAAACATATTTTATGCCGTTTAGTTGCTATAGCAGTGGTTTACCCTTTTCAAAGAACTCGAAATTGAAAACATGAAAAAACTGTCAGAATTGCTACAAAAGACACTGTGAAGTTAATTGATCAAAATTTAAGATGGGACTATCATATTGAATTATTGGTTAAGGCTCTGAGGAGTTTGCTCTACTTGTTTAGATTCCTTGCTAAGTTTGTCGATTTTCGTAGATTGAAGATGATTTATCACGGCCTTGTAGAATGCAGAATTAGATACGGCATCACGATATATGGTGCTGCAGCAAGCTGTTATCTGAATAAAGTGGAAATCTTACAAAAAAATTCTAAAAATAATTTCAAAAACCAAATACCTACCCTCAGATGACTTATATAAACAAACTGGTGTATTGGATGTCAGGCAGCTGTATTTCCTTGATTGTGTAACACAAATTCACAAAAGTAAAACAAACTTCAATATGTTGATCATGGATATGGGACCCGATCTTGTTCACAGGCAAAGGTCAAAACCCTTATCTTTTCGAGAACTATATCTCAACGTTCTTTCGATTTTAATGCTTATAGAATGTATAATTTCCTTCCACTAAACATAAGAATTGTACCCAATATAAATAGTTTCAAAAGGAAGGTCAATTGTTTTCTCAGAATGAAAGATAGAAATGACATCCATTGTTTGTTTTGATCCATATAAATTTTTTTATTGATTTGTATTTCGTTGATCATAGCATACCTTTTGTGTTTCTCTGTTTGTAGTTGCGTACCCACGCACTGGCTTAGCCTTAGTGGGTAATCCTTGATGTGTTTTGTTCATTCGTCATGGTCATAATTTGTGTTTTTTTATAGTTTGTAATGGGAGGGGTTTTCACATTGTGATTATGATTGAGTGAATAAAATTATTACAATTATTATATTATATCATGATGTCCTGACTCATGACTTCTATACGCCCTGTGAAAGTCGGACGAGATAACTGAAGTTCTCAAATAGCAGACATGATTTCTGTTTTATTTTTGAATTCGTAAGCAGCGTAGCAGCTTTTGATTGTTTGGCTGATCTTGTGAACATGGTTTGTTCTTCTTTCAACAAGATAATAAATCACGTACGCTTCGTTTTCTTGATTTACTCTGTGGCGGAAAATCATTTTCATAGTTTTTATGAATCATTTTCTCATTAAATTTATTAATTTATTATCAAATTGATACGTTTTAGATTTAGTTTTATCATGCCTCTCATTTTGTACTATTTAATAATAAACTTTGTATCGACGTAGTATTAACTTCAAGTTACAATTCAGAATGACTCCAATTCCTGCAGGCGCATCATTCATATCGGCGTGAATGAAAGTTTCGAATGTTCCCATCAAACGCGCCACCCGAAATTTCTAGAAAAGCGGCAAGAATAGAAAACGCGGCGTTTCTTTGATAAGTAGCGCGCGTTCCTTTGATGAAGCCGCCTTTTGCCGCTAGCAGAGTGTTGTTTTATTACGTAATAAATTTTTGTAGTTTAGTTACCTACTTATTAAAAAAATTTTTCTTCTCGAGGTCTACTCAAAAATCACTCGCGATCGACCGTTTGAGCACCCCAGCCTTACGCATTTGTGAACACCAACAGAAAAGCACGGCAAATCCTGTCGAACGCTTTCGACAGGCTTTGGCACGTATCCTTGATGAATAAAGTAATCGCATCTAGACTTAGTAGCGTTCTTTTTAGCAGATTGATTCTGGTGGTAGTTGATGAAATAACGAATAAATCTTTTCTGGTTAATGCAAATCTACTACAGGGCTCCATACTCTGGCCAATTTTTTTTCTGTTGCAGATTAATGATCTGCTTTACCGAGAATAAAATGTTTGTGTTAGCCGAAGACTGCACCCTGTTTCCTCATTTTCTAGTCAGCGTTCTATATCTGCTGAAGAGCCACATCGACAAAGAGATCAAAAGAGCATGTCAACGAATTGACACTCGAATAAGATATTAAAGTGGAATCGGTTGAACTTGGACAACTTCAGAGCAAAAAAGACGCCATCAACTACTTGTCTAGAAAAGTCACCGCTGGTCAACCTCCTTCAATCATGCATCGAATTTCCTCAGAAATGAACATGCACTCTACTTAAAAAAAAAATATTCTAGTATAAAAGCAGCAAATATCCTGAAAAAATATTTGTATTAACCAAAATACATTTAATCCTGACGATCCACTGACCAAAATATGATGAAACATCTGCCTTAACATATATCTTAATGAAATTATTACTATCTAATAAAATCTATAACGAGGTAACTTTAAATAATCAAAATATAATTAATATTATCTAAAGTTTCGCTATTCTCTTTCATAATAGTTTTGTTACACTGATACAAGAACACGTGGTTAAAGATAAGATCTTCACATATTGCCATTTCATTGAGGAGAAACACATTCAGAGGGGGATTTTATCTCTTTAATTGGCTTATTTATTTGGGGATCATTATGATGTAGGGAGGCTTATTATCTAAACCAGATGATATTCGCTTTTTTCCTATACCATGAAAATGAAGCAAACAGATTTTTTAATTCGATAAATTAGTGACTTAGCTCAAGTTTCGATTTCGTTCTAATCAAAAAACTTACATTACAAGGGTGGTCTGAAAATTTCCAACCTGACAAATATACAAGATATCTCTTCTGATTATTCTCTTTATTTTTCAACAAGGACTCCTTGTAACTCTACACCAGGGATGCTCAAACGGTCAATTGCGATCGACCAGTCGATATATATGACGTTTTCGTCAATTTTGTAAAAAAACTACAAGCTACCAATATAGAAATTAGTGTGCATTACAACTGATGAATCACCAGCAATGACTGGAAACAAAAACGGTTTTGTGGTATTCTGTCGCGCTAATGATGTCATCATGCTTGCGATTAGCTCTCAGTGGTTACGTACCATCTTATGAAAAGTATGCTAAGGACATGCAGTGCCACGCTTCAACATACAAAGTCACTTCTTAGTTAAGCTTAACACCATATGTAACTCTTTTGTACTGTTACAACCAATAAACTCGCAATTTTGAATAACTATAAGTTTTTACATTGATATTATAGAGAATAACCTAACTAAACCTTACCCAAACCTTGACTACAATAATGTACATTGTGCGGAAAGCTAATATCTATATATAATAATAATAATAATATAGTTTATTCAGATTTGAAGAATGTATAACAAATAATATGAATTTCTTACCTAATAACTATTATAAGTCTGAATAAACGTTTAATCACAGAGACATTACATAATGTCTGTACGTGAATTGAACTTAAATAAACAATATATTTCTCCCATAAGTACAAAAAATAAAAATATAAGCAAACAACAAAAAACAAAACCAACATTTCTAATTAGTACCATTGAAATTTCATAGTCACCACGAAGAAAGTTACTATCAATGTCCCTTGATATGTCGCTATCGTTGGGAAAGTCACCATCGGTGTGAAAGTCACTATCGGTGTGAAAAATCACTATGTTAAGTCACTGTCGGTATAAAGGTCACGATCGGTATAAAAAGTCACTATCGGTATGAAGAGAGACTATCAGCATCAAAGTCACTAATTTGGTATTTTATTATCACATATCTGATTAAGGCAGCTGATTTATAACATTAAAAAAGATTTGCCTGCCACTTCGTTGTATCCATCTTCTTATTTTTTTCTTGAAATTCTTATACATATAGGCTGTTCTTAATTCTTGAGGCAACATGGCATATATTCTTGGTGCCAAATAGGTAAAGGATCGTTGCCCAACTCTTTTCTCAGCTCTCGGGGTTTCAAATCTATTTTTCTTGTTTCTGGTAGAATAAATATGTTCTATTGAATTCAATTGTATTTTTCCTTGAAATGTGTGAAACAAAATGTGAGCCGAGAACAACTGATGAATGTCAGCTATTCCTGATAATCTATACAGTTCGTCTCCATCAGAGGTAAGTGGTCTCCCAAAAATAATCCTCAACAACCATTTTGCATTGTTTCGATCTTTTTAGTTGATTCTCGTAAGCACCCCCAACCTATAATACCATATGATAAGTGGGATTCCACGAGAGCAAAATAGAGTATGCGTAGGTGCTTGACGTCAAGAATCTCCCTTAAATATCTGAATTTATAAAGCTACAGTACACCCTATCTAGGTAGGTGGGTAGGTAGGTAGGGTGTATCGTATATGTACGACAACCCTGCATCACACATACTTGCAGCCTCTCAGAGTCGATCGTAAGTAGTCTAAAAATATTGAGGTAGATCGCCAGCAGTTCAACTTTGAGCACCCCTAATTTGGAAACTTCGCGGAATGCAGGGTGTTCCCCAACCATTCAAAGGTACAAAAGTCCGTTTCTTCAAATTAGACAACCTATTTTTGCACACACCATTCAACTCGTAATATTAACATAACATTGATCTGTTATCGGTTTCCCTAAACCTAAAATGCACCGTTATATGGTTAGATGTACTTTTAATTCGAATTTCAAAAGTCTGGATCTTACCTGTTAAGTAAAATGTTCGAATCTCCCTCCATCTTGTTGCAAACATCTTTCCAACCGATGAAGAACCCCGTGTCCTGTTGCTCTTCTAATGTCGTTCCGATGAAGGCTGCCAAAAGCTTGATGACCGCTACGTTTCAACTCCTCTCTCGAATTAATTGGTTTTACATAGATAATTTCTTTCGAATGGCCCCAGAGAAAAAAATTCAGCGGTGTCAGGTCTGGTGATCTTGCTGGTCAATTCCAAGGACCCAATCTCCGAATCCATCTGTCCTCGAACATGTTACTTAGTTGACGTGAAACGCCAGTGCAGTGGACCGGAGCACCATCCAGTTGGTACCACTAAGATTGATACACTTGAAGCTACAAATTTCAGGGTCCTCACGCAAAAAAATTTTTGGGATAAAATCGCGAATAACTTGGAAATGATGTATTTTAGGTGAGGGGAAACCTATAACAGATCGATGCTTATTAATATTACGAGTTGAATGGTGTGAGTAAAATAGGTAGTCTAATTTTAAAAGGACTTTTGTACACATGCTTTGGTTGTGTGTAAAACACGCAACCAAATTTATGTGGAATCATTCGCTATTTCACATTGTTGATTGTTTTTAACCATGGATTTTTAACTACTTGTGAAGAATTAAGTTTTTTGTTGTGAAAGAACTGGATAGTATCATAAGAAATGTTGAATTATCACCACACGTTCGGATATTGTACTGAGATTCAAAACTCTGAATTTCAAAATTCATAAAAGCCAATAATCATAATTGAAAATGTCTTACGTTGGATAATCCGATGTGCAGAGGGGTCGAATAATTGCTATCGTTAAAGAAGGGGTGACAAAGAGGGATATCGCGGCCACAATAAGGGTATCACTGGGGGTGATTTCAAAAAACTACGCCCGATACATGGAGCTAAAGTCTCTGTAAAATAGGCCTAGAAAAAGTCGTAGGAAGATCACTTCTGAAGAAGAAGACCGCTTGTTGTGCCAAATTGCAAGAAGATATCCTAGTGCGTCGCACCCCATACTCTAAAGGCAATTTCTGGAAGCAACAGGCATCAGTGTATCAGTCAAAACAAAGACTTCGTTCAAGGGGTTTATACAGCAGAAGACCCTTAAGAGTTCCAGAGCTAACCAGACAACAAAAACTTAACAGACTTAATTGGTGTATCCAGCACCAGAATTGGAATATTGAGAATTGGCAAAATGTTCTTTTTTCGGACGAGACCAGAATTGCTGTTCGATCAGATGACCGTCAGATTCGAGTTGTAAGGGGTCGTGGAAGATAAGCTAGACTCCGAACAGCAAGAAAAATTTCGAAATACCAAGGGGGCTGTCTGATATTTTGGAGTGGCATTATGCTGGGAGGCAAAACAGATTTGATTTCGTTTCCTGTTAGTTAACGGCTAGAAATTACGTGGACCTAGTGCTAGAGCCCATAGGGAGAATTTCACTATTATGCAATACCATCAAGAATCGACAAAAGATAATGTCGCGCGAGGGAATCGCTATTTTGGACTGACCAGCTTGCTCTTCAGACCTAAATCCTTTTGAACATTTATTTGACAATCTCGAAAAGGAAATTAGATCGAGCCAGGATAATCCAAGAACCTCACAACAGCTCATCCAAGCCGCCACAGGAGAGTGGCAGAATATCACCCCAGAGGTGGTCGGAAACCTAATTCAAAGCATACCTAGACGGATTCAGGCTTATATCAGGAAGAGGAGGTAACAAAAGCTACTGAGGTCGACAAAAAAACACCTACTCTTCGAGAAAACAATTTTCGATTTTTTTACTACGTGCGGAAAGAGTCTCTAATTTTCTTTTATTTGTTTCTTTCTCGAAATAAACCTTAATTTATCCTTTTTCAATTGAAATATCTTAAAAGGATCAATTCTAACAATCCTTCGAAATTTCCAAAATCCCTGAGGTAATATTCAAAATATCGTGTGATTCCATATATATCTGTTTGTGTGTACTTATATACACAGGTTGCTACATAATAGTATGTAATAGTAGTATTGAATTTGAATTATTTGAATTGTATGTTATTCGCTAAATTAAAAAATAATAGAAATAGAAATAGGTATGCCCAAAATTCACTTTTATATTGATAGCTCGTCTTCTGAGACTCAACTAATACTTATTCAATATCAAACTTGAAAAAAGAACAATTGAAATTTGATTAGTACACTGCAGACAGTCATATGACTTTGCAGTTTTTTGTTTATTTTCTGAGTTTATTGTCAACAACCTGGTTTTTACAACTTATGTACACACAAAATTGTATAGGAAAATAAACAATATTATTATTATTTACTATCGTGGACTTATGCACTATCTCAGCTGTTAGCTGGATATAAGTTACCTTTTCCAGATTCAGCAATCAAAGGGAATAGGCTCGATTACAATATACTTGACATGAATTTCCTAACTATCCTACATGTATTAAGAATTACAGCTTTTTGCATTTCTATAAAGGTATTCTTATGCAATTCTAATGTCTTAAGACTATCATGCAAAGTTTTGGGTATTAACCCAGTCCAGGATACGATGACAGGAACAATATCTATTTTCTCGAGGTGCCACATCTGCTTGATCTCAATAGCAAGGTCTGTGTATTTGGACTTTTTCTCCTGGAACTTGTTCAGCACGTTGTTATTATTCGATATGGCGACATCCACCAGCATTGCTGTTCTGGCTCTCTTATCATACACCACTATGTCCGGACTATTATTCGTCACCATTCTGTCAGTGATAACAGGCCTATCGTAGTATAATCTGATAGAGTCATTTTCCAATACGGGCGCCGGTTGATACTTGTAATATGGCTGAAAGGTATTCAGAAGTCCGTACTTGTGTGCAAGTTTCTGATGGATAATGTTGCACGCTTGATTATGCCTGTGAAGATAGTCCGTATTGGCCAGTTGTTCGCATCCGGACGTAATATGCTGTATAGTCTCCGATCTTATATGGCATTTTCTGCACCTATCTGTTTGTAATGTTCCGTCCTTCATAATAAATTTTTGTAGTTTGTTTGTAGTGATCAGTTTGTCTTGGATTGCCATAAGGAATGCCTCTGTTTCCGCGAATAATTCTCCTTTCATCAACCATTTGTTGGAGGCTTCTTTGTCGATGTGAGGTTGATTAATCTCATGGTGATATCCATGCAATTCCTTTCTTGACCATTGCTTTTCCTTTTCAGTATATGATAGGAACGGTAGATTCAGCAGGTCATCTCTGGTAGCAAGATTCAAAGGTGTATATCCCTTATCAGCCAACGATACCACTCTATGGAGGTCAGAAGTGAGAGCTTTTGCTGAGAAGAATTCTCTGAGATTTTTTATCTGTTCGGTGTGTAAATTGAAAACATCTATTAATCCGCGTCCTCCTTCTTTCCGCTTCAAAGTTGTTCGTATCACAGACGATTTTGGATGATGGTTGTTGTACTTTGTTAGCATCGTTCGGGTCTGCCTTTGAATATCATCCAGTTCTGTCTTAGTCCATCTGATTATTCCAAATGAGTAAAGCAACACTGGAATGGCGTAGGTGTTAATTGCCTTGACTAGATTCCCCGAGTTCAACATTAATTTCAGCACAGTCTTCAGACGCTGACTGTATTCTGAACGAATCTTCTTCTTTGATTGTTTTTGGTCTAGCAATCTGGCTTGTTGGTATCCCAGATATTTGTATGTTTCGCCGTCCCTCATGCACTGTATAATATCACCGTTTGGAAGTTGTGTTTCACCATCTATGACTTTCCTCTTCCAGGGTTCTGGGTCTTACATTTTTCAATCCCGAATTTCATATGAACATCTGCCGAGAACTCACTGACAGTTTTCAGCAAATCATCCAATTGCTTCTTGTTCGAAGCATATAATTTGATGTCATCCATATACAGTAGGTGGGAGACTGTATAATAATTCCTATCTGTTTTATCCTAAATCCGTATCCTGTTCTATTGAGCATTGCGGACAGTTGGTTCATAGCTAAACAGAACCATAGTGGACTCAAAGAGTCTCCTTGAAAAATTCCACGACGTATGGGTATCTCGTCGGTTTTAATTGATTTATTGTTCATGTTGACCTGCAGAGACGTGCGCCAGTGTGTCATTGTTGTCTTCAAGAATTCTACCAGGGCTGGGTGAATCTTGTATATCTCCAATACTTCAACAAGCCAAGAATGAGCAGTACTATCGAATGCATTCAGATAATCGAGAAAAGCTTAATGAACATTCCGATGCCCTACGTGTGCCTTTTTCATTATCACAGAATCGATGATGAGTTGTTCCTTGCACCCGTGGTGTTTCTTTCTGCATCCTTTCTGCTCCTCTGCTAATATATTGTTGTCATCAAGGTGTTGGTATATTCGATTGGATATGCATGAGGTGAGTATTTTGTAGAGTGTTGGCAGGCTAGTGATTGGCCTATATTGAAACGGATCCTGTGTTCTATCGCTCTTAGGTAGCATATATGTTAAGGCTTGTGTTGAGAAAGTGGGTATTTTCTTGGGATGTTGAAGAACATACTTGAGCTGTTTCGCTAGGGCTCCATGGAGCTTATCAAACTTCTTGTACCAGTAGTTGTGGATATTATCTATACCTGTGGCCTTCCAATTGTTGGTCGCTCTAACTACTGTTGTGATTTCTTCCTCCGTTATTCCTTCGAAGTCCATATGTTTGATATCAAGGCGTTGTTTTTCATTCGTGATCCATTCCGCATCTTTATTGTGTTCTTTGGGGTTCGACCATAGTGATGACCAATAATCGGTCAAGCACTGTGCGTCAGGTACTTCTCTGTTATTGTTAGTCGCAGTTTTGTTATTTCCCTTATGAAAATTGGCCGCGCTTTGGAGGAACCTTTGGTTTTGATGTTTCCTTTCAGTACACTTGATGTATCTTGAAAGCCTCTTTGCTTTTGCTTGGAGTTTCGGTTTCAAAGTGTTTTGTGTTCGTACCAAATTATTATTATTATTATTATTATTGAACTAAATGAATTTCTGGAAGTGTCCTCCACCTGCAAGAATACAGGCCTCTGTCCTTATTCGCATATCATCACTCACTCTTTGAAATATTCCTGGGGTATTTCTAAACGTGTCACAAGAGATTATCATTCGATTTCACAATTCTTCTACAGTGTTCACTGGAGTGGTATGAACTAAACTTTTGAGATATCCCCATAAGAAAAAGTCTAATATTTTCAACTCTGCGGACCAAGGAGGACATGGTTCTGGCCCACCTCGACCTATCCATCGATTGTTGAATGTATTATTCAAGAATTCCTAGTTTCTCCACTGAAATGTGCTGGTGCCTCGTCATGCATGAACCACATCATGTTTCTCACTAAAAAGGCACATCCTCGAGCATAAAGGTAACTCTTCCTCAAGAAATTACCGATAAGCGGGACCATTTAGTCTGTTAGGCAAAAAAATGGCCCAATTAAATAATTTCCAATTATTCCGATCCAGACATTTAGTGAGTATTGTTCTTGATGATGAGATTCTTCATTCAAATGGAGGTTTTCCTCAACCTAATATTGATTATTGTGAAAATTTGTGATAGATAGTTTTCGAAAAGTTAGCTTCGTCTGTGAACATTATTTTACTATCAAAATGAGCATTTTCTCTAATTTTATCTAAGAACCATTGGCAGAAATTTAGTCTTGAAGGAAAATCTCGATGAAGAAGAGTTTGGACGTCGTGGAGAATCCTCCAAACTAGAACATGTCAAATATTCAACTGATTTCCAAATTGTACTCACATGAGGATTCAAATCAATACAATTCAAAACTGCTTCCTCAATATCTGGAGTTCTCATAGTTTGAGTTGCACCTTTTAAATGATTATTTGCAGTAAAAGTACCAGTTTGCCTCAATCTTCTGTGGATATTTGAAAATGTTCGCCTGTCTGGCTTACCCGATTTGAAAAGCACACCTGATATAATCGCCTAGCTTCTGTTGTGTTTCCGTCAGCCAAACCGTACATGTAATTGATATCTGTCAATTGGGCGTTATTAAAATTAGCAATTTTTTTATACAACAATAACTTCAAAAGTCTTAAAACTAATCGTTATTTCAATGAACAATTCTAGCAGACACTGGTTCAACTTTAGCAACTGTCAAAATAAATAGATAAATGAAAAAAATCAAAGCCTACGTGTCATTCTTTCAATCAGAAGTGCTTTCAATTCAGCGAATGCATACAATCGTTTAATAATTTTTTGCTCGGGAACGGTTGACGATACGAAAAAATTACAGATGTCAAAAAAGTTTCTAAATTGAACGAAGATGATGAAAATTGATTGTACGCTGATCAGTGACGTACTGCAAAAAATTTTCAAAGGGCAGAAGAAGACATGGCTCTGGAAAGCACCTTGTAGATTTTAGTTAAAATTCAAGACGTGTAATGATGGTCTGAATATCTCAAAAACTGTAGAAGCTTTGAAGAAATGAACAATTTTTTCCGGATATTTCAACACCCTGTAGCTCCGTCACGAAGCTATTTCGGACCTATGTTTATATAAACTTTTTTTCTCAAAATTACAGGTAGATTTACCAACTCGAGTTGTAACATACTATTATGTAACACCCTGCATAAAGGAAAGGAAATATATGAAATATGAGGATGCAACCTTATTCTTTACTACATAATCATCATGAAAAAAGTATTAGTATCATGAACATTTTGTGTTACAACTAGTGTATCTTTTAATTCATTCTCACCTAATCTAATCAATTCGCCCTCATAGCGCATCTAAAATATTCTCTCACTCTATTTCGTTATAAGCTACAAATCGTTGGGACAATATGAAAATCTTTTTCATTATTTCGATATAGTCTCAAGGTCGGTTAGACAGAAAACATAGCAGCATAAAAAATTACACAAAATAATACCTTTATGCGAGATTCTATAATACATATATTGTCTGAACGATTTCCTTTATTTTGATTGAGGAGAAATATCATTGAGAATTGTGCTTTTAGAGTGATGAATGTATCGGTGCTGTCAGACCATGACATGAAGGTTTTAAACCAGACTGTGTTAAACAGATCCGAACTCAGATCTGTTGCACGAACAAATATTTTATTACCTATTGAAGTATATGATATGATATACACTGTGTTCCAAATAGAAATGAATCTCTTCTGTAATTCTGGAATGAGTGAGAAAAAAACGCTGAACATTGGCACCCATTCTTAACCGTCTGTTTTAGATTTCTTATGAAAGCCAGACTTTTTCGAGCGGCAGGAAAATAGCGAGAGTTCAACCGATCTCAAAGAAAGAAAAGAAGTCCTTACCCCAAAACTACTGTTCTGTGGCACTTCCTCCCATTATGTCCAAAATGATGGAGAGAGTCATAAATGATGAACTCATCAGATATCTTGAGTGTCAGGGAATTATTAACGACCGTCAGTTTGGTTTTCGCAGGCAAAGATCGACAGGAGATCTACTCGCCTACATCACTCATGTTTGTACATCAACGATGTAAAAGCATGGGGAATCTAGAAACATCTCTAAAGCCTTCGATAGAGTTTGGCATGCAGCCTTGATGAATAAACTTGCTGCGTATGGGCTTGGATAAGTAGCTTTCTTTCAAATAGATCAATACAAGTTGTGGTCGACGGTATAAGATCTGATTGTTTCCAGTTGCAAGCAGGAGTACCTCAGGGATCCATTCTTACGCCAACCTTGTTTCTGTTTCAAACAAACGGTCTTCTGTCATCTACAGAGAACAAGATCTTCGGTTTTGCAGACGATTGTACCCTGGTTTCGTCTTTCAGTATTCTGCGGGCGATTACAGTTGTGGAATCTCAGCGTCAGAGATTTCAACAAATCACTATGACTTACAGAAGATATCGGAATGAACCTGGTGAGCTTCAACGCGAGCAAAACACAAGCAACTATGTTTTCTAGAAAATGCCCCGCTGAAGAACCTCCTCTATTGATGCAAGGCCAAAAAGTTCCATCCAAAGATTCGATGCACCTTCGTGGAATAACGGTCAACTCCGGGTTTTGCTGGCAGGAACATGTATCAGCAATAGCTAAGTTTGCATCAGCTAAACTCAGTTTTCTTTTCAGAGCCAAGCGATACTTCACGTCATCTCAGCTGTTGCTTCTATATGCTTTGGAATATTGTTTCCATGTATGTGGATCTACACCCAAACATTCGTTGCAGATGTTGGATAGTGTGCAAAAACGGGCTGTGCGCCTCATCGACCACCCGGAGATCACCCGCGATCTCCAAGCGCTGGCTCTCAGAAGACAAGTTGCTGACCTTTCCTGTGTTATAGATACTTCCACGGAAGATGCTCCAAGTAGCTGAAAGGCCTTGTTCCGGGAAAACTCATGTTTTTCCGCAACACTAGGCTGGCAAGGAGTTATTATCATATGGTGGTACATTCAGTGACCTCTCGAACCTCTCTCCATAAGAATTCCCTCTTCAAGAAGCGAATAAACAGAAACCTCAAAATCAATCCCTTCCCTCAGCATCACCGAACTCAAAAATTAATACCAGTAAATACCGGAATAATTTCAAGTCCATATTAAAACCGGATTTCACAATGAAAATTTGAAGCCTCTCTAAGTGTACCTTGAGAAGAACATCATGAGGACAAAAAGAGTTCGACTTGGTTCTCATCAAACAGATAATCCAATTCTCTGAATCATTGTTTCATTACTTCCAGGTTGACTTTTCATAGCGGAGTGTTCCTATTGAATTGTTTATTCGAAATGTTCGATCCAATTAAATTGCTCGATAGACGGAACAGCCTGTATAGTGATTTAACTTTGCAAGAAAGGAATATTCGAGCAGAAAATTCAAAGACATTTTCAAACAAGTGCCGCTCCACTTATTTTCCGTATAATGATTTTTGTATAAAAATTTCACCTGTCAGTACCACTCCTTCCAAAATTAGCGAGGGATCAAATTTCTGTTGGAAGAAAATGTATATGGATACAGCAATACTGCAACAAAAATACCCTTTCAGAACGACGAGTTTTTCTCAGTTTTACAACAACTTCTTCGTAAATTAAAGATGTTATAAAGCCAAATTTTATGGGAAAAGTCATGAAAAATCATTTTTTAATCTACTGTTCTTTAAGCTACCTCGCGCGAACGCGCGTTGTCGTTTTGAAATGTGCCAGTGCACAATCGTACCTTAGCATAAAATATGATAAAAACGGTCTTTTTTCTCTTCTTATTATTTAAATAAGTATAACATTGATTTTATATAAATTGAAGTAAGAAATAAATCAATTAATATTTCTCAAACAAAACAAAAAGCTAAAACATAAAAAAATATATAATTAATGAACAAACAAATTTTGTGCATAATAAAGTTACTTGTGTGGTATTTAAAAAAAACAATACTGGTTTTTAAATAGACGCAAGTCATGGAACGTATTTTTGTTGTGGACAACCATCCATCCATTCTGCATCTTTGGCCTCTTGAGAGATCATGAAAAGTAGGAAAGTGACCACATTTATTAAATCCTTTATCCAAAAATGGAAAACTGAACGTCTTTATCTTTTCATCATGCTTTATGTTGTGGGATTTCCACCTGAAAATTATTCTTCAAAATTTTAATTAACAAAATACAGTGTGAGTCCATGTCATCTCTCAGGAAGTTTTCCAATACCATGGAAATATCACAACAATCTGTTTCTTTTTAAGAGTTGCTGTCATTTAAAGCAGCGCCTGACCACACAAACATTTTGATCGATATTTAGCAGATAATTCATGCATCATTTAAAAGACGAACAACGAATATTTCTAGTTGATAACAACTCGAAATTAAAATGAAAAATTCATTAATAGAAAACAAGTAATGTGTTTATAGGAATTTTAATTCCTGTTATTATTGATAATGGAATTTTACCAAGTAAAAGCCTCCCAAATTCAAATGAAAAATTCATTCGAGAACGGAAACAAAACAGATTAACCACTAACAAACCAAGAAATATCTAATTAGTTCAAAAAAATTTCGTTTTCATAAATTCCTTCTCCCTCAATTGTTTGAATTCGGTGCTCCTGGTTAACTATATCTTCACCATAGACAAAATTCTTCAGGTAATCCCACAGAAAATAGTCCAAACACGTAAGGTCTGGAGATCGCGCAGGCCAGTTATGAGGACCTCTTCTTCCAAACCTATGTAGTGGAAACACGTTATGCAGATGTTCCACCATATCATTTGTGAAATGGGGAGGTGCACCGTATTCCAATAAAAACTTTTTCAATAAAAAAAAATTTCGGAGTACACGCCTGTAATTCTTCCTCAACTTCATTCTGTTGAGAGAGAATTAGCTGAAGTATTTCTGGCTCAAAAACGATAAATACAATGCTGAATTGTTGGTATTAGTGCATGTGGAAAAATTTGGTTCTGATCATAATTTTTCTTGAAATGGATTTAATTTTACTGTTGAAACGTGGTCCTGTCGCTATTTTTAAATTTTCTCTCTCAGTTTAAAAAACTAAGATGATCCGTTTAAAAGGACTATATGCATAAGAGCATATTCGGTTCGAAAATTCATTCATTTTTTCTACGAATGAAATATGGAAGATAGTAACACATTTGAATAAACTAAATACGATAACATTAACATTATATTGTGTGGCATTATTTCTTATGAATATCGAAAAACAGTTTTTAGGGTGCAAGCCAATATTGGACTTATCACATATGAATTTTGAATTTTTATGGCATATTTTACATTTCCTGTCACTTTCAGAGTATTTGTCCAAATGTCCCACATTATCGAACCTAACATCGTTATTGTTGACAAACTGTCGGCTGTTTTTGACTGATCTGGTCCTATATTTTTCCAGAAAACTCACGGCTATGGGACGTCTGAATGTTAGAAGATTTGCACAGTTTGGATCTTCAGGTCTCAGTTTCTTCATCAGAATCCAGCCATTTTACACACTCATATCTAACAAATACTGAAAAATGGGCCAATACCATTTTCTTTGTCGCATTCTCGATCGGCACGCAGCTACTAATCTATCCATCTTATCAACCCTCCCATGTATTTATTGTAATTAGATAACACTTTTGGGTGGGGAACATTCTGTTTGGATTTGGCTTCTTTGCACCAACGTTTAGCGGCCATCATAGATTGATCTTCGAAGTTGGTGGCCATCGTTACCACCTTGTTATCTTTCCATTGAGCCATTAGAATATTCTCGTTCGATAAACACTGAAAAGATCTTTTTCTCTATTCCATACATTCTTCTCTGGAAAGGACATCCTTCTAAACGATTATGGCGTATAGTACCAGTAGCACAAATATTGCAGTCCGCTAGATGGGACATTAGATAAATACCAGTAAATTAGTTATCGAAATAAATTTTATAACCCTTATTCTCTTCCAGTCCTGCTAATCGAATTAGAGATAAACAAATTCGCCACCCGAACCAAATTGTTTTTCATTATCAGATTTACCAGTGTATATTTCGAATGCTAACATATACCCTCCACTTTGACAAAGGGCCCAATTTTTAAAACCAAACATGATTGGCTTTTCTTTGATATATTGCTCCGCATAATGCTTTCCAAAGTATGGTATCATGCTCTCATCAATCGATAGATGCTTATCTATACCACCGTGCTCTCGAAAATTTTGATTCAATCCGTCTATAAGTGGTGTCATTTTGTGAAGTTTGTTTGTCGAAACATTGTTGTTATCATTGAAGTAAAGATGACGTAAGAAGAGCTCAAAACGGTTGAGTCTCATCGAGTCCCGAAGTATTGAAGGGGTATCATTAGTAGCATTCCAATACATGCGTTTACTATTGTATTTGGCATATCCACTGAGCAATGAAGCTCCAAAGATTACATGCAGTTCATCCATAGAAAAATATACAGAAATGTTTTTTTGTGATCCATACAAATTAGTTTGGTGAACGATATTTTCCATGATCGCCTTTGTGAAAAAAAGTTTGAAGAAATCGGCTGGAGATTCGACCAACTGTGCATCGCGAAATGGAGGAACAGGATCACAAGTGGTGTTCATACAATATTTGGGTGTATCCCCCGTCCGCTAATGATTTTTTCTTTTTCTTTCTTTGAACAGTTTTACCTTTCTTCTTCCTGGAAAGCTGTTGTATAACAGAAAGTAGTATATTTTCTTCATCATCACTTTCCGATGAATGGAAAAGTGTGGTAGCTTGAAAGTGAAGTCCACTTGCTCTAGCAGAAAGTTGTTCACGAGTTTCCTCATCTTCGCTATTTTCGAAAGAAATTTCGCATCCTTAACCCAGAATACCTCTGGGTAGGTGGTTTATATCGCCAGCTTCTTGGTCTGAAACATCGCTGTCTTCTTCAGATTCTGCTATATTTTGATTGGGAGGTTCAATGTATATTTTCGTACTACTTTCATAGGAATCATCGCCCTCTACGATGTCCAAAAAGTGATGCAATGATAATCTGAAATGGAAACAGAAATGACTTATGTGCATATAGTCCTTTCAAGCGGATCGCCGAGAAAAACTTGCATTAGAAAGAACTTGGTAAGAAAATGTGAAAATAACATCGAGTTGTAAACAAGAGACCATAAAGCGTCGGAATTTTTCAATAGAGTTCCAAGAATATTTTTGTTAAATAGTAATTGAATATTACTTACCCGCCATTTTAGTAGAATATAAACTAGGATCCATGATCATCAATGAATACAACACTATCGTATTTCACGTCGTGTCAAAGACATAAATGCTTCTGAGAAAGGTCTAATGAGAAAATGCACGTGCTGCCGGCTTCCCACCACTCTCTGAACATTTACGACATGCATTTATATTGTGATCCTTTTAAAAGGAATGTACGCACTAATGAGTTAATGTAAGTTACATTTGGTGATCGCGAAGTATTTCTAAATAAAAGAAAAATAGGTTATCCCCATAATCATACCTCAATGAAAAAGAGTAATAGAATGCGACAATCAGGTTCATTTTTAAGGGCAATTTATGTACAGGTTGTTTGTTTAATTATTTCGAATAAAATACTAATTTTTGCAGTCCGGATCGTGCATTTGATTTTCGTGGTAACAAATATTGATGTGTTCGAGAGTTATTGCGTTTAGAAAATTGGATCCAAATCCATAAAACAGCCTGTATATCCAAGAAATATATCGTTATCTTGTATTCAGTTAAGTTATGTACGATCACTCGTGAATCACCCTGTATACAGGATGGCCCACGAGTCACTGGTAAGAAGCATAATGCGAAGAAAACGACTAATTTTGAAATTTTTTTTCTCGCAATGAGATGAACTTCTGTTACGGTCACAATTTGAAAAGAATTTCGTATATACAGAGTGTTCCGTTTCTGAGGAACAAATCAAAGTTATGTTTTTTTTTAATCGAACACCCTATATATTTCAGATTTCGGCTTTGTGAGATCAAATGAAGGTGAGTTTAATCAATATTCCCTCAACCTTAGTTCAATGGTTTTCGAAATATTTGAGATTTTCCGTAATTTGATGACTTTTTGAAAACTTTTTTTCTCCTCTCGTTGTGACTTTCCGATTGTGATTTTGCCAAAATTATGTTACTTATACTCCATTTCTGAGTAACCATCGTTGGGAAAATCTAATATTGATACAAGGTGCACAGTACAATATTTCCGATTCCGCCTTTCTTCAAGCCCATTTTTTTTTCAATTTTTTCAAATGACACACCCTGTATCTTATACTGTGTAATGATCGGTTATTTTTATACCTATCGAACGATACCGATGTTCTCTATACCTATCTTTAATGGTTTCGGAGATTTCTCGAATTTTCCGATACTTTGTGTCTCAATATTCATCTCGAAATGTATTCCTTCGTTTTTGAAGAGGGGTGCATGTCACTTGATGATGAAAAACAGGAGTTTGTACGATGTGTACTCAAAACACCAGGTTTAAGTCTATAAGTTGAAAATGATCGGTCTGCATGGACCGATGTGAAAGCGATGTTCAATTCGAGCCTATTTCTAATTTTCCTCCTTGTAAACTATTTACCTTTTCCGGTGATAGATATTCTTAAAAATTTTTTTTAATTTTTTCGTTTTACTCATGTAACTATTTTTCGAAAAACATAGATTATTTTAATAGGTATATTTGACAATGGAGAATATTACTACAAATTACGGAAAAGAAAAGATTGCATGAATAATTGAAGAAATACATACAGGGTGTTTCCGAATAAGATGTCATAAATGAAGGATGCGAATCCTGAATGATTTGAGCAAGAAAGTTCGAAGAACCAATGGTCAAAAAATGCTTCGTTGCCGAGATACAGGGTGTTAAAGTTGAGAAAATTTTTCGATTTTCTCTCGATAAAACCTAGACTTCTCAAGATTTCGGGCTCAAATTTTCCACATAAGCTATTAAACACAATCTGAATCACCAGGTGAGGCCAAATTTTGGAACAGTATACAGGGTGATACTTTTTCATGGGCCATGTTCCATTTTTACCCTCGGAACTTTTTTTGGTACGCCACTGGCACTAACAAAAATAAAATCGAATAGATCATTCAATTTGAAATTTTTTGACTGTTGCATTTTGATCATAACTATCACCGTTTCTGAGATATTAATTATTGAAAATAATCCAATAGTTTTCCCATATCGAAGCCATGGAGATATTATCTTAATAACTGATGCAATTTTTCAGGAATTGAGCTAAAATTTGCATCAGATATCTCCTTATTGTATGTTTATAACAAATTGAGGCAGAAATTCCTGACAGTATACAGGGTGTTATTTTTCACGTGCATTTTCCTCTTTTGCCCCTGAACTTTTTGTGGTGCGCTACTGGTATATTCTGAAAACAGAATCAAACAGATTATTCAAAGTGAAAACTTTTCTGTTCTTGTATTTTTCCGTATCTGCCACCATTTTCGAAAAATTAATCAACAACGCCCGAACAGGCTACCCCTTTGCCTCCATATATTTTTTCGGTGCATAACTGACGTTTTTCGTAATCAGAAACGGATTTTTCATTCAATTCGGATAATTTTGTGCTCATCTTGATCCTCATGTCTTTCACCGTTTTGAATTGAAAATCATCAGAATTTATCGTGTCTTCCTCATATCAGAACACGTTGGTGATTTCAAAAGGCTTAGTAGGCTCTGATACAATTTTGCAAATGAAATCATAGAAAAAAAACTTGACACTTCAATGATTGTAAGTTTTGTCATTCAGTTTGTTGTGCCTACATTTGAAACAGCTGTAAGTAGTAACCAATAATCTTTGAAATGGTTTTCACTAATGCAGAAATGGCCGATATACATTTCATGTACGGTGTGGCTGAAGGAAACGCAGTGCACGCAAGGCGTTTGTATCAAGAACGCTTCCCTAATCGAATCATTCCTGATAGGCGTACGTTTTCTGACATCCACAGAAGATTGAGACAACGGGGTACATTCAAACCGAATCATGACTTGAAACGGCAAATCGGACAATAAGGACCCCGGAAATCGAAGAGGCAGTCCTAAATTGTATAGATGAGGATCCTCAGCTGAGTACAAGAAAAATTGGAAGAGAGTTGAATATCTCATTTGTATTGGTCTGGAAAATTCTCCATGATTTCTTGCTTTACCCATACCATATTCAACGCGTCCAAGCTCTACTACCCCGCGATTTTCCTCTGCGACTCAATTTCTGCCGATGGTTCCTTCATAACATTGCTCATAATCCTCTTTTCGATAGCGAAATCATCTTCACAGATGAGGCGCCCTTCTCGAGAAATGCAATCAGGAACTTTCATAACAATCACTATTGGACTGAAGAAAATCCCCATATGATTGAGGAATGTCACCATCAAGAACAATTTTCGGTTAATGTCTGGGTTGGAATAATTGGGGATTTCCTGATCGGGCCATTTTGTTGCCAGACAGGCTGAATGGAGCCTTATATCGCCACTTTCTAGAAGAGATTTTACCTGTGTTGCTAGAAGATGTGCCGCTGCAAACTAGAAATAGAATGTGGTTTATGCATGATGGAGCACCACCGCACTTCAGCATGGAAGCTAGAGAATATCTGAATATGACATTCAATAACCGCTGGATAGGGCGTGGTGGACCAGAAGCTTGGCCTCCAAGGTCGCCAGATTTAAACAGTTTGGATTTTTTCTTTGGGGACATCTGAAAACTTTGGTTTATAGCTCTCTCGTGAATACACTTGAAGAATTGAGGAATAGAATTACAGCATCATGTGACGTCATCAGAATTACCCCAGGAATATTTCAGAGGGTGCGCACTAATATGCGGAGACGAGCAGAAGCATGTATTCTTTCAGGTGGAGGACATTTTCAACATCTTCTTTGATTTGTTCTGTTTGTTCAATTTTGTTTTCATCATTATGAGTTTTTGTTATTGAAATCATTCGCGATTATTTATGTTGTTTATTCATTTACTTCCGATTTATACACTCAATAAAACACATTTTGAATTCGAATTCAATGATCAGGAAATGATATCACCCTTTATACTTTCTCATAAATCCTACCAATCTAGTGGTGCAGATCTTTAAATGTGAACTTCGTTTGAAATTCGAGCTCAAGGTCTTCACAAATTGCCGAAATAACATGAAAAATATCTTCAAGCTTTCAATACGGAAGGACTATACGATTACTTTTCTTGATTAATATCTCGAAAATGGTGGCAGATACGGAAAAATACAAGCAACAGAAAAGTTTTCACTTTGAATAATCTGTTTGATTCTGTTTTCAGAATATACCAGTAGCGCACCACAAAAAGTTCAGGGCGCAAAAGAGGAAAATGCACGTGAAAAAATAACACCCTGTATACTGTCAGGAATTTCTGCCTCATTTTGTTATAAACATACAATAAGGAGATATCTGATGTAAATTTTAGCTCAATTCCTGAAAAATTGCATCAGTTATTAAGATAATATCTCCATGGCTTCGATATGGGAAAACTATTGGATTATTTTCAATAATTAATATCTCAGAAACGGTGATAGTTACGATCAAAATGCAGGAGTCAAAAAAAATTTCAAATTGAATGATCTATTCGATTTTATTTTTTGTTAGTGCCAGTGGCGTACCAAAAAAAAGTTCCGAGGGTAAAAATGGAACATGGCCCATGAAAAAGTATCACCCTGTATACTGTTTCAAAATTTGGCCTCACCTGGTGATTCAGATTGTGTTTAGTAGCTTATGTGGAAAATTTTAGCCCGAAATCTTGAGAAGTCTAGGTTTTATCGAGAGAAAATCGAAAATTTTCTCAAATTTAACACCCTGTATCTCGGCAACGAAGCATTTTTGACCATTGGTTCTTCGAACTTTCTTGCTCAAATCATTCAGGGATTCGCATCCTTCATTTATGACATCTTATTTGGAAACACCCTGTATAAATGTTATAAAAGGTTTTCAAAATGGCCTCAATTCTGCTCCATGCATAAATTTATTCTCCTTTCTGTGAACCCTTACTGTGAAAACTGTGATCATTCTTGAATTGTATGTTCATTAGTATAGACAAAGAAAAAGGAAGAAAGCCTTTAGAAAATGGAGTATTCTCGGGAAGTACGAGTCGATATGATTCTGACTATTGGAGAAGCTATGGAAAACTGTTTGTTAGCTGTAAGACTCTACGCTGCAAAATATCCGAACCGAATACATCCGAGAAAAGAAACATTCAAAAAATGGCTACGACAATTCCGAACCACTGGTAGTATGTCCGATGAAAAACACCACCGACAAAAACCAATTGTTGGAAATGAAAAAAATGAACTTACTGTTGTAGCGTCTGTGATAGAACAACAAGTACGAGTCAACGGAACATTGCTCAAGAAATAGATCTGAGTAGACAAAGTATGGGAAGAATATTGAATAATCATGGTTTTCATGCATATCACGTTGGAACCCATCAAGAACTGTCACAAAGAGATGATGAACGACGACTAGAATTTTGTATGTGGGTGTTAGAAATGGTCGCAGAGGATGAGGATTTCTCGAAATCAATTCTATTTTCTGATGAAAGTACATTCCAGAATAATGCTTTAGTAAACAGACACAATTATCATCATAACTCTGACACTAATCCACATATTTTTCGTCAATCCTACACCCAACATAGATGGTAGGTTAATACATGGGGAGAAGTTATAGGACCTCATGTAATAGGTCCTTTTCTTTCGATGGAAACCTGAATGGACAGATGTATCCCAAATTTCTGGCTAACGATTTACCAGAGAAAATGGATCGGAAGAGGAGGACCCTGGAATTGGCCAGCAAGATCGCCAGATTTAACGTCCCTCGACTTCTTCCTGTAGGGACATGTTAAAGAATTTGTTTATCGTACGCCGCCACTACACTGGAAGATTTGAAAAATATGATTAAGGAAGCTTTCCAGACAGTTATGCCTGAAATGCTGTTAGGAGCAAGGGCATCTTTCGAAATGAAAACACATTTATGCATAGAGCAAAACGGAGGCCATTTGAACATCTTTTGTAACATTTCCATTGCTTCAGTTATTCATGTAATCTTTTCTTTTCTGCAATTTGTAGTAATATTCTCCATTGTCAAATATTTTCACTAATTTAAAGCATATTTTCTCAATTAAAATAATCTGTTTCTCGAGAAATATTTATATGAGCAAAAAAGTAATAAATTTGAAAAATATGTTATGAATACCGTCACAGGTAAAGGTGAATGGTTTACAAGGAGGAAAATAAGAAATAGGCTCGAATTAAACAATTTTCAACTCCTCCAAACACTACTTTTTTTTAAACTGAAGTCCATAAAAAACTCATTTTCATCTCCGTCGCATGGGTCCATGCAGAGATTTTTTGATAATTTTTGACTTATAGACTTAAAACTGGTGTTTTGAGTAGCACATCGTACAAACTCCTGTTTTGTCTTATCAAGTGAAATGCACCCTTCTTCAAAAACGAACGAAAACATTTCGAGATGAATATTGAGACACAAAGTATGGGAAAATTCGAGAACTCTCGGAAACTGTTAAAGATAGGTTAGGTCAGAGTACATGGGTATCGTTCGATAGGTATAAAATAACCGATCATTACAGAGTATAAGATGCAGGGTGTGGCATTCGAAAAAATTGAAAAAAAGGGGCTTGAAGAAAGGCGGAATCCGAAATATTGTACTGTGCACCTTGTATCAATATTAGATTTTCCCAACGATGGTTACTCAGAAATGGAGTATTATTAACATAGTTTTGCAAAATCACAATCAGAAAGTTACAACGAGAGAAGAAAAAAATTCAAAAAAGAATTGTGACTCAGAAAATTATTGAATATTGTAATTTTAAAAATATCATATCTTGATTTTTCAAAAGGAACACCCTGTATTTTATCATTCATGTCAACGCATAAAATATTGTGCTATATTTTTGCAGAAGTAACCTTATCTTTATCTTCGATCATTTTCGAAATATTCGATTATTCCCAAAAATTTTCGATGAAAATTCTACAAACCGAAATGAAACTCATCAACATGCATCATTATACGCACAGAAGTTTTTGTCTGTAATGATTCAAGAAGTAAAAATGAAACCTGAACAAAATCATTTTTTTAAGAATGATAAAATCAAGATGATTAAAACGTAAATATAGGTATGTGTTGACATTTTTTTATTTGTGCCTTCTGTCAGGTGTCCGGACATATCATATTCTGCATTTTACATGATGAATTTATCAGTATTTGGTTATTAAAGTGAGGTTTGAACCCAATTTTCTCAATTGACTGCCATGAAATTCTCCAAAGAAGAAATGGTTGATATGATTTTTATTCTGGGTAAGTGTGATTCTTTGTTGGCAAGTAGAGTTTATTCACAAAGGTTTCCTGATAAGAGGCATCCTGAAGCAAGATACTTTGAAAAACATGAGAGAGAACCAGTTATCAATTTTGTTGACAATGACAGAGGACCCATATAAAAGCCAAAGAAAATTTCTCAGTTAACAGATATAAGTCAAACTTCCGTCCAGAGTATCTTGAAAGTGAATAAATTTCATGCATATCATGTACAGCAGCTGCACCAGGAACTGAACAATCAAGACTATGGAAATCGAATCAATTTTTACAATTGGGTAAGTGACAAAGTAGCGGAAAATCCAAATATGTTTAGTCTCGGACGAGGTAACTTTCCACAAGAATGGACTCGTTAACAGGCACAACTTTCATTATTACCCCACCGAAAATCCACACCTCATGAGACAAATAGATCACCAGCATCGTTGGTCCTTGAATGTATGGGCCTCTATAGTATATGGATATCTAATTGGGCCGCACTTTTTCGACGGGCACCTCAATAGTGAAATGTATTTACATTTTCTGCAAAATCATCTACCAATGTTACTTGCCGATGTACCAGAGCATATAAAACAAGATTTGTGGTTTCAACAGGATGGAGCACCGGCACATTACTCACATCAGGTTTGGGAGCATTTGAATCATGTATTTCCAAACAAATGGATAGGACGTGGTGGTCCTGCTAGATGGCCAGCTAGGTCTCCGGACCTTACAAGTCTAGATTTTTTCTTGTGGGGTTTTACTAAGGGCATCGTTTACCAGATTCCTCCTACAACACAGTTGGATATGAGACAGAGAATAGTCGACGCCTTTCAGTCAGTTTATCCGCAAATGTTGTCGAGAGTTCAACGGTCTTTCCTCAGAAGGATTGAGTTGTGTCTACAAAGAAACGGGCAACATTTCGAACACTTATTGAAATAGTACAATAGTAGATCATCTCACAGAAACCAATCTATTACGTATTTCATACACGACTACCTTAAAATATCTTCATTTCTCTGATCAAGTATAATGATATATACTAATAAACTCTTCTTTCGCAACCTCTGATTATATTATTTTAGTTTATTTTTTTATTTCGAAAATGGTCGAAGATAAAGATAAGGTTACTTCTGAAGAAATATAGCTCAATATTTTATGCGTTGACATGAATAATAAAATACAGGATGTTCCATTTGAAAAATCAAGATATGATATTTTTAAAATTACAATATTCAATAATTTTTGAGTCACTCATGTATAAAATGAGGTTAATCTATTTCAATTCATCGAAAAAGCTTTCCTTGGACAATAAGAAAACAAAAGGAAAGAAGAATTAATCCTCTCTGGACGAAGGAGTCTGATGCTGATATGCCAGTTGTCGTAGTCCTTTCGTTGTCATTTCGAGGAGTTGTCTTCGCATGTCCTTGAAGTACGTTACGAGAATTCCATCTCTTGAGCAGAGGTAGAAACAATCCGGTACTTACCACACTTTTTATCATCAAAAGCTTGTGGATTTTTTCCTCTTTTTGTTTAACATACCCCTCGAGTGTTGTTGAGGGCCGCCTACTTCAAACCTAGATAGATAAGGGTTGACGACAGGTTTTTCTTTTACATGTTCGCACCATCTACAATAAGAAAGTATGCTATAGGTGACTGGAAAAAAGCGACCATTCAATTCAACGCACTGAACATTGTGGGCGATTTTCACTTAGATATGGCGTCTGTAGCAGTTTTCTGTTCTGCCACGGTGCCCCGTTTTAGCATGGTACCCTGTTCTACCGCGGGTTTCCCTAATATTTTCTGATATAGTGAGAATCTGAATATCATAGTTTTATTCAATGAAAATATAAAAAAAGGTCTCGGATTCGCTATAAATTATAAAGTATTTTCGCTCAACTAATATTTGTGTCAAAACCTGCAATTTAAAAGGAATCAATTCATGAATAATTCATATAATTTCTCTAAAGTTAACCAGGTTGTTTGGCAAATACGATACTGGACCGTGTTTTCTGCTCATTCCCATCTGTCCAGCTTGCTTGTGAATCAAATACGTACAGTATAAATGGGTCTTTATGAAATATCTCAGGTGTAGATTGTTAAATTTTTTGAAAGGAAATATTTCAATATGTATGATGTATCAAACAACATCAGTCATTTTTTCAATAGAGCACTTGCAACATACCTATTGTTTAATGAATAATGTGTCAAGTGTTAATATTGATACTTTAGACATACCTGAAACGAAAGAATGAATGAATGATGCGAAGGATACATCTATAGTTTTGCATGTAGAGCTAGAATGAAAGAATTAAGAGATTTTAACTCTTTCAGGGGCAAGCCAAAATGTCCCAGAGGGCACGACCCAAAACGTTATTCACTAGTTCTCAAAGGGTATAAATTATTTAATTCGACAATTTTAAAAATCTTGAATTTTGATTTTTTACCTTCTAATGTATTTTCACAATCAAAGCAGGCGAAGTTTCAAATTGGTTGATAAAGCGAATATTTTACTTTTAACTTTATTGAATTTATCGCAAATGAAACAGAATTAATCAACATTATTTTTATACTATGATCAATATATATATATATATATATATATATATATATATATATATATATATATATATATATATATATATATTGATCTACGGATATGTGAACTTGAGACAAGAAAAATTATTCAAAATCCGTAGATCAATGAATAATCCCTCCTGACAAGAGCTAGATTAATCAACATCATGTTCATATATATGATCATATATATATATATATATATATATATATATATATATATATATATATATATATATATATATATATATATATATATATATATATATATATATATATAGGGGTTTTACCCCGACGAGTTGCCCATATATCTGTTCATGCAATCAAACTGATTTCATGAAAAATATAAATCCACCACCCGGTAATTAATACCATTGACAGGCAATGATTATAATCAAAACATATCCTGGAGTAATTATATATTAGGATAACGTTAAATGTTATGAAAATATATCAATCTACCAGAATATATACATACTATAGCATCATCAGACAATGATATCAATGTACCAACGAGTAGTGTCAGAGGCTTTCTCCCCGGAAAAATCCAGTGTACGGACCTTAGTCAAGTAACACTGAATGTTACTCATTAATAGTTTCCTTTGTGTGAAGTGGTGAACGATCGAATAGAATACTGCTCTGAATATAAATATGACAAAATTGTCAGTTAATTATATTACATTTATATAAACAAATAAATAAAATATTAAATGAGATTCTGAGCAGTATAAACTAAAGAGAAAACCTATGACTCTACCTCATTATTATTTTCGGAAAGAAACCTACGAAGAATATTACAAGATTTGATGACTGTTATCTTTTGTAACTGTTCAAACAAATTTTTCTTCAGACCCAAAATCTCAATACTTTTGTGAAGATTTCTAGGAATAACGCCTGTTGTAGAAATAATAATCGGTAGAATAAATATTTTCTTCATTTTCCACATTTTTTAATCTCGTCGCCAAGCATCATATATTTAGAAATTTTTTCATTGTATTTATTTTGTATATTATGTGTGTCGGGTATAGCAATATCAATTATATATGTTATTTGATTCTGTTTATCATTAAGAACGATATCTGGTCTATTGTGTTTTACAGCTTTGTTGCATAGAATTGTTTTATCAAAATAAAGTTTATATTTGTCATTTTCACAAATAATCTCAGGTTCATATTTTTGAAATTTTTTCTTTTGGGAATTAGGTCATGTTTAATTCCTAGATTGAAGTGAATAATATTAGCGACGGCATTATGTCTTTCTAAATAATCTGTTGAAGCAAGGACTGAGCAAGATGATAATATATGAAAAACTGTTTCTGAAGAACAGAAACATCTACGGCAAGAATCATCTATATTTTGTTTGATGATATGTTTTCTATAATTCCTTGTGAAAACAACCTGGTCCTGGATCGCAATTGCCAAGCCTTCTGTTTCAGCAAACAATTCTCCAGATACTAACCATTTATTCGATGCAATTTCATCAATATAATCATTTTTCAATTCTTTAGGGTGCTTTCCGTGTAATTCCTTCTGCATCCAACTTTCTCTTTTAGAATTATCATCAAATATATCAAAATCTACCTTTTGCATTGTCAAGTTCAGAGGTGTAAGATTATAATCTGAAGCAACAACAATATCATGTAATTTAGACGTTCTCTGTTTATCATGAAAATGGGAACGTAGATGAAAAATCTGTTTACTATGAAGATTATTCAAATCAATTAATCCACGACCTCCAAGATGTCTAGGTAGTGTAACTCTCTGAACAGCTGACTTTGGGTGGTGCTTATGATATTTACAGAGCATTTTCCTCGTTTGACATTGTAATTCATTTAGATCAGTTTTAGACCATTTAATAATTCCAAAAGAAGATGTAAGAATAGGAACAGCATAGGAGTTGATAGCTCTGAAAAGGTTTTTACTAGTTAAATAACTCTTGATGATAATTCTTAGTCTTTTGTAATATGAACTTCTAATAATTTCTTTAGTGCTGCTATGGTTAATTGTCTTCTCTGACAAAATCCAAGATATTTATATGTATCTCCTTGATGCATTGGCTCGATTTCGATATTGGAAATCTTTATATAATCAGAGGTGATCTTTCCTTTTTCAATAGAAAGATTTTTACATTTTGGAAGCCCAAATTTCATATGAATATCATTGGAATAGTTGAAAGTAATCTCAAGTAGACTTTTTAAATGAGATCTGGTTCCGGCATATAATTTAATATCATCTAAATAAATTAAGTGACTTAATTTGAATTCAGTTAATAAACTCTTTATTTTGAAGCCGAAACTAGTAGCATTTAATTCATGATATATATATATATATATATATATATATATATATATATATATATATATATATATATATATATATATATATATATATATATATATATATATATCAGATAACAATTCGTCGGAATGGGATTGTACAACAACTCACAAAGCACATTCGCTTGCTCTGAATATTCAAAATTATAGATTTATTTGCTTAGTTGTAATTTGGTTTAATATTTTGAACGAAATTAATGCTATTAGCAAAATGATGCAAAACCCCGCAATAAATACTCAAATCTGCATAAATTTGTTAAATAAATTGATTCATAAATTCACCGAATATCGCACAGATGAGCATTTCGAAAGGGTGTTAGAAGAAGCTACCACTGTGGCTCGGGAACTTAATGTAGATGCAGATTTTCCGCCTATAGATACCGTTCGTCCACAAAGAAAACCAACTAAATTTCAGCATGAACAGAGTGATGAAGTCTTACTAGACCCTAAAACAAAATACAAGGTAGATGTTTTTTAGGATCCTGGACCAAACCTTAACTTCTTTAAAACGTAGATTCGATGAGTTGGAAACTTTTACCGACGTTTTGGCTTTTTCACCAATAATAACTTGTTTAGTTACTCCAAAGATGATTTAATTGAACATTGTAAAGATTTGAATGTGAAGCTAAAAGATAGTTCAAGTAGTGACGCAGATATTGACGGTATAGATATGTTTAATGAAATCAATGCTTTAAAGTTGCATTTAACTGAAAACCAGTCTAATGATCCACAAACCCTATTGCAATACATTTTTGCTAATGAATTAATGTCAACATTTCCGAGTACAGCAATAGCGCTAAGGATACTACTTACATTGCCGGTTTCAGTTGCATCTGGTGAAATGTCATTTTCAAAGTTAAAAATAATAAAAACTATTTGGGATCAACTATGCACCTGCAAAGACTAAGTAATTTAGCAATAATTCAAATTGAACATGAGATTCTAAATAGACTAGACACCAAAAAATTATAGCTGATTTTGCCAACATGAAGGCAAGAAAGGTGCAGTTTCTGTAAAATAACTTAATACTTATACCTACCTACATAATATGTATACACTGCACCTTTCTTGCCTTCATTTTTTCATTTAATGTCGTATTAGTGTATCTATCTTGTATGAAATAACCTAATATAACATAGTTTTTCACTGTAAAGCATTTTTTTCACATTTTTATAAACGCCTAGGGTTTGTAGTTAGATAGGGCGGCGCGATAGGAATTGCACACCGGCGTTCAACCCGCTATATATATATATATATATATATATATATATATATATATATATATATATATATATATATATATATATATATATGATCTACGGATATGTAAATTTGAGACAAAAAAATTATTCAAAAATCCGTAGATCAATGAATAATTCCTCCTGACAAGAGCTAGTTCCCAAATCTGCCTGCCATGCACGTTGCCCCCAAGAGGATGCCGGGAAACGAAGCGGCAGACTGCAGTTTCGCCCTTATTAGGAGCTCATCAGTGTCGCATATCGCTTCTCATGTTATTGTTCGTATCTTTCTCCGGTAGCGGGTTCATCGTCTTGGTCCATAGAGGGCGACTCTCGTACTTTCGTACGAGTTGCGTCCTTTCTGGAATCGATAGGGCACCCCGATGTAGCTTGGTAGGATGCTGAGAAGCGATATGCGACACTGATGAGCTCCTAATAAGGGCGAAACTGCAGTCTGGTGCTTCGTTTCTCGGCATCCTGCTTAGTTGCACTATTGTGGCTCTTGGGAGCTGCGAGCTGAGATATTTGTCCCATCATATATATATATATATATATATATATATATATATATATATATATATATATATATATATATATATATATATATATATAAAGATACATATTATACAGATCTTTCGAAATTTGGGAAATTATTTAAAAAAAGTTAAGTTCAGTTTAGTTTAAAAATAAGATAGATAATAATAAGAACTTAGTGCAATAAAGCCGCAGACACACAACCAATGTATAGATAAAATATTATAAGTTGAAATGAGAAAAATATATCGAACTATTTAAGGACTGACAGAACAGAAATGACACATGCAACCATTAATGTAAAAATAAAACTAGATAAAAATAGATAAAAATTTTTAAGGGTTGAAATTAAAAAGTACAGTTTTTATGGGTTTAATAAAAGAATTTCGGAGTTGTGAGTTACCTACATAATCGTTTAGTTTTTCGTGTCACCATTACAAATAAATATTTGAACGCACGAACGATACATTTCACTGCTACAGGACGGGACGAGTGCATGATATCAACTGAATATTAGGCAGCGGACGGTCTTCAGAGATTATCAACAACAACAAAAACACATATTTTCTGAAGGAAATTTTTATCTATTTTCATTTATACATTAATGGATGCATGTGTCATTTCTGTTCTGTCAGTCCTTAAATAGTTCTATATATTTTCTCATTCTAACTTAAAATATTTTATCTATACATCAGTTGCGTGTCTGTGGCTTTACTGCACAAAGTTCTTATTGATTTTAGTTCAACTTTTTTTGAAAACAATTTCACAAATTTCGAAAGATCTGTATGATATGTATCTTGGTATATATGTATGTATATATATTTTTCCGTTCCTCTAGAGCCCTGAAGAAGATTTAAAATATAAATCGAAACTGTTGGCCTTTTAATCAAACTGGTTTTTTTTTCAATTAGATCTTCAAACCATCAATAATTAAATAATATAATTAATGGTCGTCAACTTGAACTGTGGCTCTTACAAACAATAGAATCCCACTAAAAACATTCTGTAAAAAACTAGCCAAGTCTCGATGGAGCTGCTTGTTTATCTCTAAAAAGTAATGAAATCTAGACAAAGTCGTTCCAAGTCTAAGGTTCCTTACTACGATTTCTTTATTATTATAGTTAATATTGTGTGACTTGGGCGTTGAACATTCTTTATACCTCTCCAATTTCCTTTCCTCTAACAATGACTTCCTACCATCACCCTATCTTTCAAATAACGTACTGAAAGAGATAGCTGTGTTCCCCTTACTTCAAGGGTGATCAAACTTGAGCTGCTGGCGATCTACTTAATATTTTTACACTACTTACGATCGACTTTCCGCACAATATACTTTATTTTAGTCAAGGTTTGGGTTAAGTTTAGTTAGGTTCTTCTCTATAATATCAATGAAAAAACTCATAGTTATTCAAAATTGCGAGTTTATTGGTTGTTACAAAACAAAAGAGTTACATATGGTGTTGAACTTGACTAAGGAGTGACTTTGGATGTTGA
Source organism: Cryptolaemus montrouzieri (assembly GCA_013387265.2). Taxonomy (NCBI): domain Eukaryota; kingdom Metazoa; phylum Arthropoda; class Insecta; order Coleoptera; family Coccinellidae; genus Cryptolaemus; species Cryptolaemus montrouzieri. The sequence goes on from JABFTP020000165.1 coordinate 6,393,023, forward strand.
AGCGTGGCACTGCATGTCCTCAGCATACTTTTCGTAACCACTGAGTGTTAATTACAAGTATGATGACATATGATCGTCAGTTAGTCGATTGCGATATTTTGACTTAATTATCTTCATTTCAGAAAATGCAGACTCGCACAAGTAAGTTAACCCAAACATTGCCGTCAGTTGTAGGGCTATGCTTCAGATTCGGATATTTATCTCCAGATATAAAACACCAGAAGTTTGTATCAGATGCTGTAGCTTTCAGATGTATATATGATAAAATCTGCACAACTCATTATCAACAGAACATGAATTCATATTAAACTTTCCTGCTATTTCAGTAGCTAATCCATAAATGTTTTTACATGAAACAGGATAACTCATAAATGAGGCTATAATTGCTAATTTACTGTAATCATAAAAACGCATTTCGAATTGTCCCAAAATATTTGATAATTCAGCCTCATACGTATCCTAATTCAACTGAGGAATCCTTGCTTTCAAAGACGGAAAATCTTTCAGATCCTTCCTTTACAGTTGATCTTTCATAAGTTGCAATTTACTTTTGAATGCGTTTACTGCGCTAATCATCTCAATAATAGTGTTACCTTTACCTTGAAGCTCCAAGTTAATGTGTTTAAGTGCATTGTGATGTCCGTCAAAAATGCCAAATCAGTCAGCCATATTTGGTTTTTCAACATCTGAGTGTAATCACCTCTTTCGTCTAGAAAAGCTGTTATTTCGGGCAATAATTCTTGAAAAATTTCTAGGAGTTTTCCGTGACTCAACCACCTGACTAAATCAGTGTGTTCAGCTGACTCCTTATCTTCCAACTGCAACTTAGAGAACCACCGTTGCAAGGTACACAGACGGAATTCACAGTTTTTGTTGCAATGCCTATAATTTCCTCCGTATTCAAAGCTTTTGAACACAAAACTTGTTGATGTGTAATGCAATGGAATGAAAGAAATTAAGCGAAATCTTCATTAGCTCGACACAACGCCACAAAACCGTTTTTGTTTCCAGTCATTGTTGATGATCCATCGGTTGTAATGCACACTAATTTATATTAGGTAGCTTGTAGTTTTTTACAAAATTGAAGGAAATGTCATATATATCTTCACCGAGTTTTGGCCTTCAGAGGAATGATTGTCAAAAATTCTTCCTTAGCCACCATGTCATTGAATACTATCCGAATAAAAATACACAGATGGGCAGTGTCATATTGGTGGATTTGTCGAGCTGTAAAGAAAAGTATGTACATTTCATGATATCATGTTTTAGTTTATCTGCCATGTCCTGACTCATGACTTCAATACGCCTTGTGACATCCGGACGAGATAACTGAAGTTCTCTAATAGCAGACATGATTTCTGTTTTATTTTTAAAATCCCCAAATAAAGTCTCACCCGCTTCAATAAAAGGTTCCTTCACAACCGATTCATCTTCGAATGGTTCCTTGTGTTTCGCCATTATATGAGAAATTTTAAATGACGCTATAGTAACAGCTTTTGATTGTTTGGCTGATATCAAATCAAGTGCTTTTCGTTTTCTTAATTTACTCTGTGGCGGAAAATCCTTTTCATAGTTTTTATGAACCGTTTTATTATTAAATTTATTAATTTATTATTAAAATGATACGTTTTAGATTTCTTCGCTGCACTCATTTTGTACTATTTAATAATAAACTTAGTATTATAAACGTAGTATTGCCTTCAAGTTGCAATTCAGAATGACTCCAATTCCTACAGGCGCAAAATTTATATCGGCGTGAACGAAAGTCTCGAATGTTCCCGTCAAACGCGCCGCCCGAAATTTCTAGAAAAGCGGCAAGAATAAAAAGCGCAGCTTTTCTTTGACAAGTACCGCGCGTTCCTTTGATAAAGCCGCTGACAGAGTAATATTTTATTACGTAATAAATTTTTGTGGTTCAGTTACCTACTTATTAAAAATTTTTTCTTCCCGAGATCTACTCAAAAGCACTCACGAGACCGTTTGAGCACCCCTGCGTTAGTTGGTAGGTACAAGTCAATTTTATTTTCACGTAATGTTATATCTGTTGTAACTACCTATGTTTGTTTGGCGAGATAAGAGCCCATACTGGTATTGGTAATTAGACGCAAGTGTCTTATTTTAGGCTGTTGCTGATTGTGTTACACATGCATTCAGCTTTGACAATGCTGACTTTTGCTCTCGTCTTTTTGGAGCGTCAAATCGGCCACCGATCTAAAATAAAATAGACGTACAGACGGACTTCTATCAATGATTAGAAGTCCGTCTGTACTGGAAATATTTTTTTATACTGTTTGTTTCAGTTTCATCAAGCCTACAATTGACTGGTTATTCAATCAACGTTTTCCAAGTGTCAATTTGCCATCATCAATAGGTAGCGGTTCTGGGGATAGATTGGTGCAATGGTGTCATGGAGCACCTAGTTTTGTACCCTTGTGTACCTTTCAACGACCAAGTGACTCAACGTTAACTATAGTATTAAAGAAATCGCAGTAAGGAACCTTAGACTTGGCACGACTTTGTCTAGATTTCATTACTTTTTAGAGATAAACAAGCAGCTCCATCAAGACTTGGCAAGTTTTTTACAGAATGTTTTAGGTAGGATTCTATTGTTTGTAAGAGACACAGTAGTCAATGTTAACTTGTTTTCTTCCGTTCAAGTTGACGACCATAAATTATATTATTTAATTATTGATGGTTTGAAGGTCCAATTGAAAAAAAACCTGTTTGATTAAAAGGCTAACAGTTTCGATTTATCTTTTAAATCTTCTTCAGGGCTCTAGTTTTTACAAAATGTTTTTGGTTGATTTCACTTCTTTTCATAGAAACGTAGTCATATTGACTTATTTCATTATATTTTCTTATTTGACAATTTGTTTTTCTTTTCAGGAGTAGTTGTTTTATTATTACAAATCTTTCTTTTTTTTCCGGTTCTGATTCTTGTACATTAGCAACAGTTTTTCGCATTGCCCATCCGCTATTTCTTTCTGTAAACTTGTAAGTATAAGTATAAAAGCCAGTCTAGTGTTATCCAGAGTTTTCCCTTCATTTTATTCATATGCGTATTGAAAGTAGAAGGGAAGGCATTCGCCCAGCAGGATTGTGGGACGCTATAGGCTAGATTAAATTGGAAGATCTGTCCCACAACATTGGATTTTTACAATGACAGTCGATTATTTTCAGCTGAGACCAGCTGAGGGTTCTTCATCAGATACTTCAGACCTTCGATTTTTGACATCAAATGAAGCGGTTCACTGAGTTGAATATTTTTTGTAAAGGCGGTGTGTCGATCTCTAATAGTTTGATTGGGATCTTGTGTTTTCCAATCAGGATCACCAGGTACTCTAGTTCTTCGATTATCTTAGTTTTTATAGTTTTCCATTTATGTTGCCATTAAGCTCTCTGGGTTTATAGGAAGTACTAGTTCTATTCTGATGATCATGAGTGAGTGAGTTTATAATGAATGCGCATAACTTCGGAACTAAATGATCTACAGACTTGAAATTTTGGATTTAAAGTAGGGTAGACTGGGTACGGTTGAAACATTTCAGCATTTATCATGCATAGGAATTTGTTAAGCGAGCGATGTCGGAAATATACTAAATAAAAGACCTTGTATCTGTCTACTATAGGGCAATGTTATTTAAGATCACTGTATAGTATTTTCTGTGTAAAATCAAATTTAAAAAAATCAGTCATTTGTTTCAACCGTCCCCATGCCAGGGTCGGTTTAAACAGTGTCTGGGGTCAATTGAAACACATGCAAATAATACAAAATATAGTCAATTATCATGTTTTATTAATCATCTTATTACATTTTTCGAATCGTTATGGCACATTTGACTATCACAAATATTTTCATTAAGTAATGTTTACGTCTTTGGCTATATTTATAATCTAACATTATTCAGCCTTCAAAGTTTTATATTAAGTACAACTTAAACTAAATAATAATCAGATGTTGGTGGCGATAATTTTTTGAAATGAAGTTACCAAGCAAACATGCTATTATATTTCTCAACTATCAACACTTTTAATTATAAACTATAAAAACAAAAGACATTAATTTTATCAATTAAAATTAAAATTTTAAACAAAAATACTTCAGTGGTTACGAGATCATTCGGAGTCACAATTGTGGCAAACATAGGTAAGGCTACCTTTTGTGCACTCTTCATGCGCCCACATTTTACATACTGTGCATTGTATCCATTTTTCCCTAGGTCTGCTTTCTGAATATGCTGACATACAAACAACACACGAGCACTCTTCTTCTTCTGATGATGATTCTTGTTGCGTGTTAGTTTTTTTCTTGTTTGTAGTATTTCTTTCAATCTTTATTCCATCTAATCTTTTCTTAACTTGCTTAGCTTTGATTCGTTCCATTCTGATCTCATATTCTCTTCTTATCTCTTCTTTTTCAGGTGTGTCTGTGTATATTGTAGATTTCCTTGTTCTTCGGCCCTTATTTGTTAATTTTCTTGGAAGCGCTTTTGGTAGTGGTCGTATTGTTTCCGGAGAAAATAAAGGTGGTGTAGTCGAAGTCTTGACATTTTTCGTTTGATTTGTTTATACAGGAATGGATTGAAAATTTGTAGAAGGTGTTGGGGAAAGCCTAACATTACTACTATACTTTGATATTCGGGTAGTGTAATCAAAAGTGCTGGATTCGCAATAAAGTTTCCTTGTTCGTTATCTCGTGCTTGTGAATATTGTGGCATATTTTCCATCGGTTGTTGTACAAAAAAAGCTGCGTTAGTAGGCTCCTCCAACTCTTCGGGGGTTTGAGGGTTAAAATGGATGACGACGGTGATGGCGTTTTATCCCCAGGTATACTAGTATTCGGAATAAGACCATCACCTGTCTCGATAGGATTTGGCCTATCTCTCAAAAATGCAGGGGCAAAATCGAGTTCAGTAAACAAATTCCGATTGAAAGGAACAATCCCAGTAGTGAGAAAACCAGCTTGAATATTGGATTGTGTAAGAGCAAGCGGTATAGCAGTATTTAAAATCCCTGGGATGTCGTATATTGTCATTGTTTTCCGGGGTAGCTTCGCATCAACCCATCGCAGGTCGAATTCACAGCTTTCTTCAGTGGACCTAATACGGATCGATCAAGTGGTTGGAGTTTGTGTATATATATATTCTTCTGAAAAGAGAGGATTTACAAAAATTCGAATAATTGTATTTACAATAAATGCTTATATCTATAATTTTGGTGTGTGTCAGAAAAACACAATCGTAAAAAACAAGCGAATAAATAGAATACCAGCGGAAAAAACAGACCATGCCTGTTCCTTAATCTGGCATCTAAACTCGCATCATGCCTCCTACGATTGGCCGTAAAGTGTCAGCACAGGAAATGTAACAGGGGAACCATACTATCTTGCGTATGATTCAGTAAACGAGTGATAAAACCTGTGGAAAAAACTCGTTTCCCTGTCACTATTGCACTAGCATTAGCTTGTCTGTTTATGTTGTGTTAGTGTCGTGTGTACAAAAAGAGTACCAAAATTTTTCTGCTTAGCAGCTTCATTCTCTCAATGTCATCTTGCACTCCATGATTTCCAGGACTTCTTCACGAAGACAAGGGTGAAAAGGAAGGGGGATTGGGACTGGAAAAATCTGTAACAATGGAAAAAGAAAACCAGCAGAAAAATATTTCATCAAAACATACCTAACTCTTATATGTCTAAACTCACTTGAATCTAAGAACTTAACTAATGCTCCTCTGTTTTTCAACAGGGAACATCTCATACACCTTTTAGGAATGAAGCCCTACATGGGTGTAGCCCTTGCCTTATCAACATGGTGTTTTCCTATGGTGTACCATAGGAAAAAAACACTAAGGGGGAGCAAAAACTAATCTCCTAAATAGACTTAAAGTTCTCCACCCAGTTGATAAAATTATCTGAAACGGAATGAATTTCTTGAAAACCACCCGTAAAATGGTAAATAGGACAATCGAGGACTAAATGTCTTATTGTTTCTTCAGCTGCGCCACATTCACATGCCGGACTTTCTACAGTATTCCATTTGAACAACATACTATTATTACGACCATGTCCTGTCCTGAGACGATTTAATGTACACCAATTTTTCCTACTTATTTCGAAACCTGCAACCCTTTTGGAAGGATTCTCTATGAGAACTTTATTAAAAACATCAACTTCCTGCCATTCAGTTTTCCAAAGATCAACAGCCTTCACCTGTGTATGCAAAAAGTCAATCGACCAAATAGGTTTCTTAGATTTCAATCTCAGGTTAGGTGGATTTTGAAGATCGTGCATTATTGGAAAAACTTCTGGAAATGAGTGATACTTATCCCAAGACGATTTAAGAGCTAATTTCCTGCGAATATGGGAAGGAACTATATTACAAATAACCGGAAGCCAAGGGGTAGCAGTTGAACTGATACATCCACTTATAACTCTCATAGAACAGTTCAACTGAGAATCAATCTTATTGACATGAGCATTATTCAACCACACCTGACAGCAATATTCTGCTGCTGAATATACTAAAGCTAAAGCAGTAGTTCGCAACGTAGAGACTCCAGCGCCACAATTAGATCCAGCTAGTTTATGTAGTATATTGTTTCTTGTTTTCAACTTCTGACACAATTTATCAATATGAAATTTGAAAGTCAAAGAACGATCAAGCTTTACACCAAGATATGTTGGAGTGAAATTATGAATTAATAGTGATTGATTGGAGAATACTCTTAGTTGCCTATCCTTCTCATGATTATTCAGATGAAAACAAGAAACCTCAGTTTTCGAAGGATTTGGACATAAACGCCATTTTTTGAAGAAAATGTTCAGAATATCTAAATCAGAAGTCAGTGTTTGCTCAATTGTTTCGAAGTCATAGTGTCGAAAAACCAAAGCAATATCATCAGCATAAATAAACTTTGTAGAGGAAGTTTCAGGGATGTCAGACATATATAAATTGAAGAGAAGAGGTGCAAGAACAGATCCCTGAGGTAGGCCATCATTGAGAGTGGAAATTCTACTGCTCTTCTCTTCGATGAAAACTCGAAGTCTTCTATCAAATAACATATTTTCAATCAACTTTACAATTTTTCCACATTGAACTACTTCAAAGAGTTTATAAACTAAACCATCCTTCCAAACTGTGTCATATGCCGAAGATAGAAGTTTACCCTGAAATCCTGTCTCAATAAAGTGGATAAACCTAAAACCTGATCAGAACAATTCCAGTTTTTTCGAAAACCTCCCTGAGAAGTGGATAGAGCTCTGTCAATGATTGGTTCTAACCTCTGATAAAGAAGTCTTTCTAAAATTTTGAAAGAAACAGAAAGTAAACTGATAGGTCGATAACTACTAGGAAGTTTCGGATTTTTCCCAGGTTTGAGAATGGCAATAACTTTAGCCTTTCTAAATTCAGCGGGAATACTACCTGAGCTGAGTATGTCATTGTAAAATGATAATAACCACTTTTTAGCGTTATTTCCTAGATGTTTAAAAAATTCAGGGAAAATGCCATCAAATCCTGGAGCTTTACGAACTTTAGTAGATTTTATTGCAGATTTGAGCTCTTCTTCCTCAAAAGGATTCAGTAAATCCTTAACCGTGATAGCATCCCTCCTCCTTTTATGTGAGATTCGTTTCATTCTATTCCTGTCATATCTACTAATCTTCACACTTTTAGAGAAATTAACAAGCCTAGATGCTACAGAATTCGGATTCATATTAGACGGAGTTTTTGAAACGGCATCAGCATTGTCTAATTTCCTCAACAAATCCCAGGATTGACGAAAATTCATACCATTCATCGACTCATTCCATTTATTCTTTCTGCTATCATTCAAAGAACTAAGGAGTGCATCGGCTTTCTCTCTGGAAGAGAGCAGCGGGGAGGGAAATATAGCATTACAATACCATTCGTCTTTCAAATGTCTAGTGCGTTAATGTATATATGTGACGCGTGGTTATCAAGAACAAGTAAAATTTTATACGAAGGAGAAGCATTTGTATGTTTTTTGAAGTGATCCAGGAAAAGCATAAATGATTCGTCCTGCATCCAGCCTGAAGGATTTGCAGTTCCAGCAGATCCTATTGGATCATCTCTGATAAAGTGATCTTGGTATCGCACACGCGGAAAGACGAAGATCGGAGGAAGCATTTCCAATGGCATTGACTGCAATGGCTACTGTAACTATAGTACCCTTCTCCGCCGAAGTTACTGAACCCACTTGACGAGCACGACGTCTAGCTAGTTAGTTATGCCGTTCTCATCAACATTATATATATGTTGTGGTTGAAATTCATAGCGGTCCATAACATTAGCCAAATTGTTGTAAAAAGCATTTACGTTGTTATTATTAAAACTAGTCGCCCTAGAAAGACTTGTACAAACAGGGAACAGGGAAGAGTAGTTCAGTCCATTTTTTCTGCCGTTGTTCTTAACGAAGATCCCGCTTTCACATCTGCATAGGCTTGATTGTACGTTGATAAGTCGGTTCGACCTTTCGTAGCCTTTCTTTGGCGTACCCTTGGCGTCTGGAAACAAGAAAGTTTAATTAGTAAATTGTTTCAACCGAACCCACAAATAATGTTTCAACTGTACCACCCCCATCTTGGTATAAAATGGTTAATAGTAATAATGATAGTAAATTAAAATAAAAACTAATCATACTACAATATTGTACAAACTTCAATTCAACTGCAACAAAACTCTCAATCATCTAACTATGAACGAAATCCTAATAATTGCAATAATGTAGGTATAAAAATACTTACTTTTCCGTAAAAAAAAAACACAATGGGGCCTCCTACAAACAACCACAGCGCCCGAAGAGCGACGCAATACTAAAATTCAAGTTTGGACTTATCGCCCGCTTAGTACTCCCCTTGTACCCCTCACTTCATCACGCACCCTTCACGAGATATTCAATTTGTTTCAACCGTACCCAGTTTATCCTATGTGATTATAGCTTAGTACATTACGAAAATTTCTGAGTTCTGGTCTCATCTAGAGGTTCTCAAATAAGAGCCTGAAAATGCGGAGAAATGGTTCCAGTAAAGAATGGCAGCGTTTGCTTCGCCCTCGACTTACTCTTAGGTTAACCAAAGTATACTTATCGATGTAAATCACTCCAAAGCAAAATTTTCGTTTTTCGATGTCTAGAATTAGAATTTAAGCATAAGAACAGAAACCCTTAAATATTTTTTTTTGTTGACTGGTTTTATTAATTGAATTTTGTTGAGATTCAAATCGAATGTTATGAAAACTGTAGAAAAATTAGGGAGCACGATTTCAGCACATGTAAACACAACGAAAACATAATCAACACAATCGTAATGACTTCATGAATTAAAGTAAGAAATCATAGAATAATTTGATTGAGGATGTCGTTACTTGATGAAAATCGATATACATATTTTCAATGAAATAAAACTGAAGTATTTAGATTTTCACTGTAGTAACAAAACTATGACCGGTTTCACCACACTGTGGCTTCATCAGATAGATACAAACTAATGAACAGAGTTATTCCTTATATTTTAGTCTTATATCCTACTTAATATTACAATAGGTACAAGAGGTATGTTGGAAAACCCATCGGAGTTGCTTACTTTATGAATTGAAAAGATTGAGTAAAGGAGAAGGATTTAGATCTAATTGACTATTAAGTAACCTACCTGAATTCTTTTCTTTGTTGATCTCTAAAATTTCCAATAGATTGAGTTTATGTCTGTTATTTTCTTTGGGTAAAATTTTGAAATTATCATTAAAATTATGGTTTTCTTCGAGTAAGTGATTAGAATAATGGGAATCTGATTTATTATAATTAAAAATACGTTTGTGCTCGGATAATCTAACTTTAAAATTTCTGAAAGTTCTACCAATATAAATTTTATTACAATCCCTGCAAGACAGTTTATAAACACCGGATTTATTACTTTTATCAATTTTAGATTTGCAGTTTTGATATGTCGACCTGAAGAATTATTAGTTCGGAATGCTATATTGAAATTATAATGCGAGAGGAATGATTTTAATTTTAGACTAGGATTACTAATGTAAGTTAAGCTGTTGTATTTGGTATTAGAACTTATTATACTTGGAAATACTTCCTGGCTTGCTTTTTGAAATTTTTGCGTGAAATTATGTTCTCAATCATAGTTGGACTGTAACCGTTATTGACTGCTATTTGTTTAATTATATTTAGCTCTTTTATGAAATTATTTTGTGACATTGAAATATTAATGAGTCTATGTACCATACTATTGGAAGCTGCTAATTTATATGGATTAGGATGTAGATGATCTGTATATAGTAATATCTGTATGCGATGGCTTATGAAAATAGAAAAATCATGTTTGCCGTTAATTTTAGTAATAGTTAAATCCAGAAAGTTAATGGAGATTTCTGTTTCTATCTCTAACGTGAATTTAATATTATCGTGAATTTTGTAAATAAATATTTTGAATTACTCTAATTGTCTGTTTGTGCCAGTGAAACAACAAATGATATCGTCGACATATCACAACCAATAAATAAAGTGTTTGAAAAACGGATGTTCTTGGATAGTTTTTTCAATATTATCCATGAAAATTTCAGCGAGCAGAGGGCTCAGAGGGTTACCCATGATTAAACCTTTTTCACTATTATATAATACTCCATTGAAGTTAAAATAATTTTGTTCTAAACAAATTTCTAAAAGGTGTAAGATTTCTGATTGAACTATCGGATTGACTCCATTAACTTTCTGGATTTAACTATTACTGAAATTAAAAGCAAACATGATTTTTCTATGTTTCATAAGCCATCGCATACAGATATTACTATTCACAGCTCATCTACACATCCTTATCCACATAAATTAGCAGCCTTCAATAGTATGGTACATAGACTCATTAATATCCCAATGTCACAAAATAATTTCATAAAAGAGCTAAATATAATTAAACAAATAGCAGTCAATAACGAATACAGTCCAACTATGATTGAGAACATGATTTCACGCAAAAAATTTCGAAAAGCAATCCAGGAAGTATTTCCAAGTATAATAAGTTCTAACACAAAATACAACAGCTCAACTTATATTGGTAATCCTAGTCTAAAATTAAAATCATTCCTCTCGCATTATAAATTTCAATATAGCATTCCGAACTGATAATTTTTAGGCCGACATATCAAAAACTGCAAATTTAAAATTGATAAAAGTAATAAAGTCGATGTTTATAAACTGTCTTGCGGGGATTGTAATAAAATTTATATTGGTAGAACGTTCAGAAATTTCAAAGTTAGATTATTCCAGCACAAACGTAGTTTTAATTATCATAAATCAGATTCCCATTATTCTAATTACTTACTGGAAGAAAACCATAATTTTAATGATAATTTCAAAATTTTACACAATGAAAATAACAGACAAAAACTCAATCTATTGGAAATTTTAGAGATCAACAAAGAAAAGAATTCAGGTAGGTTACTTAATAGTCAATTAGATCTAAATCCTTCTCCTTTACTCAATCTTTTCAATTCATAAAGTAAGCAACTCCGATGGGTTTTCCAACATACCTCTTGTACCTATTGTAATATTAAGTAGGAAATAAGACTAATATATAAGGAATAACTCTGGTCATTAGTTTGTATCTATCTGATGAAGCCACAGTGTGGTGAAACCGGTCATAGTTTTGTTAATATAGTGAAAATCTAAATACAGATCGGAATGGAGACGAGCGTTATTTGACTCTAAATTGTGTTTGAAGCCCTTTTCTAGAAGTGAAGCTTCTTTGGAAAAATTAGCATCTGAAAGATTACTGAACCTATCATAAAATTGGTGATCGGAAAATTTGGACTCGATTTTTGAAGTTTCAGGTCTATTACTCAATAATTTATTCAATTTTCGCAACTGAATTTTATAGTTTTTGAGAATTAATGAATGAACTCTGGATCTTGTTCCGGAATCTAAAATGTCAAATTCTACTGAATGCAATCTATGAAGCAACTACGAATGGATTACCTTTAAAAAGATGTTGTAGTTGTCTCGTTGGCTGTATTGAAGCTTGATGTCTAACTTCAACCATTTCTTTTTGCTTTGTAGTACTCCATTTCGGGCGGCGGGGCTAATATTATATGTCTTCAGTTTTATATACTTCGGAAATACTTCGTTCTTCAAACAACTGGATAGGAATCAGATATTCCGTGTGTTGGTCGCACATCTCAGAATTAGCTTGAAATACCAAATGACCAAAATTATTCACCGCAAGCCAAACATCTAAAACACTCTTCAGCGTTACTATTTCAAAAAGAGTTCAATAGTTTTCAACCTAAGAAATTCGAAAATACACCTTTAAAGTCCATTAAATCTAAGTCCGCATCTGAAGATATCATATTCACCAAAGCAGACAAAGGTCATACAGTCATAGCCTTAAATAAAGCAGATTATTTATTGAAAATCCAAAATTTCATTGAAGTAGGTTGTTATGAAGAAATTGATAAACATCCAACTAATAAATTTCAATCCATAGTAAAAAACGTTTTAGAGTATGCCAAGTCTATAATACCTACCAACCAAAAATATAAACTTTTCATTGACAACCCGCAATCACCAAAACTTTACTCCCTCGTCAAACTCCATAAAACAGAGCATCCCATTAGACCAGTAGTTTCATATTTTCATGCTCCAGCTGCAAAACTTTCACGCTTTCTCATAGACATCATTCGACAGTACGCTAATTTTGAACCTAAATTCTCAATAAAAAACTCTTCAGTCCTAATAAATAAAATTCAGCACACGATACTACCACCGAACGCTAAACTTATGTCATGGGATGTAGTAAATCTCTTCCCTAGTGTTCCACCTAGTGATACAAGAACAAAATTATTTTAACTTCAATGGAGTATTATATAATAGTGAAAAAGGTTTAATCATGGGTAATCCTCTGAACCCTCTGCTCGCTGAAATTTTCATGGATAATATTGAAAAAAGTATCCAAGAACATCCGTTATTCAAACACTATTTATTGGTTTAGATATGTCGACGATATCATTTGTTGTTTCACTGGCTCAAACAGACAATTAGAGTCATTCAAAACATTTATTAACAAAATTCACGATAATATTAAATTCACGTTAGAGATAGAAACAGAAAACTCCATTAACTTTCTGGATTCAACTATTACTAAAAGTAATGGCAAACATGATTTTTCTATTTTTATAAGCCATCGCATACAGATATTACTATTTACAGCTCATCTACACATCCTTATCCACATAAATTAGCAGCTTGCAATAGTATGGTACATAGACTCATTAATATCCCAATGTCACAAAATAATTTCATAAAAGAGCTAAATATAATTAAACAAATAGCAGTCAATAACGGTTACAGTCCAACTATGATTGAGAACATGATTTCACGCAAAAATTTCATAAAGCAATCCAGGAAGTATTTCCAAGTATAATAAGTTCTAACACAAAATACAACAGCTTAACTTATATTGGTAATCCTAGTCTAAAATTAAAATCATTCCTCTCGCATTATAAATTTCAATATAGCATTCCGAACTGATAATTCTTTAGGCCGACATATCAAAACTGCAAATTTAAAATTGATAAAAGTAATAAAGTCGATGTTTATTAACTGTCTTGCGGGGATTGTAATAAAACTCATATTGGTAGAATTTTCAGAAATTTCAAAGTTAGATTATCCCAGCACAAACGTAGTTTCAATTATCATAAATCAGATTCCCATTATTCTAATCACTTACTCGAAGAAAACCGTAACTTTAATGATAATTCAAAATTTTACACAATGAAAATAACAGACAAAAACTCAATCTATTTGAAATTTTAGAGATCAACAAAGAAAAGAATTCAGGTAGGTTACTTAATAGTCAATTAGATCTAAATCCTTCTCCTTTACTCAATCTTTTCAATTCATAAAGTAAGCAACTCCAATGGGGTTTCCAACATACCTCTTGTACCTATTGTAATATTAAGTAGGAAATAAGACAAATATATAAGGAATAACTCTGGTCATTAGTTTGTATCTATCTGATGTAGCCACAGTGTGGTGATACCGGTCATAGTTTTGTTAATATAGTGAAAATCTAAATACAGATCGGAATGGAGACGAGCGTTATTTGACTCTAAATTGTGTTTGAAGCCCTTTTCTAGAAGTGAAACTTCTTTGGAAAAATTAGCATCTGAAAGATTACTGAACCTATCATAAAATTGGTGATCGGAAAATTTGGACTTGAGTTTCAGGTCTATTACTCAATAAATTATTCAATTTTCGCAACTGAATTTTATACTTTTTGAGAATTAATGAATGAACTTTGGATCTTGTTCCGGAATCTAAAATGTCAAATTCTACAGAATGCAATCTAAGAAGCAACTCCGAATGGATTACGTTTAAAAAGATGTTGTAGTTGTCTCGTTGGCTGTATTGAAACTTCAACCATTTCTTTAGAGTCAAATAACGCTCGTCTCCATTTCTATCTGCTAGGAGTTGAAACCGAAATAGCCCTAAATTATTCACCACAAGCCAAATACCTCAAATACTCTTCAGCGTTACTACTTCAAAAAGAGTTCAACGGTTTTCAACCTAAGAAATTCGAAAATACAAATCCATGTCCATTAAATCTAAGTCCGCATATGAAGATATCATATTCACCAAAGCAGACAAAGGTCATACAGTCATAGCTTTGAATAAAGCAGATTATTTATTGAAAACCCAAAATTTCATTGAATCAGGTTGTTATGAAGAAACTAATAAACTTCGATCCATAGTAAGAAACGCTTTAGAGTATACCAAGTCTATAATACCTACCAACCAAAAATATTAACTTTTCATTGACAACCCGCAATCACCAAAACTTTACTCCCTCGTCAAACTCCATGAAACAGGGCATTCCATTAGACCAGTACTTTCATATTTTCAAGCTCCAGCTGCAAAACTTTCACGCTTTCACATAGACATCATTCAACAGTGCGCTAATTTTGAACCTAAATTATCAATAAAAAAACTCTTCAGTCCTAATAAATAAAATTCAGCACACGATACTACCACCGAACGCTAAACTTATGTCATGGGATGTATTAAATCTCTTCCCTAGTGTTCCACCTAGTGATACAGTGAAACTCATCAACAACGCTCTTCAAATTAATAAAGTCAATCCGTTAATTCGATCAGAAATCTTACACCTTTTAGAAATTTTTTAGAACAAAATTATTTTAACTTCAATGGAGTATTATATAATAGTAAAAAGGTTTAATCATGGGTAATCCTCTGAGCCCTTTGCTCGCTGAAATTTTCATGGATAATATTGAAAAAAGTATCCAAGAACATCCGTTATTCAAACACTTTATTTATTGGTTTAGATATGTCGACGATATCATTTGTTGTTTCACTGGCACAAACAGACAATTAGAGTCATTCAAAACATTCATTAACAAAATTCACGATAATATTAAATTCACGTTAGAGATAGAAACAGAAAACTCCATTAACTTTCTGAATTCAACTATTACTAAAAGTAATGGCAAACATGATTTTTCTATTTTTATAAGCCATCGCATACAGATATTACTATTCACAGCTCATCTACACATCCTTATCCACATAAATTAGCAGCTTACTTCCGTATGGTACATAGACTCATTAATATCCCAATGTCACAAAATAATTTCATAAAAGAGCTAAATATAATTAAACAAATAGCAGTCAATAACGGTTCAGTCCAACTATGATTGAGAACATGATTTCACGCAAAAAATTTCATAAAGCAATCCAGGAAGTATTTCCAAGTATAATAAGTTCTAACACAATATACAACAGCTTAACTTATATTGGTATTGCTAGTCTAAAATTAAAATCATTCCTCTCGCATTATAATTTCAATATAGCATTCCGAACTGATAATTCTTTAGGCCGACATATCAAAAACTGCAAATTTAAAATTGATAAAAGTAATAAAGCCGATGTTTATAAACTGTCTTGCGGGGATTGTAATAAAATTTATATTGGTAGAACTTTCAGAAATTTCAAAGCTAGATTATCCGAACAGAAACGTAGTTTTAATTGTCATAAATCAGGTTTCCATTATTCTAATCACTTACTCGAAGAAAACCATAACTTTAATGATAATTTCAAAATTTTACACAATGAAAATAACAGACAAAAACTCAATCTATTGGAAATTTTAGAGATCAACAAAGAAAAGAACTCCGCCTGCACAGCGGTTGGTTGAATTGAGTAGCTCAGTAGCTGTGTTGCCGGTCCTAAGCCCGGATAAAGGAGGAAGGTTCTTAGGTCAGGTTACCTCCCTACCTAAGGTAAAAAGCACTACTGGCTCACAGAATCGGAAATTTGCCTCGGAACAGGACTGATCAACCTACGACGACCCATGCGAGAAAAAGGATGAAGAAATGGAAAAGGAAAAACCTACTACGTGTTGCTACTTGGAACATAAAGCCACTTAACAACAGGAACCAGGAAATACTGAAAGAACTTAGCGATAACAAAATAGATATCTGCGCTCTACAAGAAACCAAGAAGAAAGGCAAGGGCCAGATACAACATGCTCAACACACAGTGATCTATAGTGGAGTCAGAAGCATGACAGAGCAAAGGAGGGTGTTGCCCTAGCGATCCACACGGGGTACCGAGACTGTATACAAGAATGTGACTATATATCGTCTAGAATTTTAGTTGTCAAAATGAAAACAGAAGACCAAAGGTTTAACATATTGTCAATTTATGCTCCCGAACACAGTAAACCGAAAGCTGAGAGAGAGTCTTTCTTTGAACAACTTCAGAACACAATTGACTCCTTACCATGCGATCAGCTGATGATTATCCTTGGGGATTTTAATGCCCGTGTCGGTAATGATATAGTACCAGGAATTAAACAAAGATTCAACGAAAACGTGTTAAACGATAACGGAGAATTAATGATCAGTGTCTGCACTTTCAACGAGTGGCGAATCAATAACACATTTTTCGATCATGAAGAACAGTACAAATATACATTCACAAATACTAGGGGTCAGAAATCAACAATTGACTATATTGTGACAAATAGAAATTTTCACCCATCACAAATATTAGAGGTCAGAACACTAAACTCTGCTAATGTGGGCAGCGACCATAGTCTTCTGTTAGGGAAACTTAGAATCAAATTCATGCTGCAAAAGAATATTAAACCAACTGTAAAAACACGTAAAATAAACGTTGAATCATTACGGGACCAACCATAGAAGAACTCTACAAGAACAGGCTAAATGGGAAAATCGAGGAAAACCCGAAAACAGAGGAAGATGATGTCAAACGCAGCTGGGAAAAGATAAAAAACAACATACTCACTGCTGCATACGAAGCACTGGGCACTAGGATATCAAATAACAGTAAGAAGAACACAAACAGAACTCCGTGGTTCCGTATGGAAGTTGCAGAAAAGTGCAGGGAAAATAAACATGCTTACCTCACATATCGAACATTAAGAACACCAGAATCGTACAATGAATATCAAAAAATCCGAAACGAGACCACAACGTTAGTACGTTCAATTAAAAACCAGTACTGGGAAGCTTATTTCAAAAGCTTGGAGAATGACTTCTACGGGCTACAAAAACAAATATGGAGACTAATCCGATCACAACGGAAAGAAATAAATGAGTTGGTTGAAACAAAGCATATAACCAGCGAGACCTGGATCGAGTACCTAACTGATCTATATTCGACAGAGGATACAGAAGAAGACCTAAGTACACCGGAAATAATAGTGAGCGAAGATGCTGAGGTGAATGTGGATGACGTACAGTTAGCCCTACAAAAATTAAAAATAGGAAAAGTGCCGGACAGGACGGAATTAGCAACGAACTACTCAAGTATGGCGGATAACGTCTTACTCAAGAGTTGACAATTTTAATTCAAAAAATCCTTTACCATCACAGGATCCCAGATGAATGGCGTACAAGCACTACTATTCTTATGTTTAAGAAAGGAGACAAGAAAGTACCTTCGAATTATAGAGGAATAAATCTGTTGAGCACCACGCTGAAACTTACTACGAAGTGTATAACAAACAAAATAAATAGCCTCACCTCTTTCGCTGATAAACAACAAGGATTCAGATCTGGAAGATCTTGCACCGACGCCGTATTTGTCATAAGACAAGTAACAGAAAAGTCGATAGAATATAATAAGCCAGCATTTATGTGTTTTGTTGACTTGCTCAAAGCTTTCGACCGGGTCCAATTATCAGACATTATACATCTGCTCTACAACAGGCAAATCCCACGTAATATAATAAAGACTGTCGAAAATATATATATACTGCGAACAAGATCCAGGCAAGATTAGACGGGGAGCTTACCACACAGATACCAGTGAGAAGTGGTATTCGTCAAGGAGATTCGTTAAGCCCCCTTCTGTTCAACATCAACATGGACGAGATAATCAAAAAAGTAAGAGGAATGAGGGGCTACAAAATGGGGGACAAAGAGATAACTATCTTGTGTTACGCCGATGACGCTGTGTTGATTGCAGAAAAAGAAGACGATTTATAGCGCCTCCTACACCAGTTCAACCGTACAGCCAAATCGTTTAATATGATAATTTCTGTCTCTAAAACAAAATGCATGACTACATCGAAAACACCATTGAGATGCAAGCTTGAGGTTGATGGTAAATCTATCCAGCAGGAAATGAAATTTAAATATCTCGGCATAGAGATTTCGGGCTACGGAGATGTCGAGGCGGAGGTAAGGGAGCAAGCAACAAAAGCAACAAGAGTAGCAGGGTGTCTGAATGACACAATATGGCGCAATAAGCATATCGGAATTGAAGCCAAGGCACGAATCTACAAAGCAACTGTAAGGCCCATTATGACATACACTGCAGAAACTAGACCAGAAACAACGAAAACCAGGCGACTACTGGAGACAACCGAAATGAAGGTACTTCGCAGGATAGCCGGGAAAACACTGCTCAACAGAGAGAGGAGTGAGAATATTAGAAACATGTGCAAGGTGGACAACATTAACAACTGGGTATTGAACAGAAAACAGGAGTGGAATGACCATATAAACAGAATGGATGACAGAAGAATAGTGAAAATCGCCCGTGATAGATCTCCACTGGGTCGCAGAAGCGTGGGACGACCACGAAAAAGGTGGAGTGACAACTTGAACGTTCCGTAACAGACAAACGACCGAAGAATAAACAGGCGGTTTCGCCTAAAATAAAGTTGGAAGAAGAAGAAGAAGAAGGTTTCGCCTAAAATAAAGTTGGAAGGAGAAGAAGAACAAAGAAAAGAATTCAGGTAGGTTACTTAATAGTCAACTAGATCTAAATCCTTCTCCTTTACTCAATCTTTTCAATTCATAAAGTAAGCAACCCGATGGGTTTTCCAACATACCTCTTGTACCTATTGTAATATTAAGTAGGAAATAAGACTAATATATAAGGAATAACTCTATTCATTAGTTTGTATCTATCTGATGAAGCCACAGTGTGGTGAAACCGGTCATAGTTTTGTTAATATAGTGAAAATCTAAATACTTTAGTTTTATTTCATTGAAAATAATCATAGAATAATTTGTTCCAATCCATGAACAAATTTAAAAATTTCTTCTGCAGGCTATCTATAAAAGGAACAGGCCTCGGCCCGCTCGAAAAAATTTCCCGACATATAAATATGCATAAAGCGTCTGAGGGAATTAAATAATAAAATAAATGTAATAAAGCTCGATCATCTAAGGGGATTTTAGTAGTCAATTCCGCTGAAATACTGTGTCGGCTGTCCACTGTGAGGAGCATTAATAAATAATAAATATTAATAAAAAAGCACAATAAAGGAAGATCGAAGCGGCCGTTGTGAATGATTTGCAGCCGAAAAAACGCTCTGGGCGGAACTGGCCAAGCTTCGAAACCAATTTGTTATTTATTACTTGGGAGCAATTAAAACGTTACTGATCGCTTTGTTGGTTTTTGTATCGACTCCGTGATTTGCATCTATCGCTAATGATGCTTCATCGGTGTCGGTAGCTCGTCCCACGTAAAACTCCTTTTTTTCAATCTTGTATGTAGATAGGTTTCACCGATAAGATGATCACACCCTTCTCAAAGAAAAATATACAGGGTGTCTCCTAACTATGATACGAAATTTCGAGTGATTTGTCAGATCATTACACTGGTCTACAATAGTTTTGTTGCCCTAGATATGAAAATGATTTTGGGTCTATTTATGCACACAATTCGTGAAACTCAATGATTTTGTAGGATTTGCTCTGATTTCTTTTTAAATCTTTATTTTCATTTTACATAACAAAATCGTAAAACAAGAAACAAAATAACAGATATATTTATAAAGTCAGTTATGTTTTGAGAAATTCGGATACATCGAAGTAAATAAAGAGGAAAATGTCGAAAATATATTTCATATTTCCATAAAACGCCTTTTATGAGCTTTTCTTCTATAATTTTTCAGGGGACAATCTCTTTTTAAAGACCAGCAGTAATCTGCCATCATGTGACAATCCCATCGACCTTGATACCTTTCTTCCATCACTTTTAGATCTTGATGAAACCGCTCTCCCTGTTCCTCACTATAATTTCCTAAATTATCCGGAAATTTATCTAGATGATTGCGGAGATAATGTAACTTAATACTCATATTTGCTCCTAAAGTCTGAAAGTTTGTCAGCATATTTTGCACAATTTCTTCATAATTTGCTGCTTTATGGTTACCTCGAAAATTTTCGACAACCAACACGAAACTTTTCCAA
Organism: Cryptolaemus montrouzieri; assembly: GCA_013387265.2. Lineage (NCBI taxonomy): Eukaryota > Metazoa > Arthropoda > Insecta > Coleoptera > Coccinellidae > Cryptolaemus > Cryptolaemus montrouzieri. The sequence goes on from JABFTP020000165.1 coordinate 6,413,794, forward strand.
GCTTTACTTTCCGGAACAGTCATAACTTTGATAAAATCTGAGTCTTTCATCAATTGCCGTATTTGAGGACCATCAAATATTCCACCTTTCAATTTTTCCATACTAAGCTTCGGAAATTTTCTGCAAATGTAATTAAAACAATTTCTGTCTTTGTTCAACGCTTTTACAAATTGCTTGATCATACCTAACTTAATATGCAATGGTGGAAGTATGATTTTGTCTCTGCTCACCAGCGGCTCCCTTATTACGTTGGCTTTACCGACAGTTAAAGAATTTCTTAAAGGCCAAACATCTTGTTCCCAATGAAGTTGCTCTGCTCTACTATCCCACATACAAATAAAGCAAGGGTATTTTGTATATCCACTTTGTTGGCCAAGTAAAAAATTAACCATTTTTAAATCCACACAGATCGGCCATTGATGCTCAGAGTATTTAAGTTTCTTTAAAACTAATTTTACATTTTCATATTCTTCTTTGAGTTTCGTTGAATGGGCAATTGAATTGATGCAAATTTATTTCCATTGTGCAATAAAACGCATTTTAAACTTCTTTTGCAACTATCAATAAAAAGGCGCCATTCAGTAGATTTGTACTCTTTTAAACCCATGTCTATAAGCAGCTTCGCGATATCATTACAATACACTATTCCTTTATTTTCACTAAAAATTGTAATAACTCTTTTTCTCGCGTTCTGTATGTTGTAATTGTTACTGTTGGTGCCAATAAATTTTTTTCTTTCAATCTTGAGGCTAACAGTTCTGATCCTTGTTTTGATAAATTGAGATCACGTATTAAATCACTGAGTTCATTTTGAGAAAATAACTTTGGCGTAGATGTATCACCTTCCCATTCACTTCCACTAGTTGATGGTCCCGATTTCTGTGAATTTGGTACCATCATTGTTTCTGAGGGCATGCGAATTACTTTTGAAATGTATATGGGCCGAGGGAGATTTTCACTGTGTAGAACCGGACATTTCGTAGACTGTAAGTCTGGGTATCTCCACGTTTGATTTCGATTAAAACCTTTAACATCTACTACGCAAAAGTAACAATCATCTAAATGATTCGTAGGCTCCATCCAGATCATAGGAATACCAAAGTCTAATCCAGAACGTTCACCTTTTTTCCACAACCGTAAAGACTCAACACAGGACTTACAAACTTTATTAGGAACCCATGGTTTACCTAATTTGTCCATTTTGAAACCAAAATATTCAACATAAGTCTCCTTGACAAAGTCTGTGATATTTCTTTTTGTTTTTTCGTATATAAACACCGCAAATATAACAAAATAAATCACTACAATATTTACACTTTCTTCGTGACGAACTCATATTTTAGACTAAAAGACAAATACATAAGAATGGACATTCAGTAATTGAAACAAAATATTAATCCATGACACTTTATCCAGATTTACGTGTATATGTACTTCAATATTGTCAAATAACTGTAAAAGTAGTAAAAACCTTTTCAGAGCTATCAACTCCTATGCTGTTCCTATTCTTACATCTTCTTTTGGAATTATTAAATGGTCTAAAACTGATCTAAATGAGTTACAATGTCAAACGAGGAAAATGCTCTGTAAATATCATAAGCACCACCCAAAGTCAGCTGTTCAGAGAGTTACACTACCTAGACATCTTGGAGGTCGTGGATTAATTGATTTGAATAATCTTCATAGTAAACAGATTTTTCATCTACGTTCCCATTTTCATGATAAACAGAGAACGTCTAAATTACATGATATTGTTGTTGCTTCAGATTATAATCTTACACCTCTGAACTTGACAATGCAAAAGGTAGATTTTGATATATTTGATGATAATTATAAAAGAGAAAGTTGGATGCAGAAGGAATTACACGGAAAGCACCCTAAAGAATTGAAAAATGATTATATTGATGAAATTGCATCGAATAAATGGTTAGTATCTAGAGAATTGTTTGCTGAAACAGAAGGCTTGGCAATTGCGATCCAGGACCAGGTTGTTTTCACAAGGAATTATAGAAAACATATCATCAAACAAAATATAGATGATTCTTGCCGTAGATGTTTCTGTTCTTCAGAAACAGTCTTTCATATATTATCATCTTGCTCAGTCCTTGCTTCAACAGATTATTTAGAAAGACATAATGCCGTTGCTAATATTATTCACTTCAATCTAGGAATTAAACATGACCTAATTCCAAAAAGAAAAAATTTCAAAAATATGAACCTGAGATTATTTGTGAAAATGACAAATATAAACTTTATTTTGATAAAACAATTCTGAGCAACAGAGCTGTAAAACACAATAGACCAGATATCGTTCTTAATGATAAACAGAATCAAATAACATATATAATTGATATTGCTATACCCGACACACATAATATACAAAATAAATACAATGAAAAATTTCTAAATATATGATGCTTGGCGACGAGATTAAAAATGTGGAAAATGAAGAAAATATTTATTCTACCGATTATTATTTCTACAACAGGCGTTATTCCTAGAAATCTTCACAAAAGTATTGAGATTTTGGGTCTGAAGAAAATTTGTTTGAACAGTTACAAAAGATAACAGTCATCAAATCTTGTAATATTCTTCATAGGTTTCTTTCCGAAAATAATAATGAGGTAGAGTCATAGGTTTTCTCTTTAGTTTATACTGCTCAGAATCTCATTTCATATTTTATTTATTTGTTTATATAAATGTAATATAATTAACTGACAATTTTGTCATATTTATATTCAGAGCAGTATTCTATTCGATCGTTCACCACTTCACACAAAGGAAACTATTAATGAGTAACATTCAGTGTTACTTGACTAAGGTCCGTACACTGGATTTTTCCGGGGAGAAAGCCTCTGACACTACTCGTTGGTACATTGATATCATTGTCTGATGATGCTATAGTATGTATATATTCTGGTAGATTGATATATTCTCATAACATTTAACGTTATCCTAATATATAATTACTCCAGGATATGTTTTAATTATAATCATTGCCTGGCAATGGTATTAATTACCGGGTGGTGGATTTATATTTTTTCATGAAATCAGTTTGATTGCATGAACAGATATATGGGCAACTCGTCGGGGTAAAACCCCCTATATATATATATATATATATATATATATATATATATATATATATATATATATATATATATATATATATATATATATATATATATATATATATATATCTTAAACTTTTGAATAGGAAAGATGGGTCAGTGATGACTCAAAAGAAAGGTGGTATCTTTGTCTACATCGCCTTGAACGAATTTCCATTTTTAATTGAAAACTGTAAAAGATACAGGGTGAGCAACTGAAATATAGGGAAGATTATTTCCCTGAGACTATTCAAGTTTCAGTGAAGTGAAATGGAACAGATCCATGCTGATCAATGACAGTAATCATCAAGTTCCATCCTCATCTCGACGGACGATCCCGGTGGATATCCCTGTGTATTGATTATACGCGACAGTGATAAGACCGCTTCTGACCTATGGTGGCCTGCACTGGACAGAGCGATAAAACGGAACACAATAAACAAGATCCAAAGGCAAGCATGTCTAGCAATCACGGAAGCCTTGAGATCTACACCCACGGCTTCTGTGTAGTGTCTTCTGGGCATCCCTCCAATACTATGAGGACCTATTTGCGACAGTGGGAAGGAGGTATGTGGAGGTACAGAAATCCAACTTCTGGACACTTCACATCCCTGAACAAAATTAGAGAACTCCTACCTGACCTTCTCACAGAAGGAGATCAAATGAACAGCCACCTACCACTTCGACGAACCCTTCAAGGTGGTCATTCCACCAAAAGAAATTTGGACCACGTCCCACGCCTTACTCGCCGACAGGGTTTACGGATGGGTCCGAAACCGGGATGGGTACAGACATCGGCGTCCACGGCCCGAAGGCAAACATTACGATTGCTCTGGGAGACCATGTCACCGTAACACACGCAGAAATATTCTCCGGTGTGTACAGAAAAACCTACACATGAACTACAGAGACGCATACATCTACATATGCTCTGACTGCCAGAAGGCTCTTGGATATCTGAAAGATATGAAGGTTACATCCAAACTAGTTGACGGATGCAGAGCAGCACTTCTATAATTTAATGCTACAAACAGAATTACTGTGATTTGGTGCCCAGCCAATCAGGGCATCGAAGGAAACAAGAAAGCAGACAGCCTAGCTAAAAAGGCAATAGCTGTTAGGTCGATGGGACCAGAACCAATTCTGACCATCCAATGGACCCATGTGCAATCTTTTTTCAAAACTGGAACACCACCTAGACCCTGAACTATTGGACAGACATTTCGGGACTGAGACAGTCAAAAAGACCCATAAAGGCGTCGCAATCAAAGAAGAGGGTATATGTACTATTCTCCCTCGATAAAAAGTCTGTTGGGATGGTGGTTGGCCTATTGACGGGACACCAACTCAACAAATACCTACACGTTATGGGACCATCGGAGACCACACAGTACTGTGCTTGCCTAGAAAATGACGAAACGACTTTCATAAGGTGACGAGACTGAACACCTTGGGCGTTGAAACACCCAGCGCCCGGATAATACAGTAGGCACGCTACAACAGTCTTGCAAGCTTCATCAAAAAGTTTTTGCAAGACCCAACAAAATAACACAATACGGCAAGAACAATGTGCTAAACGGCCTGAGTGCTCCTCATAAAGGCGCCGTTCAAGAAGCAGAACCCAAATACTGAGTGAACATTGGTTTGACGCATTAATAGCTGATTTATTGTTAACTTCTTGTTAAGTGTTTTATGAAACCCAAATATGAATTGGATGTAGAGTTGACAAATTGTCAACCGGGCCATACACTTCTATCACAATCGAAGAAACTTCTATAAAACTGTAAACAGATTTCCATCGAAAATAGAAACAATCCCCAACGAATTCCTAATAGAATTATTTCCTTCACATTCATAGTCGAGAATCGTTGCCGGGGACAGAACGGGGATGGAATCGGGGAAGTTCTCCCTCAAGAGAGGTCACATCGGCGTATGTATTGTGTTAGACAAAGCCGAACTTTCGTCCTGGATAAGTAAATAAAATCGCGGAGAGGTTGCATTCGATGAAAACGGTGCCTTCGCCGTGGAAATAACAAAGTGGCTTGAATATGGAATGGAATATTTTGGCCTAATTTGGAAGCCACACAAAACGGAGTGGCTCTTGAATACGAATAAGAGCAAGGGTAGGTAATACTTCGAACGTTCGTGACGAGACGGGAGTTAATTTATCCACCGAAGGCGGAAATATTGGATTGAATAGGAAATTTTTTCAAACAATCCTCATTTGTAATATAACTTACAACTGGCTTGCTCTCGAGCTAACCACGTTCTATTTAGAGGATAGCAGAGTAAATGATATTGAGTCGACCGTTACTACGTGATATTTAATCATCATACAATGATTTTGGTTTAGTTTGTAAAGAATATTGTCAAATATGGTACATTAAAGCATCCAGAAACCAAAATGAATCTTTAAACATAATTTCTTTTCCAAATTCATAAAATTCTCGTAAGCTTACAATTTCCTTTTCGTAAAATATAAGCGATTTAAAATTGTTATTTCGAATTATAATTATACGTGTGGATTGGGTATCAAACGTAAATCATCCGACACCTATTTTCCTGTAAATTCTCGATTCAACGTCTTCTAGTCCCGACGTTTTCACGCTGCGAAAATTGTAGCAGTGCAAAATAAATCGACATGTGGTTTTTGATAAATAACACATTGCGTGAAAATGACACTTCAAAATTCTAACACGCCGGAGACATACTTAGCAAACCTATATCGGATACGCTGAATCCAGTGGTAACCACCGTTTTTGAAAGTTAGCTCTTGTTTAGGAGATATTCGCATTTGAAGTTAGCTGGGTTTAGTAGGGTTCGTCGCTTATGACTTCAGTACATTATATGCTTGTAATTCCCAAACCGTTCGGAATATCGCTTTACTGTTCTCGGCAAAGTTTTAACTATTGTCATGGCCTACAACTTTTCTGAATATACCAACATAGATAAACCTCATTCAAACACCGTTTCTTAACAAAATGTCCAATTTCTTTGCTATTTTTCGTTGATTTTCGTCTTAATAATAGAAAAATCGAGGGATTTCACTTTAAAATCTTAAAATAAGAAAAGAAAACACATTTCCTATAGTTAAATCAAAAATTTAAACGCACAATCATGATTTTAACTCAAATTTCTCACAGATGTCACTTTTAATACGTATTTATTAGTATTGTCACTGATGTTACTACGTATTTTGCTATGTATTTGTGTGCCATTTTTCATAGTCTTAGTTCTGATATTTCTTAATTTGACATTTCTTGTTGAAGTTTCTTCGTTTACACAAGTTATATATTTGGTAAAAATATCAAAAATGAATTCGTGCAGTAAATTTAATAAATTTTGCTACATTTGTGGAAAGTTTACTATAATGACAAGCAAGCGTTCAATTTCTGGAGAAATTGCTGAATCGTACACACAATATTTCAACCAAACTGTAATCAAAGATGTGTACTGGGCTTCAAAAATCGTTTGTATTGGTTATGTCATAAGATTGAGTGGATGGAAAAGAGGTAAAATGAAATGCTTTATCGTTTATTTCAAAATTATATCAATTGAAGCTATTTTTATTACAGGTGAATTCCAATCTATGCCTTTTGGCATGCCAGTAATTTGGACAAATCCTCAAGAACATAATCCAGATGACTGTTTTGCTTGTATTAATGAAATTGTCGAATTGAACAGAGCTAAAAAACGTAAAGTTGAACTCAGAGGAACTCGGTTTGTTCAGTTGCCGTTACCACATTCGGAATCCATTCCAATACCGAAAAGACCCAGTCCGACAGAAGAGTACATTCCATCTACTTTTGATACTAATGGCGAAACGTCTGCATCGGTTTATGTACCATCAAATGTATCTCCACAATGTAATCATGCCGAATTTTCTCAAAAAGATCTGGATAAAATTATTCGTCGATTGAAATTATCGCAGCGTCAGTCCATTATTTTGACTCAGGAATTGAAAAAAAAGAACGTCTTAGCACCTGATGTGAAAGTATATGGAGCAATCGGCCGTCATAGACAGTTCACTGCTTTATTCAAATCCATCGAAGACAATTCATTCGCGTACTGCGCTGATATCAAGGAATTGGTTTTAAAAATGCATCATGAGTATAAACCAGAAGACTGGCGTCTTTTCATCGATTCGTCTAAAAGTAGTCTCAAGGCGGTTTTGCTTCATGTCACAAACACAAAAAACAGTTTCCCGATTGTCATCAGCACAAAAACGAAAGAAAATTACGAATCATTGAAACAATCCTTGATTTGGTGAAATATGAAGACCATCGTTGGAAGATTTGTGCAGATTTGAAGGTGATAACTCTTTTGAGAGGAATGCAGACGGGATAAACGAAAAACATGTGTTCTATATGTTTATTGGATACTCGATATGCCGACTACCAATATGCCAATAAAAGCTGCGTCGAGAAAACGACGATGAAATTCCACTTGTGCCAATCGAAAAAGTGTTGCTTCCACGTCTGCATATCAAGCTTGGGATTGTTAAAAATTTCATCAAGGCCCTAGATCCTGAAGGCAATGCATTCAATGAATTGAAGCGAATTTTCCCAAGATTGAGTGGAATGAAAATAAAAAAAGGTTTGTGTGAAATTATATACGTACCAAGCAACCTAACTCATTCGATATTTAACACATATTTTTTCGAATTATTTTATTACAGGCGTACTCAATGGACCTGATATTCGACGCTTGATGAGAGACCAACAATTTGAAAACAGTTTGTCGAATTTGCAGCTCGTTGCTTGGGATTGCGTCAAAGGAGTCATCGAAATGTACTTGGAATTCATCGTGACGAAAACTGGCGCATACACGTTGAAAATATGCTCGTTGCTTTCCGTAACATCGGTGTAAAAATGTCTCTGAAAATTAATTTTTTACATTACCATGCAGACAAGTTTGCCGAACAATCACCATGTTAATCAGATGAGCATGGTGAACGGTTTCATCAGGTGACGGCTAGGCTTGAGCACTGGTATAGTGGAGAAAAACTTGATTCTCTATTAGGAAACATTTGCTGGAATTCACAGCAAGATGAAGATGGAGAAGAAGAAGAATGAACATGAATTTATAAGTTTATTTGTTGAAAATTGTTGGAATTGGAATGAAAATTTGAATTATGATAAGTGAGTTTTAATATGTTCATTTGGGTGCACAAGGTTCCTTAATAATGAGGTACCATTTTGGTTTATTGAAGGAAGTGGGTGAAATTTCGACGAGAAAGCGGGATGTTTAGAGTTTTAGAATATTAATTTGCTTATTGGTTTGTTTTTCTCTTATAAATTTGATTTTTGAAAGAATATTAACAAAGTTTAGGAAAATGTCTGATTGTCTTGAAGTACTATTAAAACACGCAAAAATACCGTCAACATGTCGATACTAAAATATGATATAAGACGCTATAGGTGATTGAAAAATCATATTTTCTATGTTATTCATAAGAATTTCTGCTAGGAGTGGACTAAGAGGTGAATCCATAGCCAGACCTCCAGTTGATTCCAAAATTATATAAATCTTTAGTCCTTCGTCCACTCATAGCAGAAATTTCTATGAATAACATAGAAAATCTAATTTTTGGATAGTCAAACAATTGAACCAACAAATTCACAAACACATAATGAAGATGTACGAATGGTGTCTGAATAATCAAACCTTCCCAAAAATATGGAAAACTGGTACCATCATTCTAATAGCAAAAACTAATAAAGATCACAAAAAGTTGAAAACTATAGGCCTATAACACTCTTGCCAGTACTAGGAAAGCTACTAGAAAAAATAATTAAAGTAAAACTTGAGGAACACTTCCATTATTCTATTCCCAAATACCAATTTGGTTTCCGCAGAAAAAAGCTACAGTTCACCCTCTCACAATTTTCATCTCTAACCTTCAAAATGCACAATTGAACAAAAGGAAAACAGCAGCAGTATGTATGGACACTAATAAAGCATTTGATAGTATGTGGATAAAAGGTTTACTTTACAAAATGTTCAAAAGAGACACTCCATCATATCTTATCCAGATAATAAGATCATATCTTGAGAATAGAAGATTGAAAACAAAAATTGGCGACTCAGAATCTGACTTCTTCACTTCCATGCAAGGTACACCTCAAGGATCACCACTCTCTCCTCTTCTATACAACATATATTGCAGTGACATGCCCACAATTCATAATAAAGATCAATATATACTACAATACGCAGATGACACTATAGCAATCTCACACGGAAAACATTAAAAGAATGTATGGAAAAACTTCAAAAGCACATTAACAACATCACATCATGGTTCGCAAAGTGGAGATTGAAGGCCAACCCAGAAAATCACAGCTCATTATATTCAATCACAACATAAATCACCATTCCCCAGTTATTTCAATAAACAAGGAAACAGTGAAACCAACACCATCAATAAAATACCTAGGAATTCAAATTGACAGCAAAGCCAGCCTGAAACTTCATGCAAACACCATAAAAAGAAAATGATCGCTAGAGCTAAACACTTTAGATGTTTGACATACAATAATCAAGGAATTGACATGAAAACAGCAACGGTCATTTACAAATCCATATGTCGACCAATAATAGAGTATGGACATCCCTATATGCGAATTGTAGAGAGTCAGTGATCAAAATTCTGGAGGTTGCTGAAACAACATCCTGAGAGCAATAACCAAAATGAGGCATCCAAACAACCCATTACACAATCCCCAAATCACCTTTTTGTACCAGAGAACCAAGATAGAACCCATAAGAGAGCGCATCAAGAAACTGAATACCAAATTTATACAGAGACTGAGTGAATTGGATGACATAAGAGATCTCCTGCACGACGAACCAGCAGAAAACCCACTCAGAAAATTTCCAACCTGTACATTACTTCAGAAGCTAAAAAGTTACCAAAATTCCTAAAGTACTAATTATTAGAGATTTTTTTTTTTGTAATTATTAATATTTTAGAAATGTATTTCAAACCCATTTGGGCTGAAGGACTTTGGTCGATGGCCTCTTGATATTATTATCAATAAAGAACAGTTATTATTATTATTATTCTAATTTTGGATCACCAATTGCGTCTCATATAATTTTTGGTATTGATATGTTGATGATATTTTGCGTGTTTTGATAGTACTTCAAGACAATGTGACCATTTTCTTAACTTTGTTAATAATATTCAAAAATTAAACTAGAGAAAGAAATCAAAAATCGAATTAAATTTCAAGATTCAACTATTTTTGAACAAAACAATCTTCTTGCCTTCGATATACAGGGTGTTACAGAATAGTATGTCTTGCGTTAATGATTGGACGCATGCCTATGATCAAAGGATCCCTACTGATGTCATTTACCTCGATTTCGCCAAGGCTTTTGACAGAGTCACAGTAAGAAGATTAGTTCACAAATTGGACATCGTTGGAATTCGCGGGAAGTTGCTTCTCTGGACTACTAATTATATGTCGCAGCGAACATTCGTGGTGAGGGTTGGTGGTGTTCTTTCGTCGGAAGGACCGGTTGTGAGCGGAGTGCCTCAGGGATCCGTCCTGGGGCCACTTTTATTTGTCATTTTCGCCAACGATCTTTCATTACACATTAAATATCGCAAGTCATTCTTCGCTGACGACACCAAGTTGTATGCAAACCCGCTCACCGAGAGACAGATTCTCCAGGACGATCTTGACGCAATAAACCGATGGTGCAACGACTGGCTCCTACTACTAAATGTTGATAAATGTGTTGTGCAGGACCCAATAATCCATCCCGTCAATACTCGATTGACAATCATCCACTTCGCTCAGGTACTTCACATGTAGATCTAGGAGTAACAGTTACTTCAAACCTTACGTGGTCGGAACATGTCCTAAGTGTTTGTAAACGTGCTAATTCTTTAATTTATCTCTTTCGTAGATCGTTCGTTAAGTTGTCTTTCTCTTGTTCGGTTACACTTTATAAAACTTATGTGCGTCCTATTTTGGAGTATGCAGGCTCGGTTTGGTGCCCGGTTCTCGCTCGGGATAAAAGCATGCTTGAGGGTGTCCAGCGCCGTGCTACACGTATGACTTTTGGGGTCGTTCGTCCCTCATATAATGAAAGATTGGCTAGAGCTGGTCTCATAACCTTCGAGCAGCGAAGACATCGCGGAGATCTAATCTTGTGCTATCGTATTATTAAACACAATTACGCCAACCTGAGATGTTTGTTTAGTTTGGGTGCTGATACTCGTTTGCGTGGTCATCATCTGAAGCTGAAAAAAGAAAAATTTTTGTCGAGACAAAGACAGTATTTTCTTGTGAATAGGGTGTTCGATGATTGGAACAGGTTTTCTAGTGATGTGGTGGACTCAAATTCGGTTAATGAATTCAAAAATAAATTGGACTTTCTTTTGTTTAATTAGATTTCGTTTTTGACATAAGTGGATTTAGTTATTATATATGTGTGCATATTTAATTATGGCTAAGCTGTGCTTGCAATACTATAGAAATTAATTTTTTGTTATTAGGCTTTCATAGGACTTGTCCTCAGTCTTAAATAACTTCAATAATAATAATAATAATAACTTGAGGGGTGCGTGCAATTTTGAGAAAAAAAATTTATATAAATATAAGTTTGCAAAAGCTTCATTACGGAGGTACAGGGTGTTTGGAATGCAAGCTATTTATTACCGCCTCCATCATTACACGTCCTAGATTTCAACGGAAATTCACAAGGTGTTTTCTTTTCCAAGGCCATGTCTCCTTTTGCCCGTTCAAACTTTTTTGCAGTACGCCACTGATCAGCGTACAATCAATTTTCGTCATCTTCGTTCAATTTAGAAACTTTTTTGACACTTGTAATTTTTTCGTACCTCCAACTGTTTTCCAGTGAAGAATTTGAATTGTATGTTATTCGCCTAATAAAAAAAATAATTGAATTACTCGATAGCTATGCCCAAATTTTGCTTTTATTTTGATAGCTCGTCTTCTGAAACTAATTCAATATCAAATTATAAAAAGAACAATTAAAAACTAAATAAATTGCTGGAAGTGACCTCCACCTGCAAGAATACAGGCTAATCTAACCCGACCTATCCATCGGTTGTTGAATGTATTATTCAAGAATTCCCTAGCTTCTCTACGTGTTGGTGCCCGTCATGCATGAACCACATTATGTTTCTCGCCAAAAGCGGCACATTCTCGAGCAATAAAGGTAACTTCTCCTCAAGAAATTGCCGATAAGCGGAACCGTTTAGTCTATTAGGCAAAACAAATGGCCCAATCAAATAATTTCCAATTATTCCGACCCAGACATTTACTGAGAATTGTTCTTGATGATGAGATTCTTCAATCAAATGGAGGTTTTCCTCAGCCCAATAATGATTCTAGTGAAAATTGGTGATAGCAGTTCTCGAAAAGTTAGCTTCGTCTGTTAACATTATTTCACTATCAAAATGAGCATTTTCTATAATTTTATTTGAGACCATTGGCAGAAAATCAGTCTGGAAGGAAAATCTCGAGGAAGTAGAATTTGGACGCGTTGAATATGAAACGGGTACAATGAAAAGTCGTGGAGAATCCTCCAAACCAGAACATGTGAAATATTCAAATTTTTCTTGTACTCACATGAGGATTCAAATCAATACAATTCAAAACTGCTTCCTCAATATTTGGAGTTCTTATAGTTTGAGTTGCAACTTTTAAATGATTATTTGCAAGTACCAGTTTCCTTCAAACTTCTTTGGATATTTGCAAATATTCGCCTGTCTGGGGTATTCGATTTGGAAAGCGCACCTGATATAATCGCCTGCTTCTGTTGTGTTTCTGTCAGCCAGACCGTACATGCAATGTATATCAACCAATTCGGCGTTAATAAAATTAGCCATTCTTTCTTACAGCTATAACTTCAAAAGTCTTAAAGCTAGTTGTTAATTCAATAAACAATTCGAGCAGACACTGTTTTAACTTAAGCAACTATCAAAATAAATAAATAAATAAATGAAAAAAATCAAAGCTCACTGGTCATTTTTTTAATTAGAAGTGCTTTCAATTTAGCGAATGCATACAATCGTTTAATAATTTTTTGCTCGAGAACGGTCAAAGATACGAAAAAATTACAAGTGTTAAAAAAGTTTCTAAATTGAACGAAGATGACGAAAATTGATTGTACGCTGATCAGTGGCGTACTGCAAAAAAAAGGAAAGGGCAAAATAAGACGTGGCTCCGGAAAAGAAAACACGTTGTAGTTTCTAGTTAAAATTTAGGACGTGTAATGATGGAGGCTAAAAAATAGCTTGCATTCCAAATTTGGTCTGAATATCTCAAAAACTGCAGGAGTTTTGAAGAAAAAAACAATTTTTCCGGAAATTTCAAAGCCCTGTATCTCCGTAATGAAGCTTTTGCGGACCTATGTTCATATGAACTTTTTTTCTTAAAATTGCGTGTAGATTTACCCCCTTACGTTGTGATATTCTATCATGTAACACCCTGTATATCCTTAACCTACCAACAATATAAATTAACTCCCATCAATTCTATGATTCACAGAACATACGCAGTACCTCTTTCCGTTACAAATCTCAATAAATAAATTTCATCAGTTAAAACTACGGAAAAAAACAACTACTATTCTCTCTAACGATAGGCAAAATAAAAAACGTTTGCAAAAAGACTATAACAGTATTTATCCTCAAAATAATTCTGATAGCCACACACATCAATATTCCTCATTAACTTTTTTCGCTAAATATGTAAATAAGATGCAAACAACATCCAAATCCCCAATATCAAATTCAGGCCCGCCGCTAGCGGTTTGAACGCCGGTGTGCAATTCCTATCGTACCGCCCCTATCTGACTACAAAACCTAGGTGTTTATAAAAATGTGAAAAAAAAATGCTGTACAGTGAAAATCTATGTTATATTAGGTTATTTTATACAAGATAGATACACTAATACGACATTAAATGAAAAATAAAGGCAACAAAGGTGCAGTTTATACATATTATGTAGGTAGGTATAGGTATTAAGTTATTTTACAGAAACTGCACCTTTCTTGCCTTCATGTTGGCAAAATCAGCTATAATTTTTTTGCTGTCGAGTCTATTTAGAATCTCATGTTCAATTGAAATTATTGCTAAATTACTTAGTCTTTGCTGGTGCATAGTTGATCTCAAATAGTTTTTATTATTTTTAACTTTGAAAATGACCTTTCACCAGATGCAACTGAAACCGGCAAAGTAAGTAGTATCCTTAGCGCTATTGCTGTATTCGGAAATGTTGACATTAATTCATTAGCAAAATGTATTGCAATAGGGTTTGTGGATCATTAGACTGGTTTTCAGTTAAATGCAACTTTAAAGCATTGATTTCATTAAACATATCTATACCGTCAATATCTGCGTCACTACTTGAACTATCTTTCAGCTTCACATTCAAATCTTTACAATGTTTCATTAAATCATCTTTGGAGTAACTAAACAAGTTATTATTGGTGAAAAAGCCAAAAACGTCGGTAAAAGTTTCCAACTCATCGAATCTACGTTTTAAAGAAGTTAAGGTTTGGTCCAGGATCCTAAAAAAAACATCTACCTTGTATTTTGTTTTAGGGTCTAGTAAGACTTCATCACTCTGTTCATACTGAAATTGAGTTGGTTTTCTTCGTGGACGAACGGTATCTATAGGCGGAAAATCTGCATCTACATTAAGTTCCCGAGCCACAGTGGTAGCTTCTTCTAACACTCTTTCGAAATGTTCACCATATTCGGTGAATTTATGAATCAATTTATTTAACAAATTTATGCAGATTTGAGTATTTATTGTGGGTTTTGCATCATTTTGCTAATAGCATTAATTTCGTTTAAAATATCAAACCAAATTACAACTAAGCAAATGAATCTATAATTTTGAATATTCACAGCAAGCGAATGTGCTTTGTGAGTTGTTGTACAATCCCATTCCGACGAATTGTTATCTGATATTTCAAGTAAAGCGTCAAATATTTTTTCGAGGTGATACCGTAAAGGTTTGACTGCATCGATTCTGCTAGACCATCGCGTGGCACTTAATGCCTTTAGTTTTAAATCAGGTAAATGCTTGCAAATTATTGACCACCTTTTGGTAGAAGACGAAAAGAAAACGTAAATTTCTTGAATTAAGTTGAAAAAGTTGACCGTGTCGTGCGTTATATTTGCCGCATCGTTAACGACCAAATTGAGACTATGCGCCGAGCATGGAACGTAAAATGCACGATTATTCATTTCCAATATTTTTTTTTGTAATACTTACATTGTATTTTCCACGCATATTAGAACCATTGTCATAACCTTGGCCACGTAAGTTTTTAATATCCAGGTTTAATTGCGAAAATAAATCTAAAACAAAATTTAATAGTCCTTCACCTGTGGAGCTGGTTATCGGACAGATGCCAATAAAACTTTCGCATATTGTAACATTTTTAGTTTCACTGTTTAAAACAACATACCTTAGTATAACTGTAATTTGTTCTGTGTGACTTACATCTGGTGTGCAATCTAATATGATAGAGAAATATTTTGATTCTCTGACTTTGTTCAGGATATAATTTTTATGGTCGTGCCGAGTAAATCGATGATTTCATTCTGAATCTGACCTCCTAAATAGTGAGTCATGCGAGTTGAATCGAATTTCGAGGCTTGAATTCTGTGAATATGTTCCCGCATAACTGAATCAAAGGATGCTATCATTTCTATTGCTTTGAGAAATTTACCATTATCATGCTCATATAATATTTTGGACGAGCCCCTAAACGCCAGACACTGATGAGATAAAAATTTTATAACAGCTATGATCCTTTCCAATACATCACACCATTGTTTTTTTTTCAGATTCTAATAGTCTCAGTTGCATTTGATTTACAGTAGTTTTATTTTTTAACATATGATTTAGTTGGACCCAACATTTTAAATTTTCGCTATGGGAAATGCTTGTTTCGTGTCGTTTTAAGGTAGATGACAGATGTTGCCAATCGGAAAAAGCGCTTGGAGCTGACAGACTACTTACAGTTTTACTGAATATTTTACAACAAAAACAATAGACTGAATCTTTTGACGTAGAGTAAACAAGCCATTCTCTGTTAATTTTTTCTCCATTAGGAAGATTTCTAGAGTAATAACTGTTTGCAAATTTTCCTCCATCGATATTAGCAGGAAAATTGTGGTTAAACAGCTGCACGCGACCACGGCTAACCAAAATATTAACAATATCATTAGTCATACTGGCGGGCCACGAACCGGGATCATCACCACAATCTAAACAGCTACTTGATGACGATAAATTGCTTACAGGTTCTTTAACACTACTTTCTCTTTTTTAGTTTCACTGGAGTCTCCTTCTGAAGGACTAACATTTTCTCTTCAGATACCTCCATAACTTCTAGATTTAAAGCTGCGCTTGTTGAAGCTACATCTACGTCAACATTCTCTTGACATTCAGAGTCCCTATTTTCTGGTTTGCTAAAAATTTCTCAAGAGATCCCGCTAATTTTTTTTCTCTGTATCTTTTCTCGTTTTTGCCGTCGAAATTGAGCTCCTGAAATTTTTTTCCTTTTTGCGGTTCCTGGAATTTTTTAAAAGTTTAGTATACGGTTGTACAAAAGTAACTTAAATCCCAAAGGGGTCGATCATTCCACCCATTATTGCGAACAACCTTTACTAGGGTCAACACTGAAATCGCGAAAAAATCAGCTTTTCCATACATTTTGTATGGAATAGTTATTTTTTCGCGATTTCACCGTTGACCCTATAGTAAAAGTTGTTCGTATTTATGTAGAAATACTCCCTTTCGGGATTTAAGTTACTTTTGTTACACCCTGTATAGGTATAATTTTAATATTTTTTTATAAATCTTCACTCTTAAGTTGTATAACAGAAAAAATACCCTTTAAATCACAATAATAATCACAATACTACTGCGAAAAAAAATGTTCATACCTATTGCACACAAATGTAATGGAATAACTAATTTTTTTCGCGACTTCAGAGTTGACCCCATAGTAAAAGTTGTTCGTATTAATTAGATGGAATGTCCCCTTTCGTTAATTAAGTTACTTTTGTTACACTCTGTATTAATTTTAATACATTTTTTCAATAAATCTTTACTTTAAGTTTTTTCAGTAAAATAACCTTTAAATTTTACATGAATACCTGCTGTTTATATGAATGCGCCCATATGCTGATTAATTAAACAAAGACACTTACCATAATTATGATTTTTGCGCCGACGGATACTATAAATAATTTTCTAAATTATTTTTATTGTCACACTTCGCACAAAATATACAGAATATTATTAATTTAAAGTATCCTGGACCGTTTCCGGATCTCACATTAGGGCTATAACCAAATAATTGAAGTTTGTTGTTCACTCACATCACTTTCGCATTTGTGTTAAATAAATAAAAACAAAGAAATGAGTATAAAGTTTTAAGGATTTCCCTGATATCTGTGGGATTTCTATTTCGCATAGAGCACGATACGGATTAACTTTGTTCTCATGAATTTCAATAGATGGCGCTATGTAATGCTACGATATAAAAGAAGTATGTGGGCGCCGTTCATCATATTATTTTTATAAGGATAATCTTTTTAGTATTGTGAGGTGACAATGTCCGAATTTTAGTCGATGATTGTCTGATTTGCCGCCCTCCTGAATGCGCCGCCCGCGTGCATTGCACGCCTTGCACGCCTTGCACGCCCGCTTGCGGCGGGCCTGATCAAATTATCCTACAAACCTACTACCGAACTATCAAATATATTTTTCAAAGCCAAAGATAAAACACAAAAATTAGATAATCTAGGAGTGTATGGACTGATATATCCTACGACCATTCTGTCACCTAAAGATTGATTCCTCTACGACTTTACCAAATCAACTATAGTTACTGATAGGTTGCTTGTACGCAATGCGTTGCCTAAAGTTATCAAAAATGTTTCATTCTATTAAAAGCATGGTATTCAATTGGGGTATGCAAAATACCCGTTCCCGTGTGAAGATGTACTTCTTCCAATTCGTATCTCTCACCTGAATGCATCAGAAAATTTGCCGGAGAGTATTAGTGCGTTTCGCACCACATCATCGAGATTTAACACAGTTACATGAATCAATTGTGAGTAGTGAATGAATTCGAAGCTCCTTCATGGGTTTTCAACAGCGTTTTCTCTGGTCACGTGCCGGTAATTTGGTTTGATCCCCACAGTGGCAATCGGTGAATACGGGAATACTTGACTCATTCGATTACGGGGGCATATACATGCGTTATTACATACACACACGTGCTGATCCCTTTGACCGAATCATTCGACTCTAGTAGCATACGAATCTCGATTGTAAAAACTACACTTGGATAATACGCGAAATGAATACTGATTAACATCTTCATTCGATGTGTATTACTACAGCTAATGTGGAATTATTTCAACAAAATTTGTCACACGAAAAGTTATACTAAATTTTAAATGTACTATGACCACCGAGCAATAATACACTGTGACAAAAAAGTATCAGGAAATTTGAAATAAAACGCAAAAATCTTAATCTACTTCAATATTTATTGTATTTTTTCAATCATCGAAACATGTTTTATTGGCGCTTTCAGGGATGGCCTTCAGCCCCTTCTAGGAATTTTTTTATGACGTCTATGGAATCAAATCTGGTTCTCTGTAGCGGTAATTTCAGTCTGGAGAAAAGAAAAAAGTCACACGGAGCTAGATCAGGCGAATAAGGCGGCTGCTCGATGGTCGAGTGTTTAGTCTTAAAGTCGTTAATAACCGTGGCTCAGTGAGATGATGCGTCATCGTCATGAAAAATGCACGAATTGTTTTGACACAAATACGGTCGCTTACGGCGAATCTTTTCATGCAAACGTTTCAAAACGGTTCAATAAAAGTATAATATATATATAAATCTATATATATATATATATATATATATATATATATATATATATATATATATATATATATATATATATATATATATCCCCCGGACCGTCCGTTAAAAACTTTTGGGTTCCAATTACAATATCAAGCTGAAATTTTATACGCGGCCATAACTAGCGATTTCCAATTGAAGTGAAATATTTTCGGTTATACCGGGAGTGGGTCATCACTTTGTTATTTCAAATAGTAATCTACCTTCTTTATTGTACATCTAGAACCGACATTTGAGCAAGGTATAAAATACCCAAGTTGTTGGACTTATCTGTCAAAACTTTTGACTGATTTAGTTATTTTTGTTATAAACTCGATTTTTGAGGAACATTCAAAAAAATTGTAGCTCGTAGATCTTTTGCACTACAGACACAATTTATGATTGGGTGGATAGAAGAAGGAACGGAATTTTTTAAGCAGTCTACACATGTCAAATATTCATTGCGTTGTTTTGTATGATTTTTTCAATTTGCCCTTTTTCAAACAGCAATAACTCAAATTTTTCAAATGGCACGTGCCAATTTTTATATCGCCATCAGATGAAGCGTCAAATTTCAGATGGAATTGTATCAGCATGTACTATACCCATCTCTTATAGTTCCGAAATAATTTGGAAATATATTGAATTTCGATGATTTTGCAAGAACTAACAGAGAATGCTTTGAAATATTTGAATCAAGTAGATGAATTGGCTACGCTCACCTGACAGGTGCCTAAAATTAATGTACTTGTCACTTCGTTCATTCTAATTTGATATTTAATCTCTTTTTAATTCATGGAGAATGTCAAAAAGTGAAGGATAGAACTTGCAGGCAATTCAATAACCAATTTTCAAATTTGGCGCTTATGAGTAAAACAAAATTTTCTGCAATTTGGAGGAACAAAATACTTAGAAACTAGAAGAAAACCAATTCTCGAGGACGACGACAATCAAATTAATACGCTAGCGTACTTTCGTGCCAATCCACATGTGCCCATTAAGTTAGCATCAATGGATATTGGATTGAGTTATACTTCCATTCAAAGAATCCTTAAGAAACATAACATGCACCCATATTCTTTTATCAGACTACAAAAATTGAAACCAACTGACCTTCCCAAGCGGCTAAATTTCTGTGAAAATTTATTAATTCGGCTTCAAGAAGATGAGACAATTCTGCAAAAAATTATATGGTCTGATGAAGCCAAGTTCAATTAAAGTGGAATAACCAACATGAGAAATCGACATTTTTGGGCCACAGAAAATCCACATTTCATTGAGGTTATTGATTTCCAAAATAAATTCAGCGTGAACGTTTTTGCAATTTTAATGAATGATTTCTTGGCTTATCACATTTATGAGGAAAATCTTAATGGATAAAGATACCTGGAGATTTTGAGAGGAACACATAGCAAATTTTTTAGATGGATTACCCCTTAACATTCTGAGGGATTGCTATTACCAAATGGATGGTGCACCAGCACATAAAGCACGAGCTGTAGAT
Source organism: Cryptolaemus montrouzieri (assembly GCA_013387265.2). Classification (NCBI taxonomy): domain Eukaryota; kingdom Metazoa; phylum Arthropoda; class Insecta; order Coleoptera; family Coccinellidae; genus Cryptolaemus; species Cryptolaemus montrouzieri. Next base: position 6,434,338 of record JABFTP020000165.1, read on the forward strand.
CGGCAGCTAACAGAAATGTTCGAGGATAGATGGTGGGGTAATCAAGGACCAAATTTATGGCCTCCGCGTTCTCCGGACCTGACGCCCCTTGATTTTTATTTATGGGGCAAAATCAAGAGTGAAGTGTATCTTATTCTTGTAAGAAGTGAAGAAGAGTTACTAGAGCGCATTCATAATGCTTTTCATAATATTGATCCTGAGGAAACTAGGAGGCAACTCATCATGTTCGTATACGAGCTGTCAAGTGTATCGAGCAAAATGGGGCCCATATTGAACATTTATTCAGATCGTAAATTAGTTTTCTCCTATGATGTTTGCTATCATTTGTTCGTATTAATGTAATTATCTTCGATGATTGGTTTTCGCTTAGTTCTTACAATTTTTATTCATCCGAATTGTAGAAAATTGCTTCTAATGCTTCGAAATTTTATGTTACTCATAGACGGTAAATCTGGAAGTTGGTTATTGAATTGCCTGCAGTTTCTACCCACTTCTTTTTGATATTCTAAAATGAATTAAAAAGAGATTAAATATATTTTCGTTTGAATAACCAGTGGTTTTATTCCAAGTGTGTTGTATTTTTTGGTTATTTCAATCTGAAATAACGACAATTCTTGTTGAAATATCAAACTGGAATGAACGACGTGACAAGTACATTAATTTTAGGCACCTGTCAGGTGAGCGTAGCCAGTTCAGCTACTTGATTCAAATATTTCAAAGCATTCTCTGTTAGTTCTTGCAAAATCATCAAAATTCAATATATCCCCAAATTATTTCGGAACTTTAAGAGATAGGTATAGTACATGCTAATACAATTCCATCTGAAATTTGACGCTTCATCTGATGGCGATATAAAAATTGGCACGTGCCATTTGAAAAAATTGAGTTATTGCTGTTTGAAGAAGGCCAAAATGAAAAAATCGTACAAAACAACGCAATAAACATTTGACATGTGTAGATTGCTTAAAAAATTCCTTGATCCTTCTTCTATCCACCCAATCAAAAATCGTGTCTGTAGTGCAAAAGATCTACGAGCTACAATTTTTTTTCAATGTTCCTCAAAAATCGAGTTTATAACAAACATAATTAAATCTGTCAAAAATTTTGACAGATGAATGCAACATCTTGGGTATTTTATGCCTTGCTCAAATGTCGGTTCTAGATGTATAATAAAAAAGGTAGATTGCCATTTGAAAAACAAAGTGAAGACCCACTTCCGGTCTAACCGGAAATGGGTCACTTGATATATATTTCACTCCAATTAGAAATCGCAAGTTATGGCCGCATATAAAATTTCAGCTTGATATTGTAATTGGAACTTAAAAGTTTATATATATATATATATATATATATATATATATATATATATATATATATATATATATATATATATATATATATATATATATATATATATTGCAACGTTGTATATATATACATATATATATGCATGGTAAATGTGATACAGTTTTACTCAAACTCAGACAGTTGAAAAATTATGGTTGATTAAAAACACGTTCGAGTTTTTAGGGACACTTGTAAAACTTCAAGATCATTGAGTGGATCACTAAAAAACGTGAATAAAAATTTGAAAAAAAGAAATCTTTGGATTTGGCGACCACTAGCGGCCAATCGAAGAAACTTTTCAAATAGGTAAATAGGAAATCTATTCATTTCGAGCTGAAGAATCTGCGGTATAACGTTGTACATGCAATTCACGGACACCCTGTATATATATATATATATATATATATATATATATATATATATATATATATATATATATATATATATATATATATATATATATATATATATATATATATATATATATATATATATATATGATATGACAAAATCTGCCCGCCATGCACGCAGCCCCAAGAGCCACAATAGTGCAACTAAGCAGGATGCCTAGAAACGAGGCGTATGTACGGGTGCGTCCTTTCTGGAATCGATGGGGTACCCCGATGTAGCTTGATAGGATGCTGAGAAGCGATATGCGAGACTGATGAGCTCCTAATAAGGGCGAAACTGCAGTCTGCCGCTTCGTTTCTCGGCATCCTGCTTATTTGCAGTATTGTGGCTCTAAGGGGCTGCGTGCATGGCGGTCAGATTTGGGAACTAGCTCTTGTCAGGAAGAATTATTCATTGATCTACGGATTTTTGAAAAACTCTTTTTGTCCCAAGTTTACATATGTAGACTCCTCGCGAAGTTTGTTGCGGAAGATATTTGTCTTATCAAATATTTACCGATGGGAGGTTTTATCTCGAAAACAGAGGACAAGAGCACCATTTCAGCGGGATTATTTCTCTCGTTTTGTACCATTGATGTGATTCACGGACCGGAATTGGAATTTCTAACGTTCTTACATCTGTTTGTTATTGTTGGTATCTTTCGCAAAGTCCGGTAGCGGGCTCACCGTCTCGGTCCATAGAGGGCGACTCTCGTACGTATGTACGTGGTGCGTCCTTTCTGGAATCGATGGGGTACCCCGATGTAGCTTGATAGGATGCTGAGAAGCGATATGCGACACTGATGAGCTCCTAATAAGGGCGAAACTGCAGTCTGTCGCTTCGTTTCCCGGCATCCTGCTTAGTTGCACTATTGTGGCTCTTGGAGGCTGAATGCATGGTGGGCAGATTTGGGAACTAGCTCTCGTCAGGAAGGATTATTCATTGATCTACGGATTTTTGATCCATTGATTTTCGTCTCAAGTTTATATATATATATATATATATATATATATATATATATATATATATATATATATATATATATATATATATATATATATATATATATATATCCTGTACTGAAACAAGAATAATTATTCAAAACCCGTAGATCAATGAATAATCCTTCCTACAATAGTGCATTTGAGCAGGATGCCGAGAAACGAAATGGCAGACTGCAGTTTCGTCCTGATTAGAAGCTCGTCAGTGTCGCATATCGCTTTTCGGTCTCCTAATCAACAACATCAGGTTACCCTAACGATTCCAGAAGGGATGCATCTCGTACATACATACGAGAGGCGCCCTCTATGGACCGAGAAGAAAACTAGCTCTTGTCAGGAAGGATTATTCATTGATTTACGAATTTTTGAGTAATTCTTGTTATCTCAAGTTTACATATGTAGACTCCTCATGAAGTTTATCGCAGAAGATATTTGTTTCATCAAATATTTACCGACAGGAGGTTTCTCCTGAAACAGAGGTCTAGAGCACCAAAACCAACGGGATTATTTCGCTCGTTTTGACTCGTATGTGCTTCACGGACCGGCAAAAGATGTTCTACAAGTGTTGAAATTTTAAACGTTATACGTTTTACGTAGTAATATTCGCAATCATAATAAGTAAAAATGTAGGTTCAAAGAAAATCAGGTTATACGTACAGCTTGGTATCTGTTGAGCATACATTGTATCAAAAATCATAGAACCAAAAAAAGTTTCTTACACAGACAACCCTAACCAGCAAAATAACCATAGATGGCGCCACGGAAATAACCACTTTAGCGGGCATTAAAGCCGGGAGGTGGGTCTTATACGATAAATCACCCGTATATGACTCGATGAGATATATGAAGACTTCTGTTTTATTCCTCGCGGATGAAATATGTTTCGATTTTATTTACGACTGTTGCCGTTTTGCCCTGTGTTTTAATAATACATCCGACAATGAGATTTACGTCCTCGTAAAAGAATGAAATTACGCCGTATCAAGATTCGAAAGGGTACAAGTAGGTAAACGGCCTTCGTGAAACCTTGTTGGATTTATTGTGTGATTTGAAAGAAATTTGAACGCGTTGTTGAAGAAAGGTTGTCCCAAATTGGAATATCCATTTAAACTCATTCTGGTAGAAATAATTTTTAAGATACAGTGCGTTCACTGTAAGAAATAAAATTCTCTTTTCAAACTCCTTAGGGCTTTGTAATTTTCTTTCGAGGAAAATCGATTTCATTTGAACCAAAGCAAAACAGTTTTCGATAAGAAAACAGTTCATTTGAAAAGCATGCTGAGGACATGCAGTGCCACGCTACAACATCCAAATTCACTTCTTAGTTAAGTTTAACACCATATGTAATTTTTTTGTTTTGTAACATTTAAACATAACGCAAACCTTGACCAGAGCCCCCGTGAGGGCTACTGTTGCTTGTATGCAAAAAAGGATTTTGGAGCCCCTAAAGGCATTTTGGATCATCTTTTTTTATTTTTTTTTCAAGGTAGGAGGTAGGTAGGCAGGTGCTTGGAGTAAAGCAAAAAACTGAACTTTAGAAGTCATATTTATTTGTAGACTAAAATATCCAAATGAAACAAACAGAACAAAATCATAACAAAATAAATTCTTGTTCACACCCATTTTAAAACATTTACTTAAGTAATGGGATACAGACACGTTGACTCGTTGTTTATAAATACTAGAAAATAACCCAAAACTAAAATCACATTTTTTAAGAACAAATAACTGAAATATTGCCTGATGTCTACATACATATATATATATATATATATATATATATATATATATATATATATATATATATATATATATTTCTAATATATATATATATATATATATATATATATGCAGATATTTCTAATAACGAATACCTAGGGAACTTCGTTTTAAAATCAAAAATGATAGCTAGGTCTAGGCGCTATAGAAAAATAAAAGATAGCTATTGTAGTAGCGATATTTTCTGAAATTTTGCTGTTCCAAATTCATTAATTACATCGCTAAAATTTATACCGTCAAAAATGTCTTGTTCAATTGCTAATATTGTTAGCCCAGACAATCTTTCTTGAATCATTGTCGATCTTAAATAATTTTTAATGATGTTCAACTTTTAAAAAGATCGCTCGCCAGAAGCTACAGATACACAGGCAATGTCAAAAGAATTCTTAATGAAATGCTTATTTATGTTTGGAAAGGTGGAGATCAAATTGTTTTCAAATATATATTGTAAAATACTTACGGGGTCAGTATCATCAGGTAATGAAAACAACTTTAACGCTTTAATTTCGTTAAACAGATCATTGGAGTCTATATCCTTATTATCCTGATCTGTCAGTCGCTCTTCAAGAATAGAACAATGTTTTAAAAGATCGCTGTCACTTCATTTGAATATGTCGCTAAAAAATCTGAAAATATTATCATACTCATTAAATAGTCAAATCGGTTTTTTAGAGAGCTAATAGTTTGATCTATAATTTTTAAGAAAAAACTGATTTCAAAGGCGGACTCATCTCGGTGTTCATAGTCAAACAGTTTTGGTTTAAATTTCCTACTAACCGTTGGTAATGGTGGAAAGTCTCCTTCAATTTCGAGAGAGGATGCTGCTTCTTTCGCTTGCTCAAGAATTTCTTGAAGTGATTGGTCAGATCTATATTGCTGGTGATCAACTAAATTTTTTAGGTTTGGCATACTTTAATATTAATTGTAGCACTTTGCATTTGTTTGCTGACAATATTTATATGAAATAAAACGTCATGCCAAATAATAATTCCACAAATAAATTGAAAATTTTGTACAGACGTTAAGAGGGAACTCGCTTTATGTCTTGCATCAATGTGAAAGGAATTATCTTCAGCCACTTCTAGAAGACTTTCGCAAACCTTAATTAATTAAACTTTAAGGGGCTTTATTGCGTCAATTCTGCTGGACCATCTTGTCTCAATTAGAGGCTTTTTAAATTAACCCGGGAACATTTTTTCTCAAAACACACCACCTTTTTGTGGATGACGAAAAAAAATTATATAACTCTTGCACAAGTTTAAAAAAGTTTATTGTAGCACCTGACACCTTAGAAGAGTCATTTACTGTTAAGTTCAAAGTATGAGCTGCACATGGTACAAAAAGGGCTTTCGGATTCGCATCAAGAGTGCGTTTTTGAAGCCCAACATGTTTTCCCTTCATATTTGTCCCATTATCATAACCTTGTCCCCTAATGTGTTTTAATTCTGAATTTAATTTTTTCAAATTTTCTATCACAAATGTATATATCCCTTCTCTGTAGAGTCCAGTATTGGATTAAACGCAATAAAACTTTCCTTAACTTCAACCTTTTTTGAAGTGGTGTTAAGGACAACATACCTCAGAACAAGACTAATTTGCTCAGTACGACAAGTGTCTGGTGTACAATCTAATATCATTGAAGAATATTTTGAACTTCGAACCATTTCTAAAATATTATTTCTTACTTAAGACGACAATAATTCAATTATTTCATTCTGTATTTGCACGCCTTAATAATGAGTCATTTTAACAGATTTTTTTGGGAGTTATACACTCACTGAATCAAGAGGCAATCATCTCAACAGGTTTTAGAAAAATTCCATTATCATGTTCGAAAAGCAATTGAGATGAACCTTGGAACGCCAAGCATTGTGTAGATAAATACTTAACAATCGCAATAATTCTTTCCAACATGTCTCGCCAATATTTTTTTTCCGTTTCTAAAATCCGCAGATGATGAGCATTAACAGTCATAGATGTCTCCAATATTTTTTTTGAATTTACCCAAGTGTTTATATAACTGCTGTGTAAAATTGGAGTTTCGTGTCTCTTAATTAGCAAAGACAAGTGTTGCCAATCATATACTCCATTTGTATCACAAAAAGCGTTAAGAGTTTTACATTACAAAACAACTTACAACAAAAACAAAATACAGAATCTTTAGAAAAAGATCAAACAAGCCAAGCCCTTTCGACTTTTTCTTCATTTGCTAGATTTCTTTCAAAGTATTTGCACGAAAACTTTCTCTTATCTTTATTACTAAGAAAGCTAAAACTGATGTCTATCAAGGACGGACCACGTTTAATCAATATTCTAGCCATCTCATTGGTGATTCTTTCGTGCCACAAACCGGGGTCGGACGGAATTATATCGATACTAGCCTCATTACAGCCTTCATCGAAAGTGTCACTTGCAGCAGGTATTTCGGTAGCTGATACTACCGAACTTTTTACACAAGCTGAATTACCTGAAGTGGATTGTTCAAGTGCTGTAGACGAGGATGGTGTCATCGCTTCATCGGGCTCTGCATCAGTAGAAGCTGTTTTGCTGCTACAACTGCTGCCACGTGTTGCAGGACCTGATGTTACTGTTGAACTTTCAGATGGTCCACTCACGGTTATTGATATTACGGATTTAGAATCTTGAGAATCGGACGATTCGGTCGCACCTACATCGATAGTCTCCGTGGAATCTCTATGGTTTTGCAAGAAATGCTTTAAGATCCAACCATTTTTTCCCTTTTTTGTAGTCTTAGTTTCTTTTGCTCGCGAAACTTCGCACCTGAAAGTCTCTTTTTTTTATCCTGAAAAAACAAATATATAATTAGTACTCATGGGAAATAGGAATTAACTTCTAAAGTAACCACAATATTAAGCACCACGTGGGTAGGGTAGGAAATATTCTTAAAAAGTTAACTAAGTAGCCAATAGTTTTGAACCCTTTATAGGGCAGATTATTATTGAGTAAGATATGGCCGATTAAAGTTTGCATATTTGAGTAAAAAACAATTTGTTCGAGCCCTTTCAGCTTAAATCCTTTCAAAAATAAAGGCAAAAAAGATATTAAACTAATTTGATCTTATAGCCCTTAAAAACCCTACAAAATGGTTTTTTAAAAAGATCAATAGCATAAAAACTAACCGAGTTATGGATAAAACCAGTTACTTTTTCAAACTCGTACATGACATTTCAATTATTAAAGAGATATGTGGCTAAAATAATAATTATAACCAGTATCCTATGAAAGGTTAATAATGATAGTATAAAGTAGGGAACGCTTACCATTTAATAAAAAATCAAGGCGTTGAAATTGCAGTCAGCAGGTATTTGGTACTTAATTTAAAAAAGTAGTAAACAAAACACAACACCACAATTGGCAAAGTAAAAATAACTTTATATGTAAAAATAAATAGGATTACTTGTTTTTATTCAGTTGTTGCACGATCAAGTGAACTAACTGATTTAAAAACGCCTGTGGCGATGCATCGCTTTTATAGCGCTCCAGGCGTTATTCATGTCTGAATAGGAAAAAAACAAGAAACTGCCGCCTGACATGTTCTCGCAACATAGAAATCGGCAGTAACTGGATGATATACTAATAAAATTTCGTGTGTATTTATACCTAATCCTATTTAATTTCTCAACTTTTATTTTAATGTTTTTTTTGGCCCCTGGGTTTTGGCGCCCCTAAAGGATGGTGCCCGTGTGCATTGCACACTTTGAACATATGGTTGCGGCAGCCCTGTTGACTAGGGTGTATCGTTTTTTTACTTTTTTTTCGAAATTCAAAAAAATATAGTGCGGAAAAGTTGCATTTGGTGTCACCGAGCATCTGTGATTTTTTTCAGAATTTTTGAACAATGCCTAGGGGTCGCGCAATGCCCTCAAAGTTTCTCATGTTGTGTATAGGCAACCCGCACAACAATCTTGCGTTTTCAAGCTGTTTTAGGGTTCTAAAGTCACATTTCTGAACTCTTTCTCTTGTTTTTAGTTGTTTTTTTTATGGAGTATAAATTAAAGAAGGATTTCGCTGTATTGTAATGTTCTTTATTTACTTATATTGTACAATACAATATTAGAGTTAAACATCATTATAAATTAAAATTTCAATTATAATATTGGATTTGTTGGGATTAAATGATAATGGAAGATTAATACAATTAAAGCCAATTCAATATTGTTACAAAGAAGTGTTAATAAAGCATGGATACAATTTAACGTTATTGCAGCTTTGGTAAAATTAAATTTTGAAAATCAGAATTTCCTGTGGACGCTTCCGCTCTTCTTGTGCAACGGCGTAGTCCTTTTTGGTATGTAGAGATGGCATCCGTTGTCTGGACTCCAGTTTTGCTTTCACGTACGCGTCACGAGATTGTGGCCCAAAAACAGAGGAAGAAGCTTCTGTTACTAATTTTACCAGCCTTTCCACAGCCTGAGTGTGGCAGGGGAAAGCGGTTAATTCCTTATCACAGAATGCTCGACTCCTAATATTTTCTTCTATTTCTTCGGGTGATAGTGATCGGGTTAGAGGGGGCTCGGTCACAGGGTGCGAAGACCAGTCTATGAGATCGTAGTAGTGCTCAGCGTTGAACTTTAATTTGTGCAATTCGAAGGCGCGTATTCCTTTCCGTGTTGTCTTCGTCGATCTTGCCTTTTTTATTCTTCTCCAAGCAAGAGCTCTCGTGTCGGGATTGCCATCGTTGATAATAGCGAACAGTACATTCTCAGGGTGTCCAAAATAGGCATTGTTCTGAATAACCTTGTCCACAATATTCCGCAGTTTGAGAGGCAGGTAGCGTGACACCTCTGACCCCACACCGCTCCCTTCCTACCCGAACCCGATTCCCCTCCACTATCGCACTGCCCTGTCGCCTCGAACATTGTTGCACGATGCAGCTACCCCACTCCCAGTGTTGCCAATGCTTGTCAATTAATAAGAAAAGAGTAGCCTGTTCCTGCTTGACGCACTTAATATAAAGAACCTTACCGAACCAAATACGAGAAAAATAGCACTCTGGTATTTATAATTTCTTGTTTTCTTCCTCTAATTCGTTACATCGTATTCTTTTATTCCATTATACCACAAAGACAACAAATACACATAAACAAACTGCAAGAAAATCGACTTTAGACCTCTGAAAACACTTGAAATCGCGAAATTGTTGTGCGGGTTGCCTATATACAACAGAAGAAACTTTAAGGGCATTGCGCGACCCCTAGGTATTGTTCAAAAATTCTGAAAAAAATCACAGATGCTCGGTGCCACCAAATGCAACTTTTCCGCACTATACTTTTTTGAATTTCGAAAAAAAGTCAAAAACGATACACCATACTGTTGACTTTCAACAAAACTAAAATGATTATTGCATCTCAAATATTGAAAATACACCGAAGATGGATTGATAATTGCGAGATGAAAATAATAAAAACAATTCTCTTGTAAACAGTAGCCAATATGTTATTAATCTGATTATCAGATGGTTCTTATAATCCGGAAAACCTGCGCAGAAGAGAAAAAGTTCGAAATATGATATTCTGGCGAATTTCAGCATCTTTAATGATTATATTGTTATTTAATATGGTTGGGAGTAATTCTTCTCTTTCTTTATTAAAATGAAAGAGAAAGTTCGTAGAATTTTTCTGTCCAAAGTTCTAAGAATTTTCTTCATAACCTTTTATTCTGATGCATTCAAATGACTACCAAGTTGTTCGGAATCAATCATTTTGATAAACAAGTCTAATACTTCACTGAAATTAATCAGTTTTCATATAGTATTAATTTCATGAATTTGGCGTTTATATGAGGACTTGCGGATTTTACAGGTAGGAAAATTTATCATACTTTTCGAATAAAGAAATAAGGAAAAATATGACACGGAATTAAAAATAAAAGTTACGAAAATATTAAGTATTTCAGTTTTATTTACTCAAAGATTCTATGGGTCGAATAAAGACGTACCACGTCGTTTCTAAAAATCCATTTAAGGTTGAAATAACTCATCGAATTATAATCGCATTTAGAAGGAATTCTCGTTCTCTCTGTGCTGTTCCGACTCCTCACCCGAACACTATAATGAGTTAATAAAAATGCAAGCGTTTACAAATAGGCGCTTAAAACAAACAGGAAGATACAAATATCTATTTCTGACTTTTTAATATAATAGAGGTACACACCGGTCCGTCTATTTGGCTATTAAATATGTTGAAAGATATGACACTTATGTCGGATGGAGTTATTAAATTTCCTCTTTCAGAATATTGTCTAAAATATATCCATAATTCTTGCTTGTTAATAGGAAAACATATGTTAGGTTAACAGGTTGTTTGAAATATAGCAGTTACCGCGATTGTTAAAAAAGGGCCAATCTTGATGTGAAATATTCGAATACGTCGAATTCAGAAATACAGTGTTCAACGCGTTATTTCTGCGAGGGAGATTATTATTAGTCCAGCCATTATATTAGAATATTCATGAAAAGTTCAAATATAATCATTTATTAATAGTATTTATAGTTATATTTTCAATGAAATGAAACAAAAGTATTTAGATTTTTACTATATTAACAAAACTTTTACCGGTATCACCACACTGTCGCTTCACCAGATGGATACAAATGAATGAACAGAGTTATTCATTATACAGGGTGTTTCCGAATAAGATGTCATAAATGAAGGATGCGAATCCCTGAATAATTTGAGCAAGAAAGTTCGAAGAACCAATGGTCAAAAAATGCTTCGTTGCCGAGATACAGGGTGTTAAAGTTGAGAAAATTTTTCGATTTTCTCTCGATAAAACCTAGACTTCTCAAATTTTCCACATAAGCTACTAAACATAATCTGAATCACCAGGTGAGGCCAAATTTTGAAACAGTATACAGGGTGATACTTTTTCATGGGCCATGTTCCATTTTTACCCTTGTAACTTTTTTTTGGTACGCCACTGGCACTAACAAAAAATAAAATCGAATAGATCATTCAATTTGAAATTTTTTTTGACTCTTGCATTTTGATCGTAACTATCACCGTTTCTGAGATATTATTTAATGAAAATAATCCAATAGTTTTCCCATATCGAAGCCATGGAGATATTATCTTAATAACTGATGCAATTTTTCAGGAATTGAGCTAAAATTTACATCAGATATCTCCTTATTGTATGTTTATAACAAAATGAGGCAGAAATTCCTGACATTATACAGGGTGTTATTTTTTCACGTGCATTTTCCTCTTTTGTCCCTGAACTTTTTGTGGTGCGCTACTGGTATATTCTGAAAACAGAATCAAACAGATTATTCAAAGTGAAAACTTTTCTGTTCCTTGTATTTTCCGTATCTGCCACCATTTTCGAGATATTAATCAAGAAAATAATAACATGAAAAATATCTTCAAGCTTTCAATACGGAAGGACTATACGATTACTTTTCTTGATTAATATCTCGAAAATGGTGGCAGATACGGAAAATACAAGGAACAGAAAAGTTTTCACTTTGAATAATCTGTTCGATTCTGTTTTCAGAATATACCAGTAGCTCACCACAAAAAGTTCAGGGGCAAAAGAGGAAAATGCACGTGAAAAATAACACCCTGTATACTGTCAGGAGTTTCTGCCTCATTTTGTTATAAACATACAATAAGGAGATATCTGATGTAAAGTTTAGCTCAATTCCTGAAAAATTGCATCAGTTATTTAGATAATATCTCCATGGCTTCGATATGGGAAAACTATTGGATTATTTTCAATAATTAATATCTCAGAAACGGTGATAGTAACGATCAAAATGCAAGAGTCAAAAAAAAATTCAAATTGGACGATCTATTCGATTTTATTTTTTTTTAGTGACAGTGGCGTACCAAAAAAAAGTTCCGAGGGTAAAAATGGAACATGGCCCATGAAAAAGTATCACCCTGTATACTGTTTCAAAATTTGGCCTCACCTGGTGATTCAGATTGTGTTTAATAGCTTATGTGGAAAATTTGAGCCCGAAATCTTGAGAAGTCTAGGTTTTATCGAGAGAAAATCGAAAAATTTTCTCAACTTTAACACCCTGTATCTCGGCAACGAAGCATTTTTTGACCATTGGTTCTTCGAACTTTCTTGCTCAAATCATTCAGGGATTCGCATCCTTCATTTATGACATCTTATTCGGAAACACCCTGTATATTAGTCTTATTTCCTACTCAATATTACAATAGGTACAAGAGGTATGTTGGAAAACCCATCGGAGTTGCTTACTTTATGAATTGAAAAGATTGAGTAAAGGAGAAGGATTTAGATCTAATTGACTATTAAGTAACCTATCTGAATTCTTTTCTTTGTTGATCTCTAAAATTTCCAATAGATTGAGTTTTTGTCTATTATTTTCATTGTGTAAAATTTTAAAATTATCATTAAAGTTATGGTTTTCTTCGAGTAAGTGATTAGAATAATGGGAATCTGATTTATGATAATTAAAACTACGTTTGTGCTCTGATAATTTAACTTTGAAATCTCTGAATGTTCTACCAATATAAATTTTATTACAATCCTTGCAAGACAGTTTATAAACACTGGATTTATTACCTTTATCAATTTTAGATTTGCAGATTTTGATATGTCGGCCTAAAGAATTATCAGTTCGGAATGCTATATTGAAATTATAATGCGAGAGGAATGATTTTAATTTCAGACTAGGATTACCAATATAAGTTATACTGTTGTATTTTATGTTAGAACTTTTATACTTGGAAATACTTCCTGGATTGCTTTTTGAAATTTTATGTGAAATGATGTTCTCAATCATAGTTGGACTGTAACCGTTATTGACTGCTATTTGTTTAATTATATTTAGCTCTTTTATGAAATTATTTTGTGACATTGCAATATTAATGAGTCTATGTACCATACTATTGTAAGCTGCTAATTTATGTCGATAAGAATGTGTAGATGAGCTGTGAATAGTAATATCTGTATGCGATGGCTTATGAAAAATAGAAAATCATGTTTGCCGTTAATTTAAGTAATAGCTAAATCCAGAAAGTTGATGGAGTTTTCTGTTTCTATCTCTAACGTGAATTTAATATTATCGTGAATTTTGTTAATGAATGTTTTGAATGCCTCAAATTGTCTGTTTGTACCAGTGAAACAACCAATGATATCGTCGACATATCTTAACCAATAAAGTGTTTGAATAACGGATGTTCTTGTATAGTTTTTTCAATATTATCGATGAAAATTTCAGCGAGTAGAGAGCTTAGAGGATTACCCATGATTAAACCTTTTTTACTATTATATAATACTCCATTGAAGTTAAAATAATTTTGTTCTAAACAAATTTCTAAAAGGTGTAAGATTTCTGATTGAATTATCGGATTGACTTTATTAATTTGAAGGGCATTGTTGATGAGTTTTACTGTATCACTAGGTGGAACACTAGGGAAGAGATTTACTACATCCCATGACATAAGTTTAGCGTTCGGTGGTAGTATCGTGTGCTGAATTTCATTTATTAGGACTGAAGAGTTTTTTATTGAGAATTTAGGTTCAAAATTAGCGTACTGTTGAATGATATCTATGAGAAAGGGTGAAAGCTTTGCAGCTGGAGCTTGAAAATATGAAACTAATGGTCTAATGGGATACCCTGTTTTATGGAGTTTGACGAAGGAGTAAAGGTTTTGTGATTGCAGGTTGTCAATGAAAAGTTTATATTTTTGGTTGGTAGGTATTATAGACTTGGCATACTCTAAAGCGTTTTTATCCAAGGATTGAAATTTATTAGTTGGATCTTTATCAATTTCTTCATAGCAACCTGATTCAATGAAATTTTGGGTTTTCAATAAATAATCTGCTTTATTCAAGGCTATGACTGTATGGCCTTTGACTGCTTTGGTGAATATGATATCTTCAGATGCGGACTTAGATTTAATAGACTTTATAGTGGTATTCTCGAATTTCTTAGGTTGAAAACTATTGAACTCTTTTTAAAGTAGTAATGCTAAAGAGTTTTAGGTGTTTGGCTTGCGGTGAATAATTTAGGGATATTTCGGTTTCAATTCCTAGCAGATCGAAATATAGACGAGCGTTATTTGACTCTAAATCGTGTTTAAAATACTTTTCTAGAAGTGAAACTTCATCTTCGGAAAAATTAGCATCTGAAAGATTACTGAATCTATCATAAAATTGGTGATCGGAAAATTTGGACTCGATTTTTGAAATTTCAGGTTTATTACTCAATAATTTATTTAATTTTGCAACTGAATTTTATAATTTTGTGAATTAATGAATGAACTTTGAAAATGTCAAATTCTACTGAATGCAATCTATGAAGCAACTCCGAATGGATTACCTTTAAAAAGTGTATAATATAGTGAAAATCTGAATACTTTAGTTTTATTTCATTGAAAATATGTATATCGATTTTCATCAAGTAACGACCTCCTCAATCAAAGTATTTATAGTTATAGTTATTAATACAGGTTGTTGCATAATAGTATGTCACAACTAGGAGGTAAATCTACGTGCAATTTTGAGAAGAAAAGTTCATATAAACAAAGGTCCGCAAAAGCTTCGTTACGGAGTTACAAGGTGTTGAAATTTCATGAAAAAATTGTTTTTCTTTCAAAACTCCTGCAGTTTTTGAGATATTCAGCCCAAATTTGGAATACAAGCTATTTTTTACAGCCTCCATCACTCCATTCTTGTAGAATCTACAAGGTGTTTTCTTTTCCGGAGCCATGTCTTCTTTTGCCCTTTCAAGCTTTCTGCAGTACGCCACTGATCAGCGTACAATCAATTTTCGTCATCTTAGTTCAATTTAGAAACTTTTTTGACACCTGTAATTTTTTCGTATCTCCCACCGTTCTCGGGCAAAAATCATTAAACGATGATATGCATTCGCTGAATTGTAAGAACTTCTAATTAAAAAATGACTAGTAGGCTTTAATTTTTTTCATTTATTTATTTGTTTAGACAACTGCTAAAGTTGAGCCAGTGTCTGCTCAAATTGTTCATTAAATTAACGATTAGTTTCAAGACTTTTGAAGTTATTGCTGTAAGAAAAAATGGCAAATTTTACAAACTCCGAATTGGCTGATATCCATTACATGTACGGTCTGGCTGACGGAAACACAAAAGAAGTTAGGCGATTATATCGTGCGTTTTTCAAATCGAGTAACACCAGACCGGCGAACATTTTTAAATATCCACAGAAGGTTGAGGAAAACTGGTACTTCTACTGTAATTAATCATTTGAAAGGCGCAACTCAAACTATGAGAACTCCAGATATTGAAGAAGCAGTTTTGAATTGTATTGATTTGAATCCTTATGTGAGAAAAGAAAAATTGGAAATCAGTTGAATATTTCACATGTTCCAGTTTTGAGGATTCTTCACGATTTTTTATTGTACCCGTTTCATATTCAACGCGTCCAAACTCTACTTCCTCGAGATTTTCCTTCAAGACCTTTCTGCCGATGATGAAATTAGAGAAAATGCTCATTTTGATAGTGATTGAAGAATCTCATCATCAAGAACTATTCTCACTTAATGTCAAGGTCGGAGTAAATGAAAATTATTTGATTGTGCCATTTTTCTGTCTAACGGACTAAACGGTATATATATATATATATATATATATATATATATATATATATATATATATATATATATATATATATATATATATATATATATATATATATATATATATATATATATATATATATATATTATATCGATCAAATGTTGGATTTTGTTTCCATCAATAAGCTTAAACCTGAGCAGCAAGACGGTTTTCTTCCAGGGCGTTCTGTGATAACGTATTTACTCAATTGTATAAATGATTGGGGTAAGTCAATGAATAATATGATACCTATCGATGTTGTTTACCTAGATATTTCGAAAGCCTTCGATAGAGTACCACACGAGCGCTTGTTGCTCAAACTGAAAAACTAAGGAATTCAGGAACCTCTTCCCTCTTGGATTGGAACATTTCTTAGGGGCAGGAAATATTTTGTCAAAATAAAAAGTTCCAAGTCTTCGGTCAGATCGGTTACAAACGGCGTTCCTCAGGGCTCTGTTCTGGGAACTCTTTTATTTCTGCTATACACATCTTGATTTTCCGTCACTTCTTGCTTCCACTTGCTCTATCTTTGCGGATGATACCAAGATCTACAATGTTCCTTCCGTTAGTTCAACAAGACTAGACTTTTTATGGCTATGGTGTTCTGACTTGCTATTACTCAATGCAGATAAGTCCAAAATCCTCCATATTGGTAAAAATAACCCCCCCTGAGATATCATCTGAATGGAAAGAATCTCGACAGCACCCGAAAGCAGTTTGATCTTGGTGTAACTGTTACAGATGACTTAACGTGGTCTGAACATATTTGGAATGTGTTCACCAAAGCCTCCTGTCTCACCTACACATACACACATATATATATATATATATATATATATATATATATATATATATATATATATATATATATATATATATATATATATATATATATATATATATATATATATATATATATATATATATATATATATATATATATATATATATATATATATATATATATATATATCTTGCTCAGTCCTTGCTTAAACAGATTATTTAGAAGGACATAATGCCGTCGCTAATATTATTCACTTCAATCTAGGAATTAAACATGACCTAATTCCCAAAAGAAAAAAATTTCAAAAATATGAACCTGAGATTATTTGTAAAAATGACAAATATAAACTTTATTTGGATAAAACAATTCTGTGCAACAGAGCTGTAAAACACAATAGACCAGATATCGTTCTTAATGATAAACAGAATCAAATAACATATATAATTGATATTGCTATACCCGACACACATAATATACAAAATAAATACAATGAAAAAATTTCTAAATATATGATGCTTGGCGACGAGATTAAAAAATGTGGAAAATGAAGAAAATATTTATTCTACTGATTATTATTTCTACAACAGGCGTTATTCCTAGAAATCTTCACAAAAGTATTGAGATTTTGGGTCTGAAGAAAAATTTGTTTGAACAGTTACAAAAGATAACAGTCATCAAATCTTGTAATATTCTTGGTAGGTTTCTTTCCGAAAATAATAATGAGGTAGAGTCATAGGTTTTCTCTTTAGTTTATACTGCTCAGAATCTCATTTCATATTTTATTTATTTGTTTATATAAATGTAATATAATTAACTGACAATTTTGTCATATTTATATTCAGAGCAGTATTCTATTCGATCGTTCACCACTTCACATAAAGGAAACTATTAATGAGTAACATTCAGTGTTACTTGACTAAGGTCCGTACACTGGATTTTTCCGGGGAGAAAGCCTCTGACACAACTCGTTGGTACATTGATATCATTGTCTGATGATGCTATAGTATGTATATATTCTGGTAGATTGATATATTCTCATAACATTTAACGTAATCCTAATATATAATTACTCCAGGATATGTTTTGATTTTAATCATTGCCTGGCAATGGTATTAATTACCGGGTGGTGGATTTATATTTTTCATGAAATCAGTTTGATTGCATGAACAGATATATGGGCAACTCGTCGGGGTAAAACCCCTATATATATATATATATATATATATATATATATATATATATATATATATATATATATATATATATATATATATATATATATATATATATATATATATATATATATATATATTCTTTTGAAAAGAGAGGATTTACAAAATTCGAATAATTGTATTTACAATAAATGCTTATATCTATAATTTTGATGTGTGTCACAAAAACACAATCGTGAAAAACAAGCGCATAAATCGAATACCAGCGGAAAAAACAGACCATGCCCGTTCCTTAATCAGGCATCTAAACTCGCATCATGCCTCCTACGATTGCCCCTAAAGTGTTAGCACAGGAAATGTAACAGGGGAACCATACTATCTTGTGTATGATTAAATAAACGAGTAAAAAAACCTGTGGAAAAAACTCGTTTCTCTGTCGCCATTGCACTAGCTATAGTTCATCTCTTAATGTTATGTTAATGTCGTGTGTACAAAAAGAGTACCAGAAATTTTTCTGCTAAGTAGCTTCATTCTCTCATTCTCATCTTGGACTCCATGATTTCCAGGACTTCTTCCAAGGCATGCCAGGTATACTTTTAAGAGCTTAGAATAAAATAAGAGAAATCAAAGACTTCATCTTCCTGTAGAACGGTGTACAATTCTGTCGACCGCTTAATTTATGTTCGATCGACAGTTAACATTCGATATCAATTAAGTGCAGAGAAAATTTGAATAAGATTATACAGGGTGTTTCCGAATAAGATGTCATAAATGAAGGATGCGAATCCCTGAATGATTTGAGCAAGAAAGTTCGAAGAACCAATGGTCAAAAATGCTTCGTTGCCGAGATACAGGGTGTTAAAGTTGAGATAATTTTCGATTTTCTCTCGATAAAACCTAGACTTCTCAAGATTTCGTGCTCAAATTTTCCACATAAGCTATTAAACACAATCTGAATCACCAGGTGAGGCCAAATTTTGGAACAGTATACAGGGTGATACTTTTCATGGGCCATATTCCATTTTACCCTCGGAACTTTTTTGGTACGCCACTGGCACTAACAAAAATAAAATCGAATAGATCATTTAATTTGAAATTTTTTTGACTCTTGCATTTTGATCGTAACTATCACCGTTTCTGAGATATTAATTATTGAAAATAATCCAATAGTTTTCCCATATCGAAGCCATGGAGATATTATCTTAATAACTGATGCAATTTTTCAGGAATTGAGCTAAAATTTACATCAGATATCTCCTTATTGTATGTTTATAACAAAATGAGGCAAAATTCCTGACAGTATACAGGGTGTTATTTTTTCACGTGCATTTTCCTCTTTTGCCCTTGAACTTTTTGTGGTGCGCTACTGGTATATTCTGAAAACAGAATCAAACAGATTATTCAATGCGAAAACTTTTCTGTTCTTTGTATTTTTCCGTATCTGTTTTCATCATTATGAGTTTTGTTATTGAAATCATTCGCGATTATTTATGTTGTTTATTCATTTCCTTCCGATTTATACACTCAATAAAACACATTTTTGAATTCGAATTCAATGATCAGGGAAATGATATCACCCTTTATACTTTCTCATAAATCCTACCAATCTAGTGGTGCAGATCTTAAAATGTGAACTTCGTTTGAAATTCGAGCTCAAGGTCTTCACAAATTGCCGAAATAACATGAAAAATATCTTCAAGCTTTCAATACGGAAGGGACTATACGATTACTTTTCTTGATTAATATCTCGAAAATGGTGGCAGATACGGAAAAATACAAGGAACAGAAAAGTTTTCGCATTGAATAATCTGTTTGATTCTGTTTTCAGAATATACCAGTAGCGCACCACAAAAAAGTTCAGGGGGCAAAAAGAGGAAAATGCACGTGAAAAAATAACACCCTGTATACTGTCAGGAATTTCTGCCTCATTTTGTTATAAACATACAATAAGGAGATATCTGATGTAAATTTTAGCTCAATTCCTGAAAAATTGCATCAGTTATTAAGATAATATCTCCATGGCTTCGATATGGGAAAACTATTGGATTATTTTCAATAATTAATATCTCAGAAACGGTGATAGTTACGATCAAAATGCAAGAGTCAATAAAAATTTCAAATTGAATGATCTATTCGATTTTATTTTTGTTAGTGCCAGTGGCGTACCAAAAAAAAGTTCCGAGGATAAAAATGGAACATGGCCCATGAAAAAGTATCACCCTGTATACTGTTCCAAAATTTGGCCTCACCTGGTGATTCAGATTGTGTTTAATAGCTTATGTGGAAAATTTGAGCCCGAAATCTTGTGAAGTCTAGGTTTTATCGAGAGAAAATCGAAAAATTTTCTCAACTTTAACACCCTGTATCTCGGCAACGAAGCATTTTTTGACCATTGGTTCTTCGAACTTTCTTGCTCAAATCATTCAGGGATTCGCATCCTTCATTTATGACATCTTATTCGGAAACACCCTGTAGTTTAAAAACACGCAATAAGAAAAATCAGGACTTTTGTGGCATACAACTCTGATACACGTGACTCCATCAAACATCAGCGAGAATCCATAAAGAAAAGTTGAAAGTATTTACTATCATCAATTGATTCTTCTGTCCGAGTGCATAATCTAGATGAGCTAGCGAACCCTGCTGCGTGACACACTTGCCCCCCAAGAATTACCTTTGAGAGCTGCTGAGGCATGAGAATTCGGTTGAATTATAAAGACCTCTTCACACGGGAACTATTACAACAGTTATTTAGGGAGATTAATAAAATAGAAAGAATTTATTCATTCATTTATACGAAAGAATTAAAAAAAGATATCATATGATTTATGTATGCTACCAGGTTGTTCAATAAGTTTTGTTGTTCGATAAGAAAAACACAATGTTATGGTTCAAAATACACTTTATTATTTAGTATAATCTTCCTGAACATTAATACACTTGCTCCAACGATCCTCCAATCAGGCCCCTCTTCCCCACTGGGCACTATGGGCACGTGCCCAGGGCCCCGCGATCGAATGGGGCCCCCTAGTTCCTGCCAGATTACCAAATGATAACCGATATTTAGTTATTAACGAAAAACATTAATTTTGAAAAATCTGATGATAATGACTTACTACAATACCTACGCTTATTATATTAGCTTTAGTTTGCCGCATGCGGATAACTATACCTTGTACAACATAGCTTGAACTTTTGACAGATGGGTCAGTGATGGGAAACAGAAAATATCTATTGGTGTAAAAATGTGTTGGCTAAATATGTGGCTGTATGTATGTTTTAAACTATTCAAAATAAATAAATTCATTCGTCAATCAATTTTATTGCACTAGACATAAAAACATTGGGTAGGTAAGAGACCATTGTTTTCAGTTTTCTATTTAAATTTTACTTCGAAGCAATAAAACCACTTAAGACTTTCGGAAAATGCTTGAATCCTTAACAGGTACTTTTATGTTGTGTGTCTATTCTTATAATTATTATCAATTTTAATATTATTAAAATAAGAAAATATTGTTCGTCGTTGCAAAGTTATATCGATTTCAGATTTGACATCCGTCAAAAGAATCGAAAGATCAAACTAATAAATAAACAGGGTATAAGTACTCCATAACTCCACTCTCTCAAAAAACCCTGAGTTTTTCCGATATTAGTATGTTTAGGTTAATTTAAATACCTATATGTAAGTATAAGAATACAATTAAAAGAAAAATTATTAAATTAAAAAACGAAGAATTATTTGATGCGGTGTGGTTTATGTCTTAAAGAAACCTATTCGAACGTCATTCGTAATACCAAAGAGGCCAAAAAGCCACCTTAACGCCACACAGTCCTCAACACGGACTTGGGTGGTGAATTCCCTACTGGTTGAGCACTTTCATTTGACTCCCGATCGTCGTTTGACTTGCTTGACGAACGGGAATTCCCTTCAAGTATTTGTCTGCGATGTTGTGGCGTTTGTTTTGTTTGTAGTTAGTTTGTTACTGACTGTGCTCGAGCTCTGATAAAAAAAATAGTATTGTTTGATTAAATCGTCGTTTGTCTGTTTTGTGTTAGCGAATATTTTCGTTATAAAATTAATTAAATACTGAATTATAATATAAAATGTCGAAACGGTCATATCCTAGTGGATCTGAAAAAGGAAAAAGCTCTACATCAGAAAGAAGTAATTGAAAAGTTACCAAAATTAACATCATATTTTACTACTACTACTGGAGAAACTTCTGTAAGTAGCAATCAACTCATAAATGTTCCACATGATGACTCAGCTCAATTACAAATTGCGGGAATTTATAAACCTTCATGTTCCAATTTTGAAAAGAGATTGAATCAGAAAGCGATTATTCCTACGACGAAAGTGCAACGACTTCAGTGACTTCACTAAAACCGACAACTCCAACTGTGTCAATTGAACAGCAGTTTTCCAACACAGAAGAATTAATATCGCACGATCCCGCCGATTATTTTCACGAAAAGTTTGTTGAAATAAATCGCGAAATTTTAATTCGTAAGGGACCAGTATATTTTCAAAATAAAGATTCTAACTTTTCCGAGGCATTCAGAACCTACAAAGATGGTAATAAATTAGTAACGAGATATTTCAACAAAGCATTATTTATTAGCAAATTAAAGAACAATGAAAGCGTCGAAAGAAAATGGTTGCTGTATTCGCCTTCCAAATGCTCTGTATTTTGTTTTTCATGCTGCTTATTTAACCCAACTGATGTTAATCTTTGCTCTCGGAATGGATGTAATGATTGGAAGCATATTAATCACATAATTAACACATGAAAATAGCCCAGCGCATAAGCAATCTATGATGACTTATCTGGCACGAAGTACAGCGGTTGGTAGAGTAGATATAGGCTTATTATCTCAACATCAAAAGGAAGTGGATTACTGGAGAAACGTACTTAAACGGATTGTAGCTGTTGTAAAATTTTTGGCATCGAGAGGGCTTCCATTTCGCAGCGACAATGAAATCCTAGGATCTCCAAACAATGGAAATTATTTGGGTTGTGTGGAATTATTGAGTGAATTTGATCCATTTCTTGCAGATCACTTAAAAAAATTTGGGAATCCTGGAAAGGGTAACATTTCTTATTTATCAGCAAATATCTGTAATGAGTTTATTGAAGTAATGGGAAAACAGGTTCTAAAAAAATTATAAATGAAGTTAAATCAGCAAAATATTTTTCCATAAGCGTTGACAGTACGCCCGATCTGTCTCATATTGACCAGCTAACTTTCATCATTCGATACGTAAAAGACTGTGTTCCTGTTGAAAGGTTTTTGAAATTTATACCTATTAAAGAGCATAAATCTAAGTATTTAGCGGAGACCATCTTAAATTTTTTAGAGATACATGATATTCCCATAAAAGATTGCAGAGGACAAAGCTACGACAATGCTTCAAATATGTCGGGAAAGTATAGTGGTCTACAAACAAGAATCAAGGAAAATGTGAATTTGCCACCTTTATACCATGTGCAGGACATTCACTAAACTTGGTAGGTGTCCATGCTGCTGGGTGTGTACCGGAGGCATCACAGTTTTTTGAAATAGTTCAGAAAGTGTACAATTTTTTTTCGGGCTCTACCCACAGATGGAATATGTTAACAGAACATTTAGGTTCAAAAAAAGTTGTTAAGAGTCTTTCACAAACCAGATGGTCAGCCCGAGCTGATGCAGTAACTGCTTTGCATGGGGATTATAAAAGAATATTAGAAGCTTTAATCACCATCGCAAACGATACTGAACAGGCACGAGAAACAAGAGACGAAGCCCTTAGTCTGTCTAGAAAAATGGGTAATCTAGAATTTATTATACTGACGGAAATCTGGAGCACTATATTGGAAAGAATAGACAAAACAAGTAATTATCTTCAGAAAGAAACAATAACACTGGACGTTGCAACCAATTTGTTGACTTCACTTTATGATTTTATTACTAACCTCAGGGATAAATTTGATAACTTCGAATCATCTGCCAAAGAAAATAATCCAGAATCTGACTACAAGGATCTATCTCAAAGAACAAGACGTAGAAGCTCACGGCAGAGTTTTTTTGATGGCTCTGCGCCATCAGTCCAATTGAATGGAAAAGAGCGATTCAACGTAGAAACCTTTCTCCCAATAATCGATACCTTGAGTGTTCATCTAAAACAGCGACAAAGTTCATATGAGACCGTCAGTCAACGTTTTAGTTTATTTTTCACTTAAAACTCTGAATTTCGAAGAGATACGACAAGGATGCAAAGAATTTTCTCAAATCTATCACGAAGATGTAAATGAAAAGAGTTAGAAATAGAATGTCAACATTTAAAAGAATACTTAAAAATGTTCAGAGTGAAAATAAAGCATCTAACAGTGTACAGGAAGTATATAATCTATTAAAGCAAAACAAAATTGAAGATACATTTCCTAACGTAGAAATTGCATTGAGAATATTTTTAAGCATGATGGTAACTAACTGCAGAGGAGAACGTTCCTTCTCCAAATTGAAACGAATAAAAATTAATTAAGAAGTACAATGCTTCAAGAGAGATTAACTAGTTTGTCGCTGATGTCCATAGAATGTGATATTCTCAATACCATAGATTTTGAAGAAGTGATTAACGATTTTGCTCATCTTAAATCTAGAAGGGTACCTTTGCAATCAACATAGAATTAATCTAAGGATTTTAAGTTAAGCGAGTTACTTTTGTAGATTATTTTTATATTTCCTATTTTTTATAGTTAGTAACTAAATAAAAATAAATTTAGAACCTTGTTTGTCTTTCTTTATCTATTGTAACTAAATAGTGTTTTCTCAAGGTCATAGGGGCCCCATGATCCTAATGTGCCCAGGGCCTCAAATAGTTTAAAGACGGCCCTGCCTCCAATCTGTGGATCCCATCCCTGAAGTGACAAACCGGAAGGTCTACAAAATTCGCTGCAACAGCCGTTATGGCCTCTTCATTTGATGGGAAACGCTTGCCACGCATACATTTTTCGAGATCTGGAAATAAATGGAACACGGTGGATGCTCCAACAATTCGAACTTTAATTCATGGATTTTAACCATCATGAAAATGCTTTTGAAACACGGTGTATTATCCTGATGATGAAGGATTTTTTCTTCTGCAAACCGGGTCTGTTTTCACGAATTTTTTCCTTCAATTGGCCCAAAAGATTGCAATAATATTCAGAATTAATTGTTTTACCAGTTTCCAAGTAATCCACAAGCAAAATTCTTTTCGCATCCCAAAAAATTGATGCCATAATCTTCTTCGCCGATTTCCGGACACGAACTCGTTTCGAAGCCGAACAACCAGGTTTACGCCACACTTTATCCTCTTGTTTTGATTTAGAATCATGGTGATAGATCCAAGTGTCATCCATATCGTTATCCTTTTCAAAACGCTCCAAACGTTGCTGAGAAAGTAGCATTCGAATGTGTTTTTGTTCCATTGTTAGCGAATGCACCACCCATTGTGCACACAACTTTCTAAAACCCTAGATTTCACTTAAAATATGGCTCACATTGCCTAATGAGATGTATAGAGCCTCCACTAAATCTCGCTCAGTCAATCGGCGATTTTCCAAAACCATATCCTATATTTTGGCTATGACTCTTGGTATTGATACACTTTTTGCACATCCTTCATCGTTCTCAAGGATTGTACGACCACGTTTAAAATCAGCAACCCATCTTTTAAGTTCACCAACAGAAACCAATCGAACGAGATACGTTGAAAATAGAAACAAAGCTAATTCAGCCATCAGAGCCATCAAAAGGGAACACTGGAGACAGTTTACCAGTGAAATGGAACACGATCTTTATGGAGCCCAAAGAAAGGTATGGAAGATGCTGAAAAACAGGAAAAAGCCAGTAAATGAATACGTTCAAACTAAAATCATATCACCTGATATCTGGGAAAAATATTTTACAGAGCTGTACCAAGATGAAGAAACAACTGATACATGGGTGAACGAAGACGAAACACCAGATGATGTTTTGATAACAGAGGAAGAGCTGAGAAAAAGAATACAAAAGCTAAAAAACAGGAAAGCCGCGGGAACAGACAACATCCCAAACAAATTGCTAAAATATGGGGGAAAGAAACTCACTGCGAAGCTGCTAACTCTTTTCAATAAAATTTCAAACACATCACAGATTCCTGAAGAATGGCGCAGCAGCATCACTATTCCTATCTTCAAAAAGGGGTAAAAGACATCACCTGAAAACTACAGGGGTATAACCCTGCTAAGTACGTCCTTGAAACTGCTCACTGGCATCCTAAAAGACAAATTGGAATCACGTATCGAGAATAGAGAGGAACAGTTTGAATTTCGAACGAATAGATCAACAACGGACGCTCTCTTCATAATGAAACAACTAAAGGAGAAATCAATAGAGTTCAACAATTAACTAACACACTAACTCTTTAGAAACATTACCCGTTGAATCCGAAATTTTAATGAGAACCTTAAATACTGGCAATTCTGAAAAGGCAAAAATTGAGAAAATTTTAGAGAACCATAAAAATCAAACCAACTCGAAAGATAAAATTTCAATCAAAAATATCAAACGCAAAATTTCTGAAAATTCATAAGTACTCACGCGAGCAGATAAGTCGAATGCTATAATTGTTATTCCAAAAGTACAATATGAGGAAAAATGGAAGATTTCATTAATAAAGAAGCGCTTACACTCGTTCATAAAGACCCAACACCAGTTATACAGAAACAACTTAGAGCAGCCGCTAATGATATGCAATTATTTTTAGTAGCTTCGAGAGAAACAGATGGATTAAAATGAATCCTAGAATTCTTAGATTATATGGTCTCATTAAAACACATAAAGAAAATTACCCCATTCGTCCAGTGGTGTCATATACCAATAGTCCAACACAAATACTTGCTGAGCAACTAAATACCAAATTCAAATCAATTTCAGATTTTCATTCACAATATAGTATAAAAAATTCATTAGAATTATCGAATAAAATAAATAATTTCCTCATGCCACCAACCGCAAAATTAATATCATTAGATGTAGATAATATGTTTTCGAATATACCTGCAACAGAATGTTTCCCCTTAATATCAAGTATTCTAGAGGCAAGAAATCTCAACGTGGTCTGTAAAAATGAGTTAATTTCTCTGTTTGATTTATGCTTGACCCAAAATTATTTTCAGTTCAATAATAAGATATATTCACAAAATAATGGTTTAGCTATGGGTTCACCCCTCAGTCCCCTTCTATATGAAATTTTCATGTCTAATTTGGAAAACACTAAAATTATGACGTCACCTTTGACGAAAAGGCATATTCTATTTTGGTTCCGATATGTTGATGACATTTTAGCCTGTTTCATTGGAACGAATAGACAACTAGAAATCTTCCTGAATTTCATTAATAACATTCATCCTAAAATTAAGTTCAAATTAGAAACAGAAGTCGATAGGAAAATCAATTTCTTAGATCTAACAATTACCCGGGAGAATAATAACCGTTTATCAATTAATATCTTCAGAAAACCATCGTACACGGATAATGTCATACCCATAGATTCATTTCACCCGTATTCTCAAAAAATAGCAGCCCCCAAATCCATGATTCACAAAGCGATTTCTTTGCCTTTATAGGACATGGACCGAAAATCAGAATTTAACACCATTATGTTAATAGCAGAGAACAACGGCTTCGATATAAAAGCAATAGAGTGTTTAATTAATCGAAAAATACGCAACAACACATTCAATATGATATATCCCCAATCGAAGAGAGAAAAGCCCGAAAAATTCATGTCTATAACATATTTTGGGAAGACGTCAGAACAGGTTGTTAGAGTTTTGTTGGATAGTAAAAAAGTTCATATTGCAGTTAGCAAATTGTTAGGCCTGCTTTTCAACACAAAAGATAAAACCGATAAATTCGAAAAATCAGGAGTATACTAATTAACATGTTCTGAGTGCAATTCCTTTTATATAGGTCAAACAGGACGCTCTTTCAAGGCTAGATACAAAGAACATTTCCGGTCATTCCTACATCAGAAATATGATTCAGCTTTAGCTGCACATTGTCTGAATGAATGTCATCATTTTCCAGAACTTCAACAGCTGAAAATTCTTCATTCCTGTGATAAATCTTATAAACTCAATTTCTTTGAATCGATGGAAATTTTCAAGGCATCTAGGGTAGAAAGGGTTAAGCTCCTTAACGACCAGGTAGACTTAATTACCTACCAATCACCATTATTCAACTTACTGTGATCTCTACTAGCATTTTATTGATGGTAATTCCTGTATTGTACATGAGTATTCAGTTTTCATTGGCTTGTTATTGATAATGGACGTATGTCCGAAACCGGTCCAACCAATGTAAAATTTTGTCATTCTTTACATCAATAAATTAGTGATAGTTAAAACATAGCAACTTGTTTTATTTTATTATTCATTATGAATATCAACTATCGCGTAGTTGAGGCTTCATCGATTAATTATATGAAATAATTGTTCCTTCATGACATCATGAATCATTGTTTTAAGAACGAGCAACTGCAAACCTAAACGCCGCTTGCTTAACTGTGGGTTTTCCTCAACCATGTCCAAAATTTGTTCTTACTGTTAGTTGTCGTCCTCGATTCAAATTCCTGGGCTTGAAGTAACCATTCTCGCGGAGGCGTCTATCCAGATTTCCAAACGTTTGGTGGTTCGGCACTATGCGATCTGGAAATCTTTCAGGTCCATTGCCTTGTAAAATTCGTACACCATAACCATTTCAGAGTGACTGTACAGCATGTCCCATTTTGGGGGTGCCACCAGGAGCATCTCTGTTATTATTTAGGATAGAGAGATGGGGTTTTCACGACCCTTGGCTACTTTTTCGAGACAAATTCATAGAGCTAATCAGAATTATTCTAACTTCAGTGGTTTTTGAGTTATTCGCAAATCTTGAAAAATTCCGGATTTCTCTTTTTCTCGATATCTCGGTTCTTATAGAAGATAATTGAAATCTGTTTTTACGTTTCTAAAACGGTTTTTGAGTAGATTCCAGTGACGTACTCGAAGTTTTTTTTCATTAATTATGACAGATATGACATAAAGTTGCATTTTTAAATACGAACATAGTTTTTTTGGCATATTCCGATTGCCGTTTTTTTCCTTTTCAAAATATATAACATGATGACAAAATTTCCACCCAATTTGAAGAAAATAACGGAATAATGATTTACCCCTAATGGCTGGGCGAAGGAACACACGTGAGCGGACGAACCATAGAACATTTGTAGTTATTCGATGAAAACGATCAAAACAATGCAAAATCTTCTTGACCGAAATAGTGGAGCTAGGCTGCTCCTAAGATTCCATCGTTATTTATGACATCCGCAATTTCCGCTTTTTATTTTATTTTTGAGATTGTCGTTTAGTTTCTAGAGTTCTCTGAGAAATACCTACATGAGAATAATAATAGGCACCTAATAATTTACTCAAATTTACTTCTCATAATGATTTACATATATTGCTCGAACTGATTTCCATCATGTTGTAAACATAAAGTGCATCTTCGGATTATATCTTCTATGTCTGAATGCTCTCTGTGAACACAGAAGTCTTCATCTATGCACGTTCATTAGAAACCATAGAACGACCAATAATTATTATTATTCATTATCTGTGGATATATTGGCTTCGTGTCTATTTGAATTCGTAAAATTAGTGTTCGTTGTTGAATTTGGATTGTTTAGTTAATTTCTGCAATTCATACTATGGAACAAAATAGAAGATACGAAAATTTCGAAAAGTTGATATGCTGAAGGTCTACTTTCAGTGTCACT
This sequence comes from Cryptolaemus montrouzieri, assembly GCA_013387265.2. Lineage (NCBI taxonomy): Eukaryota > Metazoa > Arthropoda > Insecta > Coleoptera > Coccinellidae > Cryptolaemus > Cryptolaemus montrouzieri. Next base: position 6,464,230 of record JABFTP020000165.1, read on the forward strand.
GTAACGCAGTCCGTGCATCAGAAGAATATTTGAATAGGTAAGTTCGACAATGGAAATGGAAGTAGTAATTCTAATCAATATTAAATACCTGACTGACACTCTCCAATAGATTTTCTCAAAGAATTCAACCAAACAGGAAGTTCTTCGCCAAAATGGAAGCAAATCTTTCCAATTATGGTTTGTTCGAGAAACCAAGAAGTAAAAACTACAATAAACGGAATAGAGGTGATAATGAACTTGACGTGTTAGCAGCTGTTTAGGCTAACAATTCTACATCGTGTCGGCAAATTGAGAGCGACGTGGGTGTGTCAAAAAGCAGAGCCCAAAGAATTTTGAGAAAGTATAAATATCATTCCTATAAACATAAAATAATTCATCATCTCAATGCCGGGGATGCAGAGAGGAGAACGGCGTTCTGCAATTGGTATTTAGGGAGAATCAGAGGTGAAGCTCGTTTTGGGCGACATATCATTTGGTCTGATGAGTCAAGAATCAGCAGTGCCGGAATCTTTAATCGCCATACGAATAGATTCTGGGCAAACGAAAACCAACACGAAGCAGTAGCTCGACGGCAGCAGGGAGGTTCGGTTTCAATGTGTCGTGTTTCGTAATGGGCAACAAATTAGCCTACTATATCTTTGATGGCAACTTGAATGCACAGAGATATCTCGAAATTTTAAATATTTGTCTGCCACAACTGCAAGATGACATTCCTCTTGCTCAATTCAACACATATTACTTCCAACAAGACGGTGCTCCTTGCCATAATTCGGCCGTGGTAAGGAACTACTTGGATTTAAATTTTGAAAATAAATGGATCGGTACCAATGGCCCAATTCAATGGCCACCTAGGTCTCCTGACCTATCCGTTTTAGATTTTTTCTTTGGGGTTATTTAAAGAATAAGATATATAGGAGGCAATACGCCAATTACGATCAATTGAAGAATGCAACAAATGAAGCATTTGAAGATCTGAGGAGATCCTCGCTACATTTGACTAGGGCCATAGAAGATATAATCCGAAGATGCACTTTATGTTTACAACATGATGGAAATCAGTTCGAGCAATATATGTAAATCATTATGAGAAGTAAATTTGAGTAAATTATTAGGTGCCTATTATTATTCTCATGTAGGTATTTCTCAGAGAACTCTAGAAACTAAACGACAATCTCAAAAATAAAATAAAAAGCGGAAATTGCGGATGTCATAAATAACGATGGAATCTTAGGAGCAGCCTAGCTCCATTATTTCGGTCAAGAAGATTTTGCATTGTTTTGATCGTTTTCATCGAATAACTACAAATGTTCTATGGTTCGTCCGCTCACGTGTGTTCCTTCGCCCAGCCATTAGGGGTAAATCATTATTCCGTTATTTTCTTCAAATTGGGTGGAAATTTTGTCATCATGTTATATATTTTGAAAAGGAAAAAAACGGCAATCGGAATATGCCAAAAAAACTATGTTCGTATTTAAAAATGCAACTTTATGTCATATCTGTCATAATTAATGAAAAAAAACTTCGAGTACGTCACTGGAATCTACTCAAAAACCGTGTTAGAAACGTAAAACAGATTTCAATTATCTTCTATAAGAACCGAGATATCGAGAAAAAAAGAAATCCGGAAATTTTCAAGATTCGCGAATAACTCAAAAACCACTGAAGTTAGAATAATTCTGATTAGCTCTATGAATTTGTCTCGAAAAAGTAGCCAAGGTTCGTGAAAACCCCATCTCTCTATCTTAAATAATAACAGAGATGCTCCTGGTGGCACCCCCAAAATGGGACATACTGTACATCCCCGTGCCTAATAGTGATAAAAAAATCACCAAATTATCTAGTAAGGAACTTAAGGAACACTGTTGTGTCAACAATTGGTTGTCAAGCCTAATAAATGACAATCTACCAGACCACAGAAGTAAATCCAAAGCCAACATGGTCAAATGTGATATTTTTGACTTGCTAGGTGGTTGAAGAAATGAAATCATGAAATTTAAAAACTGTTTTTTGTAGTTGAACCGCTCATCATATCAAAATTTCCCAAGAGACAAAAAAGTTTGATAATTAGCGTAGCAACTCAATGTCTGAAACAGTTCAGCTCAAACGCAGACAGTTGAAAAATTATGGTTGATCAAAAACACGTTCGAGTTTTTAGGGACACTTGTAAAACGTCAAGGTCATTTAGTGGATCACTGAAAAACGTGAATAACACACACGATTACGCATACTGAATATGGTTTCTATCGATCGAGTCGTTCTCGAATTATTTGAAAAATAAGAAAAAATCTTTGGATTTTGCGACTTCTAGCGGCCAAACGAAGAAACTTTTCATATGGGTAAGTTGTCCTAAATCGACTTATTTCGAACTGAAGAATATGTGGTATAACGTTGTACACGCAATTCACGGACACCCTGTATATCCTGCGAATAAAGAGCTATGAAATCTAACTTTCTTCCTTACAAACTTCAACAGGAACAAAGTTATGGACCGATTGCGCAGTAAATGTACAACCGATTCAAAGGAACTTACACTTATTTTAGCGCTCTTTTATATTCCTCAAAAATTATACATTCTACTCTCACACATGCAGTGAGGTATCATGCAGCAATAGGGACGTTTCTTTCCGCGGTTTACGGCGGCGTCAGTGCACATTTAAATTGACTGGATATTTGCATATTAACGAAAAATTACGGGGAACGTTTCCGAACCCACGTATAGGGCGTAATACGCGTGATATTACGTGGACCGAAAACGGCGGCAGTTCTCCCTGATGCTGAATATGAAAAATACTGTTGGGGATGCTTCAAGCATATTACCATAAAGTATGGAATGATATAAAAGACTATACTTATTACATGTTAAATAGAACTGGTTATCCCTTCATTTATGCTTTATGAATGGTCATAAATTTTACCTTTTATTCCAGAAAATGAACAACGTCAAAACATGAAGAAGAAAGACGAATCAAATAGAAAAGGGAAAAATGGAATTCTGTTCTTAGACTACTTTGAGAAAGGTAGAACCATTTATTCTAATGAAAAAAGAGAGAAATACGCATAAAAAAAGGACTATTTTGATTGACATCAAAGAGTTGGCTCAGGAAAATGAGGAAATGGGTGAATCTAACCTAATTTCTTATACGATTCGATCGTACAGTTGATTCCTTAAGGGGTTTGGTGTAGTCAGAAGAATGATAATTTTTAATAATTTTTTTGCCAGTAAATTATTTCATTTTATGAAAGTAAAAACATTGCATCATTAAATAAGGTTTTGACTTGACTTGCCATAGTTAAAAAAAGTCAATAATTTTAAGCTTATGTTGAAAGATGGGATGATATCGAGGATCATGTATTCGGTTCATTGTTTGAGTTCGAAAAAATTATTGATAAAAAATCTGCAAAATGTTTAAATCAAAAGAAGATAACGATTTCTTTTTAGTGTACAGTTTACATCATTAATATGTAATTTGTTTTAATACACTCGGAGGCAAAATTAGCGGAACACTCGAAAATTTAACCTAATTCGAAGTCCGATATTTTTCCTAATTCTCAATCGATTTAGATGATTTGTTCGGCAAGTTATAGATCAACTCTTCTGCTTTGTAGAAATTATAAGAGAAAACAAAAAAAATTTGAAAAATATTTATCCGGGGACAAAACTAAAAGTGTTTTTTTTGTCAAAAATTCGTAACACCCTGTGGAATTTCGTGGTCCGAGTTGAAACGTACAATATCATGGTCTGTCAAGACACATCTTCCTACAGTAACGCCCTTCTTGTTTCATGCGTTTATCTCTATTTTTGCAAAATATATCTAATTTCAAGTGGAAAATTACCATTTTGGAGAAATTCCATTGAATCAAGAAATTGTCATTAAAATTCGTCTATCAATTTGGAATTTTCTTATTATCACTCAGGCGTGTCGAAATTGTCGTTTGCGATTTTTATGTTCGAATTGCATTAGTTATTGATGACAATTTGGTTAATTTGGTGAAAATTAGGAATTCATAGGAGATAACCGTCGGTAGGTATTAAAATACACAACCGAATTCTGGGACCATTGATAAAACTTTTCATTGATTACCATGTTGGGTGTCTCGACGTCGGTTATCCATCGAATCTACCGACGTTTCAGGAAAACTGGATTGTACGTGAGGAGGCGAGGACAAGGAAGAAATCGGGCAACCCGCGCTATACATGACCGTTTCATCGTCAATCAAACCATAAGAAATCCTCGTCTTACTGCTGTTCAGGCATGTAACCTTTTACAAGCAGTGGATAACATTAACGTCAGTGTGAGGACAGTCAGAAGACGATTAAATGAAGTTGGTCTGAGATCATACGCGCAAGCAAGACTCGATAGAGCCCATCGGGTAGCAAGATTGGCGTTTGCTAGGGAGCATGTAGCATGGACAATTAATCAGTGGAGACGAGTTTTATTTAGTGGTGAGAGCCGATATTGTGTGAATTTCGTGGATGGTAGAGATAGAATATGGAGGCATCGAGGGGAACGGTACAATCAAGCGAAGTTCGCAGGAACTGAGCAATACGGTGGAGGGTCAGTTATGATATGGGGTTGCATATGCTCGGGAGTACGAACAGAACTGGAGATTATTGACAATGGATCACTTAATGCCCATCGGTATATAACAGAAATCTTGGAGCCCCATGTTGTGCCTTTTGCCCTTACATAGGAGAAAATTTCCTTTTTATGCACGATAACGCGCGCTCTCATACTGCGCGCATAGTGATAGAATATCCCAATGAAGTTGGGATCACACGAATGGACTGTCCGTCGCGGTCACCCGATTTAAACCCGATCGAACACGTTTGAGACATTCTTGGAAGAAGGGTTCGACAACGGAATCCAGGCCACGTTGAAGAGCTGACATTGGCTTTGGTGGAAGAGTGGGACAACATACCTCAACAGATGATAGACAACATCATTGGGAATATGCGAAATCGTATGCGCGCTGTAATAAGTGCTCGGGGGGTCATACTCGCTACTAAAATCAAATGTTTTTTTTTTTTTGGTCATCATGAACATTTTTCTCAACAAGTTCATTTCATTTCACGAGTGTATCGCCAGGATACACACCTGCTCTCAATTTTGGACAGGAATGATAATTATTATAGAGTGTCACACGAAAATATTCAAAAATAAATGTGCAAAATCAACGATTTTTCCAGTGTACTTCGAGTTCTTCCGGAGCGTGAAATTGGCCAGTGAATTTCAAAAATTTTCATTTCGTTAGATTTCCGCTTCTCTAATTTTGATTTTATTTTTGGCTAACCTCCGATGTTATGCACCTACGCAAGATTAAAATAAATTCTTGAAATTTGTGACTTTCCGCTCCAAATTGGATATCTCTTGTAAAAATAGAGATAAATGCATAAAACAAGAAGGGCGTTACTGTAGGAAGATGTGTCTTGACAAACCATGATATTGTACGTTTCAACTTGGACCACGAAATTCCACAGGGTGTGAATTTTGCCAAAAAAACACTTTTAGTTTTGCCTCCGTATAAAATTTGTTTTCAAATTTTTTGTTTTCTCTATAATTTCTACAAAGCAGAAGAGTTGATCTATAACTTGCCGAAAAAATCATCTAAATCGGTTGAGAATTAGGAAAAATATCGGACTTCGAATTTGGTTAAATTTTCGAGTGTTCCGCTAATTTTGCCTCCGAGTGTATTAGGTCCTCAACAAAGTTCTCGCTGTTTTTTTTTATAAAAATACAACTTTATTGTGAAAAATGATTACAAATTAATATGTTTAGTTGGGAATTAGTCAAATTTATTACAACTTTATTGTGAAAAATGATTACAAATTAATATGTTTAGTTGGGAATTAGTCAAAATTAATTCTGTTTCCCCGTTGCGGATATTGATGAATGTACACAGTGAACCTTTGATTTAACTTCGATATATGTTTATTACATAAAATTGTATTTTCAAACGTGCACAAGGTTACAGCAAGCAAACGGGCATGTTAACTGTTCGGAAGATGAAATTGAATTGAATGGATATCTGTGGTCTCTTTAATTTTTACGAGGTCCGGAAAAATCGTTCCTTTCGCCCCTTCGTCTTTATTTTGCCTTTTTTTTACTGTTTTCTTTTTATTATCTCATTTTCAGAAGTTTTACTCTTACCTACTTATGGTTTCTGTTATCCTCCTTCTTTTGTTTTGTTTTTCTTCGTCCACCTGTCCTCTTTTCCATTGTAGAAGTGAAATGTGCTTGTCTGTTTTTCTTATCTTTGTTTGAACAATCTTTCTTATCTGTTCATTTTCGTGATTCTCTATTTTTTCTAAAAAGTTTTCTGTCATCTTGATTATCGTTTCTTCAAGAGTCTGAATATTGACTTCTCGTCTTATTTGTTAGTTTGATATGTACCAGGGGCTCCCAATTGCCGTCCTGACTATCTTATTTATTGTCTCCTGTAGTTTTCTTTTCCTGTAGGATTTTGTTGTCGTGAACCATATTTCTCCTGCGTATGTTATACTTGGTACTATAATTGTTTCTATTATTTTCATTTTGTTCTCTAATGACAGTTTGCTGCTCCTGTTTAGGAGGGGATATAAATATCCTTGCAGCTGCCTCGCTTTCTTTGCGTTTTCTTCCATTTGGCTGTGGAATTTCAAGTTTTTGTCTATTAATAATCCTAGGTATTTTGCTTCGTTTTTACATTCCACTTTCTGGTTGGCTATCTTTATTTCTTCCGGTTTTTCTGTGTCTTTTCTTCTGTTTTTGTGATCAAAGTAAACTGTAACTGACTTGTTTGCGTTGATTTTGATTCTCCATTTTTCAAAGTATTCTACTAGTTTGATGGTATCTTCTTGTAGTCTTTTTGTTATGCATTTCTTATTTCTGTGTGATGTGTAGATTGCTGTGTCGTCAGCAAACTGTGCTATCTTTGAATGTTTCAATTCAGGTATGTCCGAGATATATAGGGATATCCACCGGGACCGTCCGTTAACAACTTTTTGAGTTCCAATTACAATATCATGCTGAAACTCACAAATTAGACAATTCAGGAGTACATGGACTGTGTTGCCCTGATTGTAAGGGTGTATATACAGGGATATCCACCGGGACCGTCCGTTAAAAACTTTTTAAGTTCCAATTACAATATCAAGCTGAAATTTTATACGCGGCCATAACTAGCGATTTCCAATTGGAGTGAAATATTTCCGAAGTGATACCATTTTCGGTTATACCGGAAGTGCCATCACTTTGTTATTTCAAATAGCAATCTACCTTTTTTATTATACATCTAGAACCGACATTTGAGCAAGGCATAAAATACCCAAGTTGTCGGCACTTATCTGTCAAAACTTTTGACAGATTTAATTATTTTTGTTATAAACTCGATATTTGAGAAACACTTAAAAAAATTGTAGCTCGTAGATCTTTTGCATTACAGACACAATTTTTGCTTGGGTGGATAGAAGAAGGATAATGGAATTTTTTAAGCAATCTACACATGTCAAATGATTATTGCGTTGTTTTGTATGATTTTTTCAATTTGGCCTTTTTCAAACAGTAATAACTCAATTTTTTCAAATGGCACTTGCCCATTTTTATATCGCCATCAGATGAAGCGTCAAATTTCAGATGGAATTGTATAAGCATGTTTTATACCCATCTCTTATAGTTCCGTAATAATTTGGGAATATATTGAATTTTGATGATTTTGCAAGAACTAACAGAGAAATGCTTTGAAATATTTGAATCAAGTAGCTGAACTGGCTACGCTCACCTGACAGGTGCCTAAAATTAATGTACTTGTCACTTCATTCATTCGAATTTGATATTTCAACAAGAATTGTCGTTATTTCAGATTGAAAATATCCAAAAAATACAGCACATTTGGAATAAAACCACTGGTTATTCAAACGAAAATATATTTAAACCTTTTTTAATTTATTTTAGAATGCCAAAAAGTAGTGGGTAGAAATTGCAGGCAATTCAATAACCAATTTCCAAATTTACCGTCTATGAGTAAAATAAAATTTCGAAGCATTAGAAGCAATTTTCTACAATTCGGATGAATAAAAATTGTAGGAACTAAGCGAAAACCAATCATCGACGATATTTACATTAATACGAATAAATGATAGCAAACATCTTAGGAGAAAACTAATTTACGATCTGAATAAATGTTCAATATGGGCCCCATTTTGCTCGATACACTTGACAGCTCGTATACGAACATAATGAGTTGCCCTCCTAGTTTCCTCAGGATCAATATTACGAAAAGCATTATGAATGCGCTCTAGTAACTCTTCTTTACTTCTTACAGGAATAAGATACACTTCACTCTTGATTTTGCCCCATAATTAAAAATCAAGGGGCGTCAGATCCGGAGAACGCGGAGGCCATAAATTTGGTCCTTGATTACCCCACCGTCTATTCTCGAACATTTCTGTTAGCTGCCGATCTACAGCTCGTGTTTTATGTGCTGATGCACCATCCATTTGGTAATAGCAATCCCTCAGAATGTTAAGGAGAGCTTAGTTTTTATGCTATTGATCTTTTTAAAAAACCATTTTGAAGGGTTTTTAACGGCTATAAGATCCAATTAGTTCAATATCTTTTTTGCCTTTATTTTTGAAAGGATTTAAGATGAAAGGGATTGAACAAATTGCTTTTTACTCAAATGTGCAAACTTTAATCGGCCATATCTTATTAATAATAATCCGCCCTATAAAGGGTTAAAAACTATTGGCTACTTAGAGTTTTTATTATTGTGGTTACTTTAGAAGTTAATTCCTAATTCCCATGAGTACTAATTATTTATTTGTTTTTCCAGGATAAAAGAAAGAGACCTTCAGGTGCGAAGTTTCGCGTGCAAAAGAAACTGAGACTACAAGAAAGGGAAAGATGGTTGGATCTTCAAAGCAATTCTTGCAAAACAATCGACATTCCACGGAGACTATCGATGTTGGTGCGATCGAATCGTCCGAATCTCAAGACTCTAAATCCGTAATATCAATAAACGTGAGTGGACCATCTGAAATTTCAACAGTAACATCAGGTCCTGCAACAAGTGGCAGCGGTTGTAGCAACAAAACAGCTTCTACTGATGCAGAGACCGATGAAGCGATGACACCATCCTCCTACAGCGCTTTAACAATCCACTTCAGGTAATTCAGCTTGTGTAAAAAGTTCGGTAATGTCAGCTACCGAAATATCTGCAGCAAGTGACACTTTCGATGAAGGCTGTAATGAGGCTAGTGATAGCATTCTGTCCGACCCCGGTTTGTGACCCGAAAGAATCACCAATGAGATGGCTAGAATACTGGTTAAACGTGGTCCGCCCTTGATAGACATCAGTTTTAGCTTTCCTAGTAATAAAGATAAGAGAAAGTTTTCGTGCAAATATTTTCAAAGAAATCTAGCAAATGGAGAAAACGTCAGAAGAGCTTGGCTTATTTAGTTTATTTCTAAAGGTTCTGTATTTAGTTTTTGTTGTAAGTTGTTTTGTAAATGTAAAACTCCTAACGCTTTTTGTGATACAAATGGAGTATCTGATTGGCAACACTTGTCTTAACTAATTAAGAGACACGAAACGTCAATTTTACACAACAGTTATATAAACACTTGGGTAAATTTAAAAAAAATGTTGGAGACATCTATGTCTATTGCGATTGTTAAGTATTTATCTACACAATGCTTGGCATTTCAAGGTTCTTCTCAATTTCTTTTCGAACATGATAATGGAAAATTTGTAAAAGCTGTTGAGATGATTGCCTCTTTTGATTCAGTGATGAGACAGCACGTTAGCCGAGTGTATACCTCCAAAAAAAAATCTGTTAAAATGACTCATTATTTATGCGTGCAAATACAGAATGAAATAATTGAATTATTGTCGTCCAAAGTAAGAAATAATATTTTAGAAAATGGTTCGCAGTTCAAAATATTTTTCAATAATATTAGATTGTACACAAGACTCTAGTCATACTGAGAAAATTAGTCTTGTTCTGGAGTATGTTGCCCTTAACACCACTTCAAAAAGGTTGAAGTTAAGGAAAGTTTTATTGCGTTTAATCCAATACTGAATTCTATAGGAGAAGGGATATATACATTTGTGATAGAAAATTTGAAAAAATTAAATTTAGAATTAAAACACATTAGGGGCCAAGGTTTTGAAAATGGGACAAATATGAAGGGAAAACATGTTGGGCTTCAAAAACGCATTCTTGATGCGAATTGATGATTTTACAATCGTGAAGAGGTACCACTTGAATCTCTTGGAGATTTTCAGTGGCATAAATACGGCAATTTTGTTTGTTTACCGTTTCGTTCAACTGGAAATGAGCTTCATTAGTTATGATGTTTTCTTGCCAAAATTGTTCGTCCTCTTCAGATATTTCGACGTTGCTTATCGGCAGGCAACAATTTTTGTGTCGATTGAATTTTTGTACGGAAACAAATGCAAGTCAACACGTAAAATGCGCTGTGAAGTGGATCGGGGAATGACCAGTGCTGAGAACGACGTCAATACTGGTTAGTACGACTGCAATATTCTCATCCGATCTCCTTGGTCGACCAGTTGTAAATCCTTCATACAAACGATAAATTGTTTTCTTGGAACGCTCACTTTTCACTTCATTTATTTTTAAAAGTACGTTGAGTTTTCACTATTGACTTGTTTCGTTGAATGTAAATTTTCCATAGTGAAAATCTGCTTGAAATGACGCTTCAAACGCGGTATGTCATTAGTCGATTTGACATCGCTGTCAAAAGTTACAATGTAGCCTGATGGACGCTACGAATATGGGCTACCTTGTATATCTCCCAGTTCCGAAACTGACGATGCAATAAAATCCAAAGTCGCTAATTTAATATCATTAGAAATCCCCAATTTTCATTTTCATCCTGTAATTAACGCAACTCGATTCCATCAAACTAGCAAAAACTGCCATTCCAGCACATCCGCAGTTCGTTCGGCATTATTACATTTTATGACAAAATTGCCAGTTCAGCAAATATCACGAAAAAAATCGAAGTGCCAGCAAGCGAACAAAAAACCGCACAAACAATTCACTGAAACAGGATAGAGAAAGGCGTGGCAACCATGTAAGCTCCTCCTATATCCCTGCAGCTTGATGGGCTGCCCCGGTATTACCCTGTGACCAATCCCACTCCCCTCCTGAAGCAGTTCAGGTTACAGGTTTGAAACATTTCTAGTAGTCGTTTGCGCACACCCGTGATGTACGTGGTGAAAGAGTGACGTCAATTTAGTAGGTAGAGAAACAATTGAGAGATTGATTACCTGTCAAACTTTCTGGTTTTTTCGGTGATTTGACATTTGAGTTGGCTATTGTGACTGACGTGCGAGTAAGTGGAGTGAGTTTCATGAAATTGCAGTGCAATATTTGGGCCTTCTGCGAGGAAAAACTGCAGGGTGATAGTATAGATGATAAGATCTCAAGATCGTTAGAGATGAAGGTAAGTTTATTTTGACTATTTAGTCCGATGGAGATATTTTCGGTGAAGTAAAACGAACGTGATTTCTGACCTAAACAGCACTGATAAAATTTCATAGCTAGAAGATGTTTATAAAAAGAAATCTTCAAACATTTTCACCATAGGATGTGTGCAAGTACGAATTGATGTAGATGAATTCCTCTTGCATATGAGAAATCTGCTGTAATCAATCTAATCATGGCATTTTTGATTTTTACATCAATCTGTTTTTCGTACGATAATCTATGTTGGTTAACCCTTGTATGAGACTTGGGTTCTTTTGGCGTCACACTTGCACATAATTAGTTGAGTCAAATAACGTTACTGCATTTACACTTTCAGTATAATCTAAGCTTCTTTTGTGCACAATATAAAATGGGCTAATGACTTGTTGGTTGGGAAATAAATCTGATCAAGCACGAAGATCTTCTATTCGATATGAGGATGTACCAGGTACCCACGATCAAATAATAATTTGAATGATCTCTTCGGTAGACTGTAGAGCAGGGGTGATCAAACGGTCGATGGCGAGAGCTTTTTGAATAAATCTCGAGAAGAAAAAAATAGTAGGTAACTAAACTACAAAAATTTATTACGTAATAAAAATCACTCTGCTAGCGGCAAAAGGCGGCTTTATCAAAGGAACGCGCGGTACTTGTCAAAGAAACGCCGCGTTTTCTATTCTTGCCGCTTTTCTAGAAATTTCGGGAGGTGCGTTTGACGGGAACATTCGAGACTTTCGTTCACTCCGATATAAATGTTGCGCCTGCAAGAATTGGAGTCATTCTGAATTGTAACTTGAAGGCAATACTACGTCGATACAAAGTTTATTATTTAATAGTACAAAATGGGTGCAGCGAAGAAATCTAAAACGTATCATTTGAATTACGATTGGGAGGAAGAATTTTCCTTTAGTATGGTAAAGGATAATTGCATTTGTGTTATTTGTCGTGCGTCAGTTGCAATACCTAAGCGTGGCAACTTAGAGAGGCATCATAAAACGGTTCATAAATAAAAGAACAAACCATGTTCACAAGGTCAGCCAAACAATCTAAAGCTGCTACGATCGCGTCATTTAAAATATCTCATATTTTGGCGAAACGCAAGAAACCATTCGAAGGTGGATCTGTTGTGAAGGAAGCATTTATTAAAGCAGGTGAGACTTTATTTGGAGATTTTAAAAATAAAATAGAAAGCATGTCTGCTATTAGAGAACTTCAGTTGTCTCGTCCGACTGTCACAAGGCGTATTGTATCATGAGTCAGGACATGGCAGATAAACTAAAACTTAATATCATGAAATGTAGTTTTGTGTTCAAAAGTTTTGAACACGGAGGAAATTATGGGCATTGCAACAAAAATTGTGAATTCCATCCGTGCACGTAGCTTGCAACGGCGGCTCTTTAAGTTGAAGTTGGAAGATAGGGAGTCAGCTGAACATACTGATTTAAATCTTCACACGAACGTCAGGTGGTTGAGTCGCGGAAAATTCCTTGAAAGGTTTCAAGAATTATTGCCCGAAATAACAGCTTTTCTAAACGAAAGAGGTGATGACACTCAGATGTTGAGAAACGAAAAATGACTGACTGATTTGTCATTTTTGACTGACATCACAATGCAGGTAAACACCATTAATTTGGAGCTTCAAGGTAAAGGAAAAACTATTATTGAGATGATTAGCGCAGTAAACGCATTCAAAAGTAAATTGCAACTTATGATAGATCAACTGAAAAGAAAGGATCTGAAACATTTTCCCTCTTTGAAAGCAAGGATTCCTCTGTTGAATTATGATACATATGAGGCTGAATTATCAAATACTTTGGGACAATTCGGAATGCGTTTTCATGATATCAGTAAATTGGTAAATATAGCATCATTTATGAGTTATCTATTTTCATGTAAAAACAAACATTGAGGAATTAGCTACTGAAACACCAAGTGAGTTTAATATGAACTCATGTTTTGTTGAAAATGAGTTGGTGCAGATTATATCATTTCAAGGCTACAGCATTTGATACAAATTTTTGGTGTTTAATATCTGAAGATAAATATCCGAATCTAAGGCAAATCGCCCTTCAACTGACGGCAATGTTTTGGTCAACTTACTTGTGCGAGTCTTCATTTTCTGAAATGAAGATAATTCAGTCAAAATGTCACAATCGACTAATTGACGGTCATATGTCATCGTGCTTGTGATTAGCACTCAGTGGTTACGTACCATCTTATGAGAACTATGCTGAGGATATGCAGTGCCACACTTCAACATCCTTAGTTAAGTTTAATACCTATGAACTCGCAATTTTGAATAACTATGAGTTTTTTAATTGATATTATAGAGAAGAACCTAACGAAACCTAACCAAAGCCTTGACTGAAATTATGTATATTGCGCGGAAAGCTAATATCTATATATGCTACGGTACACCCTACCTAGGTAGGTAGGTAGGTAGGGTGTATCGTATATGTACGACAACCCTGCATCACACATACTTGCAGCCGCTCAGAGTCGATCGTAAGAAGTCTAAAAATATTGAAGTAGATCGCCAGCAGTTCAAGTTTGAGCACCCCTGCTGTAGAGTTTTACTGCCTAAGGGATTTCTCATAAAATACAAGTGTACATGACAAAAAAATACCAGGAATTGTATTCAAATCTGCTCAAAACGATTGTCAAAATTTTTGTTGTTGCTAAGTTGGGAAAACTGTATTTTACATTGACCAGGAGATTAAACGCGATCTGTCTGTAACAGAATGCTTACGGCGATTCGACTTTATCAAAACCCCGTGCATATGAGTGGTACAGTGCCTTCAACAAGGATCGAAATGTATTGGAAGACTTGCTTCTCTCTGGTCGGCATTCAACACCTTCAACTGGTGTTAACATAGATGAAGTGAAGGAAATAGTAATTGAAAATCGTCATTTAAGTTTGAGAGAGACAGGCAATGAACTTTCTATGTCTTACGTATCAATTTGTACCATTTTAAATGATTGTTTGGACATGAAACGCGTTGCAACTCGAGTTGTTCCAAAAGATCTGAATTTTCTCCAAATAATGAATCGCGTAAAGGTCGCTGAAGACATGGATTTATGAGTTCGACAATCATCGGAACGACGCCTTCCAAATGAACCGAAACCGTAAGAACCATGTCGAAGTTGATCAAAATTCAAGTTTTCTTGGATTATCGCGGTGTTGCTTACTCGAGATTCTTGTCAGAAGTTCGAATGGTGAATAAAAAATATTACCTGAGCGTTTGAGATAGCAAATTCATCGAAAAAGGCCAGATTTGTGGAGAGAACACTCATGGTTAATGCATCATCTCACAAGGGTATCATTGTGATTGAATTTCTGACCAAATACAATCGAACAACCACCGTGTTCACCTGATATGGCTCCGGCCGACTTTTTTCTTTCTCCAAAATTCGAATTACTTTTTCAAGGTACCCGTTTCGAATCGATGGAAGACATAAAAGAGAATTTGCGACGAGAACTGATTCTTGAAAATTTGAAATTAGTTTTGATGATTGGATTATTCGTTAGCGTGAATGTATTGATTCGGAAAGGGCTCTTTGAAGGCGATACAATTAAAAAAAATTTTGTGTTTCATTGACTGATTAACGGTATTTTTTCGAGAGAATGTATTCATTTATTTATTTCCTCGAATTATCGAAAAAAACTAATTCATCTTAATGTCGAATTTTGATATTATTGAAAAGGCACCTATGTGCCGAATTTATACTGAGTATCGGAAAAACTGTAGTAAACATAAGAAGAAAACTCAAAAAACCAGAACATTTCAACACTCTGAATTTCGGTAACGAAGCGTTTATCGACATATGTTCATGGAAACTTGTTGTCATCAAATGGATTGAGAAATCATGACGCGAAATCTTTCGCATTCATTTATTTACACCCTGTATATCCTAGTATTTAAAGAAGATAGGGGTACTCGTAAAATGTTCAACTTCTACTTCCCGTTTCGAGAGGTAAGGGTAATATTTTCAAACAAGAATTTCTGAAAAAAACATGCTTAAGAATGATTTGAAAACCATATTAGCTTATCTTGGTTATTTATTACTGGAGATGTAATGATTTGAACATTTTCAATTCCTTCTATTTCTATCCACTTGGCGGATTGTTCCCAATTGCAATCTCTGCCGAAATTTTCGAATGTTGAAAGACAGTTATATTGACGGTGACGGTCAGATCATAACTACGGTAGTTATCGTGGATACAAAATTGATACAAATGTACATAGAAGTATACAGGGTGTCTACTATAAAAGATGCCGAACTTCAGGAGATGATAGTACAAGTTATTTGTAACAAAAAATGTCCTATAACATTTTGTTCGAAAAGTTGATAATTATCGAGTTATTTAACACTTCTTGATTTTACGAAATTTTTACCTTCTCTCTATAAAAACAAGAATATCTCTGTTATTATTACAGCTACATCAAATCCTACCATACCATCGGAAATAGTATTGAATTTGCTATAAGATAAGTAAGTACTAATGGAAAAAAATCTTATATACCGGGTGTTGTAAAAGGCTAGATGAAAAAATTGTGAAATGAACAACATTAATGGTATTTTCTTGTTAGCTGTACCACTAAAAACTGGTCGATGAGTCGCTGTTTTTTTGTAAAACAACTTTATTCAACTGGCTTTTAAACGGTATATCAACTATGGAGCTAACTATTTTTTTACCAGCAATATCATGGGTAAGAGTAATAATAACATGAAATTCGAAAACGCAAATATCTTATATAACTTAATGAAACATGAACAGGAACTAAACTTAATGAATGATATTTTCACGAAAGAGATTTGAAAACTATAACAAGTGTTCAAAATGTCTTCTCTTTCATGAATGCACTTAACACATCTTTTTCTTAAACTATCAACTACTCTTTGAAGTTCAATGTATTTTTGACTCATTTCGTTGCAACAGATTCGAGTCCTACCGAGAATTAATGGGAATTCTATAAACATCGGTCTTTAATGAGTCCCACACATAAATATCAAGCGGCGTAAGGTCAGGGCTTCTGGGTGGCCATCTCACCTGCCCGAATCGACCTATCCATTTCTCTCCGAATCTCTAAGTCATTCAGTTCTGGATCATTCTAGAATTATGAGCCCGCAGCCGTCCATTTGAAACCAAAGATGTTGCCGAGTAGCTATGGGCATTTTTCCAGAACGTTCATTACTATTCGAAAAAGAAAATGGAACCATAAAAGAGGAAAATATAAACTTCTATTCATTAATTCATTGAATGACAGTTCCTGTCAAATTCTGATTATTTTTATTTGAAAGTAATACAAGCCTTCTGTGATTTATTCTTTAACTATTCTTTCTTCTAATTTCTTCTTCTAATCCGAGAAAAATTAATTATTCCTAGTTCCTTAAACATTCAATATCCAAATACGTTATTTATTTATCGCTTATTATTATTGAAAAGTCATTTGTGGAAACTAGATCATTTGTGATCGAATAATTAGAGAATTTAATGTTCTTACTCTTACTCTCACCAATGATTATGCTGGAATAAAAATAGTAAGCTCAGACGTTAATGGTATATCAATTTCTGAGCTTACTACATAACATTTTTTCGAAAAGTTGATAATTACTAATACATTCATCTGGCTTTTGAAGGTATTAAAACCAGATGAATGTAGTAGTTTTTCAAAAAAAACAGCTACTTATCGACTAGTTTTCAGAGATACAGCTAACAAGAAAATACCACTTATTTTGTTCATTTCACAATTTTTTCGTTTAGTCTTTTACAACACCCGGTATACAAGACTTTTTACCATTAGTACTTACCTATCTTATAGCAAAGTCAATGCTCCTTCCGATGGTATGGTCAGATTTGATGTAGCAGTAAGAATAACAGGGATATTCTTGTTTTTATACAGAGAAGTAAAAAATTTCGTAAAATCAAGAAGTGTTAAATAACTCGATAATTACCAACTTTTCGATAAAATGTTATGCAACATTTTTTGTTGCAAATAACTTGTACTATCACCTCCTACAGTTTGGCACCTTTTATAGTAGACACCCTGTATAGATGATATACAAAGTGTCCGTGAATTCCATGTACAACGTTATACCATATATTCTTCAGCTCGAAATAAGTCGATTTAGGCCAACTTACCTATATGAAAAGTTTCTTCGTTTGGCCGATAGAGGTCACCAAATCCAAAGGTTTTTTTTCTTATTTTTCAAATATTTCGAGAACGACTCGATCGATAGAAACCATATTTGGTATGCGAAATCGGGTGCGTTATTCATGTTTTTAGTGATCCACTCAATGATCTTGACGTTTTACAAGTGTACCTAAATACTCGAACGTTTTTTTAATCAACCAAGATTTTCCAACTGTCTGCATTTGAGCAAAACTGTTTTGAACCAATGAGTAGCTAGACTAATTATTAAACTTTTTGTCTCTTGAGCAATTTTGATATGATGAGCGGTTCAATCACAAACAGTTTTTTAATTTCACGATTTCATTTTTTCAACCACCTAGCCTGTCAAAAATATCACATATTGATT
Source organism: Cryptolaemus montrouzieri (assembly GCA_013387265.2). Lineage (NCBI taxonomy): Eukaryota > Metazoa > Arthropoda > Insecta > Coleoptera > Coccinellidae > Cryptolaemus > Cryptolaemus montrouzieri. The sequence goes on from JABFTP020000165.1 coordinate 6,482,249, forward strand.
AGGTTGGCTTTGGATTTGTTTCTCTAGTCTGGCAGATTGTCATTTTATTATGGTTGACAGCCTCTTGTTGACAAAATAAGGTTTCTAGGTTGCTAAATCGGATCAAGCAAATAGAAAATTCAGTGTTCAGTAGTACCAAAATCGAAAAATTCGATGAAAAAATTTAATAAGTTTGTCACAATGACTAAATAAGAAAAACAAAGCACTTCAGAATAACGATTAATTAGTTTACACCCAATATTTCATTCAACTATAGTAAATGTTCAAAAATTCCACCATTTTGCTGAATACAGGAGTAAATCCTCTTTAAGAAATTAAATTGGACCCTTGGCATTACTTTAGAGTCATTTTTGAAGGAGTTGGTCGCATTCTCATATGTTACTCTTCTCGGGTGTCAATTGGAGAAGAGTAAACTTCAGATTTTAAAGCATCCCAAAGAAAGAAGTCGCACGGTGTCAAGTCAGCAGATCGTGCTGGCCAACTTGCAACTCGCGAACCGCTAAGTGTAGTAAAAGTGCATTCGGCAGTAAATAGAATTTTCCTACTGAAATTGAGATCCTGAGTTCTCTTCTCTTGGATAAATCGGCAGAAAGTTAGGCAATTCTCAGGATCGTTGCGAAGTAATTCCTGAACTTTCTGAATGTGATAAGGATGAAATAATTGTTCCTTCAAGACATCATGAATCATTGTTTCAGGAACGACCAACTGCAAATCTAAACGCCGCGTGCTTAATTGTGGGTTTTTCTCAACCATGTTCAAAATTTCTCCTTCGGTTCTACCGTGCTTACTGTTCGCTGTCGTCCTCGATCCAAATTCCTGGGCTTGAAGCAACCATTCTCACGGAGGCGTCTCTTCAGATTTCCAAACGTTTGGTGGTTCGGCACTATCCGATCTGGAAATCTTTCAGCATATATTCTCGCGCTTTCACATCAATTGCCTTGACCAAATTCGTACACCATAACCATATCAACCATTTCAGAGTTACTGTACGTGCCTAATAGTGATAAAAAAATCACCAAAATACCTAGTTAAGAACTTAAGGAACTCTGTTGTGTTAACAATTGGTGGTCAAGCCTAATAACATGACAATCTGCCAGACCACAGAAATGAAGCCAAAGCCCAAGTCGAATGTGATATTTTTGACTTGATAGGTGGTTGAAGAAATGAAATCATGAAATTAAAAAACTATTTTTTTGATTGAACCGCTCATCATATCAAAATTTCTCCACAGACAAAAAAGCCTAGCTACTCAATGTCTAAAACAGTTTTGCTCAAACGCAGACAGTTGAAAAATTATAGTTGATTAAAAACACGTTCGAGTTTTTGAGGACACTTGTAAAACGTCAAGGTCATTGAGTGGATCACTGAAAAATGTGAATAACGCACCCGATAATGCATACCAAATATGGTTTCTATCGATCGAGTCGTTCTCGAATTATTTGAAAAATAAAAAAATATTCTTTGGATTTGGCAACCTCTAGCGGTCAAACGAAGAAACTTTTCATATAGGTGAGTTGTCCTAAATCGACTTATTTCAAGCTGAAGAATGTGTGGTATAACGTTATACACGCAATTCACGCACACCCTGTATATATCGGGTGTTCACACGAGATGTGACTTTAAAAGTATATGGAGAAAGAAAAGACTGATTTAAGAATTTTTTTGTTGTCTTGAATGTTATTCGAACTAAGTTCCGAAAATATTTTCAATGCTGTGACACTTTTCTACAATAAAAAACACATAAACATACATTATGCCTTTTGAAATAACAATGATGGTGTCAACTTCCGGTAGTACGAAAGCAATGAAAACCTAGTTCGAATATAATTCAAGACAACAAAAAAAATGTCTCCAATCGGTCATTACTTTCTCCATATACGTTTGATGTCCCATCTCGCGTGAACACCCTGTAGAAATATATTTATAATGTATATACATAAACATGAACTAACAATAGTTCAATGTAAACATTTTTATCAGAAATTCGACTCATTTAGTAATTTATCTACCAAGTAAATAAATCAATTTTGAAAATATTCATAATAGTCCATATTCGAAATTCATAATTTATATAGCATTCGTAAAAATTATATTCGAACATCTTAGAATTTCATTAAAATACAAACATCTCTTGAATGATAATCAGATTCATCTATAGAACCTGTTTCGTTTAAATTGTACAACTTAATTTTTATTTCGCTAACAGATACTAAAACACTAAGGAATGGAATAAATCATCCATAATTCAATGTGTCTTGCTAGATCTCTTGCTGGAAATGATGACTGGAAATATCTTTGCTTCATAGATCACTTATAACTTTTACGTCTTCTTGGATTGAGTTAAAATTTCTTATGAAAACGTATATTCAAAAAATTATAGAACAATTTTATATTTACTGCAAAGATACCACCTTTCTTTTGAGTCATCACTCGACCCATCTTCCCTATTCAAAATGTTCATGGATTGCAACCCCCGCTTAGTTGGTTGATATTTCAGGCAAGTATTGTAACCCAAAAGAAACAAAATTTGACCTGTTTTTGCGGTTTGATCAGAAATGAATATCTTGGTACATATAGCCTCTGTTTAGTTTTCGTTGAAGCACCCTGTATATTATGTAATGAATCATTCAATATCGAAAAAATTTGGAATGGATTTTCTAAAATGCGAAATTAAAAAGTTTTGATTTTACTCTCTTCCACACCAGGCTATCCTCCCAAATATATTATGATAACTGTGTTTGTGGCTTACAGTTTAAGGATGTTATCAACAAGTTATTGAAAAGTATGTCTAACATCTTGCCTAATAATTATACTAAAGTAAAAATATCTCCATTTGTCAACTGAGACCTCCAACATAACAAAAACTTCTTACTGTACTTTAAATCATTTACCTATTGTTGTTTTCAGTTACCTATTTCTACTAAGATCATCAATATTTTTCTTACACTTTTCACTCATATTTAACGACCTGACTTATTTATGTTAATACCCAATATTTGGGATTTTAAGTAGTTCTCAATTATACATTAGTTTCAAAGTTTCAAAACAGTCTAGGAACACTTCTGAATATCGAAATATCGTATTCAGAACGATCAATATGGATGACCTGCATCAATTTCTCACCAAATTATGTAGAGTGCCGCAACAGATTTCAGTTTGTTTTTATAAAAAACTAAAAATGCAGCAGATGCGACGCTGCTTTATAATCATTTCGTGTATTCAGTGTTTGAAATCAGTTAGTTGGCACTTTGTTTCTGTTGTAAGCACAAATAAAAGATTCAAGTTTTGTGATTCGACCATGGATAGACGACATTTGACTAGAGAAGAGATGTTACGAGCCGTTGGCATGCTCCAAGCTGGGAGCTCACAACGGGAAGTATCCAGGGTTCTGGATACCGTTTATGGTCGCGTTTCAATGAAACAGGTAGCGTAGAAGAACGCCATACAGGTCGTTTCAGGATTACTACAGTCGCCCAAGACCGATTTTTGGTTTTACAATCCAGAAGAGATCGTACTACCACAGCATCTCAATTAGCTCAAGAGCTATCACGAGTTCATAATGTACAAATTTCCGACCAAACTGTACGACTGCACGAAGGTCAACTCCACTCCAGACGTCCTTTAAGAGTTCCACAACTGACCCATTGAAATCGCGCTGCTCGTTTAGCTTGGTGCTAAGAACACGTAAACTGGCATCAAGAGAGGTGGGCCACAGTTCTCTTCAGTGATGAATCTAGATTTAGTTATTATCCCGATTCGGGAGGAATTCGAATATGGAGGGAGGCGGATCAGTGATGTTTTGGGGAGGTATACGCCTTGGTGGAAGAACTGACCTCGTTTTCATGCAGAACAACCTCATGGGAAATTCTTACGCAAATGAGATAGTTTTACCTGTAGTGGTACCGTATCTCCAAACAATGGGTCAGAATTCACCCTTCTAACAAGATAATGCCGCCCCCCCCCATCGTGCAAGAGTTGTCTTGAACATTCTTGAAGAGAATGATATCGATCTTCTACCGTGGCCATCCTGCTCCCCAGATCTGAATCCCATCAAGCATGTGTGGGACACCCTAAATAGAAATCTCCTGCGTCAAAACGTCTTCCATCATGAACAGGAGTTTCGATTAGCAGTTCAGGGGGCTTGGAATGACTTAGGCCAAAATGTAATAGACAATTTAATATTGAGCATGCCGCGACGATGCCAAAGTGTCATTAATAACAGAGGTGGACCTTCTGGGTACTGAAAAATATAAGTGCTTCCATATCGGTTCGAAAATATTAGTTCAGGATTGTGTTTTACCAAATTTCGTCATTTTCAAATCTCAAATTTTTTTTATAATAGGTGCTTTGGAGAAGTCAAATATTATTTTGTTTTCTTGAGAATACATTATATACAATACATCCTAACAAAAACCGAAAGATTTCTATAAATTCGAATCATCAAATTCATATTTTAAAGATATTGGTAAGTGTTCCTAGATTTTTTGAGGTGTTTATGTACTTTACCTGTTAACTCATTTCTCTGTACCTTTACATAAGAAAATTGCTAACTTTGTATTTTAGTTTTAAACTCATACTCTGATGATAAGCGGAAGCTTGAATGAAATAGCTATAACATTGAATAAACTTTTCCATCTTAAATAGTGAAATTTTTACGTAGTAATATTCGCAATCCTCATAATCTGATACAAGAATGTCACTAAACAACAAAATGAAAAATACATTTCAATTGCACCAAGCTGATATAATTGAATGAATAATAAAAACTGAATCTTTTAAATCTCTTAATCCAAAAAATAACATTTCATTTCTGGAGTACGTCGTGTCCCTTCCACGTTGTTGCTTATTTATTTTCATTGTGCGTGATCTAAAGAGTGGAAGAGAATGTCGAGACCTCGTTCTAGACAGCTTTGTTGGCCTTATCGAGTGTTTTGAATGAGACCGAAAGAGTTAAAATATACAAACTCGAATTCACATGTCAATTCTTGATTGAGGAACGAAGTCTCACACAGTTGTCGTCCTTGTTTTATAACAAAGTCTACGCATTTCAATCTTCTGATTCCTTGGCCATTTATTGAGATACCAGCACTATTTCCCATAATTTGACATCAACAAGAAAAAATGCTTGATTGGTTTCAAAGAAAATTTACAGCCTTTCTTTTGTAGGGTTTTGTTAATTAATTCAAATCGAACGTACGTAGGTTGGCTTTAAAATTTTGCACCTTTGGCGCTTTCACAATATCAGTAGGTATCTTGGTGCTCATAACAAGTCGAAGGTAGCGTGGTCGATAACACTGTGCTAGTTCAAAATTCTAACACGCGGGATACATACCTAGTAAACCTATATCGGGTACGCTGAATCCAGTGGTAACCACCATTTTTGAAAGTTATTCGCCTTTGAAGTTAGCTGATTTTAGTAGGGTTCGTCACTTATGACTTCAGTACATTATATGCTTGTAATTCCCAAACCGTTCGGAATATCGCTTTACTGTCTTCGGCAATGTTTTAGCTATTGTCATGACCAACAACTTTTCTGAATATACCAACATAGAAAAACCTCATTCAAACACCTTTTCTTAACAGAATGTCCAAAAAACTCAATTTCTTTGTAATTTTTCGTTAATTTTCGTCTTAATAATAGTGAAATCAAGGGAATTTCGCTTTAAAATCTCAAAATAAGAAAGAGAAAACAAATTTCCTCTAGTTAAATCAAAAAATTTAAACGCACAATCATGATTTTAACTCAAATTTTTATTCCAATTCCAACAATTTTCAACAAATAAACATATAAATTCATGTTCATTCTTTTTCTTCTCCATCTTCATCTTGCTGTGAATTCCAGCAAATGTCTCCTAATAGAGAATCAAGTTCTTTCCACTATACCAGTGCTCAAGCCTAGCCGTCACCTGATGAAACCGTTCACCATGATCATCTGATTCACATGGTGATTGTTCGGCAAACTTGTCTGCATGGTAATGTAAAAAATGAATTTTCAGAGACATTTTTACACCGATGTTACGGAAAGCAACGAGCATATTTTCAACGTGTATGCGCCAGTTTTCGTCACGATGAATTCCAAGTACATTTTCGATGACTCCTTTGACGCAATCCCAAGCAACGAGCTGCAAATTAGACAAACTGTTTTTAAATTGTTGGTCTCTCATCAAGCGACGAATATCAGGTCCATTGAGTATGCCTGTAATAAAATAATTCGAAAAAATATGTGTTAAATATTGAATAAGTTAGGTTGATTGGTACGTATATAGTTTCACACAAACCTTCTTTTATTTTCATTCCACTCAATCTTGGGAGAATTTCCTTCAACTCATTGAATGCATTTCCTTCAGGATCTAGGGCCTTGATGAAATTTTGAGCAATCCCAAGCTTAATATGCAGAGGTGGAAGCAACACTTTTTCGATTGGCACAAGTGGAATTTGAACGACGTTTTCTCGGCGCAATCTGAACCCTTGTCTCATAGGCCAGCTTTTATTGGCATAATGGTCGCCGGCATATCGAGTATCCCATAAACATATAAAACATATGTTTTTCGTATATCCCGTCTGCATTCCTCTCAAAAGAGTTATCACCTTCAAATCTGCACAAATCTTCCAACGATGGTCTTCATATTTCACCAAATCAAGGATTTTTTTCAATGATTCGTAATTTTCTTTCTTTTTTGTGCTGATGGCAATCGGGACACTGTTTTTTGAGTTTGAAACATGAAACAAAACCGTCTTGAGACTACATTTGGACAGTACGCGAATATATTGTCTTCGATGGATTTGAATAAAGCAGTGAACTGTCTATGACGGCCGATTGCTCCATATACTTTCACATCAGGGGCTAAGATATTCTTTTTTTTTCAATTCCTGAGTCAAAATAACGGACTGACGCTGTGATAATTTCAATCGACGAATAATTTTATCCAGATCTTTTTGAGAAAATTCGGCATGATTACAATGTGGAGATACATTTGATGGTACATAAACCGATGCAGACGTTTCGCCAATAGTATCAAAAGTAGATGGAATGTACTCTTCTGTCAGACTGGGTCTTTTCGGTATTGGAATGGATTCCGAATGTGGTAACGGCAACTGAACAAACCCAGTTCCTCTGAGTTCAACTTTACGTTTTTTAGCTCTGTTCAATCCGACAATTTCATTAACACAAGCAAAAGAGTCATCTGGATTATGTTCTTGAGGATTTGTCCAAATTACTGGAATGCCAAAAGGCATAGATTGGAATTCATCTGTAATAAGAATAGCTTCAATTCATATAAATTTGAAATAAATGATAAATCATTTCATTTCACCTCTTTTCCATCCAATCAATCTTATGACACAACCAGTACAAACGATTTTTGGAGCCCAGTTCAAATTCTTCGATTACAGTTTGGTTGAAATATTGTGTGTACGGTTCAGCAATTTCTTCAGAAATTGAACGCTTGCTTGTCATTATAGTAAACTTTCCACAAATGTAGCAAAATTTATTAAATTTTATGATGATTTATTTTGATATTTTTACCAAATATATAACTCGTGTAAACAAAGAAACTTCAACAAGAAATGTCAAATTAAGAAATATCAGAACTAAGACTATGAAAATGGCAAACAAATACATAGCGAAATACGTAGTAACATCAGTGACAATACTAATAAATACGAATAATAAAAACAAGTACTGTGTTTTAAGGAATTTTACTTAATAATTGCGATTCGTAACGCGTTTCACTACACCGTAGCTTCTTCAGACGAATGATTATGCAGAAAAATATAAATGAGAATATAACTATAAATGTTCTTGAGTAATTAAAAGCTTATTGGTTGATTCTTCTTAAGTGGTTATTTATGACAGGTATATCCAATAAAATTAAGGAATAGATTGCTCCCGAAAAGATTCAATATAGGTGAAGGGCTTAAATCGACTTGTTCATTGATGAGTCTACCTGAGTGTTTGTATTTATTTATTTCTAAAGTTTCCCAAAGATCTACCTTCCAATATTTATTATCTGTATGCAAAATTTCAAACTGTGGGTCGAAAGAATGATTATTTTCTAAGAGATGATTCGCGTAATTTGAATCTGATTTTTATTTGAAAAACTGCGTTTATGTTCCGATATTCTAATATTAAAATTTCTATGTGTTCTACCAATGTAGAAATTATCACAGTCATTGCAATTCAATCTATAAACACCTGATTTATTGTTTTTACCTGGTTTGGTCTTATTATTTTTATATATTTGCCTAAATTATTATTAGTTTGGAAAGCTATGTTGAAATTATTGCTACTTAAGAATGATTTCAGTTTCTCACTTGTAATGCCAACGTAGGTTAAGGTGTTGAATTTTGTTTCAATTTATCGACAGGGTAAACTTCATTCAATGCGATTCTACTTTGTTTTTATTTAAAATATTATTTATTAGTTTGGGATTGTAACCATTATTTTTGTCTATATGTTTAATCAAATTTAGTTCTTTGTTGAAATTTTCTGGTGATAGCGGGATGTTAATCAATCTATGAATAAAACTATTGAATGCTGACATTTTATGTTGATATGGATGACACGACGAGTTATGTATTAGAATATCTGTATGTGACGGCTTATGGTAAATTGCGAAAACATGTTTTCCATTTTCATTCGAAATTGTTACGTCTAAGAAATTTATCGAATTATTGCTTTCTATTTCGGTTGTGAATGCAATTTTGGATGTAATGAATTTATATGATTTTCGAAAATTTTCAACTGTCTATCTGTTCCTGTGAAGCAAATAATGATATCGTCTACATAGCGATACCAGTATAAACAATATTTACTGAGTGGATGATTATGAATTAATTTCTAAGTTATTCATGAAAATTTCTGCTAACAAAGGACTTAACGGATTGCCCATAATCAAGCCGTCTTCAATAGTATAATATTTGTAATTGAAATGGAAATAATTTTGATCTAAACAAATTTTTAATAATGAAAGAATATCTGATTTAATAAAAGCCTCCCAAATTCAAATGCTAATAAATACGTATTAACAGTGACATCTGTGAGAAATTTGAGTTAGAATTATGATAGTGTGTTTAAATTTTTGATTTAACTATAGGAAATGTGTTTTCTTTTCTTATTTTAAGATTTTAAAGCGAAATTCCTTTGATTTTACTATTATTTAGACGAAAATTAACGAAAAATGGCAAAGAAATCATGTTTTTGGACATTTTGTTAAGAAGCGGTGTTTGAATGAGGTTTTTATGTTGGTATATTCAGAAAAGTTGTTGGCCTTGACAATAGCTAAAACTTTGCCGAAGACAGTAAAGTGATATTCCGAACGGTTTGGGAATAACAAACATATAATGTACTAAAGTCATAAGCGACGAACCCTACTAAAATCAGCTAATTTCAAAGGCGAATATCTCCAAACAAGAGCTAACTTTCAAAAACGGTGGTTACCACTGGATTCAGCGTACCCGATATAGGTTTACTAGGTATGTCTCCCGCGTGTTAGAATTTTGAAGTGTCATTTTCACGCACTGTGTAATTAATGATAATGTGAACTCGAATTCGAAGATGACAACTCTTGATCTAAAATGAATCTATTCCAGTTTTTCGCACTAATACTCCAATAGTCTTGGGGCGATAATCTTCTCTATTTTTCAGTGGCTCACTCCGTATCTTCTACAGTTTTCAAGATCTACGAGCTACAATTTTTTTAAATGTCCCTCAATAATCGAGTTTATAACAAAAATAATTAAATCTGTCAAAAGTTTTGACAGATAAGTGCCAACAACTTGGGTATTCTATGCCCTGCTCAAATGTCGGTTCTAGATGTATAATAAAAAAGGTAAATTGCCATTTGAAATAACAAAGTGATGACCCACTTCCGGTATAACCGAAAATAGTATCACTTCGAAAATATTTTACTCCAATTGGAAATCGCTAGTTATGGCCGCGTATAAAATTTCAGCTTGATATTGTAATTGGAACTCAAAAAGTTTTTAACGGACGGTCCCGGTGGATATCCCTGTATAGTATCTTGAATGAGACTCAACCAGTGCAAAGTAAGCCGTCTTCAGTATATTCCGTGAAACCGAACAGGAAAAATTCCTGTTTACCTTCAAAGACAATTGACTAGAATGTCTATCCCATCTAAGATCGGAAGAGGACACCCAGAAAATATACACCATTCCTCTCATCATGATCCATACCACCTTTATGTCTCAGATTGATCATTTCAGTGGCTCACTCTGTATCTTCTACCGTTTTTAATCAAAAATGAAAATTCTTTCACGGGAATGCAGACAAAGATAATACCTTTCTTTCGAGTTATCACTCGACCCATCCGCTCTCTTCCAAATTTTCAAGAGTTGTCACCCCTGCTCCAGGGGTTGAAATTCGAGATGAGGATGGTACTTGATGATGACTGCTATTGATCAGCATGGATCTGTTCCATTTTACCTCACTGAAACTTGAATAGTCTCAGGGAAATAGTCTTCCCTATCGTTCAGTTGCTCACCTTGTATCTTTCACAGTTTTAAATTAAAAATGGAAATTCGTTCAAGGCAATGTAGACAAAGATACCACCTTTCTTTTGAGTCATCACTCGACCCATCTTCCTTATTTAAAATGTTCAAGGATTGCAACCCCCGGTAGGGGGTTGATATTTCAAGCAAGTATTGTACCCTTTGAAACAAAAATTGACATGTTTTTGCGTTTTGATCAGAAATGAATATCTTGGTAGATATAGCCTCTGTTTAGTTTTCGTTGAAGCACCCTGTATAATTATATTATGACTCTTCAACCCTAGGGGTTATTATGGAGTGAATAAAATTGAATTGACATTGACAAAAATTTGACGATTCATTTATCGAGGATTGAAGTTCGATTGACAGAGTTTGACACATGACTTGGTTAAATTAGTGCCATCTATATGTATTATGGCGGACTAGATAGATTGTTGAGGGGTCGTGAGGGGGTGTTGAATGTTTTGGACGGTAACTCAGCCTTCTTAATGGATCTTTTCTCTCGACGACACTGTAACACTGATAAGTTATAACGGAAGCATTGTTTGAGGATGTCCTAGAGGCTCAAGACCATAGAGTCTCTTGCGGATTAATTATTGGACGTGAAGTAAACGATGTATTTACCCGATACATGCGCATGTAACAGAGGGACAATTCGCAGAGGAACCTTGATTTTCAAAGCAAGTTTCAGATCTGATCATTATTAAGTATTTGGAGAAAATACCTACACAATGTTTTTATTCTTCGCCGCAAGACTATATTTGTACAATTCTCTAAAATAACTCATAAATACTTCGGGCAAGTGTGTTATCCAAGGACGACCAAGCCTTAATTTACCTGGTATTCGCATAAATTGTTTAAGTAGTTTGTGGGTAAAGTGTTGAAACAAGATGTAATATGGTTATAATCGCCAGCTGCCCCTCTGGTGCCATCCGAAGCTACTCTATCGAGCCTAGCCCCCCGAGGTGCCGCCCCCCGCGGTTCGCCGCTGACTCTTAATAAATTATTACACTTACTGGGGCCTGGACAGCGAAAAGCGTGAAAAATGCGTCGGCAGATCATAGCTTATCCTCTTTAATGTACTGCCTTCTTTTCTCTTTCTTCTCGATTCTTTTCTTACATCAAATTCGTATAAAACACTAAGAGGATTAACCGCATTAAATATGTTGGGATAACTGTTGATAAAATATATTTATTGTTTATTTGCACCGACAAGGTACGTTACGCTTTCCCTCTTTGAACGACTTAAGCATGCAAGTACGTACTTTTGTGCGAATTTGAGATATTTGTATTTTTTACGAGGATTCATGCTGCGAAACATTCAGGGTTAATTTGAACAATTCTTACACAACGTAGAAGAAGAATAATAAGAGAAATTACATTCCTGGTACAACTAGTTATAGTTTTATGAAATATGTAGGGGAGGGGGCACTTTGATACACAAAAATTCAATCTCTTTTTGAGGACCATAAACCATTATATTTAAATATTTGTTTTGATGTGTGCATTGGCTGATATGTCAGCTTATATTTTGCTACGCAAAACCGCAAAAACTGGCAACGTATAGAGATAAACTCATTTTAAGAAAAATCATTTTTAGTATCATTCTGCCCCACCAGTGGGGCACTTTGATACACGGGGTGGGGCAGTTTGATACGTATTTTAGATCCATATGAAATGCAAATTTAAACTGACTAATAACCCAATATAAACTGTATTTTTACTTAAAATTAAGAAATAAAACAATTTTATTGATTGAGATCGCAAAATACTTTTTATTCAGAGTGCACATTAGCCATAATCAGTCTCTTAAGTTACTTAAGGAATAAAATCACAAAAAACAATATTGTCATCATACAACAAAACTAAATTCTCTGTTATTTTCTTAATTATATAATCAGTTATATACTTACTAAGTAATCAGACTTTAACATTGAATATTGTTATTGAAAATATAATATTAAAACGTTCTATCGTAATTAACAATGTTTTTCTTAAAAATTAAACAAACATCAAAAATTTAACAAAATAATCATAAAACTCTCATATTAAAATTACAAAACAATCTACTGGACATTATATCGAGTTAAACCTACCGAAAATGAATAAAGCGACGATGTTCGAGATGTGCCTTTGGAAAAAGTTGGTTTTGGTAATTGCAAAACTACATCTCTAACATCCACACTTGCTTTGTCTTCCACAATTGGAAATATAAACTTAGAAGACCCTGCTTTCTTTCTGAGATATAATACTTCATATTCTGTCACACTATACTTAAATACAACTTTGGCTATGTAGTGAATCACAGTTTTCTTCTTCTCAAATTTAATTAGCAGAAAATCTCCAATATTTATGTGTTCAGGATTAACTGGTTCTTCATTAATTACCTCTTCTTCCGATTCCGACGGCATTTCAATGTCTTCACTATCACTCGTCATCACGACTTCATCTTGACTAGAATCGGAATCTATTTCTGAAGGCAAAGAAGTCACTCTTTTTTTTTTTTTGGCTCAGTTAATCCCAACAGATTTTTCGCTGTTTTCAATTCTTTTGCATGCTGTTTTGCTTTTGTGATTCTCTTTTCCTGTTCTTTTCATTACGTAAGCTTTCTAATCTATTTTTTCTGGTGTTTCAGTGTATATTCTTGATCGTCCCTTTTCTCTTCCTTTTCTTTTTAAGACACTGTCAGTAATCGCCTTTTTGGATAAGGTCTAACTACTTCAGGAGTAAGAATAGCCTTTGATGAAGAAACATGTAAAGGATCGTCAGCATCAGACACTGAAACTGGGTCGGCATCCAAAGTAGGAGTTTTATTTTGTTCTCTATCAACAACCTCATTATTTTGACTTGCTTCTGAGCCTACAAAATGTAAATCTTGTGTGTTGTGAGTGTTCTCATCTGTCAAATCGTGATAACCTGTGCTGAAAATGTCTATCGGTGCAAAGTCGTCGTCGCCAAATACCAGTTTATTAATTGGCCATATTCCAGGATTGGAAAACCACCTATGATATTCTTTGGTGTAAATGATTCCAAATATGCTAATTTGGACAGTTCAGCAATGTTGTATATGGTCAAAGTTTTTCCAACATTTTGAATGTGCCAGTCGTTGAAAGCTATCTTCAATTTGCCTTTGAAGGGTCCGAACACACTGACATCAAGCGGTTGCAATTTGTGCGACGTGTGGGGAAGACTCAAATAAACAATACCGTTGTCACGACAGTAGTTAACAGCTTCTATTGAAATGTGAGATTCGTGGTTATCACAAATGATTAGGATTGGGTTATCCTTATTGCTCGAAGTAAGGCGTTGAATGTGTTTCAAAACTCTTATAAACAATTCTGAAGTCATCCAGCCGCTTCTGTTTGCCAACCCTAGACTTCCATCAGGAGCACCATTTAGGAAGTGATCTTTATAGTGAACTCTTGGAAAGACATATACTGGAGGAAGGGAAGAACCAGTTGCAGTAATAATACCACAGAAAGTAACTAACTCTCCGCGTTCTGCAGAAACTATTTGTCCCACTTGTCTTTGTTTTCTTCCAGCAATAACTTTAGGAATAGAAAGGACTGTGCTTATGCCTGTTTCGCCTAAGTTTATTATTCGATCAGGTGTAAAATTGTATTGTCTCATTATGCGTTCGTAATTATCATGAAATTGAGCTACAGCAGATTTATTGAAGGCAAAGCTTCTTGCTGCGCTTGTGTTTTCTGGTTTTCGTAGACTCAATTCTGGGTTTCTCTTCCTGAAGCCAGCTGCCCAATCTTTTCCACCGCATTTGTTTTCTTTCCAGGATTTTGGATAATTACACCCTGAGGATTCTGCGTACTCGTATGCCAAAGTCAAAAGCTGTTTCAATGAAAGGCCGTAGTGCATTTTACTGCAATTCAATAAATATTGAGTCAATGCCTTTTCTTGTTCGGTTGAAAAACTTGTGCAACGGTATACTTGGAACCATATATGTTTGATGAAGTAGCTGTAGCAGTGTGTGGTGATAAAGCTGCAGTAGTAGTGTGTGCTGAAGATGATGCTATTTGTGCCATCTCCATAGATGGTGCTATTTGTGATGAAGATGGACCTGCTTGTGATAAAGAAGATTCTGCTTGTAATGAAGAGGATGCTTCAATTGTAGATAATGGTCTGGTAGCTTCAAATGATTTTCGGGCCTTTTCGATGCGATGTTGTAGGGTTGCAGTTTTGATGCCATATTTGTCGGCTGCTTTGCGTATAGATAAAGTTTTTGACAATACTTCACGTATTGCATCTTCAATGCTTTCTTCATTGATATTTTTTCTATCAGTTTTGGGTTTGTAAGTGCGCACCATTTTCTGAAAAAAAGAAAAAAAACAATAAAATAAACTATTATTTTTGACGGGGCACTATAATACACTAGAGGGGCAGATTGATACGTATCATTGTACCCCGCACATTACCGTATCAAAGTGCCCCAAAGGATTTTTTCCACAAACAATTAATTTTATCAAATATATAATAATCTTGCAATCAAAACATTTTAAAATACAATAATAACTATATTTACTTACCTTTAGTATCAAATAATAACAAAAACAACTAAGAGTGTCCTCCTGAGACACAATTACATTTCACGTATTTTTTTGTAGGCAGCCGCGCACGCCACTTCCAACACGTTAGTGACCGTTGAGGCCCAACAGCAAACTGGCGGCGAGCGACGTCACAACTGTCATTCTTGTGAATGTCCTTGAGCATTCTAGTGATGTGCGGGACTGTGTAGCGTTTATCGGTTTTGAGATATAGATACTGTACCAATGTGCCCCGTGAATCAATGTGCCCCCTCCCTAACGTTTCAAAATGACCTGAAATTACACACACCACAAAAATTGTCGCATCACCTGGTATTCTGAATTCCACAATCCATTAAGCAGCTCGATCGCAGTTTCTTTTTTCAACATATGTTTTTGGACATATGAGGGAAAAATCTTATCTATGTAGTTACATTTGTTTCCATATGATCTCAAACTTGTCTGAAACAAGAATGAGTTTATTTGATTATCAATATTCATTCAATTTCTCTTCAGTTTTCACGCTAAATTAATGCAAGTTTTCTGTGTTGCTTGTTGATTTTCGAATCTTCGAATTTATTGTATTGGCTGCTGAACATCCTGGACGCTAGTTAGGTGATCATGAAGTGGTAAGCCAACGTTACGTGGCTAACTTGTTGAATGTTAACCAAAGCACTCTTTCAAGAGCAATTGATCGCTACCACGAAACAGGAATATGGAAGAAGGGCCGGACAGGGAAGAAATCGGATAACAACACCAGTTGATGATCGTTGGCTTCGTTTAACTGCACTAAGAGTTCGGCACTGTACGGCTAGAATGCTACAAAATAAACTTGCACTTTCCAGAAATTGTAACCAAATTAACTTTAATACTCTGGTTAAGCCCAGAGAAAAATGAGCAATGAGACTTTAATTCAATATTCGTCAATGAAATCTTGGAAGAAAAGTCAATGAAGTTCTACTTAGATATTTAATCAATTACAAAAATTGTGATAATGATACAGTGTCACAAATACTTCTTTATGTTATTTACAGACAATAAGACTTACCTTGGTGGTTCTTGGTCTTACTGCAGCCTTTGGGGAAAACCTCTATTTCAGATGTTGAACTCCACGTACAAGTCTCTACTTAGGAATTTCTATTCATGGGTCTCCACCTAGGAATGTCGGTCTAGGTACAGGTCTCCACCTATGAATTTGTCTTGCTATGGGTCTCCACCTAGGACTTTATAGCTACGGCTCCCCACCTAGGACTTTCTAGATACGGGTCTTCACCTAGGACTGAATTTTACGAATTAGACATGTATCATCAAGATATTCTATGCTCTAACGTAACAGCCAGCTACACCAGAGAATTTGAAGTAACAAAATAACGTGGATATTATTTAAAGACAAAAATGAATATGAAAAGTTACAGAGGTTCTAAAAAAGTAAACTCGTGCTAGCTGTTCAGGTAGGTCATAGAATTGGAAGATAAGTTCTATAAAAAGCGAGGAAGCATAAAAAACTAGTTACAATAAAAGAGAAGCTACTTAAAAAGCAGGGAAGCATCTATAAAAACTATTTACAGAAAATTACAGATGTTCGTCAACCATTTTGAAAATTTGCAAGACTTTCATGATTTACATGATAATTTCACGAAAATTACTCAAAAATTAAGGAAATAATGATTGAATATATGAGTTTGAGTTATTTTTGTCGTTTTCTACTGAGAAAAATATTTTGATCGAGTTTTTAATGAGAAATCTATCAAGGTCATTATAAAAAAATTGTAGTGCTGTAAGTGCAGCATTTTGCTAAATAAAGTTTCGACTTACCCTATATTTTGATATAGGTCACTACACAGTTTATGAGAAACAACATATGAATTTTAATATAATTTAATTTACTGCAATTTAGGGGGATTTTCAAGTTCAACTCATTCGCTTGAAGGTCTGCAAAGAAAAGGAACGCCTAGACTGAAGAATGATCGTAGCACATGTACTTATCATATGCGATTGTTAACCAGAGGCGTGACACATATAGAGGGTTGACTGGAATCAGGTGTGTCAACTCAAATTGTTGTGACGATACAAAATGTGCATATTTCATTGCAAACTGTTAGGAACAGGCTCAGAGAAGACGATATCAGACCAAGGGTGGCTTCTACCGGCCCGCGTCCCACCAGAGAGCATCGAGTTGCAAGACTTCAGTTTGCGAGGGAACATGCAAATTGGGATATTCTAGAATGGTCGAATGTTCTCTTTTACGACGAGTCCAGGTTCTGTCTTGTATCAAATGATAGACGCATGCCTTATACAGACGACCAGGGATCGGTATCAGCAATGCAATATCCGGCAAACCGAAAACTTTTTTTCCATGGTAGAACTGAGTTAGTCCTAGTGAATAATGGAAGAATGACAGCGGCCAGATACATCGCAGATATCCTTGAACCCCATGTTGTACCCTTTTGCCCATTGATTGGCGAAAACTTCATTTATATGCATGATAATGCTCGGCCTCATGCAGCTAGAGTAGTTACAGAATTTCTGCAAAATGCCGAAATTGATATTTTAAGATGGCCAGCCAGAAGTCCTTGATTATAAATGAAAATGTTTGGGACAACATGGGTGGCAAATTCGGCAACGTAGGATGCCTTGTAGAACAGTCTAACAACTAGAAAATCTGCTTCCTGAAATTTGGAACCCAGTGACTCAAGAGTACATCCAAAATTTGTTTGAGGGGCTTCCGAGACGTATACTGGCAGTAATTAGGGCCCAGGTAGGAAACACTCGATTTTGAAAATCATTAGTAACCATTCGATGCTAGTTGATTGGTCTCTTCGCAAATGTTTGAAGAGGGTAGAGTTTTTCATTAACTCGAAAATTGTTGATATTTTCCATCATAAACTCGTCTCTTTTGAATGATATCTTCTTATTTTACACTTCTGAAATTTACCAAGCGACTCTTTAATGGTCAACCTGAAAGTTTATATAGTGTGGGAGTGTATTTGAACGATTTTCGGTTAGGAAAACATCAACTAGTTGAAAATCTATTATTATCTCGAATATCCAGTAAATGTCCTTAGGAACGAACTTCGATTGTAAAAACAAGATTAAGCAGTCCCTTCCGATATTTTGCTTTGGTAATTTTATAGGTTAGTTTAAATTGTCGAATGAAAATATATCTCGTATTGCTGCGACGTTACCGGCGGTAAGAAAACTTCTATTGTTCAGTTATCCATTGGTTGATTAAATAGGACCTGGAGTTATAGTTGCTTCATCATAGTTTATCTTAAGGTTGTTGTTGACTCTGGTTAATTTTGTGAATTTACGTGGCCACGACTGCTAAGATTTGAAGTTCAATGTTCGACTTGGTAACGCCAATTTGGTTTCATCAATTTTGAGGTGCTTGGTTCGAATCCGGGTTCAAGTTATGGATGTTGTCCTTGAACAAAAAAGTGAGTTTGACGAAGACATACATTGAGGTGGGCTCATGGCTACTGGCTAAACCCATATGCCATCGAAGGCCAGATAACTTTTAATCCAAAGCGGAGCAGTTATCATTGCACGGTCTAGGGAGTGGTTCGGAGTCCACTATAAACTGTAGGTCCTTAGAAAGAACAAACAAACAATTTTGAAGGCTAACGGATCTTTCTGAATTCAGAACTCGAACAATCAAGTGCTGTTTTTTGGTTATACCGGGTGTTACATAGTAGTATGTCACAACTTGAGGGGGTAAATTTACGTAGAAACTTTTTTGACACGTAATTTTTTCGTATCTCCAACCCTTCTTGAGAAATAAATTGTTAAACGATTGTATGCATTGGCTGAATTGAAAGCACTTCTAATTGAAAAAATGACTAGTAGGCTTTGATTTTTTTCATTTATTTATTTATTTTGACAGTTGCTTAAGTTGAACCAGTTTCTGCTCGAATTGTTTATTAAATTAACTATTAGTTTTAAGACTTTTGAAGTTATTACTGAAGAAAAATGGCTAATTTTACTAACGCCGAATTGGCTGATATCCATTACATGTACGGTCTAGCTGACAGAAACACAACAGAAGCTAGGCGATTATATCAGGTACGCTTCCCAACTCGAGTAACACCAGACAGGTGAACATTTTCAAATATCCATAGAAGGTTGAGGGAAACTGGTACTTTTACTGCAAATAATCATTTAAAAGGTGCAACTCAAACTATGCAAACTCCAGATATTGAGGAAGCAGTTTTGAATTGTATTGATTTGAATCCTCATGTGAGTACAAGAAAAATTGGAAATCAGTTAAATATTTTACATGTTCTAGTTTGGAGGATTCTTCACGACTTTTTATTGTACCCGTTCCATATTCAACGCGTTCAAGACTGAATTTCTGCCGATGGTTCTTAGATAAAATTAGAGAAAATGACCATTTTGATAGTGAAATAATGTTCACAGACGAAGCTAACTTTTCGAGAACTGCTATCACAAATTTTCACAATAATCATTATTGGGCTGAGGAAAACCCCATTTAATTGAAGAATCTCATCATCAAGGACAATTCTGACTAAATGTCTGGGTGGGAATAATTGGAAATTATTTGATTGGGCCATTTTTTGACTAACAGTCTAAACGGTCCCGCTTATCGGCGATTTCTCGAGGAGGAGTTACCTTTATTGCTCAAGGATCTGCCACTTTTGGTGAGAAACATAATGTGGTTCATGCATGACGGGGCACCAGCACATTTTAGTGGCGAAGCGAGGAAATTCTTGAATAATACATTCAACAACCGATGTATAGGTAGGGTGGATCAGAACCATGGCGTCCTAGGTTCCCAGACTTAAATTGTTTAAATTTTTCTCTATGGGGATATCTCAAAAGTTTAGTTTATACCACTCCAGTGAACAAGAATTGAGAAATCAAATAATAACCTCTTGTGACACGATGAAAAATACCCCAGGAATATTTCAAAGAGTGCGTGATGAGGACAGAGGCCTGTATTCTTGCAGGTGGAGGACACTTTCAGCAAATTATTTAGTTTTTAATTATTCTTTTTTAGTTTGATATTGAATAAGTATAAGCTGGATTTCAGAAGAGAAGCTATCAAAATGAAAGCAAATTTTGGGCATACCTATCGAGTATTTCTATTTTTTTTTATTTAGCGAATAAGATACAATTCAAATAATTCAAATTCAATAATTTTTCACACGGTTGGAGATACGAAAAATTACAAGTGTCAAAAAGTTTGTAAATTGAACGCAGATGACGAATATTGATTGTACGCTGATCAGTGGCGTGCTGCAAAAAGCTTGAAAGGGCAAAAGGAGACATGGCCTCGAAAAAGAAAGCACCTGTGAATTTCATTCAAAATCTAGGACGTTTAGTGATGAAGGCGGTAGAAAATAGCTTACATTCCAAATTTGGGCTGAATATCTCAAAACTGCAGGAGTTTTGGAGAAAAACCAATTTTTCCTGAAATTTCAACACCCTGTAGCTCCGTCACGAAGCTTTTGTGCAAATAGACTGATAGAAAGCCACCTCAAAATGAACTGAATAGCTCGAGAATAGATGAACCTGAAAAGTAATAGGACTGGCATAGAAGGCTGTTACTGGGCACGTGTAAAACGGTTCGACGTGTACTAACCAACGAGTAAGATGTTGACCAAGATGGTCCCAACTTGCCCAAAAGTCTGCCAACAATAGGTTGTGAAAAAAATAATAATGAATCTACCGTTCCTATCAGATACTGAAAAACAAGAGCAATGGTTAAGAAAGGAATTGCATGGACGACATCACCATGGGATTAACCAATCACACATCGACAAAGAAGCTTCCAACAAATGGTTGATGAAAGGAGAACTATTCGCGAAAACAGAAGGATTCCTTATCGCCATTCAAGACCAAGTGATCCCTACAAACCGCTACAAAAATTTATATTAAGGACGGAACATTATAAACAGATAAGTGCAGAAAATGACATATAAGATCGGAGACTAAACAGCATATTACGTCCGGATGCGAACAACTGACCAATACGGACTATATCCACAGGTATAATCAAGTGTGCAACATTATCCATCAGAAACTTGTACACAAGTACGGACGTGTGAATACCTTCCAGCCATATTACAAGTATCAACCGGCGCGCGAATTAGAAAAAGACTCTATCAGATTTAACTACGATAGGCCTGTTATCACTAACAGAATGGTAACGAATAATAGGCCGGACATAGTGGTGTATGATAAGAGAGCCAGAACAGCAATGCTGGTGGATGTGGTCATACCGAATAATAACAACGTGCTTAACGAGTTCCAGGTGAAAAGTCCAAATACCTTGCTCTTGAGATCAAGCAGATGGCATCTTGATAAAATAGATATTGTTCCTGTCATCGTAACCTCGACTGGGTTAAAACCCAAAACTTTGCATGATAGACTTAAGAAATTAGAATTACATAAGAATTCCTATATAGAAATGCAAAAGCTCTAATTTTGATACATGTAGGATAATTAGGAAATTTATGTCAAGTATATTGTAATCGAGCCTATTCCTTTGTTTGCTGAATCTGGGAAATGTAAATTATATCCAGCTAACAGCTGAGATAGTGCATAAGTCCACGATAATAATAATAATAGTAATAATTTATTTGTCCACCGACCATAGATCACATGGTATCAGTCATGTCAATGAGTTACATAAATGAATAAAATAAACAATAAGAAACACCATCAATACAATATTATAAATATAAAATCTAAAATCAATACAAATACTAATACTAAACGAATGCCAAATAGCAAGAGAGGAGCAGCCTATATTCACAACACATCAGCTAGATACTCCTCAAGATCGTAGTAGTTTTTGTTCAACAATAAATTCTTAAGTGATTTGACAATATGTTCTTAGGCACTGTATATCCCTAATATGCCTTGGGAGTTTGTTGAACAGTTTGATGTACCTAGGGGACCTCTCATATGCAGAGGAAGAGTGGTAAGGTATAACAAGATCATCGGAATTGCGAGTTGAGTATTCGTGATTGTATTTGTTGCATTGGAACGATTGAAGGGTTTTTTCATATAGGTCAGCAACTCAAGTATGTATACGCAAGCTATTGGCAATATCTTAAGTCTCCCAAATAGGTTTCTTCATGATGTGCGAGAGAAACCCCCAATATATTACGAACAGCCTTTTTTGCATTCTGAATACCCTTGTACTTTCAGTAGAAGCACCCCAAAACAAAATCCCATACGATACTCTATTATACAAGTGAGCAAAATAATAAGCAACACAAGTTGTTATATTGGCAATTTTTTATAGACGGTATATAGCGTAACATATGGAACTCAGCATGCTACACAGGTTCTGAATGTGAGGCTACCAGTTCAGGTTCTTGTCCACTATGATTCCCACGCATTTAATGCTGTCGACCTGCCTAATAGACCGCTTATTTGATTTCAAGACTCATGTAGGCCAATCTTCAGGCGGGAAAATATACTCACCTTACCGTGTGTGTATATCTATGAAGTTCTGAAGCATGTTCATGCAGATAAAAATGTCTATCCAAAGCGAGGTGATCTCCACACAAGAGGCAGATAGGATCTGGCGATCCCTGTCCACCGAATGAAAATGATCCAAAACTTGTATTTATACTGGGGGGTCAAAATGTATAAGTTGCCTGAAAATATCAGAAACCAGAAGCAATGTTAATTCAATAAAAACTGAAGAATTTCCTCTTGAGCGGGTCTTTTTATTCACATGAAGAATTCATGGACTCTAATTTTAATGTATAAAAATATTAATAAGTATGTTGTTGAATTAGCTGTTGTACCTACCTGTGACGTGTCAGGTAATCTTTGATGACAAATAAATTTATTCTATTCCATTATTTGAATTTGGGAGGCTCTTACTTGGTAAAACAAGTACTGTGTTTTAAGGAATTTCACTTAATAATTGCGATTCGTAACGCGTTTCACAACTCCGTAGCTTCTTCAAACGAATGAATGTACAGAAAATATAAATGAGAATATAAATATAAATGTTCTTGAGTAATTAAAAGCTTATTGGGTTGCTTCTTCTTAAGTGGTTATTTATGACAGGTATATCCAATAAAATTAAGGAATAGATTGCTCCCCGAAGAGATTCAATAGAGGTGAAGGGCTTAAATCGACTTGTTCATTGATGAGTTTACCTGAGTGTTTGTATTTATTGATTTCTAAAGTTTCCCAAAGATCTACCTTTCAATATTTATTATCTGTATGCAAAATTTCAAACTGTGGGTCGAAAGAGTGATTATTTTCTAAGAGATGATTCGCGTAATTTGAATCTGATTTTTTATTTGAAAAACTGCGTTTATGTTCCGATATTCTAATATTAAAATTTCTATGTGTTCTACCAATGTAGAAATTATCACAGTCATTGCAATTCAATCTATAAACACCTGATTTATTGTTTTTACCTGATTTGGTTTTATTATTATTTATATATTTGCCTAAATTGTTATTAGTTTGGAAAGCTATGTTGAAATTATTGCTACTTGAGAATGATTTCAGTTTCTCACTTGTAATGCCAACGTAGGTTAAGGTGTTGAATTTTTGTTTCAATTTATCGACAGGGTAAACTTCATTCAATGCGATTCTACTTTGTCTTTCATTTAAAATATTATTTATTTTTTATATTATTTCTTTCCATGTTAAGAATCTATTTCCCAACATTCCTCCGAAAGATACGTATTACTTAGTTGAAGAATTATTAGAAACTAATCACGTCAATACCTTAACCTAGTTGGCATTACAAGTGAATGAAACCATTCAAGCATAGCTTTCCAAACTAATAATAATTTAGGCAAATATATAAAAATAAAAAACCAAATCTGGTAAATACAATAAATCAGGTGTTTATAGATTGAATTGAATGACTGTGATAATTTCTACATTGGTAGAAAACATAGAAATTTTAATATTAGAATATCGGAACATAAACGCAGTTTTTCAAATAAAAAATCATATTCAAATTACGCGAATCATCTCTTAGAAAATAATCACTCTTTCGACTCTATTGAATCTCTTCGGGAACAATCTATTCCTTAATTTTATTGGATATACCTGTCATAAATAACCATTTAAGAAGAAGCAACCCAATAAGCTTTTAATTACTCAAGAACATTTATATTTATATTCTCATTTATATTTTCTGTACATTCATTCGTCTGAAGAAGCTACGGTGTAGTGAAACGCGTTACGAATCGCAATTATTCAGTAAAATTCCTTAAAACAAAGTACTTGTTTTTTATTATTCTATTATATTCTTTATCACTTGAAAAGATCAAACCAAGCAGTTTATATTTTGTGTTATTAATGTAGTTCAATTGCTGCAAACTCAAAAAACCAAATTAATCGCTTATTGATTCGCGAATGCTTTATTCCATAAAAACTTAACCACTTCTTGGACAAGTATTACTTGTGTCAAAACATTTGGGACATTTACGTCATCAGGTCGTTCCAGGTTTCATTCAGGCAAAACGTTGTCGTATTCAAAAGAGCGTTATAAGTTCTTTTTCTTCTTTGAAATTCTTATTTTTAAAAATCATCAGAAGATCATTTAGTGGTACGTATAAAAAAAGGATATGAATAAAAAAATAATACAAGATAAGGCGATATCAAGCAAGCGTTCTGTGGGCTCCCGAGCACAAAGCGAAAGAATCCATGTGGAATTCGATGTCCATTTATCATATTTCTGGTCCCGTCCGCCGTCCGCGGCAAACACAGAACGCGTTTATCTCTTGTTGGTTTCGGCCCCCATTATTTAAGGTTAGGTCCTTCCATCTGAATAAATCTCACACACTCACACTTGGAATAATAAATAATATATGTTCTATTCAAGCGCGACTTACGATTTGGCGAAATCATGGTCGGTAAACGATCAAGAAGATGGCGTGATTGATGTTCTTAAAGAGGAATACCATATCAATAAGACTTATTGTTAGTTCAAGATTTATATGTGACCGCTTTGAAATAATTAAAACTGAGATATACTTGAAGCTTTTTTTGGATTGACTATGTTTATTTCTATTCATGATAGGTACAACGTCTTGGTTATTCTGAAATTCCTCGAAAATAAAAGTAATTTAAAACGAAGTTGAAGTTAAATATATTTGCTACTTTCCATAATTTTATTTTGACGAACACGACCGGTTACGATTGTCAGGTCATTTTCAAGTGGTGAACTACAGAAAATGAACTTACTTATATAGATACGAGCCTAATTTTATTTACAAAGTTTATTGATTTCCAAGCATTCCAACAGATTCATTTTCTTTCATTTGTGGCAATTATGAAGAATTTTGATATAATCTAATGTTATTGAATGATTTTTATATGATCACATATTGGAGAAAAACTGTCAGACGGTAAATATTCTTTAAATCTGGTTTCGAAATTCCTACCTGTCTGTCCAACATAAGCTACCGTACACTCATTGCAAGCAATTTTGAAACTCCTGATTTTTCAATTTTTCTGTTTGTAAAGCGAAACTTTCAAACTTTTTCGTCTGTGTGTTGCATGTCGCGTGACGGTCAGCCGCGGAGTAGGGATAAAGTGAAAGGCGCTCGTTAGAACAGCCAAGGCCTAAAGTTCGCAGCAGCTGACCGTGTAGTGTTCAGACTATTAATCTTTTTCCCAGTGCTTCACGCGATTTTGTTTGTTTTCGTCAGTGTTTGATGTCGTATTTTAGTTACCATAAAATATTGATTACATTTATAAACTGTGAAACTCATGATGAAGACGGAATTGAAAATAATTGAAAAACGGATCAAAATGACACATCGATAATAAAATACTGTTTTCAGTTTTTAATATGTAAGTATAAAATTAAGATTGATAAAGTGATTTTTATACCCTTAATGGAATATTATTCCAAAAATTTTTAGTTATATGTCTATAAAGTGAAAAAGGTGTCACTTTTACCGTGGTTTCATAAAACCACACAATCCTTTTTTAGTATTTATTTCAATGCTGAAACCTGAATTATAAGCTGCTAGTTTGTGATTTAGGAGATTGAATGTGTCTATAGGAAAAGTCGAGTATGTGAAGAATTCTTTTCTATAGATGACTGTCGATTTTGTTTCTGTCAATTCTGAAAAATTATTGAGTTATTTATTTCCATTTCTGCTGTAAACTTAATGTTGGTATGAACTTCATGCACAAATTTATCGATTTGCCTGTTTGAGCGTTGGAAACCTACCAAAATATCATCTACATATCGTTACCAGAACACTATTGACAGGGAGCACGACGAAAGCGACATCTGATGGTAGCGTAAAATCATGCTCGTCAATGGTTTTTCGCTAAAAAGTAAGTATAAAAATGTGGCTATTTAATATTATTCTTCTTCTTGTGAATCGTAATTTAGTTGATAGGTATTGCTAATTTTAAATTTTTAATCATTTTTAGGCAACTGTCAACATAATAATCCAAACTGGATTTGGTCACTACAGATGGTATCAGTTAGTTATCTATGGATATATATAGATATAAGGATATATGTTTTTGAGTGGATATCGAGAAAAAAAAAAAATTTGATGAGTAGGTGACTAAAATACAACAATTTATTACGTAATAAACACTCTGCTAGCGGCAAAACGCAGCTTTATCAAAGGAACGCGTCGTACTTCTCAAAGAAAATCCGCGTTTTTTACTCTTGCCGCTTTTCTAGAAATTTCGGGCGGTGCGTTTGACGGAAACTATCGAAGCTTTCGTTCACGCCGATATAAATGTTACGCCTGCAAGAATTGGAGTGATTCAGTGAAATTACACATTGATATACATGGTTACAATACGCGTAACAGAGATAAGGTATAAACACCTTTTGACGGACTAAGCAGTTTGCAGAATAGTCCTTTTTCATTTCATATAAATTATTTAATAAAATGCCATTAACTTTTCGATCGGTGTCAAACAAAAATTCAAATCGGTGATAGCAGATAATTGATAACATTTTCATTAGAAAATACTCTGTACGTCACTAACGATTATTTTAAATTAGATAGATAGATAATTTATTGATGCATTACTACAGAATCGAATCACAAGTAGTTTGCCAATCGTCAATTAAAACAGTTTAAACAACAAATGTTGTAAGAACCTACAGTAATACATAGTACATTATACAGGGATACAGAAAATTTAAAAATAGCAAATATTTACCCATCCTAGCCACTATGAAAGAAAACTTATGTTATTGAATTCTACAAACGAATATTAAACATTACTTATCAATACGTTCTTGATTTGAGTTATAAATTCTTTTAGAGGCAGATTTTTTATTTGAATGGGTAATAAATTGTAAAAATTCACAGCCAGGAAGGTTGAGTTTCTCTGCGACCTACTGAGGCTAAGAAAATCGTTTCTAATATCAGAAGCATGCCTGGTGTTATGAGTGTGAGTGTGGGCATTGAGATTGAATGTGGAAGTTCTTCTTCACATGGACAAGGCACTCAAAAATGTATAGAGACGACAATGTTAGGATATTAAGTTTTTTAAATATGCTTGCAGCCTCCTCTATAACCAAGACCGTCCGTTAAAAACTTTTTCAGTTCTAATTACAATATCAAGCTGAAATTTTATACGAGGCCATAACGAGCGATTTCTTGAAGTGAATTATTTTCGAAGTGATACCATTTCCGGTTATACCGGAAGTGGGTCAAGTTATTTCAAATGGCAATCTACATGTTTTATTATACATCTAGAACCGACATTTGAGCAAGGCATAAAATACCCAAGTTGTTGGCACTTATCTGTCAAAACTTTTGACAGATTTAATTGTTTTTGTTATAAACTCGATTTTTGAGGAACATTTAAAAAAATTGTAGCTCGTAGATCTTTTGCACTACAGACACAATTTTTGCTTGGGTGGATAGAAGAAGGATCAAGGAATTTTTTAAGCAATCTACACATGTCAAATGTTCATTGCGTTGTTTTGTATGATTTTTTCAATTGGGCCTTTTTCAAACAGCAATAACTCAATTTTTTCAAATGGCACGTGCCAATTTTTATATCGCCATCAGATGAAGCGTCAAATTTCAGATGGAATTGTATCAGCATGTACTATACCCATCTCTTATAGTTCCGAAATAATTTGGGAATATATTGAACTTCGATGATGTTGCAAGAACTAACAGAGAATGCTTTGAAATAGAATCAAGTAGCTATCTATCGCCCTGAGCTATTCATGTATAAACTTCGTTCAAAAAATGGAACAGTTTCATTCCAGGTCAAAGGCTATCATCTTCGATCTACATGAATCTATTCCAGTTTTTCGCACTAATACTCTTGAGGCGATAGTCTTCTATTTTTCAGTGGCTAACTCTGTATCTTCTACAGTTTTCAATCAAAATGAAAATTCTGTCACGGGAATGCAGAAAAAGATAATACCTTTCTCTCGAGTTATCACTCGATCCATCTACCCTCTTCGAAATTTTCAAGGGTTGTCACCCCTGCCCCAGGGGTTAAAATTCGAGATGAGGATGGTACTTGATGATGACTGCCATTGATCAGCATGGATCTGTTCCATTTTACCTCACTGAAACTTGAATAGTCTCAGGGAAATAGTCTTCCCTATCTGTCAGTTGCTAACCCTGTATCTTTCACAGTTTTCAATTAAAAATGGAAATTCGTTCAAGGAAATGTAGACAAAGATACCACATTTCTTTTGACCAATTTCCCTATTCAATAAAAACATTGAATCAGAAATCACTTCTGTTTAAGAGACTAAGTTATCTGTATACGCACAGAACAATGAGATTTAATTCATTTAAACGAACAGCAAATACCTCACAATGAAGCTCGATCGATAAGTTGTTGTCCAGCTTAGTGAAATTGGTATCCTTGACAAGCATCATACTACCTCCATGACTGGACAGAGACCTCACGAAAACTGACGCTGTGTTCCAACCCTACAACACCTTCAACTAGAGGCTACATGTTGAGAAAGCCAGTGCACAAGACATTGTAATCAACACTTTGGTTCAGAAAGAAAGCCTCAATTTCATTGAACTTGTTTTCAACACTTTGCACATTTATATGAATCAGCGAGAAATTGTTGAATCTCTTGTCAGACTTTTTAAAAGTGGCCACAGGATTTCTGTTCAGACAGGGAAAAATACTGCTTGATTAGAGCTCCATCAGGCCAACAATTTGAATTTTAAATGTTTAGAGGTCATCACCTGATTGTCCTTTCATTTTTATATTGTATTGTACTCATTTTTATATTCAATGTTTTCTCATATTGCTATTAGATTTTTACTGACCACTTTCAAATTATTTTGACGCATGCACATGCGTTTAAGGTTTTTGTATGATGCATCAATGAAAGATCAATCAAGCACCAAATGAAATTCTGAGAATCGTTGTAAGCAGATTTTTTAAATAATCAATTCCTAGTACTTTTTTGACAGAATGTACATCAAGTATCTCTAAGTGAAAATTTTTTATATAATAATTTATGGCAAATGATTCTTTCATTCCATCACTCACATAGAGTCGAGGTCAAAATCTATATAGAAAACTCCCACAAAGATTCCAGACTAAACGTTTCTTCTCGTACTGTGATTATAAAATCACATGACGGATGGCGTCGATTAATCCCTATCACTGACGCCATTACTGAAGATAGTTCTGATAATAGCTCAGATTAATAACTTTATTTGTGAGGCTTGGACCACCATTCACACCATGGAACACCTTCTTCCTCAGTCTAAGATGGATGAGGAGCATTTTTCATTGCGTTATTTACTCTGCGTCGCCTGTAATATATATGCAAATCAGGCAGGTTTCTATTTTTCGAGGTGTAGGTCTTCCTTGTGTCGTACTATGCTACTATTTTCTTCTTCGAAGATTAACACATACATTCGATACCTGCTATGACTAAGTCGGAAACCGCGTGTAAAATAATGGAGGAACATTATTAAAATACCCTAAAAAGTAGGTCAAATTATTCATTTAATTGATTAATTCTTTACCGTGTTAATCATTCTTAGTTTCTGCAATAATAGAATATACAGGGTGGATAGGTTTCAATGTTTTAGTACGCAGCTATGTGAAATATTGTGATGAATAATATTGATGATTCATTTCTTGAAAATTAATTTTCAACGAAGATGAAGTAAACTATATTTTTATTTTTACAAACACGACCGGTTTCAAATAATCTAACCAACCACAGAGAATTAACTTAGTAATATAGACACTAGCATAATTTGATATTATGATATTACTTTTACATTCTAAATTTTTGAAAATTCGATTTTTCTTTAAAGTAAAAACATTCCATAGTATCATAGAAACACTGTCTTAAAATTCATTCATTGAGAAATTCTAAATAGAAAAAAGAAATATAATAATAGCTGTATTTTAACGGTACATTTTATTGGATAAAATTATAGTATAAATACTTCAAACGTGTTCTTCAAATGATATTTTTAAATCTGGGAGATGTTTTTCTCAAAATCTACTACACTAATGTCAGTAAACTAACTTTTTTGATACTCTATACAAACAACTAGTGAATAAACCTTTAAAGAGTTAAGAAAACCATCCCACCATTTTAGTGCTGAGTACATTCATCCCGAATCATTAAATCGCATATGAAACCCATAAAAATATAAAAATTAACGTTTTAGAGGTTTGTTTATTAGTTTTAAGACACATGAATTGAGTACCGTTGAAATTTTGAATAAATTTGTTACAGGAAGGCAGAAAAGGGTCCGCAAATTAAAAAGCATCCTTTGAAGTACGCCCTCAGCTGTGGTGAAAAAAAAATAAAAATGCCTAAAAAAATTTTTTTGTATACCTTAATACAGGGGTGCTCAAACGGTCGATCTCAAAAAGAAAAAAATTTTCAATAAGTACATAACTAAACAACAAAAATTTATTACGTAATGAAAGAACACTCTGCTAACGGCAGAAGGCGGCTTTATCAAAGCAACGCGCGGTAGTTGTCAAAGAAAAGCCGCGTTTTTTATTCTTGCCGCTTTTCTAGAATTTTAGGGCGGCGCGTTTGACGGGAACATTCGAGACTTTCGTTCACGCCTATATAAATGTTGCACCTGCAGTCATTCTGAATTGTAACTTGAAGGCAATACTATGTCGATACAAAGTTTATTATTAAATAGTTCAAAACGAGTGCAGCGAAGAAATCTGAAACGTATCATTTTAATAACGATTGGGAGGAAGAATTTTTGTTTTGTATGGTGAAGGATAAGTGCATTTGTCTTATTTGTCGTGGGTCAGTTGCAATACCTAAGCGTAGTAACTTAGAGAGGCATCATAAAACGGTTCATAAAAACTATGAAAAGGATTTTCAGCCACAGAGTGAATTAAGAAAACGAAAAGTACGTGATTTGATATCTTGTTTGAAAAAAGAACAAACCATGTTAACAGGACCAGACAAACAATCAAAAATCAAAAATGAAACAGAAGTCATGTCTGCTATTAGAGAACTTCAGTTATCTCGTCTGACTGTCACAAGGCGTATTGAAGTCATGAGTCAGGACATGACATATAAACTAAAACATGATATCATGAAATGTACATACTTTTCTTTACAGTTCGACGAATCCAGCGATATGGCGGACACTGCTCAGCTGGGTATTTTTAATCGGATGGTATTCAATGACATGTTGGCTAAGGAAAAATTTTTGACTATCATTCCTCTGAAGGGAAAGACCCGTGTTTTGTGTTCAAAAGTTTTAAACACATCCGTGCACGTAGCTTGCAACGGCGGCTCTTTAAGTTGTAGTTGGAAGATAGGGAGTTGGAAGATTTTCCGCCTTTGAAAGCAAGGATTCCTCAGTTGAATTGTGATACGTATGAGGCTGAATTATCAGATATTTTGGAAAAATTCGAAATTCGTTTTTATGATTACAATAAATTGGCAAATATAGCATCATTTATGAGTTATCCTTTTTCATGTGAAAACATTGAGGAATTAGCTACTGAAATAGCAAGTCAGTTTAATATGAACTCATGTTCTGTTGAAAATGAGTTGGTGCAGATTAAATCAGATATACATCTCAGAGCTACAGCATCTGATATTTATGGCAAAGCAAATACCAATTTCCAACAGCTATTGGCGTCATCGATTGTACCCATATAGGGATTGTGAAACCGAATCCTCACGAGGATGAATACATTAATCGAAAAGGAAAACCAACAATGAATGTGCAAGCTACATGTGATGCCAAAGAAATGTTCACGAGTATTGACGTCAGCTGGCCTGGATCAGTGTACAACTCAAGAATATGGAGAAATTCTCAATTATTCTGACAGTTAAGAAATAGGCACAATGTTGTGCGACTTAGGAATGATGGATATGGGATAGAGCCATGCCTAATGACTCCATTCAAAAATCATACTGCAGGAGCTGAGTCTTCTAAAAAGAGAGGTAATAATTGAACGATGATACAATACGTCTGTCGTATGAAATTGTCTATATATATATATATATATATATATATATATATATATATATATATATATATATATATATATATATATATAGGGTTTCACCCCGACGAGTTGCCCATATATCTGTTCATGCAATCAAACTGATTTCATGAAAAAATATAAATCCACCACCCGGTAATTAATACCATTGCCAGGCAATGATTATAATCAAAACATATCCTGGAATAATTATATATTAGGATAACTTTAAATGTTATGAGAATATATCAATCTACCAGAATATAAACACACTATAGCATCATCAGACAATGATATCAATGTACCAACGAGTAGTGTCAGAGGCTTTCTCCCCGGAAAAATCCAGTGTACGGACCTTAGTCAAGTAACACTGAATGTTACTCATTAATAGTTTCCTTTGTGTGAAGTGGTGAACGATCGAATAGAATACTGCTCTGAATATAAATATGACAAAATTGTCAGCTATTTATATTACATTTATATAAACAAATAAATAAAATAAGAAATGAGATTCTGAGCAGTATAAACTAAAGAAAACCTATGACTCTACCTCATTATTTTTTCGGAAAGAAACCTACGAAGTATATTACAAGATTTGATGACTGTTATCTCTTGTAACTGTTCAAACAAATTTTTCTTCAGACCCAAAATCTCAATACTTTTGTGAAGATTTCTAGGAATAACACGTTTTATGGAAATAATCGGTAGAATAAATATTTTTTCATTTTCCACATTTTTAATCTCGTCGCCAAGCATCATATGTTTAGAAATTTTTCATTGTTTTTATTTTGTATATTATGTGTGTCGGGTATAGCAATATCAATTATATATGTTATTTGATTCTGTTTATCATTAAGAATGATATCTGGTCTATTGTGTTTTACAGCTCTGTTGCAAAGAATTGTTTTATCGAAATAAAGTTTATATTTGTCATTTTCACAAATAATCTCAGGTTCATATTTGTAAAATTTTTTCTTTTGGGAATTAGGTCATGTTCAATTCCTAGATTAAAATGAATAATATTAGCGACGGCATTATGTCTTTCTAAATAATCTGTTGAAGCAAGGACTGGGCAAGATGATAATATATATATATATATATATATATATATATATATATATATATATATATATATATATATATATATATATATATATATATATATATATATATATATAGTGCATTGTCTACCAACAACAGAGCTGTAGAGGGCTTGTTAATCTAAGTTAAAAATTCTTCACCTCGGGGATAAAAGATGTTTTAAACCATTCATTGAATAATGGGCTGGTCATCCACTCTTTGGTAGATGTTTTGTAGACAACTAGTAGGGACCTTTCGTTTTTAATTGCTCGTGGATTTACCGCTTTTTCCAAGACTAGTAAAAGTAATTGGTGAGTTCCAGCCGCGTTGCAGCATGACATGAATGTTGAGCGGTCTTTTGACACTTTTCGACCTGGTGCTGATTTTTCCCCTTGATGAACCCAAGTTGTGTCTGGTAAACATCTCCTTAAATGGTACCACAGCGGAAACATCGCTGGAAAGTTTTCACCACAAACCTTCCAGAAACGAATTACATGTCTAAGCTTGAATTTATGTAACCGTCCTGAACTTGCCCGAAAACTTTTTCCTGTGATTTGTTCATGAAACTCTTTGGCTTTTGCTCTCAATATGTCTGACGAAATTGTGCGTGTGCGTTGCGTTGTTGAAGAAACCAGTTATGCAATGCGATTTCAACATTAGGATTCTCAGCTTCTCTAATAATTTTTCTTTTTCCTACAAAAATACCTTGGATAGAATATATTCGAGAACAATTTTAAATAATATTCGTACTAGGGATCCACCGAGGGCCCGGTTGGGCCAGTCGATGGATGCCAGTGTTTGGACGAGAGTTCGGTACTCGGCTTTTTGTGAAAACCCTTTCTCGGTGCATCCCTAATTCCTACCTGTTCCTTGATACGATTTGGATATAAATCTCCTTATGTCCTTGTTCTTTTTATGTCAAACACTGTTGATTTAGGAATAGTGAATTTTGCTGCTATTCGACGAGTACTCATTCCATCATCAATAAAATCTACTATTTTTGATTCCTCTGCCAGTATGAGCGTTTTATGATTTCTCTTGGTTGGAGCCTTTATGCGCACCACCGGCGAGATTGAAATGCAAAATTGCAACTGTAGAACGATACTCGCCACTCTTAGATAGTGCAAGTACGTACATACATGTACAGGCAGGAAAATTACACAGTGCGTGAAAATGACACTTCAAAATTCTAACACGTGGGAGATATACCTAGTAAACCTATATCGGGTACGCTGAATCCAGTGGTAACCACCGTTTTTGAAAGTTAGCTCTTGTTTAGGAGATATTCGCCTTTGAAGTTAGCTGATTTCAGTTGGGTTCGTCGCTTATGACTTCAGTACATTATATGCTTGTAATTCCCAAACCGTTCGGAATATCGCTTTACTGTCTTCGGCAAAGTTTTAGCTATTGTCATGGCCAACAACTTTTCTGAATATATCAACATAAAAACCTCATTCAAACACCGTTTCTTAACAAAATGCCCAAAAACTCCATTTCTTTGCCATTTTTCGTTAATTTTCGTCTAAATAATAGAAAAATCAAGGAATTTCGCTTTAAAATCTTAAAATAAGAAAAGAAAACACATTTCCTATAGTTAAATCAAAAATTCAAACGCACAGTCATGATTTAACTCAAATTTCTCACAGATGTCACTGTTGATACGTATTTACTAGTATTGTCACTGATGTTACTACGTATTTTGCTATGTATTTGTGTGACAAGGGTTCAGATTGCGTCGAGAAAACGTCGTTGAAATTCCACTTGTGCCAATCGAAAAAGTGTTGCTTCCACCTCTGCATATCAAGCTTGGGATTGTTAAAAATTTCATCAAGGCCCTAGATCCTGAAGGCAATGCATTCAATGAGTTAAAGCGAATTTTCCCAAGATTGAGTGGAATGAAAATAAAAGAAGGTTTGTGTGAAACTATATACGTACCAATCAACCTAACTTATTCAATATTTAACACATATTTTTTCGAATTATTTTATTACAGGCATACTCAATGGACCTGATATTCGACGCTTGATGAGAGACCAACAATTTGAAAACAGTTTGTCGAATTTGCAGCTCGTTGCTTGGGATTGCGTCAAAGGAGTAATCGAAAATGTACTTGGAATTCATCGTGACGAAAACTGACGCATACACGTTGAAAATATGCTCGTTGCTTTCCGTAACATCGGTGTAAAAATGTCTCTGAAAATTAATTTTTTACATTACCATGCAGACAAGTTTGCCGAACAATCACCATGTGAATCAGATGAGCATGGTGAACGGTTTCATCAGGTGACGGCTAGGCTTGAGCACTGGTATAGTGGAAAAAAACTTGATTCTCTATTAGGAGACATTTGCTGGAATTCACAGCAAGATGAAGATGGAGAAGAAGAAGAATGAACATGAATTTATATGTTTATTTGTTGAGAATTGGAATAAAATTTGAGTTAAAATCATGATTGTGCGTTTAAATTTTTGATTTAACTATAGGAAATGTGTTTTCTTTTCTTATTTTGAGATTTTAAAGCGAATTTGTTAAGAAACGGTGTTTGAATGAGGTTTTTCTATGTTGGTATATTCAAAAAGTTGTTGGCCATGACAATATCTAAAACTATGCCGAATTTTTGGAGCCTAGTTCACATCTTTGATTACAGTTTGGTTGAAATATTGTGTGTAGGATTCAGTAATTTCTTCAGAAATTGAACGATTGCTTGTCATAGTAAACTTTCCACAAATGTAGCAAAATTTATTAAATTTACTGCACGAATTCATTTTTGATATTTTTACCAAATATATAACTTGTGTAAACAAAGAAACTTAAACAAGAAATGTCAAATTAAGAAATATCAGAACTAAGACTATGAAAAATGGCACACAAATACATAGCAAAATACGTAGTAACATCAGTGACAATACTAATAAATACGTATTAACAGTGACATCTGTGAGAAATTTGAGGTAAAATCATGATTGTGCGTTTAAACTTTTTGCTTTAACTATAGGAAATGTGTTTTCTTGTCTTATTTCAAGATTTTGAAGCGAAATTCCATTGACTTTTCTATTATTTAGACGAAAATTAACGAAAAAATGGCAAAGAAATTCAGTTTTTTGGACATTTTGTTAAGAAACGGTGTTTCAATGAGGTTTTTCTATGTTGGTATATTCAGAAAAGTTGTTGGCCATGACAATAGCTAAAACTATGCCAAATTTTTGGAGCCCAGTTCACATCTTTGATTACAGTTTGGTTGAAATATTGTGTTTAGGATTCAGTAATTTCTTCAGAAATTGAACGATTGCTTGTCATTATAGTAAACTTTCCACAAATGTAGCAAAATTTATTGAATTTACTGCACGAATTCATTTTTGATATTTTTACCAAATATATAACTTGTGTAAACAAAGAAACTTCAACAAGAAATGTCAAATTAAGAAATATCAGAACTAAGACTATGAAAAATGGCACACAAATACATAGCAAAATACGTAGTAACATCAGTGACAATACTAATAAATACGTATTAACAGTGACATCTGTGAGAAATTTGAGTTAAAATCATGATTGTGCGTTTAAATTTTTTGCTTTAACTATAGGAAATGTGTTCTATTTTCTTATTTTAAGATTTTAAAGCGAAATTCCATTGATTTTTCTATTATTTAGACGAAAATTAACGAAAAAATGGCAAAGAAATGGAGTTTTCTGGACATTTTGTAAAAAACGGTGTTTGAATGAGGTTTTTATGTTGGTATATTCAGAAAAGTTGTTGGACATGACAATAGCTAAAACTATGCCGAAGACAGTAAAGCGATTATTCCAAGATATAATGTACTGAAGTCAAAAGCGACGAACCCTACTAAAATCAGCTAACTTCAAAGACGAATATCTCCTAAACAAGAGCTAACTTTCAAAAACGGTGGTTACCACTGGATTCAGCGTACCCGATATAGGTTTACTAGGTATGTCTCCCACGTGTTAGAATTTTGAACTAGCACAGTGTTATTATTGTTTGTATATCAGC
The DNA here is from genome assembly GCA_013387265.2 of Cryptolaemus montrouzieri. Lineage (NCBI taxonomy): Eukaryota > Metazoa > Arthropoda > Insecta > Coleoptera > Coccinellidae > Cryptolaemus > Cryptolaemus montrouzieri. The sequence continues at coordinate 6,519,816 of JABFTP020000165.1, forward strand.
CGGCGTCGACGTGCCCGGATTATAGAGGTAACATTCTCAAAGTGCACGAATGAGTTACTGGAGTGCCCGATATAGCTAGTGTCCGGACTAGTAAAGTTGTACTGTATGTCAAACATGTAGAAATTTTGAATGCAGATTTAAAGAACATAAATCATCTAACAGAAATCCACTATATTTGACCACATTTAATCAACAAACCACACAATAGTTTTAGACAATCTTTTTGCCCTCCACAAATACAATGAAAAAAGTAGAATGAATCTGTTGGTAAGTTTGAAACTAATAAACTCAGGAAATCTCAATATTTACTTCTACCTAACATTTAAGGAAAATTATATCTTTGTACCTTCGTTAGTGTTCAGCACTTGAAAATGACCAAAGGATCGAAACCGCCGTTATATCAACAAAAACCGTGGAAAATTGATGAAAGTGTTTTTTCATATTTTGATTTGGATTTCCAAGAAATAAATGTCATCTACATTATTGATGAGTTTATCAAATTTTCTGTTTCTAGACTCATTATTTCTTTGACTTTGATCGTTTAAAATTACATACGTTGTTTTCACCCAACTTCATGGAACTTAATGAAAATTTTGAATGAACTCAAACCCCAATTTTATTCCCTCCCTTTCTAAATCCGTTATTACGAAATAATGGCGTGTCACCTATTCTTGCAGACAAACCTAAAATGTGCGAAGAATAACCATCCATAACCACTAAATCGTTTGTCTACTATTGACTGTAACATATATAACGTAGAGAATGCTTAACCCACAGAGCCACCATTGTATGTAAAACCACCCCATTTGAAATATATATATTGATATTACAAGGGTGCGAAACGACATTTGAAGTTGTTTTTCTATACTACGAATCGTATGGGTTCGATGTTTTGTATTCCGTCTAACTTACTGAATTTTTAGGGAATGTATAGGGTGTTCCACCAAAATACAAGTAAACGATGATTTCTTCTGAAATATATTAATGAATGCTCGACGCGTTTCGATACACAGTATCTTTGTCGAGAGCGAATGAATACTACAAAAATATCTTACTAACATATACTTATACAGGGTGTTACATAATAGTATGTCACAACTTGAGGGGGTAAATCTACGTGTAATTTTGAGAAAAAGAGTTTTTATAAACATAGGTCCGCAAAAGCTTCATCACGGAGCTACATGGTGTTGAAATTTCCGGAAATATTTGGTTTTTTCTTCAAAACTCCAACTCCTGCAGTTTTTGAGATTTTGAGCTCAAATTTGGAATTCAAACTATTTGTTACAGCCTTCATCATTACATGTCCTATATTCTAACTAGAATCTACAAGGCATTTTCGTTTCTGTTGCCATGTCTTCTTTTGCCCGTTCAAACTTTTTTTTACGCCACTGATCAGCGTACAATCAATTTTCGTCATCTTCGCTCAATTTAGGAACTTTTTGACCCTTTTTTTCGTATCTCCAACCGTTCTCGAGCAAAAAATTATAAAACGATTGTATCCATTCGCTGAATTTAAATGACTAGTAGGTTTTGATTTTTTCATTTATTTATTTATTTGGACAGTTTCTAAAGTTGAACCAGTGTCTGCTCGAATTGTTTATTAAATTAACGATTAGTTTTAAGACTTTTGAAGTTAATGCTGTAAGAAAAATGTCTAATTTTACTAACGACAAATTGGCTGATATCCATTACATGTACGGTCTGGCTGACGGAAACACAACAGAAGCTAGACGATTATATCAGGTCCGCTTTCCAAATCCAGGATGAGGAAACTGGTACTTTTACTGCAAATAATCATTTAAAAGAGCAACTCAAACTATGAGATCTCCAGATATTGAGGAAGCAGTTTTGAATTGTATTGATTTGAATCCTCATATGAGTACAAGAAAAATTGGAAATCAGTTGAATATTTCACATGTTTGGAGGATTCTCCACGACTTTTTATTGTACCCGTTTCATATTCAACGCTTTCAAACTCTACTTCCTCGAGATTTTCCTTCGAGACTGAATTTCTGCCGATGGTTCTTAGATAAAATTAGAGAAGATGCTCATTTTTATAGTGGAATAATGTTCACAGACGAAGCTAACTTTTCGAGAACTGCTATCACAAATTTTCACAATAATCATTATTGGGCTGTGGAAAAACCCCATTAGATTGAAGAATCTCATCATCAAGAACAATTCTCACTAAATCTCTCGGAATGATTGGAAATTATTCGATAGGGCAATTTTTTTGCCTAACAGACTAAACGGTCCTGCTTATCGGCAATTTCTTGAGGACGAGTTACCTTTATTGCTCGAGGAAGTGCCACTTTTGGTGGGAAACATAATGTGGTTCATGCATGACGGGGCACCAGCACATTTTAGAGGAGAAGCTACGGAATTCTTAAATAATACATTCAACAACCGATGTATAGGTCGAAGTGGGCCAGAACCATGGCTTCCTAGGTCCCCAGACTTGAATAGTTTAGACTTTTTCTCATGGGGATATCTTAAAAGTTTAGTTTATACCACTCCAGAGAACACTGTAGAAGAATTGACCTTTCACGATAAGAAATATCCCAGGAATATTTCAAAGAGGGCGTGATACTATGCGAAGAAGGAGGCCTGTATTCTTGCAGGTAGAGGTCACTTTCAGCAATTTATTTAGTTTTTAAATGTTCTTTTTTTTAGTTTGATATTTAATGAGTATAAATTGAGTCTCAGAAAACGAGCTATCAAAATAAAAGCAAATTTTAGGCATACCTATCCAGTATTTCTATTATTTTTTTTTAATTAGCAAATAACATACAATTCTAATTCAATAAGTTTCCACTCGAATACGGTTGGAGATACAAAAGAATTACAGGTGTCGAAAAATATTCTAAATTGAACGAAGATGACGAATACTGATTGTACGCTCGTCAGTGGAGTACTGCAAAAAAGGTTTGAGAGGGCAAAAGGAGAGATTGCCTCGAAAAAGAACACCTTGTGAATTTCAGTTAAAATCTAGGACGTGTATTGATGGAGGCTGTGAAAAATAGCTTGCATTTCAAATTTGGGCTGAATAACTCAAAAACTGCAGGAGTTTTGAAGAAAAAACCATTTTTTCCGGAAATTTCAACACCCTGTAGCTCCGTAACGAAGCTTTTGCGGACCTATGTTTTTATGAACTTTTCTCAAAATTGCTCGCATATGTACCCCCTCAAGTTGTGATATACTATTATGTAACACCCTGTATAGACTAAAGAAGCAATCCACCCAGAATTATCTGTATTTGAACTAGTGTTTAGGAAACAAGTTCAATAGGGGTAAGTTATTTATGTCTAACTGATCAATGAGAATTTCTGGTGAATACCTAAATCAATTAATCTCAAGTACTTCAAGTAGATTGAGTGTTATACCTCTATTTTCAGAATTTAGGATTTTAGATGATTAGAATAATTCGAATCGGTTTTTCCATTGATGAAATTGCGTTTATGTTCTTATATTCAGACATTAAAATTTCATCCTTTTCTACCTATATAAAAACAATTGCAATCTGCACAAACCAATCTATAAACACCTGATTTATTTTCTTTATTAATTGGAGACTTATAATTTCTGATAAATGAACATAAATTTGTTGATGTTTTGAACGCTATATTGAAATTCACTTTACAATTTTGAGTATTGAGAAGTTATCAACTTAGCTCATGTGAAGAAGGTGTGGATTAAACCAACTCAATTATAAAATCTTCTGCGCCACCACGTTTGATAGACGACTCAAACGTGGAAAAGTCGTCGCGTTGTTAGTGTTACTCAAAATCAAAACATATTTGTCAACTCACTCTAAATTTAAAACAATGTTACTAAATGTAATACAACTGCGATAGGCGGACACTGCCACAACAATAAGACAAAATCTCAAAATCTCTCCTACTGTCTAAAGAAAGATAAAATTGAGTCAATTTTTAATCACAAAAGCACTCAGTATATATATTCTAAATTCAAATTTAAAAACAACGAGTGTGGTATCCTTTAAATCAGGTAAGAATAAATTTAAAATTGGCGATTTAAATGAAATAAGTTGATGCTTATCTGTGGACCTACTGAAGATCCAACCCTAGATTTTTATGTAGCTCCTATCCTGCAGTTTTATAGATATGAATCAACCCCAATCGGTATATTCCTACTTCATGTATTTTCCGGGTTCCGCAATCACCCAGTTCCTGCTATACACGAGTTCCAGAATACCCCAGTTGTAGGACACCCAAGTTGTAAGATACCAAAGTTGTAGGACACCCCAGTTGTAGCAGTTGTTCTCTTTGGTTTATACTGCTCAGAATCTAATTTCATATTTTATTTATTTGTATATATAAATGAAATATCATTAGCTGACAATTTTATCATATTTATATTCAAAGCAGTATTCTATTCGATCGTTCATCATTTCACACAAAGAAAACTATGAATGAGTAACATTCAGAGTTACTTGACTAAGGTCCGTACACTGGATTTTTCGGGGAGAAAGCCCTGACACTACTCGTTGGTACATTGATGTCATTGTCTGATGATGCTATAGTTTGTATATATTCTGGTAGATTGATATATTCTCATAACATTTAACGTTATTCTAATATATAATGATTCGATGATATGTTCTGATTATAATCATTGCCTGGCAATGGTTTTGATTACCAGGTGGGATTTATATTTTTCCATGAACAGATATATGGGCAACTCGTCGGGGTCAAACCCTTATATATATATATATATATATATATATATATATATATATATATATATATATATATATATATATATATATATATATATATATAATTATATAGAACTGATCTAAATGAATTATGTCCTATTTAAGTGTTGATAATTGCCAATGAGATATGTATTTCTTTGGATTCTAAGGGTTGTGTGGCAGGGAAAGGCTTATGAAATAATGCTACGTTTTATGGTAAATCAATATATCGACACAATTTGCATCATCTTCAGGAAAGCTATCAGATACTGGTTCAAGACAAATCACCATATGTAGATGCAATCTAATATACACTAAATCCATTGATTCATTATTATTGTTCCAATAAATTAAGTTGAAAATAGTAAAAATTACATAGTTAAATTCACATATTTAAAGAACATAGTTAAAATTACAATTAATAAACTACATTTGAGATCTTTTTGGAGACAGTTTCACAAAGGTAAGGTTACAGACAGATCATGTTCAATGTTCGTTCGTTCGAATTGTGCGAGGAGTCTACATATGTAAACTTGAGGCAAAAAGAATTATTCAAAAATCCGTAGATCAATGAATAATCCTTCCAACTAAGCAGGATGCCGATAAACGAAGACTGCAGTTCTGTCTCATCAAATATTCACCGACGGAAGGTTTTATCCCGGAAACAGAAGCCCAGAGCACCATTTCAACGGGATTATTTTGCTCGTTATAAACCGTTGATGTGATTCACGGACCGGCGAAAGATGTTTCCAAGTGTTGGAATTTCTAACGTTCTCATATCTGTTTGTTTTTGGTCGTATATTTGTCGAAGTCCGGTAGCTGGTTCACCGTCTCGGTCCATAGAGGGCGACTCTCGTACGTATGTATGAGACATGTACTTTCTGGAATCGTTAGGGTACCCTAATGTAGCTTGTTAGGGTACTGAGAAGCGATATGCGACACTGATGAGATCCTAATAGGGACGAAACTGCAGTCTGCCGCTTCGTTTATCGGCACCCTGCTTAGTTGCACTATTGTGGCTCTTGGGGGCTGCGTGCATGGCAGGCAGATTTGGGAACTAGCTCTTGTCAGGAAGGATTATTCATTGATCTACGGATTTTGAATATATCTTTTTGTCTCAAGTTTACATATGTAGACTCCTCGCACAATTCGAACGAACGAACATTGAATATGATCTGTCTGTAACCTTACCTGTGAAACTGTCTCCAAAAGATCTCTTATGTAGTGTATTAATTGTAATTTTAACTATATACTTTTAAATATGTGAATATAACTATGTAATTTTAACTAATTTTAACTTAATTTATTGGATCAATAATAATGAATCAATGGATTTAGTGTATATCAGATTGCGTCTTCATATGGTGATTTGTCTTGAACCAGTATCTGATAGCTTTCCTGAAGATGATGCAAATAAAACTAAAGTATTTACATTTTCACTATATTTTATCGAATTGACTTTATTAATTTGAAGGGCGTTCTTGATGAGTTTCACTGTATCACTAGGTGGAACACTAGGGAATAGATCTACTACATCCAATGACATAAGTTTAGCGTTCGGTGGTAGTATCGTGTGCTGAATTTTATTTATTAGGACTGAAGAGTTTTTTATTGAGAATTTAGGTTCAAAATTAGCATACTGTCGAATGATGTCTATGAGAAAGAGTGAAAGTTTTGCAGCTGGAGCTTGAAAATATGAAACTACTAATCTAATGGGATACCTTGTTTTATGGAGTTTGACGAGGGAGTAAAGTTTTGGTGATTGCGGGTTGTGAATGAAAAGTTTATATTTTTGGTTGGTAATTATTATAGACTTGGCATACTCTAAAGCGTTTTTTACTATGGATTGAAATTTATTAGTTGGATCGTTATCAATTTCTTCATAACAACCTGATTCAATGAAATTTTGGGTTTTCAATAAATAATCTGCTTTATTTAAGGCTATGGCTGTATGACCTTTGTCTGCTTTGGTGAATATGATATCTTCAGATGCGGACTTAAATTTAATGGACTTTAAAGTTGTATTTTCGAATTTCTTAGGTTGAAAACTATTGAACTCTTTTTGAAGTAGTAACGCTGAAGAGTGTATTAGGTGTTTGGCTTGTGGTGAATAATTTAGGGCTATTTCGGTTTCAATTCCTAGCAGATCGAAATAGGGACGAGCGTTATTTGACTGTAAATTGTGTTTAAAGCCTTTTTCTAGAAGTGGAAAAATTAGCATCTAAATGATTACTGAACCTATCATAAAATTGGTGATCGGAAAATTTGGACTTGATTTTTGAAGTTTCAGGTCTATTGCTCAATAATTTATTCAATTTTCGCAACTGAATTTTATACTTTTTGTGAATTACTGAATGAACTTTGGATCTTGTTCTGAAATCTAAAATGTCAAATTCTACTGAATGCAATCTATGAAGCAACTACGAATGGATTACCTTCAAAAGATGTTGTAGTTGTCTCGTTGGCTGTATTGAAACTTGATGTCTAAGTTCAACCATTTCTTTTTACCTTGTAGTACTCCATTTTGGGCTGCGGGGCTGATATTATGGATCTTCAGTTTTATATATTTCGGAAATAGTTCGTTCTTCAAACAACTGGATAGGAACCAGATATTCTGTGTGTTGGTCGCACATCTTAGAATTAGCTTGAAATACCAAATGACCAAAAAGCGACATTAATATAGTGAAAATCTAAATACTTTAGTTTCATTTCATTGAAAATATACATATCTCATTGACAATTATCAACACAAATAGGTTAGATCAGAACATATCCTGGAATCATTATATATTAGAATAACGTTAAATGTTATGAGAATATATCAATCTACCAGAATATATACAAACTATAGCATCATCAGACAATGACATCAATGTACCAACGAGTAGTGTCAGAGGCTTTCTCCCCCGAAAAATCCTGTGTACGGACCTTAGTCAAGTAACTCTGAATGTTACTCATTCATAGTTTTCTCTGTGTGAAGTAATGAACGATCGAATAGAATACTGCTTTGAATATAAATATGACAAAATTGTCAGTTTAAATTTATTCTTACCTGATTTCAACGAGATCACACTTGTTGTTTTTAAATTTGAATTTAGAATATATATACTGTGCGCTTTTTGTGATTAAAATTGACTTGATTTTGAGTTACACTTGCAACGTTACGATTTTTCCATGTTTGAGTCGTCTATCAAACTTGGTGGCGCAGAAGATTTTATAATTGAGTTGGTTTAATCCACACCTTCTCCACATGAGCTAAGCTGATTAGTTCTCAAGAGACTCAAAATTGAACGGATTTTCAATAATTCTTTTTTGAGCGGTGCCAAGGCAACACAATTCCAATGCAAGTTGGATTTTAAATGAAAGGTCTCGATTTTCTAAACTAGAATGCATGCAATTTGAAGAATTTTCAAACGAAGATATAACATCAGTTCTTAAACACACAAAAATTGAAATCTCCAGGTGTTAATGGTATTCATAACTTTTGGTTCAAGAAATTCTTTTGCGTTCATGAAAAATTGGCTGAATATTTTTCATTTATAATAAAGAACCTCTCAGCTACTCCTTTATTTTTCACACAAGGAATTACTGATTTAAAACCGAAAAGTGATAATATTATTGATCCGTCTCAATATAGACCAGTTACTTGCCTTCCAACAATATATAAAATTCTAACTGTATGTATTACCCAAAAATGTATGCACATTCGGAGAATTATAATATTCTTTCCGAACAACAAAAGGATGTAGAAAAAAGCACCTTGGTACTAAAGAGCAACTTGTAATTGATTCTGTTGCTTTGAATCAAGCTCCAACTAAGAAGAGAAATATTCATACAGCCTTCATTGATTACCAAAAGGCTTTTGATAGTTCGCCCCATTCATGGCTTCAAAAATTTTGGAAATTTATAAAATTGATAAGACACTTCGTCTTTTTCTTGAATTTGTAATGAAAAATTGGAGAACCAATCTTCATTTAAATATTTCAAAACAATCGTTAAAATCCGAAGTAATTCCAATCAAAAGAGGCATTTTTCAAGGTGATTCTTTAAGTGCTCTTTGGTTTTGTCTTTGCTTTAATCCACTATCTCATGAATTAAATGCTACTAGTTTCGGCTTCAAAATAAAGAGTCTATCAACTGAATTCAAATTAAGTCACTTAATTTATTTAGATGATATTAAATTATATGCCGGAACCAGATCTCATTTAAAAGTCTACTTAAGATTACTTTCAACTATTCCAATGATATTCATATGAAATTTGGGCTTCCAAAATGTAAAAATCTTTCTATTGAAAAGGAAAGATCACCTCTGAATATATAAAGATTTCCAATATCGAAATCGAGCCAATGCATCAAGGAGATACATATAAATATCTTGGATTTTGTCAAGAGAAGACAATTAACCATAGCAGCACTAAAGAAATTATTAGAAGTTCATATTACAAAAGACTAAGAATTATCATCAAGAGTTATTTAACTAGTAAAAACCTTTTCAGAGCTATCAACTCCTATGCTGTTCCTATTCTTACATCTTCTTTTGGAATTATTAAATGGTCTAAAACTGATCTAAATGAAGTACAATGTCAAACGAGGAAAATGCTCTGTAAATATCATAAGCACCACCCAAAGTCAGCTGTTCAGAGAGTTACACTACCTAGCCATCTTGGAGGTCGTGGATTAATTGATTTGAATAATCTTCATAGTAAACAGATTTTTCATCTACGTTCCCATTTTCATGATAAACAGAGAACGTCTAAATTACATGATATTGTTGTTGCTTCAGATTATAATTTTACACCTCTGAACTTGACAATGCAAAAGGTAGATTTTGATATATTTGATGATAATTCTAAAAGAGAAAGTTGGATGCAGAAGGAATTACACGGAAAGCACCTAAAGAATTGAAAAATGATTATATTGATGAAATTGCATCGAATAAATGGTTAGTATCTGGAGAATTGTTTGCTGAAACAGAAGGCTTGGCAATTGCGATCCAGGACCAGGTTGTTTTCACAAGGAATTATAGAAAACATATCATCAAACAAAATATAGATGATTCTTGCCGTAGATGTTTCTGTTCTTCAGAAACAGTTTTCATATATTATCATCTTGCTCAGTCCTTGCTTCAACAGATTATTTAGAAAGACATAATGCCGTCGCTAATATTATTCACTTCAATCTAGGAATTAAACATGACCTAATTCCCAAAAGAAAAAAATTTCAAAAATATGAAGCTGAGATTATTTGTGAAAATGACAAATATAAACTTTATTTTGATAAAACAATTCTGTGCAACAGAGCTGTAAAACACAATAGACCAGATATCGTTCTTAATGATAAACAGAATCAAATAGCATATATAATTGATATTGCTATACCCGACACACATAATATACAAAATAAATACAATGAAAAAATTTCTAAATATATGATGCTTGGCGACGAGATTAAAAAATGTGGAAAATGAAGAAAATATTTATTCTACCGATTATTATTTCTACAACAGGCGTTATTCCTAGAAATCTTCACAAAAGTATTGAGATTTTGGGTCTGAAGAAAAATTTGTTTGAACAGTTACAAAAGATAACAGTCATCAAATCTTGTAATATTCTTCGTAGGTTTCTTTCCGAAAATAATAAGGAGGTAGAGTCATAGGTTTTCTCTTTAGTTTATACTGCTCAGAATCTCATTTCATATTTTATTTATTTGTTTATATAAATGTAATATAATTAACTGATAATTTTGTCATATTTATATTCAGAGCAGTATTCTATTCGATCGTTCACCACTTCACACAAAGGAAACTATTAATGAGTAACATTCAGTGTTACTTGACTAAGGTCCGTACACTGGATTTTTCGGGAGAAAGCCTCTGACACTACTCGTTGGTACATTGATATCATTGTCTGATAATGCTATAGTATGTATATATTCTGGTAGATTGATATATTCTCATAACATTTAACGTTATCCTAATATATAATTACTCCAGGATATGTTTTGATTATAATCATTGCCTGGCAATGGTATTAATTACCGGGTGGTGGATTTATATTTTTCATGAAATCAGTTTGATTGCATGAACAGATATATAGGGCAACTCGTCGGGGTAAAACCCCTATACATATATATATATATATATATATATATATATATATATATATATATATATATATATATATATATATATATATATATATATATATATATATATATATATATATATAATATTGAAATCTAGTTGGCTCGAGATTTGCTCATGAATTTTAATTTGGAAGTATTGATCAGCATACACTAAAAACCTAAGAATCAAATCATACATGTCTAATGGCAGTTTTCCGTTGAACCATCAAACATTAATATCCAAGTCAACTAACGCCCGCTTAACATAAAAGGGCCTATTGTGCATATTCCAGACTGCCACAATATAAAACACATTAGACTGCGACACTGCACGATAATCTGCAAATTTATAACGGAATTAACAGATTCGAAACAACAATCGCGGTCGATAAAGCACCTTTAGTGGTAGTCTGTCCCTGGCTGATGTCCTCCAGACCAATAAATTCAAGTGGACACGAGTCTGGCAACTATTGTGTTATAGACCATTTGTTCACCCTTGTAATGCACCATTACGCCCACTGTTTGAAGACGGTATTTTCCTTCTTATGCATTCTCCAGATCTTAGCACGTGCGGTCAGCATTATATAGATGACGTTGTGTATGATCAAGTGCTCGATTGTTCGCTCTCGGTTTAGAACTTCACACATGCTTTATTTTATATTTGCATTAAAATACCATGCGTGAGTCAAAGATTGTCAGAAACTACAGTAAACTAGCTTTTAGATTACAAAGGTACAAAGTTATTGATTCTGATTAAAACAAGAATTGAATTATTTCTACTGTTTCGAAGGCTCGTACTAATAGTATGAAACTAAGTAAAAGTACCGTGGTATTCATAAGATGCTCATTAAGCGTTTTGGAAAAACCAGATAGTAGGTATACAGTTCCCAAACTATCTAAAGGAAGTGATTTGAATACATCAAAATCTGGTATTTCCATAAATCAGTCTGATCATTATTTAATCTGTTCGTTGTCATTAAAAAGTGATTTAAAATCTTCAACTGATTCTAGATAATTGAATTTTCTACTTTCTGAGCAATGTGTAGGATTTTCAAATTATCAATACTTGGAGAAGATGGACAAGTAAACCAATGTTCTTCTTCTTCTTCTAGTGCTTATCCTCTTTGGATGTTAGCGATCACATTGGCCCATTTTATTGTGCTTACAGCTGATCTAAATAAGGCTGTTGATGACATTCAGGTCCATTGTCTCAGGTTTTTCTGATTCTTCTTCTAGAATCAACTGGAGTAGGCGATACTTTTATTTCTCATGATATGTCCGAAATAAGCCGCTTTTCTAGTTTTGGTTGTTGGTATGACCTCTTATTCTTTCTGCATTCTCTCTAAGACTATGTGATTCGTAACGAAGCACCACATCTCAGAAGCTTGTAGTTTTCTACCAGACGCGTCAGTCAAGGTCCATGCCTCAGCGTCGTACAGAAGTGTGGAAAATACATAGCATCTAAGGACTCGTGTTCTCAATCTTAGACTCAGCGTCTCGCTACACAGTGAAGTTTAGAGGCAATCGAAGGCACTTCTAGCCTTCTCTATTCGGATCTTTACTCATTGAGAGTGATCCCAATCCTTGTTAAGATTCGGCTTGCCACAATACCGAATCACCAATGTTGAGTTTTGTTTATTCTTGAATGAATTAACTGTGATGTTCTTTATATATAATTTTGAGGGAATGTCCAGTCTGCCCTATGTAGAAATTAATGCAGTTTGAACATGATAATTTATGAACTCTTGATTGATTTAAATCTCGATAGGTTCATCACTGGTCAACGAGATTTTCGTAACACAAAGCAGATCAGAAAAAAGCCTACTTCTTATATTTTCATGTTTCAATTGGAGATCAAGACAAGCAGTGGGCTCCTCACATGCTGTTGTAGCGTATCGTTGGTGCAGTGAATGAAAAATAGAGGAAGAGAAAAGCATGCTTTTTTACATTCCCTATGGCAGGGGTGCTCAAATTTGGACTGCTGGCGATCTACCTCAATATTTCTAGACTACTTAATATCGACTCTGGGAGGCTGCAAGTATGTGTGATGCAGGGTTGTAGTACATACACGATACACCCTAATTACCTAGATAGGGTGTACCGTAGCATATACAGATAATAGCTTTCTGCACATTATATATTATTTTAGTCAAGGTTTGGGTTAGGTTCTTCGTTATAATATCAATGAAAAAATCTCATAGTTTTTCAAAATTGCGAGTTTATTGGTTGTTACAAAACAAAAGAGTTACATATGGTGTTAAACTTAACTAAGGAGTGACTTTGGATGTTGAAGCGTAACACTGCATGTCCTCAGCATACTTTTCATAAGATGGTACGTAATCACTGAGTGCTAATCGCAAAATGATGACATATGATCGTCAGTTAGAATTAATTATTATCATTTCAGAAAATGCAGACTCGCACAAGTAAGTTGACCAAAACATTGCCGTCAATTGAGAGGCGATTTGCCTTAGATTCGGATATTTATCTTCAAATATAAAACACCAGAAATTTGTATCAGATGCTGCAGCTTTGGGATGTATATCTGATATAATCTGCACCAACTCATTCTCTAAAGAACATGAATTCATATTAAACTGACTTGCTATTTCAGTAGCTGATTCCTCAATGTTTTTACATGAAAAGTATACCTCATAAATGATGCTATATTTGCCAATTGTCCCAAAATATTTGATAATTCAGCCCCATATGTATCATAATTCAAGTGAGGAATCCTTGCTTTCAAAGACGGAAAATGTTTCAGATCCTTTCTTTTCATTTGATCTTTCATAGGTTGCAATTCACTTTTGAATGCATTTACTGCGCTAATCATCTCAATAATAGTTCTTCCCTTACCTTAAAGATCCAAGTTAATGGTGTTTGAGTGCATTGTGATGTAAGTCAAATATACCGAATCAGTCAGTCATTTTTCGTTTTTCAACATCTGAGTGTCATCACCTCTTTCGTCTAGAAAAGCTGTTATTTACGGCTATAGTTCTTGAAACCTTTCTAAGAATTTTCTGCGACTCAACCACCTGACGTCCGCTTGAAGAACTGAATCAGCTGACTCCCCATCGTTCAACTGCAACTTGAAGAGCCGCTGTTGCAAGCTACGTGCACGAATGGTATTCACAATTTTTGTTGCAATGCCCATAATTTCCTCCGTGTTTAAAACTTTTGAACACAAAACTTGTTGATGTCTAATGCAATGGAATGAATAAAAATAATTTTTACAAAATTGAAGAAAACGTCACATATATTTTCGCCACGGGTCTTCCCCTTCAGAGGAATGATTGTCATAAATTCTTCCTTAGCCAACATGTCATTGAATACCATCCGAACAAAAATACACAGCTGGGTAGTGTCTGTCATATCGATGGATTCGTCGAACTGTAAAGAAAAGTATGTACATTTCATGATATCATGTTTTAGTTTATCTGCCATGTCCTGACTCATGACTTCAATATGCCTTGTGACAGCCGGACGAGATAACTGAAGTTCTCTAATAGCAGACATGATTTCTGTTTCATTTTTGAAATCTCCAAATAAAGTATCACCTGCTTCAATAAATGCTTCCTTCACAACCGATCCATCTTTGAATGGTTTCTTGTGTTTCTCCAATATATGAGCTATTTTAAATGACGCGATCGTAGCAGCTTTCGATTGTTTGGCTGGTCTTGTGAAAATGGTTTGTTCTTTTTTCAAACAAGATATCAAATCACGTACTTTTCGTTTTCTTAATTCACTCTGTGGCGGAAAATCCTTTTCATAGTTTTTATGAACCGTTTTATGATGCCTCTCTAAGTTACCACACTAATGTATGGCAACTGACGCACGACAAATAAGACGAATGCACTTATCCTTCACCATATAAAAAAATTCTTCCTTCCCGTTATTAAAATGATACGTTTCAAATTTCTTCCCTGCACTCATGTTGTACTATTTAATAATAAACTTTGAATCGATACAGTATTGTTACAAGTTACAATTCAGAGTGACTCCAATTCCTGCAGGTTCAACATTTATACCGGCGTGAACGAAAGTCTGGAATGTTCCCATCAAACGCGCCGCCCGACATTTCTAGAAAAGCGGCAAGAATTAAAGACGCCGCTTTTCTTTGACAAGTACCGCGCGTTCCTTTGATAAAGCCGCGTTTTGCCGCTAGCAGAGTGTTATTTTATTACGTAATAATTTTTTGTAGTTTAGTTACCTACTTTTTTCTTCCCGAGATCTACTCAAAAAGCACTCGCGATCGATCGTTTGAGCACCCCTGCTCTACAAGTTCGACATATTATTTTTGGCACTAACCATGAATGATGAACAAATTCATAACTTCACATTGAATCATTCATTATTGCGGTCCATTGTGGAAAATATCAATACTCCGTTTTAACTATCTCACACTTTAATGGAAATTTGACAAACAGATTTGAATGTTCACCTTTATGTTTTGTATTTCATAATTCTTATCTTATTATAAGAAAAATTGACCTGATTTGTAATACAAGATTTGAGACCTATTGTTTGTTCGATATTTTTATCCATGGTTAAAATCGCAAAACCGCTTGTGAGAGCTGACGAAATTGAGCAATGACAGTTCGCGTTCAAACTTCGCGTCAGTGTAGAAAATAGTTGTGCCAACTTAGAAACAACAAGAATTTTGCGAATCGTTTAAAGTAGATTTTTCAAATAATCAATGTATAGAAGAGGAAATACTTAATCCGAAACTAGCATACCTCTGATCTATCCTGAAAGATAGAAATTCAAAATAAAAATTATTCAGTTCAGTTTATTCAAAATACATCCATACGGAATTATGTTAACAAAACTCTCTAATTTAAATAACATATGCTACATTTTGACTAATTATCATAAATTACTTTAAATGCGTTTGTATACAATTGGTAATGTACTTAATTATATTATGAATACGATATCACAGTAGGTATTGCTGATTAAGTAATTATAAATGAAATTATCAAATTTGATTACGAAATTTATTAAATATGTAAATGTCATTATACAAGATGGACAGGAAAAGCAATTTTGGAAACATTTCAATCTAGTCAAAGAAAAGGTAAACGAAGCTAATCAAGAATTTTGCATAAAATTTAAACAATGCACGAACGAAAATATTAGATGAAACCAAAAATCGTTCTATGGAATGCTTAAAAAATATAAAGAATTTCAATATTGGAAATATCAGGGCAAATGATGGAATAATTATAAGAGAAGATGATGGAAACGTGGAGGGAACATCTTGTGGAAATAACCGAAACAGATGACAAAGTAAAAAATTTACTAAAAAATTCAAACTGAAGAAATAACATGAATTATAATTGAAGAAAAAGAAGTAAGTGATGCCATTGAAGAGCAAAAATTAGGAAAGCTGTTGGATTTGATGAAATCTCAGCGGAAACGTTAATGAACTAAGGGAAAAAGATTAACAGAGATGAACTAAATAATGTTTGTAAGAGAAAAGATGGTTAGAAGGAATGAAACAATGCAGGCCACTCCTGTAACTTTTTTCTATTTGGAATATTTTGATGAAATTTGGTAATCGCATAGAAGACAAAATTTTGAATTTGATAACAATAATATGTTTGACATTTCGTTTCCGGTTATGCCGAAAACGATACCAATTTTCAAATGGGACACCGTGTATTTTTTGCTTATTTTAATTGTTCATCTCATCCTTCGATCTTTCGACATCTTTTGAAAGAAAAACAAAACAAAATCTTCTTATTTGCAATTTTCATCTTTCGTTCTAGAAGGCCTTAAACTGTGACAATTGGCTTAGCTCAACATCTCGTATCACGAAAATACAAGATTGCATCTAAAAATTTAATTGCTAATTTTTCACGGGATGTCAAAGTTAATAACGAGGGCGAACAGCGAAAACGAAATAATTATAATAAATGTTCTAAAATACCACCATTCTCACGTACAGAACATCTCACACGATTGATAGTTTCCCATACAACATTATTTAACTGTTGGGCTGTAATGCCTACAATAGCCTGTCTCAAACCAATTCTTGTTGGGTTCTAACAGGTGTTTGTTAAACCTCATCCTTCAAATGGTGCCACAGGAAGAAATCTAGTGGACTCAAATCTGGTGATCTAGCTGGCCATCTTATGGGATCATTTATACCAATCCATTTTTCGGGAAAAATTTCCTAGAGAGACCGAAAAGCTCTCTTCTATTGTGAGGAGGTGCACTATCTTGTTGAAAATATATTTCATTCACAACAGCTAATGGCAACTCGTCCAGATCTTCTTGTATTTGGGTCCTCAAACATTCCAAATATCCCTCCCCTGTCAATGAACCTTCGAAAATTATAGGTCTTATTATATATATTATATTAGAAGTTGGAATGGGATAGAAAAGGTATAAATGTGGATGGAAAATTCCTGAACCATCTCCGGTTTGCAGATGATATAGTTCTAATAAGCGATAACCTAGAACAACTCCACGAAATGATGCTAGAACTCAAAAGAACATCGGAAGAAGTAGGATTGGAAATGAATCTGACAAAAACTAAAATAATGACAACGGAGGACGCAATATTGGAAGTCGACGGCAATGTTATAGAGAAAGTGAATGAATATCTATACCTTGGACACACTATAAAGATAGGTAAAGACAATCAAACTGCAGAATTGTCAAGAAGAATAAGAATGACTTGGGCTGCTGTTGGAAAACTAGGATTTGTCTTGAAAAACAAACAAATCCCCATTAACCTCAAAAGAAAAGTTTTTAATATGTGCGTTCTCCCAGTGTTAACGTATGGCATGGAAACCATGACTCTCACAATAAGATCTGCTAACAAACTTAGAACCACACAACGCGCAATTGAAAGAACTATGCTTGGAGTGAGCCTGCGGGATCACATACGTAATGAAGAAATAAGAAGGAGAACAGGCGTAGAGGACGTAATCACGAGAATAGCTGCATTGAAGTGGAGATGGGTTGGACATGTAGCAAGACAACAGGATGTAAAATGGACTAAGCGAATAACTCAATGGAGACCACGCTTATACAAAAGGGGAGTGGGGCGCCCCCAGAGAAGGTGGCTGGATGACATAAAGGAAAAAGTAGGAAGAGGATGGTATAATATAGCACAGGACAGAGAGAGATGGAAGCTAGAAGGGGAGGCCTATGTTCAGGAGTGGACAGAGAAGGGCTGAAAAAGAAGAAGAAGAAGATTATATATCTTGCCATCATCCCCATCCAGACATTGAACCCAAAACGTTCTTGGAAGTTTCCATCTTGATATCTGTACCCATTCCTGGTATTTTGCCTATTGAACATCCCATTGTTCGTGAAACGTGATTCGTCACTGAATAAAATCTTTTTGCGATATTGTGGATCACCCTCCATTTTCCTAAGGTACTCTTCACAGTACTGGAGTCGCCTAACACTATCGTTAACATACAGATGTTGGTGTAGTTGATATTTAAAAAAAAAATTATTTTTAATTTTCAAAAAGCCGCTATTTTCTCAACTTTATTTTGCTTGCCAAATCTTTTTGTATTTAATTTTGTTATATTTTCTGGTGAATTGTCATACAGAATTCTTGAATAAACTACCACACCAAATTTGGGGGTCTATGGAATAAAAAATGGGGTCCACGATAGTGGATCTCAACACATACACCGATAATACCTATTTACTTACATCATACTATCTTATAATATAAAGACATATACATTATTTATAAAAGTACCTATGAAGTAAAAAATTTATTATACAGGGATATCCACCGGGACCATCCGTTAAAAACTTTTTAAGTTCCAATTAAAATATCAAGCTCAAATTTTATACGCGGCCATAACTAGAGATTTCCAATTGGAGTGAAATATTTTCGAAGTGATACCATTTCCTGTTAGACCGGAAGTGGGTCATCACTTTGTTTTTTCAAATGGCAATCTACCTTTTTTATTATACATTTTTGTTATAAACTCGATTTTTGAGGAAAAATTGTAGCTCGTAGATCTTTTGCACTACAGACACTACAGACCTGTTCATGATGGAAGACGTTTTGACGCAGGAGATTTCTTTTTAGAGTGTCCCACACATCCTCGATGGGATTCAGATCTGGGGAGCAGGATGGCCACGGTGGAAGATTGAAATCATTCTCTTCAAGAACGTTCAAGACAACTCTTGCACGATGAGGAGTGGCATTATCTTGTTGGAAGAGTGGATTTTGACTTACGGTTTGGAGATACGGTACCACTACAGGTAAAACTATCTCATTTGCGTAAGAATTTCCCGTGAGGTTGTTCTGTATGAAAACGAGGTCAGTTCTTCCACTAAGGCGTATACCTCCTCAAAACATCACTGATCCGCCTCCCTGTCTAACAACTTCTCGAGCATGCTGGAGACGGTTTTGCTTTCCAGGTTCCTTCCATATTCGAATTCTTCCCGAATCGGGATAATAACTAAACCTAGATTCATCACTGAAGAGAACTGTGGCCCACCACTCTTGATCCCAGTTTACGTGTTCTTGGCACCAAGATAAACGAGCAGCGCGATTTCCATGGGTCAGTTGTGGAACTCTTAAAAGACGTCTGGAGTGGAGTTGAACTTCGTGCAGTCGATTTCTCACAGTTTGGTCGGAAATTTGTACATTATGAACTCGTGATAGCACTTGAGCTAATTGAAATTCTGTGGTAGTACGATCTCTTCTGGCTTGTAAAACCAAAAATCGGTCTTGGACGATTGTAGTAATCCTAAAACGACCTGTATGGTGTTCTTCTACGCTACCTGTTTCATTGAAACGCGATCATAAACGGTTTATGACACTTGGGCTACTTCCCAGAACCCTGGATACTTCCCGTTGTGAGATCCCAGCTTGGAGCATGCCAACGGCTCGTAACATCTCTTCTCTAGTCAAATGTCGTCTTTCCATGGTCGAATCACAAAATTTGAATCTTTTATATGTGCTTACAATAGAAACAAAGTGCCAACTAACTGATTTCAAACACTGAATACATGAAATGATTATAAAGCAACAACGCATCTGCTGCATTTTTAGTTTTTATAAAAAACTGAAATCTGTTGCTACACTCTACATAATTTGGTGAGAAATTGATGCAGGTGTTCATTTTTATAAAAAAATCATCTATATTGATCGTTCTGGATACGATATATCGATATTCAGAAGTGTTCCCTAGACTTTTTTGAGGTGTTTATGTTCGTTTTGTAATGAATCAAGAAATCTACGAGTAACTGCTCTTCGAAAGAACTTTGATAATCGACACTTAAGGTGAATCAATATTTCATGTTTTGAAGGATTACTTCATTGAAAAAGCAATCCCTTTATCAAATATAATATCAGTAGCTACAGATGGAGCTCCTGTCATGGTTTGACGTTATCGTGGATTTATGAGCTATTTCAAACAAAATGTGTCAGGGGTGTTAGCAATATATTGCGTCATCCATCGACAACATTTAGTTGCGAAAAATTTGAGTCTTCAATTAGTCATTGATGCAGTAAACCGAATCCGAAGCAACGCGTTGAATACATGGTTATTTGCACAATTGTGTGAAGAAAATGACGAACACTTTCATCAATTACTCTTTCACACTGAAGTACGCTTGCTGTCGAAAGGCTTATATTCGAAAAGATTTTATGCACTTTTCGCGACTATTTTAGAATTTCTGGATACTGAAGATAAAGTTTCAAAAGAAAGTTTAATGAAGTGGGAAACAGACATCGCCTATTTATCAGATTTGTTTGCAAAATTTAATATGGTTAATTTGCAGTTACAAGGCGACAGTTTAAATGTGATTAAAACTAAGTCCATCTTATTAGCGTTTCTTGCCAGAGTTAAACTAATGGAGCAAAATATTGGACGGCGCGAATTTTCTCAATTCCCCAGTTTGTCACAGACAAACTGCCAGGAAGACGACGTTTCAACCTACGTTCAATATTTAAATGCCCTCTATTCAGATTTTGAGACTAGGTTTGAGGATGTTTTGACCATGATATAACCACCGTGGATAATTAATACATATGGTGACATAGAAGAAACGAATGTCATAATACAAGAGGAACTGACTGAAATGAGTAAAAACGTTTAAAAATGGATATCAGCAATTCTGACTGCAAAACAACATACCCGTTACTTATCCCATATTATGGAATATAGCGAGGAAATTTTTAATTTCCTTTCCATCGTCATACTTAGTGGAAAGGGGGTTCAGCGCTGTTACCAATCTCCTAACGAAAAAAAGAAACAGACTGGACATCATTAACCTAGGAGATTTGAGATTAACTCTTACAAAATTGAAGTCAAATGTTGATAATTTATTATTAAAGCATCATGTTCATCATTCACACTAAAAATATTTACTTATTACTTAGTTATTTTATGTTACGTATATTATATATAATAGATACAAAATTTTATTTTGACTAGTTTTATTTTAAATTTAATTGATGAATCTATAAATTAACATGTATTTTTACTTAAGTTTTTGACACTCAACTTCACTACAGTTAGAAATTTACAAAAAATCAATATCAGGTAAGTAGGGGGTCTAACCTAACCCGAAAAACATGGCAAGGGGTCTACGTCACAAAAAAGTATGGGAACCTATGCTGTAGATTGAAGTCAAGGCAATTTTTTGAAGCAATCATTTATTTGAAATAACAAAGTAGTAATGCTACAATTAGAAGAAAGTGTCCTTTTGTGAAAAGACTAGCTAGTTTTTTTTTTATTTAGGAAATTTACGTGTCTCGACGGCTATGGTCATTGACACGATGAAATTATACATTCATGTAAACATTAATTATACAGAAACAATAGAAAAGTATTGTAAAATAAAACAGAGATTATCATGTCAAATGAGGTGTTTTTCAGAAATTCGAACAAATTAGAAATCTGATATTCGGAGTTGAGCAATTCTTTTAGGTTTCTACTGAGGTTGTGTTGTGATCTGGCATCTCTGTATTTGTTGCAGTCTATCAAAATATGTTCTACTGATAGTCGACTGTTACAGACTTCGCATTCTGGAGGGTTTTCTGACTCCATCAGGCAGCCGTGAGTAAGGCGCGTGTGGCCTATTCTTAGTCTCCTTAATATGATTTTATTCTTTCTGCACATCGGGGGTAGTTTACTGGGTTTGAGGACAGGCTGCACTGGATGAAGTTTTGTGTTTGACCTGTTCCACTGGCTCTGCCATTCACTAAGGATTTGGTACTTTATGGTTGATTTCAGATCGTAGGATAGTTGGATATCTATTATGGGTTCATCTGACATGGACGCTTCTTTAGCTGCTCGATCGGCCCTTTCATTCCCGGGGATTCCAAGATGGGACGGGATCCAGATGATGGTTATGGATACTCCGTTAGATGAGAGAAGATGACATGTCTCTTGAATGTTCTGAACAATCCAGTGTTTAGAATAAATATCTTTTATGGCATGTGTGGAGGACAGTGAATCCGTGCAAATTGCAACATTTCTTTGATTAGGTTTAACCATTTTAAGTGCTTTCAAAATAGCAAATAGTTCACCTGTGTACACACTACATTCGATAGGGAGTCGATATTTTTCTAGTGTCGTTTCTGCAGTAGTTACGGAGCAACCAATACTTTCTTCTCCCTTAGATGCATCAGAGTAAAAAATTTGGTCAAACTGATGTTGATTCAGAATTTCTAAGAATGCCTGTTTGTAGAAAACACTAGGGGTTTCGATTTTGTTATAGTTGCTTAGGGTTTTGTTTACAGATGGACTGATTTTGATCCAAGGTGGTGTTGTTGAAGTAGAGTTTGGTATAGTATTGGTAAGATCTATCTTTAACTGAAGTGTTCTCAAAATTTGAGGAATTGTTGGGGGGCTTGTAGTATCTTCTCTTCTGAACCCCAATGATGATGTGATAGAGTTTTTAAGATATTCAGTCTTTTCAAACAATTCTTTTTGATTTCTTGAATGTGAAGTTTCCAAGTTAGTTTGGAATCGAAAGTAACTCCTAGAAATTTGAAATGATCTACTACATCTATCGGCACTCCATTGAGGATCAGGTGTGGTATCTCGATACTACTGTGTCTTCGACTAAACTTTATGACTTTGGACTTTGACGAAGAGAAGTTGAAACCAGTCCGTGTCGACCATTGTACAAGACTATTCATAGCATTTTGAAGAAGAGTACAAGTACTAGATGTATTTTTATCTTGACAAAATATAACCAGGTCATCTGCATAAAGTGCGTATTTGATAGGTGCCCCTATAAGGGAACAAATATCGTTTATGGCCAAGATGAATAATGTTGGGCTGATAATAGAGCCTTGGGGTACTCCATTTTCGGTGAGGTAAAAAGTGGATATCTTTCCATTTACTCGTACTTGGATTGTCCTGTCAGTGAGAAAGTTCCTCATGAAGCCATAGATATTTCCAGTTAGGTTAATCTCCTCGAGTTTATTGAGTAAGACTTCTTTCGCAACCGCAATCACATCTTGTTTTTTGGCGAAGGCGTCGGCGATCTCATTTTGAAGGACTACCAAATTGTCCATAGTGCATCGGTTAGGCCTGAAACCAGATTGTGCTGGTGATATAATGTTTCGGCTTTCTAGGTTCCACAGAAGGCGTTTATTGATCATCTTTTCAAGTAATTTACATAGAGTACATGTTAGTGAGATTGGTCTCAGAGAGTTAGGAGAAATTTCTGCCTTTGCTGAATCCTTTTTAATTGGAAATATGATTGATTTTCGCCATTGGGAAGGAAAGTCTTGACGTGTCCAAATTTGGTTATAAATTTCTAAGAGTTTAATGAGGGTGTCTTCGTGTAATTTTTTCAGAAAAATGAATGGAATATTGTCTGGGCCAGCAGCCGAATTTTTAGATGTAGATAAGGCAGTAGTTAGCTCTTCCATTGAAAAAGGTTGGTTGCTGTAGATTGAAGTCAAGGCAATTTTTTGAAGCAATCACTTATTTGAAATAACAAAGTAGTAATGCTACAATTAGAAGAAAGTGCCCTTTTGTGAAAAGACTAGCCAGTTTTTCAAAAGTAGTACATAGTATCATTTTGGCACATTTCCTCTAGCAAACGTACATTAAAACTAAACAAATCGAAGCAGTTCTCCATTCTAGAAAAGAAACAGCTTTCCAAGTTGATATGTGACAAACGATATGCATTTATATCTTGTAAATCTACACGATCGAAGTGCGAAATGACATCAGTCAGCTGGTCTACCCTTCTGATTCAGATTGGCCGGAGGGGGTCTCTTTGTATGTTAACTGCAGGGGCTGGGCCCTCTAGGGCGGGTCGCTTACCTATGTACATATGTTAACTGCTCTACGCCACCATGTTCATTGTTATGTAACGTTTTGTACAAGGGGCTTGAGCTTTCCCACTTGACATTGGATATTATTTTTCGGTTTTGTTGATACTAAACAGCCATTGTCTGACGGTTGTACTTTTGGGGACGCCAAACCATAAAATATTGTTTTTTCGTGCTCACAAATTTGATCTAACCAAACCACAGGGTTTCAAAAATATTGAATGAGTCAAGAAATTAACGCACAAAATCAGGAAGTCTTCAGCAGTAGTAATACTTCTGAAAAATGTTTAGTAATAGAATTTGAACATTCTCATTCTTTAGTTTGAATATTTATTCTGAAACAGTTGGCTCTTATTTGTTTTTCATGTATTTTCATTCTATAACTAGATACGGAATGAATATTCCGTAATTGAACCAAACATTATCGATTAACGTGAATCTCAAAACAGCGTCAGTGTCAGATGTGAATATCAACATCATAATAAATATCTTCGAAAAAGTTATTGTTTGAATGAGATTATGAGTGAAAAATCGAGTGCGTTAGATAAAGAACTTGAAAATATTCCACCTGAAGTTACAAATTATGGAGAGAATATAATCGAAAACCTGCCTCCGCAAAATCAAAATATGAACAAGAAGAGGAACGAACTCCTCTGAAAATGCTTCAAGTGCATTTTTTGGTGATTCATAAAAAAGCCGTAACTCAATGGAAAGTTTATTCATGCTTAAATGCGACATAAATGTTAGACGCGATATAGATACTTCGAAATAGAGGGTGTTACATAATAGTATGTCACAACTTGAGGGGCTATATCTATGTGCAAATTCAAGAAAAACTTCGTAACGGAGCTTCAGGGTGTTAAAATTTCCGGAAAAAATGTTTTTTTTCTTCAAAACTCCTGCAGTTTTTGAGATATTCAGCCCAAATTTGCAAGGTATTTTTAACAGCCTCCATCATTACACGTCCCAGATATTAA
This sequence comes from Cryptolaemus montrouzieri, assembly GCA_013387265.2. Classification (NCBI taxonomy): domain Eukaryota; kingdom Metazoa; phylum Arthropoda; class Insecta; order Coleoptera; family Coccinellidae; genus Cryptolaemus; species Cryptolaemus montrouzieri. The sequence continues at coordinate 6,544,921 of JABFTP020000165.1, forward strand.
CTAGAATCTACAAGTTGTTTTCTTTTCCGGAGCCATGTCTTCTTTTGCCTTTTCAAAACTGCTTCCTCAATATTTGGAGTTCTCATAGTTTGATTTGCAACTTTCAAATGATTATTTGCAGTAAAAGTACCAGTTTCCTTTTCTGTGGATAAAAATGTCTGTGTATAATTGAAAATGTTCGCCTATCTGGTGTTACCGTACATGCAATGGATATCAGCCAATTCGGCGTTAGTAAAATTAACCATTTTTTCTTAGAGCAATAACTTCAAAAGTCTCAAAACTAATCGTTAATTTAATAAACAATTCGAGCAGATACTGGTTCAACTTTAACAACTCGTCAAAATAAATAAATAAATGAAAAAAATCAAAGTCTACTAGTAATTTTTTTAATTAGAAGTGCTTTCAATTCAGCGAATGCATACAATCGTTTGATATTTCTTTGCTCGAGAACAGTTACAAGTGTCAAAAAAGTTTCTAAATTGAACAAAGATGACGAAAATTGGTTGTACGTTGATCAGTGGCGTACTGCAAAAAAGTTTGAGAGGGCAAAAGAAGACGTGGCTGCGAAAAAGAAAACACCTTGTAGATTCTAGTTAAATTTTAGGACGTATAATGAAGGAGGCTGTGCGAATTAGCTTGCATTCCAAATTTGGTATGAATATCTTAAAACTGCAGGAGTTTTGAAGAAAAAAAAACAATTTTTTCCGGAAATTTAGCACCCTGTAGCTCCGTACGAAACTTTTGTGGACCTGTGTTCATATGAACTTTTTTTCTTAAAATTGCACGTAGATATACTCCCTCAACTTGTGACATACTGTTATGTAACACCCTGTATGAAAAATTGAAATTTATGTTAAAACGATGTTCTAGAAATTATATAGCTAAAAATAGAGGATTTTTATAGAAGAATATATTAAACAAAGTGCTTCGGATGAGATATATTTAGCTACAAATGCAAAAAAATTATAATGAAATTTATTCGAAGTAAATACAAATTCTTCCCAATACTATGTCATACTTTAACAGTATTGGTGCTCTAATAATGAAACCAGAATGAAATTACAAGGTTAACCGTTTTTGTATGGACATTACGATTGTATGTGTCACAGTAATAAACAAATAATTATATCATTTCAAATAAAATAGTACCAAATGTAACAATTATATTATTTCAAGTGAAATACATTCTACATCTTAACACGTTTTAATCGCTTTTCGAAAACACGTAGCCAGTCTATTCCACGATATCTCGGAACAGCTGGTAATCTTCTACAGGTCCTGCTAAATAATTTCAAATTTCCTATATCTCTCGGTAACAAATTGAATACTCTCTGGACTATGTAATCAAAAAATCTCAGATTTACACTTTTGTAACTGTAAGGCAGTTTAATGTTCTTATTTCTAGTACTTCTGGTATCATGGTTGTGACCAACAAAATCTTGTATTTTTATGCAGATGTGCGCATATAGTTGTCATATATATTGTACAAATATTATTTATTTCTGGGGTGAATAATGAATCTGATGGATATGTTCTATTTTTTTTTGTAAATTACCTTAAGGATATAATTTTGCATGATATTCAGCTTTTTAAGAATGGTTTTATATGAAACTCCCCAAGCCAGAATCCCATACCTAACCAGAAACTCAACTACCTCCCTGAAAACAAGTAGCAAAATGTGCAGAGGAAGAAACTCTGTCATAAGATAGAATTTGTGCAAAATACAACGAAGTTTATCTGTCAGATAATCAATCTATGCATTCCATTTAAGAAACTGATCTATATATACTCCCAAGTATTTAATGTTCGACACCTCAAGTATTTGTTGTTTTCGTTTTATTTCAATGCATGAATAAGCTGATCTATTTGCCATTGTAACTGAAAAGGCAATATAGTTCGTTTCTACAATATTTAACGAAAGTTCTTAAGTTTTGAACCTCTCAATGACTTGATAAATTCCATCCATTACTTTCTGTTTTACTTCATTCCAGTAGTCTTCATCGAAAACCATAACAGTATGGTCTGCATAAGAAATTAATAACGCTGGTCTTTAACTGTAGAACAAAATTAATATACATAGATTGAAAATAAACTGGGGCCGAAATTAGTACCCTGTGGACTCCCATTTTAAGTATTCTCATGTTACTGACTGTTCTATTTACTTTTACGCATCGTTTTCTTTCAATTAATAAGTTTTCAGCAATTTCAATGGTGTTCCCCTATCTCGTTTTCTGCTAGGACTTTCAGAAGTTTTGAGTGAGAATCCGTATCAAATATCTTTGCTAAATCAATAAATACCGCAATGTAATCCCTATTTATGTTAAAGTTTGTCATTATGTTTGATGCCAGATTGTATATTGCATCATTGGTACTTAAAGCTTGAGTGAACCAAATTGAATGGAAGATATAATTTTATTTATTTTAAGAAACTGTACTTATCTTTTTTAAGAAGTCTTTCAAAAATCTTAGCGAAGGTACTGATTACACTAATGGGTAGATAGTTTGCGACATTCTCAGTTCAACCATTTTTATGGACTGGTGTTATTACGCGGTCTTGAGAAAAGATGGAACTTCACCAGTTTCAAAGACTAGATTAATGATATGAAGCAGCAGTGTTATTATATTTTTTATTATATCAACAGAAATTTGATATATCCCCGCAGAACTCTTACTTTTCAAAACAGAAATTTGTTGTATTAGTTCATTTTCCAACACGTTTGTTCGATGATTTGATGCCTTACTAATCAATCATTGAGTTATTACTTTGCTGTTGTGATTAAAATTTCAAAAATAATTAAGGTACACACGTTGCAAGATCGTGTGGAGCTGGTAAGCCTTTATTATAAGAATCAAAATTGTGCTCATGTGGCTGCAAGGATATTCATCCAAAACCATAATGTTTGTCATCAGTACGTAATGGAATTGGTATCAAAATTCTTGAAGACAGGTTCAGTAATGGATTAGAAAAAGGCGCCCAGTGAAATTGTGAATGATGAAACAGAGTCTGAGACGATATTGGAATATGCCCAACTTATGCTAAACGCGCAATCTGTAGGACAAATTTCTGCTTCCAGTGTTATCCAATCTAATGTTCTTTAAAAGTTTGTATAAATACAAGTTCCATCCGTACACAATTAAATTAATTCATGAATTAAATGATGATGATTTGGATTGGAGGCAAGAGTTTAGCCGAATTATCTTGCATTTCTGACGGATGCACTTTCTCATTTCATACAGAGGTTAACCAGCATAACTGTGGATTTTGAAGCGCTACAAATCTTCATGGTTTTCGACATACTCACTTTCAATATCCAGAGAAGCTGAATGTTTAGATTGAAATCTTACGATACTACCTGAACGTTTTGTTCTGTTTATTCCTATTAATTCAAACTACGAAATTTATTTCGATATGCTGAAAATGCGAAGGATCTATTGATATCATAAAGAGCAGAAAAGGATCTCCTACTACTTGAATAACAAGACACAGTTCCTCCTCGCTACTCCGCAGCCAATACCTCAATTTGCCATATTCTGGTAGTTGGATCAGCAGAATAGTTGATATGGAGTGGCCTGTCCGATCTCCTGACTTGTGTTCTTTTCTTTTTTATGATGGCAACGAAGTTTATGTATTTCACGAATCAATTCGTACCATTGTAAACGATTGGGTGGGCATGAAACGCGTTACCGTTCGACTGGTTCCAAAAGAACTGAATTTTGTCCAAAAATTAAATAGCGTAAAGGTCACGTCACTGAAGACACGCTAGAACGAATCAATTCGGACCCCACATTCATAAAACGCATTGTAACTGGTGATGAGACATAGGTTCATAAGTTTGAAATGAAAACCAGTCAGACGGTAAATGAAGAATATTACCCGAGTGTTATGCGACGTAAAGTACCATCTCACAAGGCATTTTGAAAGAATTTCTGACCAAAACTCAACAAATACCTTCGAACAACTACCGTTTTCACTTAATCTGGCCCCTACTGAACTGTTTCTTTTTCCATAACTCAAATTACCACTTCGAGGTACACGTTTTGAATCGATAGAAGACATAAAAGAGAATTTGCTGAAGGAACTGAAGTCGATTCCGGAAAAAGCGTTTGAAAAATGTTTTGATGATTGGATTATTCGTAGGCGTAAATGTATTATTTCGGAAGGGGCTTACCATGAGGGCGATACAATAAATTTGAATGAAAAACGATTAGTTTGTGTTTCATTGACCAATACTCGGTATTTTCCATAACTCAAATTACGGTATTTTTTTGATGACATATTGTATATTGTTTATTAGTTTGTGTTTCATTGAAAGCCACAACGTTCCCGAAATTCTGGAAGCTGCTCACCTATACTAACATTTTGTCCCAAAGTCTTTCCCAGTTTTCATTGAAAATAGTGAACATATCCCTGGCATCCGTAAGTCTATCACATTTTGTTCTTTCTACCCTTGTGTCTTTGTTGTCAAATCGAAAACATTTCAACAAAAACCTGAAAAGATTTTCCGAAATTGCCATCCTAAAAATACTTATTTCGAGCCCAAATCGTATGCTGTATTTGCTCGTTTGAGGTGGAACACCCTGTATGAACCTACCTGTACTTTTAGAGAATTGTTTACGAAGTTTTGTATTTACTTTAGTACATTCTGGTAGATCCTAAAAAACTTAAACAACGGACGAATATTTGAAGGGCTTCAGGAAAGGTAAAAAAATCAAAACTAAATGTTACATAGTATTCTTGTAAGACTTTACCATTTCCATCATAGATCCCAGTAAATTATCCATTTCCAGAGGAGGTAAAATCATATTGAAGCGATTATTTCAGTGTAACACCACGATACCCGTTCGCCTTTTATTTATAAGGAGGCACCCGTTGTGAAAAATAATATGAGCCGTAAACAGATTTACTTTTGTGTTTACGACTTAAGAGTTGAAATCAATTTTTCATCCGGCATATATGCGGCTTTCTTTCCGCTTAATAAGAATATCAGACTTCCAGCTGTACACACCGGGTGTGGGTTTGTGTTAATGTCTTACCAGAAATGAATCCCATTGTTTTTCGAACTATCAGAGACGGATAAGTATTGAATATGAAACTGGATATGGATATTAGAATGATAAGGCTGATAAACGATGGGAATTCATATGTACGAGGTTGATACCAGAAGTAACTGGACTAACAAAGGAAACACCAGAATTTTCGAAAAAATACTTGTCTTTATAAGTTTTCGAACTGAATTTACGCAAGTTGTCTGTGTTTCTTGTTGATTTTCGAATCTTTGAATTTATTGTAAAGGCTGCTGAACGTCCTGGACGCTATTTGAGTGATCATGAAGTGGTAAGAATTGTAACACTTCTAAAGGAAGGGCGAAGACAACGTTACGTGGCTAACTTGTTGAATGTTAACCAAAGCACTATTTCGAGGCAATTAATTGGTACCACGAAACAGGGATATATGGAAGAAGGGCCGGACAGGGAAGAAATCGGATAACAACACCAGTTGATAATCGTTGGCTTCGTTTAACTGCACTAAGAGTTCGGCACTGTACGGCTAGAATGCTACAAAATGAACTTGCACTTTCCAAAAATGTGCATATTTCATTGCAAACTGTTAGGAACAGGCTCAGAGAAGACGATATCGTTATGGAGCTACAGGATGTTGAAATTTCCGGAAAAAATTGGCTTTTTCTTCAAAACTCCTGCAGTTTTTGAGATATTCAACCCAAATGCAAGCTTTTTTTTACAGCCTCTATCATTACACGTCCTAGATTTTAACTGAAATTCACAAGGTGTTTTCTTTTCCGACGCCTTGTCTCCTTTTGCCCTTTCAAATTCCTTTGCAGTACGCCACTGATCAGCGTACAATCAATTTTCGTCATCTTCGTTCAATTTAGAAACTTTTTCGACTTCTGTAATTTTTTCGTATCTCCAACCGTTTTCGAATGAAAAATTATTGAATTTGAATAATTTGAATTGTATGTTATTCGCTGAATAAAAAAAATAACAGAAATACTCGATAGATATGCCCATAATTTGCTTTTATTTTGTAGCTCGTCTTCTGAGACTCAACTTATACTTATATCAAACTATAAAAAAACAATTAAAAACTAAATAATTTGCTGGAAGATTCCTCCACCTGCAAGAATACTCTGCCCTTCTTCGCATATTATCACGCACTCTTTGCGTGATAATCTTTCTTATCGCGTCACAGGTGGTTCTTATTCGATTTCTCAATTCTTCTACAGTGTTCACTGGAGTGGAACAGACTAAACTTTTGAGATACCCCCATAAGAAAAAATCTAAATTATTTAAGTCTGGAGACCTAGGAGGCCATGGTCCTAGCCCACTCCGACCTATCTAGCAGTTGTTGAATGTATTATTCAAGAATTCCCTAGCTTCTTCACTAAAATGTGCTGGTGCCCCGTCATGCATGAACCACATTATGTTTCTCACCAAAAGTGGCACATCCTTAAGCAATAAAGGTAATTTCTCCTCAAGAAATTGCCGATAAGCGGGACCGTTTAGTCTGTTAGGCAAAAAAAATAGCCCAATCAAATAATTTCCAATTATTCCGACCCAGACATTTAGTGAGAATTATTCTTGATGATGAGATTCTTCATAAAAAGTGGGGGTTTTCCTCAGCGCAATGATGATTATTGTAAAAACTTGTGATAGCAGTTCTCGAAAAGTTAGCTTCGTCTGTGAACATTATTTCACTATCAAAATGAGCATTTTTTCTAATTTTATCTAAGAACCATCGGCAGAAATTCAGTCTTGAAGAAAAATCTCGAGGAAGTAGAGTTTGGAAGCGTTGAATATGAAACGGATACAATAAAGAGTCGTGGAGAATCCTCCAAATTAGAACATGTGAAATATTCATCTGATTTCCAATTTTTCTTGTACTCACATGAGGGTACAATTTAATACAATTCAAAACTGCTTCCTCAATATCTGGAGTTCTCATAGTTTGAGTTGCACCTTTTAAATGATTATTTGCAGTAAAAGTATCAGTTTCCCTCAACCTTCTGTGGATATTTGAATTGATTTGGAAAGCGCACCTGATATAATCGCGTAGCTTCTGTTGTGTTTCCGTCAGTCAGACCGTACATGTAATGGATATCAGCCAATTCGGCGTTAGTAAAATTAGCCATTTTTCTTACAGCAATAACTTCGACTAGTCATTTTAATTTATTAGAAGAGCTTTCAATTCAGCGAATGCATACTATCGTTTAATAATTTTTTCTCGAGAACGGTCAGCGATACGAAAAATTACAAGTGTCAAAAATCGTTTCTAAATTGAACGAAGAACACGAAAATTGAACGAAGATGACGAAAAAAAGTTTGTACGCTGATCAGTGGTGTACTGCAAAAAAGTTCGAAAGGGCAAAAGAAGACATGGCTCCGGAAAAGAAAACACCTTGTAGATTCTAGTTTAAATTTATGACGTGGAATGATGGTGGCTGTAAAAATAGCTTACATTCCTGGGCTGAATATCTTGTAAACTGCAGGAGTTTTGAAGAAAAACAATTTTTTCCGGAAATTTCAACATCCTGTAGCTCCGTAACGAAGCTTTTGCGGACCTATGTTTATATGAACTTTTCTTCCTAAAATTGCACCTAGATTTATACCCTCAAGTTGTGACATAATATTATGTAACACCCTGTAGAAAACGGTTGTGTCAACTTAGCAACAACGAAAACTTTGACAATCGTTTTAAGCAAATTTTTTAAATAATAAATTCCCGGTACATTTTTGACAGAATGTGTTCGTGAATTATTTTGATTAATAGAGTAATTAGTAAAACTCATTCTTTCTTGAATATGAATTTCCTCATTTTTCAGTCTCATACATTCAAACTTTTGCTATACCTAAGCGTTTGTATATTCTTTCTTCAAAAATCTTTAAGCGAAAACAGCATTTTTATCTATTCGATATATAAATGAGATAAAAACACAAGGTTTAACTTTAATCTACACTTTATTTGAAAAAATTCGACGACGTTTCGCTGACACAGCAGCTTTATCAAGAATGAAAAACAGAATGAAGAGTATGGTATTATAAACAAATCGTAGAACAAGTTGGATGAATAACAGGAAAATCCACACCGAGCCATTGTACAGTTAGTATGAAAGGTAATAAAAATAATTAAACAAGTTAAGTAGGGGTGAGTAATTCACATCTACCTGTTCATTCAAAAGCTTGTCCGAATGTTTGTGTCTATTTATTTCTAATGTTTCTAGGAGATCTAATTTTGAACTTTTTGATTTTATATGTAATATGTCAAAGTTTTATTGAATGAATGGTTTTTTTTATTAGGTGGTTTGAATAATTTGAATCAGATTTATTTTTATCGAAGCTACGTTTATGTTCAGATGTTCTTATGCCAAAACTCCTATAGGTCCTACCGATATAAATTTTATCACAAGAACCGCAATTGAGTTTATAGATTCCTGATTTACTTGATTTTTCAACACGAGATTTATTATTTTAATATGTTCACTTAAGTTATTAGAAGTTTTGAAAGTTATATTAAGATTTTGTTTGACGAGAAAGGATTTAATATTTGTACTTGCAGAACAGCAGAATGTTAAACTGTTGAATATTTTATAGTCTTTATGAATAGGATATACTTCATTTATTGCTTTCTGATATAGTTTTTTACGAATGATTAGATCTATCATATCCGGATTATATGAATTATTAATGGCTATCTGTTTGATGATGTTTAACTCTTTATTATAATCTTCTACTGATAAAGGTAAATTGAGTAACCGATGTACCATGCTGTTTAAAGCTGCAACTTTGTGTTGAATTGGATGTAATGAGTAATTATGTATAATTGTATCAGTATGTGTTGGTTTACGATAGACCGAAAAAACATGATTATTATTTTGTTTAGTGATTTTAAGTCCAAAAATTAATGGAATCGTTCTGTTCAATTTCTATCGTGAATTTAATGTTCAAATGGATGGAATTAATGAAATTAAGAAATAAGTCTAATTGACGAGTAGTTCCAATGAAACATACTAAGATGTCGTCAACATATCTATACTAATAAAGAAATTTGGAAATGAATGGATGTGTATGAAATTTCTGTTCAATATTATTCATAAAAATCTCTGCTAAAAGTGGACTCAAAGGATTTACCATGATCAAACCATTTTCACTACTGTAATAGATGTTGTTGAAAGAAAAATAATTCTGTTCAATGCAAACGTCCAACAGATTCAATATTTCTGATTTAATTATGTGGTTAACATGATTCGAATTCAACATGTTTTCGATTAATATTTTGACATCACCTGGAGGAACACTTGGGTATAAATTCTCATCATCATTGATGTTAATATAACTTTCAAAACTTCTAATAACTTAGGTAAACATATTAAAAATAATAAATCTCGTGTTGAAAAATCAAGTAAATCAGGAATCTATAAACTCAATTGCGGTTCTTGTGATAAAATTTATATCGGTAGGACCTATAGGAGTTTTGGCATAAGAACATCTGAACATAAACGTAGCTTCGATAAAAATAAATCTGATTCAAATTATTCAAACCACCTAATAAAAGAAAACCATTCATTCAATAAAAACTTTGACATATTACATATAAAATCAAAAGTTTAAAATTAGATCTCCTAGAAGCATTAGAAATGAATAGATACAAACATTCGGACAAGCTTTTGAATGAGCAGGTAGATGTGAATCATTCACCCCTACTTAACTTGTTTAATTAGTTTTATTACCTTTCATACTAACTGTACAATGGCTCGGTGTGGATTTTCCTGTTATTCATCCAACTTGTTCTACGATTTGTTTATAATACCATACTCTTCATTCTGTTTGTCATTCTTGATAAAGCTGCTTTGTCAGCGAAACGTCGTCGAATTTTTTCAAATAAAGTGTAGATTAAAGTTAAACCTTGTGTTTTTATCTCATTTATATCATGGATCTACATCAACTAACGGCCTCCACAATTCAAACTATTCGATATACCTTACATAGATATTGACTGATCACCTCCTGAGCTCTTTTTAACTCGATCCGTCAAAAAACCTCGACCAGTGTGACAAATTGAAACCCGATATAACTGACGGGGTTGGAATTGTAAGCAGTAAAAACGATAAATAGCCAAGCCACACCCCATCAATAACAGCAGAGATACGTCTCGTACAATAGCTGGGAACAGATGTGGATGTGATATCAATCAATAATTCTGGTGATATGCATATAGACGACGTGACATATGTAAATAGGGATGTGTTTGGTTTGACGGCGCTCGGTGAGAAGCCGTTTCGGGATTGGTATGGTTTACTGATGAGATTGGAAATGCCTTCATGAAATTGTACGAATTCAATTTCATAATGTACAGGATGAACCAAACTCGATGTTTTAGTACTGCAGCTATTTATTCATTTATTTATTTATTGGTACAAAACATAGGAACTTCTACAGGATAGACCCAACTACCGGGGTTCACAAAAATGATAACAGAAAAATAAACAGAAGAAATTATAACTTTCATAAAAACAGGAGAGAAAAAAGACTCACTAAAGATAACAGAATCAAGCAAAATATCATGAAAACTAAAACTACTGCAATAAGGATGATTCAGATCTAATGAGATATGCAATAACAACATTATTTTTGAAAGAAGAAAGAGATTCATGAAAAATATCTATACTGGCAATATGCCAATTGTAAAGACGCATAATTCGCAAGAAATTAAAAAGAATGAAAAATAAACTTATACGGGCCTTCGTAACATAAAGGAGTGCATTTCGACGACTAGGACACAGGGGGACTATGTTGCGATAAATTCGGCACTGTAAAATTTGAATTGGAAAACTTTGTTATGTTCTACCGATGTGAATGAATGTGTTGATTCATTTTATTCTGCTTTGAATATAGTTATTGATAAGTATGTACCTCATAGATCTGTTAAGTGTGATAAATTCCTTCGTGGTTTGGCAAAGACACTATTAAATGCAATAACGATAAAACTAACTTATATCAAAGATTTAAAAATTCAAAGACCGTTTTCTGTATAAAATTTTTGTATTTTGCTTAGACAAGTCTTAATTGAAAGAGATCATAAGAAACATATTGCTTATATAGAGGGAGAATTGTGAAAATCTTATAATTATCTTATAAAGAGATTCATGAAAAATATCTATACTGGCAATATGCCAATTTTACAGACGCATAATTCGCAAGAAATTAAAAAAGAATGAAAAAATAAACTTATACGGGCCTTCGGAACATAAAGGAGTGCATTTCGACGACTAGTATACAGGGGGACATTAGAAATGAGATAATTAACAAGCGGAAAACAAAAAGAATGATTTAAAATTCGATAAAGAAATGCAGTGTCGAAAAGGACCCTCCTCTGCTCCAGGCTTAACATTTTGTTATGACGCAAACTTAATTGATAATTATGGTAAGGACTGAAAAATCTAAAGTTGAAACTTTTGACAAACTTTCTCTGGACTCGTTCAATTCTGTCAATATACTTGTAATAGTGAGGGGACCAAACAGGTGCAGCATATTCCAAATTACTCCTCACCAACGAAAAATATAGCATTTTTAAAGACCTTGGATCACTGAAACTTTTAGTAACGCTAAGAACGAAACCCAGCATTTTGAAACCCTCAGAAACTATATGATCAATATGATACTCAAAGGACAACTCAGAATCAAGATATATACCAAGATCCTTAATTTGGTTTACCCTCCCAATTACAAGCCCAACAACAGAAAAAATAGCATCGAAGATATTGACATTTTTTGTAAACCTTATATGCTTACACTTATCAATATTTAATTGAAAATACCTACTTTGACATAAAGAGAAAACTCTGAAATGCAAAATATCATAGGACCGAATAGCACTGTACACTCTAAGATCGTCGGCATATAAATCATGCTTTTTATGAAGAAAACATTCCGAAATATCATTAATGTAAATTTAAAATTAAAGGGGACCCAGATGTGACCCTTGAGGAACACCAGAGGTGACACGAACGAAACCTGAATGAGTGCAATTGAGTGCAACATACTGCAGTCTATCCGATTCTATCCATTTCAGTGACCCCACCACACCAAAGTCCTCTAGAACCCACAACAAAGTTGCATGATGTACCTTATCGAAGGCCTTAGCCATGTCTGGGTAGACGGATATCAACTTGAATATCGTCATCAAAACTACTAGTAATTAAATGAATGTAAGGAGTTAAATTAGTTAACACCGACCTACCTCTGAAAACTCCATGTTGAGATTGAATCAACTTGGAACTGAATGAATGAAAAAATTTATCAGTTACTATTGCTTCAAAAATTTTACCGAAATAACAGGTCGGTAATTACTTACTTCATTTCTTACCACTTTTGAAAATAGGAACGATCTATGCCGCCTTTCAATTATCTGGAAAGACACCTTGTTCTAAAGATTTGTTGAAAATAATTTGAAGTGGAGTCGCCAAGCTAGCGGAACAAGATTTAATAAAAATTGGTGGGATGGAGTCTAGACCTGGACCCTTCGTGACATTCAGTCCCTCGATTTTAGCTTTGACATCCTTCAGATCTATCGTGTTAAATGTAATCGATGAAGAAGATTTATATCTAGTTTGGTAAAGAACAGGTTTATGCGGATCTTCATAAACACTAGAAAAGTACTCAGAAAAAGCATTAAATATAGCTGAACTATTTTCGAAGATTTTTTCACCATGACACATGGATTGATGCATCCTCTGGCTATCTCTCAACCTCTACAGAAGCAATATGTTTTCACATGATCTCTTTCAATTAATGATCTTTACATTAAGACTTGTCTACGCAGAATACTTAAATTTTCATACAGAAAACGGTCTTTGAATTTTTCAAATCTTTGATATAAGTTAGTTTAATCGTTAATGCATTAAATAGTGTCTTATCCAAACCACGAAGGAATTTATTACACTTAACAGATCTATGAGGTACATAGTTATCAACAACTATATTCAAAGCAGAGTTAAATGAATCAACACATTCATTCACATCGGTAGAACATAACAAAGTTTTCCAATTCAAACTTGACTATGCCGAATTTATCGCTACATAGTCCGTGTTAAAAAATTTGTACATCGATCTAGATTTGCTAGGAGTTTTATCCAAAGAAAACACTTCTAAGGAGGGATGGTGCCGGTTCCCTGGAACCAAAGGCGTACAACATCGAACAGAAGACACATCAGTAGAATTCGACAAAATCAAATTGAAGATTTTAATATAATGACCGGTGATACCATTGAACTGATTAAGGGAATTATAGGAAGAAAATCCCTGAACGAGGAATACGCATCACCGCGAACAATATCACTGATGAAACCGCACTCACTGCCATCAGAAGACCATGAAAATGATCCGACATTAAAATCCCCAACTATTATGACGATATCATTGGGGTTAGACTCCATGAGAGATGTCACACTGTCAAAAAAGACGACAAAATCTTCACTTTTTATATCTAGTGGAAAGTAACAAACACCCAAGAATAGTTTCCTATTTCCTGTAATTGACACCTTCACCCATACATCCTCCTCTAATGACATATTTCTTAATGATACACCATCAGCCTCAATTTTTCTGTTGACGCCTACGAATACACCACCACCCTCACCGTTAACACTATGGGAATCGCTCCTATCGCGTACAACGATGTTATAATTATATCAAATAAATTCAGAGCTGACAACATTTTAAAAAACAAGTACTGTGTTTTAAGGAATTTTACTTAATAATTGCGATTCGTAACGCGTTTCACTACACCGTAGCTTCTTCAGACGAATGAATGTACAGAAAATGAGAATGAGAATATAAATATAAATGTTCTTGAGTAATTAAAAGCTTATTGGGTTGCTTCTTCTTAAGTGGTTATTTATGACAGGTATATCCAATAAAATTAAGGAATAGATTGCTCCCCGAAGAGATTCAATAGATGTAAAGGGCTTAAATCGACTTGTTCATTGATGAGTCTACCTGAGTGTTTGTATTTATTGATTTCTGAAGTTTCCCAAAGATCTACCTTCCAATATTGGTTTATTGTTTTTACCTGGTTTGGTTTTATTATTTTTATATATTTGTCTAAATTATTATTTGTTTGGAAAGCTATGTTGAAATTATTGCTACTTAAGAATTATTTCAGTTTCTCACTTGTAATGCCAACGTAGGTTAAGGTATTGAATTTTTCTTTCAATTTATCGACAGGGTAAACTTCATTCAATGCGATTCTACTTTGTTTTTATTTAGAATATTATTTATTAGATTGGGATTGTAACCATAATTTTTGGCTATTTGTTTAATCAAATTTAATTCTTTGTTGAAATTTTCTGGTGATAACGGGATGTTAATCAATCAATGAGTGGATGATTATAAATTAATTTCTCCAAGTTATTCATGAATATTTCTGCTAACAAAGGACTTAACGGATTGCCCATAATCAAGCCGTCTTCAATAGTATAATATTCGTTATTGAAATGGAAATAATTTTAATATAAACAAATTTGTAATAATGAAAGAATATCTGATTTAATGATAGTATTGACATGATTCTTTTCTAATAATTCTTCAACTAAGTAATACGTATCTTTCGGAGGAATAGTGGGAAATAGATTCTTAACATCGAAAGAAATAATATAATAAAATAATTAATATTTTAAATAAAAACGAAGTAGAATCGCATTGAATGAAGTTTACCCTGTCGATAAATTGAAACAAAAATTCAACACCTTAACCTACGTTGGCATTACAAGTGAGAAACTGAAATCATTCTTAAGTAGCAATAATTTCAACATAGCTTTCAAATTAATAATAATTTAGGCAAATATATAAAAATAATAAAACCAAACCAGGTAAAAACAATAAATCAGGTGTTTATAGATTGAATTGCAATGACTGTGATAATTTCTACATTGGTAGAACACAGAAATTTTAATATTAGAATATCGGAACATAAACGCAGTTTTTCAAATAAAAATCAGATTCAAATTACGCGAATCATCTCTTGGAAAATAATCACTCTTTCGACCTACAGTTTGAAATTTTGCATACAGATAATAAATATTGGAAGGTAGATCTTTGGGAAACTTTAGAAATCAATAAATACAAACACTCAGGTAAACTCATCAATGAACAAGTCGATTTAAGCCCTTCACCTCTATTGAATCTCTTCGGGGAGCAATCTATTCCTTAATTTTATTGGATATACCTGTCATAAATAACCACTTAAGAAGAAGCAACCCAATAAGCTTTTAATTACTCAAGAACATTTATATTTATATTCTCATTCTTATTTTCTGTACATTCATTCGTCTGAAGAAGCTACGGTGTAGTGAAACGCGTTACGAATCGCAATTATTAAGTAAAATTCCTTAAAACACAGTACCTGTTTTTATTATTGATAATGGAATTTTACCAAGTAAAAGCCTCCCAAATTCAAATGACAACATTTTGGTTGAGCCAGGATTCAGTAACACAAATCAAGTAGTAGTAGTACAGTTCAAAAAGGAAATATAAAAGTCTTTGGTGTTGGTTCTCAAACCACGACAATTTTGATAATACAAGCTAAATGAGAGCTCCATTAGTATTCACAACACAAACGGATAATTCTAGGATCTTTAATATGAAAAAAAATTGTCACTTCAATAGTTTTAGCAGATCAGCTTCTGATGTTACATGACGAATTTTCAAACTCTGCTATGTGATACTTTCTCTCAAAAGAGTACCGGTAATTGTTCAATGAAACACAAAATATTTACTTTTTATCGAAATTTACCTCGGGCGAAATTTGCGGTTTCCAATGTTTCAGAATGGGTTCTGGCTGTCGTGGGTGATTATTATTTATATCGACAACAATCGACACATCGGCTTGTCATACAAATTTGATCGTACTTTTCCAAAATGTTTAAATGCCCGGCATTTTCATTTCAGTGAATGTTGGACGCTATGTTACGAGGGTTGTCCCAAAATTATCTGACATATATCCATATTTCTTTCCCAATGTTATTATACGTCATCTGGCTCGTGGCATCTTTCGGAATAATCTCCATTGCTCTAAGTTACTCACACTGAACGCATTTTCCTCTTCTGGAGAAGTACTGGAACTGCCTTTCGGTATCGCCTTCAAAGTGTTCATCGAATTTGTTTCATCAGTTTATGTATCACCAACTTGGCGCCCTTTGATCAGCGCTTTCAATCTTTAAAACAGACAATATTCGCAGGGAGCTATATAAGAGCATGGATCGCTATCGACAGATATGCTGTCATCTTAGAAGTGTTTATAGCACTCTTTTGTTTGTATGTGAATTCAACATAAATTCGTTGTTCAGAGTTTTTCGTCATTCTTAGCCAAACGTGAATACGACAAAGACAAAGAATAGGTTACAAACGTTTGCAGAGAGTTTGCGACGATTTACTGGTTACGTCTATACCTTACAGTGGTTTTGAACTACCTAACCATTATTTCAATTACTCTCATCGTCTCAAATAACATACATTCTGTAAAAAAAGTTCCGTCATTTGAACAATGAAACACAAAACATTTATTATTAATCTTAATTTATTGTATCGCTTTCAAAGTAGGTTCCTCCTGAAAAAATACATTAACGCCAACAAATAATACAATCTTCAGAACTTTTTCAAACGCTTTTTCTTGCATCGGGCGTGAATTCTCTTTTATGTCATCTATCGATTCGAAACGGGTACCTCGAAGTAGTAATCTGAGTTTTAGTAAACGAGCCATGTCAGGTGAATACGATGGTTGTTCGATAGTATTTGATGAGGTTTTGTTCATAAATTTATTCACAATGATAGTCTTCTGAGATGGTGCATTTTCGTGGTGCAAAACCCATTAGTTTTCTTTCCACAAATCTGGCCGTTTTCGGCAAATTCGCTTTGTCAAACGCCGCATAACGCTTAGGTGATATTCTTTATTGGCACTGTAAAAAATTAAATTCTCTTTTCAAACTCCTCAGGAGTTTGAAATTTTCTTTTTGAGTAAAATCAATTTCAATAATAAAAAACAAGTACTGTGTTTTAAGGAATTTTACTTAATAATTGCGATTCGTAACGCGTTTCACTACACCGTAGCTTCTTCAGACGAATGATTATGCAGAAAAATGTAAATGAGAATATAACTATAAATGTTCTTGAGTAATTAAAAGCTTATTGGTCACCTCCTCCTAAGTGGTTATTTATGACAGGTATATCCAATAAAATTAAGGAATAGATTGCTCCCCGAAAAGATTCAATAGAGGTGAAGGGCTTAAATCGACTTGTTCATTGATGAGTCTACCTGAGTGTTTGTATTTATTGATTTCTAAAGTTTCCCAAAGATCTACCTTCCAATATTTATTATCTGTATGCAAAATTTCAAACTGTGGGTCGAAAGAATGATTATTTTCTAAGAGATGATTCGCGTAATTTGAATCTGATTTTATATTTGAAAAACTGCGTTTATGTTCCGATATTCTAATATTAAAATTTCTATGTGTTCTACCAATGTAGAAATTATCACAGTCATTGCAATTCAATCTATAAACACCTGATTTATTGAATTGAAAATTGAAAAATTATTAGTTTGGAAAGCTATGTTGAAAATTGTTTTTTCACGCAATTTATAATTTTCATGTATTTCAACAAAGAACTAAATTTGATTAAACAAATAGCCAAAAATAATGGTTACAATCCCAAACTAATAAATAATATTTTAAATAAAAACAAAGTAGAATCGCATTGAATGAAGTTTACCCTGTCGATAAATTGAAACAAAATTCAACACCTTAACCTACGTTGGCATTACAAGTGAGAAACTGAAATCATTCTTAAGTAGCAATAATTTCAACATAGCTTTCAAACTAATGATAATTTAGGCAAATATATAAAAAATAATAAACCAAACCAGGTAAAAACAATAAATCAGGTGTTTATAGATTGAATTGCAATGACTGTGATAATTTCTACATTGGTAGAACACATAGAAATTTTAATATTAGAATATCAGAACTTAAACGCAGTTTTTCAAATATAAAATCAGATTCAAATTACGCGAATCATCTCTTAGAAAATAATCATTCTTTCGACCCACAGTTTGAAATTTTGCATACAGATAATAAATATTGGAAGGTAGATCTTTGGGAAACTTTAGAAATAAATAAATACAAACACTCAGGTAGACTCATCAATGAACAAGTCGATTTAAGCCCTTCACCTCTATTGAATCTTTTCGGGGAGCAATCTATTCCTTAATTTTATTGGATATACCTGTCATAAATAACCACTTAAGAAGAAGCAAAGCAATAAGCTTTTGATTACTCAAGAACATTTATATTTATATTCTCATTCTTATTTTCTGTACATTCATTCGTCTGAAGAAGCTGCGGTGTAGTGAAACGCGTTACGAATCGCAATTATTAAGTAAAATTCTTAAAACACAGTACTTGTTTTTATTATTGATAATGGAATTTTACCAAGTAAAGCCTCCCAAATTCAAAAATCAATTTCCTTTGAACCAAAGCAAAACAGTTTTTCGCCCTTTCAAACTTTTTGCAGTACGCCACTGATCAGTTCGTTCGTCATCTTCGTTCAATTTGGAATCTTTTTGACACTTGTAATTTTTTCGTATCTCTAACTTGCTTATATTCTGATAGCTCGTCTTCTGAGACTCAACAAAAGAACAATTAAAACTAAATAAATTGCTAGAAGTGTCCTCAACCTGCAAGAATACAGGCCTCTGCCCTTCTTCTCATACCATCACGCACTCATTGAAACATTCCTGAGGTTTTTTTTCTCGTGCCTCAGTAGCTTGTCTTACCTGATACAAGCCTGAATCGGTCAAGGCATGCTTTGGAAGAGGTTTTCGACCTCCTCTGGGTGATATTCTGCCACTCTTCTCTGGCGGCTTGGATGAGCTGTTGTGGGGTTCTTGGATTATACTGGCGCGATCTAATTTTCCTTTTGAGATTTTCCCATAAATGTTCAATAGGATTTAGGTCTGCAGAGTAAGTTGGCCAGTCCAGAATAGCGATTCTCTCTGTTCCAAGATAATGTCGCGCGACGTTGCTGTTATATTTATGAGCAATATTTTGCATAAAAAATTCTCACCGTGGGCATCTCGCTAGAGTCACCCTATGGCCGTTACTAATACACTGATACCTGTTGCTTCCAGAAATTGCCTTTAGAGTGTGAAGTGCGACGAACTATGGTTTCCTCTTGCAATTTGGCACCAAAAGCGGTCTTGTTCTTCAGAAGTGATCTTCCTATTTGGGAGAGATTGTAGCTCCACGAATCGGGCGTAGGTTTTTGAAATCACCCCCTGCGATACCCCCATTGTGGTGGCATCGGCCAATCCAACGTAAGCCATTTTCAATTATGATTATAGGATTTTTGAAATTTTGAAATTCACCGTTTCAAGGCACAGTAACGACTGTGTTCAATATCCCGAACATTTTGTATCATAATATCCAGTTTTTTCTACAACAAAAACTTCATTCTTCACAAGTAGTCGAAGATCCATGGTTAAAAACAATCAATAATGTGAAATACCGAGTGGTTCCTCATCAATTTGGTTGTGTGTATTACACAATAGACGAATATTTATTTTTTCTTCTGTAAAAAAGTACGGATGTTTTCTATTTTGAAGAAAAAAGGAGGGACGCGGGCATGCTTTTCCATGTCCGTTCTTCCTTGACCTTCTAGGCCATGGATTTGTCATGTGCAACATTTTTCCAGCAGTGTAATTTGTTTGTAGCCAATCAAGGGACAAACATAACATCCAGGCCTTTGTCAGAATCGAACCAAGGACCTGCCGTATCAAAGCGCGGACCTCCCTCCACTGTATCACGAAGGCGACCAAGCACGATTCTTTTCATCCCGAATGGAAATTATTAGTTTTTACTTTTTTATAACTTCTTGCCATTTCCTTCATTGATCACTTCAAGCTCAACGTATAGACGTTGCCAATTTCACCGAAACATGCGTATTTATCCCATCCAAAACAACCCAGATCGTTCTCGAAGTTCTCGAACACTGACGCTCTGATTAATTCTAACAGAAGCAGCATAACCCCAGATTTTTTTCCGAAACTCAATGATGAATAACTCGAGATCTTATAGATGTCTGATAAATAATGCCATAACTTTATATAAAATATCCACCCTTGCCGAGATATTCCCCTCGAAGTTGACACCCTGTATTATTTATTGA
The DNA here is from genome assembly GCA_013387265.2 of Cryptolaemus montrouzieri. Classification (NCBI taxonomy): domain Eukaryota; kingdom Metazoa; phylum Arthropoda; class Insecta; order Coleoptera; family Coccinellidae; genus Cryptolaemus; species Cryptolaemus montrouzieri. Next base: position 6,565,153 of record JABFTP020000165.1, read on the forward strand.
TGAAATAAGTAAGTCAAATACAATAACATTGGTGCGGTAATATTGCACCGTTAAGATCGACGATTTCAATTATTTACCCACGGTAATTGAGGAGATGAGATAATATCTCCGTCCAAATTTCAATATTGTGATAGCGCTTCAATCGATAGAATAGAGGAATCAATCAAAATCACCACAATGGCCATTTGATCGAGTGTAGATGACGTATAAAACACGATCGGCGACCTCAGTACAAAGAGTAGGCTATGCATATCGCGCTGCCACCCACGATGTGATCCTTCACCTTTCTCAGATCTCTATGTTGTCTTGTTCTGTGTCGGCAATCGGAGGAATTTGTTTTCAAATGATAAGACATCGATTGACCGCTGATTACTAAGCGATCCAATCTGTGGATCATAAGTTACCATCTTGCTTGAAGCATAGAGTTGAAATGAAGATTTTTCTTTATATGACTGCATTCTGAAGCAATGTCATTTATGACAAAAAGTTTCTATTTACATTCTGTCAAAAAGTACCAGGAATTGATGAATGAATGAAGACAGAATGTTCATTTTTTATACAAATGTATTGTATCGTCTACAAAGTAAGCCACTACCGAAATAATACATTTACGCCAACGAATTATGCAATCATCAAGACATTTTCCAAATGCTTTATCCGAATCGACTTCAGTTCTCTCCACGAATTCTCTTTTATATTTTCTAACGATTCAAAACGGAAAAACGGGTAAAACAGAAAGCGATTATGGACCGATGAGTCTATTGTTGTCAGTAAAAGTAAATACATTTTATGAAATATTAAATTAAGTTGATAGTGACAGAGTAGCATTAAGACTCTAGACATAAACAAAAAAATGTAGTTAATATAGGGTCTGATGCAGATGCAAGTTCCTTGTCCAAGCGGTCCTTGAAGATGTTTTATTAGGGGAACAAATTGTATTTTCCTCTAATATGTTTCAGTCGGACATCACTCTGTTTGTCAGGAGGTTCTTTCGAGGCAGCAAAGCACATCTTTCTATGGTCAACCTCTCTGAATGCCCCCGCAATTGAGTGTTGGTATTTGGCACAAAAAGATGGAGATCAAGGGCTTCGTCATAGGATTTGTTGAAGATTTTGAATGTCTTTATAAAATCCCCTCTTCTTCTTCTTTGTCTTAAGGTAGACACCTAAAAAGCTGCAACTCTTAGTTCATAAGGAGTTTCCGACAACTCAGGTAGTATCTTAGTCGCTTTTCTCTGAACCCTTTCCAGCAAATCAATGTATCTCACAAAATATGGATTCCACACTGAATGTGCATTCTCCGAAGCTGGTCTGACGGACAGGTTGCTTCAACGAAAACTAAACAGAGGCTATATCTACCAAGATATTCATTTCTGATCAAAACGCAAAAACAGGTCAATTTTTGTTTCAAAGTAGAGATCTTTTGGGGTACAAAACTTGCCTGAAATATCAACCCCTAAGCGTGGGTTGCAATCCTTGAACATTTCGAATAAGGAAGATGGGTCGAGTGATGACTCAAAAGAAAGGTGGTATCTTTGTCTACATTGCCTTGAACGAATTTCCATTTCTAATTGAAAACTGTAAAGATACAGGGTGAGCAACTGAAAGATAGGAAAGACTATTTCCCTGAGACTATTCAAGTTTCAGTGAAGTAAAATAGAACAGATCCATGCTGATCAATGGCAGTCATCATCAAGTACCATCCTCATCTCGAATTTCAACCCCTAGAGCAGGGGTGACCACCCTTGAAAATTTGGAAAAGGTAGATGGGTCGAGTGATACCTCGAAAGAAAGGTATTATCTTTGTCTGCATCCCCGTGAACGTATTTTCATTTTTGATTGAAAACTGTAGAAGATACAGAGTGAGCTACTGAAAAATGAAGGAGACTATCTATCACCCTGAACTATTCAAATATTAGTGCAAAAAAATGGAACAGTTGGAATTTGAGATGTGAATAGTGTTTCGAAAGATGACTGCCTTTGATCTGGAATGAATCTGTTCCATTTTTTTGTACTAATACTTGAATAGCTCAGGGCGATAGATAGTCTCCTCTATTTTTCATTAGCTCACTCTGTATGTTATACAGTTTTCAATAAAAAATGAAAATTCGTTCACGGGGTTGCAGATAAAGATAATACCTTTCTTTCGAGGAATCACTCGACCCATCTACCCTCTTCAAAATTTCAAAGGTGGTCACCCCTGCTCTAGATGTTGAAATTCGAGATGAGGATGGTACTTGATGATGACTGCCATTGATCAGCATGGATCTGTTCCATTTTACTTCACTGAAACTTGAATAGTCTTCCCTATCTTTCAGTTGCTCGCCCTGTATCTTTTACAGTTGTCAATTGAAAATGGAAATTCGTTCAAGGCGATGTAGACAAAGATACCTTTCTTTTGAGTCATCACTCGACCCATCTTCCCTATTCAAAATGTTCAAGGATTGCAACCCCCGCTTAAGGGGTTGATATTTCAGGCAAGTTTTGTACCGCAAAAGATTTGATCAAAAATGAATATCTTGGTAGATATAGCTTCTGTTTAGTTTTCGTTGAAGCACCCTGTATATTGTATATATTTTTCTAAAGAGCGCTACTGATCGGTCTGAGAAAGCTTGTCGGATGAGATATAAGAGAGAGTTTGATCTTTTAACCACCCTGCTGACCTGGGATTTCCACTTCAGGTCCTTTCTCATGAGGATGTCGAGGTAAATCTGATGTTCAACAGCCGCAATTCTGGGTTTTTCTTGCCAATGTGCAAAACTGAGCATTTTTTCTCGTTCAGTTTGAGCAGCCATTTACTGATCGGTCTGAGAAAGCTTGTCGGATGAGATATAAGAGAGAGTTTGATCTTTTAACCACCCTGCTGACCTGGGATTTCCACTTCAGGTCCTTTCTCATGGGGATGTCGAGGTCAATCTGATGTTCAACAGCCGCAATTGTGAGTTTTTCTTATCAATGTGCAAAACTGAGCATTTTCTCTCGTTCAGTTTGAGAAGCCATTTCTCAAGACTCAACAGTTAAAAGGAATAAATGAATGTTTTTATGTTGCATTATCTTATAAAATTTACAATTTCTCAATTTAATCCCTTTCTTACTAATGTACGGTATTTTTTTACTAATATTATCAATATAATTCGGATGAAATTCACATTTCAGTTAGAAATATTCAACCCCTTTGCCCTGTCCCTTTCGTTCTAAATAAAACTATCATGCAAAAGCCGATTTTCAGCAAAAGACCCAGATAAAAGCATGAAAGATCGTACAACAATCCAAGCAGTGTTCTCGAGTAACAAAGTTAGAATCTTGACACTTAAAAATATATTATGCGTTTCGAAAATACAAGAAAAGGCAGAAAAGAAACTCGACGAACACAATGAATATTACAACAATGGACCCAAAGCCTCTCAAACTACAAATGTCGGTTATTTTTCACAAATTCACAAGGTTCGGGGACACGCTTCGTGATTTCTATTAAAGGTGGCTGTATGCTGGGCGTGAAAGCCGATTGTCAACTGTTTGCTCTTTTGTTATGCTCGTGCCTTCTGGATTGTTGTAATAATATTTTAAGTGGCTGCTAGACCTCACACTTGAAAGAACTGGAGTTAATCTTATTCGGATTTTCGGAAGATTATGGTATATTGGTTTCGCTGGACAGAAATTATTAACAGCTGATAATTTGACCTGTATAAATTATCATTTAAACTCACTCCATTAAGTGAAGACATGGTTTCGAAGCTCAGCCGATAGTAATTTTTTTCATCGTAAGGGGTTAGGGATAGTCAGAGACATAAAAAAATGACAATTTTTAATAATTTTTTTTGCCAGTGAATCATTCTATTTTATAAAAGTAAAAACATAGCATCATCAAATAAGGTTTCGACTTGACCTATTATTTAACTTTAAAAGTAATGGATGTTTATGTTGATACAGTTCCAACGGAAGCTCCTTGCGGTGGTCATCACTTATCCTTGGAGGTTCATTCATCTACAATTAATCAGACAAACAAAATTTGTTTTGTTAATAGATAATCTAGTGCGTGATCGAAGAAAATGGCGGCCTCAAAAAATTTCTTCCAGATTTTCGAGAAAAACCAACAGTTTATTGTTTATAAAAACTCGAAATTGAGAGAAAAATCCCTCGATCAGGCACTAGTGTTTCATGTTTTAAAAAAGCTGTATGAATTTCATTGAAATCTATCGAGCGGTTTTCGAGCTACAGTGGTCACTAGCCCAGAAAACATAGTTTTGAGAAAAACGTATTCGAAGTTTTACACTCAATTCACATCAAATAATACATATTAATTAATAATAATAATGATATCCTTTATTTAGCATTGCTAATACTATACATCAAAAAATTCAGGGCCCCCGTGAGGGCTACTGGCGCTTGTGTGCAAAAAGGATTTTGGCGCCCTAAAGGCATTTTTGATCATGTTTTTTATATTTTTTCAAAAGTAGTAGTAGTAGTAGTAAGTAAATGCTTGAAGTAAAGCAAAATCTGAACTTAAGAAGTCATATTTATTTGTAGACTAAAATATCGAAATGAAACAAACAGAATGAAATCATAACAAAATAAATTCTTTTCACACCCATTTTTGAACATTTACTTGAGTAATGAGACACGTTGACTCGTTTATAACTACTATAAAATAACCTAAACTAAAAATCACATTTTTTAGAAACAAATAACAGAAATATTGCCTAATATCTACATATATATATATATATATATATATATATATATATATATATATATATATATATATATATATATATATATATATATATATATATATATATATAATGAAATAAAACTAAAGTATTTAAATTTTCACTATATTAACGAAACTATGACCGGTTTCACCACACTGTGGTTTCATCAGATAGATTTTTTTCAATGAAAATATGTATATCGATTTTCATCAAGTACTACTTTCTACTTATACTTAGATATTTTTAAAAATATGCAGATATTTCTAATAACAAATACCTACGGAATTTCGTTTTAAAATCAAAAATGATAGCGAGGTCTAGGTGCAATAGAAAAATAAAAGATAGCTATTGTAGTAGCGATATTTTCCGAGATTTTGCTGTTGCAAATTCATTAATTACATAGCTTATATTTATACCGTCAAAAATTTCTTGTTCAATTGCTAATATTTTTAGCCCAGACAATCTTTCTTGAATCATTGTCGATCTTAAATAATTTTTAATGATTTTTAACTTTGAAAAAAAGATCGCTCGCCAGAAGCTACAGATACAGACAATGTCAAAAGAATTCTTAGTGAAATGCTTACGTTTGCAAAGGTGAACATTAAATTGTTTTGAAATATATATTGTAAAATACACCACACTTGACGAAATAAAAATAACTTTATATGTAAAAATTAATAGGATTACTTGTTTTTATTCGCTTGTTGCACTGTCCAGTGAACTAACTGATTTAAAAACTCCTGTGGCGATGCATCGCTTTTATAGCGCTCCAGGCGTTATTCATGTCTGAACAGGAAAAATCAAGAAACTGCCGCCTGACATGTTCTCGTAACATAGGAATCGGCAGTAATTGGATGATATACTAATAAAATTTCGTGTGTATTTATACCTATTCCTATTTAATTTCTCAACACTTATTTTAATATTTTTTGGACCCTGCGTTTTGGCGCCCGTGTGCATTGCACACTTTGCACATATGGATGCGGGGCCTGAAAAATATAAAGATTAACTATGATAACAAATATTTACTATATCTACCCAATATTGAAAATTTTCGATTTAAAAGAATAAAAGACAAACAAAATAAAATGAAATAACACTTGACTGTACATCAGGTACGCTTTATATGCATAAAAAGTAACCTCCGAAATTTAGTTTGACAGTCACAATTTTTAATACTTTCTGGTAGTCGATTATACTTACATTACAATCAATTAATTACACCGAGTCATCTATTCCTGGACCATATAATAGTTCTTCAGCTGTTGCAGCAGCTTCCAAAATATCTATTTGATGTTGTCTACCTAGCATTCTACCTTCTCGAGTGTTGTCGTTAGCGCGCTTATCTGTCACTTTCACACATGCAGTATTGGTTTTTTCGACATACCTATGAGAATTACGCCCACAATCAAGTCCCAGTATTCATTATGATCAATAATGATTTCGTACCTTCATTCAATATACGAGTAGCTTTATATACAGCAAACAGTAAAACTAATATTTATCGTTTTTGAACATATTTTCCACACTAGTTGGTTGAAGCTCTCATTATTATTCTGATTGAATCCACCTGCACATATTGGAAGTAAATTGTCATCACTGAGACCTTCATAAATTGGCTTGATAGCTTCTAAAACATCAGGAGGTAAGGGATAATAGAGTATAAGTAGCAAGCTCTCCACTTGCTTCAGCGCGCTGATAAGAATTTTTGCCTTTTGGACTCATACTATGATTCTTAATTTTATCACTTGTGCCGTAGTGATAAAAAGTCGCCTTTATATCAGATTTCATATCTTCAATAGCAGGGGTATTCAAACTTGAACTGCTGGCGATCTACCTCAATATTTTTAGACTACTTACGATCGACTCTGAGAGGCTGCAAGTATGTGTGATGCAGGGTTGTCGAACATATTCGATACACCCTACCTAACTACCTTGGTAGGGTGTACTATAGCATATATAGATATTATCTTGCCGCACAATATACATTATTTTAGTCAAGGTTTGGGTTAGTTTTAATTAGATTCTTCTCTATAATATCAATGAAAAAACTCATAGTTATTCAAAATTACGAGTTAATTGGTTGTTACAAAACAATAGAGTTACATATGGCATTAATCTTAACTAAGGAGTGACGTTTGATGTTGAAGCGTGGCACTGCATGTCCACAGCATACTTTTCGTAACCACTGAGTGCTAATCGCAAGTATGATGACATATGATTGTCAGTTAGTCGATTGCGATATTTTGACTTAATTATCTTCATCTCAGAAAATATAGACTCGCACAAGTAAGTTAACCCAAACATTGCCGTCAGTTGAAGGGCGATTTGCCTTAGATTCGGACATTTATCTTCAGATATAAAACACCAGAAATTTGTATCAGATGCTGTAGCTTTGAAATGTATGTCTGATATAATCTGCAAAAACTCATTTTCAACAAAACATGAGTTCATATTAAACTGACTTGCTTTTCAGTAGCTAATTCCTCAATGTTTTTACATGAAAAAGTATAACTCATAAATGATGCTATAATTTCCAATTTACTGCAATCATAAAAACGCATTTCGAATTGTCCCAAAATATTTGATAATTCAGCCTCATACGTATCATAATTCAATTGAGGAATCCTTGCTTTCAAAGACGGAAAATGTTTCAGATCCTTTCTTTTCAGTTGGTCTATCATAAGTTGCAATTTACTTTTGAATGCGTTTACTGAGCTAATCATCTCAATAATAGTTTTTCCTTTACCTTGAAGCTCCAAGTTAGTGGTGTTTAAGTGCATTGTGATTTAAGTCAAAAATGCCAAATCAGTCAGCCATTTTTCGTTTTTCAACATCTGGGTGTCATCACCTCTTTCGTTTAGAAAAGCTGTTATTTCGGGCAATAATTCTTGAAACCTTCTTAGGAATTTTCAGCGACTCAACCACCTGACGTCCGTGTGAAGAACTAAATCAGTGTGTTCAAATGACTCCCTATCTTCCAACTGCAACTTAATAATAATAATAATAATATGTTTATTCGTTCAATATAAAAGCCCATACGGGTGATACAATACAATACAATTTCAAAGGAAATACATGATGCATCATAATATATTAATGTTATCTATCAGAAATTTTTGCACTCTATAGTAGGCTTTCCCCAATAAAAGCTGCTCTATTTTAAATTTGAAGATTCTCAAAGGAATTTGTCGAATATTAGCTGGAATTTTGTTGAATACACTTAAAGATGAGAAATGTACATTTTTTTGAAGGTAAGTAAAATTGTGTTTATAAATTTTCAGCCTGGATTTATGTCTTGTGTCGTAGATATGGTCATTACTAGTCAAAGAATTCATTAGGTTTTGTTTCACAAAAAGGGCACACTCGTAAATATAAAGACTCGGCAGCATAAGCACACTTCTGGCAATAAAATGCTCTCTGCAGCTATCTCGATATTTTAGATTCAAAAGAGATCTTAAACACTTCTTTTGAAAGATGAAAACCCGATCTGCTTCCTGTGCATTTCCCCAAAAAATCAAACCGTACCTCAGCCTTGATTCCACAAACGCCGAATACGTCAAGAGAACTGTCTGTAAATCCACCAAGATGGAAAGGATTCTAAAAGCGTAGCAATATCTACTAATAGAGTTTGCTATGTATTCAATATGTTTAGACCAGTCAAGTCTAGCATCCAGCCTGACACCAAGAAAGGCAACTTCATTATTTTCTTGTATTAGGGTATTTTTATGTTGGAATTCAAAATGAGTGTCTGGTTTGTGATATCTGAAATGTAAACATTGCGTTTTAGAAACATTTAATTTCGAGTTATTTGAAATAAATCAATTTTCTAGTATTCGCATACATTCCGGGGTTTTCAATGTAAGGCCTTCGCTATCATTTGCAGATACAATAGCTGATGTGTCATCAGCATACTGAAAAATATATTTCAAAATCTCATCCGGTACGTCATTCATATATAAGATATAAAGGAGAGACCCATGGACTGAGCCCTGCGGTACGCCTCATAGAACGTTCGTTTTTTCAGATATTATTTCCACCCTCTTCATTTTTTCAACTATATATTGATATCTGTCTTTCAGATAAGATGCCATCAACTTGAGACAGGCTCCACGTAGTCCACACCTTTCAAGTTTTTTATTAATATAGCGTGACCGACACTGTCAAAAGCCATAGTTTCTTTTCCACAATTCAAAGACTCAACTATTTAATCAAGTACAGAATGAATAGCTCCTACAGTAGATGTGCCCTTTCTGAAACCGTATTGAGAGTCTGCCAAGATCGAAAACTTTTCTAAAAATGATGTTATTCTGTTGGCAATGATATGTTCGAATATTTTACTTAAGTTTGGCAGGACTGCAATTCGCAGGGAGCACGACGAAAGCGACATCTGATGGTAGCGTAAAATCATGCTCGGCAATGGTATGACATGTGAAAGATCCGTATAAATAACAGTGAATTGTTTCAAAAATGAATTTAAAAATAAATATGTGTTATAAAAATCTGTGATCGTGTTTTTAAATTGAAAAACTCATTACGATGAAAAAAGTGTGTATAAAAATTAAGGAAAAATTCGTTGAAAACAAGCTTTTATTTAAATGCACTAAAAAGAAAAAAATAAACTTTTGCACTAAAACTTTTACCGTTAATTCATAACGTCATTTCAAATTTAACACATTTGACACAATTTATATGTTACAATATAAAAGCTTGTCGCGAGATATAAGTACTCGTATTTACTTTATCAGTTTGAAATATTAACAGATAGGCATAATATAAAAATTGTGTCAAATGTGTTAAATTTGAAATGACGTTATAAGTTAACAGTAAAAGATTTAGTGTGAAAGTTAATTTTTTTTCTATTTAGCGCATTTAAATAAAAGGTTGTTTTTAAGAATTTTTTGCAAACTTAATTTCATTTTTAGTTATTCTTGGCAATCTTTCATTCGGTACCCATATTGTAGGAACGAATAAAAGAAAATTATCCGCCATTTCGTTTTGCATTAAGAATAATTGGTCCACCGCCTTGACGGATTTAGAATGACGTCACATAGTTAATCATGCATTGTCATCCAAACTCAACGTGTATAGAAAATTTCAGCTCAGTTGGTTAACATCAAGTGCCTTAAAATTGAATTGTAAGATTTCACCCGAACATACAAACATACATACATTGCAAGTTAAATAAAAGCTTGTAAATATGTTTATAAATAACACTAAAAGTAGTTTTAAGAATCCCATGGGGTTAACCTGTGAAATGTAAACAAATTTAATATATGACAACTGCAATAATGAAAATTACAAAAGTGTTGATTGTTAATATGATTTTCAGAAATAAAATGAAAAATTAATGGCAATGTAATTGCGAATCGTAATTTGAACACACATTACCCTAGTTGCATTGTTACTGAATAATGTTACACACTACTTTGTTTTTTCTTTTAACATCATTTATTCATTTATTTCTTCCATCCATTTATTTCCACTTGGCCACTGGAAATGTGTAAAATTTACATTTACTGTTTCTAGCTGTATTTTTGCAATCAACAACACAACAACTATTATGGATCATTTTTATTTAATGTTAACGTGTTTATTTATGATAAAGCATGATTTAACGATAATTTGACCACATCGAGCGCTGTGATCGATTCAGCTGTCCCCACTATATACTCCGCTCCTGCCAATAGGGCGATAGTTCTCAAAATTATTTCCATCACTTTTCTTGTACAAAGCTTTTATTCGTGCAACTTTCAAATCATCTGGGAAGGCACCTGATGCTAAACTTAAGTTTATTATATGACTCAAAGGCTGTGCAATGTATGACCCATACATTTGATTAACTTGATTGGTATCTCATGATAACCTACAGAGTGTTTGTTTTTAAGGACTGTATGATATTATACACTTCAGTTGAGTTGGTATTTTTCATGAAAATAGCGTGTTGCACACGAGATTTTTTTTATCTAGGATAATGTCTTGTGGAACTTGGGCATCTCTGCGTTCACAGATATTTATAAAGTGTTTGTTTAAATTACTTACTAGTTCCTCTTCAGAAGTATATTCGCATAAGTCGAAAATTCCAGTTTTATCTTTACTCTTCCTGATCGGTTTAGAATAGAATTTTGTATAATAAAAAACAAGTACTGTGTTTTAAGGAATTTCACTTAATAATTGTGATTCGTAACGCGTTTCACTACACCGTAGCTTCTTCAGACGAATGAATATACAGAAAAAATATAAATGAGAATATAACTATAAATGTTCTTGAGTAATTAAAGCATATTGGGTTGCTTCTTCTTAAGTGGTTATTTATGACAGGTATATTCAATAAAATTAAGGAATAAATTGCTCCCGAAGAGATTCAATAGAGGTGAAGGGCTTAAATCGACTTGTTCATTGATGAGTCTACCTGAGTGTTTGTATTTATTGATTTCTAAAGTTTCCCAAAGATCTACCTTCCAATATTTATTATCTGTATACAAAATTTCAATTTGTGGGTCGAAAGAATGATTATTTTCTAAGAGATGATTCGCGTAATTTGAATCTGATTTTTATTTGAAAAACTGCGTTCATGTTCCGATATTCTAATATTAAAATTTCTATGTGTTCTAACAATGTAGAAATTATCACAGTCATTGCAATTCAATCTATTGATTTATTGTTTTCACCTGGTTTGGTTTTATTATTTTTATATATTTGCCTAAATTATTATTAGTTTGGAAAGCTATGTTGAAATTATTGCTACTTAAGAATGATTTCAGTTTCTCACTTGTAATGCCAACGTAGGTTAAGGTGTTGAATTTTTGTTTCAATTTATCGACAGGGTAAACTTCATTCAATGCGATTCTACTTTGTTTTTATTTAAAATATTATTTATTAGTTTGGGATTGTAACCATTATTTTGGCTATTTGTTTAATCAAATTTAGTTCTTTGTTGAAATTTTCTGGTGATAGCGGGATGTTAATCAATCTATGAATAAAACAATTGAATGCTGACATTTTATGTTGATATGGATGACACGACGAGTTATGTATTAGAATATCTGTATGTGACGGCTTATGGTAAATTGCGAAAACATGTTTTCCATTTTCATTCGAAATTGTTACGTCTAAGAAATTTATCGAATTATTGCTTTCTATTTCGGTTGTGAATGCAATTTTGGATGTAATGAATTTATATGATTTTCGAAAATTTTCAACTGTCTATCTGTTCCTGTGAAGCAAATAATGATATCGTCTACATAGCGATACCAGTATAAACAATATTTACTGAGTGGATGATTATGAATTAATTTCTCTAAGTTATTCATGAAAATTTCTGCTAACAAAGGACTTAACGGATTGCCCATAATCAAGCCGTCTTCAATAGTATAATATTTGTAATTGAAATGGAAATAATTTTGATCTAAACAAATTTGTAATAATGAAAGAATATCGGATTTAATGATAATATTGATATGATTCCTTCCTATAATTCTTCAACTAAGTAATACGTATCTTTTGGAGGAATGTTGGGAAATAGATTCTTAACATCGAAAGAAATAAGTTTGGAATTAGGTGGTATAGTGGTATCTTTGATATTGGCAATAAGTTCGTATGAATTTTGACCGAAAATTCAGATTTAAAATTGCAATGTTTTATTAGCAAGTCGTTGAGGAATTTTGAAAGTTTGAACGAAGGTGCCGTTACATAAGAAACAACAGGTCTAATAGGGTAATTAGGTTTATGAAGTAAAATCAACGAATATAATTCGGGGATTGTGGATTGGAATTAATGAATTTATATTTTTCTTGGTCTGTAATTAATGATTTTGCTGTCGAAATTATGTTTTTAACAACTTTCTGAAATTCCTTCAAAAGATACGTATTACTTAGTTGAAGAATTATTAGAAATGAATCATGTCAATACTATCATTAAATCAGATATTCTTTCATTATTAAAAATTTGTTTAGATCAAAATTATTTCCATTTCAATTACAAATATTATACTATTGAAGACGGCTTGATTATGGGCAATCCGTTAAGTCCTTTGTTAGCAGAAATTTTCATGAATAACTTAGAGAAATTAATTCATAATCATCCACTCAGTAAATATTGTTTATACTGGTATCGCTATGTAGACGATATCATTATTTGCTTCACAGGAACAGATAGACAGTTGAAAATTTTCGAAAATCATATAAATTCATTACATCCAAAAATTGCATTCACAACCGAAATAGAAAGCAATAATTCGATAAATTTCTTAGACGTAACAATTTCGAATGAAAATGGAAAACATGTTTTCGCAATTTACCATAAGCCGTCACATACAGATATTCTAATACATAACTCGTCGTGTCATCCATATCAACATAAAATGTCAGCATTCAATTGTTTTATTCATAGATTGATTAACATCCCGCTATCACCAGAAAATTTCAACAAAGAACTAAATTTGATTAAACAAATAGCCAAAAATAATGGTTACAATCCCAAACTAATAAATAATATTTTAAATAAAAAACAAAGTAGAATCGCATTGAATGAAGTTTACCCTGTCGATAAATTGAAACAAAAATTCAACACCTTAACCTACGTTGGCATTACAAGTGAGAAACTGAAATCATTCTTAAGTAGCAATAATTTCAACATAGCTTTCCAAACTAATAATAATTTAGGCAAATATATAAAAATAATAAAACCAAACCAGGTAAAAACAATAAATCAGGTGTTTATCGATTGAATTGCAATGACTGTGATAATTTCTACATTGGTAGAACACATAGAAATTTCAATATTAGAATATCGGAACATAAACGCAGTTTTTCAAATAAAAATCAGATTCAAATTACGCGAATCATCTCTTAGAAAATAATCATTCTTTCGACCCACAGTTTGAAATTTTGCATATTGGAAGGTAGATCTTTGGGAAACTTTAGAAATAAATAAATACAAACACTCAGGTAGACTCATCAATGAACAAGTCGATTTAAGCCCTTCACCTCTATTGAATCTTTTCGGGAGTAATCTATTCCTTAATTTTATTGGATATACCTGTCATAAATAACCACTTAAGAAGAATCAACCAATAAGCTTTTAATTACTCAAGAACATTTATAGTTATATTCTCATTTATATTTTCTGCATAATCATTCGTCTGAAGAAGCTACGGTGTAGTGAAACGCGTTACGAATCGCAATTATTAAGTAAAATTCCTTAAAACACAGTACTTGTTTTTTATTATTGATAATGGAATTTTACCAAGTAAAGCCTCCCAAATTCAAATAGAATTTTGTTTTTAACTTTGCTCTTTGAGCTTTTCTCAGGATCATTTCCAAGTTAGAGTCTGACCACGATGATCGGACAACGAGGTTATGACAACTTTGACAGAGATATCTTCGAAATTACTTACAAAGATATTATCTACTAAAGAAGTGTTAATGACTCTAGTTGGTTCAAAATCGTCTGTACAAAATTGAAAGTGTGCAATATATCGAGAAAATCTCTAGATGTTTTAGATTTTTGAACAAATTGATGTTGAAATCGCCACACAAAACTGTTCGATGTTTTCTGTACTTATTTATACATTCATTCAATAATTCATTTAGGAATCCAAAATGTGCTTACCTCACCCTTCGGTCTCCGATAGATGCTAATAACTACTACTTTCAATGCTTACTGAGAGTGCAGGAATATTCAAAATGCCCTTCAATATTTTCCGTCTTAAAAGACACTTCTCTAAAATCCGAATTTTCATCAGTGAGTATCATACAACCCCATTATTCATCTCTTTCCTACAGTATGATGTTAGATACTTTTAGTTGGAGATATAAACAGTCTACTTCATGTACTTAATGTTTCAGTTAGGCATAATATTTGAGGTCTGTGTTCCAATGTTTCTAAGAAAAGTTCTATGTCAAACAGCTTGTTTTAAAGATCTAATATTCAGATGAAGGATTGTTAGAGCTTCATTTTTCAACTTCAGTTCATTTGGATCCTTCTTCTGAATTCCTCTTCGATCATTATCAGTAACGATCTCAATCACCGCACTAGACTAGACGATTTCTGTATTCTGCAGTTCCTCCAGAGAATCCACCCGACCCATTGCATTTAATGGAGTCCTCTTTTCATTAGAACATCGCTCACTAAGGTACCCTCAGGGCATATATCATGCTTCCATGCACTTCTATATAAGTCTTGCTGAATAGTAACTCTCATCGATGCGTAAATGTCCGGACGCTTAAAGAGCCGCCGTTGCAAGCTACGTGCACGGATGGAATTCACAATTTTTGTTACAAAACCCATAATTTCCTCCGTGTTTAAAACTTTTGAACACAAAACTTGTTGATGTATAATGTAATGGAATGAAAAAATAAAGGGAAATCTTCATTAGCTCGACACATTGCCAAAAAACCGTTTTTGTTTCCAGTCATAGCTGGTGCTTCATCTGTTGTAATGCACACTAATTTATATATTGGTAGCTGTAGTTTTTACAAAATAAAAGAAAACCTCGTATACATCTTTGCCACGGGTTATCCCTTCAGAGGAATGATTGTCAAAAATTCTTCCTTAGCCAACATGTCATTGAATAACATCCAAATAAAAATACACAACAGGGCAGTGACTGTCATATCGTTGGATTCGTCGAACAGTAAAGAAAAGTATGTACATTTCATGATATCATGTTTCAGTTTATCTGCCATGTCCTGACTCATGACTTCAATACGCCTTGTGACAGTCGGACGAGATAACTGAAGTTCTCTAATAGCAGACATGATTTATGTTTAATTTTTAAAATCTCCAAATAAAGTCTCGCCCGCTTCAATGAATGCTTCCTTCATAACTGATTCCATCTTCGAATGGTTTCTTGTGTTTCGCCAATATATGAGATATTTTAAATGACGCGATCGTAGCAGCTTGTGATTGTTTGGCTGGTCTTGTTAACATGGTTTGTTCTTTTTCAAACAAGGTATCAAATCACGTACTTGTCGTTTTCTTAATTCACTCTGTGGTGGAAAATCCTTTTCATAGTTTTTATGAACCGTTTTATGGTGCCTCTCTAAGTTACCACTCTTAGGTATTGCAACTGACGCACGACAAATAAGACAAACGCACTTATCCTTCACCATACAAAAGAAAAATTCTTCCTCCCAATCGTTATTAAAATGATACGTTTTAGATTTCTTCACTGCGCTAGTTTTGTACTATTTAATAATAAACTTTGTATCGACGTAGTATTGCCTTCAAGTTACAATTCAGAATGATTCTAATTCCTGCAGGCGCAACATTTATATCGGCGTGAACGAAAGTCTTGAATGTTCCCGTCAAACGGCCCGAAATTTCTAGAAAAGCGGCAAGAATAAAAAACGTGGGTTTTCTTTGACAAGTACCGCACAATCCTTTGATAAATCCACCTTTTCCCGCTAGCAGAGTGTTATTTTATTACGTGATAAGTTTTTGTCGTTTAGTTACCTAAACACCTTAAAAAGTCTAGGAACACTTCTGAATATCGATATATCATATTCAGAACGCCCAAATGTAATAAACCGTTTATAGCCGCGTTTCAATGAAACAGGTAGCGTAAAAGAACGCCATACAGGTCGTTTCAGAATTACTACAGTCGCCCAAGACCGATTTTTTGTTTTACAAGCCAGAAGAGATCGTACTACCATAGCATCTCAATTAGCTCTAGAGCAGCACGAGTTCATAATGTACAAATTTCCGACCAAACTGTGAGAAATCGACTGCACGAAGGTCAACTCCACTCCAGACGTCCTTTAAGAGTTCCACAACTGACCCATGGAAATCGCGCTGCTCGTTTAGCTTGGTGCCAAGAACACGTAAACTGGGATCAAGAGAGGTGGGCCACAGTTCTCTTCAGTGATGAATCTAGATTTAGTTATTATCCCGATTCGGGACGAATTCGAATATGAAGGGAACCTGGAAAACAAAACCGTTTCCAGCATGCTCGAGAAGTTGTTAGACAGGGAGGCGGATCGGTGATGTTTTGGGGAGGTATACGCCTTGATGGAAGAAGTAACCTCGTTTTCATACAGAACAACCTCACGGGAAATTCCTATGCAAATGAGATAGTTTTACCTGTAGAGTTTTCTTGAACGTTCTTGAAGAGAATGATATCGATCTTCTACCGTGGCCATTCTGCTCCCCAGATCTGAATCCCATCGAGCATGTGTGGGACACCCCAAAAAGAAATCTCCTGCATCAAAACGTCTTCCATCATGAACAGGAGCTTCGTTTAGCAGTTCAGGGGGCTTGGAATGACTTAGGCCAAAATGTAATAGAAAATTTAATATTGAGCATGACACGACGATGCCAAAGTGTCATTAATAACAGAGGTGGACCTTCTGGGTACTGAAAAATATAAGTGCTTCCATATCGTTTCGAGAATATTAGTTCAGGATTTTTTTTGTATTTTACCAAATTTCAAATTTTTTTTTATGATAGGTGCTTTGGAGAAGTCAAATATTATTTTGTTTTCTTGAGAATACATTATATACAATACATCCCAACAAAAACCGAAAGATTTCTATAAATTTGAATCATCAAATTCATATTTTAAAGATATTGGTAAGTGTTCCCTAGACTTTTTTGAGGTGTTTATAGTGCACCTCGTCCTGAAACACTTAAATGTTCGACTATCTTTCACATTACATGGTAAGTCATTGTACATTCCCAGTCCCGTAATGAAAATCTGAGTGTCCGCAAACCTAGTGTTTGTCCGAGGCAAACGAAAATTCTGAAAATTCCTTGTACTATACTACTCATGAAAATCACCAAATGTTTTGGCAGGAGATGATGCAACATTCTATAAATAAATACAAAAACACTTAAATAGACATTTTGTCTCACGGATGAAAGCTCCGAGGTTTCCAACAAATAACGAACAGAAGTATAATTATCACAGTCTAGAATATAGCACATAGCTTTATTTTGAATAATCTGAAGTCTAGCTATTTCCTTCTCTTTGAACATATAAATAATTGTAGGACTATACAGAAAATGTGGCAAAACAATGGTATTGTAAACCAAAGATTTGGTGAATTCACTCAAATATTTTCTGATTCTTCCTAGAAAACCTACCTTTTTGCTTACTGTTTTACAGATATAGTCAACATGCTTTGTGGATTTCAAGTTGTTATCGATTACTATTCCTAAGTATTTGAACTCGGTAACATTTTCGATGGAATAATCATTAATTTCAACACCATAACTTCTTTCATTCTGTTTTTGTATCATCATGATTTTAGTCTTTTCCAGGTTCAATTTAAGATGGTTATCTTCAAGCTAAGTAAAAAGAATGGTTTGAATTACATCGTCTATGTTGTCGCTTATAAAATAGATGCAGTATCATCTGCAAACATCTGAACTTTGCAGTTCTCAAGAATCCTGACAATGTCGTCAATATAGAGTGTGAAAAGTACGGGACCCGGACTGACCCCTGGGGTACCCCCCAATCCACGAAAATTTCCTCCGAGATGTGTTCCCCATACTTGACCTTCTGTTTCCTCCCTTCTAGGTAAGATCTGAACCATTCCAGAACTTTTCCCCTCAGACCCATTTTTTCCAATTTTTGAAAAGTAATCTTCCGTTGTTTCAAACGCTCTTTCGTAGTCCAGGAACACTACACTGACTAACAAATTCTCATCCAGTGCCATCTTCCACTCCTTCAACACACCCTGCACAGCCGTCTCACAGGAGTTGTTCTTTCGAAAACCTGCTTGTTGTTGACTCAGAAATGTTATTTTTATCAATGAAATTTGTGAGCTGTTTTTGGGCGACCAGTTCTAGGAGTTTCTCATAAGGAGGCAGAAGATTGATTGGCCGATACTCTACCGCCGAAATAGTACTTGGCTTCTTTTTAATCGGTACAATTGTTGATACTTTCCATGACTGGGGAACAACCTCTCTGAGGAACATATTCAATGTTTTCAAAAGAACACGTCTCCTTTCTCTTCAATACACTTCTTCAGCTTTGTTCATCAGACATATGGTGTAAAGTTTCTTTAAGTTCTTCTAATGTTACGGTTGTGAACTCTGTCCAGAGATTGTCTGCTTGTCTTACATTTTCTGAAACAAATTCTTCATTATTTTGTCTGACAATAGTACTGGTAATTTCCTTTATACTTCGTATAAAATATTGATTGAACGCATCCGCTATATCATATTATTTTGTGAGTAGACCCTCCACCGAAAATTGAATCCCTTCATTAAGCTTCTGACGTCCATTTTTTAATAATCTCTGAAGAGTTTTCCACATTGCAACTGCAGCAGCCTTGCACTCATCGACCTTCCTTTATAATAGTCTGCTTTCTGTTTTCTGATTATTTCCACAACTTCATTCCTTTTTCTTTGAAAATTTTCCAGTCTTCTTCTTTTTTGTTATAACAGCCCTTCTATATAGACAATCTCTTTTCTTCATATTCAAGCTTATGTTTTAGCATCACCAAGCTTTATTATTCTGATTAGGTTTGATTTCTATAATATTCTCGTTAAAATTTCTGACGCATCTCAGCTTTCTCGTACGTATTTCTCTTTGCCTTCATCTTTGATATTCAACGATATAATCGTCATTTTCAAATTTCAATTTTTTTTATAATAGGTGCTTTGGAGAAGTCAAATATTATTTTGTTTTCTTGAGAATACATTATATACAATACATCCTAACAAAAACCGAAAGATTTCTATAAATTCGAATCATCAAATTCATATTTTAAAGATATTGGTAAGTGTTCCCTAGACTTTTTTGAGGTGTTTATTTATTAAAATTCTTGTTCTCCTCCAACTTCTACTCAAAAATCAATGGCGATCGACCGTTTGAGCACCCTTGTTCTATAGAATCACAATGTCGACGTATTCATAAACCATAGTACATAGTTAATTTGTCTATTACTTTTCCTGTAAGCTTATATATTCCTTCTTGTTTATAGTTGTATTTTTGTAAGGATCTGCTTTTATAATTCCTGAATTCGAATTACCATCGCCGATGTAGTTTGCATATATAACTCCATATTTTGTTTCAGACTACTGAAACATTTCGACCATCGCATCCAACTCCATTTTCCCAGAAGACACTTTGTAATTAGCACTACACTCATCTTCATGTGATTCATTCCGCGAACTCAGTTGTATTTATTTTACTTTTCCAATACTCACATTACTTACAATACTTCCATAGTACATAGTTAATTTGTTTATTACTTTTCTTGTAAGCTTATATATTCCTTCTTGTTTATAGTTGTATTTTTGTAAGGATCTGCTTTTATAATTCCTGAATTCGAATTACCATCGCCGATGTAGTTTGCATATATAACTCCATATTTTGTTTCAGACTACTGAAACATTTCGGCCATCGCATCCAACTTCATTTTCGCAGAACACTTTGTAATTAGCACTACACTCATCTTCATGTGATTCATTCCGCGAACTCAGTTGTATTTATTTTACTTTTCCAATACTCACATTACTTACAATATCCACTTTCAGTGTTTATATCAAGAATCTTTTCAGTGAAATAGCCAATTATAGAATAAACTACAAATGACGATGTATATTCACGTTTTCACCAGGTTTCATCTCCTGATACAGTTAAATCACTAGTATTTTCATTTTCAATTGTTGTCATTGCTTATTTTTCTACATTTACAGCTTTGTTTCATCAGGGCTTCTGTGACAGTTTTACTACATCTAACACGTGATTGAGTAATATTTTATACTTACTTTCATCTAAAACAGCCGGCATGTCCATCAGGACATCAGTATTCTCATCACAAAAATGAAGCGTCTATTTATTTCATAAGAATGCACTACATAAGAACAGGAAGTAACACATTCATTTCCACAATTATCACATGTAACTACAATTTTGAATCCCAGCTCACGTGTACTTGCTGTTCGAAACATTTTCATCACATTTTTTACACTTACCAAAGTATAAATTGCAGTGAATACCGTAATGAAATTATTAGAGCTGTTTTGTACTTTATATATATATATATATATATATATATATATATATATATATATATATATATATATATATATATATATATATATATATATATATATCAAAGTTATGAACTGATTTCACACTTAATACACACCCGGTACATTTATTTTGATATAAACATTAATTACTTATTCGAAGGTGTAATCATTCATGTAAAAGTAAATAAAGATTCATATTTCAATTCAAAATTCATTGCTTTGAAGAACGACATCCCTTCGCGATAATCCTGATCGTTTTGACCAAGGCAGACTATCATTTATCATAACATTTTCATAAAATAATAACATCAAGAATCTTATATATGACACCTGTCAGATCACATTCTCGATGACTTATGGACCCTGTTGCTTTACGGAGGCTCTAAAGAAATGCCAATAGCCACCGGCAGTTCTTCCCATTCCATTTCTTTTGGAATGCTTATTCGTGAAAGCATTTGCAACTATGATACCCCTCGTATACAGAGTGTTCTTAAATACCATGTATCAACGAAAAGAGTGATTCTTTGATTAGTGTTAGGCGAATGCATTATTATAGTGAAAATTCTATTCCCGGCCAAATATTTTTATTCGCGGATCTGATCGGTACGACTATATTGTTCTTGCTCATTTATCTTAGAATTTCTTCAAGGACCACGTCTCAAAGTTTGTTATAAAGCATTGGACCATTCTGTATTTCATATAGCTGCAGTACTAAAACGTCGAAATCTGTTCACAAATACAAGTAAACTACTGAAATATATTATTAAATGCTCGACGCGTTTCGATACACCATATCTTCATCAAGAGCGAATGAACACTACAAACATATCTTACTACCAAATTTGTATATATACTAAAGAGGCAATCCACTCAAAGCTAACCGTACTTGAACTAATGTTTAGGAAATAAATTTAATAAGGGTGAGTTATTTATGTCTACCTGATCATCAAGAATTTCCGGTGAATACCTAAATCTGTTGATTTCAAGTACTTCCAGAAGGTTGAGTTTTATACCTCTATTCTCAGAATGTAGGATTTTAAATTCTGAAATGAAAGAGCGGCCATTTTCCTAAGATGAATCGGTTTTTCTATTGATGAAACTGAGTTTATGTTCAGAGATTCGTACATTAAAATTCTTCCTGTTCTACCTATATAAAAACAATTGCAATCTGCACAATCCAATCTATAAACACCTCATTTATTTTCGTTATTAATTGGAGATTTATAATTCTGATAAATGAACCTAAATTTGTTGATGTTTTGAACGCTATATTTAAATTTGAATTTTTAAGAAGGATTCCACATTATTGCTAATATTGCCTATATATGTTAAACTATTGAATTTCTTGTCTTGGTGTTCACCGATTGGATATATGTTGTAAAGCTAATTTTTGTTTTTCCTTATGTAATATGCTGTTAACTAAATTTGCATCATAACCATTATTTATTGCGATCTGTTTTATCAAACTCAATTCTTTGAAATAATTATCATCAGACATCGGTGTGTTCAAGTGTCTATGTATATAGCTACTAAATGCTGCAACTTTATATTGGTAAGGATGTGCCGATGTATAATGAATTGTGATATCTCTATGAGGCTTATGATAAATTGAAAACTGGTGTTTATTATTTGATCTTTTTATTGTTAGGTCTAGAAATTGATCGGAATGTTCTGTTCTATTTCAGAAGTGAATTTTATTTTTGGGTGCAGGTTGTTGATGAAATTTTCGAATACAGTGAACTGTCTGTTTGTTCCTGTGAAATACACAATAATGTGATCGACATATCGATACCAATATAGGAAATGTTTACTCAGCGGGTGTTTGTGAATAGTTTTTTCAATTCATCATAAGTCTTCTCATAGAGATATCACAATTCATTATACATCGGCACTTCCTTACCAACATAAAGTTGCAGCATTTAATAGCTATATACATAGACTCTTGAACACACCGATGTCTAATGATAATTATTTCAAGGAATTAAATTTGATAAAACAGATCACAATAAATAATGGTTATGATGCAAATTTAGTTAACAGGATATTACATAAGAGAAAACAAAATTAGCTTTACCACATATATATCCAATCGGTGAACACCAAGACAAGATATTCAATAGTTTAACATATATAGGCAATATTAGCAATAATGTGAAATCCTTCTTGAAAATTCAAATTTAAATATAGCGTTCAAAACATCAACAAATTTAGGTTCATTTATCAGGAATTATGAATCTCCAATTGATAAAGAAAATAAATCCGGTGTTTATAGATTGGATTGTGCAGATTGCAATTGTTTTTATATAGGTCGAACAGGAAGAAATTTTATTGTTAGAATCTCTGAACATGAACGCAGTTTCATCAATGGAAAAACCGATTCAAATTATTCAAATCATCTTAGGGAAAATGGTCACTCTTTCAATTCAGAATTCAAAATCCTACATTCTGAGAATAGAGGTATAAAATTCAACCTTCTGGAAGTACTTGAAATTAACAGATTTAGGTATTCACCGGAAATTCTTAATAATCAGGTAGACATAAATAACTCACCCTTATTAAATTTATTTCCTGAACATTAGTTCAAGTACGGATAGCTCTGAGTGGATTGCCTCTTTAGTATATATAAAAATTTGTTAGTAAGATATATCTGTAATATTCATTCGCTCTTGATAAAGATACTGCGTATCGAAACGCGTCGAGCATTTAATAATATATTTTAGTAGAAATCATCGTTTACTTGTATTTGCCAAAATGGATTTCTATCACGTAAAAGCCTCGTCAATTGAAATCTGTTCACCCTGTATAGTGACAACGAACCATAAATTTCACTCGTGATAACCTTATTAATACGTTGATATCTGATGTTTCAAACTACTTAGTATACAGAATAAACATAAAGTAGCCATAAAATATACTTATGTGTTTTTCATTGCCTTGTCAAAAAAGATAAATGAAGAAAGATTTATCATCTCATTTTCTCCCACGATTATTAGAGAACAACTATTCATTTTTGTATTGTTTCTGTTCTTACAGACTGAGTTTCGTAATTGTTCTGCATGTGGGGAGCCAATAAGTGACAAGTTTCTACTTGAGGTTAGCGGAAGAAGCTGGCATGCCCGCTGTCTTCGATGTTGTGTTTGCCAGCTACAACTGGACAGACAACCATCCTGCTTCATCAGAGACAGGGCTGTGTATTGCAAGCAAGACTATGCAAAGTGAGTATCTTGAAATTTTATATCAGAAAAATAACTATATCGGGTGTTTCGTAAAAAATGATGTCTGATCGATTTCAACGAAACAATAAGCCAATTGCATCTGCAATGATGTTTGATCAGTTCAGTTTCAGGAAACACCTGAAGTTGATCTTCACTTTGAGCCCTACAAAGCTAAAGCCAAGTAACCCTAAATTTCTAACTTTTCAGCAGAGTTATTTTTATGACGCAAATAAGAGAGATTACGCTTACTCAAAAAGTGTTCTAACTAGAAGCTTCGAACTTGAACATTTACTACTTCTCAGTTCTAGAAATTCACTGAGCGTACTAAATTCAAAATTCTTCCGCAAAATTCAAAATGGACGCTCACTTTCAGTTACTAGATTTCGGATTATCACATCAGCACGAAGTTCTAAAGAACAAGCCGAAAAATTCAAGACAAAATTCAATAAGTCAATTCACATTTGAATATTTTATTGCAGAAACACGTTACAAAGAATTAATATTTCATTCGTCTAACAGAACACAAAAGTAACAATTATGGAACATCAAATGAACTTTCAAATAAATACAGAAATAGGTGAAAAGATTATAAACCTTTGTAACTATAGATCGCCCTATTCAGTTTGAGTTTCTTCCCCGCAGTGGGCCAAGTCGTCCATGTCAGATACTGGCAGGAGAGATTTCCAGAACAACTGTTTCTTAGCGGGCATATGGGTAGTTAGTTCATTCAAAATCTTTGCTTTTTTTTCCTTGTTCAGACCCAGGCATGATAATTTGTTAACTGGCAACTGAAGTTTGAATTTTGGTTTAAAAAACTTGACTTCTGAAACTCAGGACTGTCTTTTTCGGTTTTGAAGTCAGTGATCTCGAATTTATTCTTAATTGACAAACCTGCAGGTCACGGAGAAAGGGTACAACAATGTTACCATTGCTCACTGCTCCTTTTTCACTGGTTTGGTAACAGTTTTCGAAACGAAGAAAGTCTTATCACTTTCATTCATGGCTTCATCTGCAACTGAAGATGTAGAGGGTTTGTTTTGTATATTGACTGCAATATTGTCATCTTTGGTACTATTCTTGTGTAATCTTCCGATTAACTTTATTATTTCTTTTCTGATTGAAGATTTTGAAGGGAGTTTGAAAGTTTGATCACTAGCAAATTGATTAAAACATACGTCGTATTGGACAGGGTCTGTCAAATAATACAATGCTGCGGTCATAAATGTTCGGAGTTCATTAACCGAGTCCTCATGGATTCAGCAAGTTTCGAGCTACTGGTGTTCCGAGTTCTTCTAACTTTTCACCATAAATTCAGAGTAGTTTCGGCAGTTAACAAATCTGAATTTCGTTCTTCTACTGCCTGTTTTATAGGCTGAAATACGAGTTCTAAATTTGATAAAGCACGATATTCTTCGTCTGTGAAACTATGATTTGTATTCGATCCAAGATTGCAATCAATCAAGGCTTTGCTTACACATTGCTTCACCTTATTGAATGTGGAAATCATATCTGCAAGACTAGACCAGCGTGTTTTGCAGTCCAGCACGAGTTGCTCATTTTTGCTGAATTCGTTCTTCATATATTTCTGAAGAATGTCATTCTTCGTTGGTGATTTTTTTAAAAGTTTGACTACTTGTCTTACTTTTTTGATAAGGTGATCAAATTCTGGCACTAAGTTAACTTCATCTACAGTGAGTAATCTGCAGTCAAATCCTTCATTATCAATAATGTCATCAAATTCTTCATCGTCAGACTCCTCCACGTCTGACTGAGCTACGACTGTGTCTTTTGTACTTTCTTTTTGCGTTTAGGTTCCACGTTTTGATTTGTAAATCACATCTATAACTCCTAATTGAATGCCGTGAGCGTAGCATAGCTGGTGAAGAGAATTCATGAGTCGCCCAACCTTCACCATTACACTGGCCCCATCTGTAGTAACACCTACTATATCTTCATCTAATGACAAGCCATATTCTGATAATTTCTTCTTCGAAATATTTATGCAATTCTCTGCAAGCATGCTTCCTACTATGCGCACAAGACCCAAATTCTAGAACATATTTTTATTCTCTGAAAATGTATGAACATTCACATTCATGAAGCTCCTGTTTTTGCATGAAGTCCATTCATCGAAAGTAAGGCTGAATCTATGGTTATTCTTTCTTAAATTCATAAGATCCTGCGAAACTTTCATTTCAGAACTCATGCCATAATCCATAACAATCTGTTTTATGGAGTTAGGCGATGCAGGTAATTTGTAGTCACTAGTCGCAAATAATTCTTTTAGTTCTTTTTGCACGTCGAAAGACGTGCAAAAAGATCTAAAAGTCATGCCATCTTTAGAAATCATCCTTGAAATTCTTTCCTTCAAAGAAACTTTTTGTAGGGCGAAAAGTAATCAGATATTTTCAGCCTCTTCGTACCGGTTGGAGGAGGTAGCCTTACTGACGCGGAAGCAGTGATCAGCATTGAAGCGTTTGATGGAACTAGAGTCATGTTTTCTGTCACTTTTTCATAAGAAATATCAATTTTGTGCTTGGACAGTAAATGTACATGTAAGCCTTTGGTAGATCGTGCCGTTGTTTTCAAAATAGACTTACACAATTTGCACTGGGAAGTTTGTCCATCCTCTGCCTTCAAAAAATATTGCCATACCTCTGATCCACTTTGAAACTCTTTATAAACTACCTTTATTGTCATTTTAACACAAAACGAATAGACTGAGAGATCTTAAACAACCAAGGAACTATTTTCAACTGTTATTGGAATAGTTTATAAATCTGCAGATAGCCATGCACGTCCAGGCTCGCAAAACAATGACAAATTTACGATAACCGGAAAACGTCTCGCCTTACTCATCCTTATCGCCCTGTGGCCCTAGCGCCACGTGTTGCCGCCTGGAATAGATACATTGTTTACATAAGTCAACAACATGTGAAAGCTCTGAAAGCTAACCAAAATTGACATAATACCAATCTTGCAAATCTTGCGAGATCGCGCATAATTTTGGGTGCGAGATTGATCCTGCGGAATAGGTGCTAGTTCTCGGTATTGCAAGATCTTAGTATACCGAGATTGCATTCCATACAACGATGAGGTCCTCAAAAGTAAAAAAACGCAAGGCAGTCTACTTCGGTCATATGTTCAGAAATGGCAAATACTATATATTGCAACTAATTATCGAAGGAAAGAAAAAGATTTCCATGGCTGAAAAACTTAAGGGAGTGGTTTAATACTAGAAGAGCAGAGAATTTCCTATGACTGACACAGAATAGTGAAGAATATAAGGTGATGGTCACCAACCTCCATTTTTTATTGGACCACAAATCAGAAAATTGCTGGACGACCCTAATTTTACAGAAATGCTTACCAGTCAGGAACTCAGAGCAAAGAACTCATTTGTTAGTGAAAATAGAAGATATGACGCCTCATAAAATGCAAAAATGGAATTTAATTAGGATTTTAAGTCAATATTTTCAATCTTTATGTTTTTCGTAAACGTAAAGTACGTTTAGTGGGTGCAAAATTGAATGAAATCAAAATATACCAGGTTGTTCAACATGTTTTGTCGTTCGATAAGAGAGGGCGTTGCTACTAGTCCAAATTTGTTTTTGTTTCGTTGTTACACTCTTCATATGAACGTATGTTAAGGTTCATTTGAATCTCTTGAAACACTATATGCGAGATTTAGCAATGTGTAGACACATCGAAGAAAATTATTTTTCAAGGGATGATGAAGAGTAGATCGAAAACTAGCTCCTTCAAGGGAAGATATTTAACATTCTACGAAAGGTTGAATATCGTCCCTTGAAAAATAATTTTCTTCGATGTGTTCATTTGAATCTGTCAATTCATTCTTTGTTCACAAGCCATTTAGTGTCGCCGTGTCACAGTATTTTTGTACAATAGAAAAATTTGAATATCGTGATGTGATAAAATTCTTATTTTTGGAAGGTGTAGCACCAAAAGAAATTCACGAACGAATGCTAAGAGTGTATAATGATTGTTTATCTACAATTAGAACAGTAGAATGATGGGTTGCTGAATTTAAACGTGGTCGTACAAGCCTTGAAGGCGATCCACGTGAAGGACGTTCAAAAAGCACATCAACACCAGAAATCATAGCCAAAATACAAGATATGGTTTTGGAAGATCGTCGATTGACTGAGAGGGATTTAGTGGAGGCTCTACACATCTCATTAGGCAGTGTGAGCCATATTTTAAGTGAAATTTTGGTTTTCAGAAAGCTGTGTACACAATGGGTGCCGAATTCGCTAATAATGGAACAAAAACACATTCGAATGCGACTTTCTCAGCAACATTTGGAGTGTTTTGAAAATGATAAAGTGGATTTTGTGCGTCGATTCATCACTATGGATGAGACTTGGGTCTATCACCATGATTCAAAATCAAAACAAGAGACTAAAGAGTGGTGTGAACCTGGTTGTTCGGCTTCGAAACGAGTTCGTGTCCGGAAATCGGCCAAGAAGGTTATGGCATCAGTTTCTTGGGATGCGAAAGGAATTTTGTTTGTGGATTACTTGCAAACTGGTGAAACAATTAATTCTGAATATTATTGCAACCTTTTGAACCAGTTGAAGGAAAAAATTCGTGAAAAAAGATCTGGTTTGCAGAAGAAAAAATTTCTTTTTCATCAGGACAAGAGCATTTTGACAATGGCTAAAATCCATGAATTAAAGTTCCAATCGTTGGAGCATCCACCGTATTCACCAGATTTGGCCCCTAGCGACTTCCATTTGTTTCCAGATCTCAAAAAATGTATGCGTGGCAAGCGACCTTCCGGATTTTCACTTCAGGGATGGGATCCACAGATTGGAGGATCGTTGGAGCAAGTATATTAATGTTCAGGGAGATTATACCGAATAATAAAGTGTATATTGAACCATAACATTGTGTTTTTCTTATCGGATGACAAAACTTATTGAACAACCTTGTACCACTGGAAAACTTAAATGGAATTTTTTCCATACATATCAGATATTGTAACATAAAATGTGGTTCTATAAATGTAACGATAAAACCTTAGTGTTATAACTGTTTTTTTTGCATTTGGATAAGTCCATTCTACTACAATATGCTATTCAGCTTTGTGTTTCATCCACAACAATTATTTTGTCGCTCAGTGTTATCAAAGTAGCTTAACACTTTCTTTCAAAAGGTTGGTGACAGAATAGTTCTTATGAGTCTCTTGTCGACTGACATCGTCACAAATACCTCCGACTCCACATTAGAGATCTATATTTCCTCCAATTCTTAATTCGACCATTCCAATTCAAAGCTCGATTGTTCCGATAGCTTTTCCCTGATTTGTGGGCCCAGGGCACCGTGTCCACGTATGTGTCGTCCGTCGCAGACGACATTAAACTTCAATTTGGAATGTTTTAAACACTTGTCTAGGTCTGACCACCGGCTACCCGTCCGGTCGTAAACCATGTTGGCGCTTCCACATTTTCCACCAGTTCGTCGATAATTGTTTCATTAACATTTAACACAATTTTCGGTGGGCGTTTTATCGATTTTAATTGCCCAAACGCCGGACGAAAACAAAAGTTTTAAAGGTTTTTCGTGTCAGCAGTTGTACAGTCGACCGAATAAAAAAATAGGAGTTCTGGTGGGGCAAGTGCGGGAGGTCTGATTTTCTGTAATTTTAGTCATGCACTCGAGGAAACTGAATATCATTCGAGTGCACACCCGTATACAGGGTGGGTCATAAGAACTGCTCGATACTTCAAGGTTAGATTCCTTGAATGAACTGTTACGGAAAGATTTATGTACAAATTTTTTTGGCTAATGTTTCTTATTTTTGGTACTTTCTCAGAAGAAAAATATAATTCGGGTGTACTAAAATAAGAACAACGGGCATATCAACAGCATAATTTTTTTAAATTTAACATGAATAGATTAATAAGTGCAAATTCATAGTTTTTTCATGATTTAAAGCAAAGCATTCAATGTAAAGCGCCACGTTGCACTCAGTACATTTTTCTTGAACTTTGTCATGACACGGCTCTTTTCCCAATACAAGTCTGCACTGCCGCCTGATGTTGTGTATGATATGCAATACTGACGAGGTCAAATGAGACCGAAACTGCAGTATATTGCTCCTATTCATGAAATCCGACCGAGCTGTAGCACTGCTAGCCCCGGTTGACGGTGATTATGAAGGGTGGATCTCAAAACCATCTCCTTCGAAAACGGATATTTAACATTCTACGGAAGGTTGAATATTGTTCCTTGAATAAAAATTTTTCAATGTGTCTAAACATTGCGATAATCTCGCAAGTAGTAATTTTAGAGATTGTATAGCCAATGAACTTTCTCTGTTTCTAGAATCAATTCGTTCCATTTCAAACGATTGGTTGCGCTTGAAATGTTCCAAAAGAGCTTAATTTTCTTCAAATATTGAATCGCGTAAAGGTAGCTGGAGACATGCTAGAGCGAGTCAATTCTGACCTCACATTCATAAAGCGCATAGTAACTGGTGATGAGACATGGGTTGATGAGTTTGACATGCAAACCACCCAACAAGTTTCAGAATGACGCTTTCCAACTGAACTGAAACCAAAAACACTACGTCAAAGTCGATCAAAAGTCAAGGAAATGTTGACTGTTTTCTTCTATTCTATCGGTGTTGTGCACTCGGAATTCTTGCGTGAAGGTCAAACATTTTACAGGGTGTTACATAATAGTATGTCACAACTTGAGGAGGTAACTCTATGTGCAAGTTCAAGAAAAAAAGTTCATATAAACATAGGCCCGCAAAAGCTTCGTTACGGAGCTACAGGGCGTTGAAATTTCCGGCAAAATTGTTTTTTCTTCAAAACTCCTGCAGTTTTTGAGATATTCAGCCCAAATTTGGAATGCAAGCTTTTTTCACAGGTTCCGTCATTATACGTTCTAAATTTTACCTGGAATCTACAAGGTGTTTTCTTTTCCGGAGACATGTCTTTTTTTTGCCTTTTCAAACTTTTTGCAGTACGCCACTGATCAGCGTACAATCAATTTTCGTCATCTCCGTTCAATTTAGAAACTTTTTTGACACTTGTATTTTTTCGTATGTCCAATCGTTCTAGAGCAAAAAATTATTAAACGGTTGTAATCTAACCTAACCTAACTTTTCGCGAACTGCTATCAGGTTTTTTCACTCATTTATTGAATCATATACAAGATAGTATGGTTCCCCTGTTACATTTCCTGAGCTCATACTTGTGTTTTTTGTGACACACAATTATAGATATAAGCATTTATTTATTTGCGTAATCTTCGACCAATTTAGACACTTTTATGTTACTTGTAATTTTTTCGTATTTTCAACCGTTTTCGATGAAAAATTATTGAATTCAAATTATTTGAATTGCAAATGATAAAAATACTCGGAAGGTATGCCCAAAATTTGCTTTTATTTTGATAGCTCGTCTTCTGAGACTCAACTTATAATTATTCAATATCAAACTACAAAAAAGAACAATTGAAAACTAAATAAATTGCTGAAAGTGTCCTCCACATGCAAGAATACAGGTCTCTGTCCTTCCTCGCATTATATAGTATTTCTCATCGTGTCACAAGAGGTTATTATTCGATTTCTCAATTCTTCTAGAG
This sequence comes from Cryptolaemus montrouzieri, assembly GCA_013387265.2. Taxonomy (NCBI): domain Eukaryota; kingdom Metazoa; phylum Arthropoda; class Insecta; order Coleoptera; family Coccinellidae; genus Cryptolaemus; species Cryptolaemus montrouzieri. Next base: position 6,596,689 of record JABFTP020000165.1, read on the forward strand.
TGTTCACTGAAGTGGTATTAACTAAACTTTTCAAATATCCCCATAAGAAAAAGTCTAAAATATTTAAGTCTGGAGACCTGGGAGGCCATGGTTCTGGCCCACCCCGACCTATCCATCGGTTGTTGAATGTATTATTCAAGAATTCCTTAGCTTTTCCACTGAAATGTGCTGGTGCCCCGTCATGCATGAATCACATTATGTTTCTCGCCAAAAGTGGCACATCCTCGAGCAATAAACGTTAGGTTATTCCAACCCAGAGTGAGAATTGTTCTTGATGATGAAACTCTTCAATCAAATGGGGGTTTTCCTCAGCCCAATAATGATTATTGTAAAAATTTGTGACAGCAGTTCTCGAAAAGTTAGCTTCGTCTGTGAACATTATTTCACTATCAAAATGAGCAATTGCTCTAATTTTATCTAAGAACCATCGGCAAAATTCTGTCTTAAAGGAAAGTCTCGAGAAAGTAGAGTTTGGATGCGTTGAATATGAAACGGATACAATAAAAAGTCGTGGAGAATCCTCCAAACTAGAACATGTAAAATATTCAACTGATTTCCATTTTTTCTTGTAATCTCATGAGGATTCAAATCAATACAATTCAAAACTACTTCCACAAAAGAGTTTTCATGGTTTGAGTTGCACCTTTTGAATGATTATTTGCAGTAAAAGTACCAGTTTCCCTCAACCTTCTGTGGGTATTTGAAAATGTTCGCCTGTCTGGTGTTACTCGATTTGGAAAGCGCACCTGATATAATCGCCTAGCTTCTGTTGTGTTTCCATCAGCCAGACCGTGAATGTAATGGATATCAGCCAATTCGGCGTTAGTAAAATTACCTATTTTTTCTTACAGCAATAACTTCAAAAGTCTTAAAACTGATCGTTAATTCAATAAACAATTCGAGCAGACACTGGTTGAACCAAATAAATAAATCAAAGCCTACTAGTCACTTTTTTAATTAGAAGTGCTTTTGATTCAGCGAATGCATACAATCGTTTAATAATTTTTTGCTCTATAACGATTGGACATACGAAAAAATACAAGTGTCAAAAAAGTTTCTAAATTGAACGGAGATGACGAAAATTGATTGTACGCTGATCAGTGGCGTACTGCAAAAAGTTTGAAAAGGCAAAAAAAAGACATGTCTCCGGAAAAGAAAACACCTTGTAGATTCCAGGTAAAATTTAGAACGTATAATGACGGAGCCTGTGAAAAAAGCTTGCATTCCAAATTTGGCCTGAATATCTCAAAAACTGCAGGAGTTTTGAAGAAATAACCAATTTTTTCCGGAAATTTCAACACCCTGTAGCTCCGTAACGAAGCTTTTGTGGACCTATTTATATGAACTTTTTTCTTAAAATTGCACGTAGATTTACCCCCTCAAGTTGTGACATACTATTATGTAACACCATGTATAAATTATATTACCTGAGCGGCATTTGAAAGAGCAAATTCGTCGAAAAGGACCAGATTTGTGGAAAGAAAACTCATGGGTTTTGCACCACGATAATGTACTTTCTCACAAGGATATCACAATGATGAATGAATTTCTAACCAAAAACTCAACAAATATCATCGAACAACCCTCGTATTCACCTGATATAGCCCTGGCTGACTTTTTTCTTTTTCCAAAACTCAAATTACCATTTCGAGATACATGTTTTGAATCGATCGGGAGGAGCCTATTTTGAAGGTGATACAAATAATTTGGATAAAAAATAGATATTTTGTGTTTTATTAACCAAGTCTCGGTACTTTTTCGACAGAATGTAGAAAAATATTGCGCACTCACTGCCCTGCATTTCAAAGAAAAAGTAGAAAATACAAGTTTTTATGTGTTACGCAAAAAAGCTGCAACGTGAAAAATATAGGTTGCGTCCGAGAAAACCGGACAATTTTTTTCCGTTATAACTTTCGCAATTTTCGAACTAGATCGTTCATTCTTGCTTCATTGGAAATCCAAAGGACTAGGTTTTTCAGAAATTGTATCGAAATTTCACTTCCAGTGAAAACCAATATGACTGACTTATTCGAAAATGGCAATATTTCAAGATCGCTGGAAAGTTTTTTTTCCACTAAAAAATTCGAATGGGGCATTCAGTCTTTTCTCAACAATTTGATATATTGGTCTTAAAAATATTTCAAGAATTGGTAAAAAATAGCGTGAAGAATTTTTTTCATTCTGATTTTCACCTGAAATCGAAATATTTTTTTCACCTCATGGTGTTGGCACTTCTGAAGTTGTTGTGTTTTTCATGGATGTTCTAGAAAGACAAAGAACCATTTTTTACTAGAACCAACCTAAAATTTGATTTCCGTTCGAATTCAAAAATGGCCTACTTCCTCAAATATTAACGAATTTCCCCAATATTGATTCAAAATTGTGCCAATTGTCGTCAATACTTTTTCTCTTCTTCACCATCATATGCACTCCCCGTTGTGAAACCTCTGAACATAGACTGCATGCATTAACTCTATGATAAACAAAAAATAATGAAATGTCATCGAGTTTAGGTGACATTTCTTCTTGGTGTTGCTTGTTTTTGACGTTTGAAATTGTTAACAATGGTTTTAACAAATGATAATAAGCGTTTCATTGAATGTTTATTTGTGCGTGGCCATCTACTAGGCAAATATTACACCAATTTCCAACCCAGAACGATTCCATAAATTTTTGGACTTAAAAATCACTAAACAAAATAATAATCATGTTTTTCGGTCTTTCGTAAACCAACACATACTGATACAATTATACATAACTACTCATTACATCCAATTCAACACAAAGTTGCAGCTTTAAACAGCATGGTAATTACAAAAATAAATGAAGTATATCCTATTCATAAAGAAGTACAATCTATGATCTTGAGGAAAAATTTCGGAGAACAGGGTCATTAGGAAGAAGACCACGTACTAGTGCAGCTAGAACTGTTAGAACACAGGTACTCGCCTTTTTCATTATCTGTTTCAAGCATCAACTCTACATTTTTTGTATTACAAACTCAATTGACAATTTCAGGATAACATTCAGCGAGTTTCTGCATTAGCAGTCAGCCCTATCAATACTCCAGGAACCAGCTTGACTGTTTCCCAAATGTCTCAGAGATACCAAATCTCAAAAACCTCTGTGAGAAGAATAATAAGACACGATTTGGGTCTTAAGTATTTTCGGAGGCACTAAAATCTTCAATTGACTCAACTGTCAAAGAGCGCAGATTCGAGTGTTGAGAAATTTATTACATAGATTTAGAACACGTAGACAAATCGAAAATATCTCGTTCACAGACGAAAAAAATTTCATTGTTACCCCATTAAAAAACAGCCAGAATGACAGAATTTGTGTTCCGACGAATGAAATCAAGAGGAATGTGCCTTTAATTCGTTTGCAGAGGGAAAGACAAAAATGTTCCAGGTATGTAATGGTCTCTGCCAGTATTTCCAGGAGCTTTTTGGATGATTTTTATTGGTTCAAATCTTCTTTGGAATTCTACAATTTTTTCCATATTCTTCTGACAACGCTTGTCGAAGAAATAAACAACCAGTACTATCACAAAAACGCTACTTACTCTCAACTGGCCGTCAGTGTACAGGGTGTCCCAAATTAGATGTATCTAAATGAAATCTATTTCAATTGATTCTAGGATGGAGCTAGATGTCATACCAGTCTTTATACTTTGGATTATCTCAGACAACGCTTAAACGATATCATCAAACCAGAACAATGGCCCCCAAATAGCCCCGATCTTAATCCGTGCGGCTATTTTCTGAGGGATCTTTTGGAAGAAATGGTGTATAAAAATGGTATTATATTCAATAATTGTGGGGAGCTGAGGCAAAAAATTCAAGAATGTTGGAACAATCTTGATCAAGAAGTGATTTCGAGATCCATAGAGAGCTAGAGAAGACGGGTGCAGATGGTTGTGGATGCCAATGGGGGTCATATTCCATTCTGAGTACTTGATTCTTTTTGTTGAATGTTTTTACTCATGTAATTTGCTAAATAAATCATGTCGTATTATTATTTCTGAGATATTTGGGAAACAGTCATCCTGATCTTCTTCCTAATGACCCTGTTGTCCGACATTTTTCCTCAAGATCATAGATTGTATTTGCCTAGAAGAATAGCCACGCACAAAAATAAGCAAAACCAAGATAAAATTCGAGTTCAAATCAGATGTCATCTAAAACTCGATGACATTTTATTATTATTTGTTTATCATAGAGTTAATGCATGCAGTCTATGTTCACAGGTTTCACAGCGGAAGGTGGAAAAGAGAAACATTATTGACGACAATTCGCACAATTCTCAATCAATATTCGAGTTCGACCCCTCAAAATGATGGAAAAGGTTCAATCTAGTGATTGAATTACGCAGTTGATTCCTTACGACCCCGAAAAATTTTTTAATGCGCAGGGTAAATAATTAATATTTGAGAAAGTCGGCCATTTTGAATTCGAACAGAAATCAAATTTTAAGTTGGCTTTAGTAAAAAATGGTTCTTTGTCTTCTTAGAACATCCATGAAAAACACAACAACTTCAGGAGTGCCAACGCCATGAGGTGAAAAAAATATTTCGATTTCAGCTGAAAATCGAAATGAAAAAACTTCTTCACGCTACTTTTTCACCAATTCTTGGAATATTTTTATGATCAATATGTCAAATTGTTCAGAAAAGACTGAATTATTGACTGAATGCCCCATTCGAATTTTCTAGTTCCAGCGATTTTCAAATATTGTTCATTTTCGAATGATTCAGCCATATTAGATTTCACAGGAAGTGAAATTTCGATACAATTTCTGTAACCTAGTCCTTCGGCTTTTCAATGAAGCAAGAACGAATGATCTAGCTGTAAAATTGCGAAAGTTTAACGGAAAAAAATAAACAATTTAATATAGAAAAAATGAATAATTAACTTTTTATGTTCTACTGATAGTTGAGGAATGTATTTTATGTAAAACACGATTTTTGATCTTATACTCATCTCATCTTATACTTATTAAAATTGTTCATTCAACTCAAACCCAATCATCATCAAAATATCTTCAGGAACCTCTGGGTAAATGTAATAGTTTCAATAAAACTTTTATGAATTCAATAATTTCTTATGAATATTATTCAATTGAATTAAGAAAAATTGAATACTTTTGAATTATCCTGTATATTTGATATCTTCTCATAGCACAGTCAAAACACTAACAAAATACCTGAAAAACTCGACCATGAAACGTAAAAAGTTTATATGAATTACATTCAAATTGAGATAATTCATCATAAGTTTGACACTGACATTTATTATCGATGTGTTCAAATAAAGTGAATGTGTAGCCCAAACATACATTTTACATCCCATGGCCATGATGATTATGACGGAGTAAGACAATTAACTTTGTTTTGAGAGTAACTGAAATATTTCTTCAATAACAATTCTATCTATCTACTTTTTTCATCAATCTGTAATATTAAATTAAATAATATATATATATATATATATATATATATATATATATATATATATATATATATATATATATATATATATATATATATATATATATATATATATATTCTTTTGAAAAGAGAGGATTTACAAAATTTGAATAATTGTATTTACAATAAATCCTTATATCTATAATTTTGGTGTGTGTCAGAAAAACACAAGTGTGAGCTTAGGAAATGTAACAGGGGAACCATACTATCTTGCATATGATTCAATAAACGAGTAAAAAAAAAAAAACCTGAGGAGAAAACTCGTTTCCCTGTCGCTATTGCACTAGCAATAGCTTGTCTGTTTATGTTGTGTTAGTGTCGTGTGTACATAAAGAGTACCAAAGATTTTTCTGCTTAGCCGCTTCATTCTCTTTTGCACTCCATGATTTCAAAACGAAGACAAGGGTGAAAGGAGGGAATTCGGGACAGAAATCTGTAACAATGGAGAAAGAAAACCAGCAGAAAAATATTTCAACAATCATACTTCTTGTATGTCTAAACAAATTTAAGAAAAGATTTTACATACCAAGAAAGCTCCGATGGCCAGGTTCAGTCTTCCAAGTGATACCGATTATGATCTATAGATGTTTTAGAATCATTATGGACCCAATAATTTGGGTTGACATCGCCCAGATATTATTTTTTCGTGGAACTTGTTTAATTTAAAAAAAAATGACAGTCGTTCGAAAAATATGACAAATGTCATATATATGTGACATACTATTATGTATCACCCTGTATACATACACTTTAAACGAACGCTCAGCCGAGCTACATGGTAGGCCGAGGGAGGGGGTGTTAGGTTTTATTTTCGTTACGAAATTTCTTGATTCGGCGGCCGCGCTCAAAGCCCGTAATAAAAGCTATGCAATAGCTTAATGAAATAAAAAATTGAACTGAGTTATTTTCGTTTCAACGAAAACATTTGAAAACACTATAGAAAATTCAGTGATAATCGTTAAACTCCATTTAATAACTTAAGTCATCACAAAGTTACCGAGGGTCGAAAATGCAAGAGTTTTCTTCGAGATGACGATACTTCAACAATACTCTTCTCTTCTTCTTGGCAGAGACACTAGCGCACCCTCACATATCCCAAGTATCTAAGCATGTATATTGAGTCAGAAAAACACCAAATGTATTGTATCGCCTTCAAAGTAAGCCACTTCCGAAATAATACATATATCATCATCAAAACAATTTTGAAACGCTTTAACCGTTATTGACTTCAGTTTTAGTCGCGAATTCTCTTTTATGTCTTCTATAGATTCAAAACGGGTGCCTAGAAGTTTTGGAAAAACAAGAAAGTCGGCCAGAGCCATATCAGGCGAATACGGTGGTTGTTCGTTGGTATTTGTTTAGTTTTTGGTCAGAAATTTATTCACAATGATAACCTTGTGAGATGGTCCATCATCGTTAGGGATGCAAACCATATATCGATGTATCTTTCATAAATATCGATGTTTTGGCATCGATATCGAAACCTAAGACATCGATGTAATGTGTTGATATATTCTTTAACGGGAATGCAGACAAAGATAATACCTTTCTTTCGAATTATCACTCGACCCATCTACTCTCTTCCAAATTTTCAAGGGTTGTCACCCCTGCTCCAGGGGTTGAAATTCGAGATGAGGATGGTACTTGATGATGACTGCCATTGATCAGCATGGATATGTTCCATTTCACTTTACTGAAACTTGAATAGTCTCAGGGAAATAGTCTTCTCTATCTTTCAGTTGCTCACCCTGTATCTTTTACAGTTTTCATTAATGGAAATTCGTTCAAGGAAATGTAGACAAAGATACCACCTTTCTTTTGAGTCATCACTCGACCCATCTTCCTTATTCAAAATGTTCAAAGATTGCAACCCCCGCTTACGGGGTTGATATTTCAGGTAAGTTTTGTACCTCAAAAGTTTTTGCATTTTGATCAGAAATGAATATCTTGGTAGATATAGCCTCTGTTTAGTTTTCGTTGAAGCATCCTGTATATATATATATATATATATATATATATATATATATATATATATATATATATATATATATATATATATATATATGAGAGTTATTTTTAAACGGTTTTATTTAGCTCACCCCGTTTGTTTTATTTATTCTTGGGTCAAATTTAGTAATTCAAATTTCACCTCTTCCTGTCAACCGATTAATCTGAAATTTTGTATACACTTTGGATTTTGGTGACAATACAATTATATTTATTCATTATCATTATAAATACAAGATGGCCGCCGCTACAAAATGGCGGATAATTTATGTTTTATTAATCCCATCAATATGGGTATCAAATGAAAAGGCTCAACAAGCAGAATACAATATACTATAAAAATTGAAATCCAAGATGGCGGCCGCTACAAAATGGCGGATAACATAGCTTTTATCAATCCCATCAATATGGGTATCAAATGAAAGGGCTCAACAATCAGAATACAATATACTATAAAAAATTGAAATCCAAGATGGCGGCCGCTACGAAATGGCGGATAACGTAGGTTTTATCAATCCTATCAATATGGGTATCAAATGAAAGTGCTCAACCAGTAGAGTACAATGTAGCCAGCTGATATCAACAAAACTGGGGGTTTACCAGCGGAACTGGAAATATTTGTGGGGGCAAAAGTCATGCTACGGTCCAATATTGACGTTTCAAAGGGATTAGTAAATGGCGCTATAGGCTACATCACCGAAATCGTTTGGCCTCAATTTCGTCGAACTCAGATGTATGCAACAGATGTACCTTCCGTCCGAATTGATTTCGCAAGAGACGGAGTACATCTTATACACCCGAAAGCCATACAGTTTCCAGCTAAGTACAATTATGGGACAGCTGAAAGAAGAATGTTGCCTTTAATACTATCATGGGCTTCTACAATACATAAAATGCAGGGCAGCACTGTGGATCACGCAGTCGTATACTTAGGTGCGAAACTGTTTGAAGAAGGTCAAGCCAACGTGGCTCTTAGTAGAGTAAGATCTTTGCAGGGACTACGTATAGAGGAGTTGGATTGCAATAAACTAACGGGCAAGAAACCTTGCGATAATGAAGCACTAAATGAATTAAAAAGAATGCGAAATAAAAACTAAAAACTAGAAAATAAAAATAGGTAAAAAAACTTTTTAAGTTAAACGGTTTTATGTTAAACATACATTGCACTGTTTAAGATAAATGTACTAAAAACCAAAAAATAATAAAATAGATACAGTCGTGGGAATTATAAACATACGCATAGACTAGACTAAAATAAAACCGTGGGGCACGTCAATTGTCTACAATCGTTGATTAAAATGTTTGTTTTGTAATGTTACACTATAATTATTAGGCAGTTGTGCAACCGACAACGATGGACGTGTGATAAGTAGGGCTAGAATGTGGAAACAAGCTAGCAAGCTCGATTATAAGCGAGTTTTAGGGTTTCATAGTGGTGAGCGAGTAGTACTTTTGTCATATGTTTTGTCGATTAAAGACAAACAACAAGCAGTGAAACGATTCCTCGCCAGCCAGCAGTGTGAATGTCCAACGATAAACTAGTTAAAACATCTCTTTTATTTACATGGAGTGTATAACTATTAGAATTTCCATGAGCAAGAAAATAGTAAATAATTTCCTCACCGTCTGCGGGCCAACTGCCTAACGACGAATTAAACGATTCTTCTATCGCACATTAAGTCGATAATTTGTAGACAATTGACGTGCCCCACGGTTTTATTTTAGTCTAGTCTATGTATATGTTTATAATTCCCACGACTGTATCTATTTTATTATTTTTTGGTTTTTAGTACATTTATCTTAAACAGTGCAATGTATGTTTAACATAAAACCGTTTAACTTAAAAAGTTTTTTTACCTATTTTTATTCAATCATAGTTCCTATTGTATCAGCTTCTTCCACTCCTTCCTGTTTACTGCCATTCTTTCCGCCTCCTTCCATGTTATGCCTCTGTTCTTCAACAATTTTCCTATTTCCCCATCCGAAGTATTTTTCGGTCTTCCTCTTTTCCTTTTGAATATATTTCCTGCCTCCCATACTCTTCTTACTTGTGCAGTGTCTTTCATTTTTTCAGATGTCCCTCACTATCCCAATTACCTCAATTCGATGAACTTGATACTGATTTTAAGTCCAATTCCTGTCTTATGTCTGCATTTTTCCTCTTATCCATTATTGTTACTCCTTTAACCCTTCGGAGGTACTTCATTTCGGTCGCTTGTAATCTGCTTTTTTCCTGTTTACTAAGCACCCATGACTCACATCCGTATGTTGAGATTGGTCTATACCATATATACATCGGTTAAACCTTCATTTTAGTTTGCTTCGAGATTTCTTTTCTGTTGATGAACCCTTTATTCATTGCGTAATATGGTATACTTTGTCTGTCTTCTCTATTCTTTGACTCAGTTCTGAATTTTGTGTGCCACTTTCATCGATTATATTTCCCAGATATTTGTAGTTTTTCACTTGTTCTATTGTTTGAATTTGGGAGGCTTTCACTTGGTAAAATTCCATTATCAATAATAAAAAACAAGTACTGTCTTTTAAGGAATTTTACTTAATAATTGCGATTCGTAATGCGTTTCACCACACCGTAGCTTCTTCAGACGAATAATATAATAATACAAAATAATAATCATTCGTCTGAAGAAGCTACGGTGTAGTGAAACGCGTTACGAATCGCAATTATTAAAATTCCTTAAAATACAGTACTTGTTTTTTATTATTGTTCTATTGTTTCATTTTCAATCTTAATGCTTTATGTCTCTGGTTTCTCTAGATATCGTCATTACTTTCGTTTTAATTTTATTCATTACCATTCCGTTTTTCTGCAAGGTCATCTTCCATACGTTAAGATTGTCCTGCAAATCTTCCTCGCTCTTAGCGATTATTGCCGCATCATCCGCGAAAATATACTCAGAAATGTTCAGGTTTTCTGTATCCTACATGTGTTGACTTGATTCTTTCTTTAGTTTGTCTGAGGATTTCATCCAAAATTATTTTTTTTTAATTCTGCGTTAAAAAATAAATACATATTTGTTTTCTGTTGAAATAAAAATAGGTAAAAAAACTTTTTAAGTTAAACGGTTTTATGTTAAACATACATTGCACTGTAAAATAAAACCGTGGGGCACGTCAATTGTCTACAAATTATCGACTTAATGTGCGATAGAAGAATCGTTTAATTCGTCGTTATTCAGTTGGCCCGCAGACGGTGAGGAAATTATTTACTATTTTCTTGCTCATGGAAATTCTAATAGTTATACACTCCATGTAAATAAAAGAGATGTTTTAACTAGTTTATCGTTGGACATTCACACTGCTGGCTGGCGAGGAATCGTTTCACTGCTTGTTGTTTGTCTTTAATCGACAAAACATATGACAAAAGTACTACTCGCTCACCACTATGAAACCCTAAAACTCGCTTATAATCGAGCTTGCTAGCTTGTTTCCACATTCTAGCCCTACTTATCACACGTCCATCGTTGTCGGTTGCACAACTGCCTAATAATTATAGTGTAACATTACAAAACAAACATTTTAATCAACGATTGTACACAATTGACGTGCCCCACGGTTTTATTTTAGTCTAGTCTATGCATATGTTTATAATTCCCACGACTGTATCTATTTTATTATTTTTTGGTTTTTAGTACATTTATCTTAAACAGTGCAATGTATGTTTAACATAAAACCGTTTAACTTAAAAAGTTTTTTTACCTATTTTTATTTTCTAGTTTTTAGTTTTTATTTCGCATTCTTTTTAATTCATTTAGTGCTTCATTATTGCAAGGTTTCTTGCCCGTTAGTTTATTGCAATCCAACTCCTCTATACGTAGTCCCGGCTTGACCTTCTTCAAACAGTTTCGCACCTAAGTATATGACTGCGTGATCCACAGTGCTGCCCTGCATTTTATGTATTGTAGAAGCCCATGATAGTATTAAAGGCAACATTCTTCTTTCAGCTGTCCCATAATTGTACTTAGCTGGAAACTGTATGGCTTTCGGGTGTATAAGATGTACTCCGTCTTTTGCGAAATCAATTCGGACGGAAGGTACATCTGTTGCATACATCTGAGTTCGACGAAATTGAGGCCAAACGATTTCGGTGATGTAGCCTATAGCGCCATTTACTAATCCCTTTGAAACGTCAATATTGGACCGTAGCATGACTTTTGCCCCCACAAATATTTCCAGTTCCGCTGGTAAACCCCCAGTTTTGTTGATATCAGCTGGTATTATTGTAGCTAACGACATATCATTTTTATCCACCCTAATGCCATACAGTTCTCGGCGCGTTTTAACCTTTCACCTTAACTTGGGTGGTGTACCGCTAACGACGTATCATTTTTAGCCACCCTAACGCCACACAGTCCTCAACACGATACAAAATCTTGACTTGGGTGGTGAATTCAGGCTGGATACATTGTATTCTACTGGTTGAGCACTTTCATTTGATACCCATATTGATAGGATTGATAAAACCTACGTTATCCGCCATTTTGTAGCGGCCGCCATCTTGGATTTCAATTTTTATAGTATATTGTATTCTGATTGTTGAGCCCTTTCATTTGATACCCATATTGATGGGATTGATAAAGCTATGTTATCCGCCATTTTGTAGCGGCCGCCATCTTGGATTTCAATTTTTATAGTATATTGTATTCTGCTTGTTGAGCCCTTTCATTTGATACCCATATTGATGGGATTAATAAAACATAAATTATCCGCCATTTTGTAGCGGCGGCCATCTTGTATTTATAATGATAATGAATAAATATAATTGTATTGTCACCAAAATCCAAAGTGTATACAAAATTTCAGATTAATCGGTTGACAGGAAGAGGTGAAATTTGAATTACTAAATTTGACCCAAGAATAAATAAAACAAACGGGGTGAGCTAAATAAAACCGTTTAATAAAATATTTATTATTCTTCAAAAATAAACCTCAAAATAAATAAAATAGTGTCTCATTTCTGCTAAACAAATATCGATCAAAACATCGATATATCGCTCATAAACTTCGATGCTTCTAACATCGATGTTTCAGTTTTCAAAATATCGATGTTCCAGTATCGATGTTTGTTATGAGCGATGTTACTTCCCTAATTACCATGGTGCAAAATGCATGAGTTGCCTTTTCACAAATCTGGCCTTTTTCTACGAATTGGCTCTTTTAATCGCTGCATAACGCTCAGGTAATATTCTTTATTTACTGTATGACCTTCTGGCGACTTTGCGAAAGCAAAACACTACGGTAATCGAAGAAAACATTTAACATTACCTTGGCTTTTGGCCAACTTTGACGTGGTCTTTTCGGTTTCGGTTCAATTGGACGGCGCTATTCTGAAGCTTGTTGACTTGAATTCTTGAAGAAAATCCAGGTCTTTTGGAACTAGTCGAGCGGCAACGCGTTTCATACCGAAACAATCGTTCAAAATGGTACAATTGATTCGTGAGACACAGAAAGTTGATTGCCTATCTCTCTCAAACTTGAATGACGTTTTCAATTACCATTTCCTTCGCATTATCGATGTTAACTTCAGTTGAAGATGTTGATGGCCGACTAGAGCGAAGCAAATCTTCCTATATATCTCGGCGGCTGTTAAATGCACTGTACCACTTATATGCACGTGTTTTTGATTGAGCTGATTCACCATAAGCCTTCTGTAACATTTTCAACGATTCTTCACACGAAATTCCATTTGCAATACGCAATTTGATACAAATTTTTGTTCGATATTTTTATTCATTGATGAAATCGCAAAAACCACTTTTGAGAACTGAGAAAATCTAGCTTTGTAAACAAACTAAATGACAGATCGCGTTCAAACTCCGCGTCAGTATAGAAAACAGCAACAGCAAAAATTTTGGTAATTCCCAATACTTTTTGGACAGAATGTATATAGAACACATGACGTTTGATATTCGTGCGTTATTTACTTTCTTTCATCATTCGAAAACTCGTTCTGATGGTCGACATTTGATACTAAACATTGAGTAACATTAATCACTTTCGTCTTTGAAAATCTCTGTAGGAATGATAAGAATCAAATAAAGCTTAAAGACAATGGTATCGATATCACCGAAGAAACTTTCTTTGCGGAATACCATGACGATGCACTTCTTCAAGAAGTAATCTTGCATAGAGAACTAGTCGAAGGACCTCCGGGGTTTCAATATTCGAAACATTTTACATGTCATTTTTTTTCTATTCACAAATCCGAACAATGTTTATGTCGCTGCCGATGATGATCTATCTATACAGGCGAATATTTCGTCGATGTATCTCTCGAAAGAAATCGTAATCAATAATGATCAAAAGACTTTCTAAATCGGCGATTGCAATGCCAGATATAACTTTGATTCATGACTGCTAAGTGATTTTGCTGAGAACGATGCCTGGCTATTTTGAGTAACCTCTATTTGAGAAATAACAAATTGGAATTTGAAATAGATTATGTAATTTAGTCCTGGTTAAATCAACGGTATAATCACGAAGGAGATGCAAATTTTTACGTAAGGTAGCATACCCAACAGAGGTAGGGTATACTGGGTACGGTTGTGCCAAGGTAAAAAATGACAACACAGGTCTACAAAAAAAAAATTTCGTTTGGCGTCGCTAATTCTCTGTTATAATTTGGTTTATTAGACCGCAATACGTCGCGTGAAGCTACTAAAATCTTGAAGCTACGTTCAGGTTTGTACCGATCAATCATAACCTTAAGAGTGTATTAATTTCTTTCTTCAGGTGTTAATGTTGTTGTGTTAATGATCCGAATACAGTTTGTTATATTTGGATGAATATGTAGTATGTATGTATGTATTCTTTATTTCCTTGAAATTACAATAATTTGTAGGAATGTGTCAGATAGGGTAAGTAGGTATATTACATAAAATTAAAAATTAACGGTAGACAATAAAACACAAGAATCTAGATTCTAAGTCAAAAATCATTGATACAATTAATAGACTTTTGTGTCAAAAAATCTTCAGCTCAGATTTGAAACTCTTAACACTAGTACAATTCCTAATACCTACACTCGGAGGCAAAATTAGCGGAACACTCGATATTTTAACCAAATTCGAAGTCCGATATTTTTCCTAATTCTCAACCGATTTAGATGATTTTTTCGGCGAGTTATAGATCAACTCTTCTGATTTGTAGAAATTATAAGAGAAAACAAAAAAATTTTATACGGGGGCAAAACTAAAAGTGTTTTTTTTTTCAAAAATTCGTAACACCCTGTGGAATTTCGTGCCCCGAGTTGAAACGTACAATATCATGGTCTGTCAAGACACATCTTCCTACAGTAACGCCCTTCTTGTTTTACGCATTCATCTCTATTTTTACAAGAGATATCCAATTTGAAGCGAAAAGTCACAAATTTCAAGAATTTATTTTTAATCTTACGTAGGTGCATAACATCGGAGGTCAGCCAAAAAATTAAATCAAAATTAGAGAAGCGGAAATCTAACGAAATGAAAATTTTTGAAATTCACTGGCCAATTTCACGCTGCGGGAGAACTCGAAGTACACTGGAAAAATCGTTGATTTTGCACATTTATTTTTGAATTTTTTTGTGTGACATTCTATAATAATCATCATTCCTGTGCAAAATTGAGAGCAGGTGTGTATACTGGCGATACACTCGTGAAATGAAATGAACATGTTCAGAAAAATGTTCATGATGACCCACAAAAAAAAACATTTGATTTCAGTAGCGAGTATGACCCCCTCGAGCTCTTATTACAGCTCGCATACGATTTCGCATACTCCCAATGATGTTGTCTATCATCTGTTGAGGTATGTTGTCCCACTCTTCCACCAAAGCCAATGTCAGCTCTTTAACGTTGCCTGGATTCCGTTGTCGAACCCTTCTTCCAAGAATGTCCCAAACGTGTTCGATCGGGTTTAAATCCGGTGACCGCGACGGCCAGTCCATTCGTGTGATCCCAACTTGATTGAGATATTCTATCACTATGCGCGCAGTATTAGGGCGCGCATTATCGTGCATAAAAAGGAAATTTTCCCTTATGTAAGGAGCAAAAGGCACAACATGGGGCTCCAAGGTTTCTGTTATATACCGATGGGCATTAAGTGATCCATTGCCAATAATCTCCAGTTCTGTTCGTACTCCCAAGCATATGCCACCCCATATCATAACTGACCCTCCACCGTACTGCTCAGTTCCTACGAAGTTCGCTTGATTGTACCGTTCCCCTCGATGCCTCCATATTCTATCTCTACCATCTAGGAAATTCACACAATATCGGCTCTCATCACTAAATAAAACTCGTCTCCACTGATTGATTGTCCATGCTACATGCTCCCTAGCAAACGCCAATGTTGCTACCCGATGGGCTCTATCGAGTCTTGGTGCTCTTGCTTGCGCGTATGATCTCAGACCAACTTCATTTAATCGTCTTCTGACTATCCTCACACTGACGTTAATGTTATCCACTGCTTGTAAAAGGTTACGTGCCTGAACAGCAGTAAGACGAGGATTTCTCATGGTTTGATTGACGATGAAACGGTCATGTATAGCGCGGGTTGCCCGATTTCTTCCTTGTCCTCGCCTCCTCACGTACAATTCAGTTTCCCTGTAACTTCAGTAGATTCGATGGATAACCGACGTCGAGACACCCAACATGGTACCGACTGAGCGGTAGGTGCGCCCTTCCTCGATCAATGTAACTGCCCTTGCTACTGAGGTTGGTGGTAAATCTCTCATTCTGAATGAAAAATACCGTTTCGAATCGTAAACAGTAAAAGAATCACAAAACACCGCAACCGATCGAATTTGTATCAAATCAAAGAATGGAAAACTCTCATTCTTTAAACAAGTGCAAATGTGGTCATATACAAAAAACGTGTGTTTTATTTCATATTTGATAAAAAGGTGTGCACATGTGTAAATGAAAAGTTTTATCAATGGTCCCAGAATTCGGTTGTGTATTTTAATACCTACCGACTGTTATCTCCTATGAATTCCTAATTTTCACCAAATTAACCAAATTGTCATCAATAACTAATGCAATTCGAACATAAAATCGCAAACGACAATTTCGACACGCCTGAGTGATAATAAGAAAATTCCAAATTGATAGACGAATTTTAATGACAATTTCTTGATTCAATGGAATTTCTCCAAAATGGTGATTTTCCACTTGAAATTAAATATATTTTGCAAAAATAGAGATAAACGCATGAAACAAGAAGGGCGTTACTGTAGGAAGATGTGTCTTGAAAGACCATGATATTGTACGTTTCAACTCGGACCACGAAATTCCACAGGGTGTTACGAATTTTTGACAAAAAAAAAACACTTTTAGTTTTGCCCCCGTATAAAATTTTTTTCAAATTTTTTTTGTTTTCTCTTATAATTTCTACAAAGCAGAAGAGTTGATCTATAACTTGCCGAACAAATCATCTAAATCGGTTGAAAATTAGGAAAATTATCGAACTTCGAATTTGGTTAAATTTTCGAGTGTTCCGCTAATTTTGCCTCCGAGTGTAGATAAAGGCAATTTGTTAAAAAGCCTAGGGCCGTAAAAGTTAGTGGACCTACCAGTCACATTCAGTCGCCCCTGCCTCGGGTGTTATGGGCGTGCACTGAAGAGTTTCGGGAAAAATTATGACAATTCTCATATACATGGACACACATCCAAAAATGAATAACGACGGCACAGTTAAAATTTCTAGTTCAACAAAAAGCTGTCTCCATGAGTGACCAGGAGGAACCCCGGCTATAATTCTAATTATCTTCTTTTGACAAATGGAGACGCTCGAAGACAGAACAGAAGCGCCCCATAACTTTATTCCATATGTCAGTCTGCTAGCTACCTCGGACAGTGAAAGAGTTTAGAAAACTAAAACAGATTCAGTGGAGAAGACATACGTTCATTACTTTAATGACAGCTCTGAACAAACTGTGGGTTCCAAACATTGTGTAGTGAACATTTAAGACGATGGTTTGGACACATTAATGATTATAATTTTTGTATAGTAGCATTCATCATCATCAAAAAGTGCTACAACCCTGGGTGGGTCTTGGCTAACTTCACAATACTCCTCCACCTATTGCGATCTTCCATTTGGTTTGGATCAAAGGGGATATTTAATTTAGACAGATCTGCTTTTATATTATCCCGCCAAAGCAACCGTGGAGGTCCTGGTGGTCTCCTTCCGTATGGTATCTCCTTCCAAATCAGCTTCACAAGCCTTTCGTTCCCCATCCTCTGGACATAACCTGCCCACCTCGATCGCTGCGCCTTGATTTCCTGGATGATGTTACTGTCTCTGTATTGCTCTTTTAGTTCCGCATTAGTTCTTGTACGGTATTGATCTGTAGTGGGGTCGTGGAGGGGGCCGTAGATACAGTTTTACTTTAATCGGCACCAAAATCATTGTAGACCTGTGCAATCGAAATATTAGTCAAAATATACGTAGGGGGAAATGTTCAAGAAGAGAGGAGAGGCTTGCTTGTCTGAAGCTGTCACAATATTACGTCAGCCCCTACGTACTCTACAAGAGACCCATATATGTTTTTGACTTCTTACAGATTAGTAATTAATATAGCAGTGATTATTTCGCTTTTTCATGCTGTTTTTTTGCAAAGAAGTGCGTTGGGTACGGTTGTGATCTTTTTAATGGGTATATAACTAAAAGCTGTTCTTTATTGTTTAAGATGCTCAGACAACGCTTGCGAAAGACCAAAAGAGGGAGACAGGATACTTTTCAGAACGAAAAGTATTATGAAACAAAACGAGTTGTTTCTCTGCTAGAAGCAGCAGAAATGTTTCAAATCAGTCGAATGTCCTTGTTCAGATACATTCGTAAACAAAATCATGCCGACACGGATGACAGTGGAAATGCCCTAGGTAATATCTGCATGGGGTACATCGGTCACAATAAAGTGTTTTTGAAAGCACAAGAGCAGCAGCTAAGCAGTGATTACTTTGTTCGTAAATTATTTCGCTTTTTCATGGTGTTTTTTTGCAAAGAAGTGCGTTGGGTACGGTTGTGATATTTTTAATGGGTATATAACTAAAAGCTGTTCTCTATTGTTTAAGATGCTCAGACAACGCTTGCGAAAGACCAAAAGAGGGAGACAGGATACTTTTCAAAACGAAAAGTATTATGAAACAAAACGAGGTGTTCCTCTGCTAGAAGCAGCAGAAATGTTTCAAATCAGTCGAATGTCCTTGTTCAGAGACATTCATAAACAAAATCATGCCGACACGGATGACAGTGGAAATGCCCTAGATAATGTCTGCACAATGTGAAAGCACAAGAGCAGCAGCTATCAAAATACTTAACACGTTAGGCGGATATTTATTTTGGCTTCTCTCCTAAATGGGTGCGTAGACATTCGAGCTTGCAATAAATATATTTTAAAACGACCAACTACATGGGCTGAAGATGAGATGCCGCGCGAAGAATGATTCCGTTCATTTTTGAAGACGAATCCTTCGCTCTCTGTTCGAGTGGCTCAAACTACCAGTCTTTTAGGATCAACCAGCTTTAATAGAACAAATGTAGGAGCTTTTTACGTTAACCTGCAAGTTGTTATGGATAGACCTACCTACGAGCCGTAAGATATTTCGATCAAACAGGCGTGATCACCGTCCAAAGGCCAGACAAAGTCGTAGCCAGACTATAAGTTATAAACAGTATCATTTGCAGTCAATGTCTCAGGAAATAGCTTTCCTCCCTTTTTCGTTTTTCCTCGCGTTCATTATTACGACCCTTTTCTCAGGGACGGGTCGGTAGGATCAGCTGGGACTACAAATCCTTCGGACTGAATGCAAGATGAAGCTTTTCTGGTCGATCTAAAACACTTTCAAGAATTCTCCAATGCTTCCCCAACGCAATGCAAGTATTGCTTATTCTAGACAATTGTTCATGGCATGCTCATATCAATCCTTTTTGCACTGCTCGCAAAAGCTGCAGCTGCTTGACCGGTCTGTCTTTGGACTTTCGATAAAAGCCATCAATACTGCATGTGTTGGATGGATGGGGAGTCACGCGGGCAAAGCCATGTTAATTTATGACAAACCAGCTATTCTGAAGAATACTATACCTCAGGCTGTCACGGAAACGAATATTTAAGTTGGTTTTTCGAAAACTAGTATTTACCCATACAATCGAAACCTATTCGAGGAAGTTGATTTCTCACCGTAATTTGTAACAGAGAGACCAAATGCTGATACTGAAGAGAACACTCCAGCAGAACCACCTTCTGTAACAGAAACCAAATCCTGACACAGAAGAGACTAGTCCCGTAGCATCTTTTTGCAATGGACATGCCCATCCTTGACGAGAATACTGTAGCTGTCAATCAGATGCCGGCGATTTTATCAGAAGAACTTGACCCTTCACCGTCTATCAAAAGAACTGGATCAATCTCTAGCGCAAGAGAAAACGATTTTAGATCTGACAAGATAACATCAGATTTTTTTATGCGCTGTTTACTCGCTTGTTGGGAAGATATTGGACGGAAGCGAGTTCCACAGCTCACCGAGCCTGTAAACGAAGGAATTCTTATAGAAAGAGATTCGAGGGGTCATTAAATGTACCGCCATATGATGAGAACTCCTTGCCAGCCTAGTGTTGCGGCATAGCATGAGTTTTCCCGGAACGAGATCTTTCAGCTCCTTGGAGCATCTTCCGTGGAAGTATTTGTGAAACAGAGAAAGGTGATGATGATGATGATGATGATGATAATTTATTTAGCAAGCTAATTACAAAAAACATTGATACATATAATTGTATACTGATATTGATGTGGTCCTAATGACCCATTATTCTTCTATAAACATACATTAAAGTTATAAACTCCATTTATTTTTCACATATAAACACCTCAAAAAAGTCTAGGGAACACTTCTGAATTTTTTTATGAAAAACTAAAAATGCAGCAGATGCGACGCTGCTTTATAATCATTTCATGTATTCAGTGTTTGAAATCAGTTAGTTGGCACTTTGTTTCTGTTGTAAGCACAAATAAAAGATTCAAGTTTTGTGATTCGATCATGGAAAGAAACATCTGACTAGAGAAGAGATGTTACGAGCCGTTGGCATGCTCCAAGCTGGAAGCTCACAAAGGGAAGTATCCAGGGTTCTGGGAAGTAGCCCAAGTGTCATAAACCGTTTATGGTCGCGTTTCAATGAAACTGGTAACGTAGAAGAACGCCATACAGGTCGGTTCAGGATAACTACAGTCGCCCAAGACAGATTTTTGGTTTAACAATCCAGAAGAGATCGTACTACCACAGCATCTCAATTAGCTCAAGAGCTATCACGAGTTCATAATGTACAAATTTCCGACCAAACTGTGAGAAATCGACTGCACGAAGGTCAACTCTACCCCAGACGTCCCTTAAGAGTTCCACAACTGACCCATGGAAATTGCGCTGCTCGTTTAGCTTGGTGCCAAGAACACGTAAACTGGGATCAAGAGAGGTGGGCCACAGTTCTCTTCAGTGATGAATCTAGATTTAGTTATTATCCCGATCCGGAAAGAATTCGAATATGGAGGGAACCTGGAAAGCAAAACCGTCTCCAGCATGCTCGAGAAGTTGTTAGACAGGGAGGCGGATCAGTGATGTTTTGGGGAGGTATACGCTTTGGTGGAAGAACTGACCTCATTTTCATACAGAACAACCTCACGGTAAATTCTCACGCAAATGAGATAGTTTTACCTGTAGTGGTACCGTACCTCCAAACAATGGGTCAAAATCCACTCTTCCAACAAGATAATGCCCCTCCTCATCGTGCAAGAGTTGTCTTGAACGTTCTTGAAGAGAATGATATCGATCTTCTACCGTGACCATCCTACTCCCCAGATCTGAATCCCATCGAGCATGTGTGGGACACCCTAAAAAGAAATCTCCTGCATCAAAACGTCTTCAATCATGAACAGGAGCTTCGATTAGCAGTTTAGGGGGCTTGGAATGAGTTAGGCCAAAATGTAATAGACAATTTAATATTGAGCATGCCTCGGCGATGCCAAAGTGTCATTAATAACAGAGGTGGACCTTCTGGGTACTGAAAAATATAAGTGCTTCCATATCGTTTCGAAAATATTAGTTCAGGATTTTTTTTTGTGTTTTACCAAATTTCGTCGTTTTCAAATTTCAATTTTTTTTTTATAATAGATGCTTTGGAGAAGTCAAATTTATTTTGTTTTCTTGAGAATACATTATATACAATACATCCTAACAAAGACCGAAAGATTTCTATAAATTCGAATCATCAAATTCATATTTTGAAGATATTGGTAAGTGTTCCCTAGACTTTTTTGAGGTGTTTATAGTGCACCTCGTCCTGAAACACTTAAAGGTTCGACTCTTTCACATTACGTGGTAAACCATTGTACATTCCCAGTCCCTTAATGAAAATCTGATTTTCCGCAAACCTAGTGTTTGTCCGAGGCAAACGAAAATTCTGAAAATTCCTTGTACTATACTACTCATGGAAACCACCAAATGTTTTGGCAGGAGGTGATGCAACATTCTATAAATAAATACAAAAACACTTAAATAGACATTTTGTCTCACGGATAAAAGCTTCGAGTTTTCCAATATATAACGAACAGAAGTATAATTATCACAGTCTAGAATATAGCGCATAGCTTTATTTTGAATAATCTGAAGTCTAGCGATTTCCTTCTCTTTGAACATATGAATAATTGTAGGACAATACAGAAAATGTAACAAAACAACAGGTATTGTAAACCAAAGATTTGGTGAATTCACTCGAATATTTTCTGATTCTTCCCAGGAAACCTCCCTTTTTGCTTACTTTTTTACAGATATAGTCAGCATGCTTTGTGAATTTTAAGTTGTTATCAATACTATTCCTAAGTATTTGAACTCAGTAACATTTTCGATGGAATAATCATTAATTTTAACACCATAACTTCTTTTATTCTGTTTTTTTGTATCATCATGATTTTAGTCTTTTCCAGGTTCAATTTAAGATGGTTATCTTCAAGCCAAGTAAAAAGAATGGTTTGAATTACATCGTCTATGTTGTCGCTTATAAGAAAGATGCAGTATCATCTGCAAACATCTGCACTTTGCAGTTCTTAAGAATCCTGACAATGTCGTCAATATAGAGTGTGAAAAGTACGGGGCCCAGTACTGACCCCTGGGGTACCCCTCAATCCACTAAAATTTCCTCCGAGATGTGGTCCCCATACGTCACCTTCTGTTTCCTCCTTTCTAGGTAAGATCTGAACCATTCCAGAACTTTTCCCCTCAGACCCATTTTTTCCAATTTTTTGAAATGTCCCTTGTTTCAAACGCTCTTTTGTAGTCCAGAAACACTACACCGACTAACAAATTCTCATCCAGTGCCATCTTCCACTCCATCAACACTCTGCACAGCCGTCTTTCGAAAACCTGCTTGTTGTTGACTCATAAATGTTATTTTTATCAATGAAATTTGTGAGCTGTTTTTGGGCGACTAGTTCTAGGAGTATCTCATAAGGAGGCAGAAGATTGATTGGCCTATACTCTACCGCCGAAGTAGTACTTGGCTTCTTTTTAATCGGTACAATTGTTGATACTTTCCATGACTGGGAAGCAATACTCTCTCTGAGGGACATATTCAATGTTTTCAAAAGAACACGTCTTCTTTCCCTTCAATACACTTCTTCAGCTTTGTTTATCAGACATATGGTGTGAAGTTTCTTTAAGTTCTTCTAATGTTACGGTTGTGAACTATGTCCAGAGATTGTCTGCTTGTCTTACATTTTCTAAAACAAATTCTTCATTATTTTGTCTGACAATAGTACAGGTAATTTCCTCTATACTTCGTATAAAATATCGATTGAACGCATGCGCTATATCATATTGATTTGTGAGTAGACCCTCTACAGGAAATTGAATCCCTTCATTAAGCTTCTGACGTCCATTTTTTAATAATCTTTGAAAAGTTTTCCAAATTGCAACTGCATCAGCATTGCACTCATCGACCTTCCTTTTATAATAGTCTGCTTTCTGTTTTCTGATTATTTCCACACCTTCACTCCTTTTTTCTTGGAAATTTTTCCAGTCTTCTTCTTTTTTTGTTATAACAGCCCTTCATATAGACAATCTCTTTTCTTCATATTCAAGCTTATGTTTTCGCACCACCAAGCTTTTGTTATTCTGATTAGGTTTGATTTCAATAATATTCTCATGTGCATGTTCATTCAAAACCCTCCACATCCCCTCAATCTACCTGCCAGCCTCGATGTCAACATCTCTATCCATCCTTCCAAAATTTAATGCCCTGATATCATTTTCAGAATCATGCTCGTTCAAATTTTTGACGCATCTCAGCTTTCTCGTTCGTATTTCTCTTTTGCCTTCATCTTTGATATTCAACGATATAATCGAATGATCTGTAAACTTTGGTGTCAGATGTATCTTGTATTTCAAACTTGGATCATTAGTTACTATAAGATCAATCATTGAACTACTTTTATTCGTTATTCTAGTGAAATGTTGGTTTATCTGATACAATGCTAATCTTTTAACGGCGTCGATTAATTTATGTCCATAGTAACTATTGTCTATATTGAGATCTCCCAGAATTATGATCGAACCCTGTTTAAATTCATGATTATGAACCTTAATTTCGAAACCTTCAATGAATCGGTTATCTGGTGGTCAGCAACTTGTCTTCTGAGAGCCAACTGTTGGAGATCGCGGGTGATCTCCGGGTGGTCGAAGAGGCGCACAGCGCGTTTTTGCACACTATCCAACATCCGCAACGAATGTTTGGGCGCAGATCCCCATACATTGGAACAATATCCCAAAGCAGATCGAATCTGCTCCTTATATAGAAGCAACAGCTGAGATGATGTGAAATATCGCTTGGCTCTGAAAGGTAAACTAAGTTTAGCTGATGCCGACATAGCTATTGCTGATACATGTTCATGCCAGCAAAACTTGGAGTTGACCGTTATTCCAAGAAGGTGTATCGAATCTTTGGATGCAATTTATTGGCCTTGCATCATTAGAGGAAATTCTCCAGCGAGGACCTTTCTAGAAAACGTAATTGCTCGCGTCTTGCTCGCGTTGAAGCTCACCAGGTTCAACTAACCCCACTCAGATACCCTCTGTAAGTCAGAGTTTAAGTTATTAATTATATTCATCTATGATTCATCATCTAAAATACCAAAGTGGTACGAATGCCCAAGATCATTATATATATGAATGGTGTTAATATTTTGAATGCAAACTGAATATACACCTGAATATTTGACACATTCTTCAAAAGTTGTTTTAGAAATAATTTGGAAAAAATAAAATAAAAATTAGTTTTTGCGCAGAAGAAATTATTACAGAACAAAATGCAAAGAACTCAATTTGTATTCGCTCCTCATTTTATACTTTATGCTTAATCTGTCCTAGCTTATTACTTATTTTGTTGATCACAAATGATTTCCAATAGAATACATCTGATAATTTATTGGTAGGTACTTTTTATATTCATCAAAATAAAATTTATCAAGAAAGATATTGACTATTGATGCTAGTTAGTTCATACAATCGACATAAATGATGAATGAAACGTTGATCGTTTCAAAAGTGAATTCAAAAATGACTAATGAATATTATGCGAACCAATAATTTCGTTTGTTCAATAAAAATAAAATATATTTTGATATCTACTACGGGATCGAAGACATTGGAAATAGAGTTTCAGGAACATCTTGGTTTCTGAACAGATATGAAAGAGCAAATTTTTCATTCAATTGATTTAATATGAAGTATTGACTTGAACTATCTCGATGGAAAATTATTAAAATAATACAATAAGAAAAATAAGGCTCTAATCGAATTGATATTTGAATTTTATTCGTTCTATATTTTCTTTATTCTTTTTAAGGCCTAATGGCGAAACTCTCAATTTATAGGAAACATATCTTTCATATGATACATAATTTCAAAACCTATTTATATTTTATTATGTAGTTGTGAATAACATATTTGTAACCACGTCACCGTTTTGCATGGCGTGCTACAGGAAGATAAATTATTTTTCTTAAATTCTCCGAGAAATCAAAGCAAACGAAATGTCAGACCACTATCTGTTTGTATAGTAGATATTACATTAGGTTTAGGTTAGGTTAGACATCTCTGACGCTTAGATTCCGCAGCTGTAATCGGCCGCAGACTACTGAAAGACGAAACCAGGGTACAATCGTCTGCAAAACCGAAGATCTTGTTCTCTGTAGATGCCATAAGATCGTTTATCTGCAACAGAAACAAGGTTGGCGAAATGATGGATCCCTGAGGTACTCCGGCTTGAAACCGGAAACAATCAAATGTTATAGCGTCGACCAAAACTTGTATTGATCTTTTCAATAAATATTTTCGAAAAGACCAGTGGCGCAATATACTATGATTTTGATGGGGTCAAAAGTAGCATGACCCTGAAAAAATATCACCCTGTATATTTTAGCAACTACTGGACACATCTAATCAATTGATGAGTAAAAAACTCCATTTTCTGCAAATTGGAAATAGATTCCTTGAAAATCACAAAAGTTACCAACAGAAACGCAAAAAAAATCAGAAGTTCTACTCCCTGTATTTCGAGAACAGATAACTTTCGGACATACGTTCATGGGTATTCCTCTCATGCTTCTTGATGAGAGAATGAGAAATTAATGACTGCATAACCGAAACACCCTGTATAAGTATCAAAAATGGGACATCTTGATCAGAATGTTACGCTCCTAAAATGAGCCAGAGAAGTTAGCCTTTCAACAGATTGAATCGTGATTTCTTTCCATAATATTCGTACGACAGAAATAGTTTTATGGGAATATACGGAGGAATCTTCGCCACACACAAACATACATACACACACACACTCTCTCCACACGGACAATGATCATAAGTCATCGGATGAGCATTTCATATCGACCATGACTGGCACTTCTTAAATTTCCATTTGTCATCCGTATAAGAACACACAAGTGACATTTGACCGAATCATCATCCAAGTCGATTCCCAGCATTCCCTTGATAATGTCTTTTTGTGCCCGATACCACTGCAGGATTTCGATGTTTGTTTTGGGGCTTTGCCTCGAATTTATTTGTTGTTTTTTCCACACGCCTTTCATCATTGTTCGAATTCAATGAATAGGCTTCAGTCTGTTGAAAACTTCGATTTTGAATGTAGTCTTCGGATGAAAGTTGTTGAGGTATTTTGTAACTTTTTCAATAATTAAAATTTCAATTAATCTTGAAATTTAGTGATATATAAGTTAGCGGAATCAAAGGTTAATTCTGGAGGAGATATGATATAATGTTACTATGTGATGTATATATAAATATATATGCTGGGTGATTCGCCAGTGGCGCGGTTCTTTGTAGCTCGTACACTCTTGAAGATTTCATTTTTGTTCGAACAGTATTGTATTTAGAAAGTAAAAATCTACTTCATCAATTTATTTTGAAGTAAACAGGGTGTCCCAATTTTCTATAAAAAAATCTTGGAAGGTTTTTTCAGATTGGAAGACCACTTTTTTGTTCAAGATTCAAGAGCGTCCTAAACTCTGTTATAATGCCTTTAAGTAATTAGTTTTTTTGGTGAGTAGTTTCGTCACAATATTTTTTTTCGTAAAAATTCATGAAAATATGTTCTCACATCATCGCATGCTCCTTCGGCCAGAGAGGTTGAATACTTTTTTCCTTTCGTTTTCTTATTGTCCAAGGATGGCTTTATTGATGAATTTAAATAGATTTTCCTCATTTTATACAGGAGTCACTCAAAAAGATTATTAAATATTATAATTTTAAAAACATCATATCTTGATTTTTTCAAATGGAACATCCTGTATTTTATTATTCATGTCAACGTATAAAATATTGTGCCGTATTTTTGCAGAAGTAACCTCATCTTTATCTTCGACCATTTTCGAAATAAACTAAAATAATAAAATCAGAGGTTGCGAAAGAAGAGTTCATTAGTACATATCATTATACTTGATCAGAGAAATGGAGTTATTTAGGGTAGTCGTGTATGAAATACGTAATAGATTGGTTTTTGGTGATATGATCTACAAGGTTTTGAACTATTTCAATAAGTGTTCGAAATGTTGCCCGTTTCTTTGTAGACACAACTCAATCCTACTGAGGAAAGACCGTTGAACTCTCGACAGCATTTGCGGATTAACTGACTGAGAGGAGTCGACTATTCTCTGTCTCATATCCAACTGTGTTGTAGAAGGAATCTGGTAAACGATGCCCTTAATATAACCCCACAAGAAAAAATCTAGACTTGTAAGGTCCGGAGACCTAGCTGACCATCTAACAGGTCCACCACGTCCTATCCATTTGTTTGTAAATGCACGATTCAAATGCTCCCTAACCTGATGTGAGTAATGTGCCGGTGTTCCATCCTGTTGAAACCACAAATCTTGTCTTATATGCTCTGGTACATCGGCATCATTGGTAGATGATTTTGCAGAAAATCTGAATACATTTCACTATTGAGGTGCCCGTCGAAAAAGTGCGGCCCAATTAGATATCCATATACTATAGAGGCCCATACATTCAAGGACCAACGATGCTGGTGATCTATTTGTCTCATGAGGTGTGGATTTTCCGTGGCGTTATAATGAAAGTTGTGCCTGTTATCAAGCCCATTCTTGTAGAAAGTTGTCTCGTACGAGAAAAGAACTCTGCTAAACATATTGAGATTTTCCGCTACTTTATCACTTGCCCAATTGCAAAATTAATTCGATTTTCATAGTCTTGATTGTTCAGTTCCTGGTGCAGCTGTACGTGATACGCATGAAATTTATTCACTTTCAAGATTCTCTGGACGGAAGTTTGACTTAAATCTGTCAACTGAGAAATCTCTGTTTGGCTTTTATATGGGTCCTCTGTCACTGTCAACAGAACTGATAACTAATTGTCTTCAGCTATAGCAGTTTTTGGTTTTTCATGTTTTTTGTAAGCGATATTACCCGTTTCGATACATCTGATTAGAAGTTTTTCAAAGCATCTTGCATCAGAATGCCTCTTATCAGGAAATATTTGTGCATAAACTCTACTTGCCAACAAAGAATTTCTATCACACTCAACCAGAATAAAAATCATATCAACCATTTCTTCTTTGGAGAACTTCATGGCAGTCAAATGAGAAAATTGGGTTCAATCCGCACTTTAACAATGTTTAATAGCGAAACACTGATAAGTTCACCATGTAAAATGCAGAATATGATATGTCCGGACACCTGACAGAAGGCACAAATAAAAAATGATGTCAACACATACCTCGATTTACGTTTTAATCATCTCGATTGTATCATTCGTAAAAAGAATTATCTTGTTTAGGTTTCATTTTTTACTACTTGAATCATTACAGAAAAAAAAAACTTCTGTGCGAATAATGATGCATGTTGATGAATTTGATACGGTTTGTAGAATTTTCATCAAAAATTTTTACAAATAATCGAATATTTCGAAAATGATCGAAGATAAAGATAAGGTTACTTCTGCAAAAATATAGCACAATATTTTATGCGTTGAGATGAATAATAAAATACAGGGTGTTCCATTTGAAAAAATCAAGACATGATATTTTTAAAATTACAATATTCAATAATTTTTTTCATAAATTTAATTTTTTTGTATAAAATGAGGATAATCTATTTCAATTCATCAATAAAGCTATCCTTGGGCAATAAGAAAACGAAAGGAAAATAGTATTCATCCTCTCTGACCGAAGGAGCATGCGATGATGTGAGAGCCTATTTTCATGAATTTTTACGGAAAAAAAAATTTGTGACGAAACTATTTACCGAAAAAACTTATTACTTAAAGACATTATAGCATAGTTTCGGCCGCTCCTGAATCTTGAACAAAAAAGGGGTCCTTCTATCTGAAAAAACCACCCAAGTATTTTTTTCAGAAAATTGGGACACCCTATTTACTGCAAAATAAATTGCTGAAATAGATTCTTACTTTCTAAATACAATACCGTTCGAAACAAAATGGAATCTTCAATGTATTCAGACGAGCTACAAAATCACCTACCACTGGTGAATCACCAGTATATATATTCTTCTTGTTTCAAGTTTACATATGTGGACTCTTCACATCAGGTTAGGGAATATATATATATATATATATATATATATATATATATGTATATATGGTCAGCTAGGTCTCCGGACCATAAGTCTAGATTTCATCCTCTGACCGAAGGAGCATGCGATGATGTGAGAGCCTATTTTCATGAATTTTTACGGAAAAAAAAATTTGTGACGAAACTATTTACCGAAAAAACTTATTACTTAAAGACATTATAGCATAGTTTCGGCCGCTCCTGAATCTTGAACAAAAAAGGGGTCCTTCTATCTGAAAAAACCACCCAAGTATTTTTTTCAGAAAATTGGGACACCCTATTTACTGCAAAATAAATTGCTGAAATAGATTCTTACTTTCTAAATACAATACCGTTCGAAACAAAAATGGAATCTTCAAGAGTGTACGAGCTACAGAGCACCGAGCCACTGGTGAATCACCCAGTATATATATTCTTCTTGTTTCAAGTTTACATATGTAGACTCTTCGCGAAGTTTATCGCGGAATATATATATATATATATATATATATATATATATATATATATATATATATATATATATATATATATATATATATATATATATATATATACCTTACTGAAAAGGTCTGTCAATTCTCCACCTTGATTTGTCATTTTTAGAATTTTAAATTAACATACAGGGTGTCCCAACCAAGGGTGAAGTTGAATTCTGGAAATCCCAAATACTAAATGAAATCGATTTATTTTGGCATAATGCAAGCGCAGGTTTATGCTCGGTCTAGAAAAACGACCTACACTTGTGAATTTGGAGTTGGTGCAATCAACCCCCTATTTCCAGCATCCCCAACTCAAAAATCATTCGATCGATAATAGGTCAAGTGGCACCTCGTTGGAAAGGTACTGCAATTTTCTCTTCGAATTTGGTATTTTCGAAATTCAGAATCATCATACAGGGTGTCCCGAAGCAGGAACATTGAAAATCCAAATAACTTTTTGAAACTGGTTCATTTCGGTATACGAGAACATATTTGATCCGAGAATAGGACTTTCTTGTGTGGTTATAGAATTTTTGCAATCAACCCCTTCCATTCAGCATCCCCAACTTGAAAATCATACAAATAATTCAAGTGGCATATCTTCAGAAAGGTTTTTGAATTCCAGAATGATTAAAGCATTTCATTCAGTTCGGCTCTCCATACAGGATGTCGCTTTCGAAAAATTCAATATCGTCATTTGAAATTATCAACTAAAATTAATTCGAAACTGTTAAAAGTATTGGGGTACGATGTGTTGAGCATCAATTACGAAGAAATAAAGCTGATTTCTGCATTGAAAATGTTCACATTTTTTCATTTCCATCTGGCGTGCAGTCATCTGTTATTTCTCATTTTGCAATGAAATATTATTATTATTCAGATCAGTTCCTCATTATTGTTGTTGTTCGTCAGTTGAAATTAATCTGAAAATGGTTTATTCCACTGAGGAAAGGGTCGAAATTGTATCGACGTATTTTCGAAATAACAGTTGTGCCAAAGAAACGGCAAGGATATTCGATAGGAACCATCCTGAAAGAGAAAGGAGTCAGTCACCAGTACGTTAAATATTTGGTTGACAAATTCCTAGCTACGGGTTCGGTGGCAAACAAAAACATGAAGTAGCATGTCCTGTCAGAAATGAGGCAACGGAAGTGGCAGTAGTGGGTCATCTACAAATGGAGAATACTACTTCGATCAGAAAACTATCTCGTCTGACTGGTGTATCAGCTACAACTGTCCATAGAATCGTGAAACATCACAAATTTCACCCCTACAAGGTAAAATTAGTGCATGAAATAAACGAAGATGATCCAGATCGTCGTTTACAGTTTTGTGAAAAGCTAAGTGAAAACCTAAACGCTAATCCAAATTTTCTGAATAACATCTGTTTTTCTGATGAAAGCACCTTTATGCTCAGTGGTGAAGTGAATAGACATAATTGTCGATATTGGGACACACAGAATCCTCATTGGTTTAGAGAGGCCCACACGCAAAGGCCTCAGAAGTTGAACGTTTGGGCAGGAATTTTTGGCAATCATCTAGTTGGGCCTTTCTTTATTGAGGGTAATCTGAATGGAAATGGCTACCTACAGTTGTTAGAGGAACACATACATCCTAGATTGACAGAAATTTTACAGAACGATCCAACTCTTTCTGAGGACGAAATGCGTTTTCAACAAGACGGTGCTCCTCCGCATTATGATGCTCGGGTGCGCCAATATTTAGACGAAAATTTCCCAGGAAGGTGGATTGGTAGAAGAGTGGCCAGCCAGGTCACCAGATTTAAATCCCCTAGATTTTTTTTTGTGGGGCCATCTAAAATCTAAAGTTTATGCCACAAGACCAGAAAGCCTGGAGGAGCTGCGGATGAGGATTATCACAGAATGCCGACTTTTGACTCCTGAAGTTTTCGCTAATGTGAGAAGAGAGTTCGAAAATCGTCTGTATAACTGTATGGAGGTGGGCGGAGGTCATTTTGAACAATTGTTGTAATAATCAAGTTAGTTTTTGTTTTCAATTGAATACAAGTTCAATAAATCTCGTTTTCCTGTTTAGATGAGCATCCAATCAGTTTCTCCATCATCCCTCATCCTGATCCTCACGCCAGAAAACCTCGATTGCCAAACTGAAACCAATGCCTCAGTGATTCAGAAAATAGAAAAATCTTTCTGGAACTTTGCCACTCAACCTGTAATCACTTGTATGATTTTTTGAGTTGGGGATGCTGAATGGAAGAGATTGATTGCAAAAATTCCATATTCACGCAAGAGAGTCTTATTCTCGAATCAAACATAAACATGTTCTCGTATTATACCGAAATGAACCAGTTTCAAAAGTTATTTGGGTTTTCAGTGTTCCTGCTCCGGGACACCCTGTATGCTGATTCTGAATTTCGAAAATACCAAATTCGAAGAGAAAATTGAAATACCTTTCCAACGAGGTGCCACTTGACCTATTTTCGATCGAATGATTTTTGAGTTGGGGATGCTGGAAATAGGGGGTTGATTGCACCAACTCCAAATTCACAAGTGTAGGTCGTTTTTCTAGACCGAGCATAAACTTGCGCTTGCATTATGCCAAAATAAATCGATTTCATTTAGTATTTGGGATTTGCAGGAATTCAACTTTACCCTCGGTTGGGACACCCTGTATGTTAATTTAAAATTCTAAAAATGACAAATCAGAATGGAGAATTGACAGACCTTTACAGTAAGGTGCCACTCGACCCTTATTCCCTATGATGAATTTCGAAATTAGGGTTGCTGGGGGTAGGGGTTGATCTGACAAGTTTCGAATTATTTCGAAAATGCTCCCCTCGAAACAAAAATCGACGTGTCTTGGTGTTTTTCGCTAATGTTACTCATTTCGGAGTTATAGGGGGTCAAATTTTCGTTGGAACACACTGTATATATATATATATATATATATATATATATATATATATATATATATATATATATATATATATATATATATATATATATATATAATAAATATTCTTCGCTAAGAGTCTACATATGTAAACTTGAGACAAGAAGAATTATTCAAAAATCCGTAGATCAATGAATAATCCTTCCTGACAAGAACTAGTTACCAAATCTGCCTGCCATTCACGCAGCCCCCAAGAGCCACAATAGTGCAACCAAGCAGGATGCCGAGAAACGAAGCGGCAGACTGCAGTTTCGCCCTTATTAGGAGCTCATCAGTGTCGCATATCGCTTCTCAGCATCCTATCAAGCTACATCGGGGTACCCTATCAATTCCAGAAAGGACGCACCCCGTACATATGTACGAGGGTCGCCCTCTATGGACCGACACGGCGAACCCGCTAGCAGACTTCGAGAAAGATACGAACAGTAACAAACAGATGTGGAAACGTTAAAGATTCCAAACATTTGGGAGACATCTTTCGCCGTACCGTGAATCACATCAACGGTAGAAAACGAGCAAAATAATCCCGCTGGAATAGTGCTCTGAGCCTCTGTTTCCGAGATTAAACCTCTCGTCGGTAAATATTTGATGGGACAAATATCTTCCTTCCTGGAATCGATAGGGTACCCCGATGTAGCTTGATAGGATGCTGAGAAGCGATATGCGACACTGATGAGCTCCTAATAAGGGCGAAACTGCAGTCTGATGCTTCGTTTCTTGGCATCCTGCTTGGTTGCACTATTATGGCTCTTGGGGGCTGCGTGAATGGCAGGCAGATTTGGGAACTAGTTCTTGTCAGGAAGGATTATTCATTGATCTACGGATTTTTGGATAATTTTTCTTGTCTCAAGTTTACATATGTAGACTCCTCGCGAAGTTTATCGCGGAAGATATTTGTCCCATCAAATATTTCCCGACGAGAGGTTTAATCTCAGAAACAGAGGCTAAGGGACTATTCCAGCGGGATTATATCGCTCGTTTTCTACCGTTGATGTGATTCACGGAACGGCGAAAGATGTATCCCAAATGTTTGGAATTTTTAACGTTTCCACATCTGTTTGTTTTTGTTCGTATCTTTCTCGAAGTCCGGTATCGAGTTCGCCGTGTCGGTCCATAGAGGTCGACTCTACTCGATATATATATATATATATATATATATATATATATATATATATATATATATATATATATATATATATGCATTACTCCATAGTGAGGAATCTCCGAACAATATGAGTGGTGCCGAGTATGACGTCCCTTTGAGCTGCGGAAATGATGGAAGTGTCCAACCCCAAATTCTTAGTGTTCTCATGGACTTCGACCAGGCCGTTGACAGATATTAAAAGTGGCATAACTATGACAGATTGAAATCCGTATATTTCCTTTATCTCGAAGGCCAAGTCACGATACTTTTTGACTTTTTCGGTGTATGCTCTACTTATATTGTCGTCCGCTGGGATTGTGACGTCGAGAAGGATGGCTTTGTTTTCAGTTTTGTTTAAAACAGCTATATCTTGCCTATTATGTGGCACTGGACGGTCAGTGATGATAGGGTTGTCCCAGTACAATTTATAGTGTTGATCTTATCGTTTCCAGCATGTACAAGTGGTTTTTCATCTTCACCTTTCCGAGTCCTAGGTTTCCATATGATCTCAAACACATCTGAAACAAGAATGAGTTTATTTGACTATCAGTATTCATTCAATTTTTCTTCAGTTTTCACGCTAAATTAATGCAAGTTTTCTGTGTTTCTTGTTGATTTTCGAATCTTTGAGTTTATTACAATGGCTGCTGAACCTCCTGGGCGCTATTTGAGTGATCATGAAGTAGTAGGAATTGTAACACTTCTACAGGAGGGGCGAAGCCAACGTTACGTGGCTAACTTGTTGAATGTTAACCAAAGCACTATTTCAAGAACAATCAATCGGTACCACGAAACAGGGAAATATGGAAGAAAGGCTGGACAGAGAAGAAATCGGATAACAACACCAGTTAATGATCGTTAGCTTCGTTTAACTGCACTAAAAATTCGGCACTGTTCGACTAGAATACTACAAAACGAACTTTCACTTTCCACAAATATGCATATTTCATTGTAAACTGTTAGGAACATGCTCAGAGAAGACGATATCAGACCAAGGGTGGCTTCTACCGGCCAGCGTCTCACCAGAGAGCATTGAGTTGCAATACTTCAGTTTGCGAGGGAACATGCAAATTGTGGTATTCCAGAATGGTCGAATGTTCTCTGTTCCGAAGAGTCCAGGTTTTGTCTAGTATCAAATGGTAAACGCATGCCTGTATACAGACGATCTGGGGAACGGTATCAGCAATGCGATATCCGGCAAACCGAAAACTTCGGAGGGGGCTCAGTAATGGTGTGGAGAGGCATTTCTTTCCATGATCGAACTGAGTTAGTCCTAGTGAATAATGGAAGAATGACAGGGGCCAGATACATCTCAGATATCCTTGAACCCCATTGATTGGCTAAAACTTCACTTATATGCATGATAATGCTCGGCCTCATGCAGCTAGAGTAGTTACAGAATTTCTGCAAAATGCCGAAATTGATATTTTACGATGGTCGGCCAGAAGTCCCGACTTGAATCCCATAGAACATGTTTGGGACAACATAGGGTAGCAAATTCAGCAACGTAGGATGCCTTGTAGAACACTCCAACAACTAGAAAATCTGCCTCCTGAAATTTGGAACTCAGTGTTTCAAGAGTACATCCAAAATTTGGTTGAGGGGCTTGCGAGACGTATACTGGCAGTAATTAGGGCTCAGGAAGGAAACACTCGATTTTGAAAATTATTAGTAACCATTCGATGCTAGTTGATTGGTCTCTTCGCTATGTTTGAAGATGGTAGAATTTTTTAATTTTTCATTAACTCGAAGATTGTTGATATTTTCCATCATAACTCATCTCTTTTGAATGATATCTTCTTATTTTACACTTCTGAAAGTTACCAAGCGACTCTTGAATGACCAACCTAAAAGTTTATATAGTATTATGGTAAAAGTAGGGTGATGCGACAAATTTTGTGGGGAGTGTATTATACTAATTGAAGCATTGACAACTAATAAACAGAAAAATTCCCGAAATTTACCTAATAATGTAGTACTTAATCTTTTTAGTTCTCAAAATAAGCAACGTTGCTTGGATTTTCCTCCTATTGTAGTACCTACTTCTACCATGTAATATATAAATCACATCATCCTCTTAAATGTACTACTTTATAGTGAGAATTTGAACATCATAATTTTATTTAATTAAAAATGTATATCGATTTTGATCAAGTAACGACCTTCCCAACTAAATTATTCAAAACCTATTCTATGAAAGATTCACCATCTTACGTTTTTGGTCGATTATGGATAGCTTTCTCATGTGCAAATGCTTATGCGAGACGTTAAACATTCATTCATATGAAATACTGACTAACCTTCAAACATTTTGTGGAAAAAAAACTTATTTCGTATCTTTGTTTCAGAAGTTTCGGCGCCAAATGTTCTATCTGCGCACGTGGCATTTCGTCCAGTGACTGGGTACGTAAAGCACGCGACCATGTCTACCATCTAGCTTGTTTTGCTTGCGCAGCCTGCCACAGACAACTGTCAACAGGAGAAGAATTTGCCCTTCACGAAGATCGTGTTCTATGCAAAGCACACTATTTGGAAACACTTGATGGAGGCACAACGTCTTCGGATGGTGAGTACATTCATTATTTGCCTTCCAAATGGATTAATTGCTTCCATTCATTTAGACTTTCGTTGTTACATATCAAGTTAGTAGAAGAATTCGCGGAACGACACTCATACTCTTGCATTTGGAACAAATTTAAATCTGTATTGAAGTGGATATATTTCATTCTCTCTTTTAATCAATGAAATTGAATATCGGACCGTATAAAAATTCATTGTGAAAAAGGTTGGAAGGCTAAGGAATTGGCAAATGTGTTTGGTAATGATGCTCCTCAAACACCATGGTGTGCAAGTGGACTTTCGAATTTCAACGTGGGTGTAGCTTTGAAGATGATCCTTGCTTAGATCTAAAATATTTTACTTCTGAAGAAATGATTAATTCTGTAAATGATATGGTTATGAATGGAGAGTGGCCAAACGTGCAATAACTGAGGCTATGAATATGTCAACTGAACTGTTGCCCGATATCTATTGGCTAGATGGGTGCCGCATTCGTTTACTTGTGAAAAACACTTTCCAGTCAGATTCTCTCAAGATTATTTGGTTTGTTCAGTTATAAAACAAGTGATGGTGTCAAAGAAGGTTAAGTCTTCGGTTTTTTGAGGAGCAAAATGAATTTTGTTTATTCATTACCTTATCTAACCTGCAAAACAATAACAAGGGAGAAATGTGCGTCTTCTGGGCCATCCGGATGCAAAAAATCGCTCTACAAACGAAAAATCTTTCATCATCAGGATGGTGGCCTGACTCATATCAGCGATACTGAAAATGTAAAATAAAAGCTAGTTACTCACCAAATTTTCAGCCATTTTGGACACGGAGACACAGAGGACTGCTAAGCTAGAACCGGTTTCAAAATACTGAGTTTTGGCTGGGAAATGATGGCGGCTGTTTTTTTGGAATAGTCTTGGAGTTATTTTAATTATCTTCAAAAAGGGCAACAATCACCGGAGGATAATATGCATCGTTACTTAACAAGCTGAAAGCAGAACGAATTACGGTTTAAACTGCTTGACCATCCACCATATTGACTAGATCTAGCCCCAAGCAACATCTCTTTATTCCTTCGGTGGATAGAGATTTTTGTCAAATAAAGAGAGAATCACTTTCGTGAATCCCTATTTCGAAGAGAAAAACACCGTGTATTTTTTGGACGGGTTATAGAAATGGGAACATCGCTGGGAAAAGTGTGTCGAGTTACAAGGAGACTCTGTTGAAAATTCAAAAACAATATTGAAAAAAAAATGTCTTGGATCTTTGTTAGGTCGAAATCTTATCACACCGCCCTCGTACACTGAGCCAAAAAATTAACGCATAATTCCAATATTTAAAATTTTTCTTTCGGCAGGCAACTAATTATTAACACATGTTCTTTTCGGATAAGGCCGAACATATGCCAACAAAATTCGATGTTTCTTCTTGGCGCTCATGTTCTCTCATGAAAAACAGAATGAAATAAATACATTGAAAACTTTCAAGAAACTACCAGACATCGATAACAGCAGTTATTGATTAATTTTTGTGAGTAGAGTTTGTTCTGCTTGAATATTTTAATTTGCGCTAATGATGCTACGTAAATCACAAAATTTGATCCCGACATGTGGTGAATGTGTGGTATTAGAAGATATACAGGGTGTCCAGGAAAAATGTGTCAGTCTGAGAATTTGATAGCTCTCGTCAAAATAATGCCACAACTTTATATAAAATGCTTTCCCTGCTGAGATATTCACCCCAGTTTAAAAAAAATTAATAATTTTTTTACGATAAAGTCTGTGTCGTTCAACGAAATTTCTTGAAACTCAAGACATTGTTTGAAAAAATACACTTTCTACAAAAATTGTCGCATCACCCTTCTTTTACGACAATACTATATAAACTTTAAGATTGATCATTCAAGAGTCGCTTGTTAACTTTCAGAAATGTAAAATAAGAAGATATTATTCAAAAAGGATGAATTTATGATTGAAAATATCAACAACTTTCGAGTTAATGAAAAATTCAAAAATTCTACTTCTTTTTTTTTTCTTCAAACATTCGCGAAGAGACCAATCAACTAGCATCGAATGGTTACTTATCATTTTCAAAATCGAGTGTTTCCTCCCCGGGCCCTAATTACTGCCAGTATACGTCTCGGAAGCCCCTCAAACAAATTTTGGATGTACCCTTGAGTCACTGAGTTCCAAATTTCAGGAAGCAGATTTTCTAGTAGTTGAAATGTTCTACAAGGCACCCTACGTT
Organism: Cryptolaemus montrouzieri; assembly: GCA_013387265.2. Lineage (NCBI taxonomy): Eukaryota > Metazoa > Arthropoda > Insecta > Coleoptera > Coccinellidae > Cryptolaemus > Cryptolaemus montrouzieri. The sequence continues at coordinate 6,635,684 of JABFTP020000165.1, forward strand.
GCTGAATTTACCACCCCATGTTGTCCCAAACATGTTCTATGGGATTCAAGTCGGGACTTCTGGCTGGCCATCTTAAAATATCAATTTCGGCATTTTGCACAAATTCTGTAACTACTCTAGCTGCATGAGGCCAATCAATGGTCCAAAGGATACAACATGGGGTTCAAGGATATCTGCGATGTATCTGGCAGCTGTCATTCTTCCATTATTCACTAGGACTAACTCAGTTCGATCATGGAAACAAATGCCTCCCCATACCATTACAAAGTCCCTCCGAACATTTGATCATTCTGGAAAACCCCAATTTGCATGTTCCCTCGCAAACTGAAGTCTTGCAACTCGATGCTCTCTGGTGAGACGCGGGCCGGTAGAAGCCACTCTTGGTCTGATATCGTCTTCTCTGAGCCTGTTCCTAACAGTTTGCAATGAAATATGCACATTTCTGGAAAGTGCAAGTTCATTTTGTAGCATTCTAGCCGTACAGTGCCGAACTCTTAGTGCTGTTAAACGAAGCCAACGATCATCAACTGGTGTTGTTATCCGATTTCTTCCCTGTCCGGCCCTTCTTCCATATTCCCCTGTTTCGTGGTACCGATTAATTGCTCTTGAAATAGTGCTTTGGTTAACATTCAACAAGTTCGCCCCTTTTCTACGTAGCCACGTAACGTTGGCTTCGCTCCTCCTCTAGAAGTGTTACAATTCTTACCACGTCATGATCACACAAATATCGTCCAGGACGTTCAGAAGTCATTACAATAAATTCAAAGATCCAAAAATCAACAAGAAACTCAGAAAACTTGCATCAATTTAGCGTGAAAACTGAAGAGAAATTGAATGAATACTGATAGTCAAATAAACTCATTCTTGTTTCAGATGTTTGTTTGAGATTATATGCCTTTCGGCTAAACAAATTCTGTCACTACATAGATAAGATTTTTTCCCCCATCGTGTCCAAAACACATATGTTAGACAAACCGAAACTGAAAGATGGACACTGCGATTAGAATTGCTTGTGGGGATTCAGAATACCAGGTGATGCGACATCATTTTTCTGGTGTGTGTTTGAGATATTTTATAAGATGCTGTTTTCGGTTTTAATTCGCCCAAAACATATGCGCTCAAAACTGAACTAGCTGCTTAATCGATTGTTTACCTGATGCGAAGTTTTCAGGGATGAGTGTTTTATAAGATTTAATAAAATTGCGCTAGCTACCCTACTTTTAGATCTAAGTTTTCAGGGATGGAACCAGTAACGAGAAAAACGGACTCAAAGAGCAACGATATTTTTAATGGAAATATTTTCCTTTACCATAAAATAGTTTTTTCATTTTCACTCAGCAAATTTTTCAACCAAACTTGTACTATTTTGAAAATCTCCAAATTGATACCAACCAATGTTTTTCTTACGTCAATATAAATGATAAAATCGTCTTTATCTGTTCAGATGGGTGTGACCCTGAAGGATACCACAAAAATAAGGCGAAACGTGTTCGCACCACCTTCACCGAGGAGCAGTTGCAAGTCCTACAAGCGAATTTTCAGCTGGACTCGAACCCAGACGGTCAGGATCTGGAAAGGATCGCACAGATAACAGGTCTGAGTAAAAGAGTGACTCAGGTCTGGTTTCAGAATTCCAGAGCCAGACAGAAAAAACATATGCATACCGGAAAAGTCAAAACACAAAGTAAGTTAAATTTTTTATTTACTATTTCGATGATATACATTCTGTCAAATAAGAACTGGAAATTGATTATTTAAAAAATCTGCCTTAAACGATTGTCAACATTTTTTTTTGTTGCTAAGTTGGCTATAGTGACGCGGAGTTTGAACGTGATCTGTCGTTTAGTTTGTTTACAGTGCTGGATTTTTTCGGTTCTCATGATTGTATTTTGCTATTTTTACAATGAATAAATATATCGAAGAAAGAACTCGTCTCAACTTTCGTATGCAAATGGCATATCGTGAGCTGAATCACTGAAAATGTTACAGATGGCTCACGGTGAATAGATTTAATCAAAAACACGTACATATGGGATATGGTGGAAGATTTTCCTCGATCTGGTCGGCCATTAACAACTTCTGCCTTGCAAAACAAAAACCAAGTAAGTCAACATACTTGGTTTTCGAGATTTTAAAGCACTGGATTCCTCTTAAAAAGGTCTGCAAGATGCTTTTTTCAGATTTGAAATATATGAATCCATTTGAATTGTGGGGGCCGTTACTTGATGTAGATCCATGATATAAATGAGATAAAAAACACAAGGTTTAACTTTAATCTACACTTTATTTGAAAAAAAAATTCGACGACGTTTCGCTGACACAGCAGCTTTATCAAGAATGACAAACAGATTGAAGAGTATGGTATTATAAACAAATCGTAGAACAAGTTGGATGAATAACAGGAAAATTCACACCGAGCCATTGTACAGTTAGTATGGAAGGTAATAAAAACTAATTAAACAAGTTAAGTAGGGGTGAATAATTCACATCTACCTGCTCATTCAAAAGCTTGTCCGAATGTTTGTATCTATTTATTTCTAATGCTTCTAGAAGATCTAATTTTAAACTTTTGATTTTATATGTAATATGTCAAAGTTTTTATTGAATGAATGGTTTTCTTTTATTAAGTGGTTTGAATAATTTGAATCAGATTTATTTTTATCGAAGCTACGTTTATGTTATGTTTTTTTTGTACTTGAAAATCACTAAACGAAATAATAATCATGTTTTTCGGTCTTTCGTAAACCAACACATACTGATACAATTATACATAACTACTCATTACATCCAATTCAACACAAAGTTGCAGCTTTAAACAGCATGGTATATCGGTTACTCAATTTACCTTTATCAGTAGAAGATTATAATAAAGAGTTAAATATCATCAAACAGATAGCCATTAATAATTCATATAATCCGAATATGATAGATCTAATCATTCGTAAAAACTGTATCAGAAAGCAATAAATGAAGTATATCCTATTCATTAAGACTATAAAATATTCAACAGTTTAACATTCTGCGGTTCTGCAAGTACAAATATTAAATCCTTTCTCGTTAAACAAAATCTTAATATAACTTTCAAAACTTCTAATAACTTAGGTAAACATATTTAAAATAATAAATCTCGTGTTGAAAAAACTCAAGTAAATCAGGAATCTATAAACTCAATTGCGGTTCTTGTGATAAAATTTATATCAGTAGGACCTATAGGAGTTTTGGCATAAGAACATCTGAACATGATCGTAGCTTTGATAAAAATAAATCTGATTCAAATTATTCAAACCACTTAATAAAAGAAAACCATTCATTCAATAAAAACTTTGACATATTACATATAAAATCAAAAAGTTTAAAATTAAATCTAATAGAAGCATTAGAAATAAATAGATACAAACATTCGGACAAGCTTTTGAATGAGCAGGTAGATGTAAATTATTCACCCCTACTTAACTTGTTTAATTAGTTTTTATTACCTTCCATACTAACTGTACAATGGCTCGGTGTGGATTTTCCTGTTATTCATCCAACTTGTTCTAGGATTTGTTTATAATACCATACTCTTCATTCTGTTTGTCATTCTTGATAAAGCTGCTGTGCCAGCGAAACGTCGTCGAATTTTTTCAAATAAAGTGTAGATTAAAGTTAAACCTTGTGTTTTTTATCCCATTTATATATGAATCCGTGGAGAATTTATGAACAGTTACTTTTTAGGAGGCAATGCTTTTTTGATTATAAATTATAAAATATCAATCGAAAAACCAAGTAACTTTTTCATTTCATAGTTAAAATATATCAATATTACATACTTCTCAGAAGATCTTGATATTTCCAAATATAGAGCCTAGTATGTCTACTTACTCAACTTGAACAAGATGACTGATGTAGGTAGATACCCGCGAGTGAAATATTCAATAACTACAAAACAAAAACTTTGTAAGTCAACTTACTGGCAATGAAAGTATAAGGTCTTACCCTCTGAATTGAATAATAAAATAAGAATGCAGAGTAAATTCACAAGATTTCTTATTTCGCGTACTCAAATCATATTAGTGAGGTGGTTCTGCAGTTTGTCTTTTGACTACGATACGGTGGAGATGTAATCAAGCTCTTTTCCAGTGCTGCAATAATGATTTCGCGAAGCGAGCTTCTTCTCAAAGTGGCACTTGAAACGACGACAGGTTACTAGACTTCATCTAGTCTGTCATCTGTTTCGCCAATGGATGATTCGAATGCGGATTCAAATTATAGTACATGAAACGGAAGACGGAAGAGAAAACTTGTTGATTTATTAGCAGTTCCTCCTAAAACAAATACCGAAAGCCGCAAAAAAAGCCGTTTGTATTTAAATGATGGTGATATCTGGTGGAAACCAACAGAATTTGAACACAGCTCATTTCTAAAAAGAATGAAAAATGAAACACTACATCAGCTGAAAGAAAGTTTGGAATGCCATGATTCATTAGAAAATACTGTTGGCGACATGATTAATTTAATAAGAATTAACAGTACTGACCAAACTGAACCTAATATTCCAGAGAAGATTATGGAAATCGAAGTTGAAGAAGACCAGTTACCAGCAGAATATGTACCTGAATCTGTACCAGAAACAGAAATCAGAGGTGAAGAAGATCAAGTAGAGACAGAAAATGTAACACTGTAACAGAGATATAGTTACCTTGGACTAAACAAAACAAAAATCGAACTAAAACAAAGATTTTACTTCCACCATGTCCAGACAGTTGTAGAAAAAACTGCCCCGAAATATCTTCTACTCACTCAACTTTGGAGAGAAAAAACTCTTTATTGGAAAATACCTCAAGAAAATGTCTGCCAAGATCTATAAAAGAGACGCCGTTGACCACAAGGAGTGCTCTATAGTTTATACTTTACCTTTAAAATCAATCACAGCAGAACAGAATGATATTGTGTTGAAAGACACCAAGGAGCAGGAAGACACAAAGCATAATGACGTTATAGATCAAGTGGGAATAGACAGTAATAGAGAGAATACTGAAGAAATCACAAATTCAAATGGAGAAATCGCAGGAAAATCTATCGATTTGAATGAGAAATGAATGTAGAAGGGAAAGACTTGAAAACAAATAAAACACAAACCGTATGCAAAACAATGTTTTTGCACACAATTGGACATTCATATGCTATGGTAACAGAGTTTCTGAAAAATCCGAAGTTTCAGTGTGTTACAGATAAAAGAGGACTTAAACGTGGTGAAAAGAAAAAATAAATTTCAGAAGAAGATTATAAAAACATAAAAGCTCATATTGAGAGTTATCATCCAGTAGTTTCACATTACAACATGAAACATGCTCCTAACAGACGGTATCTTACAAGCGACCTACAGAAACGTTTTTCATCAGGAGAATATTGGCTTCACTAAACCATCACAAGATAAATGTCTATCATGTTCATTGCACAAGAATCATGTCCACCATGGAAACGTAAATGAGGGAGATGATGCTAACTGTTAAATTTGTCGAAACTATGAAATATACAAGAGAAGGTATACCGAAACAAGAAAAGCATAAGAAGCAGATTGTTCCGAAGAATGGCCAAAAGATAAAGAAATTTTCGCAGTTGATATGCAGAAGATATTAATAATTCCGAAAATGGCGACTAAGAATTCATTTTTTATAAGTCGTCTAATATGTTTCAATGAAACATTTGCGAGCTTGAGGAATCATGAACAGAATGTGTGTGTACTATGGCATGAGGCTATTATGGGCAGAACTTGCCCCGATGTTGTATGCTCATATTACACAGCTCAACAAAAAATTTTTTTTCTATTGTTGCCCTGGATATCATCGCAAATTTTTATGTTTTCAAGTGCCCAGATTACGAATATATTCATGAAATTTCTCAATGTGCTCGTATTTTCATGATTTTTGCATTTCTTATATTTTGAACAATTATAAGCTTGTTAGAAATAAAATTTAATTTTCCAGTCATGATTAGGCTTCTGCGCAACTTTTTCGCGCATACAAACATCGCCTGATCCCCACTCTCAGACCCCTTGCTCCACAGAACAGCTGAGATCTCAGTTATTTGACAATATTGAAGTACATATTCACGTAAATCTGGATAAAGTGTAATCGATTAATATTTTGTTTCAATTACTGAATGTCCATTCTTATATATTTGTCTTCTAGTCTAAAATATGAGTTCGTCACGAAGGAAGTGTAAATATTGTAGTGATTTATTTTGTTATATTTGCGGTGTTTATATACCAAAAAAAAAAAAAATATCACAGACTTTGTCAAGGAGACTTATGTTGAATATTTTGGTTTCAAAATGGACAAATTAGGTAAACCATGGGTTCCTAATAAAGTTTGTAAGTCTTGTGTTGAGTCTTTACGGTTGTGGAAAAAGGTGAACGTTCTGGATTAGACTTTGGTATTCCTATGATCTGGATGGAGCCTACGAATCATTTAGATGATTGTTACTTTTGCGTAGTAGATGTTAAAGGTTTTAATCGAAATCAAACGTGGAGATACCCAGACTTACAGTCTACGAAATGTCCGGTTCTACACAGTGAAAATCTCCTCGGCTCGTATACATTTCAAAAGTAATTCGCATGCCCTCAGAAACAATGATGTTACCAAATTCACAGAAATCAGGACCATCTACTAATGGAAGTGAATGGGAAGGTGAAACATCTACGCCAAAGTTATTTTCTCAAAATGAACTCAGTGATTTAATACGTGATCTCAATTTATCAAAACAAGGATCAGAACTGTTAGCCTCAACATTGAAAGAAAAAATTTATTGGCACCAACAGTAACAATTACAACATACAGAACGCGAGAAAAAGAGTTATTACAATTTTTTAGTGAAAATGAAGGATTAGTGTATTGTAATGATATCGCGAAGCTGCTTATAGACATGGGTTTAAAAGAGTACAAATCTACTGAATGGCGCCTTTTATTGATAGTTGCAAAAGGAGTTTAAAATGCGTCTTATTGCACAATGGAAATAAATTTGCATCAATTCCAATTGCCCATTCAACGAAACTCAAAGAAGAATATGAAAATGTAAAATTAGTTTTAGAGAAAATTAAATACTCTGAGCATCAATGGCCGATCTGTGTGGATTTAAAAATGGTTGATTTTTTACTTGGCCAACAAAATGGATATACAAAATACCCTTGCTTTATTTGTATGTGGGATAGTAGAGCAAAGCAACTTCATTGGGAACAAGATGTTTGGCCTGTAAGAAATTCTTTAACTGTCGGTAAAGCCAACGTAATAAGGGAGCCGCTGGTGAGCAGAGACAAAACATACTTCCACCATTACATATTAAGTTAGGTATGATTAACCAATTTGTAAAAGCGTTGAACAAAGACGGAAATTGTTTTAATTACATTTGCAGAAAATTTGCTTAGTATGGAAAAATTGAAAGGTGGAATATTTGATGGTCCTCAAATACGGCAATTGATGAAAGACTCAGATTTTATCAAAGTTATGACTGTTCCGGAAAGTAAAGCTTGGAAAAGTTTTGTGTTGGTTGTCGAAAATTTCCTAGGTAACCATAAAGCAGCAAATTATGAAAAAATTGTGCAAAATATGCTGACAAACTTTCAGACTTTAGGAGCAAATATGAGTATTAAGTTACACTATCTCCGCAATCATCTAGATAAATTTCCGGATAATTTAGGAAATTATAGTGAGGAACAGGGAGAGCGGTTTCATCAAGATCTAAAAGTGATGGAAGCAAGGTATCAAGGTCGATGGGATTGTCACATGATGGCAGATTACTGCTGGTCTTTGAAAAGAGATTGTCCACTGAAAAATTATAGAAGAAAAGCTCATAAAAGGCGTTTTATGGAAATATGAAATATATTTTCGACATTTTCCTCTTTATTTACTTCGATGTATCCGAATTTCTCAAAACATAACTGACATTATAAATATATCTGTTATTTTATTTCTTGTTTTACGATTTTTGTTATGTAAAATGAAAATAAAGATTTAAAAAGAAATCAGAGCAAATCCTACAAAATCATTGATAGGTTCACGAATTGTGTGCATAAATAGACCCAAAATCATTTTTATATCTAGGGCAACAAAACCATTGTAGACCAGTGTTATAATTTCATGGAGTCTCTTGGGGAAATGTAAAGAATATTGTATTTTGGGAAGACAATTGTGTCGCACAAAATAAAAACTGGACACTCTTTACCGCATGTTATATTCTAGTTAATGAAGAATGGGGACCAGAGACTATTACTTTCAAGTTTTTTGAAGCTGGCCATTCATTTATGAAGGCTGACTCGGTACATGGGCTGATCGGAAAAAAGTGGACTAAGTCGAAGAAGATATTAGATTTCGATGATTTAGTCAATTTAATCAGTAGAAGCAGTAAGTACAATAAACCACTCATTCTCTATTTGGAAGACTTTCTTCGTTTCGAAAACGGTTGCCAAACCCTTTAGAAAAGAGTAGTAAGCAATGGTAACACTGCTGTACCTTTTCTCCGTGATCTGAAGGTGTGTTATTCAGAAAAAATTCCAGATCACTGTACCTCAAAACCGAAATAGATAGTCCAGAGTTTCAGAAGTCAAATTTTTTAAAACCAACATTCAAACTTCAATTGCCGGTTAACAAATCATCATGCCGGGGTCTGAACAAGAAAGAAAAGAAAAGATTTAGAATGAACTAACTACCCATATGCCCGCTAAGACACAGTTGTTCTGGAAATCTCTCCTGCCAGTATCTGACATGGACGACTTGGCCCACTGTGGGGAAGTTACTCAAATTGAAGAGGGCGATCTATAGTTTCAAAGTTTTTATAGTCTTTTCACCTATTTCTGTATTTATTTGAAAGTTCATTTGATGTTCAATATTTGTTACTTTTGTGTTCTGTTTGATAACTAAAAATTATTTCTTTGTGTTTCCGCAATGAAATATTCAAATGTAAATTGACTTACTTGAATTTTGTCTTGAATTTTTCGACTTACTTGTTTCATGTTTTGTAAAAGCGGATGTGACAATCCAAAATCTAGTAACTGAAAGTGAGCGTCCATCTTGAATTTGGCGCGAAGAATTTTGAATTTAGTACGTTCAGTGAATTTCTAGAATTGAGAAGTAGTAAATGTTCAAGTTCGAAGCTTTCTAGTTAGAACGCTTTTTTAGTAAGCGTAATCTCTCTTATTTGCATCATAAAAATAACTGCTGAAAAGTTGGAAATTTAGAGTTACTTGGTTTTTGCTTTGTAGGGCAGACTGAAGTTAACATACAGATACAGTCAAGGAAATGGTGATTTAAAATAGTCATTTGAGTTTTAGAGAGATAGGTAATGAACTTGTGTCTCACGAATCAATTCGTACCATTTCAAACGATTGTTTGGGCATGAAACGCGTTGCCGCGCGACTAGTTCCAGAAGATCATAATTTTGTTCAAAAATTGGGTCGCGTAAATGTCGGTGAAATCATGCTAGAACGTGTCAATTCCGAAACCACATTCATACAACGCATTGTAACTGGTGATGAGACATGGGTTTGACGATCAAAGTCAAAGTCGAAGTTATGTTGTCCGTTTTCTTTGATTATCCACTCAGAATTCTTGCCAGAAGGTCAGACGGTAAATAAAGAATATTACCTGAGCTTTATGCGGCGTTTGAGAGAGCAAATATGTCGAAAATGGCCAGATTTGTGCAAAGAAAATTCATAGATTTTGCAAAACGGTAATGCGCCATCATTGTGAATGAATTTCTAACCAAAAACTCAACAAATACCATCGAACAACCAATCTTTTTCCAAAACTTTCCAAGCTTTGGAATGACGCCTTTCAACTGAACCGAAACCGAAAAAAACCACATCAAAGTTGATCAATTGTCAAGGTAATGTTGACTGTTTTCTTTGATTATCGCGGTGGTGTGCACTCAGAATTCTCAACAGAAGATCAGACAGCGAATAAAGAATATAACCATATTTAAAAAAGGTGACAAACAAGATCCGTCTAATTACAGGCCTATAATCCTCCTCTCTGTTTCTTCTAAGGTTATGGAGTCCATCGTTGCTGAAAATGTGTATGAGTTTCTGTATGCCTATAGAGTTTTGCAACATGGCTTCGTCAAAGGGAAGTCTACGCTAACAAACTTGCTTACTTTGATAGAGTTACTACTAAAAGACTCATGCTGAAACTGGACACTTGTGGAATACGAGGAAAGTTGAATCTGTGGCTAAATGCGTGCATGTCTAACAGGAAATTCATGGTCAGAGTAGGATCCTCCTAGTCATCATTGAAGCCTGTGTCGGGTGGTGTTCCACAGGGATCCGTCTTGGGGCCACTTTTGTGCTTAGTCTTTGCTAGTGATCTTGCCTTCATCTTCTTTAAGTGCCCTACTCCGTCCCCCGAACGTTGGCGATTACTGTGGAGAGTGATCTCTATCTTCTGCCATTCTAAAAAGGTCACCTGCATTTCGAATGCCGTTCCACGATCTTATGTTACTAAGCCATGACATCTGTTTTCGAACTACTTCACGTTTCACTTCTTTTTTCCCCTTCATGATTAACTGAAGCAAGCGATATTTGTCTCCTCGTATTATATGGCCCAGATAAGATATTTTGCAGCATTTTATCGTTGTGAATAGTTGTCTTTCTGTTCTTGCACGGCCAAGAACTTCTTCGTTAGTAATTAAGACGGTCCTGGGAATACACAGCATTCTTCTGTGGATCCACATCCCAAAGCTCTCCAGACGATTAATCCTGCGTACTTTGAGGGTCCAGCTCTCTACACCGTACAAAATAACTGGCCAGATGTAGCATTATAAAAGAACGTTCTCATGATCTGAAAGCAATTTCTGGTTGTCTCAATGCGACACTTCATTTCAGTATCGGGATCTAATTGCTCTGTCAGAATACTTCCCAAATACTTATATTTCTCAACTCTTTCAATTTGAGAATTATTCAGAAATACCTTGGTGTCTGTGTGTGGATCGCGGCTAAATATCATGAATTTTTTTTTATTGGTATTTATGTTAAGACCATAACTTGTTCCCACTGTATTGATTTTATTTAATAATTCTTGAAGATCCTCAATTTTGTCACATAAGACAACTGTGTCGTCTGCGTATCCAATAGTCTGAGTAGCGGTTGAAGTAGGGGTGAAAGGATACAACCCTGCCGGACCCCCCGTCGTATCTGAAGACTAGAGTTATTTTTCCTTCTATACGCACCTGCGTCGTCTGTCCCCAGTCTCTCTCTCTCTCTTCAGCCTGTGGATATCCACTCTTGGACAAAGTCCTGTTCCAAATCTTTCCATCTCTGTCTATTTAAGACAATCTGAACCCAATTTTTTACAACTGTTTTCTGGATATCAGCCCGCCATCGTTTTGGAGGTCTACCAACACTCCTCTTAGTTTGTCTTGGGCGCCATACTACCAAACTAACGGCAAGTATCGATCTCTCTATTGCACGTTGTGTCACCTGGAGTTTGTTGACGTATGCGCGGGTGAAAGTCATTGTCTCAAGCCGTATGTGAGCATTGGCATAATACATGTCTCAAACACATGGCCCAGTCTTCCAAATACAGCCCAATCTAGTCCAATTCTTCCCGATATTTCAGAGGTTTGATTTTCCCTGCCTTGTACGATTTTATGCCCTAGATGAATGTATTCTGTAACATTTGCGATCTCGTGGTTACCGATTCTTAAATTTTCAGGACTCATAACTTTCGTTTTATCCAGGTTCATCTCGAGTCCAAAGGTTAAGGCAGCTTCATATAGTTCTTCCAGCATCGTGCAAAGATCTTGGCATCATCACTTATAAGAACTATGTAGTGCGCAAATCGAAGATGGTTCAGACGTACACCATCACATTTATGCCTCTCGCTTCCCACCACAAACCCTTAAACACGTCCTCCAGAGCCAATGTAAATAATTTTGGAGAGATCCTGTCTCCCTGTCGTATGCCTCTTTTCACGGGGATTTCTTTTGATGCTGTTTCTTCTTCTATCGTTATTTGGATTGTGGCGTTTTCGTATATGTATTTGATAAGATTTGAATATCTACTCTCCACTCTTGCGTTATCTAGTGCTCTTAGTGTTGCCCAAGTTTTAATCAAGTCAAACGCTTTCTTGAAATCTATAAATGCCATGTGCAATATCACATTGCACTCTGAGGTTTTTTCGATGAGAGTCTGTATCACTTGCAAATGGTCTACTGTACTGAAGACTTTCCGAAAGCCGGCTTGTTCGACGGATTGATAAGCGTCCATGTTGTTGGTTAATCTATTTGTCATTATGTTCGTCAGTAATTTGTACATTTCTGTCTCCCTTCTTTTACAGAAGAATGACTTAAGCATTATTCCATACCATTGGTATTCTTCCTTCATTTAGGCATTTGTTGAGAAGAATCCGTACGTTATCCAACAGATATTCTCCTCCCATCTTCAACATCTCGATGGTGATCTTATCTTCACTGGGACATTTTCGGTTCTTCATCTGATTGAGCGCAATTTTCAGTTCATTTGTATCAATTTCAGGAATGTCTTCAGAACCGGTATTAAGAATATGTCTTTTAATATATTTCTTAATATTATATTACATAAGACAACTGTGTCGTCTGCGTATCTAATAGTATTAAGCAAGACGCCCTTTACCTTCACTCCATGGTCCACATCCTCCAAAACCTCCTTGAATATTCGGTCGAGTAGAGGATGAAAAGTAGGGGTGAGAGGATACAACCCTGCCGGACTACCCGTCTTATCTGAAGACCAGATGTTATTTTTCCTTCTATACGTACCTGCGCCGTCGGTTCCAGTATAGGTTTTCAATTATTCGTATATCTCGGCTGTCCAGTTGTATTTCCCGAACCACCAACATCAGCTTAGAGTGAAGCACTCTGTCGAATGCCTGTTCATAATCTATGAAACTGGCGAAAACATCTTTACGCTGATCTCGGCATTTCTGGAGAAGGACGTTAATACCAAACAAAGCCTCACGAGTTCCGAAAGCATTCCTGAAACCCATCTGAGCATCATCAAGATCGAATTCACAATTCTGGCGGATTCTGGTATGTATAATTCGTAAAAATGTCTTCAAAAAATGACTCACAGAGTTATCGAGCGAAATTCACTGCATTTTTTAGGGCTGGTTTTTTTTGTGAGTAGTTTAATGTTACTCTCGTCTATGAGTTTCAGTATCACTGTTGTAATGTAACTCTCATATTTGTTGTCAGCTGCAGTTTATTTACATAGCGTAGTAGATTTGACAATTTGAGGCAAGCGTTTAATTCGTCGGCAACCGTAGATCTTTGAATTACTGGCAGTGTTTGGGGAAAATGACCAGACTCTAAAATCATTGCTCCTCCAAAACATCTCGAGTCATTGCGTGAATCTTTCAATGTTCTGTTGAGTGCTTCTAATGCACGTTTATGCGCCATTATGTGCATTCGTTCTTCAATAGTTTGAAGATTTAACAGTAATTTTAATGCTGAATGAGCCGTCCGGCATCCTCATAACAATGTGGCTGCTATTCCAGAAAAATCAGCTGCAACCGCTATGTTGGATCTCTCACAAACAGTGGCTAGAACTACCGACATGAGGAATGTCTTACCAGTTCCACCAGGGGCATCTAGGAAATGTAAACCACCATTTTCATCATCGATTGCCTACATTAAAGTATCATAAACCTTTTTTCCTTCTTTTTTCGTTTTATAGTTCACTTCACTTTTTTAGAATTGATTTCCTTCAAAAATCGAATAGTCATCCATACGTCCAAGTCGAATTAATTAAATATGGGGGAGCAGAAATAACAAAACCATTCCAAAAAATTGAAAACAACAAGGAGATACCAGAAGAATGGAGAGAGAGCATAACAATACCCATATACAAAAAAGGCGTGAAGACAAACCCCGCAAATTATAGAGGCATCACTCCTTAACTCTGCATCGAAACTACTCACTAAAATTCTATCGCAAAAGATATATGACAAAGTAGGTGTGTCTGAAGAACAACAGGGATTCCGACCAAATAGATCAACAACGGATGCAATTTTTATATTGCGGCAACTGGTGGAGAAGTCCATAGAGTTTGACAAACCGATGTTTATATGTTTTATAGATTTGGAAAAGGCATTCGACAGAATTCGAATGAACGATGTGATCACTATCCTTAGAAATAAAAACTGAAGCAATAAATACATAAACATAATCAAAGAACTAAATAACTCTAATAAGACGAAAGTAAAAACTACACAGGGACTTACAAGCGAGATCAAAATTAACGCAGGCATAAGACAAGGTGACAACCTCAGCCAATGTCTATTTAATTCAATCATGGATGAAATAATAGCAGGTGTTAACCAAATGAACCAAGGCTATAGGATGGGTAACAAAACTATGAGAATACTGTGCTACGCAGATGATGCTTTACTAATAGCCGAGAATGAGGACGACCTACCACGCCTACTACAAAAGTTCAAAGTAACAGCAGAAAAATATAACATGGTAATATCAACACAGAAAACCCAATCGATGGTAATAGCGAAAGATCCAATTAGATGCAAACTAGTAGTGAACGACCATATAATAGAGCAAGTTTCACACTTTAAATACCTAGGAGTAGAAGTATCGAGCGATAGGCAACTATTACAAGAAACAAAACAGCAGACAATGAAAGCATCGAGAATATCTGGCTTCCTGAGAGTTGTAATCTGGCGGAATAAGTACATAAGCACAGAAAGCAAAGTCCGAATCTATAAGACCTGTGTGAGACCCGTGATGACATATGCAGTTGAGACAAGAAAAACAAAACAACTAATGAGGACAACAGAGATGAGAACACTAAGAGCTATAATAGGTATTACACGCAGATATAGAATAAGGAATGAGGATACGCTAAGGGAGCTAGGTGTCCAGGATGTGGTGAGGTGGACAAGAGCACGTCGACGCCTATGGAGAGATCACGTAGACAGAATGGGCCCCGAACGTATGGCGAAGTGGGCAAAAACACAAAAATCCAACACTAGAAGACCCATAGGAAGGCCGAAAAAGCGATGGCATGACTGCTGGAGCTCCGGTTCGCAGCAGGGGCTGTAACAGAAAAACAGGACATCGTCCTATTTGAAGAAGAAGAAGAAGAAGAAGACGTCCAAGTCACACGGGAACGCTGCCGAACGGGATAAACAGTATCCTATGTCCGTCTCCTGGCTCTAAGCTACCTCCCCACCCATTTTCAGCCATATCTGTACAGCCGTTCTTGAGTTATAAATAGTGTAACTAACACGACTTTCTTTTATATATATATATATAAATAATAATAACTTGAGCGTTATGACGATTTTCAGTTTCCATTTCCTTCACTTTATTGATGTTACTTTCATGTGAAGATGTTGATGGCCAACTAGAGCGAGGCAAATTTTAGAGCTCATCTCGGCCGTTGATAAATGCACTGTACCACTCATGCACGTGTCTTTGATGATGTTGATTCACCGTAAGGCTTCTGTAATATTTTCAGCGATTCGAATCACGAAATTCCATTCGCAAGACAGAATTTGAGGCAGATTCGTTGTTCGATTTTTTTTATCCTTTGAAAAATCGCAATACACACTTCTGAGAACTGACAAAATCGACCTCTTTAAACAAACCAAATGACAGATCGTGTTCAAATTCCGCGTCAGTAAAGAAAACAGTTTTGCCAACTTAACAACAACAAACGACAGTCGTTTTGAGCAGATTTTTCAAATAATTAATTCTCGCTACTTTTTCGACAAAATGTATTTTCGCAATAACTGGACACATCTGATGAATTGATGAGAACAAAATTCCCTTTCTGCAAATTGGAGCTAGATCCCTTGAAAACTACAAAAGTTACCAACAGAAACGTAAAAAAAACCTCAACTTCAAAACCGATATCGCGAGAACGGAGGACTTTTTGACATATGTTTGTGATCATTGTTTTCATGTTTTTCGATGAGGAATCTCTTGTAGACTTCTTTGACTGCATACTTGAAACACCTAGTATATTTTGATCTAGCGTCCAGGAAAGATAAAATTGAGGACTAGATGGAAGTAACCGTAGTGTTTCTTTTTTCAGTGCACAATTCCCGAGACGACAATTCCTTTGGAAGGCATATAAATCTCCATTTAACATACTCCTTCCAACATCAGAACAACAATACCAAGAATAGTTTGTTTTCCCAAGGAGGTAAGTCATTTGTTGTATTAAAACAGTAAAAGAGTATTTTGCAAAAGTTAACTCAGTTGATTTGAATTGTGGAGGCCGTTACTTGATGTAGATCCATGATATAAATGAGATAAAAAACACAAGGTTTAACTTTAATCTACACT
Organism: Cryptolaemus montrouzieri; assembly: GCA_013387265.2. Lineage (NCBI taxonomy): Eukaryota > Metazoa > Arthropoda > Insecta > Coleoptera > Coccinellidae > Cryptolaemus > Cryptolaemus montrouzieri. The sequence continues at coordinate 6,651,992 of JABFTP020000165.1, forward strand.
TTATTTGAAAATATTCGACGACGTTTCGCTGACACAGCAGCTTTATCAAGAATGACAAACAGAATGAAGAGTATGGTATTATAAACAAATCGTAGAACAAGTTGGATGAATAACACGAAAAACCCACACCGAGCCATTGCACAGTTAGTATGAAAGGTAATAAAAACTAATTAAACAAGTTAAGTAGGGGTGAATAATTCACATCTACCTGCTCATTCAAAAGCTTGTCCGAATGTTTGTATCTATTTATTTCTAATGCTTCTAGGAGATCTAATTTTGAACTTTTTGATTTTATATGTAATATGACAAAGTTTTTATTGAATGAATGGTTTTCTTTTATTAAGTGGTTTGAATAATTTGAATCAGATTTATTTTTATCGAAGCTACGTTTATGTTCAGATGTTCTTCTGCCAAAACTCCTATAGGTCCTACCGTTATAAATTTTATCACAAGAACCGCAATTGAGTTTATAGATTCCTGATTTACTTGATTTTTCAACACGAGATTTATTATTTTAATATGTTTACCTAAGTTATCAGAAGTTTTGAAAGTTATATTAAGATTTTGTTTGACGAACCGCAGAATGTTAAACTGTTGAATATTTTATAGTCTTTATGAATAGGATATACTTCATTTATTGCTTTCTGATACAGTTTTTACGAATGATTAGATCTATCATATCCGGATTATATGAATTATTAATGGCTATCTGTTTGATGATGTTTAACTCTTTATTATAATCTTCTACTTATAAAAGTAAATTGAGTAACCGATGTACCATGCTGTTTAAAGCTGCAACTTTGTGTTGAATTGGATGTAATGAGTAGTTATGTATAACTGTATCAGTATGTGTTGGTTTGCGAAAGACCGAAAAAACATGATTATTATTTCGTTTAGTGATTTTCAAGTCCAAAAAATTAATGGAATCGTTCTGTTCAATTTCTATCGTGAATTTAATGTTCAAATGGATGGAATTAATGAAATTAAGAACAAAGTCTAATTGACGAGTAGTTCCAATGAAACGTACTAAGATGTCGTCAACATATCTATACCAATAAAGAAATTTGGAAATGAGTGGATGTGTATGAATTTTTTGTTCAATTTTATTCATAAAAATCTCTGCTAAAAGTGGACTCAAAGGATTTCCCATGATCAAACCATTTTCACTACTGTAATAGATGTTGTTGAAAGAAAAATAATTTTGTTCATGCAAACGTCCAACAGATTCAATATTTCTGATTTAATTATGTGGTTAACATAATTCGAATTCAACGACTGATGAAACAAATCTCTTGGAGAAAGGTTTCAAACACAATATTAAATCAAACAAGATAAAATCTGATTTTGAGGAACTTGGCATAGATACTGATATTTCTCTGAAAAATATTCCTAATAACACTCACCTTAAATATTTAGCATCTAACATTATAAAAATTAATCATTAGCTGACTTTAAACCGAGTAAAGAACAAAATATTTTAAAGGCCATCAAACAAAAATCTCAACTAAATGAAGTTATTTTTACAAAAGCAGATAATGGTCATACTGTTATTGCGTTAAATAAAGATGACTACCTATTTAAAACTGTAACTTTCATTTCGTCCGGAAACTATACAATTTTAAACAAAGATCCAACTATTACATTCCAGAAAAATATTAAAATTGCAATAAATGACGCAAAATCTTTAATTAAAGCAATAGATAAATACGAGTTAATTTTACCAAACCCTCAACCACCTCAACTGTATTCACTCATTAAATTGCATAAAGTAAATAACCCCGTTAGACCAGTCGTATCTTACGTTACAGTCCCAGCCGTGAAATTGTCGCACTACCTTATAGATATCATTAAAAATTATTGTTCATTCAAATCAAAATTTTCTATAAAAAATTCTTTCGAATTGATAAATAACATAAAAAACGTTAACCTACCACCTAACCCAAAACTTATTTCGTTTGATGTTGAGAATTTATACCCAAGTGTTCCTCCAGGTGATGTCAAAATATTAATCGAAAACGTGTTGAATTCGAATCATGTTAACCACATAATTAAATCAGAAATATTGAATCTGTTGGACGTTTGCATTGAACAAAATTATTTTTCTTTCAACAACATCTATTACAGTAGTGAAAATGGTTTGATCATGGGACTTTGAGTCCACTTTTAGCAGAGATTTTTATGAATAATATTGAACAGAAAATTCATACACATCCACTCATTTTTCAAATTTCTTTATTGGTATAGATATGTTGACAACATCTTAGTATGTTTCATTGGAACTACTCGTCAATTAGACTTATTCCTTAATTTCATTAATTCCATCCATTTCAACATTAAATTCACGATAGAAATTGAACAGAACGATTCCATTAATTTTTTGGGCTTGAAAATCACTAAACGAAATAATAATTATGTTTTTCGGTCTTTCGTAAACCAACACATACTGATACAATTATACATAACTACTCATTACATCCAATTCAACACAAAGTTGCAGCTTTAAACAGCATGATACATCGGTTACTCAATGTACTTTTATCAGTAGAAGATTATAATAAAGAGTTAAACATCATCAAACAGATAGCCATTAATAATTAATATAATCCGGATATGATAGATCTAATCATTCGTAAAAACTGTATCAGAAAGCAATAAATGAAGTATATCCTATTCATAAAGACTATAAAATATTCAACAGTTTAACATTCTGCGGCTCTGCAAGTACAAATATTAAATCCTTTCTCGTCAAACAAAATCTTAATATAACTTTCAAAACTTCTAATAACTTAGGTAAACATATTAAAATAATAAATCTCGTGTTGAAAAATCAAGTAAATCAGGAATCTATAAACTCAATTGCGGTTCTTGTGATAAAATTTATATCGGTAGGACCTATAGGAGTTTCGGCATAAGAACATCTGAACATAAACGTAGCTTCGATAAAAATAAATCTGATTCAAATTATTCAAACCACCTAATAAAAGAAAACCATTCATTCAATAAAAACTTTGACATATTACATATAAAATCAAAAAGTTCAAAATTAGATCTCCTAGAAGCATTAGAAATAAATAGATACAAACATTCGGACAAGCTTTTGAATGAACAGGTAGATGTGAATTACTCACCCCTACTTAACTTGTTTGATTAGTTTTTATTACCTTTCATACTGACTGTACAATGGCTCGGTGTGGATTTTCCTGTTATTCATCCAACTTGTTCTGTGTCAGCGAAACGTCGTCGAATATTTTCAAATAAAGTGTAGATTAAAGTTAAACCTTGTGTTTTTTATCTCATTTAACTCAGTTGAATCAAAAACAAACTCAATCAATGATTTGTGAAAAAAAAATCAATTAATAGTCAAGACAAGACTTACACGAATAATGACAAGATTAAATATATCAAAGTGCAGACTCTAACTGGAATAGATCCAATAGTAGTCGAGGAAATGGACAGGAAATTTCTAAAAAAATTTGCATTAATTACTTTTGGGAAATTGCATTTCTGCTGAACTCGATTATGAGAATGAAAATGACCTCCAGAACAACAGGTGCTGTCGACTTTCTTTTATTTATCCCACCTTTTTTCTTTGCAGAATCTTCTTTAGATGAATTATCCCAAGAATCTACGATGCACTGCATGCAAGGAGAGGTTTAGAACAATTCGTCACCAATAGTGAATTTTATTTATAAATGAAAAGAACGAAGGTATTCCCAGATTTCTGATATATTTTGTGATTATTGAATGTACTATATTAAGTATTATTATATTGATTATATATTGTTAATTAGTGGTATTTATTTATTTCGTTATGTATATAAAAATGCCGAATTTTGTGCTAACCTAATCGAGTAGCAGTATATGTTAAACTCAAAGTTACAATTACTGTACTGTTGTAAGTGAAGGAAGTTAATAAAATTGTGAGAAAATGCTGTGTTTTATTCAATATATTTTATAAAATATACAGGGATATCCACCGGGACCGTCCGTTAAAAACTTTTAAGTTCCAATTACAATATCAAGCTGAAATTTTATACGCGGCCATAACTAGCGATTTCCAATTGAAGTGAAATATTTCCGAAGTGATACCATTTCCGGTTATACCGGAAGTGGGTCATCACCTTGTTATTTCAAATGGCAATCTACCTTTTTTATTATACATCTAGAACCGATGATGAGCAAGGCATAAAATACCCAAGTTGTTGGTACTTATCTGTCAAAACTTTTGACAAATTTAATTATTTTTGTTATAAACTCGATTTTTGAGGAACATTTAAAAAAATTGTAGCTCGTAGATCTTTTGCACTACAGACACAATTTTTGCTTGGGTGGATAGAAGAAGGATCAAGGAATTTTTTAAGCAATCTACACATGTCAAATGTTTATTGCGTTGTTTTGTATGATTTTTTCAATTTTGCCTTTTTCAAACAGCAATAACTCAATTTTTTCAAATTGCACGTGCCAATTTTTATATCGCCATCAGATGAAGCGTCAAATTTCAGATGGAATTGTATAAGCATGTACTATACCCATCTCTTATAGTTCCGAAATAATTTGGGAATATATTGAATTTTGATGATTTTGCAAGAACTAACAGAGAATGCTTTGTAATATTTGAATCAGGTAGCTGAACTGGCTACGCTCACCTGACAAGTGCCTAAAATTAACGTACTTGTCACTTCCTTCATTCGAATTTGATATTTTAACAAGAAGACTGTAGAATAGACTATCGGTACACCACAATCATAAAATATATTTATGAAAATGCAACTGTAAGTGTCAAACTTCATGAAAATACAGCAAAGATTCCAGTTGGAAGAGCTGTACGACAAGGCCATACTATCTCTCCAAAATTGTTTACCACGCTTCTTGAATATGCTTTCAAACAAATAGATTGGGAAGACTCATCTCAGGTTTGCAGAAGATGTGGTTTTATTTGCAGATTGCATTGAAAAGGCTAAGAAACAACAAGTAGGGCTAATGATAAATTTTTTGAAAACTCAACTGATGACCAATCCTGTTCTAAGCGAAAATATGAATATTAATGGCATTCCAATAGAAATGGCAACATCTTATAAATACTTAGGTCATGAAATACGGTTAGGTAAAGATAATCAGACATGTGAACTTCATAAGGACTGTAGAATATACTATCGGTACACCAAAATCATAAAATATATACATGAAAATGCAACTGTAAGTGACAAACTTCATGAAAATACAGCAGGAAGAGGTCTACGCGAAGGCCATACTATCTCTCCAAAATTGTTTACCACGCTTCTTGAATATGCTTTCAAACAAATAGATTGGGAAGACCCATCTCAGGTTTGCAGAAGATGTGGTTTTATTTGAAAATTGCATTGAAAAGGCTAAGAAACAACAAGTAGGGCTAAATATAAATTTTTGAAAACTCAACTGATGACAAATCTTGTTCTAAGAGAAAATATTAATATTAATGGCATCCCAAAAGAAATGGCAACATCTTATAAATACTTAGGTCATGAAATACGGTTAGTTAAAGGGTGAACTTGACATGGGCAGCCTTCGGAAACCTAAGACATATTTTCAAATCTCACCTTCCAATATGCTTGAAGAGAAAGGTTGACAACCAATGTGTTCTCTCCGTTCTCACATATGGTGCAGAAACATTAATTTTGACCCAGAAATCAGTGAATAAAATAAAAAGTACACAGCGTGCAATGGAGAGATCGATGCTAGGTTTATCGCTTAGGGATAGAATTTCCAATATAGAAATCAGCAGAAGAACTGGAGCGATAGATGCCATTGAGAAGATCGCAACTTTGAAGTGGAATTGGGTGGGCATGTTGCCAGATTGGGCGATAATAGATGGACAAAACGGCTCATATAGTGGAGGCCTAGACAGGAAACCTTGAGAAACCGGGGCAGACCACTAACCAGATGGGCTGACGACCTGCGACGAATTCATACTAATTGGATAGACAGTTTTGGAAGCATTCACGGGAGGCCTACGTCCAGCAGTAGACAAACTTATAGGCTAATGATGATGATGATATTGAGAGGATTCCAGTTGATACAGGAAATGTTCGGAAAAAGTCATATTTTCACAAAATGTGGATTTAGACGAAAACAGTTCAGATAAGGTCTATGCTCATCTGACATAACTCACCTTATTTTAGGTTAACACGTTCAAAAATCACGAGAAACATAAAGCGTTCCATTCAAAAAACAGAACTTTGATATTAATCTCTTTAAGACCCTTATATTTGAAGATAATTTTCGGACATGCTGCAAATTAGCATCTATCTTTTACTTAATTAGACTTCTTCAATATGTCCATACGAAGGAGATTATGGATATTATGGACTAAATTTACTAAAAATAGATTCTTCAATGGTCAGGAATCTATTTAGTTTTACAGTTGGACTTGAGATGTTTTCATTACCTGATTAAAATCGATAATCAAATAAAAGAAGTAAATAAATTTAAGAATTTTTAGTGAGAACTTCTTAAAAGAAATAACTGATAATTTATTTTATGGATACGGAATAAGAGGTGAAATATAAAAATACATGTTGTACATCGAGAATTATTAAATTTTTCCTAAATTATCTCCAGCCGATGAATAGTTTCATCATTAAGCCAATTAAAATGGTAGCATCATCATGAAGTCTCTCATTTGTCCGTTACCATAATTGAAATCAATGAGTATCTACTGTTTTCACCATATTTCACCCCCAACAACTATTATCAATTTTCCAACCTCAAAAAATAACTTGGAGGTAAAGTTTGTAAGTACTGTGAATTCGTTTGAGGAGACTGACATATCTCAACATAAAAAAGGTACATTACTTCAGAACGCCATTAAATTGAATTCATAAGTATGAATAACGATGATGCTGAAAATTTAACAAATAAAAATTTGGAAAACTCATCATTTCCATTGAATTTTAATAGATTTTGGTACATTAAATTCCTCATGTGACGAAATTTACAAAAAGGTTTTCATGAATATTTATTCGAATACTTATAACTTCAAGATGATTTTTATGTTAAAACATAATTGTACCGTATCACTACAACATAATTGTGTTGCCTTTTCAAAGCACAAATCAATTAATATTCATGATCGACAATGATAGAAACATGTCAAATTACATTTATGTTTTTGCAATAGTCTTCTCGAATTGATATGAAAATGATTCAATTCGCCATAGAGTGCAACTACTAAAAACATGGCGCCGCTTGAATTCCATGATATAGGTAATGTAAATTATACCGTGGATTTAGTACTTACAACTTCTGTTAGGTAGCAGTACCTACCGGCGGAAACTTCGAAATTCTAATTTCCTTTCTTGCCGGCGACGTCACAAGTGGGGACGCGTGCGTAGTGCAGCTCCGAAATAATGCCTCTTATTCTAAATGGCGGCCTAATTGCAGGTTATCTGTCGTCGTTCAACATAGTTAAAAGGATATTTTGTCGTATCAAAAAAAGAACTAATCAAATAGGTGAGTAGTTTTTGTAATATTTCTGTATTCTCATTGTGTTTTTTGACGTTTGCGTGATTTTGGTTTCTAAATTATCAAAACAAAACTCAACATAGGCATCTTGATTAACCTCTTCTGAAAAACGTGTTCTCAACACGTTGGCACAGATGATCAAAAAGTCATAAGTTCCTATTATTTCAGGGTAAAATGAAGCTGAATATTGCATTTCCCGCTACGGGATCTCAAAAGTTGTTCGAAATTGTGGATGACCACAAAATAAGAATATTTTTTGATAAACGTATGGGCTCGGAAGTTCAAGCTGATCCTCTAGGTGATGAATGGAAAGGCTATATTTTCAAAATTACTGGAGGTAACGATAAGCAAGGTTTTCCTATGAAGCAAGGTGTTCTTACAAATGGAAGAGTTCGTTTATTGCTTTCTAAGGGTCACTCATGCTACAGACCCAGGCGTGATGGTGAACGTAGAAGAAAATCGGTTCGTGGCTGCATCGTAGATGCTAATTTGAGTGTTTTGTCGTTGGTTATTGTTCGAAAAGGTGAAAAAGACATTCCTGGACTGACCGACACAAATGTACCTCGTCGTTTGGGTCCAAAACGTGCTAACAAAATCCGTAAACTCTTCAACTTGACCAAGCAAGATGACGTTCGTCAATACGTTGTTAAGCGTCCTCTTCCAGAGAAAGAAGGTAAACGTTTACGTTTCAAGGCTCCCAAGATCCAACGCTTAATCACCCCTGTTGTTTTGCAACGTAAAAGACATCGTTTGGCTCTCAAGAAGAAGCGTTGCTTGAAACGTAAAGAAGAAATGAACGCCTACAAGAAATTGTTAGCTCAAAGGCAGAAGGAATCGAAACAACGTAGACAAGAACTGAAACGTCGCCGATCAGCTAGTCTGCGTGAAAGCAAGAGCAGTGTAGACAGCTCTTAGATGGTAAAGTTTGTAAGTTGAAGTGAAAGCAACCTTATCAATTTTTTAATTGTTTTTTACTGGTTAAGAAACTAAATTTGAAATTTTTTGGAACTCTGACATAAATTGATATTTTTCTTTCACTTTGCCTTACTTGTTTAGGGTTGGTGTTTGACCTGTTGCTAAATGTTGATCAACATCCATAGTTTCAGTTTGCTTGCTCTCGTTTTCCCAAGATGTCATTTTCAATTTTTGTAAATTTCAGTTGAATAATGTAAGTTCAAATGTCGATTATTACATTTAGTCAGTAGGTATGGACACAAATTTATATCTAAGTAGCCTTTATCAATTCTTGTAATCAATAAAGGTCTCATATGGATTTTTTATTTTATTTCGTTTATGTTTACACAATTGAATTCTGGCCTCTTTCTAATCTATAGGTTTTAGTAGTGTGTGCATAAATCCTGTGATTATTAACTCTTTCAGGGCAAGCCAAATGACTGAAAAAATGTCCCAGAGGGGCATGACCAAAAAGTTATTTATTAGATCTCGAAGTGAATTTTTTTGCCAGTAAATTTTTTATTTTATAAAAGTAAAAACAGCATCATTAAATAAGGTTTCAACTTGACAAATTTTAGGAGAAAAAAAATTATTTAAAAAGTAACGGCTGTTTATGTCAATGCAATTTCAACTGAAGCTCCTTGCGGTGGCCATCACTTATTCTTAGAGGTGGAAAACGAGATGGCGGACTCATTGGCTGCTTGAAGAACTAGCCTGGAGTTCATAGGACCAAAGCCTAAGCTCAGAATTCCCCTGGAGACTGCAACGATGGCTGGACCTGAGGGTACGTGAGCATTGGATGAGTCTCCCAGGCCTCAGACACGCTGAACATGCCATCAGTAGACCTTCTAGAAAAGCCAAGGCCTGGCTTAAACTCTCTAGGTTGGAACTGAGAGTTTTAACTGCCATACTAACGGGGCACTAATCTTGAGGTTTTAATAGTGTGTGCATAAAATCCTGTAATTATTAACTCTTTCAGGGGCAAGCCAAATGACTGAAGAAATGTTCGAAAGGGGCACGACCAAAAGAGTTATTCATTAGTTTCTCAAAGTGTTTAAAGGGGTTAGGTGTACTCAGAGACATGAATATATGACAATTTATAATAATTTTTTTTGTCAGTATATTTTTTTATTTTATAACAGTGAAAACAGCATCATTAAATAAGGTTTCAACTTGACAAATTTTAGAAAAAAAGATTGATAATTTAAAGAGTAATGGCTGTTTATGTCAATCCAATTTCAACTGAAGCTCCTTGCGGTGGCCATCACTTATTCTTAGAGGTGGGAAACGAGATGGCGGACTCATTGGCTGCTTGAGGAACTAGCCTGGAGTTCATAGCACCGAAGCCTAAGCTCACAATTCATCTGGAGACTGCATTGATGGCTGGACCTGAGGGTACGTGAGCATTGGATGAGTCTCCCAGGCCTCAGACACGCTGAATATGCCATCAGTAGACCTTCTAGAAAAGCCAAGGCCTGGCTTAAACTCTCTAGGTTGGAACTGAGAGTTTTAACTGCCATACTAACGGGGCACTAATCTTGAGGTTTTAATAGTGTGCATAAAATCCTGTAATTATTAAATCTTTCAGGGCAAATCCAAATGACTGAAGAAATGTCCGAAAGAGGCACGACCAAAAGAGTTATTTATTAGTTTCTCAAAGTGTTTAAAGGGGTTAGGTGTACTCAGAGACATGAAAATATGACAATTTATAATAATTTTTTTTGTCAGTATATTTTTTTATTTTATAACAGTAAAAACAGCATCATTAAATAAGGTTTCAACTTGACAAATTTTAGAAAAAAAATTGATAATTTAAAGAGTAACGGCTGTTTATGTCAATCCAATTTCAACTGAAGCTCCTTGCGGTGGCCATCACTTATTCTTAGAGGTGGGAAACGAGATGGCGGACTCATTGGCTGCTTGAGGAACTAGCCTGGAGTTCATAGCACCGAAGCCTAAGCTCACAATTCATCTGGAGACTGCATTGATGGCTGGACCTGAGGGTACGTGAGCATTGGATGAGTCTCCCAGGCCTCAGACACGCTGAACATGCCATCAGTAGACCTTCTAGAAAAGCCAAGGCCTGGCTTAAACTCTCTAGGTTGGAACTGAGAGTTTTAACTGCCATACTAACGGGGCACTAATCTTGAGGTTTTAATAGTGTGTGCATAAAATCCTGTAATTATTAAATCTTTCAGGGCAAATCCAAATGACTGAAGAAATGTCCGAAAGAGGCACGACCAAAAGAGTTATTTATTAGTTTCTCAAAGTGTTTAAAGGGGTTAGGTGTACTCAGAGACATGAAAATATGACAATTTATAATAATTTTTTTTGTCAGTATATTTTTTTATTTTATAACAGTGAAAACAGCATCATTAAATAAGGTTTCAACTTGACAAATTTTAGAAAAAAATTGATAATTTAAAGAGTAACGGCTGTTTATGTCAATCCAATTTCAACTGAAGCTCCTTGCGGTGGCCATCACTTATTCTTAGAGGTGGGAAACGAGATGGCGGACTCATTGACTGCTTGAGGAACTAGCCTGGAGTTCATAGCACCGAAGCCTAAGCTCAGAATTCCCCTGGAGACTGCAACGATGGTTGGACCTGAGGGTACGTGAGCATTGGATGAGTCTCCCAGGCCTCAGACACGCTGAACATGCCATCAGTAGACCTTCTACAAAAGCCAAGGCCTGGCTTAAACTCTCTAGGTTGGAACTGAGAGTTTTAACTGCCATACTAACGGGGCACTAATCTTGAGGTTTTAATAGTGTGTGTATGAAATCCTGTGATTATTAACTCTTTCAGGGCAAGCCAAATGACTGAAGAAATGTCCGAAAGGGGCACGACCAAAAGAGTTATTTATTAGTTTCTCAAAGTGTTTAAAGGGGTTAGGTGTACTCAGAGACATGAAAATATGACAATTTATAATAATTTTTTTTGTCAGTATATTTTTTTATTTAATAACAGTGAAAACAGCATCATTAAATAAGGTTTCAACTTGACAAATTTTAGGGAAAAAAATTGATAATTTAAAGAGTAACGGCTGTTTATGTCAATCCAATTTCAACCGAAGCTCCTTGCGATGGCCATCACTTCTTCTTGTAGGTGGGAAACAAGAAGGCGGACTCATTGGCTGCTTGAGGAACTAGCCTGAAGTTCATAGGACCTGGGCCTAAGCTCAGAATTCCCCTGGAGACTGCAACGATGGAAAACAGCTGATGGCTGGACCTGAGGGTACGTGAGCATTGGATGGGTATCTCAGACACGCTCGACTTGCCATCAGTGAACCTTGCACTGCGAAAGTCAAGGCCTGGCTCAAACTCTCTAGGTTGGAATTGAGAGTTTTAACTGCCATACTAACGAGGCACTATCGACTCAGGAAACACCTAAATAAATTAGGATTGATTAAGGATCCTTCATGTAGGCTATGTGAAGAAGATATAGAATCAATCGAACATGTTATGTGCGTGTGCCCAGCTGGGGACAGGGTCAGGATGGAAGAACTTGGATCTTGCAAACTGAAGCTGACTGAGCTTATTAACCTCTCACCCACGAAACTCGTATCCTTTACAAGAAGGATGAAGCTCGTGGATGAAATTTAGGACAGAATGTGGCACAATAGACCAATGTGTCGCAGTGGCCGAGCTACTAGGCAGCCCTCACTCAAATAATAATAATAATAATAAAATAATAAATATCTCATTATCACTTAAAATTATTCTCATGAGATAAATAAAGGTATTAAGACAATATACAATGAGGAAAAATTAAAAACAATTAAAAATAAAATCAACAACATAATGTAAATACATTAAGTTTTATTTACAATACTTGCGAATCACTATAAATTTCAATTTATTTGACTGTAGGAAACATTCAAAATTAATATTCTCATACAGAAATGAGATTACAGATAAAAATAACGAAGATGTTTGAAACATCTTTCAAATACAGATACAAGAAGTCCTTCAAAATAATTATTTTTTTTTATTTTAGTAAGAGGTGCCTGATATTCATAAAATGTCAAATAAATTGAATAATAAACTCACTGAGTTTCAATTTCAGTGAACCTTCCACTGCCAAGGCCTGGCTCAAACTCTCTAGGTTGGAATTGAGAGTTTTAACTGGCATATTAACGAGGCACTATCGCCTCAGGAAACACCTAAATAAATTAGGATTGATTGAGGATCCTTCACGTTGACTATGTGAAGAAGATATAGAATCAATGGTATATGTTAAGTACTAGTGCCTAGCTGGAAACAGAGTCAGGATGGAAGAACTTGGATCTTGCAAACTGAAGCTGACTGAGCTTATTAACCTCTCACCCACGAAACTCGTATCCTTTACGAGAATGATGGAGCTCGTGAATGAAATCTAGGACAGAGTGTGGCACAATAGACCAATGTGTCGCAGTGGCCGAGCTACTAGGCAGCCCTCACTCAAATAATAATAATAATAAAATAATAAATATCTCATTATCACTTAAAATTATTCTCATGAGGTAAATAAAGGTATTAAGACAATATACAATGAGGAAAAATTAAAAAATAATTGAAAATAAAAATCAACAACATACTGTAAATACATTAAGTTTTATTTACAATACTTGCGAATCACTATAAATTTCAATTTATTTGACTGTAGGAAACATTTAAAATTAATATTCTCATGCAGAAATGAGATTACAGATAAAAATAACGGAGATGCAGAAGATGTTTGAAACATCTTTCAAATGCAGATACTAGAAGTCCTTCGAAATGATTTTTTTTTTCATTTTAGTAAGAGGTGCCTGATATTCATAAAACGTCAAATAAATTGAATAATAAACTCACTGAGTTTCAATTTCAGTGAACCTTCCACTGCCAAGGGCCTGGCTCAAACTCTCTAGGCTGAAACTGAGAGTTTTAACTGCCATACTAACGGGGCACTATCGCCTCAGGAAACACCTAAATAAATTAGGATTGATTGAGGATCCTTCATGTAGGCTATGTGAAGAAGATATAGAATCAATGGTACATGTTATGCACTAGTGCCTAGCTGGAGACAGAGCCAGAATGAAAGAACTAGGATTTTGCAAAGTGAACCTAACTGGGCTTATTAAGCTCTCACCCACGAAACTCGTATCCTTTACGAGAAGGATGGAGCTTGTGGATGAAAGAGTATCCCCTGATAAGATAGGCGGAATGCCCTCAGTCGCGAAATCCTCTTTTTCCTTGATCACATCATACGTGGGGGGTCAAAAGAAAAACATTCATCAATATATTGTGCTTGCATGAGCCTTTATGTTTATAATGATTTAGCCTGTGTAAGCCCTTATAACTATAAGTACACACAGAGATTGACATTTAGACGTTCTCGATTCATCATGAAATTCATACTAATTTTGAGGTTTTAGTAGTGTGTGTGCATAAAATCCGGTGATTATTAACTCTTTCAGGACAAGCCAAATGACTGAAGAAATGTCCGAAAGGGGCACGACCAAAAGAGTTATTTATTAGTTCTCAACGTGGCTTAAGGGGTTAGGTGTAGTCAGAGACATGAAAATATGACAATTTATAATCATTTTGTCAGTGAATTTTTTATTATAAAAGTAAAAACAGCATCATTAAATAAGGTTTCAACTTGACAAATTTTGGAAAAAAATTATTAATTTAAAGAGTAACGGCTGTTTATGTCAATACAATTTCAACCGAAGCTCCTTGCGGTGGCCATCACTTATTCTTGCAGGTGGGAAACGAGAAGGCGGAGTCATTCGCTGCTTGAGGAACTAGCCTGGAGTTCATAGGACCGGAGCTTAAGCTCAGAATTCCCCTGGAGACTGGAACGATGGAAACAGCCAATGGCTGGATCTGAGGGTACATGGGCGTTGGATGAGTCTCCCAGGTCTCAGACACGCTCGACGTGCCATCAGTGAACCTTCCACTGCGAAAGCCAAGGCCTGGCTTAAACTCTTTAGGTTGGAACTGAGGGTACGTGAGCATTGGATGAGTCTCCCAGGCCTCAGACACGCTGAAGATGCCATCAGTAGACCTTCTAGAAAAGCCAAGGCCTGGCTTGAACTCTCTAGGTCGGAACTGAGAGCTTCAACTGCCATACTAACGGGGCACTATCGCCTCAGGAAACATCTAAATAAATTAGGATTGATTGAGGATCCTTCATGTAGAATATATGAAGAAGAAATAGAATCAATGGAACATGTTATGTGCGAGTGTCCAGCTGGGGACAGAGTCAGGATGGAAGAACTTGGATCTTGCAAACTGAAGCTGACTGAGTTTATTAAGCTCTCACCCACGAAACTCGTATCTATTACGATAAGGATGGAGCTCATGGATGAAATCTAGGACAGAGTGTGGCACAATAGACCAATGTGTCGCAGTGGCCGAGCTTCTAAGTAGCCCTCACTCAAATAATAAAATAATAATGTCTCATTATCACTTAAAAATATTCTCATGAGGTATATAAAGGTATTAAGACAATATGCAATGAGGAAAAATTAAAATATAATGTAAATACATTGAGTTTTATTTACAATACTTGCGAATTACTATAAATTTCAATTTATTTGACTGTAGGAAACATTTAAAATTAATATTCTCATACATAAATGAGATTACAGATAAAAATAACGGAGATGCAGAAGATGTTTTAAACATCTTTCAAATGCTGATACAAGAAGTCCTTCGAAATGAATTTTTTACATTTTAGAAAGAGGTGCCTGATATTCATAAAACGTCAAATAAATTGAATAATAAACTCACTGAGTTTCAATTTCAGTGAACCTTCCACTGCCATGGCTTGGCTCAAACTCACTTGATTGGAACTGAGAGTTTTAACTGCCATACTAACGGGGCATTATCGCCTCAGGAAACACCTAAATAAATTAGGATTGATTGAGGATCCTTCATGTAGACTATGTGTAGAAGAAATAGAATCAATGGTACATGTTATGTACGAGTGCCTAGCTGGAGACAGAGTCAGGATGGAAAAACTTGGATTTTGCAAACTGAAGCTGACTGGGCTTATTAAGCCCTCACCCACGAAACTCGTGTCCTTTACGAGAAGGATGGAGCTCGTGGATGAAATCTAGGACAGAGTGTGGTACAATAGAACAATGTGTCGCAGTGGTCGAGCTACTAGGCAGCCCTCACTCAAATAATAATAATAATAAAATAATAAACATCTCATTATCACTTAAAATTATTCTCATGAGGTAAATAAAGGTATTAAGACAATATGCAATGAGGAAAAATTAAAATATAATTGAAAATAAAAATCAACAACATAATGTAAATACATTAAGTTTTATTTACAATACTTGCGAATCACTATAAATTTCAATTTATTTGACTGTAGGAAACATGCTCTAATGCATCAGTATCTCATAAAATGAAATTGTTGGTCATCGGAAAAGCCATCAAACCCCAAGCATTCAAGAACCGCTCCAATTTGCCTGTTTATTATAAAGGTCAAAGAAAGGGTGGGTAACTAGAGAATTTTTTTATGAATGGTTCCACAAACAATTTATTCCTGCTGTTAAAAATAAAATGAACAAGCTGAAATTGCCACAAAAAGCTTTGCTCTTATTAGGTAATGCTCCTGGACATCCAAGAGAAGAGGAATTAATCAGTGAGGACCGAAATATTCAGGTCATGTTTCTACCTCCTAATTGTACTCCATTATTACAACCAATGGATCAACATGTAATACAGAATGTGAAATTGCATTATCGAAAATCCTTGCTACTGAATATTGTGGGACAAGAAGACAATAACGTTTCTCAGTTACTGAAGCAATTGGACCTCAAACACGTGGTGTTTTCTCTTGAAAGGGCCTGGTCATCTGTGTCCCAAGAGTTAATTCAGAAATCATGGAAGAATATATGGCCCACAAAAGATGATTATGACGCATGTGACCTGTTGCTCTTTTACTGTTGAGAAAAAAAATTTTGCTAGAGAAAGAAGAGAAAAATCGCGATCTACGCATGATGACAAATGTGCTAACAAATGTATCTTGTCAAGAAATAACAATTGAAGACATTGAAGAATGGGTTGTAGGAGATAATAAAAATTATCTCTCTGAACCTGAAATAATCAACAACATAGAAAGTGACGAGGATACAGAAGAACTTGAAGAAGACGATGTCACCATGAATTCAGTGAAACATAAAGAAGCTCTCTTGTGTTTCAACAAATGTTTGAAATGGTGCACAGAAAATGATATCCCTCAGCACCAAATATTATTATTGAATAAATTGAGAGGAAGCTGCAAATTCTCATCTTCTTTCGTTAAAACAGAAAACGATGCTAGACTATTTCAGAACCTAAAAAATGATCTGTGAAATGTATCACTTTCTTAAGAATATGTAGTCATATTTTCATGTTTTTCTGTGTATCTCAATAATTTTGAGTTTTTCAATGAATATTTTACGTTTTCCAATAAATATTTCACGTTTTCGATAAATATTTCACTTTTTTCAATAAATATTTCACGTTTTTCAGCCCTGTCTTTTCTTTACTATTTCATTTCAATTACCGAACAAGCCCTGGTCCCATATGATTCGGATTAGAGAGGTTGTACTGTAATTACTTACACCGAGTTATCTATTCTTGGGCCATCCAATAGTTCTTTAGCTGTTTTGGCAGCTTCCAAAATATCTATTTGATGTTGTCTACGTAGCATTCTACCTTCTCGAGTTTTGTCGTTAACGCGCTTATCTGCCACTTTCACGCATACAGTATCTGTTTTATCGACATACCGATGAAAATTACTCCCATAATCAAGTCCAGTGTATTCATTATTATCAATAATGATTTCGTTCCTTCATTGATTGTATGCAGCAATTTTTACAACAGTAAAACTAGTATTTATCGATTTTGGACATATTTTTACCCACTAGTTGATTGAAGCTCCCACTATTTTTCTGATTGAATCCATCTACACATCTTGAAAGTAAATTGTCATTACTAAGATTTCATAGAATGGCTTGATAGCTTCCAAAACATCAGGAGGTAACGTTTAATAGAGTATAAGTAGCAAGCTCTCCACTTGCTTCAACGCGCTGATAAGAGCACCAAAAATCTTCGCCTTTTGGACACATACTATGATTCGATTATTTATCACTTAAGCCATAGTGATAAAAAGTCGCCATTATAGCAGATTTTATATCTTCTATAGTAGCGGTGCCCAAACTTGAACTGCTGGCGATTTACCTCAATATTTTTACTACTTACGATCGACTCTGAGAGGATGCAAGTATTTGTAATGCAGGGTAGTCGTACATACACGATACAGCCTACCTACCTACCGTAGCATATATAGATATTAGCTTTCCGCACAATATACATTATTTTAGTCAAGGTTTGGGTTAGGTTTAGTTAGGTTCTTCTCTATAATATCAATGAAAAAACTCATAGTTATTCAAACTTGCGAGTTTATTGGTTGTCACAAAACAAAAGAGTTACATATGGTGTTAAACTAACTAAGAAGTGTGGCACTGCATGTTTTCAGCATACTTTTCATAAGATGGTACGTAACCACTCAGTGCTAATCGCACGTATGATGATATATGATCGTCAGTTAGTCGATTGCGATATTTTGACTTAATTATCTTCATTTCAGAAAATGAAGACTGGCACAAGTAAGTTGACCCAAACATTGTCGTCGTAGATTCGGATATTCATTTTCAGATATAAAACACCTGAAATTTGTATCAGATGCTATAGCTTTGAGATGTATATCTGATATAATCTGCACCAACTCATTTTCAACAGAACATGAGTTCATATTAAACTGACTTGCTATTTCAGTAGTCAATTCCTCAATGCTTCTACATGAAAAAGGATAAGTCAATAAGTCATAAATGATGATATATTTGCCAATTAACTGCAATCATAAGAACGCGTTTCGAATTGTCCCAAAATATTTGATACTTCAACCTTATACATATCATAATTCAACTGAGGAATCTTTACTTTCAAAGTTGATCTACTATCATAAGTTGCAATTTACTTTTGAATGAATTTACTGTGCTAATCATCTCAATAATAGTTTTTCCTTTACCTGTTGTGGGGTTCTTGAATTATCCTGGTGTGATCAAATTTTCCTTATGAGATTATCCCATAAATGTTCATTAGGATTTAGGTCTGGAGAGCAAGCTGGCCAGTCCAAAATAGCGATTCCCTCTGTTTCAAGATAATGTCTCACTATGGGCTCCAGCACTAGGTCCACGTAATTTCCAGCCGTTGCACTCGCAGGAAACGAAATCAAATCTGTTTTGCCTCCCGGCATAATGCTACCCCAAAACATCACACTGACCCCTTGGTGTTTCGGAATATGTTTTGCTGCTCGGAGTCTAGCTTGTATTTCACGACCCATTAAAACCCGAATCCGGCGGTCATCTGATCGAACACCAATTCTGGTTTTGCCAATTTTCATTATTTCCAATTTGGTGCTTGATACACCAATTCAGTCTGTTAATTTTCTGTTGTCTGGTTAACTCTGGAACTCTTCAACCAGAGCAAATATTCGACCCCTCTGCACATCGGACATTCCAACGTAAATCATTTTCAATTATGATTATATTGAGAAATAGAACACTCCGTGTTTTCTCACGGTGTAGGTTTTTTCCTCGACCTCAGTAGCTTGTATTACCTTCTCTTGTCCTGATACAAGCCTGAATTCGTCTAGGTATGTTTCGGATCAGGTTTTCGATCTCCTCTGGGTGATTTTCTGCCACTTTTCTGTGGCGACTTGGATGAGCTGTTGTGGGGTTCTTGAATTATCCTGGTGCGATCAAATTTTCCTTATGAGATTATCCCATAAATGTTCATTAGGATTTAGGTCTGGAGAGTCCAAAATAGTGCAATTATTCGACCCTTCTGCACATTCCAACGTGAATCATTTTCAATTATGATTATAGGCTGTTTTAAATTTTGAAATTCACAGTTTCAAATCTATAGTTTTTTAACTATCATTCTTTGCTTTTTATATTGTTCATAACGTTCTCCTGATCTATAGTTTCATTTTCTCCATTATTTTTTCTTCCTAGCTACTTCATCAGTATTATTAGTTCACCAGCTAGTTTGTCTCCTGTTAGAATATATAATAACTCCGCATGCCTCACAGCTACGAATTACTTTCTGTTAGAATTTACACCTGCTATACATCTCTGTCATTTTCATATTCCACTGATACTCCCATCTTTGTCTTCAAGTTTTTCCTGTAAGCTTCTTGTTTCCTAATCTGTATGATTTAATTCTTTTTCTTTCTGCTTTTCACTCCTTCTCCATCCTTTCACTCTCTAATTATCACTTATGAAAGGACGGGGTAGTGGTCGCTATTTATTTCTGATTCTTTTTTGACCCTTACGTACAGTAGATCTATCTCATTTCAGTTCTGATTGTTGTGATGTGTTACGGCCTTTCGTTCCTGCTAACCACTTCTCATGTTAACGTGTCTTTAAATTGGAAAAACAAGTTAATCAGATTATTTTCTATAAAGAAATTGATCAATCTAATTCCATTGTTATTTCTATGCAATTCTCCGAAATTTCCATTACATTTATTGTAGAGTTCATTTTATCTCCTTCTCTGCTATTCAAATTTCTCAATACCATTATTCTTTCTTGAAAATTCTCTATTACAGGTATGGGTGGCATCTGTCCAGATCACACCTATACGATAAAAGTTAGAGAATTACCGCGTTTTATAGCGAATTTACAAACCTTTAACTATTAAATAGTAGATAGTTCATTAAGAAAACATGGAAATGGAAGTTGAACCAGGAGGAAGAAATAAAAGAACTGCAAGTGAAGCGGAATTATTGGGAACAATCCAAGATTTATCCGATGATGACATTGAAGAATTGCTTGGATTCACGAAAAATACCGTGTAAAAAGTCCAGATGTCCGCGACAACGATAACGAAGAATACATCACCGTATGCCGTTCCAAACGCAGAGGTCAAACACCTGCCACACAAACAAAACAAGCTGCTGTTTATCAACAAACCCAAAACAAACTACCCACACAAAACACTGAATCACGACGAAATATCCAACACACAATTCCAAAACACAACAGAAATTATTCAGTCAGAATGAACGAAATTAAAAACACACAATATGATAATTTATTTTACATAAACGTTGCCGACTCCACAGTTACCGATAGAATTCAAATGGCAAATTTATGGAACTCGAAATTCCCGAACAGTAAGGACATAATTTTGAAAACTAAATTAGGATATCTGGTGAAATCAAACAACAACAAGAATGATTTACAAAATGCATTAGAAGAACTTAAAATTGAACAAAAGATAATTATGTACAAAGAAACAGTTGCCCAGAATGAAAGCAAAGAAAAATCAGAACGGCCTCAAACTTACTCAGTGGTCATCTCAAATGTGGAGAAATTTATAAAAGACGAAGATATAAGCAAACAACTTACAACATTGAAACTCCAGCATAGATACTGCAAAAGGATAATATCAAAGGCAACAAACAACCCAACAGGATTAATAAGAGTTATTACAGGAGAAGTTACCACTTTTGAGAGGCTTCTGAGTGAGGGCCTCTTTACAGAAATGCACACTACTCTATATATCCCAGCCTTCCACCACAGCCAACCCCTGTACCTTGTGCGGTGTGTTTCAGTTTTGACCACCTTACTGAGAAATGTGACCGTACACCGAAATGCACCAAATGTTTTGGTCCACATAAAACTACCCAGTGTAAAACTCAGCTTTCCCAGGTGCACCTCTTGTGGTGATGAAGGACATGCAGCTTGGTCCCTGAAATGCCCGAAACATCCAAAGAAACCGCTGGAAGGAATCCCAAATGCACAGATTAAATCTCTGAACAAAAGAACAAGAGAAATAGAAGAAATTGATAAAAACAAAATAGAATACATTCATCGATTACAATCCACGATGACATAATTAATACCTACATCCGCAAATTCAATAAACCACAAACTGTCGACAGAGAAGAACTAATGAAGAAGCTGAAAAAAGGTTCATTAACCAATACAATATAGACACTACCGCAGTCTTTTCTGGAAACAGAGTCCATATTTTGATGTTTGACCTTGAATGCCCAAATGAACCATCTCCTACTGAACCATCAAGTAATAATAGCAGGCAAATTCAATTCAGAAATTAATATTTTCTACAACAATGCAAACAGTTACTGGGCAAAACGACATATAATAAACAATTTCATCGAAACTAACAATATTCACTGTGCTATGTTTGTAGAAGCAAAGATCAAAGAAGAACATGTAATTTCTTATAAAGACTGGAAAATATTGAAGAAAGTTGGTGATTATCAACTAAACGTTAGGGGGGGCAGTATCGCTATGTGTCATCCAAAAATAAAAATGGGTAAAGCCAATCCACCATCAGTGAATAACAGGCAAAATGAAGTACTTCACTTCACTATTCCCTTCAAAGACGACAAGCTCCACATTTTTTGGTTTATATACATCCACATTGCAGAATAGAAGAAAATATTTTCACCAAGGCTTTGCTTTATCAGCATGTAATAATTATAGGAGATTTCAACCCAAACCCTAGTAAGAAAAAACAAATAAATAGATTTCTACAGTGTGGACTTTTCACCAAAGCAGAGACAGCCCTACTTTCTTGATGGACCATAACCCTGATAGTACACCCGATTTAATATTTTACTCAAAAATCTACAGAATAACATCAGAAGAATAACTTTAACCCCAGACATAGGATCAGATCATTTGGGCGTGTTGTTGACAGTTGATATGGGAGGTGATGTGGTGAAAGAGTCTATAACGCCTATATATAATTACAACAAATGCAATGTTAAAAAGTGAATTTGGACATTAAAAGCTTCATACAACAAAACATGGGAAAAGAAATTAATGAAGAATATATAGAGTCCTTCAATAAGACAGTCTCTACAAGCATTAAAGCCAACTGTCCAATCAAAAACCAAATAACTTTAGACACGAACTTCCACCCTACGTGATAAAGTTGATTAAAACAAAGAGAAAAATGTATAGGAATACTGCCAGAATCGAGATCCTCTAATTAAAAATCAAATTAACATCTACAATAAAAATATACAAAAATGGTGCAACAGTATACAGAACACACATGGGTTGAAGCATGCAACAACATTAATCAAACCAAGGGTAAAACTTCTATCAGGAGATCAAAAACTTTCCAGATATAAACAGACATTCTCAGTACCTGATCTTGAAGAGAATGGAAAGTGGTATGTAACAGAAAAAGATAAGGTTGAGGTATTTAAAAATTACTATGAATCTGTATACACATACGATGATGACCAAGAATTCAGCAAAACAACAGAAAGATATATAGACAGATGGTACAACGAATTTGTGGAAGAAGAATTTACATATTCAGAGGAGGTTGTTAAAATAGAAGAAAGCGATTATTACCAACTACTGCATTCAACCAGAAATAGTGCTCCAGGCGTGGATGGCATTTCGTGGAGAATAGTTAAACACTCACATATAATACAAATTTTCGAAAACTGCCTCAGAAAGCAACAATTTCCGCTCATATGGAAGACAGGATGTATAATAACAATTCCTAAACCTAACTCAAACCACAAGTCAGTTCAAAACTACAGACCTATTACACTTCTACCGGTACTAGGAAAGCTTTTCGAGAAAATAATAAAACTGAAGATGGAAAAGCATATCACCAACATTTTGCCCACTTCTCAATTTGGATTTAGGAACAAGAGGTCTACCACGCATCCACTGGCCGTTTTGGTATCGAACACACAAAATGCAAAACTAAAAAACTTTAAAACAGCGGCCATAAGTCTCGATATTGAAAAGGCTTTCGATAGCATATGGCACAGGGGTCTAATCTTCAAATTATACAAAATTAACCTACCGAGATTTCTTATACACATAATCATAAATTTTTGAACGATAGAAAGCTGACAGTGAAAATTAGAAATACAGTGTCGGAACCATTCTTCCCCAAACAAGGAACACCGCAAGGTTCTAGCCTGTCACCGTTTCTCTACATAATTTACTGCTATGACATCCCAAAAGAAAGAAACAACCAGCAATATTCTCTTCAGTATGCAGATGACACTTTTATAATTTCCCACGATAGCTCACTGACGACCTGCTTGAATGGATTGCAAAGTATGATGAACAAACTTGAAATGTGGCTGAGTAAATGGCGCCTGAAACCCAATCCAAGGAAATCACAATATATAATTTTCCATCATAAAATTAGTCAAAATTCGCCTAGTATAACAATTAAAGGAATCGCAAAAACCTACAGCGGAAATAAAATACCTAGGGGTTGAAGTCGACAACAAAATGAATTTCAACAAATATACCAAAGCGATTAAGAAGAGAAACATATCAAGAGCTAAAACTTTCACTAAACTAACCGTCAGGAACAGAGGAATAAACACAAATAATGCAGTTAAAATATACAAGACAATATGCAGACCTGTCCTGGAATATGCACATCCCATCTTTACTAACTGTAGACGCCCAGCCTTGAACAATCTAAAACCGCCGAAACTACATCTCTTCGTACAATAACAAAGATTAGACACCCGGAAAACAGAATACATAACCCACCAAATGAATTACTGTACCAGATAACGAATATACAACCGATAGAAGAAAGACTTAAAAAGTTGAACAAGAATTTTACGCACTTCTTAAAGACTCGCAGGACATTCTGGATCTCTTCCACCATGAACATATCGCACAAGCAGCAAGAAAATACCCACCTAAGTCATTAATACTGACATTGGAAGAACAAGAGAGGAACTGAAGAGGCAGAGATAAATTTTTAGATTTTAATATAAAGTGTTATATATATATATATATTTTTTTTTTTGTTGGATGATTACTTAGAATAATTTTGTTGTAAAACTAGGCTGAATGACCCAAGGTCGATGGCCATTTGCGCAGTGCGCAATAAAAATAAAATTTATTATTATTTATCTCTATTACATCTGCCATTTCGCCCCAATATCTATCCTTCTTCTCTTTTTTTACACCATCATTTGGTCCATATAATCATAATATGGGTTACTTATTTTGCTCCAGTTTTATTTTGACTCTCATAATCCTCTCAGAAGTATACTCCCACTATAACGAATAAAGCATGGAATTCTGAAGGACTTGATGCTCTCATACACGGCCGTAAACGAGACAAAATTACACTTTTCTTAGCATACTTGTGTGACCTACTATTTCAAGGAATTTTCTCTGATAACCAAAGCACGCCAACAACAAATTTCTTCATATGTTTTAAAATTAATGAAAAATAGTGAATCATTATTTTTAATGCAGATAAAAATAAGCTGATAGTATATGAAAAAGTTTATCTGAGTGTCGAAGAAGTTCTAAGATTTGAATTCCAAAGTATGAATAACAAAATTAAAAAATTAGTAGCAGTAAGTAGATAGATATTTTATTCAAAGGAATATATTATATAAATTTAAAATTGATTTTAGTATATTGAATAATGCTAAATTCAAAGTATAATTACTATAAATCATCAAAAGAAAGTTTGAAAAGCACTCTAGTACAACATTGAATATCTTATACATATTCATTAAAAAGTGTGTGCATTTCTGCAAACACCACATCCAAGTGCAAATTCTTCTCCGGTTGGAGGATGCTTGACATGTAAAGGACATTCATCTCCTTCGAGTTGTTTAGCTTTAGGTCCTAAAAAGAGCAAAAGTTATTCAAGATATGAAACATTCAATATTTTGATCGCACCTGCTGGACAGGCAGGCAATTCAGATTTCGCCAAGTTGGTAACCCTTTGGAAATCGTCATGGCAGGGGTTGCAGAAATGCGTTGTTCCAAAACAGAAGAATACAGCTACGGAGCAACAATATCGGCATTTGTATTCCAAAAAGTCAGTGCCGTGTTTTGGACACATCTGTGCTCTTGCTACATCCGAGCAAGCACCACATACCAGTTCGGTGGGGTCGTAGTTTTCGCCAACTTCTGCATCGCATCGTGCTTCACCTCCGTAGTAAGCCTACAAAAAAGTATATAAGAACATGCACTCTGCAAACTTCAATATGTTCTGCATTGAACACTTATGGCAACCCTATACAGGGTGTTACATAGTAGTATGTCACAACTTGAGGGGGTAAATCTACGTGCAATTTTAAGAAAAAAAGTTCATATAAACATAGGTCCGCAAAAGTTTCGTTACAGAGCTACAGGGTTTTGAAATTTCCGGAAAAAATTTGTTTTTTCTTCAAAACTGCTGCAGTTTTTGAAATGTTCAACCCAAATTTGGAATGAAAGCAATTTTTTACAGCCTCCGTCATTACACGTCCTAAATTTTAACTAGAATCTACAAGCTTTTCAGGAGCCATGTCTTCTTTTGCCCTTTCAAATTTCTTTGCAGTATGCCATTGATCAGCGTACAATCAATTTTCGTCATCTTCGTTCAATTAAGAAACTATTTTGACACTTGTAATTTTTTCGTATCTCCAACCGTTCTCGAACAAAAACGATTGTATGCATTCGCTGAATTGAAAGCACTTCTACTTAAAAAAATGACTAGTAGGCTTTGATTTTTTTCATTTATTATTTATTTTGATTGTTGCTAAAGTTGAACCAGTGTCTGCTCGAATTGTTTATTGAATTAACTATTAGTTTTAAAACTTTTGAAGTTATTGCTGTAAGAAAAATTGCTAATCTAACCTAACGCCGAATTGGTTGATATCCATTACATGTACTGACGGAAACACAACAGAAGTTAGGCGATTATATCAGCTGCGCTTTAAGAATAATAATAATTTTCTTTATTTCAAATAAACCAGAGCAATACAAAGTTTCGTGTTACACATGTTGAAATGAAATAGTGTCACCTGTGTAATGTTTAAAGGAGCCAGTCAACTGTCCAAAAATTCTTGTATTGAGTAGGGTTCCATCTTCAAAAGTAGGGGGTATACACCAGCCTTATAATTGCGAAAATTTCGCTCAGATCGTAGCTCAACTGGAATCTTGTTGTAGTATCTGATGCAGCAGTACTCTGGACCACGTTCTGTGGATGTCTATGCACTGGATATTTAAGATGTGTTGTCCTGGTATTATAGGATGTCACTGTTTTCTCTTCGAATTGTATTGTTTCTGAAGACGAACAAGAGGCACTCTTGAATATGGATGGCAGTTAAAGTGAGAAGACCATTCCCTCTGAATTTTCCCCTGCATGAATCCCTAACTTTCGCCCTCAAGATGATTCGTAGGGCCCTCTTCTGAGATCTGAAAATACTCTCTACATTTGTGGCGCTACCATAAAATATGTTCCCTTCTAACTTTCGATTCAAATACTGCTTGATAAATTACTTTGAGGTAAACATAATCCAAATATCTACTCAAAACACCTAGAGAATAACACATCGAACTCAATTTATCTCCAAGTTCATAAATATGTTCGTTCCAGTTTAGTGTTTCATCGATATGTATACCAAGGAATACCGAAGACTGTTCCAGATTCAAACTACAGGTTTCCATAGATAGGTGTTCAGGTGAATCGAAACCAGCATGAGTTCTCTTGAAAAGAGTAGCTTTAGTTTTATTTGTATTCATGCATAATCCGTTACTGAGGAACCAATCCTTCGAACGTTGTAGTACTAAATCAGCAAGTTTTTGTACTTCAGGGAAAGTTTCTGCAGCAGCCAAATAATCAGTGTCATCTGCATATACTGTCATAAATACACGTGGAATGTCAGAGACCACCTCGTCCAGGTCATTCACAAACAATATAAACATCATAGGTTCCAGGATGCTTCCCTGAAAAACTCTAAGCGTAACTGGTGTACTATCAGAATATACTTCATTTCCTCCATTTCTGAGTAACACCCTTTGCGTTCTGCCTTTCAGGTACGATCTAAACCAATCTAAGGCTGTTTCTTTGATGCCATATTGCTGCATTTTATGGAAAAGATAGTCGTGACATAAGCTATCAAAGGATTTGGATAGGTCTAAAAAGAGTCCGAGAACTACTTCTGAATTTTCAAATGTTAAGATATTTTTGACAAAATCATAAATGGCAGTGATTGTAGTCTTGTTTTTTGTAACGCCAGCTGAAACGCAGAAAGGATTTTGTGCCTGTTCAAGAATGCTATCAGCTGACCGCATACAACCATCTCAAAGAGTTTAGAGAACGAAGGTAGGAGACTTATGGGCCTGTAGTTATCCATCACCTGTTTCCTTTCCAAATCGAGTAACACCAGACAGGCGAACATTTTCAAATATCCACAGAAGGTTGAGGGAAACTGGTACTTTCACTGCAAATAATCATTTAAAAGGTGCAACTCAAACTATGAGAACTCCAGATATTGGGGAAGCAGTTTTGAATTGTATTGGTTTGAAAAATTGGATATCAGTTGAATATTTCACATGTTCTAGTTAGGAGGATTCTCCACGACTTTTTATTGTACCCGTTTCATATTCAACGCTTACAAATTCTACTTCCTCGAGATTTTACTTCAAGACTGAATTTCTGCCGATGGTTCTTGGATAAAATTAGAGAAAATGCTCATTTTGATAGTGGAATAATGTTCACAGACGAAGCTAACTTTTGAGAACTGCTGTCACAAATTTTCAAAATAATCATTATTGGGCTGAGGAAAACCTCCTTTTGATTGAAGAATAATTGGAAATTATTTGATTGGGCCATTTTTTTTGCCTAACAGGCTAAACGGTCCCGCTTATCGGCAATTTCTTGAGGAGGAGTTACGTTTATTGCTCGAGGATGTGTCACTTTTGGTGAGAAACACAATGTGGTTCATGCATGACGGGACACCAGCACATTTTAGTGGAGAAGCTAGGGAATTCTTGAATAATACATTCAACAACCGCTGGATAGGTCGGGGTTGGTCAAAACCATGGCCTCCTAGGTCCCCAGACATAAATAGTTTAGACTTTTTCTTATGGGAATCTCTCAAAAGTTTAGTTTATACCAATCCAGTGAACACTGTAGAAAAATTGAGAAATCGAATAATAACCTCCTGTGACACGATAAGAAATACCCCAGGAATATTTCAAAGAGTAATTTATTTAGTTTTCAATTGTTCTCTTTTTAGTTTGATATTGAATAAGTAAGTTGAGTCCCAGAAGACGAGCTATCAAAATAAAAACAAATTTTGGGCATACCTATCGTGTATTTCTATTTTTTTTTATTCAGCGAATAACAATTCAAATAATAATAATAAACGGTTGGAGATACGAAAAAATTACAAAAAGTTTCTGAATTGAACAAAAATGACGAAAATTGATTGTACGCTGATCAGTGACGTACTGCAAAAAAGTTTGAAACGGCCAAAGGAGACATGGCCACGGAAAAGAAACCACCTTGTGAATTTCAGTCAAAATCTAGGGCGTGTAATGATGAAGGCTGTAAAAAATGGCTTGCATTCCAAATTTGTTCTGAATATCTCAAAAACTGCAGGAGTTTTGAAGAAAAAACCAATTTTTTCCGGAAATTTCAACACCCTGTAGCTCCGTAACGAAGCTTTTGCGGACCTATTTTTATATGAACTTTTTTTCTCTAAATTGCACGTAGATTTATTCCCTCAAGTTGTGACATAACATTATGTAACATCCTGTATGTCTATACTTGAAAGTGAAAAAACTTTTCTTCGATTTACAGAAATAATTGATTCTGTATAATTCTTTTGGGTTTACTAATTGCTCTGCAGGATTAGATGTATTTTACGAAAAGACATAAAATTGTGAAGGCCATTTAGCTATTGCGCTATTCAATGTACCTGGTGTCCACACGGGACTTCAGAAGTGTATGGAGAACGGATAAACCGATTGGTAACATTTTCTTCTGGTATTTGAAATAAATGATCCTTTTGCCCAATTTAATTTTAAGGAGAGACAACGCTACCTCTTAGGATGTTCGTTAGAGCCTTAAATATACGTCAGAAGATGTACCCCAAACACTTTCGGCGTGTTTCTCCAAATTTTTCCAATTATATTTATATGCAACACCTAGTATACTTACTTTATTACACTTAAAGCACACATAATAAGCGTATCTATCCATTGCATAAGCAGCAGGATCATTATGAAATCTTGCTCCTGGTGTCACTATAGCATCCACAGTATGAAGACCTTCATATTCTAATCGCATCAACGCTTTCCTTTTCACATCCTTTAACAATTTTTGAATCGGTTCTAGTAGTTCTTCCAGCGTAGGATGCTCCATATTTTCCTAAAAAATGGAAACCTTTTTTTAAAAAAGTTTTCAACTTTCAATCGGCAATAAAATTCCAGAAATAGTAAAATTCCTACTTTCACGGAAAATAGAATATATAATATTGGTTCATCAATATGAAAGAAATCTCAACTCCGATAGATACTCACAAATTTTAAAAGCAAACTTTATGAAAACTCAACGATATATTTTTCCAAAAAGGCATGGTTCCAGCCCAGAATATTGAAATAATCGTAAACAGGCTAAACAAACATTTTCAAAGAAAACAGATTAGGACAACTGTTGATTAAGATTGCCATACTAGA
Organism: Cryptolaemus montrouzieri; assembly: GCA_013387265.2. Classification (NCBI taxonomy): domain Eukaryota; kingdom Metazoa; phylum Arthropoda; class Insecta; order Coleoptera; family Coccinellidae; genus Cryptolaemus; species Cryptolaemus montrouzieri. The sequence goes on from JABFTP020000165.1 coordinate 6,681,992, forward strand.
CTAGGCCTCTTTGGAACGTCCACTGCGTTTATAATAATAATAATAATAATAAAATGCCCTTATTGCACCCAAGACCACGCATACATAACACAACATATTAATATTAACACTGGATGCAAAAGGTGTAAGTTCAGCTTATAGCTGCTCTTCCACTCAAACCGACAGACCTTAAAGTCTCATACATTAATAAAACTATCATGTGATTGCATCTCTAATTGAAACTTTATGAACTTTCTTTTCAAGTTATTTCTTGACGATGCTCCTTGATAAATTTTATGTAACTATTCAATAAAAACACAAAGGACTTCTCAAATGTCACAGTTCTATGATAGGATATGTAGCGATAAATTCGGCACTGTCAAGTTTGAATTGGAAAACTTTGTTATGTTCTACCGATGTGAATGAATGTGTTGATTCATTTTATTCTGCTTTGAATAAAGTTATTGATAAGCATGTACCTCATAGATGGTGATGAATTCCTTCTGTCGTTTGGTAAAGACACTATTAAATGCATTAAAGATTAAAAACTAACTTACATCAAAGATTTAAAAAATTCAAAGACCGTTTTCTGTATGAAAATGTTTGTATTTTGCGTAGACAATATAAAATCTTAATTGAGAGAGATCATAAGGAACATATTGCTTGTGTAAGAGGGCGGAATTTGTGAAAAATCCTAAGCTCTTTTGGTCTTATGTGGGCGAGTTGAGAGATGCCCAGAGGAAGCCTCAATCCATGTGTCATGGTGAAAAAAATCTTAGAAAATAGTTCACGATAGATCTGAAGGATGTCAAAGCTAAAATCGGGGGACTGAATGTCACGAAAGGTTCAGGTCCGGACTCCATCCCATTAATTTTTATAAAATCGTGTTCCACTAGTTTGGCGACTCCACTTCAAATTATTTTCAACGAATCTTTAGTACAAGGTGTCTTTCCAGATAAGTGGAAGGCCGCAAAGATCGTACCTACTTTCAAAGGTGGTAAAAAAATGAAGTAAATAGTTACCGACTTGTCTCTATTCTAAGTTATTTCGGTAAAATTTTTCAAGCAATAGTAACTGATAAATTTCATTCATCTGGTTCCAAGTTGATTCAATCTCAACTTGGTTTTTCAAAGGTTAGTCGGTGTTAACTAATTTAACTCCTTACGTTCATTTTATAAGTAGTAGTTTTGATGATGGTATTCAAGTAGATGCCGTCTACACAGAAATGGCTAAGCTCTTTGATAGGGTACATCATGCAACTTTGTTGTGGGTTCTAGAGGACTTTGGTGTGGTGGGGTCCTCACTGAAATGGATAGAATCGTATCTGTCAGATAGACTGCAGTATGTTGCACTCAATGCCACTCATTCCGGTTTTATTCGTGTCACCTCTGGTGTTCCTCAAGGGTTACATCTGGGTCCCCTTTTATTTTCAATTTACATTAATGATATTTCGGAATGTTTTTTTATACAAAACATGATCTTAGAGTGTACAGTGCTATTCGGTCCTATGATGATATTTTGCGGTTTCAGAGTGATCTTGACAAACTTTTCTCTTGTTGTCAAAGTAGGTATTTTCAATTAAATATTGATAAGTGTAAGCATATAAGGTTTACAAAGAATGTCAATGTTTTCGATGCTATTTTTTCTGTTGATGGGCTTGTAATTGGGAGGGTAAACCAAATTAAGGATCTTGGTATATATCTCGATTCTAAGTTGTCCTTTGAGTACCATATTGATCATATAGTTTCTAAGGCTTTCGAAATGTTGGGTTGCGTTTTAAGAATAACTAAAAGTTTCAGTGATCCAAGTGCTACATTTCTCGGTGGTGAGGAGTAATTTGGAATATGTTGTACCTGTTTGGTCCCCATCACTATTACAAGTATATTGACAGAATTGAACGAGTCCAGAGAAAGTTTGTCAAAAGTATCAACTTTAGATTTTTCAGTCGTAACCATGATAATCAATTAAGTTTGCATCATCACAAAATTTTAAGCCTGGAGCAGAGGAGAGTTCTTTTCGACACTGTATTTCTTTATCGAATTTTAAATCATTCTTTTAGTTTTCCGCTTGTTAATTATCTCACTTTCAATGTTCCCGTGTATCCTAGTCGTTGAAATGCACTCTTCTATGTTCCAAAGGCCCGTACTAGTTTATTTTTTCATTCTGTTTTCTTACGAATTATGCGTCTGTACAATTGGCATATTGCCAGTATCGATATTTTTCATGAACCTATCTTCTTTCAAAAATAATGTTATTGCATATCTCATTAGATCTGAATCATCCTTATTGTAGTAGTTTTTAGTTTTCATGATATTTTGCTTGATTCTGTAGTCTTTAGTGCCTTTTTTTTCTCTCCTGAATTTTTATGAAAGTTATAATTTTCATTTCGTATGACAGTTTCACTTCTGTTTATTTTTCTGTTATCATTTTTTTGTGAACCCCGGTAATTGGGTCTATCCTGTAGGGGTTCCTATGTTTTGTAACAATAAATAAATAGGGTTCTTTATTATCTGAGTTATATTGTATGCTTCTAGTAAATAGCACAGTTTCTTTTCCAGAGGGGTCTCTTGGAGAAAGTTTATATTGAAATCACCTACAAGCACTGTTTTATCGAAATCAAGATTGACCGAACTAAGTGATTCCTCAACTTCTCTCAGATCTGTTGGGGCATCTGGTGGTTGGTACACCAACCCCTATCCATAATTGCTCCAGACGATCATCCATAGAACCGATGTTAAGCACTCTTACCTGAGCACTGACTGCTTGATTTACATACCAGCAAAGGCCCCCTCCTCCTGTAACACGATCTTTTCGGTAAAGTGCATAGTTTGGAATGGCAATATAATTGTCATGGACAGTGTTTTCCAACCATGTTTCTGAAATACCAATTAAATGTTGACGTAAGATAGGAACTCAGGAAAACTGGGCATTAGCGACCTTATGTTGACATGACAGATATTAAGTTTAAGTTTGTGCAGACTACTTACATGTAAAATCCTCAAATTATTATTTGGGTGGTCCTCTTTCAGTAAAGGTAATTGCTGTATCTGTTTTTTCTTATTTTGTATTCTCCGCACTAGTAGTTCACATTCACGATCAAAAGTGTGATGATCACTTTTAAGGCTAAGTCCAAACTTTTCATTGTAACTTTTACAGTTGTGACATACCTTAGTATCACTCTTGCATGCCACTGATATGTATTCCTCACTGCCACATTTCATACATATTTGTTTCTCTTGACATAGCTTCGACATATGATTGAAACCACCACACTTGAAGCACCTTTTGATACTTATATGTTCAAACACATGATGAGTGTCATAGTCTATACATACATATCCTTTATCTAAGAGAGTTTTTGATGTTTTAGGGTCAACTTCTATGATAACCAAGTATCGATGTTTCATCTTTTTAGTGGCTATAAGACTAATTTTTGCATCATCTTCAATAAAGCTGTTTAGGCTAATCATGCACTTTCTCAGTTCATCTTCTTCAAGAGGTTGTTCTAGTCCTACGATTTTCAGTTGAGGCTACAACATCATATTCATTCCCAAGTTCCTCTTTCGTTTCATCCTTTAACAATTCTCATTCATACTTGTTAGGACATTTGATCATCACTCCCCCTTTGTTGGTTGGAAGAACTTTGGAGATTGGTATTTTTAGGTCAGCTAGTTTGATGATCTGTTTTAGTTCTAATTTTGTAGTTTCACTACTCTGATTTTTGTTTTTTGGTTTCACTAATAGCATATGTTCCGTTTGAGTAATTGCAGCAAATGATTTTTTAGTTTCCTTTTGTTCTTCAGGCACTTCACAGGGTTTTTCATTTCTATTGAATTTCAAAAAGACGCCTTTATAATTTGCATATCCATTTTTAATTTTGTGACCCACGTATCTGCTTCATCATCTTTAATACCTGTTGATGTTTTTTTCATCTTCTTCTCTTGATTTCTGCAGTAAATCGTTTGCGGCTTTCAATTCTTGGTGCAATACTTTCAGTTTATTGTACTCTGTTTCAAGCTTATTTATATCGTTTTGGTTGCTCATATTACCTCGTTTAAACGTTGCAAACCAATTTGCCATTGCTGATTTTTCTGGCGCAGAGTCCCAATAATGTTTATCAAACCATGCTTTGGCTTCAACTGTATTTTTTTCCATCAAAAAGCAATGTTTAATCAACAGACGGAATTATCGCTTATCCATTTTTCCAACAATAGTAAAAGTTGATTCACTTTCAATGCTATAAATCGTGAACCAACGGTCGGCTGAAAGCTTTTTACTCGTGTCTAGTTCAGGTTAGTACTAACAGAAAATCATGTGAATTTGATCCTAGTAACGCCATCTGTACATCAGCCTATGAACTTTTCAGTCCACATGTTAGTTTGATTTTTTCAAATAAGCATCCCAAAATATATCAAATTCGATAATAATATTCTTGACACATTTTATGAAGTCTATATTTAGTGGGTAGTATAAGTAAAGGACTTTTTGCCTACTTCCTGATTACGTAACCTAAAACATAAACCTAACCTTCTTGCCTATTATTGCACATATTTAGTACTATTCCCAAAACACGAGTATTAGAATTACTTCTTCAGTAATTATATGCAAATAACCAACCAACCTTGCATATAGGACACTGTGAAAACGAGAAAGTAATACGTGGCCCAGCCCATTTTTTCATTAAGACGGTCTTGCAACAATGTAGATGAAACACGTGACCACACTTGAGCTGAATGGCAGGAGCGCAGGAAAGGGCTTCCGTGAAACATATCATGCACATATCGTCAGCATCCTGTCTTAGAGTAGAGTCGTTTGAACAGCCATGCAAGCAAGGTAGACACTTGGATTCATCGAGAATTCCACCACACATGTGTCCACAATTGAGGAGTTTCGTACAAGCTGTTTTAGAGTATTCCTGAAAGAAGAAGAACCTTGAAATTCTTGATATCACATTGTGCATATTTAGAATATCTTCATATAAAAGCAACCAAATGAATGTATAGGTAATCACACTCACTTGACATTCATGGTCTGCACAAACGTTTCCGATGGCCAGCAAGCCCGACGTTCCGGTAGCACCACAAAATCTGCACACTCCACTGGTGCCCGCTCCTTTACTTCTTGTTCCTCCTTCCCTGTATTCGATCAATGCTTTTAATGTCCTGGCATCAGCAAGCGCTAGCAACCAGAAGAGTTTAGTGCGTCCGCATCCTTCATGCAATTCAACCTTGATGGCTTCCTCTTCTTCTTTGCATACCTTGAAATATCAAAATTTTAATTCCTCAAGTGCGTATCAAAGAGAATATTAATATCATAAATTGCCAAATGGATATAACACAACAGAAGGCAATAAAAGTATGGTTCGTAAGTTTTATTCATCATTGAACGATGTCAAAATAATCAGTTGATAACTCAAATGATAAAACTAAAAATGGTGAAAAATTACAAACATTTTATCAGGGTATGTTATATAAAAATACATACGACCATAATATCATCAGCAAAGGAACATGAAACATTTGAAGTATAACTGAGACTTCTTGCTGAGGATACTTCTGAACATGATACATTAGACTAGAAGAATGTACAATTACTGCATTATATATATATATATATATATATATATATATATATATATATATATATATATATATATATATATATATATATATATATATATATATATATATATATATATATATATATATATTATGTTTCTTACACAGAACAATATTATCTCTCCCAATCAATCGGTTTCAGTGAAAGCTTAAGTACGAATGACGCAATTTATAAACTCACATCGAACATAATGAAGAACCTCAACTTGAGTAGGGACTGTATTGCAGTTTTTATCGATTTGGCTAAGGCCTTTGATACTGTCTCGTATAGTATACTAATGGACGTCAAGGAAAAGAATGGTATAAGAGGAACTGCTTCGAAATTGTTACGAAACTACTTATTTGGGAGAAGGCAGTGCGTGAAGGTTAATGAAACATTGAGTAGTATGAAAAACATTGAAATAGGAATACCACAGGGTACTGTTCTTGGCCCTATTCTGTTTTTGATATACATTAATTCTCTTTTAAAGCTGAATACGTGGGTATGACAATTTCTTATGCGGATGATACAGTTTTGATTTTCAGTGGCAGGGATTGGGCGGAGGTGAAACAAAGGGTGAGGGACGGAATGAAGTAAGTTATTGAATGGCTCAAAACATACAACAATGCACAAAAACGTTAGCTCACTAAAAACTGTAAAGAAACTACCGCAAACAGAACTTATAAGAACTGGAAGAAGAATCCAACAGATGAACTGAAGCTGAATATGTGCGTTTTAGGAACATTTGTAACCCAACAATTGATGAACAAATGATAAGAGAGTTAAGTATTAATGTATTATGTAATAAAATAACACTCTGCTAGCAACAAAAGGCGGCTTTATCAAAGGAACGCGGGGTACTTGTCAAAGAAAAGCCGCGTTTTTTAGTCTTGCCGCTTTTCTAGAGATTTTGGACGGCGCGTTTGACGGGAACATTCGAGACTTTCGTTCACGATATAAATTGCAGGAATTGTAGTCGTTCTAAACTGTAACTTGAAGGCAATGCTACGTCGATACAAAGTTTATTATTAAATAGTACAAAATGAGTGCAGCGAAGAAATCTAAAACGTATCATTTTAAAAACGATTGGGAGGAAGAATTTTCTTTTGTATGGTGAAGGATAAGTGCATTTGTCTTATTTGTCGTGCGTCAGTTGCAATACCTAAGCGTGGTAACTTAGAGGCGCATCATAAAACGGATCATAAAAGCTATGAAAACAATTTTCTTTGCCACAGAGTGAATTAAGAAAACGAAAAGTACGTGATTTGATATATTTATATATATATATATATATATATATATATATATATATATATATATATATATATATATATATATATATATATATATATATATATATATATTATTATATCAATTTATTTTAACGAGTCGGTTGCTTTTCCATCACTGTTAACTTCCCAATAATTTGAAATTATTCAAAATATCTTATAGTTTGAGCTGCTGTAAAGGAGTGTTTTTAGGTTTTGAATTATTATTTATTATAATAGAATATAAAGTAGGGTACATAAGGAACTGGTTCACAATTTTTCATTATTATTCTCGGAAGTACTTATTCAAACTGGTGTGCACAATATTTCATCATCTACTGAATCCATTCAGCAATTTATTTTTGAGATATTACTTGTGATGTGACGAAAGATTTTTTCATAAGGTTCTGAAATCAGAAGTTATACATTTTAACTCAGAATTATGATAGGAAGATTTTCTTCAAATAGCTGTAATTTCTGCAGAAATATTTGCTTTTATCCTAGCTATTACCTTTCTAAATTAAAAAATTCTTTTTTTGCAAACAATGTTTGGACGAAAATGATTTCAAATAGAGTATCCTACAAGTCATATCTTCGTCATTTCTATTGAAAACTTTTCTTTCAATATTGGAAATTATTAATAACTCTCTTACGTAAGGACAAGAAACTGTCAACAGTAACTTAGGTAGGAGGAGTAGTTTAGACTCTTTCCACTGCAAAAAAACACATCCTTCGTTGGTTGAGGAAGTGCTACTATCTGTACGACCAATTAGGTATTTGAGAATTATAAATTAACCATCTTTCCCTCAAACAGATCCAAACAAGGAGGATAAAGATGCAACTTAACTCAATATTCTCGAAAAATCAGTTGCTTCAATATTGCTCTCGATGAAACATATGATAATTCAAATTATATTATTTAAATTGGAATAAAAGCTTACTTGACGTTGATGGTGCCTCGTTTTTCTATGTAAATGCAAGAATCTATCACAGTCAGCACAAAGGTTAGCGCATACATTGCACTGTATCACTGCGTTGGTCTCACCGTCATCATGGTTGGTACAAGTCGGTCTAGGTGGCGCCGGCTGTCCTTCAGGATTGGTCCATTGCCCTGAGAAAGTAGGAAAAATATCACTTTGTAATTTGAATAAATTTTGATTGAAACTGAGAATATTTGGGAATATAATTGATCGTCATTCAAAGAAAATAGAAAATTCAGTCTAGTGTTTATGACACATTCAATTTTTCTTTTTTCATTCAGTTCACTAATTTTATATGACAAAACATTCTCATTACGCGAAAGCTTATATTGAACTTTTTACACAAGGAGCAACATTCAACCTTCTACAGAATGTAAGACTCCTCCTTGAATGAGCTCACAATCGCAGTGGTACAATTCAATCGAATGTCATAAATAGGAGTGACAGACTGCAGCTTCGTTCTCATTGGTCCTCTTTAGCGAATCGATAAGTAGTTTACTTGCAATCCACCTAAATATTGGGAATAGGTGTGCAATAGTGACGAGTTTAAACGAGAACGAAATTGCAGTCTGCTGCTTCTAATCACGACATCCGACTATCTTTTGTAGTGAAATATAAGTACCTGATGATAATCTTTCTACATGGTCTTTATCCAAAACACACAGAGAAGCTAGGGCCAACCAAAGAGTTGGTGTTCTTAAACACACATTAGGTAATCTCTGTTCCCCACTAAGATGTGTCAAATTCAAAATATTCTCAGCAATTGCTCCCTTAGTCATTTTTGCCCAAGAGTCCGATAGTTTACCCTGAAAAATAAGATTTTTTTATCATTTGCATTCAAACAAACTTAACAATACAATATCATACTCAAAACATAAACAATGAAAGAATTATCTATTCGTCTATATCTGAAAATATGAAATCGAATTACTTTATTCAAAACAAATTTATTTTGAAAGTAAAGAATGTTCTAAAGTAGTATCTTCATTCAATTTTGCACCTGCAAAATATAATAAACTAAACTAGACTTTCCTAATAGATATGTCGAATGACCTATGAAAGAAATGGAGACTTTCCTCCAAAACTTATGGCTTATGGATATTGTTTGGTGGAAAAGCAGCCTCAAAAAGCAATCCCAACTCATGCTCTTTAAATAAATAGTATTGATGATATATTTATTTTATGGAAATTCATTTTTAAAGTAGAACGAAATGAGACACTTTTGTCACTTTTCCACAATTTATTTAATAATCACGACCGGTTTCGACCCTACGGTCATTTTCAAATGAATAACAGTATAATACATGAGTAGGCAAGTACAAGTACAGAATGAAATTTATCCTAAATATTGAGTAGTGGGGATCCATTATGCTCTAGTTGGCTGTTGAGGGTAATACATTGTGGGTTTTTACATAGTTTGTTAATCTCCAAACTTTCCAACAAATTCATCTCTCTCCCTTTGTTACATTTATGAAGGATTTTAAGATTGTTCAATGATATCGAGTGGTTAGTTGATTTTATGTGTTCAAATATTGGCGAATTTTTATCTGAGGAAATATGTTCCTTGAATATATCTTCAAAACTTCTCCCTGTTTGTCCGACATAGGCTACCTGACATTCATTGTATTTGATTTGATAAATTCCTGATTGCTGGAATTTATCGTTCTTTTGTTTGGCATTGAATAATAATTTGCTTAAGTTGGGGCCGCTTGAGAATGAAGTAGTTATGTTCAATTTGGAAAAGTAGTTACTGATTTTGTTAGAGAGTTCGCCAGTGTATCTGAGACTAGTGTATTTTTTCCGGGGTTTCTATGATGCTATATAGTAACTGAGAGGTAATACGTTGTTCTTTGCGTTTAATGATTATATTTAGAAAATGTTGTGGTATGTTGTTATTTGAGGAAATTTTTCTGATGATATTGAGTTCAGTTTGAAAATTTTCTGTCGAAAGGGGAACAGAGTAAGCTCTATGAATCATGGAGTTATATGCAGCTAGTTTGTGGCTTAAATTACTGAACGAGTTCATTGGAATCGATGCGTCTGTGAATGTTTCCTTTCTGTAAATTTTATAAGTGAGTTGGTTATTTGAATTTGTTATGGTTAAGTCGAGGAAATTAATCGAGTTATTATTTTCTAATTCAGAAGTGAAGCTGATGCGCCAATGTATTTTATTCAGGAAATTTAAAAATTGCTGAATTTGTCTGTTTGAACAACGAAAACCAATTAAAATATCATCTACATATCTATACCAGAAAGTAATGTGTTTTTTTAGCGAAATCTGTGTTTAATATTGAGTTCTTCTCTAAATTATTCATGAAAATGTCAGCTAGTAGAGGGCTAAGAGGTGAACCCATTGGAAGACCTGAATTTTGTTTAAAGAATTCAGATTGAAATTGAAGATAACTTTGAGATAGGCATATTTGAAGAAGATTGCTAAATTCATTAGTGATATATGGCAGTGTGTTACACTCGGATAAGATATCTGTAACAAGGGGAAGACACTCATTCGTTGGAATTTTCGGGTACATATTTTTGACATCGAAAGAGACTAACTTAATATCTTGGGAGTTTGTGAGATTTGAAAGTTTATGTATGAGATCTACAGAATTAGAGATAGTGTATTGTGCTTGTGAAAATTCGAGAGGTCTAGAAACTTTTGATTCAAGAATTTTGCTAGTTCGCCTGATGGTGTGTTTATATATGATACAACAGGTCTTGTAGATTTTTCTTCCTTATGTAGTTTAATCAATCCGTACATTTTTGGAGCTTGAACATTTATTGGAATCAGTTTCCTCTTCTCCCATTCTGTGTGTGCAAGGTGTTCTGACAAACTTAGCTCTTCTTTGATTTATTTTGTGAAAAGTTTAGTTGGATCTTTTGGTATTGAATTTTCATAAAATAAATAAATCCTCAATACTATCAATTAGAACAGCTTGTCGAGCAGAATTGGTGAACATGTACTATCGACTACAGATGAAATACAACACAGCGTTCTTGAATTTGTGGTTCGATAAAGAGTGTCTGAAGCGGAAAGTGATTCCTAACTATATCAAGTTCAAAACGTGTATTAATAATGAAACAACCTATAAAATTAAACCAAAAATGGAACTTCTCTGGCCCAAGGACGGAATTAAAAAGTGGTATAAGGCACGTGATAATATAAAACATCACATCAAATCAGTTCAGGACGAATTATTTTATATTTTACATAATATTGAATTTGAGTGCCTTGAATATAAAATTAATATAAAAATAAGTGAGATTTCAAAAGAAAATTACGAAAACCTGCATAAAAAACTTTCAACCTTAGAAAAAAAAAGAAAAACAGAATCCTCAGCAATCTATGATCCAAACAGATGTTATCGATCGATCAGATATCACTTTTTATTCTAGATTCATAAATCTATCGAACAAATTTTTTGATGAAGTTCAAACGGATCTGCTGAACAAAGGACCAAAATTCACTCCGGAAAACGGCAAATTCAAAACAGACAAGGAAATAACCGGAGTGCAAGCAGAGTTGACCATTCAAAAACATAAAGATATCATCACCAACCCAAGTCTTCATAAACACAAACTCACAGAAATTATCAGAAAATCTGACATAAAAACTAACAATCAGAATCAGTTGAAAATAATAAAGTCCATATCAAGCAAAATCCAAGCCGAAGATCTCATAATGACTAAAGCTGACAAATGCAATAGTATAGTATGCCTCAATAAAGACCTATACGAAGAAAAGGTGCAGGATGTACTGAAGACAATGGATATCACTGAAATACCAAAAGGTCCAACCAAACTTTTCACAAAAAAAATCAAAGAAGAGCTAAGTTTGTCAGAAAAGCTAGCACACACAGGATGGGAGAAGAGGAAACTGATTCCAATGAATGTTCAAGCTCCAAAAATGTACGGATTGTTTGAACTACATAAGGAAGAAAAATCTGCAAGACCTGTAGTGTCATATATAAACACACCATCAGGTAAACTAGCAAAATTCTTGAATCAAAAATTTCTAGACCAACTATTTTGAAGAACAAACATATGTCATGAATTCGTTTTCTGACCCGAAGCGTATCCAAGTTATGACGGATACGTAAACTTTCTATATTAAAATCATTGACAATGAGCATGGACTTACATAGGTATCGTAGACATTATCGCTGAACCCTTTCTAAGTCCTTGATACCGCACGAATGGTGAGGCGATCAAATACTTGACCCATATTCTAAATAAGATCTAACTAGGTAACAGTAGAGAATCCTTAAAGTCGAAGGGGAAAACTCAGTTGCATTCCGGGTGATAAGACCAAGTATCTGACATACCCTCGCAGTGATACTACGAAAATGCTCCTTGGAGTTCAACTTAGGTTAGATTATAATCATTTAACGTGTAATTAAACACTAGAGGAGTGCGTGTTAAAAAAAACATTATGCCATACTTATCAATATTGAGACCTAAAGAGTTGGAAACAGACCATTCAAAGAATTCATTCAATTCCTCCTGCAAGGCAGAGGCATCAGAAGATCCACGAATGAAAGAAAATATCTTCATGTCGTCCGCGAATAGCAGAAACTTGGTGGTAAGAGCAGTTTCTATGTCATTAATGAAGATATTGAAAATAAATGGCCCAAGTGTGACCCTTGCGGAACACCTCATGAAACTGGAAACTGTCTGGAATAAAATCGGATATCTAACGATCTGTGAACGGCCGTAAAGGAAACTTCTGAACCACCGAAGTAGCGAGCCTGAGATGCCAACGGCCTCAAGCTTAGCAATCAGAATATTGAGGTTGACCCTATCAAAGGTTTTTCTGAAATCAGTGTATATTGCATCAAGCTGGTAGCCCGACTCGAAGCATTCAACTATCTATTATTATGACATTTGTCATTTTTTTAGAACTGTCAAAATTTTTTCGCAATTTTTTCAAAATTAAACAAGATTTAAGAAGAAATAATATATGGGCGATGTCAACCTAAATTATTGGGTCCATACTGATTCTATAACATCTATAGATCATAATCGGCATCACTTGGAAGAACCTGGTCATCGGGGCTCTCACGGTCAAACAGAGAGGGAATTTGTTTTGTTGACTTTGAATATTGAAGGTTTTTTGGGATTATACTTCAAAATTGGCAAGCGAGAGCAAGGAAGTGATCATGTTTCAGGAGACTCACACTGCGATGGAAGAACATCTCTGCGAAAGAGAGATATAAGAGGTATGATTGTTGAAATATTTTTCTGCTGGTTTTATTTTTCCATTGTTACAGATTCCTTTCCCAAACCTTCCTTTCACCCTTGTCTTCGTCTGGAAACTATGGAGTGCAAGAGAGAATGAAGCTGCTAGCAGAAAAATATTTGGTACTCTTTATGTACACACGACATAAACAGACCAGCTATTGCTTGAAAACGAGTTTTTTCACCCGTTTATTGAATCATATGCAAGAAAGTATGGTTCCCCAGTTACATTTCCTGAGCTCACACTTGTGTTTTTCTGACACTCACCAAAATTATAGCTACAAGCATTTATTGTAAATACAATTATTCGAATTTTGAAAATCCTCTCTTTTCAAGAGAATATATATATATATATATATATATATATATATATATATATATATATATATATATATATATATATATATATTAACAAAGAGTATTAAGTTGGTAACAGTGGAACGACCCCTTCTAAAACCGTGCTGCTCATTGATTAAAACTGACCAACATTTCCAGGACAAAAAACTGCAAACCAAACTGTCCAGGATTTTCGGAATGGTAGATTGCACTGCTATACCTCTGTAATTTCTTATATTAGACTTGCTGCCGGATTTAAAAATAGGAATCATAAAACAGAGCTTCCACAAGGAAGGAAAACTACTAAGCGTGCTCAAACAATTTTTTAAAACAAAAGCTGGTACCCCATCGCGACCAGCAGATAATTTGGGCTTTATACCAGATGATAACTCAAAAACCTTACGTGGGGAAATATCAACAGTATGCTCATATTCAATTACAGGCGGAACAATAACCTCACAACTATACACTTCCGAAAAAAAGTTTGAAAACAGCTCAACTATACTATTGCCATCGGAGTTAAGTTGTGCGAATGCCAGCCTGGGGCAGGAATAGGCTCGAGAAATTTGGATCTCATAAATTGGGACTACGGGAACTTATTAAGCTTTCATCCACTAATTTTTCAAGGATGAAATTATGGATAACTTAGATAGTACTGAAATATACTTACAGCAGCCATATCCTTTATGAGATTCACGATAACTTCAGCTAGTTTTCTATTGACAAAACCTCTCAACCACCATCTGGTGCCCAGGTAATCTTTAGGTTGAATGGAGGTAGCCAGAGTTACAGTATTGATTTCCTTGACAGCATTTCCAGTACCAGTTTTGCCCTTCAATTTAACTTGTACCGTTAATGATTTCGCTATCACACTCAAAAAAACGTCCAGAATACCAGCCCTAAAAGTTTTCAAGACTACAATAATCTATTTTAAGCTTCATCCTCAATAAACTAATAATAATAATAATAATACAAGTTTTTCATTGACTGGATAAAACAACATACAGACAAGAGGCCATTGACCAGTGGTCCTTCAGCCAGGTATTTTTAAGATAGTGTGTAAAAAAAAAAGTTAATTAATACATTGTGTGTTAGGTAAATATACATATATATTTATATAGTATTATCAATTGTAGAGTTGGTTTAACTTTTGTAAAATTGTTGACGTTGGGAATTTTCTTGTAGATGGATGCATTATTCGGCTGGTTTAGGAAGAGTTCCAATATCTCATTTTGGTTTCTGTCTCTGGAAGAATTTCTTGTTCAATTTCATTTATCTCTGTAATTGGTTGGATTTTGGTACGTTTGTAGAGATGAGTGTTCGGAGGATTGTGTAGCCCGTTGTTGGGGTGCCTTATCTTTGTTATGGATCATAGGGCAGCTCTCTCTTCTACTTCGAGATTTGTAAGGCCTGGTTGTCTACAGTTTAGGTATATTGGATGGGCGTACTCTAGAAGCGGTCTGCATATAGCTTTCTATATTTTCAATACCGTACTGATGTTGATGCCTTGGTTTTTGAGTGTAAGCTTCGTAAAATATGTGTAGTGTCATCAGCATATAGCAAAGTGTACAGACTTTCATTGGTATCAGTAGGTATGTCATGGCAACATGTAGGTATGTCATTTCAGCAAGGCATAAAATACCCAAGTTGTTGGCACTTATCTGTCAAAACTTTTGACAGATTAAATTATTTTTTTTATAAACTTGATTTTTGAGGAACATTTAAAAAAATTGTAGCTCGTAGATCTTTTGCACTACACACACAACTTTTCCTTGGGTGGATAGAAGAAGGATCAAGGAATTTTTTAAGCAGTCTACACATGTCAAATGTTTATTGCGTTGTTTTGTATGATTTTTTCAATTTTGCCTTTTTCAAACAGCAATAACTCAATTTTTTCAAATTGCACGTGCCAATTTTTATATCGCCATCAGATGAAGCGTCAAATTTCAGATGGAATTGTATAAGCATGTACTATACCCACCCATCTCTTATTGGGAATATATTGAATTTTGATGATTTTGCAAGAACTAACAGAGAATGCTTTGAAATATTTGAATCAAGTAGCTGAACTGGCTACGCTCTCCTGACAGGTGCCTAAAATTAATGTACTTGTCACTTCGTTCATTCGAATTTGATATTTCAACAGGTATTGTTGGTAATTTGAAGTGAAAATTTTTGAAAAACACCAGATTGATAATAAAATGGCTGATTATTCAAACGAGGATATGTTTAATCTCTTTTTAATTCAAGGCGAATGTCAAAAGTGGTGGATAGAACTTGCAGGCAATTCAATAACCAATTTCCAAATTTGGTATGCAATAATTATTGGAGATTTCAATGTGAACAAGGTGAAAAAAAGACAAATAAACAATTTCATCCAAAACAGCAACTTCATTCAAGTACCAACCATGCCCACATTCTTGATGGATAACAACCCAGATAGCACACCAGACATCATATTGCACACTTCCAACTTAAAAATAATGTGACAGAAATTAAACTCATCCCGGACTTGGGGTCAGATCACTTGGCAATGATGATAGAATTAGATATAGAAAAACCTATACGGCAGGAACAAGAGAGCTTCACTTATAATTTCAACAGGTGCGACATAAAAAGGTGAATGAAGCATTGGAAGAATACATCGAACTAAACAAAGATAAAGCAATCAATGAAGAACTTATAGAATCATTTAACGAAAAGTTGTCCAATACTATCAAAGCCAATACGCCCACTATTAGTCATACACATTACCTTCATGAACTACCACCTTATATAATAAAACTGATCAAGAACAAAAGGAAAATATACAGAGAATACTGCAGGAATATAAGTCCTAACTTAAAACAGAAAATAAATGAGTACAACAAAAACGTCCAAAAATGATTCACCAATACAGAGAACACACATGGATAAGGGCTTGTAATAAAATAAATGAATCTAAAGGAGATCATTCTATCAAGAAACCAAAAACTTTCAAAATATAAACACTATAATGAAATTCCCACCCTAATAGAGAATGGAAGATCTTACTCGGAAGATGGAGAAAAGTAGAAGTGTTTGCAACACACTACGAAAATGCCTTCAATTACGACAATGACGATAACTTTGATAAAACCCACGAGAGGAGAGTTAATCAGTGGTATGAAAAATTCTTCTCAACTTCCAAGAAAATTCCATCAGGAAAAATAAAAATTGACAGAGAGACCTATTTTGAAATAGTAAACAGCTCCAAAAACAGTGCCCCAGGTGTCGATTACATACCTTGGAAAATAGTTAAAAAACTCAGTGATAGAATACATGAACACCTTATAAGTATCTATGAATATTGCCTCAATCAAGAAATAGTCCCAAAAATATGGAAGAAAGGATGTATAATAACAGTACCTAAAGCGAACATGGACCACTCAAAATCAAAAAACTACAGACCGATAACCCTCCTGCCAGTTTTGGGGAAAATTTATGAAAAAATAATAAGGATGAAATTAATTGAAAATCTGCAAGATCAACTTCCCATCTTTCAATTTGGCTTCCAAAATCAGAAATCTACAACACATCCACTGACTATATTGATATCAAACACGCAAAACGCCACATTGAAGAATTTTAAAACATCGGCAATTAGTCTAGATATAAATAAAGCCTTTGACAGTGTGTGGCACAAAGGTCTTTTATTCAAACTAAACTCGATGAAAACTCCCAGATATTTACTAAATATTATAAGAGACTTCTTGGAAAACCGACAACTATGGGGCTCACCACTTTCACCGCTACTATACAACCTCTACTGTGCGGACATATTTAATCCTGAAAGCCAAATTCAATATGTGTTACAGTATGCGGATGACACTCTTTTGATATCGCATCAAAATTCAATATATTCCCAAATTATTTCGGAACTATAAGAGATGGGTATAGTACATGCTGATTCAATTCCATCTGAAATTTGACGCTTGATCTGATGGCGATATAAAAATTGGCACGTGCAATTTGAAAAAAATGAGTTATTGCTGTTTGAAAAAGGCCAAATTGAAAAAATCATACAAAACAACGCAATAAACATTTGACATGTGTAGACTGCTGAAAAAATTCCTTTATCCTTCTTCTATCCACCCAAGGAAAAATTGTGTCTGTAGTGCAAAAGATCTACGAGCTACAATTTTTTTAAATGTCCTCAAAAATCGAGTTTTTAACAGAAATAATTAAATCTGTCAAAAGTTTTGACAGATAAGTGCCAACAACTTGGGTATTTTATGCCTTGCTCAAATGTCGGTTCTAGATGTATAATAAAAAAGGTAGATTGCCATTTGAAATAACAAAGTGATGACCCACTTCCGGTATAATCGGAAATGGTATCACTTCGAAAATATTTCACTCCAATTGGAAATCGCTAGTTATGGCCGCGTATAAAATTTCAGCTTGATATTGTAATTGGAACTCAAAAAGTTTTTAACGGACGGTCCCGGTGGATATCCCTGTATAGCAATGGAGAAAGTCCAGAACCTTGCGGCGTGCCCTGTCCTGGTACAAATGAATGGAATTCTGAAATTTCAACTTTCACAGTAAGTTTTCTGTTTTCCAGAAATTGTCTGGTTATACGGAGAAGAAATGTGCATTTTGTAAAGCAGCCCTCTGTGCCATACGCTGTCGAATGCTTTGTTAATATCTAGGCTTAAGGGTGCAGAGTTTTGGTTATTCATTTGGGCATTTTGTACGTTTGAAGTTAGTATAGTGAGTGGGTGTACATCGAAATCCAAACAGGAAATTGGGAATGATATTTTGTAGGTGTTCTTCTAACATAATGTTTTATAATCTTCTCGAATAATGTGCCAAGCACCGGAAGTAATGTTTTTTTGTTTGTTATTCATTTAACGTGCTCTATTTCCGCCTTTCGGCCAATGACCCGCCGGGGAATTCTGTCACCTCACCAACCCGGAAATTTTGCCGAACCCCTCTCGTGTCGAGGGAAGGGATCTTTAATGTCCAACACATTTCTGTTAGACAGGACCGACGGCTTTACATCTCCTCCGAAAGATGGATATTCAAGCGATTCCCAGAATGAAAGAACTATGCTTGGAGTGAGCCTGCGGGATCACATACGTAATGAAGAAATAAGAAGGAGAACAGGCGTAGAGGACGTAATCACGAGAATAGCTGCATTGAAGTGGAGATGGGTTGGACATGTAGCAAGACAACAGGATGTAAAATGGACTAAGCGAATAACTCAATGGAGACCACGCTTATACAAAAGGGGAGTGGGGCGCCCCCAGAGAAGGTGGCTGGATGACATAAAGGAAAAAGTAGAAAGAGACAGAGAGAGATGGAAGCTAGAAGGGGAGGCCTATGTTCAGGAGTGGACAGAGAAGGGCTGAAAAAGAAGAAGAAGAAGAGTTGTCATGTCCAGGTGAACTATTTTTGCTATCTTGAACTATTTTATAGTATATGTTTGCGTCAATTTGTATGGTTTTCTCTTCTTGGTGGTTAGCTTCACTATCAATAAATTCTTTATAACATGTATTTATATTTGTCTCTGTGTTTATATCATATCTGGGGTTGTTATCATAGTTGAACGCATTCCTAAAATGATTTGCAAATAGTTCAGCTTTCTCCTTGTCAGTGGTATAAACTTGGCCGTTCTCTTCAAGTATTGGAATATTATTGAACGTCTTGTATTTTGACAGCTTGCCAATTTCGTAGTAAAACTTTTTACCTTTGGCTTCATTAATTTTGTTGCAGGCATCAATCCAGGAGTGTTCCCTAAACTGTTGTATCATGTGCTGTATGTTTTTATTATATTCATTCAGAGTTCTGTTAAATGCTGGGTTTTTGTAACGTTAATATTCCCTGTACATTTTGCGTTCATTTTTTATCAGTTTTATTATGAATGGTGGTTATACGTGGAGGAAGCAATGTTGGCATGTTCTTGGGCTGTGATGAGTAATACTTGTTAATAAAATATTGTTGAAGGATGTAATATAGTTTTCATCGATCAGTTGATATCTATGTTGTATTTGTTGAAGTTGTAGGTGGTTCTTTTAGGTTCTTCGATTGGTTGTTGTTCTAAGTCGAATCTTATATGCATTGCAAGGTGGTCAGCAACAAGATCAGGGATCACATCAACTCTCAGTATGTTGTTCTTTAGATTTGCAGTAGGAATTATTAGATCTGGTGTGCTGTCTGGGTTGTGGTCCATAATGAATGTAGGAGGTGTGAGGATTTTGTTGAACATTTTATTATGAGTGAAATTATTTATCTGTATATTTTTTCTTTTGTCTACGTTGAAGTAACCAATAATCATTGAATATTTGTATAGGGCTGCTTTGGTGAATATTGATTCTTCTATTGCCGATGATGAATGTATGTACACTAGGAAGATGTTTAACCTATCATCCTTGAATGGGATGGTGTAATGAAGCGCTTCGTCATAAGGGTTACTGATTCTTGGAGGGTAAGCTTTCCCATTTTTAATGAAGGATGGCACAAAACTACACTTCCTCCTTTTGTGTTAATGTCCACATGTCTGGCCTTTTGGAGTATATTCCAGTCCTTGTATCTGATTTCATGTTATTTTTTATCTTAGATTCTACATTTGGTGTCATTCTGTTTGATGAAGTTTCAATAAATTATTATTCGCCTTGTGGTACTTTTCTACTTTCATTGATTCTTGTATTGATTCTTGGAAATTTAATTTTCAATATTTGTTCATGAATTTATCATCTATAATTACTGATTTCCAGAAATTGATGAACGGTCACTAGAAAATTTTGTTTGTTATGTTTAGAAAATTCGTTCCATTTATTTTATATTCGAGGAATAAATTGTTACACTCTTGTACTGCACTGGAGCTTTTAGACAAAATATCATTCAATAAAAACTTGTTAACAAAAAGAATAAAGTTGAAATGAGAGAAAGAGTTATACCTATGAATATCAAACTCGGTGGATCCTAGGGCTTTGTTGTTGACCAGTACCACATTGAAGTCTTTTGGAGGCAAACTAGCTACCCCCATAACTTTTGCCAAAGTATCTGGTGTAATCTCCGGAAGCATCCTTCTAAGCAAAGATGTCACCTATAATGACAACAAACTTGAATAATTCAATGCACAATTATAGAACAATATTACCTGTCGTTGAACTCTGGCACTTCCAGTGTGTAATAGACTCAACAGATCCCCCAAAAGTCCACTTTGGTGTGATAAATAAGCTCTGCCTACCGAACTACCAGATAAAGCAAGAACCATTGATAACATTTCAAAGCAATAGGTGTCCGAGTTTTTGATAATATCTTGACTTTGGCTGCTGCTGCTTAACCCACTGGGGGAGCATATTAAAAGTTCCCATTCTTCCCTAACTCTAATTGTTTCTTTACGAATCGCCTGGACTATGTGAACGATGACCTGAAATGAGAAGAAAACTTATAGCCGAAGTTGTATTTCACTGTCAATTTTTCTGGACAAACATTCAAATTGAAACTTTCACACAGTTCGAATACTTTATTTTCCATTGGTACAATCACAGATATCGTATGGTATATTATCATGGGATACAATAATAATAATAATAATATTCGTTCAGAATACAGTCAGCGTCTGAAGACTGTGCTGAAATCAATGTTGAACTCGGGGAATCTAGTCAAGGCAATTAACACCTACGCCATTCCAGTGTTGCTTTACTCATTTGGAATAAACAGATGGACTAAGACAGAACTGGATGATATTCAAAGGTAGACCCGAACGATGCTAACAAAGTACAACAACCATCATCTAAAATCGTCTGTGATACGAACAACTTTGAAGCGGAAAGGAGGAGGACGCGGATTAATAGATGTTGTCAATTTACACACCGAACATATGAAAAATCTCAGAGAATTCTTTTCAGCAAAAGCTCTCGCTTCTGACCACCATAGAGTGGTATCGTTGGCTGATAAGGGATATACACAGGGATATAAATCATATCCAGCTAACAGCTGAGGTAGTGCATAAGTCCACGATAATAAATAATATTTAATAGCTCAGAAAAGCTTACAAAATAAAGATACAGGTTCAGAATGATATGTATTCTTTATTTTCCGATGGTACATATCAATTCTCTACTTAAATTCTAAAAGGAAAATATTAAAAAGAATGATAGTTCTCATGAAATCAATTACATCTAATTTTGCTCATAATAATTCACTCTGCCTAGCATACAAACTACAGGCATTCCTAACATTTTAAATAGATGGATATTCCTTAATAGAAGTTGGCAACCTATTATACTCTAACAAACCATTATGAAAAGATTATTTTGACTATAGAAGCTATTGACCTTGTTAACATAAACATTGTCAGTTGAACGAATCGAATAAGAATGAACATCCCTTACAAAAGTGATGTATTCAAATAGATGTTTTGGGTATAATTTATGGATGATTTTATATATCACAATCATGGTATTGATGAAGATTATCTGCCGAACGCTCAAGAAACCCGTACCCTGCAACATCGATCGCACAGATCTATACCTGTTACATTTTCAAATACATCTTAGAACTCGATTTTGTCTTTCTGAAGGTTATGTATTTCAGACTTATTTAGTAGGTACAAAATACTTGAGCAATGGTTGAAGTGCGGCATTATAATAGACTTATAGACTAACGTTTTGGACCAACTACTGAGATTGGTCCCTATTCTATTCAACAAATAAACTTTCTTCGATATTTTGTTTGTAATAAAAGTGGCATGATTCGAAAAAGACAAATTGCCATCTATCACTATTCCAAGATATTTGCATTTAATAACCTGTTCAATACTTTCACCACTTATGTGAACACCTGTATGATTGTAGCTATCTATAGAATTAAACTTGCTTTTAATAACCATAAATCTGTTTTTTTAATTGACTGTTATTCTCTAACCATTCACAAATTTCTATTAGATCATCGTTTAGAATATGAATAATGTCCTGAATATCGTCTCCAATAAAAAAGAACAGGGTATCATTAGCAAAGAAACGAACCTGACACCTTTTCACACTCCGCACTAAGTCGTTGATATATAATACGAAGAGGATCGGCCCCAAAACCGTTCCCTGGGGAACTCCATAAATAGACGAAAGAGCCGCAGAAATACTGTATCCATATTTGGTGACTTGTGTGCGACCGCTCAAATACTCCTTGAACCATCGCAATACATATCCCCCAATTCCAAGTCTCTCTACTTACGTATAAGTAGTGACCAACAATGGTTTCGAAGGCTCTCCTAGAATCAAGGAAGATTACTCCGATACACTTCTTGTTCCCTAGTGGTCCATTCAACAAGTGCAGACTGCAGGGCACTCTCGCAAGAGTTATTCCTCCTAAAACCCGATTGGAACTCTGTTAGTAAATTATGTTCTTCCACATAATCTTCTATTTGTTTAGTCACAATTAACTCTAACAATTTCTCATAAACTGGAACAGTATTGATGGGTCTGAATTTTTCCAGGTTCAGAGTTTTAGGTATTTTTTCTATAGGAACTATTGTTGAAAGTTTCCAATCCTTAGGAAAGGTTCCAGTTTCTAAGCTGTAATTTATCAACTCTAACAATCTTTAACCTACAACCTCAAAAGCCAACTTCAGCACATAGCCGCTTATACTATCATTTCCATCCTTTTTGATTTTAATCCCTCTCATAACGGATTTCAATTCTGAAAAACTCAGCAGTCTGAACCTATCAAAAGTATGTCTACTAGGTGGAATTCTATCTAATACTTTTTCAACTTGATAAGAGCTGGGTGTGACATCAATGTCCTCAATACTGGTAATGAAGTATTCATTGAATCTGTTTACTATCACTAGATGCTCCTCCACCAGAATGTTATCAACCATTATTCCGCGCTGAGGAGTTTTAATGCTGCCACCCAGCAACTGTTTAATTCCACATTTCCACGGAATTCCCCCTGCCTCCATCAATCATTTCCCTATAGTATTTCTCTTTACTACATTTTATAAGTTTAACTACTTCATTTCTCTGTATCTTGAACATGTTCCAGTCATTTATGTCTTTCGTTAATTATATTATATTATTATATTTTTATATAGTTTATCTCTAAGTCGCATATTTTCATCAATCTCGTTAGTCCACCATCTGTTATTACCCCATTTATCAGAAAGTTTTGTTGTTATAAAAGGTACATGACAAAGTGTCAACTATTATTTTGCATAGGTTTTCAGAAAGAAAATGTGTATCAATACTATTCCGATACCATGGTGTATCCATTAAATCAAATTGAAATTGTAATTCGTTGAAGTTTTCGAAATTTCTATATGTTTTATACTTTGTTTTATTTTGCTTGTTATTATTCAAGATCGTCGCTGTTAGTATATTATGGTCAGTTGGCTTAGGGGTGTGATGGTTTTTGACGGTTAAAAATTTATCATTTGTTATGAGGAGATCAATCAATCAAGATGAATCTTTAGTTATTCTAGTGCAGGTATCAGGAAATTGGAACAATCCATATTCCATAATCAATCTCTTTAGTTTCCCCGAGTAGTAATGTTCTGAAAGATCAATATTGAAGTCTCGAACTAAGATCAATGTTGAAAGGCAAATTCTTCAAGAGTGTTTTCCAACTCAACCAAAAATTCAGAGTGACTCGCGCTAGGAGAATGATACATTGACAGTATGTTGAATTTATTTTTATTAATAGTTAATTGGAAAACCTACTATTCAGATGTTGGGATTTATACACTTTTCTATCGTTTTCTTGAATTTATAACCCTCTTTTACATAAATCATTGCTTCACCTGTATGTCTATTTGCAGATGTCGAAGAGACAAAAGAATATCCTTCAATGAACAATTCTTCATCCGTTATATCATCAGTAACACGAGACTCGGACAGACAATTAACTAGGGGTTTGGAATCATAAACTAGAAACTCTAATTGTGTTTTATGGGACAAAAGGCTTTCAATATTCAAATAAAGTAGTAGCTATTTTCTGCTCTCAAATGCTGGATAGCAGAATTTCAGTCTTTGATTTTCATAAATTCTCATATAAGCTATACAATTTTTATCATAAGCTGCATGGTGAAAATCTATATTAGGAATATTCAATTTTTCCACTGCATATTTACAGTTAGTGAATACCAGTTCACTCACCAATCCTGCATGACTCTCTGTACACTTTGGACAAACCATATTTTCACTTCTGCAGTTTTTGGCCAAATGACCAAATTTATAATATTTGAAGCACTGTATTATATTTATATAATCTTCAAAGTAATACGATCCAAGATGTCAGAAGCTACAGAGGCGCTGATATGGATAGTGAAAATATACTTGTGAGAGCAAAGTGGAAGTACATAAAACCTCCAATAATAAAAATCCAACAAAAATCTCAACAATAAGAGACAATTAGAAAAATTAATGGATAATAATATATGAATAGAATTGCAAAAGATAATTAATGAAAATAAAGATGTAGTTGATGGGGACATAGAAACAACTGGTGGTAAACAACACTGCTTCATTAAACTTCAAAAATATAACTACTTAGGGATAACAATAATTAGTAATGAAGAAGAAGACGAAATGCGGTAAAGAATTGCAAAAGGAATTAAAAGTATGGGTGGATTACATAGGATTTCGGCAAAGAATATATCTCGAAACACTAAAAAGAAGATCTATAAGTCAATCATAAGATCAGCTAGTGTAGGGTAACGAGAAATGGAAGGTGAATAAGAAAGGGAAGAAGGCTTTAGGGATTTTCGACAGAGAAGTAGGGAGGGAGATATATAGAGGTAAGAGAGTGAATATTGGGTGGGAAAGAAGAACGAACAACAAACTAGGTGAACTTTATGGGAAACCGTCAACAACACATACTGTAAAGAATTAAAGAATAAGATGTTTGGCCATATATCGAGATTACCAAAAGAAAAAACAGCAAGATAAGTATTCGCGAGTGCAATAACAGGGTGAAGAAAAAGGGGTACACCACGTACTGATTTGATAGAGATTGGGAGAATTGAGGATCAAATACTTGAGGAATCTAGCAAGGAATGAAGAAGAGTGGTGGGAAATATGCAATCAAGCCATGGGCCTTCTACGCCTATAGAGCTGATTATGATTTCCATTACGTTCAATGTTTTCAATATATCTTGCATTTTTTTCTTCATATAGGTCTTTACTGGGACAGCCGTTGCCTTTATCAGCTTTTGTAACCATTTACATCTTTTTCTAGGATTTTTGATGATATGGATTTTATTGCTTATATGTTGTTGTTTATGTGTTTATATATAGAAAACAATAAACATAATGGAAATACCTAAGGAGCCGACCAAATCCTTTTTAACAGACATAGAACAAGGACTGGAACATACAGATTTCCTTCCAATGAAATCTCAACCTGCAAAGTTATACGCACTGATAAAACTGCACAAAGAAGAAAAATTCGCTAGACCAGTAGTATCATATATAAGTACACCTCAAAATTGAAATAAATACTATCAGAAAAATTGCCATGAATAACAAAAATCCTCCGCTTTCCATAGACAAATTTATCCAACGTAAAGAAAAATTATTATATTTCATAAAAGATACTTCCTTGTAAAAATTTGCTAGTTTCAACTACGCTGGTTCTCACTCTAATAACTTGAGCAACTATTTTTCTAAATTTAAAATAACCACCTCAAGTGGTCTGAACTTAAGGAACAATGCTGAACAAAAAAAAAGACAAATTAAAAAAATCAGGAGTTCACAAAATTGCTTGCAATGAGTGTACAGTAGCTTATATTGGACAGACAGGAAGGAATTTCGGAACCAGATTCAAAGAACATTTATCCTCTGACAATAATTCTCCAATATGTGAACATGTAAAACCACAAAACGTTCAATTACATTAGATAATATCAAAATTCTCCATAATTGCGACAAAGAAAAGAAAATGAATCTGTTGGAATGTTTGGAAATTAATAAACTAAATAAATTATAGCCAACTAGACATAAATACTTCTACAGTACTCAATATAAAATAAGGCTAGTATCTGAGTTCATTTCTTGAAAATTACCTGATGGTCGAAACCAATCGTGTTTGTAAAAATATAATTGTGGAAAGTATGAAATATATTTTACTTCATCTTTGTTGGAAACGAATTTCCATAAAATAAATAGATCATCAATATTACTCATTAGTTTTTGAATGTGTTCATGATTCAGTATGTAAGTATTTCGAACTAGTGATTTTTCTTAAATTTAATTTTTCTCAACACAAATTTAATGAGAATCCAGACCAGGAATGTCATTTTTCAAATAAATAACCAGTGAAAGTTCTAAAATTGGAATACCTTGTACATCAACACTCACTTGCTTCTGAAGATGTGTCAATTTGCTCCTACTGAACAAAATTCCTACCATGTGTTCTCTCAGATCATTACTCTCTTCCAAAGGATCGATGCTTTCACTACCTGCTACACCAGCGTTGTCGGATCCATTCTGATGCTGTCCCTCTTCGCCCTGGATGAGTTTTCCAAAAACTTGGGATGTTATAAGTCTGAATACTCTCAGAGTTTCTGCTTCGCAGTTTCTTTGCTGTATGGTGTGCGAGTTATATTGTTTTCCAACTCTCAGCGATTCTGAATCAACGATGCCTAGTAATCTGATTTGTCTCACACGTACTGAGTTATCTGGCCCCTTCAGTTCAATTTTCATCACGTTGTCGTTGCTCTCTGCAAAGAAGATCAAGATTAATGGAATGATTAAAATGAGTTGTAGATAGAAGTTGATGATGATGAAAACTCTCACTCAGATGATTAAAATATGTTGCCTACATCAGCGTTACATAATGTACATGTACATATACATACATAAACTTTACTTGACTCACCTGAGATAGGACAATTAACCCAACTTCCAAGCAATCTCGTCTCAACCTCCACACTTCTTAGTTTAACGAGTTCGTCGCTATTTGGACCAGAATAAAACGTAATATTCGACACCTTGTTCTGAAACAAACGACAAATCAGACTCTTAGTCACATACCTGTTGAATACATTGAAAAAATATTTCTAGAAAAAAGTTAGACGCTAATCTGCTGCATGTACTAAGATCGTTTTCAATAATATGTTCATATCAAGGTTATGTTTGATTTCAAATAGAATGCCCTATGTTTCTCATTATTTTTGAACGTGTTAACCACACACCAATCTTGAATTTGATTTTGTCGAATTCTACTGATGTGTCTTCTGTTCGATGGACCGGCACTATCCCGCCTTAGAAGTTTTTTTTTGTATAACGTTTATTGCCATTTTACAATCTACTTCTTACAGAGTATTGAGTAAAATAAATGAAAGAAACTGGACATGAAAGTGAGATGCCCACTGGCATCAACACTTCTGCTTAGTGATGTAGGAGGTCTTCTGGCCAGGTTTTTTTCAGTTTTCTGTTGGATGGTCCATCCCTGTACAAGTTTTCAATATGATCATTGGTGTGGCCTGTTGTTCGATTTTGGTAGTTTGTCGTAACTGTTCTGATTTCTTCGCTGATATAGGGTACTTGGAGATCTTCATGTAAGGTTTTATTGGTTACATACCAAGGAGCATTTACTATGGAACGCAATGTTTTTGACTGGAATCTCTGTATGATATTCACTCTTGATGATTTTGCAGATCCCCAGAGTTGCAGGCCATATGTCCAGATTGGTTTCAGCATTACTTTGTACAGTAAAACTTTATACTTCAATGATAATTTTGATTAGTTGATTAGTAACCAATACATTTGTTTGAATTTAATATCCAGTTGTTTTCTCTTCGCTTGAATGTGTTTATCCCCGGTAAGTCGGCGATCTAAGTGTAAACCAAGGTATTTTATATTGCTTTTGGTAGGTAGAGAAACTCCATCAATTGCGACTGTGGGACAATTACTATGGCGGGTTGTGAATGTCACTTGTACTGATTTGGATTGGTTTATTTTGATTCTCCATTTTTTGTACCAGAAGCTCAGTGTGTTTAGGTGATCTTGCATGTTAACTGACGAGGTGGTTGGATCTTCATTGAAAGTATAGCACCGTCGTCTGCAAAGGCGGCTATGGCCGTGGAATTGGTAACAGGTAGATCGTAGGTATATAGGAGAAAAAGCAATGGACCTAATACACTACCTTGCGGTATTCCGGATCTTATAGGATAATGGTCTGACATAGCGTCGTTGAGCTTCACTGAGAAATATCTTTCTGACAAGTAGGAACTTAACAGGAGGTAATAGTTGTGGTTTGAGGTGATTTTGATCTTGAATTTCAGGCCTTGGTGCCACACCTTGTCGAAGGCCTGTGCTATGTCGAGAAATATTTCAGTACAGTATTGTTTTTCTTCAAGAGTTTCTGAGATGTTGTTGACTATTCTGTGGGCTTGGTGAATAGTGGACATGTTCTCCCTGAAGCCAAACTGGTAATTTGGAAGAATATTCGTCAGGTTATGATCTTCATGAATTCTGCTAAGCAACAGTCTTTCGAATATTTTGCTTGTTATAGGTAGTAAGCTGATTGGCCTGTATGATGTTGCCTCTTCAGGGGGTTTGCCGTTCTTGTGTATCATTATTATGTTAGCATATTTCCATATGACAGGAAAATAGCACAATTGTAGAATACGGTTATATATCGTAGTGAGGAAAGCGATCGCTTTCTTAGGCAGTTTTTTGAGGATTTCCGAAGTTATAAGGTCGTACCCTGGGGCTTTTCTATTGTTTAGTTTCCTTATTTCCAGTTTTACTTCTGCTGAATTTATGTGTCGGATCGGTAGTGACATTTGACAAGATGCATCGAGAAGTTCGGCAATGTTTGGGGAATCAGATGTTTCTTCGGGCTCTTCAAATACCTTGTAGAGATGTTCTGCGAATGTATTTGCTTTTTTTGCTTTTTCTTGGTTTGTACGTGCCCATTGGTTGTTGCTGGCACGTATTGGGGAGACTGGAGGAGTGGGTCTTTTAAATTTTTTTGTCGCTTTCCAAAGGCTGTAATCGTCAGGGGATAGGTTTTGTAAGTAGTTATCGAACATTGAGTTTTGTGCTTTCTTGAGTGTTCTGGAAAGTGTATACAAAAATTTTCTTTGGATAAAACTCTTAGCAAATCTAGATCGATGTACAAATTTTTTAACACGGACTATATAGTGATAGATTCGGCACTGTCAAGTTTGAATTGGAAAACTTTGTTATGTTCTACCGATGTGAATGAATGTGTTGATTCCTTTTATTCTGCTTTGAATATAGTTATTGATGAGTATGTACCTCATAGATCTGTTAAGAGTAATAAATTCCCTTCGTGGTTTGGTAAAGACACTAATGAATGCATTAACGATAAAACTAACTCACATCAAAGATTTAAAAAATTCAAAGACCGTTTTCTGTATGAAAATTTTTGTATTTTGCGTAGACAATGTAAAGTCTTAATTGATAGAGATCATAAGAAACATATTGCTTCTGTAGATTGTGGAATTGTGAAAAATCCTAAGTTCTTTTGGTCTTATGTGGGCGAGTTGAGAGATAGCCAGAGGATGCATCAATCCATGTGTCATGGTGAAAAAATCTTAGAAAATAGTTCGGCTATATCTAATGCTTTTTCTGAGTACTTTTCTAGATCCGCAAAAACCTGTTCTTTACCAAACTAGATATAAATCTTCTTCATCGATTACATTTAACACGATAGATCTGAAGGATGTCAAAGCTAAAATCGAGGTGTCTTTCCAGATAAGTGGAAGGATGCAAAGATCGTACCTATTTTCAAAAGTGGTAGGAAAAATGAAGTAAATGATTACCGACTTGTCTCTATTCTAAGTTATTTCGGTAAATTTTTTGAAGCAATAGTAACTGATAAATTTTTTCATTCATCCAGTTCCAAGTTGATTCAATCTCAACATGGGTTTTTCAAAGGTAGGTCGGTGTTAACTAATTTAACTCCTTACATTCATTTCATAAGTAGTAGTTTTGATGATGGTATTCAAGTTGATGCTGTCTACACAGACATGGCTAAGGCCTTTGATAAGGTACATCATGCAACTTTGTTGAGGGTTTTAGAGGACTTTGGTGTGGTGGGGTCGTCACTGAAATGGATAGAATCGTATCTGTCGGATAGACTGCAGTATGTTGCACTCAATGGCACTCATTCCGGTTTCGTTCGTGTCACCTATGGTGTTCCACAAGGGTTACATATGGGTCCCTTTTTATCTTCAATTTACATTAATGATATTTCGAAATATCATTATTTTATTTCGATCTTATAGTGTACAGTGCTATTCGGTCCTATGATGATATTTTGCGGTTTCAGAGTGATCTTGACAGACTTTTCTCTTGTTGTCAAAGTAGGTATTTTCAATTAAATATTGATAAGTGTAAGCATATAATGTTTACAAAGAATGTCAATGTTTTCGATGCTATTTTTTCTGTTGATGGGCTTGTAATTGGGAGGGTAAACCAAATTAAGGATCTTGGTATATATCTTGATTCTAAGTTATCCTTTGAGTATCATATCGATCATATAGTTTCTAAGGCTTTCAAAATGTTGGGTTTCGTTCTTAGAATTACTAAAAGTTTCAGTAATCTGAGGTCTTTTAAAATATTTCTCGTTGATGAGGAGTAATTTGGAATATAATATATCTGTTTGGTCCCCTCACTATTACAAGTATATTAACAGAATTGAACGAGTGCAGAGAAAGTTTGTCAAAAGTATCAAATTTAGATTCTTCAGTCCTAACCATGATTATCAATTAAGTTTGCGTCATCACAAAATTTTAAGCCTGGAGCAGAGGAGAGTCCTTTTCGACACTGTATTTCTTTATCGAATTTTAAATCATTCTTTTAGTTTTCCGCTTGTTAATTATCTCACTTTCAATGTTCCCGTGTATCCTAGTCGTCGAAATGCACTCTTCTATGTTCCGAACGCCCGTACTAGTTTATTTTTTCATTCTGTTTTCTTGCGAATTATGCGTCTGTACAATTGGCTTATTGCCAGTATAGATATTTTTCATGAACCTCTTTCTTCTTTCAAAAATAATGTTATTGCATACCTCATTAGATCTGAATCATCCTCATTGTAGTAGTTTCTAGTTTTCATGATATTTTGCTTGATTCTGTAATCTTTAGTGAGTCTTTTTTTTCTCTCCTGATTTTTATGAAAGTTATAATTTTCATTTCGTGTGACAGTTTCACTTCTGTTTATTTTTCGGTTATCATTTTTTGTGAACCCCAGTAATTGGGTCTTTCCTATAGGGGTTCCTATGTTTTGTAACAATAAATAAATAAATAACCAGAAATAAGGTGGGTTTCTTCACATTAGTATATGCAAACACTGAACCGTTTTCTAATTTATCGACATTTTGTGAAAATACGACTTTTTTCGAACATTTCCAGCATCTACTGAAATATTTTCTAATATATCATAATTTACTTCCTCCAATGAACAAAACTACTTCAGGATTTCGCAATGGTTACCTAATAGCGATCTTGAATTTGACCTCGACCTTCAGGATAATTTCAAGGTCAAATTTTAATTTTCAAATGGGGCCCCCTAATTTTTATCATAGCTTTGAAAAGAGCGTGAAATTTTACGTGTGTATGGCCTTGACCAGTCCCCAACCGCAAGCTTCAAGGTGGTTTCAAAGTCAAATTAACGGATTTCAGCATTAAAGTATGGAAACCACTGTACAACCTGTTAGGGACGCATGTTATTTTGAAAAATGTCTTTTGCCTATATTTTAGGATTTATCCCGGAAATCTAACCTAATTGGAACCTTGGATTTAACCTTGAGCTTCAGACTCATATCAAAGTTATTCTCTTTTATGTGGCACTTTGGAGAAGCGGTAAAATTATAATCAAGTATCATTACCTCGACTATGTTTCTGATCATGAATTTTTCTAGAATTTTGAGAAATTCCAGTTACTGGATGGTAGTCAAAACGGCATAAAGAAATGGAGATTGGTGCTCATCAAGATTCCCGGACTTTTGTATTAAGGTTTCTATTAAAGATCCGACAATAAATTGGTGGCTGCTCCAATACAAAATCATAGAAACTACATTAATTATTGAATTTGTCCACGTAGCACATTCCTGAGGGTGAAGGCTGTGGATCTTTGGAAAACTGAATGGCACGAACTTGATGTTTTCAATAAAGTTCTCATAGAGAATTCTTCCAAAAAGGTCGCAGGTTTCGATATAAGTAGGAAAAATTGGTGTACATTAAATCGTCTCAGGACAGGACATGGTCGTAATAATAGTATGTTGATCAAATGAAATACTGTAGAAAGTCCGGCATGTGAATCTGGCGCAGCTGAAGAAACAATAAGACATTTAGTCCTCGATTGTCCTATTAACCATTTTACGGGTGGTTTTCAAGAAATTCATTGTGTTTCAGATAATTTCATTAACTGGGTAGAGAACTTTAAGTCTATTTAGGAGATTAGTTTTGAATCTTGAGGTTATTATGGGCTACATCCCCGAATGGTGTATGAGATGTTCCCTGTTGAAAGACAGAGGAGCATTAGTTAAGTTCTTAGATAAGGCTAGGACTGCTCCCCCTTAGTGCTTTTTTCTCATGGTGTATGTTGATAAGGCAAGGGCTACACCCACGTAGGGCTCATTCCCAAAAGGTGTATGAGATGTTCCCTGTTGAAAAACAGAGGAACATTAGTAAAGTTCTTAAATTCAATTGAGTTTAGACATATAAAAGTTAGGTATGTTTCGATGAAATTTTTTTTCTGCTGGTTTTCTTTTTCTATTGTAACAGATTTTTCCTGTCCCAATATCTCTTCTTCTTCACCCTTGTCTTCGTGGAGAAGTCCTGGAAATCATGGAGTGCAAGATGACATTGAGAGAATGAAGCTGCTAAGCAGAAAAATTTCTGGTACTCCCTTTGTACACACGACACTAACACAACATAAACAGACAAGCTATTGCTAGTGCAATAGCTACAGGGAAACGAGTTTTTTCCACAGGTTTTTTCACTTGTTATTGAATCATACGCAAGATAGTATGGTTCCCCTGTTTGCATTCTCTGTGCCCACCCTTAAGGGCAATCGTAGGAGGCATGATGCGAGTTTAGATGCCTGATTAAAGAACTATTTATTCGCTTATTTTTTACGATTGTGTTTTTCTGACACACACCAAAATTATAGTTATAAGCATTTATTGTAAATACAATTATTCGAATTTTGTAAATCCTCTCTTTTCAAGAGATATATATATATATATATATATATATATATATATATATATATATATATATATATATATATATATATATATATATATATATATATATATAGTTTGCATACTTATAGCTTTTACTTCTCTACGTCTTTACCAAGTAGACTAAAACTATTTTTTATATGTACTTCAACATATAAAGTTATGGATCGATTACGCACTGAATGGACAGCCGGTATAAATTAAACTTACCCCTAAGTCTCTACAATTATCAACGTGCACGCAAATAAGCGACGGATGGTGACCCTGAGGCACGACCAAAATCAAACTCTTCGTTTTGTTTCTGTCCTCATCTCCGGATTCCCAGAACGTTTCAGTGGAACCATCAGTAAGGCTGCCGACCATAGCTTGACGACTGGACGATTTAATTTCAACGGCGAAAGTGAGATCTTTCAGGCATTCTATTGCGCATGCGTGCTGAGTAACTGAACTTTGATGGCTCTCGTGCATTGAAAGGGTGCAATCTTCTAATTCTTCGCTTCTTGATAAGATTTTACTTATATTGCTGAATACCTGTAAATATGACATATAGTGGTGAGCGGGAACACGGGGCACATTCAGACATTTAAAAATTACCGCCTTACAAATGGAGTAGTATGAAGTAATATAAACAGTATAGTTGGTGTTACCGTTCAGTGAATAATAATTCACCGCCATAACAGCTTGCGTTTGGGTTACTGAAAAAAGTAAGTATTTTTCATCCGCATTCGTAAGCGCCAAAGCGGGGCACATTCATTTTGCAGATGATACGAAATTATAGGAAAAAGACGCATCAGAACCGCTATAAATTCTGTCAAAAAAGTACCGGGAATTGGTCAATGAAAAATAAAATATATAAATTTATTGTATCGCCTTCAAAATAGTCCCTTCAGGAATAATCCAATCATCCCGTACTCCATGATTGGACGAACATAAGTTTGATATAGCAGTCTGGCTGTCTTCACGTCACAGCCACCAAAACTTTTCTGCAACATATATGTGATTCTTTGGGCTTTCGAGGTGACAATTGCAACATGATCTGACCTGCTAAGGTTATTTGTGACTGTAACTCCTAGGTCGACATGACTTGAAACAGTTTTTATAGTGTGGCCCTCAATGGTGTAGGTGAAGTTTTGTTAGTTCTACATATGCGTAGAACGACACACTTCTCCAAATTGAGTGGAAGTAACCGTTCACGTGACCATTGTTCTATTTTAGACGAGTGTAGAGTGCGTGGATTTGATAGCGGTAAATTGTAGAGCTTAGTATCATCGGCAAAGAGTGAGCACTTTGATCTGATCAAGGAAGGCAGATCGTAGGTATATAAAAGAAAAAGTATGGGTCCAAGGACAGAACCTTGGGGAACACCACTAACAACAGAACCACTCCTTGGAGGAATACATACCACCGACCCTCACACGGAAGGATCTATTTGACAAGAACGAGCTAATCCATGAGAGTAAATCACCCCTAATACCCAAATGCTCGAGTTTATGCAGCAAACGGCGATTTAGAATGTCAAAAAGTAGTGGGTAGAAATTGCAGGCATTTCAATAACCAATTTCAGATTTACCGTCTATGAGTAAAATAAAATTTGGAAGCATTAGAAGCAATTTTCTACAATTCGGATGAATAAAAATTGTAGGAACTAAGTGAAGATAATTACATTAATACGAATAAATGATAGCAAACATCATAGGAGAAAACTAATTTACGATCTGAATAAATGTTCAATATGGGCCCCATTTTGCTCGATACACTTGACAGCTCGTATACGAACATGATGAGTTGCCCTCCTAGTTTCCTCAGGATCAATATTATGAAAAGCATTATGAATGCGCTCTAGTAACTTTTCTTTACTTCTTACAGAAATAAGATACACTTCACTCTTGATTTTGCCCCATAAATAAAAATCAAGGGGCGTCAGGTCCGGAGAACGCGGAGGCCATAAATTTGGTCCTTGATTACCCCACCATCTATCCTCGAACATTTCTGTTAGCTGCCGATCTACAGCTCGTGTTTTATGTGCTGGTGCACCATCCATTTGGTAATAGCAATCCCTCAGAATGTTAAGGGGTAATCCATCTAAAAAATTTGCTTATGTTCCTCTCAAAATTTCCAGGTATCTTTGTCCATTAAGATTTTTCTCATAAATGTGATAAGCCAACAAATTATTCATTAAAATTGCAAAAACGTTCACGCTGAATTTATTTTGGAAATCAATAACCTCAATGAAATGTGGATTTTCTGTGGCCCCAAAATGTCGATTTCTCCTGTTGGTTATTCCACTTTCATTGAACTTGGCTTCATCAGACCATATAATTTTTTGCAGAATTGTCTCATCTTCTTGAAGCCGAATTAATAAATTTTCACAGAAATTTAGCCGCTTGGGAAGGTCAGTTGGTTTCAATTTTTGTAGTCTGATAAACGAAAACGGGAGCATGTTATGTTTCTTAAGGATCCTTTGAATGGAATTATAACTTAATCCAATATCCATTGATGCTGAATTAATGGAAACATGTGGATTGGCACGAAAATACGCTAGCGTATTAATTTGATTGTCGTCGTCCTCGAGAATTGGGTTTCTTCTAGTTTCTATGTATTTTGTTCCTCCAAATTGCAGAAAATTGCTTCTAATCCTTCGAAATTTTGTTTTACTCATAGGCGCCAAATTTGGAAATCGGTTATTGAATTGCCTGCAAGTTCTATCCACCACTTTTTGACATTCGCCATGAATTAAAAAGAGATTAAACATATCCTCGTTTGAATAATCAGTCATTTTATTATCAATCTGGTGTTTTTCAAAAATTTTCACTTCAAATTACCAATTCTTGTTGAAATATCAAATTCGAATGAACGAAGTGACAAGTACATTAATTTTAGGCACCTGTCAGGTGAGCGTAGCCAGTTCAGCTACTTGACTCAAATATTTCAAAGCATTCTCTGTTACTTCTTGTAAAATCATCAAAATTCAATATATTTCCAAATTATTTCGGAACTATAAGAGATGGGTATAGTACATGCTGGTACAATTCCATCTGAAATTTGACGCTTCATCTGATGAAAATTGGCACGTGCCATTTGAAAAAATTGAGTAATTGCTGTTTGAAAAAAGCCAAATTGAAAAAATCATACAAAATAACGCAATGAACATTTGACATATATAGACTGCTTAAACAATTCCTTGCTCCTTTTTCTATCCACCCAAGCAAAAATTGTGTCTGTAGTGCAAAAGATCTACGAGCTACAGTTTTTTTAAATGTTCCTCAAAAATCGAGTATATAACAAAAATAATTAAATCTGTCAAAAGTTTTGACAGATAAGTGCCAACAACTTGGGTATTTGATGCCTTGCTCAAATGTCGGTTCTAGATGTATAATAAAAAAGGTAGATTGCCATTTGAAATAACAAAGTGATGACACACTTCCGGTATAACCAGAAATGGTATCACTTCGAGAATATTTCACTCCATTCGGAAATCGCTAGTTATGGCCGCGTATAAAATTTCAGCTTGATATTGTAATTGGAACTCAAAAAGTTTTTAACGGACGGTCCCGGTGGATATCCCTGTATACCCTCATTTAAATGATAGAGCATTAAAAAATAGATATTCACGATTGATTAAAAAACTAAAAGGCCAAAGTGAGACAGAGAACTCTGAAGACGAATCAGTATGTTCGTCGCAACCTGAAAACTTGGATTACCCTTTAAAGGGATTCTCTAATTAATACTTTTCAATCTGCTCCAGTTGAATTGTTGTGGATTCTATCCACGAAAAGAAAACATTCAACATATAATGAACAATACAGAACCTGATGTCATCTGCCTACAAGAAACCAATTTCAGGGAAGACAAGATAGGTAAAATATCGCAATTTATCAGTTTTAACCAAATCAGAAACACAGAATATCGTAGAGCGATTTTTGTGAAAGAAAGTTTACGTACAGAAGAACTGAATATTAATACAAGAATGGAAGTTACAGTAATAAAAATGTGGGTTCCTCACCAAATGCCAGTTTGCAATATATACATTCCCAAAGATTATAATGTAACCAAAAATGAAATAAAAGAACTATTGAACCAACCACCGCACCCCTTCATACTAGTAGGTGATTTCAACGCGCACAATGAACTATGGGGGTCAATAAAAACATATCCTAGGGGAAGAATAGTCGAAGCTGCAATTTTCGAATTAGCGGGTTGTTTATTGAATACAAATCAGCCTACACATTTTTGCCAAGCAACAGGTACGTTTTCGAACATTGACCTAAGCATATGTGACCCACGTAGTGCAGCCTCTCTGAAATGGTCTGTACTGGACGACTTGCATGATAGTGATCATTTTCCATTAATGATAAATGATGATACAAATAAGCGCCCAACGCATAGTTATAAAGGTTGGCAAATTAGACAAGCGAATTGGAAAGGCTTTTCGGACCAACTTTCCAAACTGAAAGACCTCACAACTAGCGGTAGCATCGATGAGGATGTAAAAAAATTCAAAGAATGTTTGATAACAGCCGCCGAAACACATATCGGGAGAAGAAATGAAAATATGAGGAAAAATTCACTTCCATGGTGGAATGATGAATGTACAGCTGCTATTAAAAAACAGAGGAAACAAACATTGAAAACCTTCCTGAAGCAAAAAAGCCTTGAAAATCTGATTGAGGCGAAAAGACCGAAAGCAATAACAAAAAGAATTCTCAAAACAGCAAGAAAAGAATCATGGCAAACTTATGTATCAACAATATCAACTTCAACTCAACCAGCTGAAGTATGGAACAAAATTAAAAGAATACAAGGTAATCAAGCCGCAGTTCAGATCTCGGGATTGAAAGATGATGATGGCAATCTCTTAACGTCACCAAAGGATATAGCAAATATATCAGAGACACTAGAAAAACAGTTCAGTGATGAAAATTCTGATGTTGAATTTCGAAAATATAAAAATCGCGTAGAGAGTACACCTTTGGTGATCGACTACGATAACAACCATCCCATAAATCAACCTTTTTCACTCAAAGAATTAATAGCTTCCATTCATCAATTTAGAAATAGTGCAGCTGGTCCAGACGATATACCTACCAATTAATTTGCTACAATTCCTACTTTAAATATTCAATAAAGTTTATACTGATAGCGTGTTTCCGTTGGCAAGAGTCAATAATACTAGCATTCAATAAAACTGGTAAAACTAAAGCTGACCCCAAATCATACAGACCATCTTACTTGTACCACTTATAAAATTTTAGAAAAAATGATCAACAAAAGGCTTATGTGGTTTCTAGAATCGCATGGACTAATCAATGGCTCCAAACGGGATTCAGACAAGGTCATAATACAAGTGATAATTTGATAATATTACAAACAGAAATCCTAGACGCGCTCGCTAATAAAGAGATACTAGTTGCAACAGTTTTTGATATAGATAAGGCATTTGATACAGCCTAAAGAAGAAATATCTTATCTAAGTTAATGAACATGGGATTAGATGGAAATATTATAACATTCATCAAAAATTTTATGGCGAACATCATGCACACAAGTTAATTGAGTTCCACAGGGCTCAGTATTGAGCCCAACGTTATTTACTATAGCCATCAATGATCTAGACGCGCCAAACTTAGTGAATAAGCCGATAAAGACTGTTAAATTTGCAGATGATGTATGTTATATGTGTAGGGGAAAAATGTGGAAACCGTTGGAAAGCAAATGCAGAATGCCCTTGACCAGTTGGAGTCATAGTCGAAAGAAACGGGGTTTGCTTTCTCGACAACTACGGCGAAATCCTAAGCTACCATCTCAAAGTAAAATGTATGGTAGAAACTTGGATCAAGTAGACCAACAAAGATTCTTAGGTTTGACTTTTGACAGACAATTAACATGGGTCCACACATCACACAGTTGGAAATTGATTGTACGAAAAGGATGAATATACTCAAAACATTGTCTCATCATGTGTGGGGCGCACACGAAGATACTCTTCTCAAAATATATAGGTCAAAAGTCAGATCGAAATTTGATTATGGTTCACTAGTCTAGTCAGCTTGTCAGACGGACCTCGCTAAATTAGATCCAATACAAAATGCATCCGTCAGAATATGCCTTGGAGCATTCCCAACAAGTCCTGATCAGAGTTTGTACAGAGAAGCGAAGCACCACTCAACCTCAGACGAAAAAACCTCCTCCATCGATATGCAGTCAATATATCAGCTAGAAAAGATCACATTGCTTACAAAGCAATGTTCCAAAACCATACAATAATCATTACGAAAAGAAGATACGCATTCCTAAACCAGCTGCACAAAAATTGAAATCAGATTATCATATAGATTTTCAAAGGAAGACAGAGTTTTTGCGGGATGTACCACCATGGACTTTGAAGAATCCCAGCATTGATACAAGTCTGACATCCAACAAAAAAGCAAGCACCACACCAGCTATTCTCAATCAATCAGTGCAACAAAAATCAAGAATAAACACTATGATTAAGTGCTATATACGGATGGTTCAAAGCAGAATAACCAGGTTGGATGTGCAATCACATCACAAAACTTGGAATTGAAATATAAACTGCCAACAACTTGCAGCATATTTACAGCTGAGCTTATAGCAATCCTCAAAGCACTTTTATACATAAAAACTTTGAACTTCAGTCAAGAAAATATTCTGATTGGTTCAGATTCACTCTCAGCTTATCTTTCCATCAAAAACAGTTTGTATAAAAACACCATAGTATGTCAAATTTTAATATAGCTCACGAATTAATATCTCGAGGACTGAAAATCAGTATGATATGGATTCCATCTCATATTGGGGTTAAAGGCAATGAAGAGGCAGATAGAAATGCAAAGAGAGCAACTGAATTAGATAACGAAACAGATTTCATTCAAACTGATTATGACCTCAGATCAGTTTTCAAAGAAAAACTATTGAATAATTGGCAACTTCAATGGTCATTACAAACAGGAAAATTAAGAGAGCTGGAAGATACCGTTAAACCAAAACCACTAACATCGTTAAACCGAAAAGAATAGAGTATCTTACGGAGACTAAGGATTGGACATACTAAATTCAGCCACAAACACCTTTTGGAGAACAGCGAACCATCTATATGTGATACTTGTAATGTTCAGCTCACTGTGAAACATATACTCCTACAATGTGACAAATTTGAAGAAGATAGAGAAGAGCGTTACAAGTAGATAAAAACCTGAAGGACATTCTCAGCAATAATTCACACAAAATAGCTACACTGTTCG
Organism: Cryptolaemus montrouzieri; assembly: GCA_013387265.2. Classification (NCBI taxonomy): domain Eukaryota; kingdom Metazoa; phylum Arthropoda; class Insecta; order Coleoptera; family Coccinellidae; genus Cryptolaemus; species Cryptolaemus montrouzieri. The sequence goes on from JABFTP020000165.1 coordinate 6,722,835, forward strand.
AGTACATTAATAGAATTAACTATGTGGATTTTATTAAGAATGTAACTTACATGTGATATACCTTAAATTGAAATGTAATATTTATGTCAGGGTGTAAATCACCTAAAAGTCGAAACACCCTTAATTAAACAATAAAAAAAATCGGCCTGAGCCATAACAGGTGAATACGATGGTTGTTCGATGGTATTTGTTGAGTTTGTTTTTGGTCAGTTCATTCACAATGATAGCCTTGTGACCATCTCACATTATCGTGTTGCAAAATCTATGAATTTTCTTTTCACGAATCTGGACTTTCAAGACGAATTTGCTTTCTCAAACGCCGAATAACACTCAGGTTATATTTCTATTTACCTTCTGGTGAGAATTACGAGTGCAAAACACCGCGATAATCAAAGAAAATAGTCGACATTACCTTGACTTTTGATCGACTTTGACGTGTTTTTCTGTTTTGGTTCAGTTAGAAGGCGCAATTCTGAAGCTTGTTGACTAGTTTCCATGTCAAATTCATAAACGCATGTCTCATCACCAGTACCAAAGCGTTTCATGAATGTGGAGTCAGAATTGACTCTTTCAGCATGTCTTTACGCGATTCATTTCTGAAGAAAATTCAGGTCAGTTGGAACTAGTCGAGTGGCAACGCGTTGAATCTTCATTTTTAGTTGAAGATGTTGATGGCCAACCAGAGCGGCGCAAATCTTCCACCACCTCTCGGCCGCTGTACCACTCATATGCACGTGTTTTCCATTCCATTTACAATACAAAATCTGAGACAAATCCCTTGTTCGATATAACAATTACTCCTACTTGCGAAATTTCGCAAGTAGTAATCGATCAGATGTTGTGTATGCCTGGTTGACAACCAGATATGAATAAGGAGCGTTAGTATTTCGACATATCGTTTCCTTGTTGACACGGTGTGTAGCGTTGTGGTCAATAGTCGAACTAGTGTGACTTCTTGGGGTTTTCTGTTTCATCTATCCTTGGTTTTCATGGTTTCCCGGTGGCGATGGTGAGTGTGGGCATGCAATACTGACAAGGTCAAATGATACAGAAACTGCAGTCTATTGTTCCTATTAATGATATTCTACCGAGCTGTACCACTTCTGTGTGGCCTTGGTTGACGAAGATTATGAAACGTGGATCGGAAAACCAGCCCTTTCATGGAGAAATATTTAACATTCTATGGAAGGTGAATGCGCAAAAATTCGAATTATGGGGCAAAAGTAGATACTACTGTAACATGTACTATAGCGAGTGGGACATCGAAAATGTTATTTCACCTGTGATCTGTGAAGAAAAGAATGATCACTTGTTGCAAATCTCAATCCCCAACATCTAACAGCCATCTGTTGGAGTGAAGATCCCATCGGCAACAGTACCATAAGATCGGCAATGGTTTGTAACAAGGCGTGGAAAATACTTGGCAATGGATGAACGGCATCTCCAGCTATGATGATGTCCGACAGAGGATGCTCACAAACATTGAAGTCCTATAACGAATTTTGAATTAGAATGTTTATATAATATTTCTTCCTCAGATTCATTACCTGTTCGTCGAGTTTTTTCGGTGGTCTATTATCATCTTCAGTTTCCATATCAACGTCCACAGGAGTAAGTGAAGTGACGAACCACCAAAGTAAATCATGAAGACCTAGGGGTTGAGTGACAGATTTCAATAGCCAGTTGAGTGCTTGCATTGCGTATACTCGGCACATTGCTTTCCTGAAAATGAAAGTAAATAAAAATTTATCTATGATTTGGTGACGTGTTCAAGATATTAATGCGAGTAAACGGAGATTGTTTTTAACCAATACAAGTTTGGTATGAGGGAATTCATGCGCATAAAAGGACATTCGACATGATTATCTTTTCAAGAATGATTCATTCGCCAACAAGCAGGTGTGATATCTCATACCAAGTCAATGAGAACTATTTTTCCAAGAATGGAAAACTTATCGAGAACTACTACCCTTATACCAAGCAGGTAGTGTCTATAACAAGATTATTATCAAAAATGAAAACGAAGACTCTCGAATCGCACGCATCATGTTCTAATTATAGAGGGGTAAATTTTTTCGCACCTATACAGACCTCAGCATTCTTTGTTCACTAATAAGCCTCCATATAGTACATTGATCAATTGGCCTCCATTTGAATAAAGATTCGATCAAAATTGATTGGCAAATGCTTCCTGCGATTTTGTTAAATACTTCTTCAGAAATTAGGCCAGGAGTTGGGATGGGGTAACCATTATTCGTTCGCTCCATAAAATATGGTATTGTGCGATAGTTCTTGCGTCAACTGGATTTTCGGCGTGATAATTTGGTGTCAACTGCGAAGGCAGCGTCACAGGAACTTGTCATACAGTAGCAATCTTTCAGTTGTGTGAAAAAACACATTTTCATTACCAACAACATTCATCCTGAATGAAAACCATGAATTTAAACGAATTTTAATAGAACCATGAAGAATTCCTTTGTAATGTGGTATCACATGCATGGAGTTGGTACAATTTAGAAGTGGCTATACCCAGTAAATTTCTTTCGAATCAATCGTTCCTCTCATACTCAGAGAGATGCACACAATTGGTGAAAACTATACTAACTGATATAAGCTCCAGTCGTATATGACTCCATAAACAACAATTCGTATAGACCTTCGAGAGAAAGAGATTAGAAACTATTTTTATTATGCTTATTTTGTAAATATCAGTTTTGATTTTGAATTCGGTGTTTTATCGAGTAGGCAAAAAATGAAGTAATCTGCTTTCAACGTTAATACTCTCAGCTTCAGATCACTACAATAAAACGAACGTGTGAATATTGTAACGATATCCAATCGTCCCTGAAGCCGACCCTGTCACTGCCTGGCGGAATGACGAATTGCGATACACTTTCGAGAGAATTCGAGAAAGATCTAAGATTATGTCACTAATCTGGAGCGAAAAATGGATTATAGCCATAATAAGGTCAGACAGCACATGTAGATTGCAAGTTACATAATGAAAAACCGCTATGACCTCAAAGCTTCTGAAGGCGGATTTCTATAGGAGATCTCGTATGGCTTTATAACCTATAGGGAAAACGTGGCTTGTCTCCGAAGCTACAGCGACATTGGGAAGGTCCCTATGAAGTTATGAAAAGAATCAAAGACATCGTATATCGCATAAGGAAGTTATTGAGGGGGAAGCCTAGAGAAGTCCATTTCAATCGATACGCTCCTTTTGCAGAAGAAAGAAAGCAAAAATATTGAGGAGACAAGTTATATCACATAAAAGTCGAAAAATCATAAAGTGAAAGCTAGGGACTACGATCGTTTCATGGCTAACTATAGCGGCAATGAAAAAGCTAGATTTGGAGTCACCACAGAAATACAACAAGATCTTTTTCAAGTAGGTAAAGAATACGCTATTGCACATTGTGTCGCTCAAAAATTTTCGAATGGATAAGGGTATAGCGAGAGTTTTCAAGGCTAAATATGGAAGGCCTTTTGAACTAAGGCAGCAACGGTCTACAGTAGGCAATACCTTGAAACTAGAGGCTGAAGGAAGGTGGTGAGTAAAGAATATTCACACCAGAAACCCTGCTATGAAGATTTATGGTCAGCCTTACTAGACTTGGCCAAGCAGAGTGTGAAGAAATTCGCCATACCGAAACTTGGTTGTGGGTTGGACCAGTTAGATTAGAGAACAGTACGGAGCACGATCGAAGTTATCTTCCAAGACATCAAAATGGAAGTTCTCGTGTTCTGTTTCAATCCTACACCTTCGAGACAAGGCGAGAAGACAGTTGAATGTTATTTCCATCAACAAGGGAGATGTAAAGCTGGAAATAAATACCGATTCCGTTGTAGTGACCAAAGACTCAGTCTGTTCTGGGACAGAACAGTTTTAAGAGAGGGAAGTGTAACGATATCCAATCGTCCCTGAAGCCGACCCTGTCACTGTCCGGCGGAATGACGCATTGCGATACACTTCGAGAAAGATTTAAAAGTTCCCGCGCGCGGAAGTTACGAGAAGGATCTCGAACCTTCGTGCTTGTATATAAGAAGAGACATCGCAAAGCGCGGAGAATTCAGTTGGAATAAAGAGCGCGAATAAGTGGACAAAGTGTTGGAAATGAATTAAGTAGTATCGATTGTGTTATATAAATTAGTTATAGAAGTTAATCGTTTAGTTTAGTGTTTTTATTGTTCAGTTTACGTGTAAATGAATTAGTTAGAGTTTTGTAACGTTGAAGTGTTTAACTTGAACCCACCAATAATCTCAAGAACTAAGAAACGTTGCAGTATGTGTCAGGTGTGGGGTTTTGGTGAATAAGAAAAAAAACTCTAGTTTATGCCTGTTACCCGTTTGCAACACAGAACTATGGCGACAGAAGCGTTGAAATTTCTTTAGCAAGTCCTGATGGATCTCAATAAGGAAATGGACGAAAATTCAAGTAAGCTGACGAAAAAGATGTTGGAAAATTCGAAAGAATTGAAGGAAAAGATGCAGGATAATTCAAATAAATTCGAGGAAAATTCGAACATATTGGAGGAAAATTAAAATAGACTAGAGGAAAAAGCAGTGGAGAATTCAAACGAATTAGAGGAAAATTTGAACAACCTAAAAGAAGATTTGAATGAGGTAAAAGAAATATGGATTAAAATCTGAACAACTGATGGCGGCAACAAATACATACTAGTTGCCGTGAATATTTACCAAGTGGTTTGAGGCTTATGCTATACCAAATCAAGAAGCAGCAACTGTCGCTGATGTCTTGGTGAAGGAGTTCTTTGCTGTTTTGGAGTTTTGGGCATTGCGATCAAGGAAGAAATTTTGAATCGAATCTGTTTCAAGAAACGTGCGAAAGACTAGGCATCAGAAAGACCAGAACAACAGCGCTTCACCCTCAATCAGACGGCACGGTTGAAAGAATGAATAGAACGATGGGAAAATACCTGGCTAAAGTGGTATCGGATCATCAGCGAGATTGGGGTTAGATTTAGATCTGGAATTCGGGTGTAAGCCAGGTGAAGATTATGTCTTTTATCTGGGGCGGAAAATGGATTATATCTATAATAAGGTCAGACAGCACATGCAGATTGCAAGTGACAGAATTAAAACCAGCATGACCCCAAAGTTTGTGGAGACGGATTTTCTGTAGGAGATTTCGTATAGCTTCATAACCCACAGAGAAAACGTGGCTTGTCTCCAAAGCTACAGCGACATTGGGAAGGTCCCTATGAAGTTATGAAAAGGATCATGATGATCGACTGTCAAGTCGACGTCAAATTTCCTACTAGTGGAAATGGTGAATAGAGGAACTAATCAACTTATGTTAAAGAAAAATTGATCTTACCTTAAAGCTTGACGCATTGACAGCTTCAACGATTCGAGATCATGTTGCTGCAGCAAAAACTGCATGACAGGTCTTTGCATCAAGATAAGGGCACTTTCTCCATCAGAGTTATTGATGTCTTTCTTCACAACCGTCGAGGAAGGATCGATTTTTGGTATAAGATGTTGTAATGCACTAGATGGATTGCATAGAAGTGATGATCCACCCTCTGAAAATTAATCATATGGCAGTTACAATTCAACGAGACTTATAAGTGATTTACCCATAGCTGCTTCACTGCTACTATTATTTCTTTTTCTTGTCATAATGATACGTCCGTCCAAGCCAGTTTTCGACCAAGGAATACCGTTGGTGCCCATAGAGATAGATCGGTGGAAACGTAAACCCTTAGCACTTTCAGAATCGTCCGAAACTGATACTTCAGACAGGGGCTGCAGAAAACATGAGTATATAAGCTTAGTCATAAATATCATTCTTGTTCTTAATTTTAATGGACTACTTATTCCCTTTTCAGGAACGTGGAAAATTACATGCAGTATTATTCAATGTACGTAGGTTGTCTCTTAAGTTTTTGCGCCTTTTACTGTTGACAGTTCCCTTCCGGCAATTGTGTATTTTGACATTTTTAACCTAAACGTACTTACAACACTTTGATAGTCATGTGAAAAATACAACTTGGATAACAAATGGAATTAACACGTGAACATTTTCGTGCGATGATTTTTCACGAATTTTGACGTGGATTAACTCGACAACAGTGCTGCGATCAACCTGATGAGGCCGTGCTTCACTCATCGACGAAATTCATGAAGGTCGTCCAAAATCAGTTTTTTAGCAAAACCATCGTTGCAGTGCGCGAAATGATAGAGGATGATCTCCATGCGACTTACCGCGAGATTGAGACAACCATAAACGTTAGATCCATCAGCGTACATTCAAAAGCATGAACATTCGGCTGTCGAAATGTCAAAAATATTTGTTCGCATTGGATCCCACATAACTTGGCAATTGCACTAAAGAAGACTCGTGTCATTTAGTGCAAAAAAATGTTGAAAAAATTCGACCACGGTGCTTCAAAATACGTTTACAAAATCGTTTCTGACGAAGAATCTTGGATATATGAGTACGAGCCCAAAACTAAACAACAATCGACAGTATGGGTCCAAATTCAACAAAAGTTTTTCGTGCACGAAGCACTTCGAAGCAAATGGTCGCCTGGTGTTTTGAGGAAAACCGGACATATCACCACCATAGCATTGAAGCAGGGGTGCTCAAACGGTCGATCACCATCGACCAGTCGATCGCGAGTGCTTTTTGAGTAAATCTTGAGAAGAAAAAAGTTTTTAATAAGTAGGTGACTGAACTATAAGAATTTATTACGTAATAAAATAACACTGCTAGCGGCAAAGGGCGGCTTTATCGAAGGAACGCGCGGTACTTGTCAAAGAAAAACCACGTTCTTTATTCTTGCCGCTTTTCTATAAATTTAGGGCGGCGCGTTTGACGGGAATATTCAAGAGTTATAAATGTTGCGTCTGCAGGAATTGGAGTCATTCTGAATTGTTACTTGAAGGCTACTACGTCGATACCAAATTAATCATTAAACAGTACAAAATGAGTGCAGCGAATAAGTCTAAAATGTATCATTTTAATAACGATTGGGAGGAAGAATTTTTCTTTTGTATGGTGAAGGATTAGTGCATTTGTCTTATTTGTCGTGCGTCAGTTGCAATACCTAAGCGTGGTAACTTAGAGAAGCATCATAAATCGGTTCATAAAAACTATGAAAAGGATTTTCCGCCATAGAGTAAATTAAGAAAATGAAGAGTACGTGATTTAATATCTTGTTTGAGAAAAGGACAAACCATGTTCACAAGATCAGCCAAACAATCAAAAGCTGCTACGATCGCGTCATTCAAAAGATGGATCGGTTGTGAAGGAAGCATTTATTGAAGCGGGTGAGACTTTATCTGGAGATTTTAAAAATAAAACAGAAATCATGTCTGCTATTAGAGAACTTCAGTTATCTCGTCCGACTGTCACAAGGCGTATTGAAGTCATAAGTCAGGACATGGCAGATAAACTGAAACATGAAATCATGAAATGTACATACTTTTCTTTACAGTTCGACGAATCCATCGATATGACAGACACTGCCCAGCTGTGTATTTTTATTTGGATGGTATTCAGTGACATGTTGGCTAAGAAAGAATTTTTGACAATCATTCCTCTGAAGGGAAAGACCCGTAGCGAAGATATATATATATATATGACGTTTATTCAATTTTGTAAAAAACTACAAGCTACCAATATATAAGTGCATTACAACCGATGGAGCACCAGAAATGAATGGAAACAAAAACGGTTTTGTGGCATTGTGTCGAGCTAATGAAGATTTCGCTTCATTCTTTTTTTTTAATTCCATTGCATTATACATCAACAAGTTTTGTGTTCGGAAGTTTGAAACACGGAGGAAATTATTGACATTGCAACAAAAATTGTGCACGTAGCTTGCAACGGCGGCTCTTTGAGAAAAGGAGTCAGCTGAACACACTGATTTAGTTCTTCACGCGGACGTCAGGTGGTTGAGGCGCTGAAAATTCATAGAAAGGTTTATTATACTAGTGAAGACGGCATGATTATGGGCAATCGTTAAGTCATTTGTTAGCAAAAATATTCATGAATAATTTAGATAAATTAATTCATAATCATCCACTTAGTAAATATTGTTTATACAGGTATCGCTATGTATCATTATTAGCTTCACAGGAACAGGTAGACAGTTGGAAATGTTCGAAAATTATATAAATTCATTACATCCAAAAATTGAATTCACAACCGAAATAGAAAGTAATAATTCAATATTCTTAGACGTAACAATTTCGAATGAAAATGGAAAACATGTTTTCGCAATCTACCATAAGGCGTCACAATTTTAAAACGAATGTCAACATTTTTTCCCAAATTTTTCTATAAACTTTTCAAGATCCACGAAGCAATATTATATGGGCGATGTCAACCCAAATTACTGGGTTCATTATGAATCTAGAGCATCTATAGATCATAATCGGCATCACTTAGAAGACCGAACCTGGCCATCGGGGCTCTCTCGGTCAAACAGAGAGGGAATTGTTTTGTTGAGTTTTGAAAATTTTTCCAAGGATAAATGCGATTATAAAACTGGCCAGCAAGAACAAGGTGGAAGTGATCATGCTTTAGGAGACTCACACTGCGACGGAAGAACATCTCCGCGAAAGAGGAAATATCGCAGGTTATGTACTTTTTGATTATCTCCTTAGTCCTATTTATGACCTTGCTTGCAATGTAAAATCTTTTCTTAGATTCAAGTGTGTTAAGACATATAAGACTTAGGTATATTTAATGAAATATTTTTCTGCTGGTTTTCTTTTTCCATTGTTAACAGATTTTTCCTGTCCCAAACCCTTTCTTCACACCCTTGTCTTCTGAAAATCATGGAGTGCAAGATGAGAATGAGAGAATGAAGCTGCTAAGCAGAAAAATTTTTGGTACTCTTTTTGTACACACGAAACTAACACAACATAAACTGACAAGCAATTGCTAGTGCAATAGCGACAGGGAAACGAGTTTTTTCCACAGATTTTTACACTCGTTTATTGAATCATGATAGTATGGTTCCCCTGTTACATTTCCTATGATCACACTTTAGGGGCAATAGTATGCGAGTTTAGATGCAAAATTAAGGAACGGGCATGGTCTGTTTTTTTTCGCTGGTATTCTATTTATTCGCTTGTTTTTAACGATTGTTGTTTAAAATTATAGATATGAGCATTTATTGTAAATACAATTATTCGAATTTTGTAAATCCACTCTTTCAAAAAGAATATATATATATATATATATATATATATATATATATATATATATATATATATATATATATATATATATATATATATATATATATATGTATATAAGATAACAGAGATAAGACAAATATATTCCGTGACAAACTTCGCGAGGAGTCTACATATGTAAACTTGAGACAAAAAGAATTATTCAAAAATCCGTAGATCAATGAATAATCTTTCCTGACAAGAGGTAGTTCCGAAATTTGCCCGTCATGCACGCAACCCTCAAGGGTCACAATAGTGCAACTAAGCAGGATGCCGAGATACGAAGCGGCAGACTGGAGTTTCGTCCTTATTAGGAGCTCATCAGTGTCGCATATCGCATCTCAGCATCCTATCAAGCTACATCGGGGTACCCTATCGATTAAAGAAAGGACATACCCCGTACATACGTACAAGAGTCGCCCTCTTTGAACCAAGACGGTGAACCCGCTACCGGACTTCGAGAAAGGTACGAACAATAACAAACTAATAACTGTTTGTTATTGCTCGTATCTTTCTCTTTCTGAATCAGATTCAAGTTACGCGAATCATATCCTAGAAAATAATCACTCTTTCGACCCACAGTTTGAAATTTTGCATACACTCAGGTAGACGCATTAATGAACAAGTCGATTTAAACCCTTCACCTGTATTGAATCTCTTCAAGTAGCAATCTATTCTTTAATTTTGTAATAATGAAAGAAAATCTAATGATCTAATGATCGTATCGACATGATTTTTGTCTAATAATTCTTTAACTAAGTAGTACGTATCTTTCGGAGGAATGTTAGGAAATAGATTTTAATGTCGAAAGAAATGAGTTTGGAATAAGGTGGTTTAATGATATCTTTGATACTGGCAATTAGTTCGTATCTATTTTTGACCGAAAATTCAGATTGGAGATTGCAATGTTTTATTAGCAAGTCCTCAAGGGGTTTTGAAAGTCTGAAAGAAGGTGCCGTTACATAAGAAACAACAGGCCTAATAGGGTAATTATGTTTATGAAGTTTTATCAACGAATATAATTTTGGGGATTTTGGATTGGAGTTAATGAGTTTATATTTTTCGTGGTCTGTAATTACTGATTTTGCTGTCAAAATTACGTTTTTAACTTCTTTCTGAAATTTAGCAGTATGATCCTTAGTTCATGGTATATAGTTTCCAGCTGTTAAGAATTTTTCCTATTTAGGAATATAATCGGTTTTAATAATCGCGATGACGGTGTTAGCTTTATCTGCTTAAGTGAATACTATATCGTTATTAGTACTATTTTCACGAATGGTACTTATTATTTTATAATCGGAATTGCAATGAGGTGATAATTTCGGAAAGTCTTCTTTGATGATTTTTGCTGTTTGATGTTTGGCTAATATACACTCCCCACAGAAACTGTCGCATCACCCTACTTTTACGACAATACTATATAAACTTTTAGGTTGGTCATTCAAGAGTCGCTTGGTAACTTTCAGAAGATTAAAATAAGAAGGTTTCGAGTTAATGAAAAATTAAAAAAAATTCTATCAACTTCAAACATTCGCGAAGAGAACAATCAACTAGCATCGAATGGTTACTAATCATTTTCAAAATCAAGTGTTTCCTCCCGGGCCCTAATTACTGCCAGTATACCTCTCAAACAAATTTCAATGTACTCTTGAACCCCTCAAACAAATTTTGGAATCTTGAGTCACAGAGTTCCAAATTTCAGGAAGCAGACTTTCTAGTTGTTGGAGTGTTCTACAAGGCATCCTACGTTGGTGAACTTACCAACCCATGTTGTCCCAAACATGTTCTAAGGACTTCTGGTTGGCCATCTTAAAATATCAATTTCGGTATTTTGCAGAAATTCTGTAACTACCATAGCTGCATGAGGCCGAGCATTATCATGCATATAAATGAAGTTTTCGCCAATCAATGGGCCAAAGGGTACAACCTGGGTTTCAAGGATATCTGCGATGTATCTGGCCGCTCTCATTCTTTCATTATTCACTAGGACTAACTCAGTTCGACCATGGAAAGAAATGCCTCCTCACACCATTACTGAGCCCCTCCGAATTTTTCGGTTTGCGGTTTGCCGGATATTGTTCCCCAGGTCGTCTGTATACAGGCATGTGTCTATTATTTGATACAGACAGAACCTGGACTCGTCGGAAAAGAGAACATTCGACCATTCTGGAATACCCCAATTTGCATGTTCCTCGCAAACTGAAGTCTTGCAAGTCGATGCTTTCTGGTGAGACGCGGGCCGGTAGAAGTCACCCTTGGTCTGATATCGTCTTCTCTGAGCCTATTCCTAACAGTTTGCAATGAAATATGCACATATCTGGAAAGTTGCACATACAAGTTCATTTTGTTGCATTCTAGATATACAGTGCCGAACTCCTAGTGCAGTTAAAGGAAGCTAACGATCATCAACTGGTGTTATCCGATTTCTTCCCTGTCCGGCCCTTCTTCCATATTCCCCTGTTTCATGGTACCGATTAATTGATCTTGAAATAGTACTTTGGTTAACATTCAACAACTTAGCCACGTAACGTTGGCTTCGCCCCTCCTCTAGAAGTGTTAAAATTCTTACCACTTTATGATCACTCAAATAGCGTCCAGGACGTTCAGCAGCCATTACAATAAATTCAAAGATTCGAAAATCAACAAGGAACACAGAAAACTTGCGTTAATTTAGCGTGAAAACTGAAGAGAAATTGAATGAATACTAATAGTCAAATAAAGTCATTCATATGGAAACAAATGTTACTACATAGATAAGATTTTTTCCCCTCATATGTCCAAAAACATATGTGACAAAGAAACTGCGATCGAGCTGCTTAATCGATTGGAATTCAAAATACCAGGTGATGCGACAATTTTTTGTGGAGTGTGTATTATCTTTGGAGTCTGTGAGAAATGTTCAAAATTAATTTTAGTATGTTTTGCATGTAAATTATGTTTGAATCCTTTTTCTAATAGATCTTTTTGTGGTTGTGAAAAATTGGTATCAGTTATTAGTAAATCTGTCAAAAAATTTATGGTCTGAAAATTTATCAGTGGAAGGTTTGGGTGGAGAAATTTTGAGTTTGAGTGACTTTAACTTTTCATGTTGTTGCTGAAACTTTTGATGGATTAAAATTTTGACATTTTTCATGAATCATTTAATTTTTAAGTTATGGAACGATTCTCGCTGAAGTTTACATTCGTGGAATTAATTTATCAGTTTTGATGTGTATAAATCTATTTTTTATTCGACCAACTCAAGATCTATTCCGACTGTGACGAGGACAAAATTGAAATTGGGAAAACTTCACTTACCCTCTGTCCAGTACCAAACGCCCCGCCCATATATCCGTCTTGCATATTCCTTCTCCTGAGCATCACCTCGTAAATATTTGGTTCTTCCTTCAACAATGTTGCTCCTAAAGATTGCAAACATTGGAAAGGTGGCATCGGGCTGAATGGTCCCGAACAATCCGGTGGAGAATTGTTCTCGGACAACGAAGGTAAGTAACTCGTGGAAGATCTCCTCTGAGGTGCCATGTTGGTGTCAGCAGAGCTGGCCAAGTCAAGAAGAAACATTGCGTTGTTTTTCATTATAATATGCGACTCCAGACCTGGAGTTAATGATGGAGAGCATAGTGGTTTTACGTAGACTCTTCGCTGAAAGTTTTTGACGCGATTGGTGAACTGTTTGCCGCTCCTGTACGCCTTGACGTATTTTTCTCGACAGCTTTCGCATAGGAGGTACCAAGAACTTCCAGCTGAAACAGATTGAATTAAATAGGCAGGGTGTTCGTGAATTGTGTGAAGTTTCTTCGTTTGGCCGCTATAGGTCGCCAAATCCAAAGATTATTTTCCTTATTTTTCGAATAATTCGAGAACGACTCGATCGATACAAACCATATTTGATATGCGTAATCCGGTGCGTTATTCACGTTTTTTAGTGATCCACTCAATGACCTTGACGTTTTACAAGTGTCCTTAAAAACTCGAACGTGTTTTTAATCAACCATAATTTGAGAATCTAGACTAACTATCAAACTTTTTTCCCTCAGTAATTTTGATATGATGAGCGGTTCAATCCCAAAACCAGTTTGCCAATTTCATGATTTCATTTATTAAACCACCCAGCAAGTCGAAAATATCACATATTGACCATGTTGGCTTTGGATTTTTTTCTGTGGTCTGGCAGATTGTTATTTTATTAGGCTCCTCCTTAAATATTACCGTGTCTTTCTTAAACATCCTGTACAAAGTGTAATTTTTTAAGGCTAAATGTACATAATATAAAAGTTGCACCAAAAGCCTTAAGATACTACTTATATAGGATACAGGCATAGTGATCTGAGAGTATCTTGAGAGAGAGGTTAGCAGCAAGAATTGAAACGCAGGGGCAATAAACGATGCGATTTAATGATATAAAAAATGATACTTACGAACACCTCCATCGCCACAATTTCCGGCCCACCCAAGGCAATAGTTCCCTCCCGAATTGTAGCCTTTACCTCCAGCATGTTGGGCACAACCTGGATGAGCTTGATGCATGTGGTAAGTTACTGGATGGGGAAAACTTTCCCCACAGAGTTCGCATAGTGTTTGCGATTCATTAGAAGCAACATACGTGGGTATTCCAATGTCTTCTACAAAAATAAAAGTAATATGGATGTTTAACCATAACATTCTTGATGTTACAGTAAAATATAATAATAAGAATAACGAAATTACCTAAATAATTCCTTGGAGCATTCTTCTTTTTTCTGTTCCTCTTGCTTTCCTTCTCAATGGTAGCATTCTTGTCTCTGCAATCATTCTTTGTATTATTACTCATCTTTTCGTTCTTTCTCAGTCTACTCTGGACCGGACTTTGGACGATCATTTGCTGCCTGATTGCTTGGAAACAGCTCGAGGACAATTCTTCCCACAAGTAAACTAGAGATTTCAAGGCAGGGGGCAATACAGACACTGTGTGGAAAGTATAGCCCGATCTAATGAAAATGAAACATTTGTCATTCTACATTTAAAAAAAAATATTGTGAAATATTGTCATTTGGGTGAAACTTACTTCTCGCTACTAGAAGATGTTCCCTCTTCTTTGATGGCAGGATTCGAAATTTTCTTAGATCTATTTCTGTTGGCATTGGCGTTGGCGGCAGACCTCGTTAGAGATTCCAGGGTTGCTGGTTGAATATGCAAATAGCTTCCAGCGTTAGTGCTTACTTCTACAGAATGTCTTTGTCTAGCGCGTTCTTCCTTGCTCAAATCTTGCTTACGTTTATCTACAGGCGGATCCAAATGACGCGTTACAACCAGCGCGCCTTGCTTAGGTAGAGTTGGATGGAATTTTAGAAAAGATGCACAAGCCATTGCATCATGAACGATACCTAGAATAGAAGAGTTAATGTATTATTTTGCTTGGAGGCAAACTTTGAATCGTTATTTCTTACCTTCATGCCAAAGAAAAGCTGCAAAAATAGCTCTGAGAGCTTCAGCTAACGATGGACTCATAGCTATCTTGGCCTGCTCCGATCCAGTGTACGACATCTTTGAATTGACGGGTAACTGATGGAGATTAGCGGGAGATATTGCTCTTTTTGGTCTAATTTTGCTGACCCCTCTATCTCTTCGTCCAAGCTTCGGACTAGTCTTCTCTTCTTTACTGGCAGATCCGATTGAAAAGTGTCCTTTCATGGAAAGATTCGTGAGATTTTCTGGCGATGTCTGGGTACCAGTTTGTGTCAATCTCTTCGAGTCACCTTCGGGATCCTAGAAATAAATTGATATTCTTAATACCTTAAATAATTCATAGAACTAGCAGATGAGGACGAGGCTCTTCAGTTAGTATAATTTTTGTCGTAACGCTGGCTACAGCTTCCTTGTAGCTAAATTTACAGACTCTAGATTCCTTATTCCTTCTTTCTAGAATAATTCGAACACTTAATTCGTTTCGAAAAACGAAGCAGCTCTTTGAAGTGGCCTGCAGAGTGAAGGGTTCTTAAATTCTTAAGCGGAACTACGGTTTCAGCATTCTGCCACATAGGCCTCTAGGGGGAGTTTACGCCTTTTGTTCCAACTTCCAATAGTTAAATTGATTCTTTCGTCATTACGTGATAGTTAACCATGATGATAGTAAGAAATTTAACTAAGTATTATAATATTACAAGAGTTTATCGAAATCCAGGATTGAAAGTTTGATCTCTCGACCATCTTCAGCTGACAAGTACCTAACTAAAGTTGAAATACATACTAGTTGGGGTGAAAATTAACCTCCTTGACCGCCAAAAAAGTTTATGGTGCATTGTAATTCGTTCAGGCATTGACCTCAGAAGGGGCGCTGGCTGCGACTTGATTCCCGCTGTATTTTTGAGGGAGTCTGCTGAAACTATTGTTGTACCTCTGTGCTTATTATTCAACCAGTCCTTGACGAGTGGTAAGTTTCCTAGTAGTTGGAAAAACGCAACTGTTGTTCCGATCTTTAAAGGTGGTTCAAAGTCAGACGTCAAAAATTACCGACCAATATCCAAATTATCATTAATTCTCAAATTGTTTAAAAAATTGATTTATAATTATTTATTTTCATTTGTAAAACATCTCATCATACCTGAACAACATGGTTTCTTGAAAGGGAAGTCTATTGAAACGAACATGTCTGTCTATAGTGAGTATCTACAAGACGGTTTGGACAATCAGGCGCAGACGGATGTCGTTTACTTTGATCTATGAAAAGCATTTGATGAAACAAGCCATAATAATCACGTACAGCGTCTTGCAGAGGTCGGAGTGAAGGGCAGTCTCCTGCGGTGGTTCGGTTCCTACCTGAGGAATCGATTCCAATTCGTATTAGTCGAGGGATTCGAATCTGAGTTATATTTCTTTGTCTGGAGTACCCCAGGGGTCACACTTGGGACCCCTGCTATTATATTAATATACAGGGATATCCACCGGGACCGTCCGTTAAAAACTTTTTGAGTTTCAATTACAATATCAAGCTGAAATTTTATACGCGGCCATAACTAGCGATTTTCAATTGAAGTGAAATATTTTCGAAGTGATACCATTTCCGGTTATACCGGAAGTGGGTCATCACTTTGTTATTTCAAATGGCAATCTACCTTTTTTATTATACATCTAGAACCGACATTTGAGCAAGGCATAAAATACCCAAGTTGTTGGCACTTATCTGTCAAAACTTTTGACAGATTTAATTATTTTTGTTATAAACTCGATTTTTGAGGAACATTTAAAAAATTTTAGCTCGTAGATCTTTTGCACTACAGACACAATTTTTGCTTGGGTGGATAGAAGAAGGATCAAGGAATTTTTTAATCAGTCTACACATGTCAAATGTTTATTGCGTTGTTTTGTATGATTTTTTCAATTTGGCCTTTTTCAAACAGCAATAACTCAATTTTTTCAAATGGCACGTGCCAATTTTTATATCGCCATCAGATGAAGCGTCAAATTTCAGATGGAATTGTATAAGCATGTACTATACCCATCTCTTATAGTTCCGAAATAATTTGGGAATATATTGAATTTTGATGATTTTGCAAGAACTAACACTTTGAAATATTTGAATCAAGTAGCTGAACTGGCTACGCTCACCTGACAGGTGCCTAAAATTAATGTACTTGTCACTTCGTTCATTCGAATTTGATATTTCAACAAGAATTGTTGGTAATTTGAAGTGAAAATTTTTGAAAAACACCAGATTGATAATAAAATGGCTGATTATTCAAACGAGGATATGTTTAATCTCTTTTTAATTCATGGCGAATGTCAAAAAGTGGTGGATACAACTTGCAGGCAATTCAATAACCAATTTCCAAATTTGGCGCCTATGAGTAAAACAAAATTTCTAAGGATTAGAAGCAATTTTCTGCAATTTGGAGGAACAAAATACATAGAAACTAGAAGAAAACCAATTCTCGAGGACGACGACAATCAAATTGAAACGCTAGCGTATTTTCGTGCCAATCCACATGCGTCCATTAAGTCAGCATCAATGGATATTGGATTGAGTTATACTTCCATTTAAAGGATCCTTAAGAAACATAACATGCACCCGTATTCTTTTATCAGACTACAAAAATTGAAACGAACTGACCTTCTCAATTATTAATTCGGCTTCAAGAAGATGAGACAATTCTGCAAAAATTATATGGTCTGATGAAGCCAAGTTCAATGAAATTGGAATAACAAACAGGAGAAATCGACTATTTTGGACCACAGAAAATCCACATTTCATTGAGGTTATTGATTTTCAAAATAAATTCAGCGTGAACGTTTTGCAATTTTATTGAATGATTTGTTGCCTTATCACATTTATGAGGAAAATCTTAATGGACAAAGATACCTGGAAATTTTGAGAGGAACATAAGCAAATTTTTAGATGAATTACCCCTTAACATTCTGTGGAATTGATATTTCCAAATGGATGGTGCACTAGCACATAAAACACGAGCTGTAGATCGGCAGCTAACAGAAATGTTCGAGAATAGATGGTGGGGTAATCAAGGACCAAATTTATGGCCTCCGCGTTCTCCGGACCTGACGCCCCATGATTTTTATCTGTATCTTATTCCTGTAAGAAGTAAAGTCCCGCTCTCGGTGGATATCCATGTATATAAACCCAATCAGGGAATGTTTTAAGTTTTCGAGGTTTTAATGTTCGCAGATGACGCGAAAGTCTTCTTACAGATAAATTTTCTGACCGATTTTGAGAACCTTCAATCTGATTTGGATCCTTCTTCCAGTTCTATCAACAAAACGGTCTATTTTAAATACAACTAAGTGCTTCTTTATTACGTTCACTCGAAAGAGATCAAATATCGAATTCACTTACTCCCTTGGTGGCATTAATCTTCACCTCGTTGAGCGAGCAAAGGATTTGGGTATTTTTTGGATTCCAAATTAATACTTGACGTCCATATTGATTATATTTCAACAGCAGAATCAAGAATGTTAGGATTCATAATGAGGAGAACTAATACAGCTGACAAAGGCAATAGTATAGTATGCCTCAATAAAGTCCTATACGAAGAAAAGATGCAGGATGTACTGAAAACAATAGTTATCACCGAAATACTAAAAGATCCAACCAAACTATTCACAAAAGAAATCAAAGAAGAGCTAAGTTTGTCAGAAAAGCTAGCACACACAGAATGGAGAGGAGGAAACTGATTCCAATGAATGTTCAAGCTCCAAAATTGTACGGATTGATTAAACTGCATAAAGAAGAAAAATCTGCAAGACCTGTAGTGTCATATATAAACACACCATCAGGTAAACTAGCAAAATTCTTGAATCAAAAATTTCTAGACCTCTCGAATTTTCAAGCACAATACACTATCTCTAATTCTGTAGATCTCATACATAAACTTTTAAATCTCACAATCTCCCAAGATATTAAGTTAGTCTCTTTCGATGTCAAAAATATGTACCCGAACATTCCAACGAATGAGTGTCTTCCCCTTGTTACAGATATCTTATCCGAGTCTAACACACCGCCATATATTACTAATGAATTTAGCAATCTTCTTCAAATATGCCTATCTCAAAGTTACTTTCAATTTCAATCTAAATTCTTCAAACAAAATTCAGGTCTTCCAATGGGTTCACCTCTTAGCCCTCTACTAGCTGACATTTTCATGAATAATTTAGAGAAAAACTCAATATTAAACACAGATTTCGCTAAAAACACATTACTTTCTGGTACAGATATGTAGATGACATTTTGGTTAGGTTAGATTCTGAATTAGAAAATAATAACTCGATTAATTTCCTCGACTTAACCATTACAAATTCAAATAACCAACTCACTTATAAAATTTACAGAAAGGAAACATTCACAGACGCATCGATTCCAATGGACTCGTTCAGTCATTTAAGTCACAAACTAGCTGCATATAACTCCATGATTCATAGAGCTTACTCTGTTCCCCTTTCGAAAGAAAATTTTCAAACTGAACTTAATATCATCAGAAAAATTGCCTCAAATAACAACATACCACAACATTTTCTAAATACAATCATTAAACGCAAAGAACAACGTATTACCTCCCAATTACTATATAGCATCGTAGAAACCCTAGAAAAACTAGTCTCAGATACACCGGCGAACTCTCTAATAAAATCAGTAACTTCTTTCCTAAATTGAACATACCTTCTTCATTCTCAAGCGGCCCCAACTTAAGCAGATTATTATTCAATGCCAAACAAAAGAACGATAAATTCAAGCAATCAGGAATTTATCAAATCAAATGCAATGAATGTCAGGTAGCCTATGTCGGACAAACAGGGAGAAGTTTTGAAGCTAGATTCAAGGAACATATTTCCTCAGATAAAAATTCGCCAATATTTGAACACATAAAATCAACCAATCACTCGATATCATTGAACAATCTTAAAATTCTTCATAAATGTAACAAAGGGAGAGAGATGAATTTGTTGGAAAGTTTGGAGATTAACAAACTATGTAAAAACCCTCAACAGCCAACTAGAGCATAATGGATCCCCACTACTCAATATTTAAGATAAATTTCATTCTTACTTGTCTACTCATGTATTATATTGTTATTCACTTGAAAATGACCATAGGGTCGAAACCGGTCGTGATGATTGAATAAATTGTGGAAAAGTGACAAAAGTGTCTCATTTCGTTTTACTTTAAAAATGAATTTCCATAAAATAAATAAATCATCAATACTATCAATTTATTTATTTATTTATTTATTCTAGTAAGTGTATTTGTATAACATAACTAACTTATAATACACATACAGAAACTTACGGTACAACCGATTTGATAATTTATACTTATAAATTGAACACTTATTTTAATAAACCAAAAACAAAAACAAGACATAAAAGAAATCCAAAGGACCAGAGTATTTATTCTTCTTCTTCTAATGCATATCCATTAATGGATGTTTGCGATAACATTTTCCATTGCGTCTCCATCTCTTGCGGTGTGTATCAATGACTGTATATCGTGTAGTCCTGTCCACTGCCTGATAATTGGCAGCCAAGACATTTTCTTCCGTCCGATCCTCTCCGGCCTTCGATCTTGTCTTCGATTAACAAATGCAGGAATTGATATTTCGTGTTCCGCATTATATGACCCAGATATGCTGTTTTCTCTTTTGATCACTGCAAATAGTTCACGTTGTTTGTTAAATCGTCTAAGAATTTCCTCATTTGTCAATCTAGCCGTCCAGGGTACTTTAAGGATTCTGCGGTATAGCCACATCTCGAAAGCCTTTAATTTGTTTATTTCATTCGCTTTTAAAGTCCAACCTTCCATACCATAAAGAAGCACCGACCAAATGTAGCACTTAGTGAATCTTAGCCTTAGGTTAAGGTCAAAGTCGGAGCAGGTGAACACTTTTCGAAACTTTAGGAATGCCTGTCGTGCTTGCTCTGTGCGATATTTTATCTCTTTTCTGATGACCAGTCTTGAAACAGCCAGATTCCCAAGTATTTAAACTTTTCTACTCTTTCTATGAGCCTTGCGTTAAATATTAGCGTAGAGTTTTCGAACATTTGCTGGTTTCTGGAGATAATCATAAATTTTGTTTTTTTTACATTTATATTTAGGTCCATTGATTGGCTTTGTTCACCTACCCTATTGACCTGTTGTTGTAGGTCGGTCATGTTGTCAGCTATTAAGACCGTATCGTCAACATATCGGATATTGTTTATCCACACTCCATTGACTTCGATTCCCATTTCCATGTCTTCTAGTGCCTTATGGAAATCGTCTCTGAATACAAATTGAATAGGAGTGGAGAAAGCACACATCACTGTCGTACTCCTCTTCTAATTTGGATGTCATTAGACATATTATTGTCTACTTTTATTTGTGCTGTTTGGTTCCAGTATAAATTCTCAATGCATCGTATGTCTTTTTGGTCTATATAAAGCCTTTTTAGAAGCTGCATTAATTTGTGGTGCTGTACACGATCGAATGCTTTCTCGTGGTCTATGAAACATAGACAGACATCCTTTCTCTGATCATGGCAATTCTGGACAAGCACTTGTATGGCGACTATTGCTTCACTTGTACCTAACCCTTGTCTAAACCCAAACTGCGAGTCACTTATGTCTCTTTCACATTTTTGTAAATTCTCTGGTGTATGATTTAAAGAAATATTTTTAAGGTATGGCTCATCAGGCTAATGAGTCTGTGGTCTTCACACTTTCTTGCATTGGTCTTCTTAGGCAGGGGATAAAAGTTTAGCACAACCATTGCTTGGGATAGTGTCCTGTCTCATATATAGTGTTAAACACTTTATGTAGAGCTGTGATGCCTTTTCATCTAGGAGTTTAAGTATTTCTGAAGGAATTTCGTCTGGGCCAACTGCTTTATTATTTTTGCGTCGCGTATAGCTTTTTCAATTTCGTCTTTAGTTATGGGTGGTCCGGTTAGTGAAATATTGACATCAGCTGGAGGTCTGTCATCGTCAAATAGTTCTTTTATATACTTTTCCCAAACATTGTTTTTCTCTTTGCTGTCGAGGACTATCTGGTTGTTATTATTGACTGTTACAGTTCTTCTCATTTTTCTATATATACCACCAGTTTTCTTCAGTTTTTGTGCATGTTAAAGTCATCATGTTGGTTTTGTAGTTGTTCGATTTCTTGGCATTCACGTTTAAGCCATTCTTTTCTTGCTATTCTAATCTTTGACCTTATAAGTCTTTGAATGTCTTTGTACTTACTATCTTTTTGTTTTTGTGCTCTCGTCGTTTGTCCATTAGAAACAAGATCTCATCTGTCATCTATTTCTGCTTTTCGTTCTATGTTTTATACCTAGTATATTTTGCATTGAGTTTGTTACAGTGTCCATTATCCTTGTCCAAGTTTGCGTTGGCGTGTTTCCAATATTCGAAGTTATTATTTGGATTTGTGAGTTTATCTCATTGCTCAACTCAGATTATTGGGTTCTTCATTTTTTCTAACGCTATCTGTCGTTGTATGGTTGACTTTTTCTGACTTGACAAAGCAATTTTCATGACGGTCACTAATAATACGTGATCAGAGGCAACATCCGCTCCAGGATATGTACAAGCTCTCTTGATGGTTGAACTGAATCTTTGGTTAATGAGGATGAAATCTATTTGGTTCCGAACTACATTGTCTGTTCGGTCCGCTGGGGATTTCATTGTGTATAGGCGGTGGGGGTGAAGTTCAAACCATGTGTTCGTTATTTTCATGTTTTCTTCTTGGCAAAATTGTAACAGTCGATCACCTCTCTCGTTTCTTTCTCCTAGACCATATAATCCAATTTTCTCCTCGAATTTTCCTTTTCCTATTTTAGCATTGAAGTCACCTTTAATTAAATTCGCGTCATGTTTTTAGTCAATTTTAACAGTTCTTTGATTTCATCATAGAATTGTTCTAGTTCATGGTCCTGCGCTTCCCCAGTTGGTGCGTATACCTGTATTATATTAAGATTATTTGGCTTAGCTCCGATTTTAATAAAGCAGTGCGATCCGAATATGGAACAAAGTCCACGACATATTTTGATAGTTCTTTAGTTATAACGATTCCCACACCTTTCCTGTGTTTTGAATCTTCACTTCCAGAGTAAAAGAACATTCCGTTATCTACATTGCACTTCCCTACACCAGGCCACCAGGTTTCAGCAACGCCCAGGATATCAAGTTGAAGTATGTTCAATTCACGTGTGAGGTTTGCCAATTTTCCAGCCTCAAACAGGCTTCTTACATTCCACGTTCCGATCTTTAGTGGTTTTCTTAAATTTGCTCTTATGTTCGTTACATTTAAAGCCGTTCTCCCCGGAGATCCGATTGGAGAACTATTTATACCTCCGGAAAATTTTGAATTAAAGTATTTATTGCACCAGCTCAAAACACGGTTCAAGAAAAAAATGCTTAAAATAATTTACCCGGACCGGATCAGGCTAAAACAAGTTACAACTGCGAGTTCGCCTTGCAGGTACATGGAAATTAATTTTGCGCAGAAGATCAGGACAATCAACATTATTTATACAGGAAGAAGATATCAGAACGAGATCTCCTAATTCGAAGAGTTGGTTAGCTCAAGCGCGATCTTGAAACATCATAATCAAATTCTGCTTTTGGTATATTTAACTTAAATGCTATTGATCGTAAAACCTATTTTGTGCTCTTTCAAGCCAATCAAAGTAAAGACAATGATTGAGTTTCACAGTACTCAGACACTCTCTGTATGGCTCAAACTCTCCACGTTAGACCTGTAATTTTTACTGTCATATTAACGGGGCACTGTCACCTCATAAGTCACCTAAATAGTTTAGGAATAATCGGGAATGCAGATAATACAAGGAGGAGGAAGAATTAATAGAACACGCGTTGGGCGAATGCTCAGCTGGGGACAGAACCTGGTTTGAGGAACTTGGATCTCAACTGCAACTGCTTTCACCCATAAACTTTCTACCATTTATAAGAAGAATGGAGCTTGTAAGTGAAGTTTAAGGTAGAGTGTCCACAAAAGACCACTGGGTCTCAGTTGATTGGTTGCCAATCAGTCATATTGAAAGAATGATCTCTTGTAAATTTCTTCTCACTTCTGAGCGTGTCCATACACGAAGACGATGACTATCTCAGAATCAACCATACCTCAGTAGAAAATACCGAATATCACTCATGATTCCAATGAAGATGTGGTCTTGTCCACTCAAACCTTGCAGAATTAAGTTCTTGAATAGGAGAAACGAGACACATAAGACGTCTAGACATAATATTTGTGTTTTGAGCCCTTTATGAATTATCTCAACTGCTGTAGCATTTAAAAGTTGTCCAGACAATTGCCTACATCTTGATGATTGCTGTCCGAGCTGATAAAGCTACTGGGCGGTCTTGAGCTACTATGTATTCGGTCTATCTACCCTGCATCTTTCTTCAACATTTTCAGTTCCTTGAAATCTCGTTGGCAATTACATTTTCGGACACTTTGAACAAACGCGCCACTTTAAGGTGTTGCCTGCTAACCTGAAGCATTCCATGGACTCTATTACTCATCGAAGAACATTATTTTTCAAGGGACAATATTCAACCTTCCGTAGAATGTTGAATATCCTCCCTTGAAGGAGCTAGTTTTTCGATCTACTCTTCATAATCACCGTTAACCGGGGCCACAGGGCAGTGGTACAACAAGGTCAGATGTCACGAATAGGAGCAATGGACTGCAGTTTCGGTCTCGTTTGACCTCGTCAGCATTGTCTACCCATTCGTAACACAAGGTTATGCCGTTACCTACTCATCCCAATTCGATGGAGAGAACGCAATAATGTAAATATCACTGCGCCCCCCCAACGAACCAAAACAGAGGGTACCTCACCAACGCCCCGCGAAACGGTGAAAGGAAAGAGCAGATAAAACAGGACAACGTAAAGTGGTCACACTAGTTCGATAACATACCGCCATGCGACACTCACTTATCAAACAAGCGGCCGTCGAAGGACCGACGCTCCTCATTTCTATGTGGTTTACAACCAGCAAACGGAAAACTAGCTCTTTCAAGGGAGGATATTTAACATTCTACGGAAGGTTGAATATCGTCCCTTGAAAAATAATTTTCTTCGATGTGTCTACACATTGCGAAATCTCGCATATAGTAACTTTTTGTTTTGAGATGTTTGACTCTATTACTGCTCTGTACACTCAACTATCGTCGAACCATCACAAAAAGTGAAATACAGACACTCATTTCAAAATAACAGCTATAAATGGCCTTTGAATGTCAATCCGGTAAAACTATTATATAACAACATGGATTCTTTTTTGGCATGTTTGAGAAAAACTCCCAACAGATGAATTTACAATAGCCATTCATCCAAATGTCCATATCTTCAACTTTCATTGAGCAGTTTATGAACATTGTACGGTAAAGT
The DNA here is from genome assembly GCA_013387265.2 of Cryptolaemus montrouzieri. Classification (NCBI taxonomy): domain Eukaryota; kingdom Metazoa; phylum Arthropoda; class Insecta; order Coleoptera; family Coccinellidae; genus Cryptolaemus; species Cryptolaemus montrouzieri. Next base: position 6,747,929 of record JABFTP020000165.1, read on the forward strand.
TTAACATCCGCAAGAACTATTCTCTAATGAAATTTGGAGAAGCTAAAGGATATACAATAAAGATATCTGCAATATACTTACGAAAAGTTCTTTTTTACTGGGGGTAGTTGGAGGTGGACTGTTCTCAGATCTTGTTTGTATAGAACTACCACTTGGGCTGGACGACAGCTCCCTATTTGGAGTACCTTGGCTGGGGGACTGACTATCTCTCGTCAAGCTGCTTATGAAAGCACTCGTATCCGACTGATTAGAATCTCGTCTGCCCATAAGTTCTGGTAAAGCGCTGGAAACTAAAGATAACAAGAATAAAAAACATTCGTTTACAAGAGTTTCAAAATGCATGGAAGAACAGAAAACAGCAGTGTTACATAGAAACGTCCATATAGCTGATTGGAAAAAGTAATCTCTTAGCCAACTAGGGCTATCTACAAAATATCTCAAAGGAAATTCAAAATTTAACCTTTTTTGTAATAAGAGGAAATTCGTGAAGATGTATAAGAGAAAGTTAATGAGTAATCACTTCTGGATTGGTATTGACTTTTCAAGACTAACCTCTTCCCCTTATTTTCAGTTTCGAGAGTTGATAAAGAGTCATACTAATTGTAAGGTTTCAAACAGCATATCATCATCATCATTTGAACTATTCTATATATTAATTGTTAAAGAGTTTGGTTAAACTGGAACAGTTGAATAAATTATTTTATTAAGTTCTTCTATTTACTACTTTTATGTACAGTCTTGTTACACCATTTGAGTGATATCTTCAGATGTTTGAAATAATTGGTTACCAATTTTTTCTTGAGAAGGACCAAACTTAAGGCTTTGGGAGCATCATTCGAAGGGATGTTTTGCAAGGCTTATGTTTCTTTTAAAATGGGATACTCACAACCAAGTCTGACTATACTCTAAATCATCTAGCTTGGAAATATCTGTGAGACACTGTCCAACAGATGCAACCAGCGTTCTGAGGCAGGACCCATACACGAGAACAGTATTGCAAACCGTGTTCTGAAGACAAACAGCAACTAAGTGAGTGTACAGCACTGCATGGTCTCGAGGAACTGAAAATTCTTGGTGCATATTGAGACATGCTCATAGTTAACTAGAATGCCGAGGAGTTAACTATTTTTGTATTATTATAAGAGGTTATCCGAAGAGATACTTTTCTGGAAAGTATGCTTCTCGCGTTTGCTCGATTGGGTTCAATCGTCCCTATCCTGATATTCTTTGTGAATCAGAGTTCAAAATCATGATCGGTTGAGATCTCTGACGCTGTGACTTCTCAGATAATAAACGCTAATTCGAAAATTCTGACACCACAATACAGTCGTCATCAACTCTAAAAATTGTGCTTGCTTTTAAGAAAGCAAGTCATTGAACTGTAGTAGATATAGGGTTGACTACAGAATCGTAGCCAGGGAACTCCAACATTCAACTGAGAGCATGTGTAAGTCACACTGTCGATTGGCAATCAACTTATCTAGTCATGCTCTAACGTAGCTAGTTAGTTTACATGCCGAAAGTTTTCGATAGGTCAAGTATTGAAGTCAACATTTGATCCTAGTTTATGAAAACTATACTGAAATAGATGATTCTCTAAGACTCATGATATTTTATGAGATCATGACTCTTCTCAAAACATAAGGCGAAAGTAATTTAGTGTAGATTTCTTTCCCCAATAAATGAGATTGCTGTGATATGTTGTCTCTACCTGCATACACACTAAAAACACTGCACACCATTTCACCAAAAATTTATTTCAAAGCTGGCCACGCGTTTCGACAACATGGCATCATCAGGAAGTGAGGTTAGGTTAGGTTATGGTTGCTAAAAACACAAATTTACCTTATAGCTCGAAATACGTTGGGTAAAAAATGTCTATGGATTCTATTCAAAAAGTGCCTGAAGAATTTGAAAATACGTCTTACTTAACTTAATAGGTGCATGGTCATTTGCTCCAATCTCGGAAAATCGAATGTTTTAGAATAACGCGAAAAAACTAACTGAAAATGGTTTTCATTAATAATGTTTCACATAGCAGCCCCACAAAACCATAGAATTTTTGGCAGCTTGTACAGTGTTTTTAGTGTGATACAACACCAGAGGTTACATTAACTTAGTTTATCAGCTAACTTAACTTGGCTAGTAGTTATAGTGTTTAAGGAGTTCCTACATTCTATAACCTACTACTGACCTGCGAGAGAAAATAGATTAAAAAGAGGTTCACGTTAAAAAATTATAAGTTGAAGAGAATCAGCTGCAAGGTTATAAAAATTGCATTTTTACCTAATGGCGATAATCCAATACTTTTTGGTGAACCAAATGCTTGAGTGCTGCTAGCGCTATCTACGAAGCCACTAATTCGAGCTATAACAAATTAAGGTTTCATCAGTAATATACGTAACTTCATATCAATCAGATTAGCAAATTTGGATATTTGTTTCCTGAATTATTAAACTTATACGTTCTACTCACACATACATACCAAAGTGGTTTGAAAAACTTTTTCGTTTGAATTTGGGAGAAGATTTTACTTCATCCATAATCATAATCACATGAAACAATGAGTAATATTGATGCTTCATTTATTTCATGGGAATTCATTTCTAACGAAGATGAAATAAAATACATTCTATACTCTCCACAATTTTACTTTCATGAACACATCTGGTTTCGAGGGTCAAGTCATTTTCAGAACTTACCTAGATTCTAGCCTGATTATAAATTAAATAGTGGAGAGGTATTAATGTCTAGCTGGCTAGTAAGGGTGAGATTAGTTTAAAAGTTAATCGCACCTCTCCATCACTTAATCATTAATTAGGCTAGTACCTATATAATAAGTTCGTTTCCTGTAGTGGACCACTTTAAAATCACTTGACGGTCGAAAGCGATCTTGTTTGTGAAAATAAAATTGTGGAAAGTATAAAATATATTTTACTTCATCTTCGTCACATGAAACAAGTAAAAATTTTAAGGATTTTCACAGCAATTCAATATCCAAGTTTCGTCCAATGATTGGGCCGATTTGGATAATTTGTTCCTAACAATTTCTAATCCTAGTTTCTCCATATTTGTGGGCTGCATCTACAGGCCTCGTCCCTGCGCAGCAGATACACTTTTGATCCAGTACCTGACAGATATAGCACTCATTCATATCAATATCATTGTTACCGGCCAGGCCTTTGAACGTCCTTCCTTCCCCTAATTACCCATCTTACGACTATGCCAATTTTTTCTTGAATAGTGGTTTATACCAAGCCGTCGAACAACCAACCAGATACAGGGATGAACAAAACCCATCACTACTGGACCTCATTCTTGTTTCAGACTCCAACTTGCTCTCTGAAATCGACTACTTACCCTCGGTAAATCCGATCACTTAGTGCTGCATTTTCAATTGCAGTTTTCTCAAAACGACCCATCCAACAAAACACCAAAAATAATCAAGAGAGTAAATTACGACACAATCTGTCAGTCTCTCCTTGAATACGACTGGAACGCTATACTTAGTGCAGAAGACATCGAAGAAGAGTGGAATAACTTTCTATCAATAGCCAACAACTTACTGCAATCGAATACCCAGGAGAGGTTATTTTACGAGAATACTACTAAACCCTGAACCAATCATCATATCATCGAGTTGTGCCATAAAAAACGGTTCATGTGGTAAAGATATTTGCGTAGCAAATCTAAATCTTACTTCGACAATCATCGAAACTTCTCCAACTCTGTCTCAGCAAGAATCCAGCAGGTCAAGATTGACTTTGAGAACGACTTGTCAAAGAACAATAAAAAGGTTTCAAATACTTACGATCGAGGATGAACGGCAAAGTCACTATTCCTCTAGTCAGAAACCTTCAAGGAGATATATGTCAGGACGCGACGTAATCTGCTGACACACTAGCGGAGGTTTTCTCATCCTCTTACACTATTGAACTGAATCACCAGATTTCAGCTTTCGTGAACTCATTTCGTACAGAGTCTCTCAATCAATTCAAAATTACCGAAGAACTTGTAAAAAAACACTTGCAAAAATCAAAACCGACTCCACTCAAGGTCCCGATTGTTTGTCTCTTTATTTTCTTCATGGATGTGCTGCACAACTCGCCAGGCCTATTTTCAAACTGTTCTCAAAATCACTCTCTTCTGCATTCCTCCTTGGCGTAGGCGTACACCAATTTTTCAAAAGCTAAAATATCGCCCCATAACTAACGCCCAATGAGCATGACATCTTCTTGAGAGGATAATATGCGAAAAAATCATTACTTCTGCTCTAACCAATGACATAATTCCAAAAGAGCAACATGGTTTTCTTCCTGGTCGTTCAACGCTCACTAACCTGGTTGTATGCATCGACGACTGGACGAAGGCTTGGGATGCTGGTATTCCAATTGATGTGCTTCAAGTAGATTTTTCGAAGGCATTCGATCGTGTCCCACACAAACGCCTCCTCGCCAAGCTGAAACATATAGGTATTAGAGGCCACTTACTGTACTGGTTCGGAGCATTCCTCAGCGACAGAACTTTTCATGTCAGAGCAGGAGATTCATTTTCGATAACTGAATGGACTGTGAGTAGTGATGTTCCTCAGGGTTCAGTTCTCGGTCCATCCTTTTCCTCTTGTATACTTCAGACATCACTGCCTTGATCAAGTCAAACTGTGCCCTCTTTGCCGATGAGACAAAAATATACAATGTCTTCTGCATATAGGTAAATCGAACCCTACAAACTACCATACTCAATTGGTGGACATCCTCCAAAATGAGTGTCAGACAACGTAGATCTCGGACAGACAATATCTGATGACCTATCATGGTCTAAGCACACGAAACGGCCGTCACTTCAAAGGCTCGGCAGAATTATTTATTGCCTCAGAACGTAGCTCTCGGACAGACAATATCTGACTGACCTATCATGGTGTAGCACACCAATTATGTCACTATGCTGGTCCCAGAATTATTTATTGCCTTCAACGTCAGTTTCAAGGGCTGTATCATACAGACTGCAAAACCTTCTATCACAAGACTTCCTTATGCTGGTCCGACTCGGTCCCCACCATCATGATCTACTCTCCATATTCCGACTCACCTCTTTCCAAGATCGCCGAACGCGATGCGACCTCATCTTCACCTACTTATCTGTGCGATGAGTCCTCTGCGATGAGACCTCTTTCCGTTGAACGACAATCATCTTCGTGGGAATCGCTTCAAACTTGTCAAGGAAAACTTAAAAACAAATCAGCACCAGGGATTCTTTTCTAACCGCGTTTTCGCCTTATGGAATCGCCTACCAGATTCAAGAGTGAGCTCCGAAAAACTCAACCTATTCAAAAACCGTTTAGATGCGTGGATATCATCGAACAATTAGAATGAGGTCCGATTTCGCCGCTGTACTCTTTCTGCACGGAACACTTCGTTGTCGATTTTTATTCTTTTTTTATATTTAAATTTATAGTCTTCTGAGTTTATAGGCTTAGCCTCAACTCTTGTATTTTCTAATGATAATAGTAATAATAAAAATTGGTAGAGAGGTGACGCGTACCCATCACAGTACACATTAACGTGAGTACACGATGATTACCGGTTTATACATCCTATACAATAGGGATCAAAATGTGTTGCTTCCTGTCAAAATCTGTTCGCATCGCAAATCACAAACTCGACAAGTGAGAATATCAGAAACTTACGTGGAGCGGCAACAGGACTCGAACTACCACTTAAAGCCTTGGGAGAAAAGGAATAGCTTTTCGGACTCTGTGATCGTTTAGGTGTCTCTGGGGGAGTTCCGTTGCCATTTGCTTTGTTTTCCACAGGTTGTTTAATTGGTTCCTTGCTAGGAATATTTTGTCCTTCAGACTCGCTAAAAAGAAACGAAACATTAAACATTATTATTAATTTTGTGAATAATACTTTATTGCAATACTACCCTCAGGAATCTAAAACCGGGACCAAAGTCCAAAATTTTCAGAAATGTTTTTCTGGCGTTTTTACTCTCAATTGAAGGACGCTGTTTCGTTTGATGCAAGAATCAGAAGCGCATTCAATGTCGGTCGTCATCTGCGTATCAAATACAGGTAAGGTAACAACATTGGTTCATGGAACGTTTTCATTTGCTAGTGCAATAATCAGGTATATTCCGGACCCATGGTTTTGACACCAATGTTGAAAGAACGTAGAATATTCTTGGGGGAATACCGAGGTGAGTCCTGGACTCACTTGGTTCTTGCTCCAAGCGTTTTATCGGATGATGCAATATTACGTACCGCATATGTAGGGTTTAGTAAGTCACAACCAGTTCAGTGCACGCGAGTGACAACAATTTCTATTACTTATTTCGGAATTTGACTTGCGTTTGATGTGTGTTCTCTGAATAGTTAATTGATTCCATCATTACTACGTGATAGTTAATGATGCTGATAATAAGAAATTGAGCTATATATTATACTATACCATAAGGGTTCATTGAAAATCAGGATTGCATTTTCGGTTCCTCGACCATCTTCAGCTGACAACAAATATTGAACTAAAGTTGAAAATACATACATAAACAGTTAGATACAAAATTAATAAGGGTGCAAACAAGAGGTAATAAATTATTTGTGTTAAAAGCAGGTATTATTTGAAGATATCAAATGGTCGTTGAGAAGATTATCTCTATATAATAAACGGAACGATCAGAAAGAAACAAAACAAATAGCATATCATAATATTTACCCAAGTATAGAATCAACTACTACAGATAAATAAATTTCTATATCATATTTTTGCCCTATCAGCGAAAAGATTGCAAATGTCATTCCAAAACAGCATAAAGAAGTAGCTTTCAAGACGCACATGAAACTCTCCCAGGAATTTTTTAATAGTAAAGATAAAACTGATAAATTTGACAATACTGGAGTTTGCAAGTTGTCTTGCATAGATTGTGATGGCGTCTATATAAGTCAGACTAGTCATCATCAGCCGGCAAGAGACAACAGCTCACAATCCCGCACTGACCAAAAGTCAGTCTGCCTCAAGAATTCTGGAGGAGGCAAGAAGTTGGCGAAACAGTACAATAACTTAAAGATCGATACTTATAACTGCAGAACCCGAAGACACGATGCACAACTCCTCGATCTCGAAAATGAGACAAGCAATATCAAATGGGACATCATAGGCCTTTTCGAACTGAGAAGATCAAGAGAAGAACTATCCATTTTACAATCAGGTCATTCGGATAAGGGTTGAAGGGTATTATCAAGTATATTCTCCGAATTAAACCCTAAGAAAGGTAATTTTCACTTAGATATACTGGGTGATTCAGAAGTGGCGCGGTGCTCTGTGGCTCGTACACTCTTAAAGATTTCATTTTTGTTCGAACGTTATTGTATTTAGAAAGTAAGAATCTACTACAGCAATTTATTTTGCAGTAAACAGGGTGTCCCAATTTTGTATAAAAAAATCTTAGGTGTTTTTTCAGATTGGAAGACCACTTTTTGTTTAAGATTCAGAGCGTTCTAAACTCTGCTATAATGTCTTTAAGTAATAAGTTTTTTTGCTGAGTACTTTCGTCACAATATTTTTTTTCCGTAAAAATTCATGAAAATAGGCTCTCACATCATCGCATGCTCCTTCGGCCAGAGAGGATGAATACTTGTTTCCTTTCGTTTTCCTATTGCCCAAGGATAGCTTTATTGATGAATTGAAATAGATTATTCTCATTTTATACAGGAGTGACTCAAAAAAAATTATTGAATATTGTAATTTTAAAAATATCATATCTTGATTTTTTCATATGGAACACCCTGTATTTTATTATTCATCTCAAAGCATAAAATATTGTGCTATATTTTTGCAGAAGAAACCTTATCTTTATCTTCGATCATTTTTGGAATATTCGATTATTTGCAAAAATTTTTGATGAAAATTCTACAAACCGTATCGAACACATCAACATGCATCATTATTCGCACAAACAATTTTTTTTTCTGTAATGATTCAAGTTTGTTAGTTGTTAGAACCACACAACGCGCAATTGAAAGAACTATGCTAGGAGTGAGCCTGCGGGATCACATACGTAATGAAGAAATAAGAAGGAGAACAGGCGTAGAGGACGTTATCACGAGAATAGCTGCATTGAAGTGGAGATGGGTTGGACATGTAGCAAGACAACAGGATGTAAAATGGACTAAGCGAATAACTCAATGGAGACCACGCTTATACAAAAGGGGAGTGGGGCGCCCCCAGAGAAGGTGGCTGGATGACATAAAGGAAAAAGTAGGAAGAGGATGGTATAATATAGCACAGGACAGAGAGAGATGGAAGCTAGAAGGGGAGGTCTATGTTCAGGAGTGGACAGAGAAGGGCTGAAAAAGAAGAAGAAGAAGAATGATTCAAGTAGTAAAAAATGAAACCTAAACGAGATAATTCTTTTAACAAATGATAAAATCAAGATGATTGAAATGTAAATCGTGGTATTTATTGACATTTTTTTTTATTTGTGCCTTCTGTCAAGTGTCCGGACATATCATTTTCTGCATTTTACATGGTCAACTTATCAGTGTTCATTACTAAACATTGTTAAAGTGAGGTTTGAACCCAATTTTCTCAATTGACTGCCATGAAGTTCTCCAAAAATAATGGTTGATATGATTTTTATTCTGAGTGAGTGTGATAGAAATTCTTTGTTGGCAAGTAGAGTTTATGCTCAAAGGTTTCCTGATAATAGGCATCCTGATGCAAGATGCTTAGAAAAACTTCTGATCAGATTTATCGAAACAGGTAATATCGCTTACAAAAAACATGAAAAACCGAAAACTACTACAGCTGAAGACAACCAATTATCAGTTTTGTTGACAGTGACAGAGGATCCATATAAAAGACAAAGAGAGATTTCTCAGTTAACAGATATAAGTCAAACTTCCGTTCAGAGAATCTTGAAAGGGAATAAATTTAATGCATATCATGTACAGCTGCACCTGGAACTGAACAATCAAGATTATGAAAATCGAATCAATGTTTGCAATTGGGCAAGTGACAAAGTAGCGGAAAATCCAAATATATTTAGCAGAGTTATTTTCTCGGACGAGGAAACTTTCCACAAGAATGGGCTTGTTAACAGGCACCACTTTCATTATCACGCCAAGGAAAATCCACACCTCATTAGACAAATAGATCACCAGCATGTCCTAGAATGTATGGGCCACTATAGTAGATGGATATCTAATTGGGCCGCACTTTTTCGACAGGCACCTCAATAGTGAAATGTATCTAGATTTTCTTCAAGATCATCTACCAATGTTACTTGTCGATGTATCAGAGCATATAAGACAAGATTTGTGGTTTTAACAGGATGGAGCACCGGCACATTACTCCCATCAGGTTAAGGAGCATATGAATCATGTATTTCCAAACAAATATATAGGACGTGGTGGTCCTGTTAGATGGCCAGCTAGGTCTCAGGACCTTACAAGTTTATATATCTTCTTGTGGGGTTATATTGAGGGCATCGTTTACCAGATTCCTTCTACAACACAGTTGGATATGAGACAGAGAATAGTTGACGCCTTTCAGTCAGTTCGCAAATGTTGTCGAGTTCAACGATCTTTCCTCAGAAGGATTGAGGTGTGTCTACAAAGAAACGGGCAACATTTCAAACACTTATTGAAATAGTTCAACACCTTGTAGATCATCTCACCAAAAACCAATCTATTACGTATTTCATACACGACTACCTTAAAATATAAAATAATAAGTAAATTGATATGTACTAATAAACTCTTCTTTCGCAACCTCTGATTTTATTATTTTAGTTTATTTTTTTATTCCGAAAGAGGTTGAAGATAAACATGAGGTAACTTCTCCAAAAATATGGCACAATATTTTATGCGTTGACATGAATAATAAAATACAGGGTGTTCCATTTGGAAAAATCAAGATATAGTTTCAGAATTACAATAGTCAATATCACTTCTGTATAAAATGAGGAAAATCTATTTCAATTCACTAATAAAGCTATCCTAGGGCAATAAGAAAACGAAAGGAAAAAAGTATTCATTCTCTCTCTGGCCGAAGGAGCATGCGATGATGTGAGAGCCTATTTTCATGAATTTTTACGAAAAAAAAATATTGTGACGAAACTACTCACCAAAAAAATTTATTACTTAAAAACATTATAGCAGAGTTTAGGACGCTCTTGAATCTTCAACAAAAAAGTGGTCTTCCAATCTGAAAAAACCATCCAAGATTTTTTTATTGAAAATTGGGACACCCTGTTTACTGCAAAATAAATTGCTGAAGTAGATTCTTACTTTCTAAATACAATCTTCAAGAGTGTACGAGCTACAGAGCACCGCGCCACTGGTGAATCACCCAGTATACTAAGAAGAGTTCTTTACACAAATAATGAAAAAGTTTTCTACTTTCACCTCTGTTAAACATGTTAAAAGTATACCCTTTGCTAAAGTGAAAAATTAATTATATTGAATGTATATGATGCTTTAAAGCATCCTTTAATGCTTTAATGGATGAAAATGATAAAATGTGTTCTGAGATGACGGAAATCGTATAGTCCACAATATACAAGCTTCTCAAGGAAAGAAAATCTGAAAATGGATTTATAACAAAACCCCCAAAACCTTCTCCAGGAAGGCCCCGAATGGCTATTGATGAAGACTTTAGGACTATTATTCGAAAAATTGTGTATTCTGTTTATTTTCGGAAAGTAAATTCCCACCGCAACAACGCAAATTAGAATATTTCGGACACATAATGAGGAATCAAAAAAGATATGGTCTGCTCCAGTTAATAGTGCAGGGAAAGGTTTTAGGCAAGAGAGGGCCTGGAAGGCGCAGAATCTCCTGGATGAAAAACCTCAGAACTTGGTTTTCTATGTCTACAAGAGGGCTGTTTAGAACAGCAGTCAACAAAGTACAAATTGCTTTGCTTATCGCCAACATCCGGAACGGATAGGCACACGCTGTGCTCGAAGGAGATCAGGACGACCAAAAATTCAATCGAATTGAGCATAGCAAAGACATCATTGAAAGTACTCGGGAGAACCCAAATCTTTTGATAACGATGGTGACTGGAGACGAGACGTGGTGTTTTCAGTATGAGCCCGAAAGTGCTGGATGGAGAGCGTTGGATGAAGGAAAACCCAGAAAAAGTTACAGAAGTCGAGAGTGAAGGTAATGCTGATTTGTTTTCACGATTGTGAAGGGATTATCCATGGAGAATTTGTTCCACGGCGCCAGACAGCCTCAGCAGACTTTTATTTGGGCGTCATGAAGCGATTGCTGGCGAAAATTCATCATATTTTGCCAGAATATCGATACAACAGCAGCTGAACTATTTCGCACGATAATGCCCAATTAGATCGTTCAAGAGTAGTAACTAAATTTCAGATCAAAAACCACATTATTGCCTTGCAATTCACCCTATTCACCTGATCTGGCACCGTGGGACTACTATCTTTTCCCTAAGCTACATTTTACGAAGAAAGGAAAGCAGCACGATTCGATTGAGTCGATTGAAAGTGCGGTGACCGACGCGATAAACACCATTCCAGAAAGGAAACAGAGAAGTCGTTCGACAACCTGTTGGCGCATACGTATTTGTGTATCAATGAAGAAGGCGAATACATTGATTAATGAAAAATTTATACTGGTTGGGTTAGATTAGGTATTCTGAATTCCACAATCGATTAAGCAGCTCGATCGCAGTTTCTTTGTCAACATATGTTTTTGGATATATGAGGGAAAAAAATCTTATCTATGTAGTGACATTTGTTTCCATATGATCTCAAATACGTCTGAAACAAGAATGAGTTTATTTGACTATCTGCATGCAAGTTTTCTGTGTTTCTTGTTGATTTTCGAATCTCTGAATTTATTGTAATGGCTGCTGAACGTCCTGGACGCTATTTGAGTGATCATGAAGTGGTAAGAATTGTAACACTTCTAGAGGAGGGGCGAAGCCAACGATACTTGGCTAACTTGTTGAATGTTAACCAAAGCACTATTTCAAGAGCAATTAATCGGTACCATGAAACAGGGGAATATGGAAGAAGGGCCGGACAGGGAAGAAATCGGATAACAACACCAGTTGATGATCGTTGGCTTCGTTTAACTACACTAAGAATTCGGCAGTATACGGCTAAAATGCTACAAAATGAACTTGCACTTCCCAGAAATGTGCATATTTCATTGCAAACTGTTAGAAACAGGCTGAGAGAAGACGATATCAGACCAAGGGTCGCTTCTACCGGCCCGCGTCTCACCAGAGAGCATCGAGTTGCAAAACTTCAGTTTGCGAGGGAACATGCAAATTGGGGTATTTCAGAATGGACGAGTCCAGGTTCTGTCTAGTATTAAATGATAGACATAGACGCTTGCCTGTATACAGACGACCTGGGGAACGGTATCAGCAATGCAATATCCGGCAAACCGAAAACTTCGGAGGGGGCTCAGTAAAATGGTGTGGGGAAGCATTTCTTTCCATGGTCGAACTGAATTAGTCCTAGTGAATAATTTAAGAATGACAGCGGAGAGATACATCGCAGATATCCTTGAACCCCATGTTGTACCCTTTGGCCCATTGATTGGCGAAAACTTCATTTATATGCATGATAATGCTCGGCCTCATGCGGCTAGAGTAGTTACAGAATTTCTGCAAAATGCCGAAATTGATATTTCAAGATGGCACGTCCAACTTGAATTAGGGAAACATGGGGTGGCTGCAGCAACATAGGTTGCCTTGTAGAACACTTAAAAATCTGCCTCCTGAAATTTGGAACTCAGTGACTCAAGAGTACATTCAAAATTTGTTTGAGGACTTCCGAGACGTATACTGGCAGTAATTAGGGCCCGAGGAAGAAACACTCGAATCTGAAAATGATCAGTAACCATTCGATTCTAGTTGATTGGTCTCTTCGCGAATGTTTGAAGAAGGTAGAATTTTTTAATTTTTCATTAACTCGAAAATTGTTGATATTTTCCATCATAAACTCATCTCTTTTGAATGATATCTTCTTATTTTACCCTTCTGAAAGTTACCAAGCGACTCTTGAATGACCAACCTAAAAGTTTATATAGTATTGTCGTAAAAGTAGGCTGATGCGACAATTTTTGTGGGGACTGTATTTTCAAAAAGTTCGGTTACTTTTGAAATGGAGAATTTACGTACCATTTCCCATCCTCATTTCTGAACCACTTTGGCAGACCGCTAATTTTTCCATCTTTCCTCTCCCGTTTAGGTACTTTAGGTGGTCCATCGTTGCCAACTTCTCCAAAAATGAATGGATTTGTTGACGTTTTCTCGGCGCTAAGAGTGCTCGACGTGCTCTGATTCGATGGTCCGAAAGAAAAATGAGGATCTGTGGCAATGGGATTTGTGGTATGAGTAAAATCGAACCCTTTCTTAGACGGTTCTTCTGAGGTCTTATCATCGTTCGCTGTACCTGTTCGAAGAGAATAAAAATTGATTGATATAAACCAATTCGACTTCTGCAATACTTACCTAAATACAAGGTATTGTTGTGTCCCATCGCAAGGGACCAAGCTTCTTCATCAGTGTTAAAGCAATATTTCTCCTTCGTGGATTGATCCAAGAGCACCCAACAACCATCTGAGTTCACGATGTACTCAGAAATACCGATCCTGTTTCCGAGAACTAACATGCCCACTCTGGGGGCTTTTAGGTTAGGTTTACTTCTCACATTGTGACCTGAAGCTCCACATTTGATCACGATGTAATCTCCAGAAGCGTTTGCTGGTATCTTTCTCCTTTGAAGTATATCAAAATTATTAAATATGTAATAACATTTCTTGGGAGTTTTACCTGTCGTGAATTTCTGGCAATTTTTTTGTTATTAAACCTAATGGTATCCTTTTTTCTAATGACTTGATCAAAAATTGTTTTAGGTTCTTCAACTGGTAATAGAAGAGTTTTGCCGAGGTGTTGGTTATATTGAAGACACCAAGCTTCTATTATGGCGTTGTTGCAGTATTGTTTAATAGTATCCATAGATAATCTCAACCAGACTCCATCATCATTGTGAATCTGCAAAAATATAGACGAGTGTTACACTGTTTATTATAAGACTTTTTGTTATCGCCATCGGGCTTGTTGAATAATTACCTCATCTATGAAGGCTATAGTTCCGTTCACATGAACAATACCAATTTGCTCACTCTGTAGAGATGGATGAGCTCTTATGCGTAAGCCAGCTGAGTTTTTAGCAACAAATTTTCGGAGTTTATTCGGTTGATGGACGGCTTTTTTAGCTGTGTGTTGAGTAGGTGGTGTCATGCCTTGTGGAGGTTCCTTAACTTCTACTTTGAAAATCTGGATGGAGAGATGAACCAATTTGATGTGTCAATGACAATATCTTAAGGAAAAGAACTTACCTCTTCCATTTCGTATCCATCAATATTGACAATAATGGAATAACAACCGATAGAAGCTGGTGTCCAAGTAGCACTGTATGTTCCATCAAGGTTAGGTCTGACTAGCATATTTTCGCTGGTCCTCTTTACAGGCGGAGAAATGTACCTCAGCTCTTCGAAAGAATAGTTTTGATATGGCTGAAATAATGAAAATGGGACACAATATTAACCTCTTTCTCAAACGAAATAATGAATAAATATGATTTTATCATGGCCAAAAACCGGAACTATATTTATATTTATAATATATAATATATATATATATATATATATATATATATATATATATATATATATATATATATATATATATCAATATATATCAAAACTAAAATATAAATAAATACAATGAAAAAATTTCTAAATATATGATGCTTGGCGACGAGATTAAAAAATGTGGAAAATGAAGAAAATATTTATTCTACCGATTATTATTTCCACAACAGGTGTTATTCCTAGAAATCTTCACAAAAGTATTGAGATTTTGGGTCTGAAGAAAATTTGTTTGAACAGTTACAAAAGATAACAGTCATCAAATCTTAAAATATTCTTCGTAGGTTTCTTTCCGAAAAAATAATGAGGTAGAGTCATAGGTTTTCTCTTTAGATTATACTGCTCAGAATCTCATTTCATATTTTATTTATTTGTTTATATAAATGTAATATAATTAACTGACAATTTTGTCATATTTATATTCAGAGCAGTATTCTATTCGATCGTTCACAACTTCACACAGAGGAAACTATTAATGAGTAACATTCAGTGTTACTTGACTAAGGTCCGTACACTGGATTTCTCCGGGAGAAAGCCTCTGACACTACTCGTTGGTACATTGATATCATTATCTGATGATGCTTTAGTATGTATATATTCTGGTAGATTGATATATTCCCATAACATTTAACGTTATCCTAATATATAATTCTTCCAGGATATGTTTTGATTATAATCATTGCCTGGCAATGGTATTAATTACCGGGTGGTGGATTTATATTTTTCATGAAATCAGTTTGATTGCATGATGCATGAACAGATATATGCAACTCGTCGGGGTAAAACCTATATATATATATATATATATATATATATATATATATATATATATATATATATATATATATATATATATATATATATATATATATATATTATGTAAAAGTAGACAGACCATGTATTTGATTTACCTTAGTCTCTCGTTAGTTTATCGTGAAATTCCAGGAACGTTGCCTGAAACTGTGCCAAAGCGATTGTAAATTTGTAGTAGGATTAAAATGGTAGAAGAAAGGATGGAAATCAAAAAATTAGTTTTGAGAAATAACGACTCTGCACGATTAACAGCGGCTTTATTTAACGAACGACATCCTCAAAGAAATGTTTCCGCCGCTTACGTTGTGTAACGAACTATGGTTGCTAAATTTGACTACTGGTTCAGTCGGCAACAAAAAGACGGTGTATGAAGGAGAAGACGGTGTGATGCTTGATGCCAAACAAAATTGGGACAATCACATCGAAAGACAGGCGTAAAGAGCCCAAAACACACTCTGGGCGTGCCGAAGACTATTCGGCCCCAGATGGGGACTTAAGCCAAAGACAATATACTGGCTATACACAACAGTGATAAGACCGTTCCTGACTTATGCCGCCGTCGTATGGTGGCCTGCACTGAAAAAAAGGATTAAACGGAACAAAATCAACAAAATCCAAAGGCAAGCATGTCTGGCAGTCACGGGAGCTTTGAGATCCACACCCACGGCCTCCATGGAATGTCTTCTGGGCATCCCTCCACCACACATAGTGGTAGAGGAGGTGGCAATGAGAGCCTCTCTGAGACTGTGGGAGGGAGGTATGTGGAGGGACAGAAATCCAACCTCTGGACACTCCACATCCCTGAACAAAATCAGAGTACTTCGACCTTACCTTCTCACAAGAGGAGATCAAACAAGAGTCACCTACTACTTTGACGAACCCTACAAAGTAGTTATTCCACCAAAAGAAATTTGGACCACACCCCACGCCTTACTCACCCCACAGGGCCCCACCTGGTTTACGGATGGGTCCAAAACCGGGACGGTACAGGCATCGACGTTCACGGCCCTAGGGCAAACATTATGATTGCGCTGGGAGACGTCACCTCAATACACGCAGAAATATTTGCTATTCTCCGATGTGTACAGGGAAACCTACATAGGAACTATAGAGACCCATACATCTACATATGCTCTGATAGCCAAAACGCCCTTAGATATCTTATAGATACGAAGGTTACATCCAAATTGGTTGACGAATGCCGAACAGCACTTCGACAACTCAAAAAGAGTCACTCTGATTTGGTGCCCAGCCCATCAGGGCATCGGAGGATACGAGATAGCAGACAGCCTCGCTAAGAAGGCAACAGTTGTCAGGCCGATGGGACCAGCAACAATTCTGACCATCCCATGGACCCATGTGCTCTCTTTCTTTCAAAACTGGACCACCACCGAGGCCCAAAAACACTGGGCAGGTATCTCAGGACAGAGACAGTCAAAAAGGCTCATAAAAGGGCTGCAATCAAAGAAGAGGGTACATGAACTACTGTCCCTCGAAAAAAGTCTGTTGGGATGGTAGTGGGCCTATTGACGGGAAGAATGTCGTGGTTGCCTAGAAAATTACGAAACAAAGGAACACATACTCTTCGAATGTTCCGCTCATAAGGAAACCAGACTGAACACCTCGGGCACTGCAACACCCAGCGCCCGGATGATCCAGGAGGCATCTACAACAGTCTTGCAAGCTTCATCAGGAAGTTTTTGCAAGACAAATAACAACTCAACAACACACGGCAAGCACAATGGGCCAAAGGGCCTGAGTGCTGCCTATATGTGCGCCATGTAGGAAGAAGAAGCAGAAGAAGAAGCCTGTTTTCTTTATTTGATGAAAAATTAATAATGTACATATAATTGATAAAACTTGCATATTTTTGATTAAAACCTTGCATATACAGGGCTTCAGGAAAGATAGATGTGACTGAGGTGATTTCGAAACACCCCCCTATTAACCCCCTAAGAAGCTTCGTTTCAGATACACAGGCTGTTTTCTGAATTTCGCTTAATATTCAAAAATTCACAACACTACAACTGTTACACCGGATACCACGAAATTCGGCACGCGGGATTACCTTTGCACGATATAAAGCTGAATTATATATATATTTTAATTCTATAAAGAATAGGTATACTGTTCAATTTAAACCAAGTGATCCGTGCATGTTGAATAAATTGATGATTATTTGAAATAATGGAACTTATGAGCAAACTGATACTAAGTGTATGAGCATCAAAACAGTTTCAGTCGTTTCAATACTTTGTGAATTTTGAAACATGCATAACCTTTCATTCTTTATAAGAAGAAGCTCAATCCATTTTTAGTTTCAAACCACTGAAGCAATCATAGGTACTCATTTCTATGAGAGCGTTCTATGCTTGTCACCATAGATCTTCTGGCAGAAGACTTATGTCAGTATGAATAATTTTCAATTCGAAAATAGTAGTTCGTCGTTCTTTCTCAGAAAAACCAAATTTTAGGTTTCTTAATTAACCGAAATGTCCAAATTCTCTAATGAAGAATATGCTGATATTCTGTTCGTTTATGGATATTGCGACGGCAATGCCCTAGCTGTGGTTAGAGAATACCAAACAAGATTTCCGAACAGAAGACTTCCTGGCCATGTGACTTTCGAATTTGGGAGGCTTTTACTTGGTAAAATTCCATTATCAAGAATAAAAAACAAGTACTGTGTTTTAAGGAATTTTACTTAATAATTGCGATTCGTAACGCGTTTCACTACACCGTAGCTTCTTCAGACGAAATTCTTCTGAAAATCCGAGAGCTATCTTGAAGAAAATATCACAGTATAAATTTTCAGTCAATGTTTGGTATGCACTTCACAATAATCGACTAATAAGACCTCATGTTTTCAATGAAACTTTCAATGGGGAACGGTATATCGAATGTTTTAGAAACGACTTGCACAGATTAATGGCGGAAATTGATATGAGGGGTCTTATATTCCACCATGATGGGGCAGGTCCCCATTACGCACTTCAAGTGAGGAATTATTTAAATCAACAGTTTACGGATCTATGGATTGGCAGAGGGGTCCCATCGCTTAGCTACCTAGGTCACCGGATCTGAATCCGGTTGACTATTTCCTCTAGGGTTTTCTAAAAGAAAGAGTTTACCAGGGGAAATTCACACAAGGGAAGAACTCTTAGAAAGAATCACAAAGAGCTATGATTTCGTCAGAGGAAACCCTTAAATTATTCAGAAGGTAACCAGGCATATTTTCAGACGTTCGGGAATATGTATTAATGAAGGTGAAAGCTATTTTGAGAATAAACTCATTATTAGTAGAATGCTGAATAAATAATATTATTTATTCATCAATATTCTCATCATTTCGATAGCAACAATCTTCATTTAAGCAATAAAATATTCCACTGATAGTCCGGACCTGTATTGTGAGTCAAAGACCATACGTAGATAAAACAGGAAAAACTGTGGTCTCAAATGATGCTCCATTAAGGAAAATGGACTCATAAATAGATTTCAAACAAGTTTATTTCTTGTAGAAATATTTTTTCGTCATTCAGCAAAATAAAAAGTTTATTTCAAGGCCATTTCAATGGTGCCATTTTATTATTTGTTTGTGCGGTTCGAGTACCAGTGAACAAATCATTGAAAAAACATTATACGGGTGTTGTATCGCTCCAAACACAATTTTGTACATTTATTCAGTCTGGTCCCGCGTGCCGAATTTCTTGGTATCCGGTGTAACAAACAGTTGCAGAGTTGTGAATTTTTGAATATTAAGCGGAATTCAGAAAACAGCCTGTATATCTGAACGAAGCTCCTCAGGGTGTTAATAGGGGGGTGTTTCGAAATCACCTCAGTCACGTATATCTTCCCTCAAGTCATGTAAATCCTTATGTGATACATCCTGTATATCTGCATATTCTCAAATTTTTGGCTGCATAGAATCAGGTCTCTATTCATCACATAAACAGCGATAGATATATTTGAATATTGTTTTCAGACAACAAAAAATCCTCTAAATTCACTGAAAACATATCCTTATGGTCAGGACTCAAGCTGTATACCGGGTGAGTCAATAAGGCGAGGAACTTCTATATCTCAGAAACTATTTGAGATAGAAGCAAAATTTTTCTGATTATCGTTTTATAATTATGTGTGCATTCCTTAAAATTATTTCCGTACATACAGGATGTTTCATTTTTGCTCCAGGGACAAACATAGATTTTTTTAAACGGCACGCCCTGTATTTTAATCATATTCTGATTACAATTTGGATGCTCTTTTCAACGATATCTTTTTTGTGCCCAACCAACTATCGGTAGATTTTAAATTAATTAAAATATTGATAATTTCGGGAATTTGGAAGTTTTTTCAAAGTTCTCAACTGCCTCATTTCGCATGATATTTTTTTTCTAGGGGTAAAAGTGTTGTAACTTATTATCAAATGAAGAAAAAAATTTTTTTTATACCGAGTGTTCCTAGTAACCCGGCGAAAATGAAATTTTTCAAACATGAAAAACTTCTTTTTCAAATGTAACACCCTGTATCTTTTTCACGTGTTTTGCTCCCACTTGAATAAGCTTTACAACGAATTCTTTTTTTCAAAAATCCGATGGAGATTTCCCAGAAAATTTCAGAATTAGTGTGAGGTTTAGGTATTTCTTGCGATAAACATGCTGTTGATAAAATTCAGACATTGAAATATGCAAATTTCAACACAAAATTAGATTCTTTGCTGTTCAATGAAACTTAAACATCAAAACTCTCAAGGTGTATCGAAATGTCTTCACAAAAAAAAATTCATTTGCGATATTATCATTTGTGCCCAGAGCTGTCTTCACTTAATTGAAATTACTCTACTGCGCTCAAAACAGCCTGCATGCTATTCTCTTCATTGAGTACACGCTTTGCTCTTTCATTCTTCTCATATCCAACTTGTGATTAAATCATAGAGATAGGTATGACTTCTATGGGCATACCACATGAAGATAGAAAATATTGTTCGATAGTCTGTGGTTCAAACCACTTGTGCCCATAGAAGACTTATTTCTATGGTTTACTCACAATGCCCCAAGATTTGACAGTTTTGAATTGGATAATTCCAACGTCATATGAGTGAGTCTAAGTGAGAAATACAGAATATTATTGCAACAATGAATTTTACTCAAGAAGAGTTAATTAATATGAGTTATTGTTTGGTAGAAGGTGAGAGGAATTATTTGTTGGCTCACATATTTATTCCCAACGTTACCCAAAAAGTAGACATCCTAGGAAAGAGGCATTCGAGAGACTGAAGGAAAGGTTTGAAAGAACTGGACAAGTTGGATATGAGAAAAAGAATGAGAGAGCTAAGCGTGTGCTCAATGAAGAGGATAGCATGCAGGTTGTTTTGAGCGCAGTAGAGAATCCTCATGTTAGTACAAGAGATGTAAGTCGAGACTTGGGCATTAGTCAGACATTTGTATCAAGAATTTCCAACACGGTGGGGCACCAGCACACTACAGCGACAATGTCCGCGATTTTTTAAATGATAGGTTTGAGGGCAATTGAATAGGTCGTGGAGGTCCCGTAGGATGGCCTCCTTGGTCTCCGGACTTGAATAAATTGGATGTTTTTCGTGGGGATATGTTAAAGAGAGGGTATATCGGGACCCTCCAACAACCAGGGAAAATATGATGGAGAGAATTACAGAAGCATTTAGGAGTATAACGCCGAATGTTCTCCAGAGAGTGACCGAATCATTTAACAATCGTGTTCGAGAATGTATTCGTCAAAATGGGGGACATTTCGAACATCTAATTTGATTTGAAAACTTATTGAAATAGAATTAAATTGGTGTTTATGATTTTGATTTGCATTTTTTCAGTGGATGTTTCATTCACGACAAGCAGTTCAATTTCGTTTCTTAATGATAATTCCGGAATATTTTGGGCAATTGTAAAAGTAATACAAGTTCAGTGAAAAGAACAGGGTGTTACATTTAGAAAAAAGTTCTTTTATCTCGAAAAATTCTATTTTCGTTGGATCACCAAGAACACTGGGTATGCAAAAACAGTTGATCTCTTACTTCGATGATGAGGAACATATTTTCTTCAGAGAATAATTATTGTCACATTCAAATGATACGGAATGAAGATTGTGAGAAGTTCTGAAAAACCTTCCAAATTCTCGATCTTTTCGAACATTTATTGAGATAATTTCGATAATTTTTTAAAGTGAAGACTTAGCTCTGAGCACAAATGAATATTGCAAATGAATCTTTTCTTGTGAAGAAATTTCGATACACCTTGAGAGTTTTGATGTTTAAGTTTCATTGAACAGCAAAGAATCTAATTTTGTGTTGAAATTTGCATATTTCAATGTCTGAATTTTATCAACAGCATGTTTATTGCAAGAAATACCTAAACCTCACACTAATTTCGAAATTTTCTGGGAAATCTCCATCGGATTTTTGAAAAAAAGGTATCGTTGTGAGGCTTATTCAAGTAGGAACAAAACATGTGAAAAAGGTACAGGTTGTTACATTTGAAAAAAAAAGTTTTTCATGTTTGAAAAATTTCATTTCACCGGGTTACTAGTAACACTCGGTATAAAAAAAATTCTTTTTCTTCATTTGCTAATAAGGTACAACATTTTCACCTCAAGAAAAAAAAATATCATGCGTAAATTATGCGAAATGAGTCATTTGAGAACTTTTGAAAAAACTTCCAAATTCCCGAAATTATCGATATTTTAATTAATTCAAAATCTACCGATAGTTGTTTGGGCACAAAACAGATATCGTTGAAGAGAGCATCCAAATTGTAATCAGAATATGATAAAAAATATAGGGCGTGCCATTAAAACAAAATCTATGTTTGTCCCTGGAGCAAAAATGGAACACCCTGTATGTACAAAAATAATTTTAAGGAAAGCGCACATACTAATAAAAAAGTTTCCGAGATATAGAAGTTCCTCGCCTTATTGACTCACCCGGTATATAGAAACTTTGTGTCTGTTTCTTATCTGAGCTGTTCCAGAAAAGTTTTCGATTGTGATGATAACTTTCTAGTTATCGTGTGATATTGATTATTGTTTATCCTTCAACAAATACTCACCTTCATTACTGTTATTGAATGAAAATACATTTTATCTCGGACAGTTGGTTCATACGGATATTGCAATGACGGTGGGGGAAGACCACCAAACGTTAAAATATCAGGTTGGCTTACTCTCCTCATCTTACGTCCTCCATCGCAGTCACCTAATTCCTTCTTGTCGATTGGAATTGCTTTTATGTCTACCTACAAGAGCAAGTTATATAAGTTCAATGAGTTCATTGGAGTGACAAGACTTTTCACCTTCATATTGGGAACATGCACGAGGTCTGAATACTGATCTCTTGTAAGTACGGTGATAATGGCAGGCCATCCACATCTGAGCTCCTCCTTTGAGTACAAAACTTGGCATTTCGAAGGGTCTACGCGACTTCCTGGCTGCAACCATTGGGCAAGGCGACCTCCACTCGAACCAGCAATACAGCTCACAAAATCTCGTAAGAAGAGTCTCTCATTCGAATGTACGCTGAAAAAGAGAAACAATTTTTAGCATTATAGTCTATTTGGTGAAGACGTAGAGTAACTAATGTATTTAGAAATGTGATACGTGGGCAAATTCGAAATTAAATGTAGTTTCTGCGATTTTGTCACAGCAAGCACCAATTTATTGCCGGAAACCCTCGTACAAATCTCCAGGAATAACCAAATTTCCTATGATCTTCTCTGTCTTTTTTGTGCCTTGCGACTATTACTGTCCTCGTTTTAAATAAAATGTTCGTAGTTAGTAACGTAAACGAACGTGTTTTGGGATTCTCTTCGATAATAAAGTTGAATGAATTGAACACTAACGATAATAAAAAACAAGTACTGTGTTTTAAGGAATTTTACTTAATAATTGCGATTCGTAACGCGTTTCACTACACCGTAGCTTCTTCAGACGAATGAATGTACAGAAAATAAGAATGAGAATATAAATATAAATGTTCTCAAGTAATTAAAAGCTTATTGGGTTGATTCTTCTTAAGTGGTTATTTATGACAGGTATATCCAATAAAATTAAGGAATAGATTGCTCCCCGAAAAGATGCAATAGAGGTGAAGGGCTTAAATCGACTTGTTCATTGATGAGTCTACCTGAGTGTTTGTATTTATTGATTTCTAAAGTTTTCCAAAGATCTACCATCCAATATTTATTATCTGTATGCAAAATTTCAAACTGTGGGTCGAAAGAATGATTATTTTCTAGGAGTTGATTCGTGTAATTTGAATCTGATTTTTATTTGGAAAACTGCGTTTATGTTCCGATATTCTAATATTAAAATTTCTACGTGTTCTACCAATGTAGAAATTATCACAGTCATTGCAATTCAATCGATAAACACCTGATTTATTGTTTTTACCTGGTTTGGTTTTATTATTTTTATATATTTGCCTAAATTATTATTAGTTTGGAAAGCTATGTTGAAATTATTGCTACTCAAGAATGATTTCAGTTTCTCACTTGTAATGCCAACGTAGGTTAAGGTGTTGAATTTTTGTTTCAATTTATCGACAGGGTAAACTTCATTCAATGCGGTTCTACTTTGTTTTTTATTTAAAATATTATTTATTAGTTTGGGATTGTAACCATTATTTTTGGCTATTTGTTTAATCAAATTTAGTTCTTTGTTGAAATTTTCTGGTGATAACGGGATGTTAATCAATCTATGAATAAAACTATTGAATGCTGTCATTTTATGTTGATACGGATGACACGACGAGTTATTTATTATAATATCTGTATGTGACGGCTTGTGGTAAATTGCGAAAACATGTTTTCCATTTTCATTCGAAATTGTTAAGTCTAAGAAATTTAATATTAGAATATCGGAACATAAACGCAGTTTTTCAAATAAAAATCAGATTCAAATTACGCGAATCATCTCTTAGAAAATAATCATTCTTTTGACCCACAGTTTGAAATTTTGCATACAGATAATAAATATTGGAAGGTGGATCTTTGGGAAACTTTAGAAATCAATAAATACAAACACTCAGGTAGACTCATCAATGAACAAGTCGATTTAATAAGCCCTTCATCTCTATTGAATCTTTCGGGGAGCAATCTATTCCTTAATTTTATTGGATATACCTGTCATAAATAACCACTTAAGAAGAAGCAACCCAATAAGCTTTTAATTACTCAGGAACATTTATAGTTATATTCTCATTTATATTTTCTGTATATTCATTCGTCTGAAGAAGCTACGGTGTAGTGAAACGCGTTACGAATCGCAATTATTAAGTAAAATTCCTTAAAACACAGTAATTGTTTTTATTATTGATAATGGAATTTTACCAAGTAAAAGCCTCCCAAATTCAAAAGTTAAAGAAAGCTGATACCGGCTTTTTGGCTTTGTGGTATTTCAAAATACTACTAAGATGTGCAGTTCACACTCAGAATATATGGTTCTACTCAATGTGCTTGAAAAACAGGTTGACTCAATTACATACAGTTGAAGACACACAACAACAGTGGACCAGCAAGAAGAGCAATCGAGAAAGGCCAACGCATATGGCTCAAAGAGGATATGAAGATCCAGTACAACAGAAGGGACGTTGCAAACATATATTTGAAGTTAATCCATACGGAATTATTGTTTAGATTGCACCCTGTTGAGTTTGATATTTCAGACTCTGAATCCAGATACGATGTCAAATTTTAATTCATAAAAAGTTTCAGCAACAACAGAAAAGTTGAATTCACTTAATTCAAAATTTCTCCACCCAAACCTTCAACTGATAAATTTTCAGACCATAAATTTTTGACAGATTCACTAATTTAACTGATACCGATTATACACAACCACAAAAAGATCTATTAGAAAAAGGATTCAAACATAATTTACATCCAAAACATAATAAAACTAATTTTGAACAGTTAGGCATAGACTCCGAAATTATTCTCAAAAACTCCAAAGATAATATTTTAGCCAAACATCAAACATCAAAAATCATCAAAGAAGACTTTCGAAATTATCACCTCATTGCAATTCCGATTATAAAATAATAAAAACAATTCGTGAAAATAGTACCAAGAACGATTTAGTATTCACTAAAGCAGATAAAGGTAACACCGTCATTGCGATTAGTAAAACCGATTATATTTCTAAAACTGAAGAATTCTTAACAGCCGGAAACTATATAACATCAACTAAGGATCCTACCGCAAAATTTCAGAAAGTTGTTAAAACATAGTTTCGACAGCAAAATCATTAATTACAGACCAAGAAAATATAAATTCATTAACTCCAATCCACAATCCCCGAATTATATTCGTTGATAAAACTTCATAAACCTAATTACCCTATTAGACCTGTTGTTTCTTATGTAACGGCACCTTCGTTTCAAAATTCCTCAACCACTTGCTAATAAAATAATTGCAATTTTAAATCTATATTTTCGGTCAAAAATTCATACGAAGTTATTAAGTTCTTGTTTTTATTATTGATAATGGAATTTTACCAAGTAAAAGCCTCCCAAATTCAAATGAACACTAACGTATTCAAAATCATAATAATTCAATGTGAACATCTACGATAGTTACGTTTACCAAAAATAATTATATCATGAATTTCATGCATACATAACTCTCGCTCAATTCCATACGTTAAAATATATAATAATTAAATAATGTTAATATATTTCAGATATCTGAATAATTTAAGTAAATTATGGAAATGAACATTTATGTTACATTTTAGTAGACTTAAGCTGAATTTTCCACATGCGTTTTAATATTACCTAACAGAATGTTTAACAATGTTTATGAATAATTTTATGACTTTATAAAAAACGTCTAGTTCTAAGTTCAATTTCTTTCTACACTTCAAAATTATAAAAATCAAAATAATGCTTGTCGAACTGCTCATATGTACCGGGTGTAACTGAAATAAGGGCCCCCCTGTAACTTTTCTTTATTTGGGATATTTTGATGAACAGGTAAATGTCAAAATTCCATTGTTGTCATTTATCGACATTGCGAATTAGTGAATTTAGTTTTGAGTATGAATCAATACACGTCGATAACAAAATCCTCCACTTCAGCAGGTTGCACCTCAAGAAACTTTCGTTCCATTCTATTCGGATGAAGTCTTTCCGAATAGCGCTCTTTGTATAATTGTTCAGCTTGAACGCTATTTTGCCTGCACTCTCCTTAATAAGGAGCATATCAACTTTTTCACTTTGAATTATTGATTCATACTAGAAACTGAATTCAATAATTCGCAATGTAGATAATTACCAACAATGGAATTTTGACATATCACACTGATATTTTTATGATCACAGAATATTAAAAGTAGGAAAAAATTTTGCATCGCCAACGTAGATATTGTTATTAGCGAATGGGAAACTCTGCAGAAATTGCCTAGGTATTTTCCACTAGAACTCCGGAACCGTTAAGAATAGTGACGTGAGTGGTATAAAAAAACTACTGCTTCTGTAATACCGGGTGGCCCGATATAGTTGTCTTGGAAACCTACTGATTGAGGAAAAACTGAAATTTGAAACTTTGGCATACCGTAAAAAATGAGCAATTGAATTGTTAGATACAATCACTAAGAAAAGAAGCATAATAAATAATTTTAATGCTAGACTGCATACATTTTGCTATCCTTTATAATATATATATAAAATATATTTTGTCTTCTGCATGATATGTTCAATATGCTTAACCCATCTTAGATTATAAACAGAAGTAACTCTCAAATATTCAGATGACTTTACCCTGTCTATTGCTTTTACCTTTATATCTACTTATATATTATTAGGTACACTATCACAATAGTTTATAAAAGTTATATATACTGTTTTTTTATATTCAACGACAGTCTATTTAAGCCCAAATACAATGATACTTCATTTAAGTATATATATATATATATATATATATATATATATATATATATATATATATATATATATATATATATATATATATATATATATATATATATATATATATATATATATATATATATATATATATATATATATATATATATATATATATATATATATATATATATATATATATATATATATTATATTTATATAATATAACAACAGGTGTTATTCCTAGAAATCTTCACAAAAGTATTGAGATTTTGGGTCTGAAAAAATTTGTTTGAACAGTTACAGAAGATAACAGTCATCAAATCTTGTAATATTCTTCGAAGGTTTCTTTCCGAAAAAATAATGAGGTAGAGTCATAGGTTTTCTCTTTAGTTTATACTGCTCAGAATCTCATTTCATATTTTATTTATTTGTATATAAAATGTAATATAATTAACTGACAATTTTGCCATATTTATATTACGAGCAGTATTCTATTCGATCGTTCACAACTTCACACAAAGGAAACAATTAATGAGTAACATTCAGTCTTACTTGACTAAGGTCCGTACACTGGATTTTTCCGGGAGAAAGCCTCTGACACTACTCGTTGGTACATTAATATCATTGTTTGATGATGCTATAGTATGTATATATTCTGATAGATTGATATATTCTCATAACATTTAACGTTATCCTAATATAAAATTACTCCAGGATATATTATGATTATAATCATTGCCTGGCAATGGTATTAATTAACGGTTGGTGGATTTATACTTTTCATGAAATCAGTTTGATTGCATGAACAGATATATGGGCAACTCGTCGGGGTGAAACCCCTATATAAAAGATAATAGTCATCAAATCTTGTAATATTCTTCGTAGGTTTCTTTCCGAAAAAATAACGAGGTAGAGTCATAGGTTTTCTCTTTAGTTTATATTGCTCAGAATCTCATTTCATATTTTATTTATTTGTTTATATAAATGAAATATAATTAACTGACAATTTTGTCATACTTATATTCAGAGCAGTGTTCTATCCGATCGTTCACCACTTACTTGACTAAGGTCAGTACACTGGATCTTTTGCACTAGAGACACAACTTTTGCTTGGGTGGATAGAAGAAGGATCAAGGAATTTTTAAGCAATCTACACATGTGAAATGTTTATTGCGTTGTTTTGTATGATTTTTGCAATTTGGCCTTTTTCAAACAGCAATAACTCAGATTTTTCAAATTGCACGTGCCAATTTTATATCGCCATCAGATGAAGCGTCAAATTTCTGATGGAATTGTATAAGCATGTACTATACCCATCTCTTATAGTTCCGAAATAATTTGGGAATATATTGAATTTTGATGATTTTGCAAGAACTAACAGAGAATGCTTTGAAATATTTGAATCAAGTAGCTGAACTGGATACGCTCACCTGACAGGTGCCTAAAATTAATGTACTTGTCACTTCGTTCATTCGAATTTGATATTTCAACAAGAATTGTCGTTATTTCAGATTGAAAATATCCAAAAAATACAACACATTTGGAATAAAACCACTGGTTATTCAAACGAAAATATATTTAATCTTTTTTTAATTCATTTTAGAATGTCAAAAAGTAGTGGGTAGAAATTGCAGGCAATTCAATAACCAATTTCCAAATTTACCGTCTATGAGTAAAATAAAATTTCGAAGCATTAGCAGCAATTTTCTACAATTCGGATGAATAAAAATTGTAGGAACTAAGCGAAAACCAATCATCGAAGATAATTACACTAATACGAATAAATGATAGCAAACATCATAGGAGAAAACTAATTTACGATCTGAATAAATGTTCAATATGGGCCCCATTTTGCTCGATACACTTGACAGCTCGTATACGAACATGATGAGTTGCCCTCCTAGTTTCCTCAGGATCGATATTACGAAAAGCATTATGAATACGCTCTAGTAACTCTTCTTTACTTCTTACAGGAATAAGATACACTTCACTCTTGATTTTGCCCCATAAATAAAAATCAAGGGGCGTCAGGTCCGGAGAACGTTGAGGCCATAAATTTGGTCCTTGATTACCCCACCATCTATCCTCGAACATTTCTGTTAGCAGCCGATCTACAGCTCGTGTTTTATGTGCTGTTCCTCATTTGTACCTTGTAAATTTCATTTACTCACGTACTCACTTATACCGCTCAAAAGTGAAGGCATCGTGCTGAGAGTTATTTTCTGATATAGTAACAGTCTTCTATTCACGTTAGTTCATTTCACAGGGTGATTATTTTCCATGGGCTTGTAGTCTAGTAGTTGACCATTAGAAAATGCCCTGACGGTCGAAACCGGTCATATTTGTTAAAATAAAATTGTGGGAAGTATGAATTATATTTTGTTCCATCTTCGTAAAATGAATTTCCATAAAATAAATAAATCATCAATGATACTTATTGACATTTGACATTTATCCAGAAATCAATTTGCACGCCCTGTATATCCACTTAAGCCATGTCCGTTTCGTCAGGAATCACCCTGTATGTTTAACACTCAGTTAAGGGTTAAAGATTTGAGGAACTCTTCCACCTATCGATTGGAATGAGTATTCCATGATTCAAGTTTGAAACGAATGAATATAATCAAAGTGTAGGGGAGACATAAAAGAAGATTATCTACTCGGGCGTTACATTGAAAAATATTAACGGAAGTCCTAATGACTACCAAGAAATTAACATATAAACGAGAGTAAAAAGTCTTAAAACCAGTTCTGCATCAGGTTATTGCTACTACGACACAATATTACTGGCAGAAAAGGAAGTGCCTTCTTTTCGAAATAGGAATATACCTGTTCTTACGACTCTGTACGAACGGCACCTTGCCCATTCAATTATTCTTCTTCGCTCCATCAGATCGTTTGGGCGATAAAGGAGATATATGTGAACCAATTCATGAATATTGGATGTTTCTTTTATTTTGTTTTTCTTCCGATTGAACTATCGTGGGAAAAATACAAAAATTGTTACTTCGAAATAGTTGGAACATAAAGTGTTCCAACAAGAACAATATTAATAATAAAAAACAAGTACTGTGTTTTAAGGAATTTTACTTAATAATTGCGATTCGTAACGCGTTTCACTACACCGTAGCTTCTTCAGACGAATGATTATGCAGAAAAATGTAAATGAGAATATAACTATAAATGTTCTTGAGTAATTAAAAGCTTATTGGTTGCTTCTTCTTAAGTGGTAATTTATGACAGGTATATCCAATAAAATTAAGGAATAGATTGCTCCCCGAAAAGATTCAATAGAGGTGAAGGGCTTAAATCGACTTGTTCATTGATGAGTCTACCTGAGTGTTTGTATTTATTTATTTCTAAAGTTTCCCAAAGATCTACCTTCAATATTTATTATCTGTATGCAAAATTTCAAACTGTGGGTCGAAAGAATGATTATTTTCTAAGAGATGATTCGCGTAATTTGAATCTGATTTTTTTATTTGAAAACTGCGTTTATGTTCCGATATTCTAATATTAAAATTTCTATGTGTTCTACCAATGTAGAAATTATCACAGTCATTGCAATTCAATCTATAAACACCTGATTTATTGTTTTTACCTGGTTTGGTTTTATTATTTTTTTATATATTTGCCTAAATTATTATTAGTTTGGAAAGCTATGTTGAAATTATTGCTACTCAAGAACAGGGGTAAACTTCATTCAATGCGATTCTACTTTGTTTTTATTTAAAATATTATTTATTAGTTTGGGATTGTAACCATTATTTTTGGCTATTTGTTTAATCAAATTTAGTTCTTTGTTGAAATCTTCTGGTGATAGCGGGATGTTAATCAATCTATGAATAAAACTATTGAATGCTGACATTTTATGTTGATATGGATGACACGACGAGTTATGTATTATAATATCTGTATGTGACGGCTTATGGTAAATTGCGAAAACATGTTTTCCATTTTCATTCGAAATTGTTACGTCTAAGAAATTTATCGAATTATTGCTTTCTATTTCGGTTGTGAATGCAATTTTTGGATGTAATGAATTTATATGATTTTCGAAAATTTTCAACTGTCTATCTGTTCCTATGAAGCAAATAATGATATCGTCTACATAGCGATACCAGTATAAACAATATTTACTGAATGGATGATTATGAATTAATTTCTCTAAGTTATTCATGAAAATTTCAAAACAAAGGACTTAACGGATTGCCCATAATCATGGGCATCATGGGATTATGGGCAATCTGTTAAGTCCTTTGTTAGCAGAAATTTTCATGAATAACTTAGAAATTAATTCATAATCATCCTTAATTTTATTGGATATACCTGTCATAAATTACCACTTAAGAAGAAGCAACCAATAAGCTTTTAATTACTCAAGAACATTTATAGTTATATTTTCATTTACATTTTTCTGCATAATCATTCGTCTGAAGAAGCTACGGTGTAGTGAAACGCGTTACGAATCGCAATTATTAAGTAAAATTCCTTAAAACACAGTACTTGTTTTTTATTATTGATAATGGAATTTTACCAAGTAAAAGCCTCCCAAATTCAAATGTTAAAGAACAATATTTTCCAATATGAGTAAACAGTGACAACATAACAGTTTCAGAAGTTAATTTCTTGGCTTACCAGAACTAGAATCTTTGGCAACTTCTGGAATTATTTGAATTTCGCTCGAAAATCGCATTAGCATCATAAAATTTCACTGTGATGGATGTAAAAATTATATTTAAAATTCGTAACATCTTCAGTCGAAATAATCTTGATGATAATAAGAAATTGAACTATGTATACAGGGTGATTCAGGAGGAGAGGGAGATATTTTCGATGGCGGTAGGCAACATTTCTGGTGTGTTGGAATGATGCGACTCCATTTCGCATATACAGGCTGTTTGGTGTGAAGTTGCTAAATTTTCCAGGCATCATAATTCTGACTTCGCTGCTTCGACTTGAATGAAAATTTCAGGATTGTGAGTCACCTAGTAGACCAACTATTGGCAGAGAAAATGTGTTCTCTCGTACAGGGCGGGACTGTAGAGATTCAATTTTTGAATGGATGATAAAACAACACCTTGTATATCACTTAAACAAAATTCTGAATACATCATCAGAACAAAAAAAGATAGCTCTTTCAATATGCCACTAGAACATTTTTATCACAACCTAAGTATTTCATTGAAAAAATATTCATTTTGGAATAATGTAAGTTTTCAGTTCAATCCTCAGAGACAATTCTGAATACTAGGCGATCAACGTCTGAATTCATGTAAAAAAAATTGATACAATTAAAGTTGATGAAATATGTTTGATTTCAGTTGAAAATTTCAATAAAATCTACAGGGTGTTACATTAAATATTGGTAATCTTATCACTTCGAACCCATTCAGAAAAAGTTTTCGACGCCATTATGGCGACTTCTGAAATGACAATTTGAATACTTTAATCTGTCTCATGAAATTCGGTTCTTGTTCATAAATCGATATCTCTCACCGATCATTAAATACACAAGTCTGCAAAAAAAAATTGAGAGCTGTTTTGGTTTTTTTGTGTAATTCTTATGTTTTTGGGTGTGCTGAATTCGAAAATGACTTTCATTTTGTCCTAGCACGTCACGTTTTCTGACAATGTAGGTGTCTATGCTAAACAAGGTATTATCTTAAAATAAAACATAATTTTTTTTAATAAAGTAATTTATAATTGCGCATCAAAACTTATTTTTTATCTGGATGGACATGAATCGAATACAAATCCAAACAAGTCTTACAAGGTGGGTTTCAACTTTAAACTTTTGGAAGCAATAAATGAACCCAAAATATGGCATACTTATATTGTAATTAAGAAATTCCAGTTTTTTCGATCGAAAAGACAAGAATCCCAATAAAATTTCGATTCTAAACTACAAATCCAATCACTACAAAGCAAAACGGAGTTACTCGGAGCACAAGTTTCGGAAAGTTTGCAGACATAATATTCCTGACGGAACATTGGCTCAAAATTGATCAAATTGACATAGTTAACATAGAAAACTATAAAATAGTAAGTGCATTCTGTAGAAAACACTATAAAAATGCAGGTTCCCTAATTGCTGTAAGTAAAAAATGGAATTCCAAATTTAAATATGGTCGCAGTTTCGATCTATAGGTCACCATCAGGATCGTTTGATAGTCTTATAGACTCTATTTTGGCGCTCCTAAATTTCACAACAAATAAATACAATGATAAAACATTAATCATAGCAGGAGACTTTAATGTTGACTTTCTACTACAAAATGAAAATAAAGAATCCACCACAGTTATAAATTTAATGCTTTCTCACGGACTGAAAGTAGAGTCAAGGGAGCCTTCCAGAATTACTGCCTACTACACACGTCAGATCATATGGCACAGACACTCAGTTTTCAATCATTCAATCATGTGAAGTTATACCTGAAAAAAAGAAAACTATTAACAAAAGGATATTTAATACTGAAAAACTTACCAATTGAAGAGAGAACTCTGAAGTTGACTGGAAGAACTTTCTGCACAATAAAAATGCGGAAGATGGTTTCAGTAGTTTCCACGAATTATTTGTTTCACTTCTTGACAAATAGGTGCCTGTTAAGGAGATAGTTATAGATCAAAAAGAGAAGAAAACCTCTAAATGGAACACAAAAGAATTAAAAGACATGAAAAATAAGTTGGAAGCTTTGCAAGTCGTTAAAACCGTACGAAGGGACGCAGAATCAAAAAAGGCATATGATATCTTCAAGAAGATCTTCAATTTGAAAATCAAGGAAAATAACGAAAATCAGATACGCAAAGCAAGCAACAAATCCAGGGCAATGTGGAAAATCATAAAACCCGCAAAAGGAAAAAGCGAAGAAGAAAAAAGCAATTTAACGGCTGGAGAAATGAATGAATATTTAGCGGGAGTGGGGCAATCCACAGCTGAAGAAGTTGATCAAACTTCAGTCTCATATGCGGATTACCTTGAAGACTTAAAGTTGGACACTAAGTTGAGTTGCTTTCTCTTCGACTGCACAGGAACAGAAATCAGGAAACTCTTTGCATCATTAAAAGGTAAAAATACAGTGGATAGCTACTATGTTTCCAGCTCTCACCTGAAGCTACTATCAAAAGAACTTGCAGAACCATTAAGCATTCTAATAAACAAAAGCTTTAAGGATGGCTATTTTCCTCGAGAACTCAAAAAATCAAAGGTAATCCCAATATATAAAAAAAAGGAGACAGAAGCCAATGCAACAACTATAGGCCAATTTCGATACTTCCTAGCCTGTCAAAAATCTTTGAACTGGCAATAAAAAATCGTATTGTTAAGTTTTTAGAAAAACACCAATTACTGAACGATGCACAGCATGGATACAGAGCGAAACGAAGTACCTCCACGGCATTAACAAAAGTCATTAAATCGATAACATCAGCGCTGGATAATGGAGAGATACTAGAAATGCTAAATTTTGACTTAAGCAAAGCATTCGACTCAGTATCACATGAAATTCTTTTGTCAAAGTTATATTTTTATGGATTTAGAGGTATAGTTCACAAACTTCTCAAGTCTTATCTGCAGAGCCGTAGCCAGAGGGTGTTCTGGAAGGGCAATTTCTCGGATGAGGTGGAGGTCGAGTATGGAGTTCCCCAAGGATCAATACTTGGACCAATCCTGTTTATCCTCTATATAAACGATCTAACAGTACCAGAATCAGAGTTTACTTGTCTTTACAGCGATGACACATCGGTGTTGATTAAAGGTAAAAGCCCACTGGATATAAGCACACAAAAACTGAAAGCTTTAAAATACATAAAAGAATGGTTCGCTGCGAACAAACTAAAACTGAATGAAGACAAAACGGAAGAACTTACTTTCAGGGCAGGTCCAAATGATAAGCAAGTAAAATTTCTGGGAATTACTCTCCACTCAAAGCTGAGCTGGTCTACCCACATAGATAGCATCTGCAGAAGAACGTCTAAAGCTCTATACCTCCTTAGAAAAATGAAAAGAGTTTCAACTTATGAAGTAGCAAAACGGCTTACTATGCATGCGTACATAGTGTTCTTTCATATGGGATACTACTTTGGGGACAATGTTCTAAGCAAGCTTTCACATTGCAAAAAAAGCCATCAGAATTCTTGAAGGCTTAGGCCAGAGAGAGAGTTGCAGACCTATTTTTAAAAGGAAAAATACTTACCGTACCATCTCTATATATTAACGAATGCATTAAATATACTTACCAGATTAAGAACTGCTTGTTAAGGAATTCAGATGCACATGGATATAACACTCGTTTAAAAACAACTTTGTAACACCACTACATAAGCTGAATAAAACGCAACAGTTCTTCGATTACTGGGGCATCAAGCTATATAACAAATTACCTGAAAAATAAAAGCTCTTCGAGAAGAAAAGTTCAATGCAGCGATCAAGAAGCTACTCATTGACGGATCGTACTACAGTATAAAAGAATTTCTTGAGGCTAAGTTTGATAAGACTTGTTTGTGTATTTTGAGCGTAACTTGTTCTTTGTTTTAACTGTGATATTGTTATATACACTGTTATGCGTTTTTACATATTTGTCTATTTTGAATGATTGAATTTAGTGTTTTATATACACCCTGACGAGACATGTAATTTTTTTGATGTCAATAAAATTTCTATTCTATTCTATTCTATTCTATTCTATCTAAAATACATTAATTAGTGAGCACTAAACACATTTCTTTTTCCCAGTGAGACTTCTTTTGGTACATTTTCGCTTGTGGGAAGCATCTGGAAGGTCTCTTTTAAGCGTCCAACAGTAGTCTGCCATCATTGAGACGCTCCATCTTCCCTGGTATCTTTTTTCCATCTCCTTAATATCTTGGTGAAATCGTTCACCTTGCTCTTCACTCACGTCTCCTAAATTTTCTGGAAATTAGTCGAGGTGGGAATGAAGAAAATGTACTTTTAAACTCATTAAGCAACCTAAAGCTTGAAATGCTTTTAACATTCTTTTGACGATTTGTTTGTAGTTAGGGTCTTTGTTATTGCCTAAAAATTTTGTTATAACTTCCTTAAAGGCAATCCACCCTTCTCTTTGAGGATCCGTCATGGTTGTGACGAATAGTGGATCAGCCATAAGCCGTCTAATATCTGGTCCAACGAAAACACTTTGATATTAAGTATTTGAAGCAATTTCCATCTCTTGGAAGTGACTTCAACAAATTGCTTCATCAATAATAAAAAACAAACAAGTACTGTGTTTTAAGGAATTTTACTTAATAATTGCGATTCGTAACGCGTTTCACTACACCGTAGCTTCTTCAGACGAATAAATGTACAGACAATAAATGAGAATATAAATATAAATGTTCTCGAGTAATTACTTATTGGGTTGCTTCTTCTTAAGTGGTTATTTATGACAGGTATATCCAATAAAATTAAGGAATAGATTGCTCCCCGAAGAGATTCAATAAAGGTGAAGGGCTTAAATCGACTTGTTCATTGATGAGTTTACCTGAGTGTTTGTATTTATTTATTTCTATAGTTTCCCAAAGATCTACCTTCAATATTTATTATCTGTATGCAAAATTTCAAACTGTGGGTCGAAAGAACGATTATTTTCTAAGAGATGATTCGCGTAATTTGAATCTGATTTTCATTTGAAAAACTGCGTTTATGTTCCGATATTCTAATATTAAAATTTCTATGTGTTCTACCAATGTAGAAATTATCACAGTCATTGCAATTCAATCTATAAACACCTGATTTATTGTTTTTACCTGATTTGGTTTTATTATTTTTATATATTTGCCTAAATTATTATTAGTTTGGAAAGCTATGTTGCAATTATTGCTACTCAAGAATGATTTCAGTTTCTCACTTGTAATGCTAACGTAGGTTAAGGTGTTGAATTTTTGTTTCAATTTATCGACAGGGTAAACTTCATTCAATGCGATTCTACTTTGTTTTTATTTAAAATATTATTTATTAGTTTGGGATTGTAACCATTATTTTGGCTATTTGTTTAATCAAATTTAATTCTTTGTTGAAATTTTCTGGCGATAACGATATTAATCAATCTATGAATAAAATTATTGAATGCTGACATTTTATGTTGATACGGATGACACGACGAGTTATGTATTATAATATCTGTATTTGACGGCTTATGGTAAATTGCGAAGACATGTTTTCCATTTTCATTCGAAATTGTAACGTCTAGGAAATTTATCGAATTATTGCTTCCTATTTCGGCTGTGAATCAATTTTTGGATGTAATGAATTTATATGATTTTCGAAAATTTCTAACTGTCTATCTGTTCCTGTGAAGCAAATAATGATATCGTCTACATAGCGATACCAGTATAAACAATATTTACTGAGTGGATGATTATGAATTAATTTCTCTAAATTATTCATGAATATTTCTGCTAATAAAGGACTCAACGGATTGCCCATAATCAAGCCGTCTTCAATAGCATAATATTTGTTATTGAAATGGAAATAATTTTGATCTAAGCAAATTTGTAATAATGAAAGAATATCTGATTCAATGATAGTATTGACATGATTCTTTTCTAATAATTCTTCAACTAAGTAATACGTATCTTTCGGAGGAATGTTGGGAAATAGATTCTTAACATCGAAAGAAATGAGTTTGGAATTAGGAGGTATAATGGTATCTTTGATATTGGCAATTAGTTCGTATGAATTTTCAGAAAGTGGTTAAAAACATAATTTGGACAGCAAAATCATTAATTACAGACCACGAAAAGTATAAATTCATTAACTCAATCCACAATCCCCGAATTATATTCGTTGATAAAATTTCATAAGCCTAATTACCCTATTAGACCTGTTGTTTCTTATGTAACGGCAC
This sequence comes from Cryptolaemus montrouzieri, assembly GCA_013387265.2. NCBI lineage: Eukaryota > Metazoa > Arthropoda > Insecta > Coleoptera > Coccinellidae > Cryptolaemus > Cryptolaemus montrouzieri. The sequence continues at coordinate 6,786,204 of JABFTP020000165.1, forward strand.
CTTCTTTCAAACTTTCAAAATTCCTCAACGACTTGCTAATAAAACATTGCAATTTTAAATCTAAATTTTCGGTCAAAAATTCATACGAACTAATTGCCAATATCAAAGATACCATTATACTACCTAATTTCAAACTCATTTCTTTCGATGTTAAGAATCTATTTCCCAACATTCCTCCGAAAGATACGTATTACTTAGTTGAAGAATTATTAGAAAAGAATCATGTCAATAATATCATTAAATCAGATATTCTTTCACTATTACAAATTTGTTTAGATCAAAATTATTTCCATTTCAATAACAAATATTATGCTATTGAAGACGGCTTGATTATGGGCAATCCGTTAAGTCCTTTGTTAGCAGAAATATTCATGAATAATTTAGAGAAATTAATTCATAATCATCCACTCAGTAAATATTGTTTATACTGGTATCGCTATGTAGACGATATCATTATTTGCTTCACAGGAACAGATAGACAGTTAAAAATTTTCGAAAATCATATAAATTCATTACATCCAAAAATTGGATTCACAGCCGAAATAGAAAGCAATAATTCGATAAATTTCCTAGACGTTACAATTTCGAATGAAAATGGAAAACATGTCTTCGCAATTTACCATAAGCCGTCACATACAGATATTATAATGCATAACTCGTCGTGTCATCCGTATCCACATAAAATGTCAGCATTCAATAATTTTATTCATAGATTGATTAACATCGTTTTCGCCAGAAAATTTCAACAAAGAATTAAATTTGATTAAACAAATAGCCAAAACTAATGGTTACAATCCCAAACTTACAAATAATATTTCAAATAAAAACAAAGTAGAATCGCATTGAATGAAGTTTACCCTGTCGATAAATTGAAACAAATATTCAACACCTTAACCTACGTTGGCATAACAAGTGAGAAACTGAAATCATTCTTGAGTAGCAATAATTTCAACATAGCTTTCCAAACTAATAATAATTTAGGCAAATATATAAAAATAATGAAACCAAATCAGGTAAAACAATAAATCAGGTGTTTATAGATTGAATTGCAATGACTGTGATAATTTCTACAATGGTAGAACACATAGAAATTTTAATATTAGAATATCGGAACATAAACGCAGTTTTTCAAATAAAAATCAGATTCAAATTACGCGAATCATCTCTTAGAAAATAATCACTCTTTCGACCCACAGTTTGAAATTTTGCATACAGATAATAAATATTGGAAGGAAGATCTTTGGGAAACTTTAGAAATAAATAAATACAAACACTCAGGTAAACTCATCAATGAACAAGTCGATTTAAGCCCTTCACCTCTATTGAATCTCTTCGGGGAGCAATTTATTCCTTAATTTTATTGGATATACCTGTCGTAAATAACCATTTAAGAAGAAGCAACCCAATAAGTAATTACTCGAGAACATTTATATTTATATTCTCATTCTTATTTTCTGTACATTCATTCGTCTGAAGAAGCTACGGTGTAGTGAAACGCGTTACGAATCGCAATTATTAAGTAAAATTCCTTAAAACACAGTACTTGTTTGTTTTTTATTATCGATAATGGAATTTTACCAAGTAAAAGCCTCCCAAATTCATTTTGCTTCATCAATCCCAGCTTTATGTGGGGCGGTGGTAAAAGAACTTTATGAGGAGGCACCAAAGTTTCATGCAGGACATTCTTTCCGCCAACTTTAAGCTCCCTCGCAGGTCAACACTTTTTGGTCCAACGATTTGTTCGGTCTCTACTGTCGCATAGACACAAAAAGCAAGGGAATTTGGTAAACCCAGATTGCTGTCTGAGCGCCATGCCCAAGATTTTGAAATCACCGCACACTTGCCAACCGTGGTCTTTATATTTTAATTTACAAAGAATCAATTCCAAGTTCTTGTAGGTTTCTTTGAGGTGTACGGAATGGTCGACAGGAATGGAAGCATAGAAACCGCCGTTGTGAAGCAGAACTGCTTTAAGGCTTCTTTTTGAAGAATCTATAAAAATACGCCACTCTTCTGGGTCGTATGAGATCTTAAATGTATTCATCAAACCATCAATATTGGTGCAATAAACCAACTCGTCCTCTTGGGCAAAGTAGGAAGTAAACTGCTTTTCACGATATCTAAACCAGGAGGAAGACACTCCCGGCAAAAGTAAGTTCCTGCTTTTGAGCCTTGATCCAAGCAACTCAGCAGCGTTTTTGGGAAGATTCAAGTCTCTTACCAAATCATTAAGCTCGCATTGGGAAAACAATTTTGGACTTCTGTCATCTTCAAATTCAAAAGTTGACTGGTCATCGGGTGTAGGTACAGCACCATCTTCGTCAGAACTTGGAACCTCTTCCAAGGTAGCAGGGACCTTGGGCACTGGTATTTCGGTCCCATGAGGGATGGGACGAATAGCTGATTGCAGATTGGGGTATGAAATTGACTGCTTCCGTTTTGAATTATACCCTTTCACATTACACGAACAAAAGTAACAATCATCACTATGGTTCTTTTGCTCGCGCCATACCATAGGAATCGCAAATCGGAAAGCTTTTTTCTTGCCCAATTTCGAAGGTCTTCAACTCCAAGTTTGAAGCCAAAATACGCGAAGTATACTTTTTTACAAAGTCCTTAATATTAACTTGTTGCTTTAATGTCATATATTCTCCACAAATGTAACAGAAACTATCCGAAGAGTTCACACACTTCCGCACAGACGACATTGCACTGAACTGAACCAAGATCTATAAAACAATGATGAGTTAACACGTAATTGTCCCGCGCCACTTCTACACTATCGGTGCGCGAACGTTCAGGTTACAACATGTTTATACTTGCTAATGTAGGTCAAACAGGGTGTTCTTTATTTAGAAATTAATGATAGTTATGTCCTGTAAACATTCTGAAACAGTAATCAAAATAAAATTATACCTATCAGTTGTACTACAAGTTAATTCCTTTTTAGCCCAAAAAATCCGTTTTGTGTAATGAAAATTTGCGTTTTGTAAAATAAACTTACGTTCTGGAATTTTTTGAGTATGTTTTCTGTTTTCAGAACACCTAAATACATACAAATCAGTTGAAATTATCAAGACAGCATTTTTGTTGCAGACCTGTGATATTTGAGGAATAAAGTTGGCAAAATGTAGAAAATAAGTTGACTACGGTGTGGACGTACGTGCAGAGTATTACTTGACATGCCAGTTATTCCGAAAAAACCTCCCTCGAAAAATAGGTCACTCCTTTCTTTTCACATTGTATTCAATGGCAGCGAGCTTTAATGGATGATGATTACTATCAAATTTTCAGATCACAACAATCAAAATATTTCTTTGTCTTTTTATGTTAAGAAATTATTTGTCTTGGAGCCAAATAGGTCGATCTGATTCCCAAAAGAATTACACACATGTAATATTCTCCGGAGTGGAGAGTTTTGAGCGTTATTGGTATTCCTAAAGTTCAAATGAAACAAATTTTGTTGTCTTAAGCGTCTAACTGGAACGTTAAAACAAACATATTGGAGAAACTCCATCGATTCTAAAAAGCAATTAACAAGTTTGAATGCGAATAGAATGTCATTTGATATTCTACGGTTTTCCAGACTCAACAACCCAAAATGTATGAGACACCTAAAATAATTTTCAGATTTACCAGGCTTCAATTGTGAGTTACATTTGAAACCCAGAAACCTGGCAAATCTCTTCTGTATACCCTCTAGTCTGAGAATGTAGGTATTCTAGTGGGGACTCCATGTAGTTGAGGCAAAATTCAGTTTAGAGCAGACGTATGCGTTATATAAGAATACAAGAGCCTTCAGATTATCAAAGTACTTACATTGTCTCATCAGATAGATTTACTGTATGTTCGATGTGACTATTGAAAGTTAATTACACCGAGATCTTTTATGGAATGTACTCTAGATACTTCAGTATGTCTGATACAATAAGGATACTCAATTGAATTCTTACTACGAGTAAAAGATATCACGTGACACTTGGATAGATTTAGAAGCAGGTTGTTATCACCACAGAACTTATTCAGGTTATCCAATTCATGCTGTACAGTCAAGCAGTGTTGAGTGTTTTTGATTTGGCAGGAAACTTTGAGATCGTCAGCGAAGAGCAGAAACTTGCAGTTGAAAAAGCAGCTAGTGATTTTGTTAACATAAATCAAAAAGAGTAAGGGCCCCAAATGGGAACCCTGCGGGACTCCTGATGTGGAACAAAATGACTTCGACCTGAAACCCTCCATAGAGACATACTGTGATCTATTATTTAGATATGATGAAAACCATTTCAACATGGGGTCTCCAACACCTACCTCTGCAAGAGCAGAAACCTGGTGAACTATACTCAATTTATCGAATGCTTTACTGAAGTCAGTATATATGGCATCAACTTGAATGCGATTATCTAGAGAATCGTGCAAAAATTCCACAAAATTCAACCGATCTGCTCCTGAAGAAACCATGCTGTTCCAGAATAATTTGTTCACGAGACTGAACGAGTGCGGCAATTCAAGAGATTCGAAAATCTTTTGAGAAATGTAAAGCTTGCTGATGGGTCTGTGGTTATTAGCTAGACTTTTATTACCCGTTTCATGAAATATTCCCCAAGCGAAGGGATTTATTATAAATGAGGGTAAGCGGAGTTTTTAGTGCTTGTACAAAGTAAGATGGAATGAGGTCCGGCCCTGCACCTTTCTTAGTATCCAGGTTTCTGAGTTGATTGGGACAGTTAGTGTTCACGTCAATATTTGATGAACCAGCGGAAACTACAGTTGATGGAGAGTATACACTATTGAAATATTACGCGAACAACTCACAAATTTCGTTACCCGTTTCAGCAGCTTTCCTATTGTAGGTCATCGAGCCAGGAAAATTATGATTTTCATTTTTCGTAGAAACAAAACTGAATAGTTTTCTCGGATTTACTGCCAATTCTGTTTGAACCAAGGAAGTGTATTTTTTGAAATCGGATTCAGTAAGATCTTTGGATCTCGTGCGTAGAAGTTTGAATTCGGGGAAATCTCCAATGTTCCCATAAATTTTCCATCTTGTATGCACTTTAGTTTAGGTTTTATAACTCTAATAGTCACACGAGAGTAATATATAGGAAACTTATTCTGTATTTTAGTTTTGGGTACATTGTTGTCAATTATAATATTCAGGTGTTCATAGAAAGTTTCCAAATCAAGATTTATATCACTATTGCTGAACAGATCGATTCAAGGAATTTGACTTATCTTTTCATTTATTCGTTCATAATTGACTTTTTTGAAATAATTGAAAAACTTAATGTTACTGAGAAGTCTTGGAGTTTAGATTCGAACGCAAATTATAAAGATGAGGGATGATTATCCTCGGGAACCAATGGACTATCACATTTAATTATACAGGATGCTTCAACGAAAACTAAACAGAGGCTATATCTACCAAGATATTCATTTCTGATCAGAACGCAAAAACAGGTCGATTTTTGTTTCAAGGGGGACATCTTTTGGGGTACAATACTTGCCTGAAATATCAACCCCCTAAGCGGGGGTTGCAATCCTTGAACATTTTGTATAGGGAAGATGGGTCGAGTCATAACTCAAAAGAAAGGTGGTATCTTTGTCTACATCGCCTTGAACGAATTTGCATTTTTAATTGAAAACTGTAAAAGATACAGGGTGAGCAACTGAAAAATAGGAAGACTATTTCCCTGAGACTATTCAAGTTTCAGTGAAGTAAAATGGAACAGATCCATGCTGATCAATGGCAGTCATCATCAAGTACCATCCTCATCTCGAATTTCAACCCCTGGAGCAGGGGTGACCACCCTTGAAAATTTGGAAGAGGGTAGATGGGTCGAGTGATAACTCGAAAGAAAGGTATTATCTTTGTCTGCATTCCCGTGAAAGAATTTTCATTTTTGATTGAAAACTGTAGAAGATACAGAGTGAGCCAATGAAAAATAGAGAAGACTATCGCCCCAAGACTATTGGAGTATTAGTGCGAAAAACTGGAATAGATTCATTTAGATCAAAGATGACAGCCTTTGATCTGGAATGAATCTGTTTCATTTTAAATCTCAGGGGGTTGAAATTCGATAGTCTTCGTTTTCAGTAGCTCAAGAAACTTGAATAGTCTCAGGCTTTTTTCAAGTTGCTCACCTGAAAAGTGCAAATTTCAGGGCGAAAGAGATAACTCCTTTCTTTGAGTCATAACTGACCCATCTTCACTAGACAAAATGTTTAAAGATTGCAACCCCCGCTTAGGGGTTGATATTTCAGGCAAGTTTTGTACCCCAAAAGATGTCCCCCTTGAAACAAAATTGACCTGTTTTTGCGTTTTGATCAGAAATGAATATCTTGGTAGATATAGCCTCTGTTTAGTATTCGTTGAAGCACCCTGTATTATTGATTTTGAAGGTGTTGCTTAAAACTAAATCCAAACTTTTGTTATTAGAGTTTACTATACTATTAAACTGTTGTAATTCTAAAAGCAAAAAGAGTCAATCGATTCAACATGCCTTGGTTCAACATTGAAAGCGTCCAAAGATTGGCCCGATTGGTTGAGCACCCACGAAACTGATAAACAGTTGAAAACACCGATCAAAAGTACACTATGATTTTCAATATGATTTTTAATTGAGTTCAGTTTGGAGTTGAAAAAGGCACAAGCAGTGTTATCGCCAGGAGGCATACTTACATATTTCTTCAATAGTTAACACTTCCTGAACATATTCTCTCCAGATAATGACAGAGAAAAAGCCCTAGGAATCATTGAATTAAATGCAGCGTATTTATGAGATTTTAGATACGTTGAGTTGGAAGGCATGCAAATATCAGTAAAGGTAACACATCGAAACTTAGTGTGTTCTTTTTATAGTTGATTATTAGGTCTGAAAAAGTGAATCTGATTATCGACTCCTCTCTGTATTACCGGCTCGGTGGCGTAGGGGGTATGATGCTTGTCTCCTGCGCTGAGTTACCTGGGTTCAATCCCCACAAATTCGGAGCGATTTTTTTGGATTCCGGGAATCGCTTGAGTATCCATCTGTCGGAGATGTAAAACCGTCGGTCCTGTCTAACAGAAATATGTTGGACATTAAAGATCCCTTCCTCGACACGAGAGGGGTTTGGTAAAATTCCCGGGTTAGTGAGGTGACAGAATTCCCCGGCGTGTCATTAGCCGAAAGGCAGAAATAGGGCACCATAAAGGAAAAACAATAAAACACAAGGCCAGGAAGACAAACTGCGTTGGTGGCTACAGGAAAAAATGAAGCCCTTTGCTGCTATCGCCACGAACAACTGTTCTCTATGCGCAATGCACCCACGCGCATCTTTTGCATAATGTCCGCCACTGCCGGGGTTTTCCAAATGTGAAGTGTGGTATAGCCTTCTATAATTATAATAATTATAAATGTAGTTCTGAGATTTCTCATATCTGACAGAATATCGAATTTTGTTCAGTGAGCAATACGTGGAATGCAAAAGGTAAGAGTGGGGATGCCGAATAACTGCACTATATTCTTCTGCACCAACATTTCTCCCACCAAAGAAAGCAGTTTGCTCCTCTCGTATCAAATCTTCTGTGTGATAGTTGTTGGCAATCAAAGTGTACCCCAGACTAGAATAAAAATACTACAATAACTCATTTTTCAATGAAAATTGTACTGCACTAGCGTTAAGGTATTCCGACTTAATTACGTTAGACACTTATTGTAAATAAACCATACATAAAAGTGGATTCGGACACTGAACTAAGTCAAAATATCAACATTTGCGACAGAATTCATTAAAGAACCTAACCTCTAAATAATTCGCGAAATGTATTTCGCCTGAACGAAAAGTATTAAAAGTATTGTGATCCATATCTTACCATTTTTATAAAACGAAATTCGGCACATGGCGTTTTGTTTCTTTACAGTTTAAGAATAAAACTGTTCCATATTTTACCCCCCAAGAGTCATAAAAACTGTTACTATCATCTTAGCTCGGATTTCTCAAAGGAATATTATGAAATTTAAGGAGGGACTACACCTACAGATTTGTTTGATCTGAGAATCTCGAAAACTAAAAACTCGGTAATAATAAAACAAATTTTTAAGGCAGAATCTTGTCTTGTCACAATTAACCTGTACATTTTGCAGGCCTAATCTTGAATTTTGAAAAGAGGAGAGAAGTTGAATGACTTCCTAGGAATGTATTTTAATTACTCATTCAAAATATTATATTTAATGTTGAGAATTGATAGAGTGTTTAGTAATGGAATAATACAGTCCGAAACATATTACTATACTACTTCACGGTTGAAAAAACAATTCATTTTGACACAGTTTATGTCAGTCTAGGTGGTACATCCAGGACATGTTCTAGAAAGAATGCAATCTTGCCCCTGGGTATTGAGGAGTTAGGTTAGATTTTTTCATTTTCTTAAAGTATAATATCTTAGAAATATTCTCTGAAAATTTGAAGTGAATCCGACAAATACTTTTCGAGTTATTCGATAATTAGCCAAGGGAAAGGCGCTCCGAAACGTTCGAGAGCAGGTAGCTAGTAGCGATGGTGATTCGAAAACTTATTTAGGAATTATAAAAGCAGACACTTACAAAAATACAACTATAAATAAGAAGGAATGTATAGAGCATGTTCAGAAGCGGATGGAGACTCGATTAGGTACACTGAAAACTGAACAATGTCTGGGTGGTAGAGGTAAGCTTACAGGAAAAGTAATAGAAAATTAACTGTGTACTAAGGTTTATCAATACGTCGACATTGTGATTTTATAGAAGATATGAAATCTACTATAATTCGGACCTTTTTATCCGGCTCAAGTGATAAAAATCCGAATCATAGTATGTGCCCAAAAGGCGAAGATTCTTGGTGCTCGTATCAGTTAGTTGAAGCAAGTGGAGAGCTTGCTACTTATACTCACGATTATTCTCCTCTACCTCCTGATGTTTTAGAAGCTATGAAGCCAATTAATGAAGATCTCAGTAATGACAATTTACTTTCAAAATGTGTAGGTGGTTTCAATCAGAATAATAATGAGAGCTTCAACCAACTAGTGTGGAAAATATGCCCAAAAACGATGAATACTAGTTTTACTGTTAAAAAATTGCAGCATATATAGCTACTGGTATATTCAATGAAAGTACGAAATGATGACGATGAGAAATTGAACTATGTATTATACTATTACAAGAGTTCAATACTGAAACTGAAGATGGTCGAGGACCGAAATTACTATCCTGGTTTTCAATAAAATCTCTTGTGGTAGTATAATAGATAGTTTAAATTCTTATCATCATCATGATTAACTATTACGTAGTAACGGCGGAATCAATTAATTATTTGGAGGTATGAAATCATTATTGATCATAATGAATACACTGGGACTTGATTGTGGGCGTAGTTCTCATCGGATGTCGAGAAAACCAATACTGCAAGTGCGAAAGTGGCAAATAAGCAAGCTAACGACAACACTCGAGAAGGTAGAATGCTAGAAAACATCAAATAGACATTTTGGAAGCTGCTACGAAAGCTGAAGAACGCAGTTCTTTAAAACATGGAACACTAATGCCTGATTTTTTTTATTTTAATTTCGATTTTTTATAAACAACAAACTGATGTTTTTTCCCGAAAATTTGGAAAAAATATTCATGAGATCGCCATTTTGAGAATTAGAAAAAACTTCGATCTGGCTCTAGAATATCTATTAACAAAACTATTTTTTTTCTCTGATTGATCTTAGATGAGCTTCGGTTGGAACTGGATCAACATAAACAGCCATTACTTTCAAAATTATCAATTTTATTATCTGAAATTTATGTCAAATCAAGTCGAAACCTTATTCAATGTTTTTTTTACTTTTATGAAATGAAATAATTTACTGTCAGAAAAAATTATTAAAAATTGCCATTTTTTCATGTTTCGGACTACACCTAACTCGTTGAGAAATCGCCCACTTCACTGATAAGGCCAATTTTACAAGAAATATTCAATATCGAAACACCGACGTCTGGGAAAGGGAAAATACTCATTCACTCGTTATTCCCAAGTACGATTTTTTGTCACCGTTTGATACGCTGTTAATAATAATACCCTAATAGGCCCTTTTTTCCTCTCCGATCATTTGAATAGAAACAGTTATTCAATTTTTTTTAAATCAATTACCCCATCTTGTTGACAATGCTAGATAGATAGATAGATAATTTATTCATTCGATTTTGTAAATATGACAATAAATAACAAATTACGCCTAAGGCGTAGACGACAAAGAAAAGTAAACAATCACGTTATAAATGGTTTGAAGTCACAATCAAAGGAAGGGGTGACCCAATTTATAGGAGTTAAATTAATAAATATGTATAAACATGTAAATAAGGCTAGAGCGAGAACAACGTGGACAGCTTATCATATATTTCGTCTGCGATTTTTTGTTTCAGTTAAATTTGGCATTCGGGAAATCTTGTATGCAGTATCGATAGAGGATAGGTCCTCATAAGTGGCCTGCGCGACCTCCCGATCTTATGTGTTTGGACTATTTTTGTTGGGTTACCTGAAGAAATTTGCCTATGGTGAAGAGAAGCAACTAATCCAAAGAATTGAGGAAGGTTGCGAATTTATTCGAAACCAACAGGATATTATCAGAAAATTAGTTGGGCATCTGGCAGCTCGCTCGAATACCCATTAACCGTTTTCATCTTACACAATAACTTGTATATGAAATCATTAAAGATGTAAATTTGATAAGTAATTCCTATCATGAATGATTTAAAATGAACAAAAGAGTTTTGATTACTTAGTGGTACACAGGTACCACCGCCCGCCAGGTATGTTGAGATAAATGTCCAGTCCAGGATAATTCAATTCGAAAAAAGGTTATTATTACATAGTACTTTTATCATGTGTATGCATCAGTTAACAGTATTTTGTTGTTTATAATTTCTGCCCCTGTTAAATATACCATTTTTCCAAAGTGAGAAATTAATCAAATTGAATGTAAATGATGCTATAAGGCGTCAAGGCCATATATCTGCAATCGATGAAAATGTTAAAATGTGTTTTGAGATGACGGGAAATGGACACACAATATACACAGCTAAAATCTGAAAATGGATTTATAGTGCGATAAAAAGTGTTGCGTCCCAAAACAGGAAAAATTGTATAGACCACTTCATTAAAGAAGAAAATAAAATATGGGAACTGGATCATATTATTTATGCCATGAAAGATCCTATTAAAGTGAATTCAGGTAATGAAGAAACATCATCAGGAGATGAGCTGTAAATATTTTATGAAAATATTGCAGCTTAAAGTATATATGTGAGCATTTTGACAAGCATTTTTTCAATTTTATGATTTTAAAGTGTAAAAAGAAATTGAATTTAGAACTAGACGTTTCATAAAATCATGAAATTATTTATAAACATTGTTTAACATAATGTTAGGTTATGTTAAAACTCATATGGAAAATTTAGCTTAAATCCACTATGATATAAAATAAACTTCTATAATATACTAAAATTATCATAAACATAATTTAATTATTAAATATTTTAACCTAGAGAACGTTGAGTATGCATGAAATAATTATTTTTGGTAAACGTAATTATCTAGATACTCACATTAAATTATTATTGTTTTTAAATACGTTACTGTACAATTGATTCAATTGTATTTTAGAAGAGAACCCTAAACATATAGTAGTCTACATTACTGACTACAAAATTTTGGACGTATAAAGTGAACATTTTATTTGAAACGAGGAGGAGCAATATTAGCAAGCAAAAAAAAGACAGTCAGGTAGTTGGGTTCTACCTGGAGATTTGTGCGAGGGTTCTGTCCGGAAATAAATTGGCGCTGCTCCAAGACAAAATCATAGAAACTAAATTAATTGTTTATTGACCCCCGTATCACATTTCTAAATACTTTAGTTTATTTAACTCAGCGCACTTCTCACTGTCTACAACAACTTAACTCATTTTATACACAGTTGTAATTTGCAACTGTTTCTTACCGCTCACATCTGGAGTGGTATTCCCCAAATGTATACAACATACAAATCCTCTTATCTACGGTCGCCTTTAAAACTAGAAACTTCCATCTTTGTCCCCTCCACCATAAACCACAACAGAAAATTGTATATCCGAACGGTCCTCGTCTGTTTTCATCGTTGTCGATCTTGCACGATCTCGATCATAGAGCCGCAACACAATTAAAAATCATTGTCAACGAAAACGAAACGACCTACCACGAATCAGTCATCAGCCCTACCACCGAACCAGAATCTAGCCCAAGTGTGCTGAGCCTGTTGTGCGTGAAGTGAGAGGAATAGAGCTAGTCAGTCGACCGTCGGCGAAGTAAACAAAGCCTTATAACCGACCGTACAATGCTGTTGCCGCTTCGTCGGAAGCTGCTTTGATCTGTATTTCGAGATAGTACACTCTTTGCGGTTATATTTCGAGCAAGTCGTGACAAGAGTTCTCCCGGAACGAATGATTTGAATCATGCCTTTGAGGTGAGGGTTGAAAAAGAATGAGTGAATTTCGAAAATGGATCCCCATCGCGGTGCGTTTTCGTCGATTGTGTTCTGGTGGGTGTTTTTTATCGTTATCTCACTGGGTCATTTGGTAGTTGGTGTCGAACCTGGAAATTCTGGAATATGTGAAATAAAAGGATGCAAATGCATAGAAAAGGCTGGAGGATGGAAGGTTGCCAATTGCACCTTCGCAAATGATCAGGCAAGTTCAAAAAATTTTGAAATAACATCAGCTGTATCTGTTATTGTTGATGATAAAAGAGCAATAATAAATTTGATAGAACTTCAATATTTCAAGAAACTTTTGTTGAGTACTTTATTCCTAATGTAGTTTTGCGAATTTGATATCACTTTCATTCACATTCTAAAAAGAGATGTATAATAACAAGCAATTTCAAACAATCGTCGATAATCTTCAAGTGAAAGTGAAGCAGATACATAATTATGAAATGATATTATATTTCACGAGGTAAGTATCATACTGAGACAATTATGAAAAGATAATAAGAATAGAAAGCAAAAGATTAAATAAGAGTTCACCTAAAGTACAGTGTGTCTCATTTTTGATGTTTTAGTGTGGCAACTATGTGAAATACTGCAAAAAGAGAAAAATTACCACACCATCTCCATCGTCGATTTTCGAGGAAAATTCATTAGTTGAAACAGATTGTAGTGCTTCTTTTGTTTTCTATTTTTTCCCGATTTCTCGATTTTCCAGCATTTTGAGTAGAATGCAGGGAGATATACAAAAATATATTTTTTGATGCATTTAGAATTACAATTATGTTTTTTAAATGTAATGTATAGGTGATAAAATAAAAGTGTTTGTCTCTTTCCAAATATACAGGGTGTTTAAAAAGAACAGCAGTATTTAAGGTAATTTCATGAAAATAGTTCATATAAACAAAGGTCCGCAAATATTTCGTTACCGATTTACAGGGTGTTCAAGTTTGATCGAAAGATGCACTTGAATTTGACAATTTCGAAAACAGCTCAAGAGATCGAGTTAAAATTTGGGGATGTCGAAAACTTTCAAAGACGTACAATTTTCTATACGACAAAATATTTTGACTCACCAGTGGCGCGCGTATGGGCACAAGGCAGGTTGTTTGTTTGTTATTCCTTTACGTGCTCTATTTCCGCCTTTCGGCCAATGACACGCCGGGGAATTCTGTCACCTCACTAACCCGGGAATTTTGCCGAACCCTCTCGTGTCGAGGAAGGGATCTTTAATGTCCAACACATCTCTGTTAGACAGGACCGACGGCTTTACATCTCCTCCGAAAGATGGATACTCAAGCGATTCCCAGAATCCGAAAAATCGCACCGACTTTGTGGGATTGAACCCAGGTAACTCTGCGCAGGAGACGAGCATCGTATCCCCTACGCCACCGAGCCGGCTCAAGGCAGGTTATTCTCAAAGAAAAAAGTAGGACGATATTGATTTTTTTAATTTTCCAATTATATTTCAGGAAAAAGCGATAATCCTGCTGTTTACGCTGACCGCTCTCTCATCCAGTGCCGAGTCGAACACATGTTTCCCGAAAGTATTCGTTTTGTAGCCAGTGTTGCCACGATTTATCTCTCGTCGGAGATTTGAGTACCTATCGTAGAAATTAAATATCGAATAATAAGATATACTATTGAAGTGAAACCGATAGCAAAACGCTCCTAATCAGGGGCGTAACTTTTCGGGAGCGAAAGGGACACGCGTGACTAGTATTTTTTCTCAAGTGGGCTCACGAACCCGGACTTGATTATCTAAATAAAAAAAATACATATTTTGAGTTCTTTTAGACAGTGTATTGCGGTATAGCAAAAGCTATTTTCAAAATATAAAGAGTTTCCAACATAATCATACGATATTATCTGACCTTTCATATCAATAATTCAATAAGTTCAACATGATGGATAAACTTGACGGAAAATACACCTCACAGAAATTGTCGCATCACTCTACTTTCACGACAATACTAGATAAACTTTTAGGTTGGTCATTCAAGACTCGCTTGGTAACTTTCAAAAGTGTAAATAAAGAAGATACCATTCAAAAGAGATGAGTTTATGATGGAAAATATCAACAATTTTCGAGTTAATGAAAAATTGAAAAATTCTACCTTCTTCAAACATTCGCAAAGAGACCAATCAACTAGCGTCGAATGGTTACTAATCATTTTCTCTAATTACTGCCAGTATACGTCTCGGAAGCCCCTCAAACAAATTTTGGGTGTACTCTTGAGTCACTGAGTTCCAAATTTCAGGAAGCAGATTTTCTAGTTGTTGGAGTGTTCTACAAGGCATCATACGTTGCTGAATTTGCCACCCCATGTTGTCCCAAACATGTTCTATGGGATTCAAGTCGGTACTTCTGGCTGGCCATCTTAAAATATCAATTTCGTAATTTTGCAGAAATTTTGTAACTATAGCTGCATGAACACGAGCATTATCATGCATATAAATGAAGTTTTCGCCAATCAATGGGCCAAAGGGTACAACATGGGGTTCGAGGATATCTGCGATGTATCTGACCGCTGTCATTCTTCCATTATTCACTAGGACTAACTCAGTTCGACCATGGAAAGAAATGCCTCCCCACACCTTTACTGAGTCCCCTCCGAAGTTTTCGGTTTGCCGGATATAGCATTGCTGATATCGTTCGTCGTATACAGGCATGCGTCTATCATTTGATACTAGACAGAACCTGAACTCGTCGGAAAAGAGAACATTCGACCATTCTGGAATACCCCAATTTGCATGTTCCCTCGCAAACTGAAGTCTTGCAACTCGATGCTCTCTGGTGAGACGCGGGCCGGTAGAAGCCACCCTTGGTCTGATATCGTCTTTTCTGAGCCTGTTCCTAACAGTTTGCAATGAAATATGCACATTTCTGGAAAGTGCAAGTTCATTTTGCAGCATTCTAGCCGTACAGTGCCGAACTCTTAGTGCAGTTGAACGAAGCCAACTATCATCAACTGGTGTTGTTATCCGATTTCTTCCCTGTCCGGCCCTTCTTCCATATTCCCCTGTTTCGTGGTACCGATTAATTGCTCTTGAAATAGTGCTTTGGTTAACATTCAACATGTAACGTTAGCTTCGGCCCTCCTCTAGAAGTGTTACAATTCTTACCACTTAATGATCACTCAAATAGCGTCCAGGACGTACAGCAGCCAAACACAGAAAACTTGCATTAATTTAGCGTGATAACTGAAGAGAAATTGAATGAATACTGATAGTCAAATAAACTCATTCTTGTTTCAGATGTGTTTGAGATCACATGGAAACAAATGTTACTACCTAGATAAGATTTTTTCCCCTCATATGTCCAAAAACATATGTTGACAAAGAAACTGCGATAGAGCTGTTTAATCGATTGTGGAATTCAGAATACCAGGTGATGCGACAATTTTTGTGGTGTTTGTATTTCTCCTTGTTTGTTATGAATTTTCTGACAATCTGAGTGCAGAATATGAATTGCTTCAGAATTTTTTTGTGATCTAGAACCATTACAATTCATCTCATATTACAGGGTAATAAAGTTTGAATTGTATACTGTACAATATATTGTCATTCATTTGGAGGGGTCACTATCAACATTTCAGTTATATTAATTAAATAGTATTAATAGATCTATTAAGATTCTTCTAACTTCTGATGTGGTTTTTGAGTTATTCACGAATTTTGATAACTTCCTGATTTCATCCATTCTCGATATCTCGGTTATGGAATTTACGTCGAAAATGTTTCCTTTTACATTATTTGGACTTTTTTTGTAAATTGCCGAAATTCCTTTTCCCCTTAGTTTGTCAGATAAAGACAGATTTGTTTTTTTTGATAACACTCACACTCATTTAAGAAATATTTAACATAATCTGATATTCTCATCACATATTTTTCATGAAAAACTCAATATTTTCAGAATTTAATGTTGACTTTCGAACCATAGAACTTCAAGAGTTCTTCAATGGATAGCGATCGTTGTAATACAATTTGCGATATTGCAATTTTAATATTTTTCTGGAATTTAATAGTTGGATCTTTGTTTAAAATTGTATAGTTTCCGGACAAAATGAAATTTAGAGTTTTAAATAGGTAATCATTTTTATTTAACGCAATAACAGTATTACCCTTATCTGCTTTTGTAAAAATAACTTCATTTAGTTGAGATTTTTGTTTGATGGCCTTTAAAATATTTTGTTCTTTACTCGGTTTAAAGTCAGCTAATGATTAATTTTTATAATGTTAGATGCTAAATATTTAAGGTGAGTGTTATTAGGAATATTTTTCAGAGGAATTTCAGTATCTATGCCAAGTTCCTCTAATTCTTCTTAATTTCATTAATTCCATCCATTTGAACATTAAATTCACGATAGAAATTGAACAGAACGATTCCATTAATTTTTGGACTTGAAAATCACTAAACAAAATAATAATCATGTTTTTCGGTCTTTCGTAAACCAACACATACTGATACAATTATACATAACTACTCATTACATCCAATTCAACACAAAATTGCAGCTTTAAACAGCATGGTACATCGGTTACTCAATTTACCTTTATCAGTAGAAGATTATAATAAAGAGTTAAACATCATCAAACAGATAGCAATTAATAATTCATATAATCCGGATATGATAGATCTAATCATTCGTAAAAACTGTATCAGAAAGCAATAAATGAAGTATATTCTATTCATAAAGACTATAAAATATTCAACAGTTTAACATTCTGCGGTTCTGCAAGTACAAATATCAAATCCTTTCTCGTCAAACAAAATCTTAATATAACTTTCAAAACTTTTAATAACTTAGGTAAACATATTAAAAATAATAAATCTCGTGTTGAAAAATCAAGTAAATCATGAATCTATAAACTCAATTGCGGTTCTTGTGATAAAATTTATATCGGTATGACCTATAAGAGTTTTGGCATAAGAACATCTGAACATAAACGTAGCTTCGATAAAAATAAATCTGATTCAAATTATTCAAACCACCTAATAAAAGAAAACCATTCATTCAATAAAAACTTTGACATATTACATATAAAATCAAAAAGTTCAAAATTAGATCTCCGAGAAGCATTAGAAATAAATAGATACAAACATTCGGATAAGGTAGATGTGAATTTTTCACCCCTACTTAACTTGTTTAATTAGTTTTATTACCTTTCATACTAACTGTACAATGGCTCGGTGTGGATTTTCCTGTTATTCATCCAACTTGTTCTACGATTTGTTTATAATACCATACTCTTCATTCTGTTTGTCATTCTTGATAAAGCTGCTGTGTCAGCGAAACGTCGTCGAATTTTTTCAAATAAAGTGTAGATTAAAGTTAAACCTTGTGTTTTTTATCTCATTTAAAAATTAAAGGATTTATTGAATTATTTTGTACATTGCTAATACATGATTCTCAATGTTCTATGGTTCTGAAAGCTACTTCTCTTTTTTAACCGACTTCAACAAAAGTTGAGAAAAGGCGATCTCCCAACGTGGGTAAGTCAGTGGAGGTACTGACTTCCAAGTCAAGATGGGGTAAAAATTGTCTCTCTGTCAGTATTGAAATTCCCGATAAAGTTCTCTGCATCGGTTCGGAAGATGCGAACTACAACAGAGATTAAACGTCAAGTGAAAATTATTCGAGATCACCGCAAACAAGCTGGAAACCAGAAATTCAATGACGAAAATCGAAAATACACTTTTATTCATTCATTCATTCATTTTACAAATTACTCAGTGAGAAGTGAGAACAATAAATTTGACACATCAAAAATACATAGTCATAAAATGGAAAATATAATATAAAACGAACTGAAGTCTTAAAAAAACATTTACATCACACACATTTCGCTAAAAACAATCTTATAAATTATCGTTAAAATATTCCGCGAGGGAGGCTTTTATCTTTACGTCTTTCTTGAGAGTGTTTTTTTTTCGTATGTTTGTATTTGTGGGGAAGCTTATTAAATATTTTGAGGACAGTGTAATTGACACTTAGTTGAGATGCGTTCACTCTGTGGTATGGAAGTTGGTATTGTTCTGCATTTCTAGTGTGGTAGGTATGATTTGCATTATTTCTCTGTAATGTCGCTTCAGAATTTGATGAAAAGTATGCTGGCAAGTATAAATAACGACGGCAGAGTGAGTATGTTTCTCTCTTGAATAGCTCTCTACAGCTATCAGTTTTTCTGGCACCACTGAGAATGTGCACTACATATTTCTGCTTGATAAAAATTCTGTCACTTTCATGATGGTTTCCCCAAAATATAATGCCAAATGTTATGAGGCTGTGGAAACATGCGAAGTAGGCTGTTTTTGCTGAATCTGTTTTATTCTTCTTATTGCGAAAATAGCCCCTGACAGCCTACATGCTAGGTCCGCTATGTGGCGTCCAAAACCTAAGTCTGGTTCCAGCAATATTCCTAAGAATTTAAGATGTTCTTACTTTGCGGTTTTGTTTGAAATATGAGATCCTGTGTCTTCCCAGAATTCACCTTCAGCTTATTTGTGTCAAACCATAACTTTGCTTGCCTCAGTGTCTCTTGAGATTGACAATTGATATCGTTTATGTCCAATATTTATAAATGTGGTGTCATCGGCGTAGAGGATTGAGCCATCGGCCTTTACATTTGCCGGGAGGTCGTTTACGTATAGGATGAATAAAGGGGTCCTAGAATAGATCCCTGTGGCACTACACTGTCAACTCTTCGCCCTCGAGAGGTTGCATCCTGGAAACAGACCTGCTGAAACCTATCACTTATGTAGCTCTTCAGAAGCTGTAACACCACTCCCTGATACCAAGAAACTCAAATTTTATAAGCATAGCGTGGTGAATCATGCTGTCGAAAGCTTTGCTGAGATCACAGGCGGATAATTTACATTTCTGGTTATTGTTGCAAAACACATTGTTACGCAGCAAGAAGGACGTCATTCTATTTTTTATAGCAGTCTCAAAGATCTTTGATACTGCAGGAAGCACCGATATTGTCCGACAATTACCTGGTTCATTCACATCTCCTTTATGTATGGGTACTACTCTAGCCCTTTTCAATTGTTCTGGAAACTAACCTTCAGAAAAGCATCTTGTTATAAGGATGCTGATTGGGAGAGCGATTTGTGCAATGATTTTTTTCAACAGATTTGTAGACATTCCATATGTGTCTTGTGTCCTTAGATTTCAAATTTCTTGTAATCCGGATAACCTCTTCCTTGCTCACTATTCCCAAGAATATCGAGTTCTCTATTCGTTCTTTGGATTTTTCAGGCGGTTTAATGGGGTCTCCCCTGTGTCTGAGCAGCAGTTAGCAGAGCTCGCTCCTATCCCCACAAAATATTTATTCAGAGTATCTGGTTCTGAGTCTGATATCGGTTCTAATTTATTCGTTTTAGTTTCACCCAGCTGAAGTGGCAGAGCGGCATGATGATCATGTTTGTTTGTTCAGCTCTTTATTCATCTTATGTCCATGTCAAGCCAAATAGAAAAAAATTGGCTCATCCATTGCAATCTATTCAAAAATGTGGCTGAACAATGTTCAATACTAAGCGAGATATTGAATAACTCAAAAATCACGACCGATATCAAATATTTATTCTCTTATTCGAACGTGAAATTGAAATGAATACCAGGAAAGGGATCTGGCAACACTGGCTGAAATTTAAATCGTTCGGAAACATTTCCCATCGATTCGGTACACGATGCGCGAAGTGGTCGGCGTAAACAGTCGGATTGCCGAAGAAGCTCTCCTGGTATTTTTTGGTACGACGAAAAATACCAGGAGAGCTTTTCTGGTACGACGTCAAGTTTTGAGTAAAAATGTTGAAAACAAAGTCCATACATTTCATTGTACGACACGTAGTCTTCGATTAGAAGAACCATCGTAGTGTATTTCTTTTATCATTAAATAACCTATGTTTGAAATTCAAAAGTTTAATTCAAGTGCAAAACGAAGATTTCTGACTATCACCAATAACACTTTCTTTTCGGAGCCATGTCTCCTTTTGCTCTTTTTCGTTCAATTTAGAAACTTTTTGACAATTGTAATTTTTCCGTAGCTCCAACCGTTTTCAAGTGAAAAATTATTGAATTTGAATTATTTGAATTGTATGTTATTCGCTAAATTAAAAAAAATAATAGAAATACTCAATAGGTATGCCCAAAATTTGCTTTTATTTTGATAGCTCGCCTTCTGAGACTCAACCCATACTTATTCAATATCAAACTAAAAAAGTACAATTAAAAACTAAATAAATTGCTGGTCCTCCATCTGCAAGAATACAGTCCTCTGTCCTTCTTTGCATATTATCACGCACTATCAGAAATATTCCTGGGGTATTTCTTATCGTGTCACAAGAGAATATTATTGGATTTCTCAATTCTTCTAAAGTGTTCACTGGAGTGGTATAAACTAAATATCTCAAAAACTGCAGGAGTTTTGAAGAAAAAACAATTTTTTCGGGAAATTTCAACACCCTGTAGCTCCGTAACGAAGCGTTTGCGGACCTATGTTTATATAAACTTCTTTTCTTAAAATTGCACGTAGATTTACCCCTCAAGTTGTGACATACTATTATGTAACACCCTGTATACAGTATTATATTTCTGCCTGAATACTGAAAATGAGGATGTTTCAGCTCGGTCCCGGAATTTTTTTCGGCAATATTTTTATGCTATTAATGCCAATAATATCTTAAAATGGTCCTATTCTATTGATTATTGAACATTTTAGAGGTACTCAAAGTTTTGGCAATTTCCAAAAGACACGCTATAGAGCAACAGAAGTTTTAATCCCCCATCGAGAAGCATCCACCTTAGAAGTATGTACAACTCGTCCGGATTCATCCTGCATAAAATGTTTGACAAATTTTCTTAAAATGTGAATTTTTTCAGAAACAAAACTCTTTCTGTTGTTTCTTTTAATATGCTAGTGGAATTTTTACAAAACAAATGCTTACAATTTTATGCGCTCACAACAATAAATGTAAAATTAATCCATTGGTCAATTAACATTGTTGATTCACAAATAATTGGCTGAAAAGATGTTTTTAAATTAAATTGAAAATTTAAAAAGTTGAAACTTTCAGAATGAGTATGATCTGGATTCAGCTTCAGAAAATTATCGTTTTTTCTGACAGTAGGCAATCTCTCAAGTCTATATTTTAAACATTGAAACAGAATCTCGTAAATATTGGTTCTTTCAAAGCACTCAGAGAAAAAGTTTTGGGAACTGTAACTTCGAATCCTTTTATCCTTTATAGGCAACTTGAAGCAAAGCTCACATGTAACTGAAACTAGGGCCGCCCTGTAAATATTTCGATGAAATTTGGGAATCGGATGGAAGACAAAATTTTGAATTTGATAACATTAATGTGTTTGACATTTCGTTTCCAGTTATGCTGGCAACGATACCAACTTTCGATCTTTAAATGGGACACCCTGTATTCTTCTGCTTATTTTAATTGTTCATCTCATCTTACGACCTTTTGACATATTCTTGAGAGAAAAGCGAAACACAATCTTTTTTTGCAATTTACATCTTTCGTTCTAGAAGGCCACGAACAAAGACAATTGGCTTAGCTCAACACCTCCTATTACGAAAACACAATACAATACTAATTTAATTGTTCATTTTTACGGGGTGTCAAAGTTTTAAATTTCAATTTTTCCTCAAAACTAGGTTTTCTTCTGAGACAACCATATCACGCCATGCAATATTACACAAGCAATTTTCTTTATCTTTTTTTATACCACTTACGTCAGTCTATTATTAACGGTTTCGGAGTTTATTAGAAAATACCTAGGCAATTTTTGCAGAGTTTCCCCATTCGCTAATAAGATAAAATAAGAATTTTGCCGATGGTATTAGAAAGAATCAAGAGATAATAATGAATGGGAATTGACGAAGTAAAGGGAGATCAGTGATGGATTATGCAATCGCAGTAATAAACATTACTGGTCTGGTGTCAATCTCTATTGGTAAGTGAATATTCAATACCAAGGTCGATTCGGAAATTACTTTGGCTCAGAGAAAGTTAGTATATTTCTAGCATGACACTGCGTTCCCACACAATACAAGAAATGTCTCAGAAAATTCGAACCTTTCGGTGATAGGTTGGGAAAGGGAGGACCAGTGATATGCCCACTTCATTCACCAGATTTAACTTCGTTCGTTTCTCTGGAGCTATGTCAAGGTTTTATTATATAAACAGACCCATAATGATTTGGAAGATTTGAATTGAGACTTCAGAAATTGAGTAGCTGCAGTGACCAATATTCAAATTCAAAATGCACGCTGATCGTTGCAATTCCTTCAATTTGAATACTGGAAACATTTGAGTATTTAGGTAGTTTTATTTGTTTTTTTGTTACTAATAGTTTTTAACGTTTCCTACTTACTAGTAAAAACAACTTTCTTATTATGACTTGGATTCATGGTTGTAAGCATAGAATGTAAAACATTTGATATGTTTTATGTAAATTCTCGCTAGAATATTGATGAAACCATAGAGTATTCAAAGACTTTTCATTTCTGGAAAATTCACATAGCTGCTTCACTAAAGCATGGAAACTGTATATGTGGGGAAATTTCGATGTATTTTTCAATGGAAAAATAACTGATTCAAATGTACAGAATGGGTTAGATTCTATGTGTATGACTGAAAACTACAGATTTTAAAGTTCCTATCTAAGATCATGTTATTTCTATGTTTTCATTCGATTTAGACCATAGTAATTAACTGTGGTCTTAGAGTTTGACACTTACGATTCCAGTTTCAGTATAGGTATTAATGTTTATTGAATATCGAGATAGCTGCTTGTTAGTTGTATGTTCCAACTATTACTTTTAAGAATTTGTTCACCTGAGTTGTTTCAAGATGCAGAATAGAAATCATAACTATGAAAATTATGAAAAGTTCGATATGATGGAATGTTATATTATTCTTAGTGGGTATGATTCACCAGCAACGGCTGAAACATATTTCAATCGGTATCCTGAAAGACACCAGCCAAATAAATCTATTTTTCGAAGAATGAAAGATAATCTTATTATTCAGAAAATCAAGAAATAAAAAATATCATGTGAGTGATAGAGAGGAAGTAACGATCGAAGTGATAGGTGCTGTAACGGTCAAACCTTCAATTTGGAATAGACAAATAGAAGCAAAACAGGAATTTCCAGACGTCGGGCGCTCGGCATTCTGAAGGAGAAACAGTGTAAATCCTACAAAATACGAGTCTCCAAATTTTGCACATACGGGATCCCCTCGCCGACTAAATCCCTGAAATTGGTATCTAGAAAATATCCAAGAACGGCCAGGCTTTTTTAGAGGAGTCATTCTCGGATTTGAATTAATTTATCAATTTCATAAACTTTGGTTTAATTTAAAAATAAATTGACTCGCTTATCAGAAAGTATTCAATAATTTCAATCTATTTCCACCTTATGAATTGAGCAATAATCAAATAGAAATACCAGTTGAAAAGTTGTTATTTTGTACGAATTAAATAAAAATATCTTGGAACATCTTCAATGAACTCATATTTATTTTTGTACCGATAACATTGTGAATCACTTCTGGCTGGTCTGTTTATATTGATAACCAAGTTTTATTTAGCTTTCTGGCAATTCTCGAAAACTATGAGAGAATTGACGAAATCGACGTTTTGAAATGAAATCTATTCTAGAGGTATCAAAATATAATCAATATAATTGACTATGTTTCCCAAATTTGTTGCAGAAAACTAGTATATGTACGAAGGTTGTTCGAGAAGTTTTCTAAATTTTAAAAAGTACACTTCCATTGAACTTTTCTATAAAATTGTTGAGAAAAATAGTAAATATTTTTTGTAAATGGTAATTTACTCAAGCGTCGTGGGTACCAATTGAATTTTAAAGAATTCTCTTTCAATGGTAGGAGAAGCGTCTACAAATTTTCGAAAATGTAACATAGAACATACTTCAACGTGTCAGATATTGATACTTTACTTGCCCTAATGTGTCTTTCAATTTCAGAAGAAGTACAAGATTTAAGTTCCACAAAGTATAATGAATAAAGATATATTTTCGACGTATGTTTCGGGTTTTGTCTTGAATTTTCTATTCAAAAATAGTATCTTTATGAATTTTCAGTTTCATAGAGAAAGTCCAAACACAACGAAAATATGTATTCCAACAAAATTGCGATCCCGATGAAGACTCAAATAAAGTCGAAAGCTCGAGTAGAAGAAACAAGAATGCTCGAGTGTTTTTCATCCCCATTGCTGCATCATTTCCAGTAATATATATATATATATATATATATATATATATATATATATATATATATATATATATATATATATATATATATATATATATATATATATATATATATATATATATATATATATATATATATATATATATATATATATATATATATATATATATATATATATATATATATACATCTACATCTACATATGTAAACTTCAGATAAGACGAATCATTCAAAAATCCGTAGATCAATGAATAATCTACGGATTTTCAAATGATTCGTCTTGTCTCAAAATTATATATGTAGACTCCTCATGAAGTTTATCGCGGAAGATATTTGTCCCATCAAATATTTACCGACGGAGGTTTTATCTCGGAAACAGAGGCCCAGAGCACTACTACAGCGGGATTATTTCGCTCGTTTTCTACCGTTGATGTGATTCACGGAACGGTAAAAGATGTCTCACAAATGTTTGGAATTTTAACGTTTCCACATCTGTTTATTATTCGTATCTTTCTCGAAGTCCGGTAGCGGTTTCGCCGTGTCGTTCCATAGAGGGCGACTCTCATACGTATGTGTACGAGGTGCGTCCTTTCTGGAATTGATAGGGTTACCCGATGTAGCTTGGTAGGATGCTGAGGAGCGATATGCAACACTGATGAGCTCCTAATAAGGGCGAAACTGCAGTCTGCCGCTTCGTTTCTCGGCATCCTGCTTAGTTGCACTATTTTGGCGCTTAGGGGCTGCGTGCATGGCGGGCAGATTTGGGAACTAGCTCTTGTCAGGAGGGATTATTCATTGATCTACGGATATTTGAATGATTCGTCTTGTCTCAAGTTTATATATATATATATATATATATATATATATATATATATATATATATATATATATATATATATATATATATATATATATATATATATATATATATATATATATATATATATATATACAGGGTAATCCTACGAAAACTTAACACCCCGATTCTCCGGTTTTGAAATGAAAATTTGAAGACTCGCTTGGACCCGTCGATTTCTGATTCGAGGAGTGACAACTTTTCCGATTTTTTTCAACCCCGTTATTTTAATCTCACACCGGGGGTGTGCACAACCCCCTGATTTTGAATAAGGATGAGGGGTGTTGCGATACCTCATTTTGAAGATCTTATCGAGTACTATCTGACCCTAAATTTTCGCTTCAAAATTTTCGTCGTTAACGAAATGGTAGCTATAAAAGAGGAAGACTACTTACTTTTGTGATTAGTTGTTAAAAATGGGCACCATTCACGTACATTACTCAACATTGGAATTTTTGTCAAGGTCATACGGTAAATAAAGAATATTACCTGCGCGTTATGCAGCGTTTGAGAGAGATCCAAAAAGGCCAGATTTGTGGAAAGAAAACTCATGGGTTTTGTACCGCTACAATGTATCATATCAGAAGGCTATCATTGCGAAGTAATTTCTGACCGAAAAATTAACAAATAATATCGAACAACCGTCGTATTCACCTGATATGGCTCTGGTCGACTTTTTTCTTTTTCCAAAACTGAAATTACCACTTTGAGGTAACCGTACTTTTCTAACAGAATATACGTATATAAAAGAAGTAGGAAAATTCGAAAAAATTACAAGATTCATTTTCTTGCGGAATAATTACGAATTTTATCCAAAGAATTTCTGCATAAGTTGCGTGATAATGCAGAGCTCCAGGATTTCCATTTACCGCTACAAAATTGCAAATGAAAATTATAAATTCAAATTAATGTAAGAAGTAAAAGTTGTTTCGGTATTTGCAATATGTTGTTATATTCACAGAAGTAATTAAATTGACACATTTATTAATAAAGGAGTGTTTTCATGGACTTTACTTTAGATTCAGCTGATATGCCAATATTCTTGGGAATTCAAGCCACACTTCTCATTTCCTGTATTCAAGCATTACGCTTTAAATGGATTAGTATTTGTCCTGGTCGTTCACGTGTTGATCTTAAATCTTACACAATATGACATGAAAAACGAAAATTTACAAGTTATAAAAGTTCTGGAAAAATTTTGAATCTTTTTATAACTTGTTGATTATAGTTTTTTTTTAATTTGAAGGAAGATCGATGCAGGCACGGGAGTTATCTGCGCATATCCATCCCGATCTTCCGGGTTTGGACTGTCGTTAGACATAAGTCCAGAAGGATAATTGTTTATACGATACATTTAATGGTGAAACTTTGACTGTTAAGTTTTTAAATACACACACGGCCTTTCGTCCTGGGCATCTGAGAGCTCAGACCGAACAGCTACCCGACCCGTGCTTGTTCATAAGTTAATATGAGATTTCTTTAAAAATGTGTATATTTCCCAGTAGATTTTGGGGTTGTTGAGTGCGAAAATCTGTTCAGCCTGATATGGTTGATGGAGTTTGTTGATTTTACTCAAGGTTGAGCATAGCAATTGAATATTTCGAACATTGTTATTACATTGAAACAGAAGGTGGTTTAAAGTTCCTATTTCCCCACATGAGCTAAGAGGGTTATCTTTCAATTTCATTCTGTGAAGATATTTCGGAAAGAGAGCGTGACCACTTCTCAATCTAGAGATAGTACGAATAAAATCTCGTTTAAAATTCCTAATGGGATCAGACTTGTCTACTTCATCAAAGATGTTATCGAACCAGTAGTAATGTGGTGGGGAGGGTTGAATTGATTTATAGAACTGTCCGCTTGGGTTAGATTTGAAGGTTTCTTTCCATCTTGAAGTTGTGAGGTGTTTAAAGAGGGGAAAAATCGTTGTACATGGCGGAAGGAAGGTGGATGGGGTCGAGAAATGCCGCTTCTTTGGCCAAGGAATCAACATTTTCATTGCCCACTATTCCTGAATGGGCCTTAGCCCAGAGAAACTCGATTGTACAGCCTGATGCAGATAGCATCAAAGCTTCAAATATATTTTGATTGAGGAGGTCGTTACTTGATGAAAATCGATATACATATTTTCAATGAAATAAAACTAAAGTATTTAGATTTTCACTATATTAACAAAACTATGACCGGTTTCACCACACTGTGGCTTCATCAGATAAATACAAACTAATGAACAGAGTTTTTCTTTATATATTAGTCTTATTTCCTACTTAATATTACAATAGGTTCAAGTACAAGGGGTATGTTGGAGAACCCATCGGAGTTGCTTACTTTATGAATTGAAAAGATTGAGTAAAGGAGAAGGGTTTAGATCTAATTGACTATTAAGTAACCGACCTGAATTCTTCTCTTTGTTGATTTCTAAAATTTCCAATAGATTGAGTTTTTGTCTGTTATTTTCATTGTGTAAAATTTTGAAATTATCATTAAAATGATGGTTTTCTTCGAGTAAGTGATTAGAATAATGGGAATCTGATTTATGATAATTAAAACTACGTTTGTGCTCGGATAATCTAACTTTGAAATTTCTGAAAGTTCTACCAATATAAATTTTATTACAATTCCCGCAAGACAGTTTATAAACACCGGATTTATTACTTTTATCAATTCTAGATTTGCAGTTTTTGATATGTCGGCCTAAAGAATTATCAGTTCGGAATGCTATAT
Source organism: Cryptolaemus montrouzieri (assembly GCA_013387265.2). Taxonomy (NCBI): domain Eukaryota; kingdom Metazoa; phylum Arthropoda; class Insecta; order Coleoptera; family Coccinellidae; genus Cryptolaemus; species Cryptolaemus montrouzieri. The sequence goes on from JABFTP020000165.1 coordinate 6,814,557, forward strand.
TGAAATTTACCAAAATGTGTAAGATTTCTGATTGAATTATCGGATTGACTTTATTAATTTGAAGGGCGTTGTTGATGAGTTTCACTGTATCACTAGGTGGAACACTAGGGAAGAGATTTACTACATCCCATGACATAAGTTAAGCGTTCGGTGGTAGTATCGTGTGCAGAATTTTATTTATTAGGACTGAAGAGTGTTTTATTGAGAATTCAGGTTCAAAATTAGCGTACTGTCTATGAGAAAGCGTGGAAGTTTTGCAGATGGAACTTAAAAATATGAAACTACTGGTCTAATGGAATACCCTGTTTTATGGAGTTTGACGAGGGAGTAAAGTTTTGGTGATTGCGGGTTGTCAATGAAAAGTTTATATTTTTGGTTGGCAGGTATTATAGACTTGGCATACTCTTAAGCGGTTTTTACTATGGATTGAAATTTATTAGTTGGATCAATGATTTCATGTTTATGCTGAAGTTTTGCCTACTACAGAATTATTTCAAATTCAATTACAAATTTTATGAACACCATCCTGGTCTACCGATTGAGCCCTTTACTAGCTGACATTTTCATGATTTATACAATTATGCTGCAATTTCACTTGGTTTCACTTGAGTACAGAAGAAAAATTAATGACATCCTAACTCTTCAGAAGGTACTGGCTGGAGAGGTTAGTGCACCAACTATTCTGTAAAATATATTCTTCAACTTAACTAACTATTTCAAGCACGCGTTCTTAACGAGAATGTTACGCATGGGCCTTTAATTTGATCAGTCTATGTGTTCTACCAATGTAGAAATTATCACAGTCATTGCAATTCAATCTATAAACACCTGATTTATTGTTTTTACCTGGTTTGGTTTTATTATTTTCATATATTTGCCTAAATTATTATTAGTGTGGAAAGCTATGTTGAAATTATTGCTACTCAAGAATGATTTCAGTTTCTCACTTGTAATGCCAACTTAGGTTAAGGTGTTGAATGTTTGTTTCAATTTATCGACAGGGTAAACCTCATTCAATGCGATTCTACTTTGTTTTTTATTTAAAATATTATTTATTAGTTTGGGATTGTAACCATTATTTTTGGCCATTTGTTTAATCAAACTTAATTCTTTGTTGAAATTTTCTGGTGATAACGGGATTGTTAATCAATCTATGAATAAAACTATTGAATGCTGACATTTTATGATGATATGGATGACACGACGAGTTATGTATTATAATATCTGTGTGTGACAGCTTATCGTAAATTGTGAAAACATGTTTTCCATTTTCATTCAAAATTGTTACGTCTAAGAAATTTATCTAATTATTGCTTTCTATTTCGGTTGTGAATCCAATTTTGGATGTAATGAATTTATATGATTTTCGAAAATTTTTTTTAACTGTCTATCTGTTCCTGTGAAGCAAATAATGATATCGTCTACATAACGATACCAGTATAAACAATATTTACTAATTATGAATTAATTTCTCTAAATTATTCATGAATATTTCTGCTAACAAAGGACTTAACGGTTGGCCATAATCAAGCCGTCTTCAATAGTATAATATTTGTTATTGAAATGGAAATAATTTTGATCTAAACAAATTTGTAATAATGGAAGAATATCTGATTTAATGATAGTATTGACATGATTCTTTTCTAATAATTCTTCAACTAAGTAATACGTACCTTTCGGTGGAATGTTGGGAAATAGATTCTTAACATCGAAAGAAATGAGTTTGGAATTAGGTGGTATAATGGTATCTTTGATATAGGCAATTAGTTCGTATGAATTTTGACCGAAAATTTAGATTTAAAATTGCAATGTTTTATTAGCAAGTTGTTAAGGAATTTTGAAAGTTTGAAAGAAGATGCCGTTACATAAGAAACAACAGGTCTAATAGGGTAATTAGGTTAATGAAGTTTTATCAACGGATATAATTCGGGGATTGTGGATTGGAGTTAATGAATTTATATTTTCGTGCTCTGTAATTAATGATTTTGCTGTCGAAATTATGTTTTTAACCACTTTCTGAAATTTTGCGGTAGGATCCTTAGTTGATGTTATATAGTTTCCGGCCGTTAAGAATTCTTCAGTTTTAGAAATATAATCGGTTTTACTAATCGCGATGACGGTGTTACCTTTATCTGCTTTAGTGAATACTAAATCGTTCTTGGTACTATTTTCACGGATTGTTTTTATTATCTTATAATCGGAATTGCAATGAGGTGATAATTTCGAAAAGTCTTCTTTGATGATTTTGCTGTTTGATGTTTGGCTAAAATATTATCTTTGAAGTTTTTGAGGATGATTTCGGAGTGTATGCCTAACTGTTCAAAATTAGTTTTATTATGTTTTGGATGTAAATTATGTTTGAATCCTTTTCTAATAGAGCTTTTTGTAGTTGTGTAAAATCGGTATCAGTTAAATTAGTGAATCTTTCAAAAATTTATGGTCTGAAGCTTCCAAACTAATAATAATTTAGGCAAATAATAAATCAGGTGTTTATAGATTGAATTGCAATGACTGTGATAATTTCTACATTGGTAGAACACATAGAAATTTTATATTAGAATATCGGAACATAAACGCAGTTTTTCAAATAAAAATCAGATTCAAATTACGCGAATCATCTCTTAGAAAATAACCACTCTTTCGACCCACAGTTTGAAATTTTGCATACAGATAATAAATATTGGAAGGTAAATCTTTGGGAAACTTTAGAAATCAACAAATACAAACACTCAGGTAGACTCATCAATGAACAAGTCGATTTAAGCCCTTCACCTCTATTGAATCTCTTCGGGAGCTATCTATTCCTTAATTTTATTGATATACCTGTTATAAATAACCACTTGAGAAGAATCAACCCAATTAGCTTTCAATTACTTAGAACATTTATATTTATATTCTCATTCTTATTTTCTGTACATTTATTCGTCTGAAGAAGCTACGGTGTAGTGAAACACGTTACGAATCGCAATTATTAAGTAAAATTCCTTTAAACACAGTACTTGTTTTTATTATTAATAATGGAATTTTACCAAGTAAAAGCCTCCCAAATTCAAATATTACAAAAGTGTAACTTTCTCATTCCAACCGAAATTTTATAGTAGAAAATTCAGCTCTTCAAAATATATAGTTTTTCTCTGTAAAATTATTGAATGAAAATGATGATAACCTATTGCTGAAGCCGAAATCAAGAACCTTAACGAAATGATAAGAACTTTTAGAGGAACATGCAACTCATTTAGAAAATGCAGAAAATGTCCAGAAGTTAAGAAAGCAAGATTTTCAACTAGCGAAAGAGAGTGAAGATCATGAATACCTCATGTTTGACTTAGAGAAAACATTACCTTTGCCAAGGATCCCAACAAACATCTTTTTACAAGCGCCAACTTTGGATGTACAATGCTGGTGTTCAAAGCGGAAAGAAAGACATAGGGTACTGTTATGTTTGAAACACCAGCAAAGATTGTACCAATCTTCGGAGTATATACAAATTATGAGAACTTGTCGAAGAAAAACCACTTGTTGTAACTGAAATGGCATTCGATGATTATTTTAGTGTTCAGAATATCGAAAAGAAGATCGTCAATAAAACATCATCAGTGGATAACCAAAAATCAATCGACTCAAAATAAAATCCATACGAATCGAAAAAGACAAACCATTTCTTATGGTGCAACAAAATTCATTTGACTCACCTGAAGATATAATCGATCTTCGGAAGAAAACGAGACAGAAGTTTCTCCAAGAAGATGGTACTATATTTTGGACCTGATTCTATTATGGTGTAATGGAAAACCTATTTCTGAAGCCAAAATCAAGAACCTTAACGAAATGATGGACCTAATTCCATCAGATTGTCAAATGTGTTACAAAAATTTGAAAAGTGATGCGAATATTGAAGAAGATGTTCATGGTTTTAATGTCAATAATAGTTTCTTACCTAACGATGCACGTTTTGGTGACATAGTCAGCTTCGAAACACCAGCAAAGATTGTACCTTCGGAGTATATAAAATTATGAGAACTTGTCGATAATCAGATTTTGCTGAAGCCAAAATCAAGAACCTTAACGAAATGATGCACCTAATTCCATCAGATTGTCAAATGTTTTACAAAAATTTGAAAAGTGATGCCAATATTGAAGAAGATGTTCATGGTTCTAATGTCAATTCACTTCTTTTCGAAGTTGAACAAGTATTGTAGATTCTTTGAACAATTTTGAATAAAATACTACCTCTTTTTGAAATTCATTTCTCCGCTATGTCTATTTTGAATACTTTTCAATTTAGCATAAAACAACCAACCCACAAATTTTTTGGTTATTTTTCAATGAAATTTGAATTGAAAACAATATATATATATATATATATATATATATATATATATATATATATATATATATATATATATTTTTCGAAAAGAGAGGATTTACAAAAATTTGAATAATTGAATTTACAATAAATGCTTATATCTATAATTTAGATGTGTGTCAGAAAAAAAAACACAAGTGTGAGCTCAGGAAATGTAACAGAGGAACCATACTATCTTGTATATGATTCAATAAACGAGTGAAAAAACCTGAGGAAAAAACTCGTTTCCCTGTCGCTATTGCACTAGCAATAGCTTGTCTGTTTATGTTGTGTTAGTGTCGTGTGTACATAAAGAGTACCAAAGATTTTTCTGCTTAGCAGCTTCACTCTCTTGCATTCCATGATTTCCAAACGATGACAAGGGTGAAAGGAGGGGAGAAGGGGGTTTGGGACAGGAATCTGTAACACATTGGAAAAAGAAAACCAGCAGAAAAATATGTCAACAATCATACTTCTTATATGTATAAACAAATCTAAGAAAAGATTTTACATGGGAAGCAAGAACATGAAAAGGACTAAGGAGATAATAAAAAAAATACATAACCTGCGATATTTCCTCAAATTCTATCTCTGTTTGACCGAGAGAGCCCCGATGGCCAGGTTCAGTCTTCCAAGTGATGATTATGATCTATAGATGTTTTAGAATCATTATGGACCCAATAATCTGGGTTGACATCGCCCATATATTATTTCTTCGTGGAACTTGTTCAATTTAAAGAAAAAATTTTGACAGTCGTTCGAAAAATATGACATTTGTCATATATTATTATTGAAAACAATAATATTGAATTATACATAAATTAATACTATCTGAAAGTTAACAGAAACTTTAACTTCAATTATCAAGGTTTTATGTCTATGTGGCTTGGTAGCTTTCTGCATAACTACGTCGAATTCAATCTCGTATGTAAAATTTGGTAAGCAAACGCTAAAGATCTACATTTGCTAAATTGTATCATGATGTCCCAGCCCCATCCGTTACAAATTGAATCATCATGGCTCATTGTTTTTGTGAAGTTGACCTTAAATCGTGACCCATATCAATTTCGTCTTGTGTACCGACTGACAAGTCCAATTATTTAATGACTGCATATAATGCGTATATTTATAGGCGAGGTCACAGTTTAAAGGCGGCGTCTCGACGACCCCGGAAGTGATTTACATCACATCGATAAGATTCGGATGATGTTGATCAATTAAATGATGATGATGCCAGATGCTTGTCATTGAAAATCGAAACATTGTTAATTCAAGAGGTTAATTAAGGAATTGATTGTCAAACTAAGCACTACTGCACGAAAACTTTATATTTGAATGCAAATGTATTGCGTAGATCTCGAATTTTTCAGGGTAGGTGAATTTGGTGGTCTATACTTAACTTTGAATAAATACATAGGAATTCGATTGTCCATCTCTCGCTCATGGTGAAATGAAAAGAACTACGTTCATCCAAAGTTACTCGAAGATTATTCGAGAAATTTCATTTCACGTAAAATAAGATTTGCCTTGAAGGAAAATTTCCGAAACATTTCGATATCCTGAGAAGCTAATGAGTGATAGTAATAAATATTTTTCCGTCTCGAGAAAACTTTCATCCACCTTCAACCTTCAGGTTCGCTTTTCCACGCGTAGTTAAATTTTTTTTCAAGGTCGATTCCGGGATAAAGTCACTGTCTGCGTTTCCGTCAAGAAAATGAGCTCCTTGTCACTAAAATCATTTCACCACCCTTAGATAACGTTTATCCGTCTTCAAACACTACAAACACATTTTGGTGTGCAAATAACGATCACTTACTGAAAACGTTTCACCACCTTTAAAAAACTTTTATCCACCATCAAGGTCCGCTTTTACACGCGTAGCTAAATTATTTTTCATGATCGACTCCGTGTTGAATTCACTGTCTGCATTTCCGTCATAGAAGAACGCTTTCTGTCAATGAAATCGTTTCATCAGCGATAGAAAAAGTTTATCCATTCTCAAGATTCGCTCCTACGAGTAGATCAGGGGTGCTCAAACGGTTGATCGCGAATGCTTTTTGAGTAGATGTCGAGAAGAAAAAATTCTTTAATAAGTGGGTAGCTAAATTACAAAAATTTATCACGTAATAAAATAACACTCTGCTAACGGCAAAAGGCGGCTTTATCAAAGGATAAAATGAGTGCAGCGAAGAAATCTAAAACGTTTCATTTTAATAACGATTGGGAGAAAGAATTTTTCTTTTGTACGGAGAAGCATAAGTGCATTTGTCTTATTTGTCGTGCATCAGTTGCAATAGCTAAGCGTGGTAACTTAGGGAGGCATCATAAAACGGTTCATGAAAAGGATTTTCCGCCACAGAGTGAATTAAAAAAACGAAAAGTACGTAATTTGATATCTTGTTTGAAAAAAGAACAAACCATGTTCACAAGACAAGACAACAAAAGCTGCTACGATCCCGCCATTTTAAAAATCTCATATATTGGCGAAATACAAGAAACTATTCGAAGATGGATCGGTTGTGAAGAAAGCATTTATTGAAGCGGGTGAGACTTTATTTGGAGTTTTAAAAATAAAACAGAAGTCATGTCGGCTATTAGAGAACTTCAGTTATCTCGTCCAGCTGTCACAAGGCGTATTGAAGTCATAAGTCAGGACATGGCAGATAAACTAAAATTTGAATTTGGGAGGCTTTTACTTGGTAAAATTCCATTATCAATAATAAAAACAAGTACTGTATTTTAAGGAATTTTACTTAATAATTGCGATTCATAACGCGTTTCACTACACCGTAGATTCTTCAGACGAATGAATATACAGAAAAATATAAATGCGAATATAACTATAAATGTTCCTGAGTAATTAAAAGCTTATTGGGTTGCTTCTTCTTACGTGGTTATTTATGACATTTATTATTATGAAAAGATTCAATAGACTTGTTCATTGATGAGTCTACCTGAGTGTTTGTATTTATTGATTTCTAAAGTTTCCCAAAGATCTACCTTCCAATATTTATTATCTGTATGCAAAATTTCAAACTGTGGGTCGAAAGAATGATTATTTTCTAAGAGATGATTCGCGTAATTTGAATCTGATTTTTATTTGAAAACTGCGTTTATGTTCCGATATTCTAATATTAAAATTTCTATGTGTTCTACCAATGTAGAAATTATCACAGTCATTGCAATTCAATCGATAAACACCTGATTTATTGTTTTTACCTGGTTTGGTTTTATTATTTTTATATATTTGCCTAAATTATTATTAGTTTGGAAAGCTATGTTGAAATTATTGCTACTTAAGAATGATTTCAGTTTCTCACTTATAATGCCAACGTAGGTTAAGGTGTTGAATTTTGTTTCAATTTATCGACAGGGTAAACTTCATTCAATGCGATTCTACTTTGTTTTTATTTAAAATATTATTTATCAGTTTGGGATTGTAACCATTAGTTTTGGCTATTTGTTTAATCAAATTTAGTTCTTTGTTGAAATTTTCTGGTGATAACGGGATGTTAATCAATCTATGAATAAAACTATTGAATGCTGACATTTTATGTTGATATGGATGACACGACGAGTTATGTATTATAATATCTGTATGTGACGGCTTATGGTAAATTGCGAAAACATGTTTTCCATTTTCATTCGAAATTGTTACGTCTAAGAAATTTATCGAATTATTGCTTTCTATTTCGGTTGTGAATGCAATTTTTGGATGTAATGAATTTATATGATTTCCGAAAATTTTCAACTGTCTATCTGTTCCTGTGAAGCAAATAATGATATCGTCTACATAGCGATACCAGTATAAACAATATTTACTGAGTGGATGATTATGAATTAATTTCTCTAAGTTAGTCATGAAAATTTCTGCTAACAAAGGACTCAACGGATTGTCCATAATCAAGCCGTCTTCAATAGTATAATATTTGTTATTGAAATGGAAATAATTTTGATCTAAACAAATTTGTAATAATGAAAGAATATCTGATTTAATGATAGTATTGACATGATTCTTTTCTAATAATTCTTCAACTAAGTAATACGTATCTTTCGGAGGAATGTTGGCTTAACATCGAAAGAAATGAGTTTGGAATTAGGTGGTATGGTGGTATCTTTGATATTGGCAATAAGTTCGTATGAATTTTTGACCGAAAATATAGATTTAAAATTGCAATGTTTTATTAGCAAGTCGTTGAGGAATTTTGAAAGTTTGAACGAAGGTGCCGTTACATAAGAAACAACAGGTCTAATAGGGTAATTAGGTTTATGAAGTTTTATCAACGAATATAATTCGGGGGATTGTGGATTGGAGTTAATGAATTTATATTTTTCGTGGTCTGTGATTAATGATTTTGCTGTCGAAATTATGTTTTTAACCACTTTCTGAAATTTGCGGTAGGATCCTACCGCAAAAATTCAATTTTGCGGTAGGATCCAGTTTTGTGGCATTGTGTCCAGCTAATGAAGATTTCCCTTCATTTTTTTCATTCCATTGCATTATAAATCAACAATTTTTGTGTTCGAAAGTTTTAAACACGGAGGAAATTATGGCATTGTAACAAAAATTGTGAATTCCATCCGTGCACGTAGCTTGCAACGGCGGCTCTTTAAGTTGCAGTTGGAAGATAGGGAGTCAGCTGAACACATTGATTTAGTTCTTCACACGGACGTCAGGTGGTTCAGTCGCAGAAAATTCTTAGAAAGGTTTCAAGAATTACTGCCCGAAATAACAGCTTTCCTAGATGAAAGAGGTTTAAGAACGAAAAATGGTTGACTGATTTTGGCATTTTTGACTGACATCACAATGCACTTCAACACCATTAAATCAACTGAAAAGAAAGGATGTGAAACATTTTCCGTCTTTCAAAGGATTCCTCAGTTGAATTATGATACGTATGAGGCTGAATTATCAAATATTTTGGGACAACTCGAAAAGCGTTTTTATGATTGCAGTAAATTGGCAAATATAGCATCATTTATGAGTTATCTATTTTCATGTAAAAACATTGAGGAATTAGCTACTAGTGATGGAACGGATCGCCTTTTTCCAGCCGGAACGAATCGGCCGGATGGCTGGCCGGATCACTCCTCCCACCCTCTAAATACGTGTTCGGTAGACGATCACGCGACTCGACGGCGCCCAGCACCTCGTTCCATCTTTTAATCCTGCCTGCATATTATTTTTTCTGATGCTTGTTGAAGTATTGCACCACTTGTATTCATTTTATAACTTATCAAGATGTCGAAGTGTTCAATGAAAACGCAATTTGCAATATCTGCAAGAACTCAAGAGAGGGGACCGGCTAAAGTGCTTCAACCACCCCTTTGTTGAATCATTTGAGGCGCCACCACCAAGAACAATATGCAGTTCATCTTGTTGAAGAGAAAAATAATGTGAGCTATCAGCCGACCCTGTTGGATATTCAAGAAGAGCGTTCAAGTGAATGGAACATTTCAGATAGCAGGGATCAAAATATTCATGGTTTGATTGGGGAAATGATTGTCTAGACAACCAACCCTCATCGATTGTTCAGAACATCGGTTTTCAGAGATTAATAGAGAATCTCGCTCCAAATTATAAATTACCTTCAAGAAATTTCTTTCGAGATAATATTATCCCCGATATATATGAAAAAGTTTCCTCAAAAATAACCGATTCATTGAAGGAAACTTCAGACATTTCTTTAACTTCAGATGTATGGACATCTACCAATAACATTACCGTAACCGGACATTATATAACTGATATAACACTAATACTTGAATAGCTCAGGGCGATAGATAGTCTCCTCTATTTTTCATTAGCTCACTCTGTATCTTCTACAGTTTCAAACACAAATGAAAATTCGTTCACGGAGATGCAGACAAAGATAATACCTTTCTTTCGAGGTATCACTCGACCCATCTACCCTCTTCTAAATTTTCAAGATTGGTCACCCCTGCTCTAGGGGTTGAAATTCGAGATGATGATGGTACTTGATGATGACTGCCATTGATCAGCATGGATCTGTTCCATTTTACTTGACTGAAACTTGAATAGTCTCAGGAAAATAGTCTTCCCTATCTTTTAGTTGCTCACCCTGTATCTTTTACAGTTTTCAATTAAAAATGGAAATTCGTTCAAGGCGATGTAGACAAAGATACCACCTTTCTTTTGAGTCATCACTCGACCCATCGTTCCTATTCAAAATGTTTAAAGATTGCAACCCCCGCTTAGGGGGTTGACATTTCAGGCGAGTTTTGTACCCCAAAAGATGTCCCCCTTGAAACAAAAATTGACCTGTTTTTGCGTTTTGATCAGAAATGAATATCTTGGTAGATATAGCTTCTGTTTAGTTTTCGTTGAAGCACCCTGTATACAACTCAAAGCCACAGCATCTGATACAAATTTCTGGCGTTTTATATCTGAAGATAAATATCCGAATCTAGGGCAAATCGCCCTTCAACTGACGGCAATGTTTGGGTCAACTTACTTGCGCGAGTCTGCATTTTCTGAAATGAAGATGCTTGCGATCAGCACTCAGTGGTTAAGAACCATCTTATGAAAAGTATGCTGAGGACATGCAGTGCCACGCTTCAACATACAAAATCACCCCTTACTTGAGGTTAACACCTTGTTTTGTAACAACCAATAAACTCGCAATTTTGAATAACTATGAGTTTTTTCATTGATATTATAGAGAAGAACCTAACTAAACCTAAACCAAACCTTGACTAAAATAATGTATATTGTGCGGAAAGCTAATATCTATATATGCTACGGTACACTCTACCTAGGTATGTAGGTAGGTAGGGTGTATCGTGTATGTACGACAACCCTGCATCACACATACTTGCAGCCTCTCATATCGATCGTAAGTATAAAAATATTGAAGTAGATCGCCAGCAGTTCAAGTTTAAGCACCCCTGGCGTAGATGAAATTTGTATCAAGTACGATTCGAGGTTATAGTCATTCCTGGACAAGTTCACGGTTTGCCCTGAATGCTTTTCAGATGTGAAAAAATTGCCTAATATTGGAATCGTTTTATAACCGAGTAAAAAGTACCTGCAACTTCACCAACTTTTGACGAAAGCACGATTGATTTCGAGTTCGATTCTAGACCTGGAAGAGGAACGTACGATGTTTTCTTTTGTTCATTCTTTTACTGGAGTAGATAGTGCTTGGCAAGATGATCCATATAATCGACGACTGCACTCTGTTGAATAAAGGAAAAGAAACATTTCCCAGATATTTTCAGAAATGCGTCACGTTGCACGTGTTTCGTTCAGATACAAATTCTTCTGTTTGCCAATTACTCATTCAATTGTGTACTACATAGGTATAAATTGATACAAAATGATTATGATTCAGTTGATGGAAATACTAATACAATAAATGATAACAACAGAGATAACATTGTGGATGAAAAAGGAAATTAAATGGCGACTATTCGGTTAGATTCTTCTTCGATGATTACTCATCGATAACATTGATAATGATAAACGCTTTTGAACAATCGCGAGAGATAAATGGAACTTTGATAAAACTGATACGTTTATTGATAACTACTATTCATTTTTTTTATAATTCAATTTTATAATCACCAGTGTATAAACGTCGATGATTTCTTTTTCCATTGATGTTATACAGTGCAAGTGTTAATTATAGCATAAAATTCCTAATTTTTCCTACTTAGTTTTTGGGAGAATCGCTAGATTTATTTTCTAAATTGGTTAGGTATTTTAAGCATTCTCTCAACTTATTGTGTTTTCTTACAAGAAATCTTCTTTATCGTAATGAGTTTAGTTTTCTTCAATGCCCCATGAATTGTCTCCGAGATGCAGGGTCTTTCATCTGAGAAAAAAATTATTAAGTATTTTTCATGATAAATTCTAAACTTTGCAAATTTTAGTCACGTACATTCTATCGAAAAAGTACCGGGAATTGATATTTTGAAAATCTGCTTGAAACACTTATTGAAATTTTTGTTGTTGCTGAGTTGGCACAACTGTTTTCTATACTGGCGTGGAGTTTGAACGCAATCTGACATTTATTTTGTTAACAATGCGTTCTCACAAGTGTATTTTGCGATTTTTACAATGGATAAAAATATCGAACGAAGGATTTGTCTCGAATTTTGTATTGCAAATGGAATTTCATTTGACGAATCACTGAAAATGTTAGAAAAGGCTTACGTTGAATCGACTTTATCATAAACACGTGCATATAAGTGGTATAGTATATCCAACAGCGGCTGAGATTTGGTGGAAGCTTTGTCTCGCTCTGGTCGGCCATCAACATCTTCAACTGAAGTTAACATCGACAAAGTGAATGAAATTGTTATTGAAAATCGCCATTTGAGTTTGAGAGACATAGGCAATGAACTTTCTGTGTCTCACGAATCAATTCCATTTTAAGCGATTGTTCGAGCATGAAACGCGTTGCCGCTCGACTAGTTCCAAAAGACGTGAACTTTCTCAAAAGTTAAATCAAGTAAAGGTCGCTGAAGGCATGCTAGAACGAGTCAATTGCGACCCCACATTTATAAAACGCATTGTAACTGGTCATGAGACATGGGTTCATCAGTTTGACATGCAAACCAGTCAACGAACTTCTGAAAGGCGCTTTCCAACTGAACCGAAACTGAAAAACCACGTCATGAAAACACATGGATTTTGCAAACTATAATATATCACCACACAAGGCTATCATCATCAACAAATACCTTCAAAGAACCACCGTATTCACCTGATATTTACATTACATTACATTGAATTACATTGGAGAGGGTCGCTTTGCTTTGCAAGCCTTTCCAAACTGCGACCACGTTGGTCTTTTGTTCGTAACCCTTCTTTATTAATTTCCCTGTAGATCTAGTTAAGAATCTCCCTAGGAGCTTTCGCTTTTATTTCGTGCGGCTATAGCTTGTCGCCCCCTCTCTCTCTCTCTCTCTTTTCAGACTGTGGATATCTACTCTTGGGCAAAGGCCTCTTCCAAATCTTTCCATCTCTGTCTATTTAAGGCAATCTGAACCCAATTTTTTCCTGCTGTTTTCTGGATATCATCCCACCATCGTTTCGGAGATCTACCAACACTCCTCTTGGTTTGTTTCTATGAGTCCATCTGTTTGGTTCTTGGCGGGCTATATGTCCAGCCCAGCGCCATTTGAATTCCGCTATTCTTCTCAAAATGTCCGTTATGCGTGTTCTTCGTCTTATTTCCTCACTTTGATCTTATCTCGCAAACTAACGTCAAGCATCGATCTCTCCATTGCTCGTTGTGTCACCTGGAGTTTGTAGGCGTATGCGCATGTGAGAGTCATTGTCTCAAGACCGTATGTAAGGACTGGCACAATACATGTCTCAAACGTTTTCCTTTTGAGATTATTGGGATTTCTAGAGATTTCAACACATGAAACAGTCTTCCAAATGCAGCCCAATCTAGTTCAATTCTTCTCGATATTTCAGAGGTTTGATTTTCCCTGTCTTGTACGATTTTATGCCCTAGATAAATGTATTCTGTAACATTTTCGATCTCGTGGTTACCGATACTGATTCTTAAATTTTCAGGACTCATAACTTTCGTTTTATCCAGGTTCATCTCGAGTCCATAGGTCAAGGCAGCCTCATATAGTTCTTCCAGCATCGTGCAAAGATCTTCGGCATCATCACTTATAAGAACTATGTCGTCCGCAAATCGAAGATAGTTCAGACGTACACCATCTATATTTATGCCTCTCGTTTCTCACTTCAAACGCTCGAACACGTCCTCCAGAGCCAATTTCTTTTGATGTTGTTTCTTCGTCTATCGTTATTTGGATTGTGGCGTTTTCGTTTATGTATTTGATGAGATTTGAATATCTACATTCTTGCGTTATCTAGTGCTCTTAGTGTTGCACAAGTTTTAATCAAGTCAAACGCTTTCTTGAAATCTATAATTGCCATGTGCAATATCACATTGTACTCTGAGGTTTTTTCGATGAGAGTCCGTATCACTTGCAAATGGTCTACTGTACTGAAGCCTTTCCGAAAGCCGGCTTGTTCGATGGATTGATAAGCGTCCATTTTTTTGGTTAATCTATTTGTCATTATTTTCGTCAGTACTTTGTACAAGTGCGATAAAAGGCTTATTGGGCGGTAAAGTTATTTCTGTCTCCCTTATACAGAAGAATGACTTGAGTATTATTCCATACCATTGGTATTCTTCCTTCATTTAGGCATTTGTTCAGAAGGATCCGTACGTTATCCAACAGATATTCCCCTCCGATCTTCAACATCTCGATGGTGATCTTATCTTCACCGGGGCATTCTTGGTTCTTCATCTGATTTTCAGTTCATTTGTATCAATTTCAGGAATGTCCTTCAGAACCGGTGTTCTTTTAATATATTTCTGTTCTTGATTTTCAGAACTATAAAGTTTTTTGTAAAATTCTTCAATGACAACTACGATTTCTTCCCTCTTGCTGACCAAGATACCTTCAGAGTTCTTTATTTTCGTCATTTTAGTTCTTCCGTTTGATAGTTTCGATCTGAGGACTTTCATGTTTTGTTTTTTCAATAGTTTCTTTAACTAGCTGTGTCTTCCAATCTCTCAGGTCTTTCCGAATACTTCTGTTTATTTCCCTATTCAATGTTTTATAGCTGTCATCCTCCCGACTTGTTTTTCTCTTTTTTCAATTAGATGTCTGGTGTTTTGACTGATTTTCCCTGTGTTTTTCTGAGTACTGCACGTCTTCTTTGTTGCCACTTGTAAACAATTTGTTATCTTCTGAGTAAGATCTTCAATTTCTCCATCTCCCAAATAGTCTGACTGTTGTAGTTTTGTCGTGATAGCTTTTACGAACCTTTCTCTATTTGTAGTGAGAACCTCTAAAGTATCATTTTGGTTCGTTCAAATTTGGTGTCGAGATGGATTGTAGCTCTAACGAGCCGATGGTCGCTATTTGTGTCGAATTCATTCAGGACCGAAACGTTGTAACATATTTCTCTCTTGTTTAGTATGATGAAATCGATTTCATTTTTACTTTTCCATCCGGACTTTTCCAAGTCCATCTTCGCGTTTCCGAAAGAAAGAGTTCATACAATAGAGATCCTCAGTCTTGCAGAAATTGATGAGCATTTCTCCTCGAGAGTTTTTCACCAGAACCGAATCTCCAATGTGCCTGGGTTCTGTGTCATTGTTTTTACCAATCATTAAAATCTCCCATCACCACGACATACTTAGCGTTTTCGCCAGTTTTTGCACGAGTTATATCCTCATAAAGCTGCTCGACTGTTTCGTCATCAGATGAAGTGGTTGGTGCATAAACTTGTATAACTTACAAATTGTATCTCTTATTGACCTTGATGACGATCTATATAACTCTCTCAGAAATGGACTTCATGGTGACAATTCTTGGATTCAATCGTTTATGTATTAACAAAGCAACTCTCCCTAGGTGATCATTCGTTTCTGTGTTATTTTGATGCAGCAAATGTCCTGATTTTAAGGTAGTGGCGAGTTCGCCCTTCAATCTCGTCTCGCTAACGCCCAAGATATCCCATTTTATGTTCAGCAGTTCCTTCTCCAGTCTTTCGAGATGACTCTCTGATCTGATAGTTCTGACATTGTAAGTAGCGATGTATAACTTTCCAAAATGTTTCTGGTCCTTCGCACTTGTTTCTTTCGAATTTTTGCCTCCCCTAGAATCCGTGAGGCGGACTGACGAATCAGTGCAAGATTCTGAGCTGATTGCTCTACTTGCCTGGGGTATTTTTGTTGTGAAATTCGACATAATTTCAGATTTGAAAGGTTTTTAGCATTGAAACGCCACGCTTGCCAGCTTGTCGCTACCGAAATGTATACGTCTTTGACTGGCAGCTGCCATGCAACTGCAAAGAATATGTTCGGCAGTTTCATCGCTCTCTTTACACATTCTGCATGTTGCCGTTTCCCATTTGCCCATTTTATTGAGATGGTATCTCAGTGGGCAGTGTCCAGTAAGGAGGCCTGTTATGGTCCTCAACTCGTCCCTAAAGAGATCGAGAAGCTGTTTTGTCTTCTTTGCCGAATAGTCAATGAACTTTTCGGTTGCCTTTGGCCTGGAGTTTTCCTCCAGTATTCTTTCTTGCTAGATTCTTCCCATCGTTCCAGCTCCTGTCGTCTGTGCGGCTTACTTAGACCGCAGAACGGTTCAGGTCCGATGGGTGGGATTTAAGCAGCTGATCTAGCCAGTTCGTTCGCGGCTTCATTTCCTTGTATGCCTTCGTGGCCAGGCACCCACCACAGGAAAAATTTGTTCCCCTCAGCAAGTTGTTTCAAGGATTGACGGCATTC
This sequence comes from Cryptolaemus montrouzieri, assembly GCA_013387265.2. Taxonomy (NCBI): domain Eukaryota; kingdom Metazoa; phylum Arthropoda; class Insecta; order Coleoptera; family Coccinellidae; genus Cryptolaemus; species Cryptolaemus montrouzieri. Next base: position 6,831,201 of record JABFTP020000165.1, read on the forward strand.
CCAGACAGAGATGCTTCGATAACTGTAAGAGTTTAGAGCTTTAATCACTGCCTGACTATCCGTTAAGGCGCAAATGTTCTATTTTAGGCTGTTGCTGATTGTGCAACACATGCATTCAGCAATGACAATGCTGACTTCTGCTCTCTTCTTTCTGGAGCGTCAAATCTGCCACCGATCTTACATAAAATAGAAGTACAGACGGACTTCTATCATTCGATTGATGTCGGTGTGAACTTCATTCAGAAACTGAAATTTTATCAATTTGCTTGTTTGAGCCCTGAAAAGCTACCAAAATAACATCTACATATCAGTACCAGAATACAGTAGCTATTTAATATTAATTTCTCTTCTAAGTTGTACATAAAAATATCGGCTAGGAGGGGCTAACGGAGAATCTTATGGGGAGTCCTCAGTTTTGTTGGTAGAATTTAAATTGAGAAAGGAAATAATTTTGGGATATCAGATTTGTAGAAGGTTAGGTTAGGTTAGATCGATTAGAAGTCCGTCTGTACTGGAAACATTCTTCTATAATGTTTGTTTCAGGTTCGCCTATACATAAGTATTATTGAAATACGCAGTTTTATCAAGCCTCCAATTGACTGGTTATTCAATCAACGTTTTCCAAGTGGAAATTTTCCATCGTCAATAAGTAGCGGTTCTGGGGACAGATTGGTGTCATGGAGCACCTGATTTTGTACCCTTGTGTACCTTTCAACGGCCAAATCACACAGCATTAACTATAATAATAAAGAAATCGCAGTAAGGAACCTTAGACTCGGCACGACTTTGTCTAGATTTCATTACTCTTTAGAGATACACAAGCAGCTCAATCGAGACTTGGATAGCTTGGTGGGATTTCACTTCTTTTTGTAGAAACGTGGGCATACTGATTTATTTTATTAGATTTTCTTATTCAACAATTTTTTTCTTTTTAGGAGTAGTTTTTTATTATTACAAATCTTTCTTTTTTTTTCCGGTTCTGATTCTTATACATCAGCAACAGTTTTTGGTATTGCCCATTCACTATTTCTTTTTGTAAACTTGTAAGTATAAGTATAAAAGCCAGTCTACTCTTATCAAGAGTTTTCCTTTAATTTTATTCATATGCGTATTAAAAGCAGAACAGCAGTGACTGTGGGACGCTATAGGCTAGATTAAATTAGAAGATGTGTCCCACTACGCTGGATTTTTGCAATGACAGTCGGTCAGCTGAGGGTTCTTCATCAGATACTTCAGACCTTCGATTGTTGACATCAAATGAAGCGGCCCACCAAGTTGAATATTTTTGTAAAGGCGGTATGTCGATCTCTAATAGTTTGGTTGGGCTCTTGTGTTTCTTATCAGGGTCACCAGGTACTCCAGATCTTCGATTATCCTAGTTTTCATAGTTTTCCCTTTATGTTGCCATTAAAACCTAACTCTGTACCAAATTTCAGAGTTTATAGAAAGTACTAGTTCTATTCTGATGGTCATGAGTGAGTGAGTTTCATAAATGAAATTTTGTATGTGATTATAGCTTACTGGATGACGAAAATTTCTGCGTTCAGGTCTTATCCAGAGGTTCGCAAACAGGGCCTGAAAATGCTGCGGAATGGTTCCAGTAAAGAATGGTGCGAAATGAGATAAAAAATACAAGGTTTAACTTTGATCTACACTTTATTTGAAAAAATTCGACGACGTTTCGCTGACACAGCAGCTTTATCAAGAATGAAAAACAGAATGAAGAGGATGGTATTATAAACAAATCGTAGAACAAGTTGGATGAATAACAGGAAAATCCACTCCGAGCCACTGTACAGTTAGTATGAAAGGTAATAAAACTAATTAAACAAGTTAAGTAGGGTGAATAATTCACATCTGCCTGCTCATTCAAAAGCTTGTCCGAATGTTTGTATCTATTTATTTCTAATGCTTCTAGGAGATCTAATTTTAAACTTTTGATTTTATATGTAATATGTCAACGTTTTTATTGAATGAATGGTTTTCTTTTATTAAGTGGTTTGAATAATTTGAATCAGATTTATTTTATCGAAGCTACGTTTATGTTCAGATGTTCCTATGCCAAAACTCCTATAGGTCCTACCGATATAAATTTTATCACAAGAACCGCAATTGAGTTTATAGATTCCTGATTTACTTGATTTTTCAACACGAGATTTATTATTTTTATATGTTTACCTAAGTTATTAGAAGTTTTGAAAGTTATATTGAGATTTTGTTTGACGAGAAAGGATTTAATATTTGTACTTGCAGAACCGCAGAATGTTAAACTGTTGAATATTTTATAGTCTTTATGAATAGGATATACTTCATTTATTGCTTTCTGATACAGTTTTTCACGAATGCATACATTCTGCGGTTCTGCAAGTACAAATATTAAATCCTTTCTCGTCAAACAAAATCTTAATATAACTTTCAAAACTTCTAATAACTTAGATAAACATATTAAAAATAATAAATCTCGTGTTGAAAATCAAGTAAATCAGGAATCTATAAACTCAATTGCGGTTCTTGTGATAAAATTTATATCGGTAGGACCTATAGGAGTTTTGCATAAGAACATCTGAACATAAACGTAGCTTCGATAAAATAAATCTGATTCAAATTATTCAAACCACTTAATAAAAGAAAACCATTCATTCAATAAAAACGTTGACATATTACATATAAAATCAAAAGTTTAAAATTAGATATCCCAGAAGCATTAGAAACAAATAGATACAAACATTCGGACAAGCTTTTGAATGAGCAGGTAGATGTGAATTATTCACCCCTACTTGACTTGTTTAATTAGTTTTATTACCTTTCATACTAACTGTACAATGGCTCGGTGTGATTTTCCTGTTATTCATCCAACTTGTTCTACGATTTGTTTATAATACCATACTCTTCATTCTGTTTTTCATTCTTGATAAAGCTGCTGTGTCAGCGAAACGTCGTCGAATTTTTTCAAATAAAGTGTAGATTAAAGTTAAACCTTGTGTTTTTTATCTCATTTATATCATGGATCTACATCAAGTAACGGCCTCCACAATTCAAAAAGAATGGTGCGGTAGTGTTTGCTTTGCGCTCGACTTGGGTGGGTCTTGGCTAACTTCACAACTCCTCCACCCATTGCTATCTTCCATTAAGTTTGGATCAAAGGGGATATTTAATTTAGACAGACCTGCTTTTATATTATCCTGCCAACGCAACCGTGGACGTCCTGGTGGTCTCCTTCCGGGTGGCATCTCCTCCCAAATCAGCTTCACAAGCCTTTCGTTCCCCATCCTCTGGACATGACCTGCCCATCTCAACCGCTGCGCCTTGATTTCCTGGGTGATGTTACTGTCTTTGTATATCTCTTTTAGTTCCGCATTGGTTCATATGTAGTGGACTCATGGTGGGGGCCGTAGATTCTCCACAGGATCTTACGATCGAACCGTCTAAGCTTTTCCTCATTGTCTTTGGTTAGTGTACAGGTTTCTCACCCGTGGGTGACAATAGATCTTATTATCGATTTCTAAACTTTTAGCTTCGACATGCTAGACCTTTGGATCTCAGAAGCTTCTCCATATCATACATCCATCGGTTGGCCGATTGGATTCTACCTTTTATCTCTCCTGTCATGGCGTCATCTGCTGTTATTGTAGCTCCAAGGTATTTGAATTGCTCAACTCTTTCGAAATTATATCGTTGATTCTCAAGCCCAATTTCTTGTTTCTGGTTCAAGTCTATTGAAGATACCTTTGATAGTGGCCACTGTATTTCTAACGAAATCTATATCATCTGCATACGCAAGCAATAGTTTGGGAGCCGTAGCTATGAGAAATTCCGCTTTTATTTGTGCTGCTCGTACGGCTTTTTCCAGGACTATATTGAATAGTAAAGGGACAGTGCATCGCCTTGCTTGAAACAATTTTTGATTCTGAAATCTTCAGAGGTCCTACTTCCCAGTCGAACTTTTGCTTTGGTTCCGTTATATCTGGGTATCTCGAATTCCGAGGAGAACTCCCTATGATGACCGAACAATTTTTAGCGCTCGTACAGTTAATTAGGTAACATTGAATGAGCTTGATGTGGATTCAAACTACTTTCAAGGCATAAATGATCAAGCATGTTTATTTTCACTTTAAGCGGTAATACTGATATTTTTCGAATGGAAACACGTTTAATTTTTTTAGGTGAAATTATAAATTGGGAAAACACAGGCATACCTGTGTGTGTGTGTGTGTGTTACCAAAGGATGGAACGTCTAATAAGTGGTATTTAATAATATACCTTATGCATTGAGTAATAAGGTCGCTTTACCTAAAATTTTGTTTGTTTACACTCTTAACAACACCGACCGCGGCGAAAGCGGCTTATGTCAAAGGAAAAACCGAACCAATGAAGCGGCGATATCATTTAAACACTTACTTTAGTCGTAGTAGTAGTAGGGACTTTTTTCAATTTTTTATCAGTCAATTTGATGACACGATTACAAAGGATGCCGAATCCTATTTATTAATACATAAACATGTACCGATGTACCGATTAAATCCGCGAATGAAGAAATCTTCAGCCGCGAATATAGGAATTGGGTCGCATTTTTATTATCTGCAAATAGTGAAAACGCATAGGAAGTACGAATGGGAGCGTTTTCTGTATATGAGCTTTCAAATTCATCTACCTATTATGATTCATTCACAAAATATACTTCTTTTCACTTGCAATTGCAATTTGTTCTTGAATAATGCTCTATAAAATAATGAAACGCTTCTCAACATTTTCTCAACTACCGCAACAGAAATATCGTTTGCTTCAATTCAAAATGATAAAAGGTCGAATGCCGAAGGAGATAATGATTCCCTCTCGCTTCGAACGAAATGCAACAAGCTAAGCGGCTGACGGACGTTGAATGTTCACGTTCACAGTACAGGATATGAGTAATTATTAGTTTCACTAAATACTAGTACTGCGTTTAATACTGAATTATTATCAGCGTTTACTGACGTTGCGATTAAGTACTTTTATATTGGTTAAAATTAATGTTGCAAGTCATTTGGTGAGCTGAGGTTTTCTTGTGGATAATGGAGGTGTTAGCATACACACAACCAAAATTATATGGAATCACTCGGTATTTCACATTATTGATTGTTTTCAGCTTAGGATCTTTGAGTACTTGTGAAGAATTAAGTTTTTTCTTGTAAAAAATCTGGATAGCATGATAAGAAATGTTGAATTATCACCACATGTTCGGGATATTGTACTCAATATCTGAGACTTGAAACTGAGTATTTCAAAATTCAAAGAAGCCTATGATCATAATTGTAAAAGCCTTACGTTGGATTATCCGATGTGCAGAGGGTCGAATAATTGCTCTCGTTGAAGAAGGGGGGTGACACAGAGGGATATAGCTGCCACATTGGGGGTATCACAAGGGGTGATTTCAAAAACCTACGCCCGATACGTGGAGCTACAATCTTTGGAAAATAGGCCTAGAAGAAGTCGTAGGAAGATCACTTCTGAAGAACAACACCGCTTTTTGTGCCGAATTGCAAGAAGAGACCCTAGTACGTCGCACCCCATAATCCAAAGGCAATTTCTGGAACCAACATGTATCAGTCGAAACGATAAGTCAAAGAGTTCGTTAGAGAGAGAATTGGTGTTCCATCAGATGACCGCCGGATTCAAGACAAATTCCGAAATACCAAAGGAAAATTAGATCGCGCCAGGATAATCCAAGAACCCCACAAGAGCTCATCCAAGCCACCACACAAGAGAGGCAGAATATCACCCCAGAGGAGGTCGAAAACCTAATCCAAAGCACGCCTAGACGGAGTCAGGCTTGTATCAGGGCAAGAGGAGGTAATACAAGCTACTGAGCTCGAGAAAAAATACTTACAATTTCAATTTTTTTACAACATGCGGAAAGAGTCTCTCATTTTCTTTTATTTGTTTCTTCCTTAAAATGAACCTCAATTTATTTCTTTTTCCAATTGAAATATCTCAAAAAGGAACAATTCTAACAATCCTTCGAAATTTCCAAAATCCCTGAGGTAATATTCAAATTATCGGGTCATTCCATATAAATTTGGCCCTATAATTCATACCTGATGCTGATAGAAATATTGAAATAGCTATCACCTTTGTTAATTGAATATTTTCCACCTTTTTTGTGATATTCTTTACAAAGTAAACCAAAATCACCGTACAAGAATAAATCATAATTCAACAAGAGAAATAAGTAATAAGAATTCAGAAATAAGTTCCTTTTTGACATTAATCACTTCATATATAATTTAATATAATTGAAGAATATGGATTTGAGTATATTCTTGATCAATGTTTTAGACATTGAAAGGAAATGAAAGCTATGACAGTGCAAATCCTAAAATTCCAACATCTGAGTTTTGACCGCAGTTGTTTGATACAAAGGAAGCCTAAACAGACTATGTGACCTCAGTATATGCTCTGGAACATTGAAATTGATTTGACTCAGTATGCAAGGGCAATCGACCTGACCCCCGATCCACTTGTATGTCATGATCAAGATTACGAAGGATTTTGACTGCCTACTGATGAATCCGAGTAGTTTAAAAGAGCTCTTCACTAAGTTTTCGATGGAAGTTGAAAACGAGTTTGGAATCGAGAATAATACCTAAGTCTCTGTGTGTATCCACTCTTTTTAAAGAACATGTATCAGTATGGTATAAATGTTCGACAACATTCCGATTGCGGGTAAAAGAAATAAATTGGTATTTGTCGCAGTTCAATCTATCCTATTTTCCTTGCAATAAACGATCAGCCCATCCAAGTGATCGTGCAAGGCTAAGCAGTCTGTCTCATCCCTAACCGACAGAAACAGCTTGAGATCATCTGCAAATAATAAGTATTTGATATGTTTAAACATTTGGCGATATCGTTAATATGAATATTGACTAAAAAGGTCCCAAGTGGGAACCTTGAGGTACACCGGAAGTAACATCAAATAGACGAGACTCAACGCCTTTAATAGATACATACTGTTTTCTACCAATCAGGTAAGACTTAACACACCTCAGAATCGCATATTCCACTCCAAGATTAGACATCTTTTACAACAGAATGAGTTGATCGATTTTATCGAAGCCTCTACAATCACATGGATTTATAGGTAGATGTAATATGGGTTTATAGGTGGATAATAATAATAATAATATATAATAAGAATAAGAAGTTTGATAAACTCCATGGAGCCCTAGCGAAACAGCTCACATATGTTCTTCAACATCCCAGGAAAACACTCACTTTCCTAACACAAGGCTTAACATATGTCTAACGTGACCTAACAGCGATAGAGCACAGGATCCGTCTTAATATAGGCCAATCACTTGCCTGCCAACACTACAAAATACTCACCTCATGCATATCCAATCGAATATACCAACACCTTGACGACAACAATATATTAGCAGAGGAGCAGGAAGAATGCTTCTTTCTGCACCACACCAGGTGCAAGGAACAACTCATCATCGATTCTGTGATAATGAAACAGGCACACGGAGGGGAACGGAATGTTCATTCAGTTTTTCTCGATTATCTGAAGGCATTCGATAGTACCACCCATTCTTGGCTTGTCAAAGTATTGCAGATATACAAAATTCATGCAGCCCTGGTAGAATTCTTGAAGACAACAATGACACACTGGCGCAGGTCTCTGCAGGTTAACATGAACAATAAGTCAATTAAAACCGACGAGATACCCATACGTCGTGGCATTTTTCAAGGAGACTCTTTGAGTCCAAAATGGTTTAACTATCATACAATCACACACCTGCTGTTTATAGATGACATCAAATTATATGCAAGATATATATGGATGATCTGCTGAAAACTGTCAGTAAGTTCTCGGCAGATGTTCATATGAAATTCGGAATTGGAAAAAATAAAATCCTGAACATTCAAAGAGGGAAAGTCATGGATGGTGAAACACAACTTCCAAACGGTGATATTATATAATGCGTGAGGGATGGCGAAACATACAAATATCTAGGATACCAATAAGCCAAATTGCTAGGCCAAAAACAGTCAAAGGAGAAGATTCGTTGAGAATACGGTTAACGTCTGAGGACTGTGCTGAAATCAATGTTAAACTCGGTGACACACCTACGCAATTCCAGTGTTGCTTTACTCATTTAGAATGATCAGATGGACTAAGACAGAACTGGATGATATTCAAAGGCAGACCCGAACGATGCTGTACAACAATCATCGCCCAAAATCGTCTGTGATAAGAACAACTTTGAAGCGGAGAGAAGGAGGACGCGGATTAATAGATGTTGTCAATTTACACACCGAACAGATTAAAAATCTCTGAGAATTCTTCTCTACAAAAGCTCGCACTTCTGACCTCCATAGAGTGGTATCGTAGGCTGATAAAGGATATATACCTCTAAATCTTGCTACTAGTGATGACCTGCTGAATCTACCGTTCCTATCAGATACTGAAAAACAACAGCAATGGTCAAGAAATGAACTGCGTGGACGACATCCCCGTGAGATTAATCAATCACACATCGACAAAGAAGCCTCCAACAAATGGTTGATGAAAGGAGAACTATTCGCGGGAACCTTATAGCCATCCAAGTCCAAGTCATCGCTACGAACAATTATAAAAAATTTATAATTAAGGACGGAACATTACAAAGTGCAGAAAATGCCATATAAGATCGGAGACTATACAGCATAATACGTCCGACTGCGAACAACTGGCCAGTACGAAGTATCTTCACAGGCATAATCAAATGTGCAACATTATCCATCAGAAACTTGCACACAAGTACGGACTTCTGAATACCTTCCACCCACATTACAAGTATCAACTGGCGCCCTTGCTGTTGAGATAAAGCAGATGTGGCACTTTGATAAAATAGATATCGTTCCTGTCATCATTTCTTCGACTGGGTTAATACCCAAAAGTTTGCATGATAGCCTTGAGAAATTCGAACTGCATAAGAATTCTTATATAGAAATGCAAAAAGCTGTAATTCTCAATAATAATTTTTTCGGAATTGTTTTAAAAACTACAGTAGCTAGCAAAGCGATCCTGGTTGATCACTAAAAATGTCACAGTTCATTCCATAAGCTCGTGTGAGATATATGTAGTTCTCGTAAATGTCAACCCGTTTAACGTTCCCGCATTTTAAATCGTTTCAACACTTCGTTTCTGGCCATTTCGAGATGCTAGTCGAGAACTCCATTAAATTAAGTTTCCCAACCTCCAGCGTACAGGAAACATTCTCTGATGGGAGTAGATAAAGTGTAAAATATGTTAAAGTTATGGTTATCGTTGTCTAGCCGCTACCTTCACGGGTACACCCTTAAATGGTAGCTGTGCCTTTCGAAAAGCTTTGCCTTTTCGTATACGTAAATAAAGGCATGAATGGAATTGAGAATGCGGGTTGTACCGAGTGGAAATTGTTAGGGACGATGTTATTGTCACAAAACGAACCAGATGAATCGACTATTCTTTGACGCTTTCCAACGTCTACATTGTAAATATTATCGTTACTTGTGTAAGATTCTACATTCTGTAATAGAAGTACCGAGCGTTCGTTAATGAAATAGAAGATACTTATAGTATTTTTCATACAAATTTATTAAATCACTTTGAAGATAGGCCCCTTCCGAAATAATACAATCGATTTATCAAAATCTTTTTCAAACGCTTTTTCCAGAATCGCTTTCAAATCTCGCCGCCAATTCTCTTTTATGTATTCTAACGATTCTAAACGGGTACCTCGAAGTGATAATTTGAGTTTTGCAAAAAGATAAAAGTCGACAAGAGCCACATTAAGTGAATACGGTGGTTGTTCTATGATATTTGATGAGTTTTTGGTAAAAATTCATTCACAATGATAGCCTTGAGATATAGTACATTATCATGGTGCAAAATTCATGAGTTTTTCTACAAATCTGCCTTTTTCAACGAATTTGCTCTCTCAAACGCCGCATAACGCTCACGTAATATTCTTTATTTACCGTCTGACTTTCTGGAAAGAAATCCGAGCTCACAACACTGCGATAATCAAAGAAAAAACAATCAACGTTACCTTGACAATTTCGGTTCAGTCGGAAGGCGCCCTTCCAAAGCTTGTTGACTGATTTGCATGTCAAACTCATGAACCCATGTCTCATCACCAGTTACAATGCGTTTGGTGAATGTGGGGTCGGGATTGATTCGACTGCAGGTCTTTTGTAACTATTCAAGCGGCAAGGCGTTTTATGCCCAAACAATCGTTTAAAATGGTACTAATTGATTCTTGAGGTACAG